>OX596040.1:215075-1599799 GCA_951394065.1 Venusia cambrica | reverse complement strand
GGGCTCATTCATGTCATTCACCGTTGAACAGAGCTGCTGTCCTTGTGTCCCTTAGTCGACTTTTTGGACATCCGCGGGTTGAGCAGGATGGGCAGATTCGACTACAGATGATAATAACAAAATACGATCTTATCTTTACTAATGATAAAACTGTAACGCGTCAAATTTGAGTCTATCTGTTTCGTGAACGCACATCACGTTAAAACTATTGGATGGATTTGAATGAAACTTTGTGTAATTATTACAGATATCATTGGCAAGGGTCATTTAAACTTACTATCTCCCATCACCCCCTCTCAAGGGATTAAAAGGGGTTAAAATAATTGTCTGAAACTGGAAAGGTTTTGGAACACGAAACTTAGTGTGAATATTCTTTATGGTAAACTTCAGCGGGGTCAGTTAGTTTCGAATATAGTCACATGTTACTGAACAGAGGTACCTATACAGTCATACGGTCCACATAGTATCGAGGCTTTTTTTTTTGTTAATGCGTTTTTTTTGTAAAAACAGTTTTTTAGGCTGCCTTACAGGGTGTATCGGTAATTTCATATTTGAGAACAAACAAAACACAGCTCATGACCTCGAAACTTGAGATGGCAAAAATGAGGTACTTATATGATTTTCCGGAGACTGGAAGCTTTTTTTTTATTTGGAATGGGTAAGCTTTTGACCTTGAGGCTTTCCTGGACATTACCTGGGCGAGGATGAGACCTATGATGGGGCGATATTAACCAGAAGACCACCGCACTTTCTCGCACCGTCGGAACATTGTCCAGAACACAGAACAAAACTGCCTGGCGCCAGACTTCGGCAGGTCGCATGTCAGGCGGATCTTTATCAACAGCAATATGATCAATGATGACTCAATCTCATAACTGACGATGTACCGGATTAATAAATTGATTGAGAGCGGTTCACCACAGGTAGGTACTTCAAGATTGTTTCAGGTGCAGATTATAAGTTCCACTGTAGGTATGTGTTGTAGGTATATCAAATGATAATCTTATCCCTTGTTTTTTTATCCTCTTAGCCCTTATCCCTTGGGTGTTAGATACCCGTGTCTGAATGGATCAGTATTCCCAAATCTCACGGACACCCTGTCCGAAAGGAGCTCATTAATCATTGCTTGGAGATGTTCCTGACTTTGGGATCGCGGCGCGGCAGTGGCGAACCTACCTAAACATTATGTAGGTCCTACCTAATCTGTTTTATTTATTTTCTTGGGTTTCCTGGCAGGGCAATTAGGTTGGTACTATTTTACCAATTAGGCCAGGATCTAATGTTAGGCCTTTTTGGAAAGCTGGGCGTAAGATGTCAATATTTAATGCAAAGTAAAAAAGTCAAAGTCAAAGTCAAATATTTTTATTCATTAAGATTTTTAGGATCATTTCGAAACTTCAAATCTACCGCTCGATCGATGTTCGGAATCGCCACCAGCACACAAGGAGAAAGGCAAGAACCTCGGGCTGGTTAATTTTTTGATGATCCATTTAACATTTAGGTATATAGTGTTTATAATAATTTAATAACATTACAAGTGTCACCTACATCATAAACCTAAATAAATCTTAAAACATTGATTATTACCTAATGGGCAGTTTCTTAACAGTGAGAACCATCACCATTTAACTGTCAACTGGTATAGCAACATCGGGCCACGCGTTCTTATCGTCGATATAGTCACTTATTTTGTAGTAGGCTCTTTTAATTAAATTATTCTTTATATACAATTTGAATTTACGAGCAGAGAATTTGGTGGCGCTTTGAGGAAGTTTATTATATAATCGTACACTGTTTCCTAAGCATGAATGATTTACTTTTCCTAAGCGATACCTAGGTATGTCAAGTTTATTTTTATTTCTAGTATTAGCACTGTGTACATCACTTCTTTTACCAAACTCATCAATGTTCCTGTAAGCGTGCATTAGATTTTCATAAATGTATTGGGAGCTGACTGTAAGAATACCAATCTCTTTAAAACGTTCCCTGAGAGAGTCACGAGTTTTCAATTTATAAATTGCCCGTATAACTCTATTTTGTAGGATAAAAATGCTTTCGATATCTGATGCGTTTCCTCATAAAAATATGCCATAGGACATAACGCTGTGAAAGGAAATAAAATAAACTAACCTCGCCGTGGTTTCATCAGTAAGATGCTTTATGGTACGTACTGCGTAAGCTGCCGAGCTTAGCCGGCTAGCTAATGTATTAATATGAATACCCCATTGCAACTTTGCATCGATATTTAAACCCAAGAAAGTTACTTCCATAAAGTTAAGTATTTCCCCATTCAAGATAATGTTAGCATTGCTGACTTGAACGTTAGGCAAGGTGAATACTAATGCATTTGGTTTTTTTCTCATTTAATAAGAGGTTATTTACCGTAAACCAATCAAGAACTCTAGCTAGAGAAGCATTTACACAATCATAATTATCATTAGCCCTATCAACTCTAAATATTAATGAAGTATCGTCTGCAAACAATACAATATCACACAAATCCCCTACACAGGAAGGCAGATCAGTAGTGGATGTTCCTGAAGATTTGCTACCGTTAATGTCTACTTTTTGAATGCGATTCGATAGGTAGCTACGCATGAGGTTTATTGCCTGATTATGAATGCCATAGTGTTTTAGCTTTGATATTAAGGTGTCATGATCTACGCAGTCGAAAACCTTAGATAAATCACAGAATACTCCTATGGCATCATGTTTTCCTTCTCAGGCTTTAAAAACGTACTTCAACAGCATGGCACCAGCGTCAGTGGTTGAACGACCTTTAGTCAACCCAAATTATTTCTCATGAAGTTGCCTGTTACAGTTAATATGTGACAACAACTGGTTAAGAATAAGTTTTTCAAATATTTTACTACATGCTGGCAGAAATGAGATTGGTCGATAATTTCCTGGATCCTTTTAATTTCCAGATTTGAATAAAGGAATCAATGCCTCGTCCCTAAGTCTTTTATGATACCTGCGGACTGCGTTGAATGTTATTTTTAGTCAACTTCTTTAGAGCGAGGGTGAAGTTGTTCTATAGTAAATATGTTTGTATGTATTTCGTTGTAACGCTCCTAGAAGGATTGAGCGGCCGAAAACATATTGGTTTGACATATAGGTGGGTAGGTACCTGTTTTATTCGTGAGTTCTTTTTCGGGCATATTATTTTGAATGCCGACGGACATTATGCTTGAATATCGTCATGTGTTATATAGTATATTATACTACTAAATAATATACTTGTTCAACTTTTTTTTTTTTGACGTGTAAGCACTTGGCCTTCATCTCACCTAGTAACAAGTTGAGATAAGGCCTAGGTTGAGGCGCACTTCACCCGGAATCCTGAACTAACTGAGGAACTGGCTATCATTCACAACATTTTTAGACAAAATCCTACCCCCAAGCACAGTATTGCTCCCCCTGGGGATCGAACCCGGGCCCTTTGGATCTGAAATCGGTGGATTGAACCCTGGACCACAGAGGTGGTTAAAACTAATAAATAGTATACATCACAATAATTCATAGTGCACATAACATAGTTAACAGTACAATAATTAATCTGCTTTTTGTAGATACTACCAAACGATATCGTTCACATGACAAGAAATTAATTAAAAGTTACTAATTATTCTTGTAATAATTCTACTAAACTGTTTTGTTGGGATAACAGCTGCCGCTAGTTAGAACAGCTAGATTTTCATATTTTTATCGTTACTCAATTATTCTCGCTGTCACAAAAAGAACGAAATGATTGTTAAAGTATAACGAGATTTTTTTCTCCGTGTGGATGGCTGGTGGAAAATGAGGCTCGTGTACAAGGTGAACCACCAGCACTTATCCTTATCTAGTAGGTAGTAACAGGTAAAAGTAGTAAGAAGGTCTCCTTTTGATTTGCAAACACCGTACCACAAGTAACTGAATGAAGCAAGAAAGGAGTTCAAGGATTGTGCAAATGTAGATCGCCAGGAAAACTTGTAACTTTTCAACTTTCAATTTATTACTACAGTAACATTCCAAAGGCTGTCTGGTAGAGAACGCTTCTTTAGCGATAAGACCGCTTGTTACATATTATTTTGTTTAGTTTTTACGTTCTATCCTAGTGTGTACCTATACAATCAAGTTTTTTATATCTATCTACAATTATAAGTAGGAAGTACAATAAGCGGTCTTGTCACTACGAGGCGCTCATCAATCCTGGCTCGGATGTTCCTGACTTGGGACCGTGGTTGCATGCATGAATACACATCTAATCAGCTTTATATTGGAAGTGAAGGCCCGGGATCTCATCTCGCGATCCTATGGGAACTTTTCAAATTCCTTTCGCAGTACACTCAACCCTTCTTGGTGTACGTCCATAATATGAATAATCTTGGCTTCACGTGGTATGTACGATCATTTATCATGTGGCTCCTCTATTGTTTTGGTAGCTGACATGCTGTACTTATGGTCACCCTAATTTAGCCCATTGTCAGCCTGGATGTCGTAAAATCCGACTAAAAGATCTCACCGGAATAAAGCAGCAGTGTTTATTTATCACTTTGAAATGACTACACAATCTCATATCATATTATATATATCATGCATTTGGTCGTGTCGTCGGGACGACTAGAACGAATTAATGAATGATGCTTACACAAAATTACATCGAACAATATATAAAAACACTAGGAAACACAGTGCATAAGTACAGTGGGCGGCTTTATCGCTAAAAGCTTGAACTACTCTTCATCTTATGTTGATATTAGTATAAAAAAATTCTGTACTTTAGGTCACTGGCGTTTGACAGTCCGACTCCACGCGAGAAAAGCCTTCCACAAAGTTTAAACGCTTTTGATTCTGTTCGATTCCTGCTGTTGAGATGAGGGTAGTTGGTAAACCACCACTAACCCTCACTTTCGGGCTCACTTCGAGAGCTCGACAGAAAGCCTTCGCGCGTTGTGACTAGTGGAAGTTCCATATCTTGTCCAACTGTGGTCGTGTTTTCTCCTCATGCTGATAGACGTTCTATCTACCTACCTATATCATAAAACTCTTGTTGAAAATGTATATAGTGTCTCGTGATTGTGAGTGAGCATTTGAACTAATATAGCTGTGCTGGTACACTCCCACCACAATTGAATCTACCTGCTGCGTGCGCACGCGTGGACATCTTCAGAACCATCAATGTTAGTGGTATTCAATTTGCCTTCGTTGATACAGCAGAATCGTTCCCAACCTCCACAAGACACGACACACCAAATTTCACATGACAGTAAAATTGTAGTTATAACAAACCTGCCTGCAAAATAAATCGAAAAGATTAAATACCGTGCAGATTCCATTACAACAATTTTGATCTCACCAAATTCGTACAATTGCGTCTGCCAGTCAAGCTTACCGCAGAGCCCTTAACCCGTACAAAGCCTTTGTCCAGCCCTCACCTGAATTAATTTCCTGGACACTAGCACCTGCTGCTTCCCTCAAGTCAACAGATACAGTTGCACTACGTTTACTAATTGACAGTTTTACTCCAGTCACTAGATTCTACTTAAATCTGATAGGTGATTTATTATGTTTGGTCCCAGTAAACTCATTGATGTTTATTTCCTGACAAGAAATGCAGTATTGGCGGAGAATGGAAAGGATTACCTAGCTGAAAGAAACGGTGGCAAACGGTCTTTTTATGGCGCAGAGAAAATACAAATACAAATACTTTATTTGTCCGAAACACAGGTGTACAGAAAGTTCTTATATTTTTCTAGTTTGCTCGGCCATGTTCCGCCTTTGACCAGGCATACATATATTAATTATTTAATCTCGAACTGAACAATCAATTATGTAAGTAGGTACTTGCAATACTAATTGCATGCGTAAATATCAGAATGTTTAAAAAAAAATGTTACTTATCACTACCGCCATCAGTCATTTCATTTTACAATTCGTCTGTCAGATATTCCTGAATTTTATTATAAGCTTTATTTAACAATAATTGTTTTACTTTAAATTGTCCACTTCTAGCATTCGGTAATTTATTGTATAACGTTGGTCCCATGCAAAATAATACTTTTGTCGTAATACATAATATAATAAAATAGAACTTGCAAAGTAGAATCGAAATAAATGCCAATTGCATTATGCCTATCCATTATACACTAGTTCATTTTGTGTAACAAAGTGTTCAATAAATAAAATAAATAAATAAGCGAAAGATGATAGGACATTGACGAGACGAAGAAAGCTCCAAATATTAATTCACCCATTGTTTGTACTTAGACCGAAGTATTCTTACCTACATATCAATGTAAATGAAACATATTATTATTTTGTATTTGATACCTACACGTATAGGCTTATTTTACTACTGAAATATGATTACTAGATACTAGATAGAGTTTATTCATAAGCTACCAATGGATTGGACCCTTACGTGTCATTCAGTTTATTTTCCGTGAGTGGCAGATTAAACAATTTGAATAAAATGCAAACCTTCCGGTGTATGGTAATTTGGTATAATATAATAATTATGGTAATACCTTCCAGTCTTGAAGGACTGTACACTTGCGGGCTGTTCATAATGATGAACGGCCTAGAAGCCTGTACAAGTAATGCTTACAGATCCACGTATCTTTGTTTAGGATAGAAGGCACAGAATAATCTCGAAAAGTAAGGAACGTGAATACACTATTCATGATATTTTTTTTTTATTGTACGACGAGAAAGCGCTTGGCCTTCATCTCACCTGGTAACAAGTTGAGATAAGGTCGAAGGTGGAGGCGCACTTCACCCGGAATCCTCAATAAACTGAGGCACTGGCTATCTTACCTCTGAATGCCGGAACACAACATTTTTTTTTAAGAATTGTTATTATGGCGACAGAATTAGGTAAGATGGTGGTAGCTAGCCAGGCGGACTTAAACAAAATCCTACCACCAACAAAACCAAGCACAATATATTGTACTCCCCATGGGGATCGAACCCGGGACTTCTGGATCTGAATTCGGTGGGTTGAACCACTAGACCACTGAGGCGGTTACATTACGTGATAAGTAAAAAGATACCACTTCAATCGATCGATCGGTATACATTGAAATGACATCGCATCATTCACTGTTGAAGTGAAAACGGATCACAAAAGCGTGACCGAGAATTCGGTAAAATATCAGAATGCTGTGTCCGAGCGAGGGCGAATGAAGTTAATTAAAACCATTGTGATATTCCAAATCGATTCCGACAATATCGACAATCGTATTCGGTGGCAGTGATGCGAAAATCTGGGATTGGCAGAGCAATAACACGGGCATAGCTCACGCACAATTGAACACATAAGGGCCTGAATGCGGAAACGGGAGTCTTTTACATATACATTATCGAACTGAATGAGTGATGTAAGATGAAGTAGCATCATGCACAATATTTTGGATAAACCCATGAGAGATGAGCACGCATCAATGATCAGCCTAACAAATATAATTCATATATTTTGTCAGGTAGAAGAAAGACTAAGCAAAACTGATACTTTAAATACTTGCATTTATTATAAGTACCAAAAAAAACGGAGTTTACTTTCTTGTAAGACGGCTTTCTATTCAATACATCGATTTTAGTGGAAGCTCGATAGCTTGGCTGATGGGCAATTTTTTGGAGGGTGTGGAAGGCCTTTCGCAAGCGGTTAATTCTGAATGATCACAATACTGGTTGTGGAATTGTAAAAGGCTCGCCTCGCGATCTCCTACCGAATTCGGTTTGCCGGGACAGACTGTACCTTCTGGGAATGCTCGATTCATTGTAGGACCATCCTTGTTCTGGCCTGAAGCTTGACAAACTGACAGCATACCTGTATTTTTTTCGCTGTCTCCAATATAAGCACCAAACTGAACACACGAATGGTGCATGTTCATACTCATGTGACTGTTTACTATTTCAGCTCTCAAAGTTCAAAAATTGGCTATCGATATAAATAGAAACGAGAAAACACGACATTTTGGATATAGGTCGTTCTTTGAAAATCACAATATTTAAATGGATATTTTAATACGAAAATATTTATTGATTATGTTTAATTTTTAATATTTTTTTCAAGTTGTTTTTATTCTACATGTAGACTCAATAAGCAAGACACCGGTATATAACGAATATTCTCGCGTACATTGTAGTAGGTAGGTACATTGCCAGACTTAAATGTCTTCCTATTCGGCAGCGCCGGAATTTGCATATTCTTTCTCTTCTTTATTCAATACTTTTCAATCCCTTTTCACCTTCCTATCTTAAGGACAGATTCGAGTTGCTGTATTCTTCCCACAACTTTTCTCTAAGGTCATCAGACACCCTGTTGTTAAAAACCCCGACACAAAGAACTTCTTTTTATAGTGGTTCGTTTACAGCTGAAGCTGTTAGGCTGTGGAACGCATTACCTGATAATATTAAAAAGACGACATCGCAACACACTTTTAAATTGAAAGTTTATCAGTATTATCTATCAATTTATTCTTAAATTATCATTTTTATCCTTAATTATTATTATTATCATGATTATTATTGATGTAATTTTATGCATGTATATTTTATTTTATATTCGTTATTCGTATAGTCCGCCATCCTTGAAAGTCGTTATCTTATCTGTCCATTGGTATGCCATAGGTTGCCTGGAAGAGATCGCTTTCAGCGATAAGGCCGCCCATTGTTTTACCAGTGACGCTTAGATTAAGTTTCCACTATCTGTGTTTTGTTATGTTATTTGTAAATGGTGAACAGTAAAGAGTTATCTATCTATCTATCTATCTATCTATTGCCATTGACAAAATAGGAATGAGGCTAGTTTAGAAGAACTTTTCGTGTTTTTGGAATTTTTATTTGTTTTTTAAATTATTATATAATATATTATCATATATTTACTCTTTGAAACACTGTAAATAGCGAAATTTCACCATTATCCAATGATAACTATTCAAGAGAACTTCAATAAGTTCTCTTGAATTGGAAATTACTTTGAAATATTCCACATTTCCCTCGACTGGAGAACATAAACCGAAATACTTCTCGCAATTATTCAACAGTACTTTACGTGAATCTTGGAAGTATATCAAATGTCGTAAAATGATCTTTATAACAAGTGGCATAAGAGCGATTGAGGTGATGAACACTGTGGCTGCCCAAACTTCTAACACTTTGCATTGAAATGATGAAAGTGTGTTCCTCTTGGCTCTTTTTAACCGATTGCCTCCGAAGAAGGGTAATGTTATTTGAGTGGCTGTACTTATATGTACGTATGTCTATTTAACGGTAAAGCTAGACGAATTCATTGATGGACATGTGAGGTTTCGTATAGTTCCTTTAAATTGTGTCGTTATTTTTAAAATTGATAAGCGCAGTGCGAATAATAACAAGGGTCATGATATGTTTTTATTACAATATGGATTGAAAGGTAACATGCCGAGTCTAAATATAAAACGAAAACCAAGAAAATGTTTGAAATTTTAGGTCAGGTTTAAATTTTTAAACTTTCAACTAGTTAGGATTAGTTTAAAGTTAATCAAAAGTCAAGACAGGTTTCTTAATTGCTTTCCTTATAGATAAATGAATGGTGCATTTCAAAAGGTTAGAGTCAAATAATATTATTTTTTTATTTTTAGAGTTCTCGACGGTTAAAAATACTGTTGATGTAAGATATGTTTTATGTTAATCGAGAAAAAGGAGTCTACATTCCCCGGGTATGATGAACCTCCATACCAAATTTATATAAAAGCTGTTTAGCCGTTTAAGCCTGATTCAATTCCAAGATATAATTTGTACCACATTTTAAGAAAATAATTATTTGATGAGAAGAAGGGATCCTGCCTTGTATAACGGAAGTTGTGGTTTTGAATCACGATTTCAGAATTTTAAGATGAGGCAGTTGTTTGCAAAACAGTGAGCTTAGTTTACACATTGTTGTAAAAAAACATCTTAAGTACATTCGTTTTATATTATTCACCAATCCGCATTATGTCCGCGTGTACTACAAGACTTCCATCTCTTACCATCAAATCTCATAATTTAATTTGAGAATGACATATGCAGATAGATCTCCCTAACTACCTATATAGTTAGTACTGGCAAGGTACGGAACTCATTACCTGCGTCTATTTTTCACACCAGTATAATCTTGGATTCTTTAGTCGAGTGAATAGGTTCCTTATCTTTATTAGGTACTAGTTTTTCAAGCGAGCTGATGGTCAAACGCTTGGTTTTCACCTTTTGGAGAAAGCTGACATGCTTTCAACCTGCTAATAATGGCTCTGGACGGGTTGGTACCAAGGTTCGACTAGTGTTGTGGGCCTTCTAAAACTCGCGAGCTGGCCCCAGTTGTGGTAAGATCACCCATAAAAAATATCCTGAAAGGGCCGGCCCAACATGAATAGAAAAATGACGTTAAAAATAACTAAGAAAATGTGTCAGACTATTTTAATTTAACTTAGCCACGAAATACTACGTCACTAATTATCTCGTTTATCAATATAAATTGCTTGGAAACTGGTGTTAACGCAGTATAACTTACCCCGTCCGAATTTCAACCCTAAAATTGGCAGTAAATTTCACCGGCTACGACAGGCGTTGTCCACTTTCAGGCTATAAATCTCATTCGACTCGATAGCATGCTTGTATAGATTCAAAAATAAATACACTTACATCAATATTGAATTGAAACACGTTTTAGGTACCTACATAATTTACAAGGTGGGGTAAAATAAATATTCTGAAAAAAGGAAGATATTTAGTAACAAATCCGCTAAATTCGTTTAAAAAATTTCAAATCGACACGTCTTTCGCCTCTACACGAGGCATCCTCAGGAAATGTAGTATTGCTGCTAAGCTGAAGCCCTCTGCTGACGTGTTGTGCTGCAAAGTGGGGACGTTTATATCTTAGATAGGAACCTAGGGGCCCACAGCTTGAAATTAAGCTAAAAATTATAAATATCTACCTACTTTTAATACCTGTACTTACGAATAACTCACGCCGCTTTGCCATCAGCATAGGTTCTATCCTCACACTTAAGAGCAATTCCGGTCCGGTTATGTAGTTCAATGTAGAATGATCCGATGCATATCCCCGAGACTACTAGTATGGGGTCTTTCAAAAAAGGAGATTTCAAATTTCTTTATACTGAGAATGCCAATGGGCGAGTGTTCGCATTCTCAGTATAAAGAACACAAACGTTTGTTGTTACAAACGTCCACAGGCTATAGTAGCTGCTTACATCACGTGTGCCAGGCCATATGCCTTTTGTCAACCTGTTGTTTAAAAAAACTATGTGAGAATTAGGTACAAACTCACTTATATGTGTTCATAGTTAATTTTTGTAATAATATCCTTGCCTTTAATATGGGTGGGTTTAAAAGATGAAGGAGCAAAATATGATCATCAGGTCTTGTAAGATAAAAGATTCGAAATCTCATGAAAACTGGTCTATTTATTTTTGTAACTAACTCAGTAGGGTTGTCAAACCAAGGGTGTTGAGAAAATCCAAGTATTACTTTTAGGATGTCATGCAAGTAGGGTATACCTAAGGATTTGTCCTGAGATTTTTAGGCTTTGCTCAGGATTGCGGCCGGATTTTAGAAATCTCAGGAAAACTCAGTATTTTTAGAATTTTCAGATCTATTTTTAAAAGCAAATTATAATACATTTTTTTATTAATTTAAATATCAACTTCAGTCACTTTAAAATCAACACAAAATATTTATATCAAACCTATTATAATCATCAGTTTTATAATATTTATTTTGCTATGATACCTTATTAAGCATTTTTTTGTGTTTTAGTCTTGAAAATGGTTGCCCACAATGTATGGGGCAGTACATAAAAAAATGCGTCTTCATGTGTTGATATAAACATGTGCTTAATGCAGCAATTTCGTCAAATAATTTCGAGTTTGCGTGAGAATTCACAATATTTTATAAAATCTCAGGATTTTTCAATGGAAATCAGCCTATATCTCCGGACTTTTAAATTTTCTATCTGGTAGCCCTACATGCAAGGGAGAGTTTAATTGACTGCGCATATCTCATATCAACAGCAAATTATTGTCCACTATAATGTGGAAAAACTTCCTCTAAAGCTGTAAGGTTGGGCCATAAACACCACGCTTGGAAGACAGATTGGTGCGCACAGTCTAAGTTTTGTTAATACTAGAAAAAAGCTGTTGCCTTTTTGTTGAAGCCCCTAGGTTGACTTTACGACATCCGTAGGTTCCACTGATGTCGTAAAGTCAATTAGATTTTTAAGGGTAGATTTTTGAGTCACGACTACTAATGCAACATTTTTGAGAGCACTTTTCATAATCGACATTAACCTATGTTTCATTTAAGTAAGGGGTGACTTATTCACTTACTGTTTTCTACCCACCTACTTTGACGTACAGTCGGTGGTTTGGTGTTTTGCCCTCATTCTGGTTTTGCATACAATAAGAGTTAACAACAAGAGAGTGCCTCAGATACTCAGGTGAATGAAGAGAGATTGAAAAAAGTAAGGTGTAATGGAAGCACTCTTTGATCGTTTGTTAATTACGTTCTATTTGAGAAATAATCTCTGTGGTTAAATACCTAACTCAAACCAGACATCACGAGATCTAAGTTGGCGGCGAATTACTACCTAGTGATAAGGCCGAGGGTGGAAACGTACTTCACCCGGAATCAACATATTGAGGAACTGGATATTTTACCTCATTTGCCGGAACACAACATTTTAGAATTGTTGTTATGGCAGTTGACTTAGGTAATATGGTGGTAGCTAGGCGGACTTAAACAAAGTACCACCACCAAATAAAACAAGCCCAATATTATGCTCCCCTGGACATTAAGCCCGGGACCTCTGGATCTCATACTGGTTAACCACTAAACAGACGCGGTTAAAATGTCCTCATAGTGCTGTTGATTTTGGCTCTCCAGTACAAACACCTAGCAACCCAAGCTTGAGACAGGCTGGCTTATCATTCATTCAGCCACTTCAAACATTTCATAGTAATAGAGAGAAAGATAAATAAACTGAAAGATCTCTCCAAAGATCGCGAGATTTTAAGGGAAAGAGCACTTCATCAGAGCTAAGTGGAGCAAACTTGAAAAAGGCTGTGTTTTTCCACAATGGGAGGCCACGAGTTAGTCGTAATGGGGTGACATTTTCGGGGCCCGTGTACGGAGATCATATTATTTTTGGAGTTCCGTCTTGTTTTAAAAGTAGGTGCAAAAACCTATCTACCATTTCGTTTTTATATAACAGTGAGTGATCGTTTTTGTAATTAACAACAGGATAAGGGTTCTCATTATATCATAATGGAGCTACCATTTACTGATTTATTGGTCTTGCGGTGTGTCATCAGAGAGCTCTATTTTCATAATTTATTCATTTATTAATTCACAGGTTTTAGATGATTTCAGAGAAAGTCAGAGCTACTAACAACTGAGCTGTTAGGTCAGATAGTTAGTTTGTTGCTGTATAGATAAGTCTATCCTGGTTGAAGGATTATATTACTTTACTTTTTCTTAATATTATTATTATGTTGAAGTTATAAATTCTTTATTTTTCGTTTGTAACACTAACATCAATGATTTACTTATCCTTTTATCTGGTTAAAACTAAATTCATTTATACTATTACAGATCTACATTTATTAAAAAAAGTTTGTTTGTTATTTGAAGCAAAATGGAGGGTTATGGTTTTGTCCGGTAAGTAGTTATGTATGTTGGCATATATATGTCAGTATGTATAATATATACAGGTTGGATTTTTTTAACGCCACCTGAAAGGAAATATATATAGTACTTTAAATACTGGAGATATAAAATTTTACTCAAAAGAAACATGCCCTTATTTTTCAAAGATAGAAAACAACATTAAAATATTTTCAAAATTTTGCTTGCCACACCCGAGAATCGAACCGACTAAAATTTGCAAATTAACATCCTGTACTTTTACGGCATCGATCTTTAGGGTCAATCACTAGGATCAAATCTCTCTTTTGACTTGTTTGGTCAAAAGGGTCCACACAATAAAATCCGCTGATCGCTGTCCCGCTCGTGATCGTGTCACCGCTGTCGTTCCTAACATGCTGATAGAAACGACAGCGGAACCCTAATCTTTAAATTAAATACTTTATCATTAGCAATGAAATATATTTTAATTTATGTCTGTACGCACAAAAGTATCAGCGACTCAGTGGAAACCTACAGAACCCAACATAATGATAAGAAAGTTCTCCCGCCCGTATTTCTCACAGAATTTCCTTTGGTGAGTGTCTCGAAGTAATAATGAAATGTCAAATGGTTGAGAATGAGAACGTAATGTCGGGAGGGCATCTTAAGCAAATTCCTTTTCAGATTTCGGGTTTTCCGGTATTCGTGTGAGTCTCATAACAGTTTTGTACGCGTACAATGATTATGGTCCATTCCACTTCTTTTATGTATTCTTCTTGTATATATCTTAGTGCTTTCATGGAACTTTTTGATTTTTTTTGGAGGGTTAGGGGGAGGGCGCTGTCTCTGATACTCAGTTTTTATAATACTTTTGCAGCGTCATCGTTCACATTATAACGTATGTACCCTAAATTTTGGATTGTCACATTGGTGTGACTAATGGGAATTTCTTTTACTCGTATGATCACACTAAATTGCGAAGAATCGCACTTGACTGAATTACTTAATCAAAGTGATGTCTAAGTACTTGTGTGCTCGAAGTATGTATTTGACAAAAAATACGACATAAATACTTCGTGTATTGTGATATCCTAGCTTAATCATTTTTGATACAAATTAGAGTAAACTTTGTTTTTTTTTTCCGTCGACAAAATGTTGTAATCATGTTAACACCATACTAGCACTCTTTATAGCATACATCCTGAACTATAGCATATATTAATCTCAAAGTAAATGCTTCAGTATCGCGGAAGATATGATCGCTGAAGCTAAGCCATCTGAAATGGCAGATTGTCAGGTATCGTCGACGTAGCAGCAGTTATTTCAGAAAGTCTTAGTTCTCTCGAGTCGACCTACGGTTGAGGTGATCAAAACTGACAAAAGACAATTGGATGATTTTCCTAGAACAAATGACACATACAATTTAAATTTACTTTTTTTTTTGGACGTGCAATATACCCCAATATAGCAGAGATCCTAATAAGATCCAAGCTTTGAGTAGTGATCAGAGGTGGACCCACGAAAAGGTTATAGACTTAATACTAGGACTTTAAATGACTCGAAAATGAGTATTGTCTCACAGCTCAAGTGCTAGTTCTAAGTAAATGACTATTGCCTCACAGCTCAAGTGCTAGTTCTAAGTAAATGACTATTGCCTCACAGCTCAAGTGCTAGTTCTAAGTAAATGACTATTGCCTCACAGCTCAAGTGCTAGTTCTAAGTAAATGACTATTGCCTCACAGCTCAAGTGCTAGTTCTAAGTAAATGACTATTGCCTCACAGCTCAAGTGCTAGTTCTAAGCTCTGCCTTCTGCGCTATTTAGCGCAGAAGGCCTGCGCCTTTTAACATTTGTGTGATGAATATAGAGGTTCGTTTTGTGTTTGGGAGATATCATAAGTATGAACCATTCACAACAAAAAAAATTAAGACTGTCTCAAATTACAAGCTATGCTTTAATTGAAAAATGAGTTCATTTTACCTGGTTTTCAAGTTATGATAAGGCCAAAGGTGGAAGCGCAGTTCACCCGGAATCCTTAACATAATAAGGAACTGGCTATCTTACCTATGGCATTTCATTAAATGCCACCAAATTAACCACCTCTGTGGTCTAGTGGTTCGACCTACCGATTTCAGATTCGGAGGTCTCGGGTTCGATCCCCAGGGTGAGTACAATATTGTGCTTGGTTTGGTTGGTGGTAGAACTTTGTTTTAGTTCGCCTGGCTAGCTACCATCTTACCTAATTCTGTCACCACAACAACAATTCAAAAAATTGTTGTGTTCCGGTATTTAGAAGTAAGATAGCCAGTTCCTCAGTTAGTTGAGGATTCCGGGCGCCTCCACTTTCAGCCTTATCTCAACTTTTGACCAGGTGAGATGAACCCAAGCGCTTTCCCGTCGTACAGTAAAAAAAAAATAGAGTTTTTTAATGGCGACAGACTCAGGTAAGATGGTAAATAGCCAGGCGGACTTAAACAAAGACCAGCAACCAAACCAAACACAATATTGTACCCCCTGGTGATCGAACCCGGGACCTTGGCTCTGATACCGGTGGGAGAACCACAGAGGCAGGGCCTTGTGTAAAATGTCTAGTAGCATTATGTTTGTTCTATTTTAACGCCATATAGAGCGGAAAACCCTCTAGCCTACCTAAGGTGTAAATTGCACGGTTCTTGTAATGCAGTCACAAGACCTCACTAGAAGCAAGGCAGCAGTTTTTTCCTGTGTTTTATCTATGTAGCACCTTTAGGATACCGCGTTTACCGATGCGCCTGCTGTTATGGTAAAACCCTTTCCACTCGTGGAGAAGTATCTCTATATAGACATAGTATAGTGGTTTCCAGCGAAAGTTCGAAACCCGCCCAATGTAGTGCAGACCTAACGCCTTAATAAAGCACTGAAAGCCACACCATACCTTTGTTATTTTTTATAGCACTATTATTGTCTTCAAAGAAAAATATATGGCGGTAAATTGCGTGTGACAGGATACGGGTCCAATTTAGTCGGATAGGCGACAATTTAAAGATATTGTTTTCATGATACGGTAAACGGTTCTGTGATAGCACCAAGATCAAAGATACGCCTTTGAAAGGTGATCGCTTTATTTTTAGACGCTTTTTTGAGAAGCTTTAGAAGATCGTGAATTGGGCCCAAAGTTTATAAATAAAGCTAATTCTAAGCTAAACTCTTTGAGTGCTGGAGGATCTTGATCTTTAGGATCTTGGAGTCTTCAAGTCCAGAGTAAATATGACTCATCTATATCCGGATCTATTATTTTTTGCACAGCGCTATTTAGTCCCAGACAAAGCACAACAATGGAATTAACAACAAACAACAATTGAACAGGAATTAAATTTCGGATAGAATACACATCAACAGCCCATTAGTGCCCACTGCTAGACAGAGCCTCCTCCAAATTTTTAATGGTTAGTCGCAGTAAATGTGTAGATAATACACAGAAGGAAGCTGCTGCCTTTCTTCTGCTGAGATCCCTTTGTTAGCTTTTACGACATCCATGGGCTGAGTTGGAGCGGTTGATTCATTAGCCGCGACCACCATGGCACGGATAGAATACAGACGTAAGTATACATTTTTTAACACAATACAACATCTAGACAGAACGTATGTCTTTGCACCTCTACATTACACACATTTTTGACACACAAACACTCTATGTACATCACACAAATGTTTGTCCCTGGTAAATCGAACCCATAACCTACATCGCAGAAGGCAAAGCAACAACCAACTGAGCTGTGAGATGTCGTCCAATATATTTTTTACCATCGAAAGACTGTCAGAAATTTATATCGCCTGTTTTGGCTACAGCCCTGGAGATACCTTTCAGGCAAATGTTTTTCTTTTGTAATGGGTCAGCTCGTGAAAAAAACCTTGAAACTAAGACAAGAATATATATCAAGAAGCAAGGAGCAAGTTTACCCAGAAAAATATTTCCAACTATTGCTTGCAGCCCATATTTAGTTTATTGTCTACTGCTTTAATTATGTTCAGTAGGTATGCGCTAAAGCTCTTATACCTACACAAGTCATCTTGTATCTATTTCAGAAGGGGATTGGGGCCAATACTTCGCCTGACACTGCAAACCACATACGCTCATATCATGGTGCTGAAAATCAGCGCTGTGGCCTTGTCACAGTCGAGCTCAGGGTTTTTTAAGCAGCTTTATTACTATGGCAAGGTTTATTACTACGTTGACTTTGCACTTCTAGAAACATTAATCTGTATCTTGCATTTTATTATTTGGTTAAGTCTATAAACAGGTACTTATTAGTTTTGAGTATGTGCACTTCATGTTAAGTTAGTAGATACCTGTTTCCTAAGCTGTGTGGATAAAGATTTCTATCCATCTATCAATATATCAACATTTTAAGTTCGAAAGTATCCGTTTACCTATAACCTTTTCACGACAAAACGTCCGTTCGGATTTTATTGAAATGGAATTACATCCAAGGATATGATTCCACGAAAAAAACGTTATTTGCTATCCGGGTACCAACCACACGCGGGCGAAGCTGCGGGAATGAGCTTGGGGTTTTATATTTACATTTTCAATCAACCACAGTTTTAACTATCTACAAATCAAAACCAACAGGCAATACTCACAAATAAATCAAGTTTGTTAACAAACGAGCAACGAACGAACTCAAACAGTGAATCCAATATAACAACAAACAACTGAGGGACTTCAATCAATCAAAATGTTTTGTGTTTAAATTATAACAGATATAAATAAAATAATTTTCTATAATCCGTAGAACTCTGAAATCACGTACCAAAGGTATTCTCAATAAAATATGTACCAATATTGATGGACGAATGACTTTAACTATTAATATACAAGTCTTGACCTGGAAATATCTCTTCATTACTCATACAAGGATGAGGTCTTATTGAGCGAGTAGACCTAGAATGTGCCTGTTAACTCTCTTCTAGTCTGCAAGAATGCATTGCAATGCATTAGAGTAAGACATTAGGCCTTTGTTATCAGAACAAAAAATACTTGCCGAGTAAAATAACAACGCAACGCAATTCATTTCTGAATTGCAACTTGGTAGACGAAATATTTTATTGAAATAGCAAGAAAATAAACTGAAATTCGATATTATAACTAAGCAATTCTTGATTCAGGAACATCAAGCCTTTATTGAATGTAAAAGGAATATTTAAATTATTTCTCATGTCCATTGCTGAATGCAACACGATATTCTTCAATTATTCAGCAATTATAAATTTACGGTATTGGTAAAATTAGCTCATATTAGGACCTAGTGATGTTACTTAGCCAGTTTGGTATTGAGTACCTACTTTATTTAAAGATACCCTTAAATACTATAATGTATTCTAGATTAACACAAAAAGCTCGCTTCATCGTCAGCCTCAAAGCAAAGGCTATCCTGGAATTAGGAGCTGATCTAAATTAATAGAGATATAATACATAAATAAATATAGTATTTGTACTTCCGTAATAGACTGACTTGTACGGAGTATCGTAAAATCGAGTATATAAAATACATATAATCTTCTAAACTAAAATAGTCGTGTTAATCGTTTTTTTATATTGTACGACGGGATGTGCTTAACTTTAATCTCACTTGATTTTCTATAGTTATGATAAGACTGTAGGTGGAAGTGCACTTCACCCGGAATCCTCAACAAACAGAACTGGCTATCTTACCTCTAAATGCCGGAACACAACAATTTAAAAATTGACATTATGGCGAATTAATTAAGTAAGATGGTGGTAGCTAGCCAAGCGGACTTTAACAAAGTCTTACTACCAACGAAACCATGCACAATATTGTACTCCCCTGGGGGTCGAACCCGGGACCTCTTGATCTGACACCGGTGGGCGGACCACAGAGGCGGTAAAAAAGTGCTGTGTATGTGCCTATTGCAGGATAACAGTAGTTTACTATATAATACGTGGAGTATGACAATATTGTTGACAAATGTTTAAACCACACAAAGAAATCTCAACTAAAACATCAATGTCCTCACTGAGAACGGCAATAGCTGGCATGTCCTGCAGTCATTGCTAAAATGATATCGAGTACAAAGCGCGACCTTTGATAGTATACATATTAAAATGTTTATCACATCATTATAAAATGTTACTCATATAAATATAACAAAACATTAATAAGTAGATCGATTATAAATCCAAAAAAATTATGATTCTTCTAACATTCTTCTTTACTCATTCATGTTGTGAGATACATCATTACATGGAGAAGGATGAATCGGAGGGATTCGTCTTGGTGTACTCTTGGTGTCACGCTATGTTGCAATTCTCACGTTGTCTCACGGTACATTTGTCTAAAAATACTGACAGTGGAAACACGACAATTGAAATCAAATCACATTATCCCAAACGACCAGTCCAGTAAGACGGAATATCTATCCATTTTATTTAAATATCGCAATTTATTAACTCATTGGTGATTCTGGAATAAAATTCATAGAAAATTGAAGAAAAAAAGATACATCGTAACTACATTGTCATTCGACATTGTCGTTACTTCTTAGATTTTTGATTCATAGAGTATCAATATCATTGAATTGGATGTAATAATGAAAAAAATAAGTATCAACACTGGAGGCAGTATTCTAATAAGTTTTCCATCAATTTTCGGTAATAATATTAAATTTCACACAAAAGGTGAATGTATGTTACATTATGAAGATGCTCTGCATGCAGCAAGGTGTTCGATGGAACGTTTGGATGATCAAGGAAAACTATGTGGAGGTCCTCCGATATAAGGGTTCCAATGCAAGGATATATATGCATCTGTAAGCATACACACCGTTATGAAGCCTGGAATTCTGTCGTGAAAATTGTATCAGTCGAATGTATAATAATTGTGCGTAGTAGTAACCAGTAGTAATGTCGTTATCTGTAGTAACCGCCTCTGTGGTCTAGTGGTTCAAGCCACCGATTTCAGATCCAGAGGTCCCGGGTTCGATCCCATGGGGAGTACAATATATTGTGCTTGGTTTGGTTGGTGGTAGGACTTTGTTTGAGTCCGCCTGGCTAGCTACCACCATCTTACCTAATTCTGTCGCCATAATAACAATTCTAAAATTGTTGTGTTCCGGCATTCAGAGGCAAGATAGCCAGTTCCTCAGTTTGTTGAGGATTCCGGGTGAAGTGCGCCTCCACCTTCGGCCTTATCTCAACTTGTTACCAGGTGAAATGAAGGCTTACCCGTCGTACAATAAAAAAAATATAGTAGAGTAAAAGAGTGTAAACCGCACTCTTAATACTTACCGTACCCACCTGGCGACTCGCAAAGACTTCAGTGTATTCGTGAAGGCGCATACAACACGTCAAAATCAATTATTTCCTGTCAGTCCCTTCAAAGGGAAAGCCTTTCACCTGAGCCAAAGGTGGACAAGAAACAATTGTCCTGGATTCGTACAAACTCGTAACAAAACAATGTATGTACGCCACCTACCTACACAATCTAGCAATTACGTCGATATGCGATAAAAAAACTCATACCCCATAAAATCGTATCCAATATCCCGTTGATATTGTACTTAGTGCAAGCACAAAAATGTTGAATAAATCTCTGTGAATTCCGATGTGATATGTGAAGAGATCAAAGGGATTGAGGCACGCCTGAGCACAATAGATAAATAATATATTAAAGCCAAGTGACGCGACAACGAAGCATTTTTTGAAGATGAATCAGCAAAAACGTGGGTGTTCTTGAGTGTTGCTAGAGTTGTGGCTCAACTGGTGTACTAGATAGACTTCTATAAACGATTTGATGATGCTCCTGAGTGCCAGTTTTAAATATAAAATAATTTAAAATGACTGTTATACTGTCAGGAACATACATTTTATCCTTTATTTTCATAAGGTCAGACTTTCATGAGGTAAAAACAAGCAATGTATTCAATTTTTTATAGAGTCTTAGAACCAGAGTACGCTGTTAATGATGATGGTAAAATTAACCAGTCTCGTATAAAATTTATCTAATTAAAAAAAATACTACTTCATTAGGAGGATGGTTTGTCCAGCGAGTTAATGTCCACATTAATTTACTCTAACATTGGAAAGTTTTGCCAGAATCACCGCGCTTCGCAGGCAGATTGGTGATCGAAATAACGTTATACACTTAAGTACTGCTGCCATTCTTCTGGTGAGATTTCTTAGTCGGCTCTTACGACAGCACCGGCTGAGTCGGAGGGGTCAACTGTTAAGCCAAAATCACCACGACAAAGATACCTAGCTGGATTTTAATTAAAATAGATTAAAATATATTTTGGAAAGTTGTCAGTAAAAGTTTTATAACGTTGAAATATTCGTGCTCCGCGTGTTCATCACTACTAGGTATATAAAAGAATAACTAAAATGAGATACGAGAAAATTACAACAAAGTCCGATAATATTGGAGCGTTCTTTGTGGAATTCGCAATTCAAGTGTATTGATCAACCCTTTTAAGTATCAAAAAATATTTCTCCAGACTTATATTGAGTTCTCAGACACAAAGCAAGTTCTTTGAATATGAAATAATGATGACCATTGTGTAATTTACATTAAGTATTGAATATATAAAGTTTATGTAGGCACTTTGTAAATTCTAGAAAATATCTTTGGCATTTCAAATTTATGTTAAATCTCGAAAATGAAGGTTCAAAGGTGACCGCATTCTCTCTTCAGTAAAGTAGAATTTATAATGTTGGGTACTACAGGGCATACCTACTTATCTGTATCGACATTGACCGCCGTGGTTCGGGATCACAAAACAAGACCCTTCATCATATTCCTCTTCTTTGTATTATTCATAAAACATCCAAAAAGTACCTAACCTTGCTCAATAACCTTACGAATTCAACTTCGATTAGATTATCGTTTATAGTTTCGTTAACGGAGCGCCCTTAAAGTTTTGTCGTTATTTTAGACGTGATAACAAAAGGTGGTATGAGCAAGGTTATAGGTACACCCCATAACCTTGCTCTAACCTAGGTCTAGAATATATAAGTATATAAGGACTAAGGGTAACCCAACTCAGGTTAAGTCTTGTACCTATGATAGCTTCAATGTTGAGATTTCTGTTTTAGCTCCTTCTTCTTGACCTACATTTTTATGGTTCCGGAATACCTCTGGGACCTTATAAGTATAGAGTGTAGAAATGTGATATTTGGATAGATTGTGTTTGTGTTTAGTGGCATAGACTATTAGAAAAGTGTGTTGGTGCAGACCAAAGATCATAAATTAGCTAAAGGCGATTTGATCAGTCTTCGGATTAAAGTTACGCTTCAGAAACTCAAGGCCGATACGATAACCTGTTCAGCTCAATCTGAACTCCTGAGGTGCTTCTCATACAAAACTCCGAGCTCAGTTGGTAGTAACTCTGCCTTCTGCGCTGTAGGTTGTGGGTTCGATTCCCACTACACCGAATGTTTAGACACCAATACCAAGTTGCAGTGCGGTTAAAAATATTTTAGCAAAATAAATTTAATACCTAACAAAATAATATAGTTATTAAAATTAAACAAAATACCTACTTAGTGCTTGAAAATAAAAAAAGTATTAAATATACTTGACTTAAATAAACTAGCATGAGTTGAAGCGTTTGAATAAGTAGGTTTAATTATTCTCTGCGCCGAAGTCTTTGAGATATCCTTCCGAAGTTCTTATCTTCTACGCCTTGAATGAAATGAATTCTGAAAACTAGATTCTCGCAGCAAAATACAAAACACTCGGCCAGTGCAAACATTTGCAATGCAGATAAAATCTGCTGCAAATTTACTGAATAACGGTGCCCGGTGAAAATACGGCAAATACGGTTGAGAGCCACGCTTTAACTAGATTAACTAGATTATACAAGTTCAATATTATTCAACCATTTGTGGAGTAAGCATGCAGAGTGTCCACGGCAAAAACATATGATGAAATAGATAGGTACCTACTTTGTGAAAGGAAGATATGTATTACCTACATAGTAGGTACGTAATGATATAATAGAGCAATGACTATATATCTAACTGGATTTTATCTGTGTTAATTAAATAAAATAAATAAATAAAAATAAATAACTTACAGTTTTTTTTTATTCTCACACATAATGCTAAAATCCTATTTAGAGAACCAAGTTCGATGAAATCGACTTATAGATATGTATGTACATGTAGTTCACACTTCACAGTTCTAGTAGGTACTTTTTCACCTTTTTAACCTTATTCCTAAAACTACTAAAAGACATCAACAACATCTACTTAGATGTTGTAACTCATATGTTTTTTTTTCTGTCGTAGCAATCACCTTTTACCTATAGTGAGAATATGATAAATAAATAAATAAAAAAATATTACAGGACATTATTTGTACTCAGCTCCGTGTAGCCTCAAACATAGATAATACATAAACAATACAGTAGTACATTTTTCTCGTGGTTTCATGATCGTATCATTAATAAGAACTGTATGGAAATCCTAATCTACTCACATTAGGTATTTGAAAAACAAAATGAAGCAGAAAATTGTATGAATATCCATTGCGCTCCCCGATTTTTTCTTATTTCTTGTTCCCTTTCCTAATTTTTATTCTACTTAAACTTCTAACAGCCAACAAGGTAGACCGACAAGTTTTAATAATGTATTAAATTCATAAAATGTACATATTTAATTCATAACATGAACTATCAAGGAGGTTTGAAACTACAGCAAGGAGCCGGGAAGTTCATGCATTTGTTCGAAAATATTTAAAAATATAACGTACCTATACTTATTTGTAAATAAAACGAATTGGCGTGGTCTTATTACTTATTTGATTGAATCCCTTGCTTTATTTTGGTCCATTTTTCTCGCTGTAGTTGAAAGAAAAGCTGATTGCGAACCTTGCTGACTTATTCTTGCACTCTTGATTAAATTCAAGCAGCGCGCAATCCAAACTAACGCTCCATGTAAAAATAAGTGTTGCGCTTTGTGCTAACGATATGTTGTTTTGCCTTAGTATACCTATACCTAGATTCACTAATAAAGGAGGAAAAACGTGATAGGTATTCAAATAATTTTGCTATTTATTACTGTATGCATAATTACCATAAACATTGGATACACATCGTTATGGACGTCTGTTTGGTAAAAACATTATAACAGCCTTTTCGCTACTTACTTAATTAAACTCATCTGGTTAACAAGTCCTACAATTTCCAATGTGTCACGTTCCACTGCGGACGTCTAATTCCATGTTATCCCCGCCCCTGACCACCCCCCGGATTACGAGGCAGCATATGCTACACCCGATAAAGGGGTAAAGGTTTTATTATTGACGATTTTTCTTTTATTTTCGGTGATTTCTTAGCGGACCCTTTTGGGGTGCGGACGGAATGGTTTATCGGGTGTGTGCCTTTACGGTTTTTGATAGCGTAATGGAATACCAATATAAGTTGTTAGTTCATAAATGTCAATCACTTTTGTGATGTAGGGTTTGAAAGATATTACAAAGACGTTTTCTTGACTGAAACTTTGAACGTCAAAAAGTTTCTAAAGTTATATAAAACTTGTAAAACCGCAAAAGACTATCGTAAATTATCGAAAGTATTAATTTTACTATACCCAATTAGGTTTTCGATAAATATAGAAAGTATCACGGCCATTATCATCGCGAAATTCTTATTAAACTATCCTGACTAATCTAGGTCTCATATGTACGAGCTGTGTATAGTTTGGGGCTAGATGGTGCTGTGTAAATGTCCAGTAACATTATATTTATTTAGCAAACCAGCATTTTCATGCGGCTCTGTCCGTCGTAGCCTAGATAAAAAAGTGTGGTTTTTCTTTACAGCATAGGTATAGCTACACGTTATTCAGGCCAAATTTCGTTCAAAGATATTCAGCTGTATAGTCGTCAAAAGCTAAAATAATAATAATAAAATAATCTCTAGAAGTATGTAAGACTTACCTCTATAAATAAATATTAATTTAGGTTATTCTTACTCATAAATCATTTTTTTTTATTGTACGATAGGGAGGTGCTTGTCACTTATCTCACCTGATTTTTCAAGTTATGTAAGGCGTACTTATATGAGGTGGAAATGGACTTCACCCGAAATCCTCAACAAACTGAGGAACTGGCTATCTTACCTCTAATTGCCGTAGAAAATGTTGGTATGGCGACAGATTTAGGTAAAATGGTGGTAGCTAGCCAGGTAGACTTAAACAAAGTCCTACCACCAACCAAACCAAGCACAATTGTCTCCCACTGGGGATCGAACCCGAGACCTCTGGATCTGACACTGGTTGACGAACCATTAGACCACAGAGGCGGTCCAATACTGGAAACTACCTATATATACTTACGGCAATCCATTTCCGCACGACAGGACGGTCAACCCTGTCCAGAATACATAATATGGTACGGATAGATCGATGGATTTGGGTGAATTTATTGTTTTTGTATAGTCAAAGCGTACCTAAGCATAGATATAAAACGTATCTAGCGTAAGTTGGACACAGACACTTAAAAAAGACGGAAATCCTCGTAACTACTGCGTCCAATTAACACAATTAGTATTGGCCCAAACTCGGTTCCCGAGAGTTCGATATTTCTTACTTCTCCGTTAATAAGGGTGCGCCTGTGATCGAAAGCGATTTTAAAACGCTCCTAAGTTCAACATTATGCTTTTTGAAACTACTCATTGTGTTCCGAGTGCGCCTTAACTATAGACAACTCACCGTGTGTGTTTCTCAGCACCTATACTTTCAACAAAATTAAACTATGGCAGCTCAAAAGACGACTGGGACGAGCGGTGCGTCCCAGGGATATGAGCCTGGGCTAAAACCCTCACATCAAATCAATACCGTGATCACCGACCAGCCTACCATGCAAATGCAAAAAGTTTAATCACGTTATTTATATTTCAGAATAGCTATTACCCTTGGTTTTGATCGAGTTGACTTAGAAACATATAGTACCCAGTTGATGGAAGGATGAGGCTTCCAATGATCAGCAGTGGACGTATAATATGCTTTAAATTATGAAAAAAATGTTTTACTCAAGAGAACACTGATCCATAAGGGTCAGTAAACACAACAATAAAATGAACAAAACAAACTGGGTTTCAGACAGTCACAAAAATTCACAACACGCGAGAGGACTCGAACCCGCAACTTTTCCTAAAGCCGGAAACGCTCTAATCAACTGAGCCACGAGGGTTCTGATGCTGATTTCGATTTTTGTGTCATATTGCATATTGCATATATTATATAGCGTTGATCACGCCATCTATATTATATTATATTATAGCAGAGATTCACTGAACTGTGATCTGCCCTAGTGTTTGAAATTACTACCGAGAATTTACTCTTTTTCTTTGTCGTGGGGTTGTGAATTTTTGTGTCATTACAACAACAAACTGCAAACTGCGAGCACTTGAAATACAAAAAAACCCAGTTAGTAAGAATACATAGATTATTATAAAAAAAAACAGAGATGCTAGTCGGACTCAATGTGGTGTTAATAGTATATCCCGAATTTTTGGCAATCAAAATGTCGCTCCCGCTTATCGCTCCGCCCATGCCCACCAACCCTCCCTTCAAAACCAAACACGCTCGAGGCTAAACAATAAAAGTTGCCTCTTCCCGAGACGAAACTCGCTGGTATCAGCCCGGTTATAATATCTTTGTGTAAATATAATAAAACTGAAAGGGTTGTCTGTCAGAAAATATTACCCTTCACTATCTCTTGTAAGGCGCTACACACATTTTAGAGAAAAAAAGAACGGCACGAACTAGCAGACGTATACTGCAGCAGGCCACAATACGGAAGCAGGGGTAATGCAGGTCACTTATGGATAAAATGCAATAACTTTTTTTATAAAATCGTTTTATTATAGAAAAAAATATAAGGAACGTAAGTTACACAATCCAATAACCAATATGTATTAAAACCACTTATCTAACTTTTATAAAATTGGTAGGAACACGTACAAAAATATAGGTTTGAACGTCATTGCCTCACAGAAACATTGATGAGCTTAGTAAAAGAAGTGATGTCCACAGTGTTAATACTAGAAATAAAAATTCTGATATTTCCTGTCTCTGTAGTCTAAAGGTCAGATCTAGAGGTCTGAGATTAATATTATATTTGGTTGGTGAAAGGACTTTGTTTAAGTTCGCTAGCTAACACCACCTTACCTAAGGCTGTCACCATTACAACAACTCTAAATAGTTGTGTTCCAGCATTTAGAGGTAAAATAGCCAGTTCCTCAGTCTGTTGAAGATTCAGGGTGAAGTGCGCTTCCACCTTCGTCCATATCATAATTGAAACCTGGTTAGATTGGCGGCTGATTCGGCCGAGGATCACAAAAGGCGCAAATATAGTGGTCTCGACAGAGCTTACCTATTTGAGCCTTTTGGGGTGGAGACCTTGGGTCCGTGGGGAGCCGGTGCCCTCCGGGTTTTCAAAAATATTGCGGGGCTTTTGATTGAGGCGACACGTGACCCAAGGGCTGGCTCTTATTTAGGCCAGCGAATTAGCATAGCTATTCAGCGTGGCAATGCAGCCAGTGTCTTGGGCACGCTTCCGTCTGGTACTGGTCTGGAACAGTTGAGTTACCTATAGGCCGTTTGTAACGGTCTTTAGGTAATCTGACTGATTCCTTTGTACATAGTTAGTTTAATTGTACTTTTTATTGAATAAATGTTAGATTTATATACTAGAATATAGTTAATTAGTATGATTTTAGGCCAAGCGCTTCCCCGTGTCGTACAATATAAAAAACCTAGGCAAGCACAAATTTGTACCCCCTTACTGGGCTTGTTATCGACGGGCGAACCACAAGAACACAGGTGGTTAATGTTATTACAGTTATTTTCTATACCCATTGATAATTTGTCTAGGTATCTAGGTGGAAGAGATGTCGCGGGCAGTCTCTAGTGTCTCATAAAGTCCCGTGCCCTACATTATGCAGCACCACACTTCCTCAGTTCCCAGAGAAAACTCCAATACGTCAGCTCGGCGCCCGGAATCGTAATTTACAGAGTTACCTACTGCTTTGCATTTAGTTATTTTAGTTGTGGCTTAAGTGGAGGAAACTTAGTTAGTTAGTTAATAGTTACTTCGCTCGTACGAAATGTACTGTGGTATAAGTTATCCACATTTAACTTCACAAGCAGAAGTTTCAAGTAATTAACCACCATAGTAACAAATACTAGTAGATATCATTACCGAACCGTCAGCCAAGCGCAGTGTTCATGGAAAATCTCACATTATTAATAGACATACTTACATACATTATACACATAAATAAATAAATATTACAGGAAATTAATTGCTCACAGTGCCATCTAGCCCCAAAGATGGCTATGTAAGCTATGGGAACTAGATTACGGGTAAAATACTTGAATTCTTTTTTTTTGTAAATACATACTTATCATACAATACAACACCCTAACACAGAACAAACATCTATATTCATCACACAAAGGTTTGTCCTGGCCGGGAATCGAACCCACAACCTACAGCGCAGAAGGCAGAGTTGAGCTAAGAGCTATTAACTGAGCTAAAAGGCTTGTTATTACATACTTACCTACTTACAAAACATTACCCTCCTTCTGAGGCAGTTGGTGAAAAAAAAGATAAATAAAAACAGATGCCATCTTTGTATGTTTACGCAGAACAAAGAATCGTTATTTGCCGACATTTTTAGCATAAATATATTTGGTATCTCCCTCGAAAACCTCTCACAGCCATCCGAGGGTATTTCATATTGTTTGCGTGGATCCAGCGGTCATCTCTGGGGGATGGATATCGATATTGGGATAAAACTTCTCTGTATCCACTCGAGTTATAGTTTCATCGCCCGTGTGCCCGTGTGGGGAACACTTTATGAGTTCCAACCGGCCTTGGAATAAAAAGGTTTTGTTGGAAATATCAGGCTGAATAATTATTGGAACGGTGCAACAATGGCGCGCGTACTACAGAACAGAATAGATAGATAAACTTTTGATGAGATTCTGTTATTATGGCACAAACAAGCAAAAATAACAATAAATAATCAATAAATCCCCGTAAAGTTATTTTAATATTAAATGATTCCACTTATCGATCATTTTTCATGCCCGATGGTACCCACCGTTTACGTTTTTTGATAAGTTTTGCAACTATGTACCAGTATAGCGTTCAAATTAATATCTCCAAGGAGTATTTAAAAAATAAAATTCAGCATTTTAAAATAGGTAATTAGGTATTTAATGTACGCGCTCTTTTTTGCGTAATGAATCGCTGTGAATTTCCAACAATTCTTAAATCGCGTGTTCTGGTATTTAGAGGTAAGATAGCCAGTTCCTCAGTTTATTGTCGCGATTCCGAACAGGCGGTAGATTTGACGTTTAAAAATGATCCTAAAAAATCTTAATGAATAAAGAAATTTTGACTTTCACTTTGAGGATTCCGTGTGAATCCTTTAATCTTTAAACAAACATGATTGCTAGTGCATGCAAATCTAGCATTGTTATTGTAGGTAGCTAAAGTAAATTTAAACAAAATGAAAAAAAAAAATTGAGCCCTAGCTCCCACACTAGGATACCCTGTGTTGTGGGTAGCTAGTCACTTCCTATTACATGTATTTATTTATGACCTCAATAAACTGAGTGTCCTTATTATAACTTCAATATCAGGTGAGATAAAGGCCAAGCAACTTCGTCGTAAATAATAAATAAAAAATAATCAAAAAAACAAAAAGGCACAAAATATTTGAAAATAAAATCTGAAAACAGAAAAAATATATAAATCCGCTAAATCTCTCTGAAAAAATCTCTGCGCTGCAAGAGCTCGGAGCGACAACACGTCCACAGAGGGCTAGTCAGTAAGCAGCAAGACTATATTTCCTGAGGATGCCTCGTGTAGAGGCGAAACACGTGTCGATTTGATTTTAGCGGATTTATTACTAAATATTTTTTCTGTTTTCAGATTTTATTTTGAAATATGGATTTCCGCAAAATAACGCCTGAATCAATTAGCTAACAAAATATTTGGTCGAGCTGTCATCTGATGCACTTTGATGCTTAAAATGCTCTTGAATATGGAAGGAGAGTAATAATTCACTGCAGATTAAAAACTCCAGGACACATTTCTTTATTAAAGTTCGTGAAGCATCGTTGGAGCTCGTTTGAGTTATGAGCTTCTAAGAGTAATTTATTAGAGGGTGGCAACTCACCCTTAAAATTATTGTTGAGATAGGGGCAAGACGTTTTTAAAAATGTTTGTAATCATGTACTCGTATAATATCATTACATTAACAACAAGTAACAAAGCAAGATGACCCTGTAAATTTGAAAAATAAAATTAACTTTACCTTTATTACTGTGAACCTTCCTTGGGGTTACACAAAATACGAGTTTTTTGAAGCTATACTTTTTTGGCGCGTTTGGGAAAAATATGTGAGTGATTTAATTTACGATGCGCGAGCACACCGACACATAAAACCGACACCATGAAGTTGGTTGGTAATTATCTCTCTAGTTTTCGTGAGAACTGATACCTATAATTAAGGTAGTTAAATTAGTATAACAGTAATGAGGTAGTTATTCAATATATCATAATCATCATCATCTGCAGCCAGATTTCACTCACTGGGTATAGGCCTCTCTATGTAAATGCCACGACAACCGGTCTTGTGCCAGTCTCACCCAGATGAGGCCATCTTGTTGGCATCGCTTCGCTCCATCTATCGTCCGCCCTACTTGCCAGGTATCCTGTCCAGCCCCACTTTAGTTCCGCTATCTATACTATACGGCTATATCTATACGGTTCCTAAATTATACAAATTTTCGAATGGTAAAAATATGATTATTATAACTTTAAATTTCGCTTGACAGTTGATAGGTATGGAGCAATCACACGAAAAAATTACCATTTTGCTTGAGAAATATTGTACGACAAACAACAAACCCTTACTCACATAATTGGCAAGTTTTACTTGTGATTCGAAAAGCAAAAAACTAAAAATGAGGGTGGGCATGCTATTTACTAAAATAGGTGAGAGGAGGCAATAAAGGTATCGGGGTTTTGCTACCGAAACATTGTCAGAGGAGAACAGTTGTGAATCTGTTTTAAAAACTTCGCTGCAATAACCATACTAAGTTAACTGAATACAATCGAATTATACTGTACGTACTTAAAACCGATACTATTTAATTATATTATCCTTTTATGATAGTAATTTTAAAGCCAACGTGAGAAATTATTCGCATAAGTAAGTATATTTTGATTAGTAATAATAGTTGAAATGATCACATTATATGTTATTATACAAATTTCTAGTAATACAATATTATATAAACGGCAGATGACCTGATAAAAGAGAAAAAATACAATAATACAAAATTAAGGGTCGTCAGACGAAACGTATTTTTTTATTACTTATTTTTATCTAGTAATGAAAACGGTAATGCCAATGAGCGTCAAACTATGTGCTTATCCTAAGCTAAAACGTAATTTTTTTATTACTTATTTTTATCTAGTAATGAAAACGGTAATGCCAATGAGCGTCAAGCTGTGTGCTTATCATAAGCTAAATCATAACCCCAATTATTATTTTAGTGCTAATCCTGATCTATAACAACGAATACATAATTTGGCCAAGCGTGAGTCGAACTCACACGAATACTCCATGAACGGAAATGAGATTAAAAACCATTTTATAAAAAAAAAATCGCCGGAGCCTCGTTATTTACTTTTATGACCACTATTTACAATTTGCAACTTAAAATTATTTGTACCTTGAAATATAATATCATATAACAACAAATATCTTGTATAAAATGTATTTGAATATTCTATACATAAATCGAATATATTAGTACATTTACTGTAGGGGTAGGGACTGAGTTAATAGGCAAATTCAAAGTCTAATGGTAGAGTGAAAGTTCAGCTAACTTTAACTTAAATTACACTGTGCACTTTGGAAGTTGTTAGGCGATTACTCCATTTTCTAAGCACCTGCCTATAACGTCTTATAGCTTAGCTTTGTGGCTTTAGAACAACCCTTTTTGACAGGCAAGCGTCTTCCTGTTAGAACTACCCAGTAGTATTATTCTCCTATACAAAACAAAAATTTACATGCATTTTTGTGAAATGCATGTAAATTTCCTGCAAAAAATGGCATTTTTTGCAGGAATAATCGGATGAAGATGATCGATCATGTGCTATTTTTCAAAAAATACCATCCCAGTAATGTCCACAGTTGAATAGAGCCTCTAAACCCATAGAGTTTCAGAGGGTTGCCATTATCATCACGCTGGGCTGGTGGATTGGTTATCGTTGCAACAGTGTTCATATACAGAAGGATGCTGCTGCCATATTTCTGAGATCCTTTGCTAGTCGATATTTACGACATTCGCGGATTTGGAGCATTCAACCGCATTGGCTTTACGAAACTATAAAATAGCATTCAGATATTTACTTAAACTTTTCCAATAAACAGAGACTACGTATTCATATTAAGAAAAAGCTAATACTAAATATTGACTAGGCTCTTAACCCATACCATCTTAGTAAAGGTCACCCCAACTCCTTCAATTTTTCCTCCTAAATGTATATATTGTACATATCTATGTACAATATACTAATACATATCGATGTGCAATATATCATAAACTGATCTAAAATATTACGTATATTAACAATACAAATGTATTATTATTTACAAACATTAAAAATAATGATGTACAAAATAATAAATAAATTTTACAGGACATTAATTTTACACAGCGCCATCTAGCCCCAAACTAAGCATAGCTTGTAATATAGGAACTAGATTACGGATAAAATACTTAAATACTTTTTGTAAATACATACATACTATTTGATACAACACCCAAATACAGAACAAACATCTATATTTATCACATCAATGTTTGTCTGCTCCACAATAAAACTAACTATGTACAAAAGGAAGCAGTCGGATTACTGTTCCAGAATAAGAATCTAAAGGAACTTCATAGCTTTACCATTCATTCACATTAAGTAAACTTCGTCGGTTATTGTTATTTAAATTAACCTGGTTCTTACATCATTTGCGAAATGGTGCTCGCAATCATCAACCGCTTCCTCGTCACAGAAGATTTCTTTGATTTGAATGTAAAGTTCCTTTTCTTTGTTGGCTTGTGGCCCGATGGAGATCTCTCTACATTCCACCAAAGTGCTTACAAACTCTATGAGAGGACAGCGCACTCTTTTATGATAATTTTTCTTTTACTTACCGGCATCGGAATGTTCCAAAGCAAAGATGATGTCATCACGTTTCTCTCAAACGTGGACAAAAGTGTTGTATCCTACAATTACTTTTTCAAAGTCATCTGTTTCGTAACGCGACGTTATCAACTTAAGACCCTTATTAATGATATTATGAAGTCAGGGGACAGAGTAACTGACGAAAACAAACACAATATGATCAAGCTGTTAGTAACAATATCTTCGCTGGGCTCGTTTGTAATTTTGATCTTTAGTTTAGTAGGATTTTACAACAACGAAATGACAGTCGACGCTTGGATGCCTTTCGACCCTTTCAAGAGTAAAATGAACCTTGCGTTATCTGCGCAACTTCTGTCTGTGCTATTCTTAATACCGTTCATGTATAGAGCGATGGCGATGCAAGGGATGATTTGCAGTTTGTTGATCTATTTTTGTGATCAGTTGACAGATTTGCAGCAAAAAATTAGGAGCTTGAAGCTTAGACATGGACATGAGAGCGCGATGAAAGATGAACTTTTAAAGATCACGAAAAAGCATATTCGTTTACTGGGGTAAGTATAAGATAAGTATTAAGACTATACGTTTTGTTCGAAACTTAGTGAACCTGATCTTTGACCTTTCTGCCTAAACGCTGCCCGCTACCTTACGGAGATCGCTGCTCCGGATAGATATCCGGAGGGCTTCCCAAACTACGCTTGCCTAGACGCGGTCTCCACTGAGGACTCGTTGACCCCACCGGTTGTTGATCCGTCGACGAATATGGCCAGCCCACAGCCACTTCAGCCTGCTGACCCTATATATCTACTTCGAGCTTTTGCCTTTATAATATCCCCCATGTTTGAAACACGCTCCTGTATTTTAGGTACTGCAATGCCTTCGAGATCATGTTTCGGGAGTACTTTGTGATCCAAAACATTGCTGTTACTCTGGAACTGTGCATCAATGCTGTGCTAGTGACTACGGTAAGGCTACTGGGTATAATATTGTTTAGACATTTGCCGTGACTGTCGACTGCCAAAGTCCAGTTCACTGATTTCCGTTAGTGCACGGGAGGGCCAGTGCCCTATGGGTATAAGCACGCTCATTCTAAACTTACCGAACAAAACTATGCATTACAATTAATTATAACAGTCAAGTGCCTACTTAACTCGGAGGAACACCTTAAGACTAACCCTTATCACCAAATAGTCTAACTTATTTGTTGGTACAACTATGATCATTCATTGCGATCTACGGAACACTAAACTAAATCTATGGCCTGTGGGAGCAAAGTAATTTATTTGAAATGTCTGGCAGAAGCATAATTTCGTGTAACCTCGGAATTTCAATATTCCGGTTGTCACCCTGAAAATTGGTTTGGTTTTAAACAATGAGCGGTTTCAAGAATTTCATGGTGGCTTGTATTTAATTGTGGACGTCCTCCGCAGCTAAGCGGGTCAATAGGCAGCCATGGAACGACAAGGATGCAAATTTATTGAGATAATTGTTCATTGTATATTTTTTTCTGATGTCTTTGTCTTATTGTTTATTGTCATGAGTTTAAAAAAAATTTCATGAATAAAACTTACTAAAGCAGAAAGCAAAGATGAAATATAAATGAAATTCAATTCTATTTTCAAACAAGATATATATAAATTAATTTGTTTTAATAATTTAACATGATAACCTACTTTGCCGCGCCGTTAGAATCGACTCCTCCAATTTAACCCATGGATGTTGTAAAAGCCGACTAAAGTACTCACCAGAAGAGGAGCAGCAGCTTTCTTCTGTGTATTATCTACACCTCTACTGCGATCACAAATCCAGCTGGCAAGCGTGGCAATTATGACAAAATCCTCCAGCCTTAGAGGAGCCTCTGTTCAGCAGTGAAAACGAATGGGCTGTTGATGTGATGCGTATTGAAATTATATACCTAGGAATATAAATATTATGTTCTTCATTATTTTTACTATTACATACTAAATTATTAATAATATTAAATATCTATAACACCACAAATGGATGTAAGTACGGTTACACAAATGATGAGGTATTGTGAAAAATCGGAGAAATACATCGAAATCCCTCGACTCTTGAAAGTAGCTATATAGATGGAGCTTGTCTTACGGTGACCGGCAGAGCATTACACGGTCTTGCAGCCTGAACCGTAAATGATTTGTCATAAAAACTGGTACATCACCGCCTCCGGTAGTCTAGTGGTTCAACACACCGATTACAGATCCTTAGGTTCCGGGTTTGATCCCCAAGGGAGTACAATATATTGTGCTTGGTTTGGTTAGTGGTAGGACTTTCATAAAGCCCACCTGGCTAGCTACCACCATCTCACCTAATTCTGTCGCTATAATTATTCTAAAATCGTTGTGTTCCGGCATTTAGAGGTAAGATTTAGTTCCTCAGTTTGTTGAGGATTCCGGGTGAAGTGCGCCTCCACCTTCGGCCAAGACCAAGGCCAAGTGCTTACCCGTCGTACAATAAAAAAAATGTAAAAGAATAACTACAATAATTGGATATCTGATTACTTATTACTTAATTTCATTCATTGTCCTATTGTGTACATCAAAGATTATTTATTAACATTTTAAAATGTAATTAACCTGATAAATGTTTGTTTGCAGATAACAAGGGATCAGATGTCAGCTATTTTTGGGTTCCTCATCTACTTAGGCTTAGCGCTTTTGAACGCTTATGTGTATTGCTATCTCGGGAACGACTTAGTGGAACAGGTAAACATAACCATTTCTACTTTTAAAAGAATTTGATTTTCAGTTAAGGTGAATCGAGTCAAAGTCAAAGTCAAATATATTTATTCAGTAAGATTTTTTAGGATCACTTTGAAACATCAAATCCTGTTCGGAATCGCGACCAGCACACAAGGAGAAAGGCAAGAACCTCGGGCTAGTTTTTTTTTTTCATGATCCATTACAATAGCTTAAAATTATCTAATACTAATTACAATTTATTCACTGGAGCAAATTCATTTTTTTTAATGCCAGGCTTTCTTATCTTCTAGGTAATCTGAAATTTTATAATAAGTTTTCCTGGATAGCTTTTTTTTTACAAAATTTTTGAATTTATTATTTGACAAGCTTAGCACATCACTTGGCAATTTATTATAAAAGCGTAGAGTTTGCCCTATGAACGATTTATTAACCTTATGGAGCCTAGTTGTGGGAACAGCGAGTTTATTCTTATTTCTAGTATTATAATTATGTTTATCACAGTTTTTGTCAAATAAGCTTATGTTTTTACGCGCGTACATAATATTTTCATAAATATATTGGCAGGGCATAGTCAACGAGAGTCACTCCATTTTGTATCCATCCGTACATCCGTATCCATATAAACATACCTTGAATAACTCTGTGTGTATATTTTAACTTTTTCACTAAATGACTAAATGGCCTAACAAAAACCTAATAAAAAATAGCCTGTTCCCAATGGCTCATATTATATCCCTGACAAATTTCAATAAAATCCTTATCAAAATTTGTCATGGGAGGGATTGATTTGAGCCATTGGGGACAGGCTTTTTTATTTGGATATCTCTTTCGAAGGCACTGCTGTAGTTCAAATCTAGAGGTAGTTATTTAACAAATAAAAACTAACAAAAGTATTTAACAAAAAAAATAATATTTAATATTTAAAAAAATATTGAATTCCTAAGAAATCAAATAGTGAGTGAACCAATGTGAAAATTCTTGAATTTGGAGCTCATCTTTGATATTATGATAGTATTAGTGTAATTGATCCTCACTCAATGACGAAACTAAAAGTGCGATCCAGTCGTGAATCTCCCAAATGTTTATTTTACGATGGGGAAGCGCTTGGCCTTCATCTCACCTGGTTTCAAGTTATGATATGGCCGAAGGTGAAAGCGCACTTCATCCAGAATCCTCAACAGTGCAAGAAACTATCTTCTATCTTACCCATAAATGCCGGTTTTTTTTTTATTGTTGTTATGGCGGCAACATTAGGTAAGATGGTGGTAGCTAGGCAGGCGGACGTAAGCAAAGTCCTACCAACAACCAAACCCAGCACAATATTGTACTCGCCTGGGCATCGAACCTGGGACCTCTGGATAAGTAAATAAATAATAAAGTAAATGGTTAATCGGTTAAATTTTTTCGTTAATATACATATCACATAGCTGAGATGGTGCCATTTGACATAAGTGCTTCACCTAGCACAGACTATAAATGACACATGTGTTAGTGGATATGGTTATAGGTTAGTTATTTAATTAGTAATTTTTAGCTTTAGTTATATTTGATAGTAAGTTGTAGTGTTTAGTATTATCTTTTTTTTTCTGTCGTCTGTGTCTGTGCTTTGTTTTGTGCCTGTGTCAATTAAATGATTTTCTTTCTTTCGTTATTTAGAGTGAGGCCATAGCCAAAGCTGCATACGATTCTGACTGGCTGTCCTGGCCAGTAGGCTTGCAAAAAAATATACTTCTCATCATCACGGTCGCCCAGAGACCATTCAGGGTGACGGCTGGAGCTGTTGTCGTTATTGATATACAGAACTTTGCTACGGTAAGAACGTGCAAGATTATGTTTCTATATATAGTATCAGGGCGGGGTATAGTCCTTCATTGGGCCGTTTTGCTCCATTGCTCAGCCAATCGCTAGCTAGCCCAACTCCTCTTATTTCAAAAACAGGATCTATTTTTTTAATGTACGACGGGGTAGCTTGGCCAAAATGATAAGGCCGAAGGTAGAAGTCCTCAACAGTCTGAATAACTGGCTCTCTTTCCTATTAATGCCAGAACACGCCAATATAGAACTGTTGTTATGGCGACAAAATGAGGTAAGATGGTGATTGCTAGCCAGGCGGACTTAAACTAAGTCCTACTACCAACCAGACCAAGCATAATATTGTACTCCCTCGGGGATCGAACCCGGGACCTGTGAATCTGACACCGGTTGGCAAATCAGAGCACCACAGAGGCGGTAAAAATGTATGTTAAGCAACATTTCCTTACAGTCCCTACAAGAGGCGGCTACGAGCTGCACGAAACGAGCTCCTAGATCATGTTTTTTTAATTTAAAAACATAAATTCTTATTTGTTTTCGCTTTTGATTGAGCCGACGCGTGATCAGAGCTGGCTCCAAGGGCTGACTCTTATTTGCCGGTGAATTAACATTGCTATTGAATGTAACAATGCAGTGTTTTGGGCACGCTTCTGGATCAGTAGAGTTAATGAAATACCCCGTCTGCTTCCCGTGTAGAAGTAAATACTTGTCGATTTCACGAAATGTTTACTCGTGAAATAGATTTTCTTGTAGTAAAATAGATGTTAAGCAAATAAATAAAGCATCTTCCCCGAAATAATAGTGGTCATTCCTTCTAGTGGATACTTAAAATGGTGAACGGTAATTACATCCAAATAATATGGTTCCACAAAGTATTCAAAATCATAAAAAGAACAGAAATAAATACCTACTTTACTGTACCAAACTTTTTAGGAGAACTGTCAATTTTAAAAAGTAATGTTAACAGTACAATGGTGGTCTTATCGTTAAAAATCATGAAATAAATTATGAAATAAAAATGAATATAATTTCTTTTTTTTCAGGCACTTTACAATGGCTACTCGATTTTCGCTGTCTTAAATGATGCTGTTAATTAGATCAAGCTATGCATTACATCATCAGTATTATTTTCATGTATATAATTATCGACTAAACATACATCTAAGTATGTATACATAGCACTTATTTTTGTTTTCTAGCCATTGGTCATAAGTTTGTGTACAATGTGAGTTTTGTAGGTTAGTCTAGTTTTCATTTACTAATGCTACTGTGTGAAAGTTTTCAACTGTTCTAATACTGTTATAAATTAACGTACATCTATCTATGATTTTTAAACATATTCTCATATTATTTGTAACCATAAGTCTTTTGGTCATACCAGGTATCCCATGCAGATGCTGGGAATGTTCTTTTAAATTGTAAAATGCCGTTTATACCGTATTCATAATAGATGTAATTTTCAAAAGAATCTGCGGAGTACTGATATTTATTCTGTGCCTTTAGTGACTACGAGGCTTAGAGCACAGTAGAACTAACTGTATTAAAAATAAGAACACGAATGCAAAAGCGCCTGACACAGCATAATTTGATTGCAAAGCTTGCAAAACTCATTAGAATTCCTGAAACCGTCCAAGCATATCTTTTTGCTGCCATAAGAAATCACCACTGGAAAATAGTCCAGGAAGCAAAAGTATATCAATTGAACAAAAAACTCCAGAGATCCGTTTACACTCTAGCAAGCTAGTTGCTTGCGTGTATTAGTTATTTGAAAGACAGAATTCAGTCAAAAATAGAAATATTAGCGACTTAATTAAATTTTTGACTCATAAGTAGGTACAGTAAGTAGGCGATCCTTCACAGCTATTCGTGTTGGTTAGTATACGATACTACGTACCTACTACATGAACACAGCTATGTACTACTACTACGTGTGTGTACTACTTGATCTACCACTTATTAGTTTCGTCAAAATATACTCGCGCGCGCGCGGCTCGTAGTAAATCGTCTCGCACGACGCGTCGCACCAGCCGCACGGTTCTTACTTTATCTGGCCTCATAAAAGCTACCGCGACTGTCTCCCAACTCAGTGCAAATGTTTATCTTGTGTACGTCGGTGTGTATTACTGTGTCTATGCTCATAAAAAACAGCAGCAGCTGTCCTTAATAGCTGTGCAAATTAACGCAAGGCACAAGGCAACGAGGCTCAAGATTTTCCAGTGATTTCCTCCCGACATAAAAGTTGTGTTTTCGTTTACTATGGTGCATTCAACGAAGATCCATCTCACTGCCTTTAGGCTCATTAAAAACAGCAACAGCTGCCTCTAATATCCGTGTAAACGAAGCACAAAAATTCCCGGTGATTCCCACCCAACCTGAAAGCTGTGTTTTTGTTTGCTTTGGTGCAATTAACGTTTCTCTGTGCCTAATGGACGCCGACTAGAAGGGTCTTTTAATTAGTTTCTCATCAGCGCTTTTGTTCGACCTTAGACGGGGCTTTTCTCTACGAATGTCAATAGTTGATGTGCTTCTAGGAGACTTTTGTTTGAGGTATTTCACTTTATTTCACTAATCCTTGCATCACTGATCGATCAAATCTGTTTAGATATTTTTGATGGTTGTTTCTGTTATCAATTGCCAGTACCAATACAAGGAGATTACAAGGTGAAAGGTCAGATGTTCGGGCATGTTTTTGGATAATCCATTCAATAGTTTACAGAGTTTGATTTAAATTTCATATATAACTAAATTATAAACCTTATTTATTAAACAAATATATTAAAAATCCTGTTCATTACAGATCGATTATTTAAAAATGTATAAATTGTAGTATCGCTATTAAAATTTCTTCATTATTTTATTATGTAGTTCATAAATTTATTGTTATTGTTATTTAATATTTTCATACAACTTCAACAAATACTTAATGCTTTCTTAAAAATATGTATAACTATGGTAAACATATTGATAAATACCAAGTTAAATAGCTATAATACATACATATTAATCGTATAAACTTAAATACTACATGTGTTCTATCTGTAACCAAGCACCTAGTTAGTTAATGTTATGCTTAGTTTGAGGCTAGGTGGCACTGTGTAAATGTACAATTGTCCATAAAATGACGATCATGAATCTCCTTTTGTAATCCTCGTAGTCCGTTGTAATTTGAAAGCTGAAAAAACGTTTTATTTTCCAAAATTAACGATCCTCTTAATCCGTCCGAGCCAATTACCATTCAAGGACAATTACTGCGGGATTCGAGGGTTTTTTCACCCGCTGACCTTTTTCCATCAATTTGTTTCGCGCAATATACATTCGATGGCATTTGTTCACAGGGGATCATCATAATCAACCTATTGCAGTTCACTGCAGGACGTAGGTCTTTCCGAAGGCACCAAGGGGCCTGATCTTCGGTCTTTCTCATACCATCTCCACGCTGTGCCACTGTATGGAGGTCATCACTCCATCTAGCCGTGTGGTCTGGTGGTTCGCCCACCCGTGTCAGATCCAGAGGTCCCGGATTGGATACCCAAGGGTAGTAAAATATTGTACTTGCTTGGGTTGGTGGATGGACTTTGTTCAGTTCTTATACGAGTATTGTTGTGTTCCAGCATTTAGGGTTAAGATAGCCAGTTACTCAGTTTATTGAGGATTCCGAGTTGAGTGCGCTTCCACCTTCAGCCTTATTATAACATGAGAATCAGAGATGAAGGTCAAGCACCTCCCCGACGTACAATAAAAATGAAAAAAAAAACAGCGCTTGCCTAGACGTCTGCTAACGGACTCGTTGACGACCGGTTGTCGGTCTTTCGACAAATATGGCCAGCCCACTGCCACTTCAGCCCTTACTTCTTGAATTATGTTGACCACCTAAGTTCTCAGTCAGATAACCTCATTCCTGATGTTATTGTTCAGAGAAACGCCAAGTATAGCACGCTGAGCAACTTTCAGTAAGTTGACTAGCCTTACTATTAGTAATTTGGCAGCGTATGTCATGACAAGTAGGAAGCACTGGTCTAGCTTTTAGTCTTCGGCGCTAGATGGAAGGGAAGATGACTACGACTGACGAAGATTCCTTAATTTTGCCCTGCCCAGTTTAGCTGTTTATTGCTATTAGTACGTAGTTTTACCTACATTACGTAAAGGCGTTATTGGTTATGCGTAGTTACCAATAACACGTTTACTAAGAAAAGAGCTTACGTTAACAACAAAAAAAAAATGCAAAAGTACAGTAGCAACTGCTAAAATACGCAACATGTTAGTGAGTGTATTCTACATGGATAGTTAATACAAGGGATGTAACGGAGTTGGTTTTTTTCGGAACCGAAGTCAGATTCGGAGGTTTAATATTTGGTTTGTCGGAGTCGGAACCGGACCCGCAGTGGGTGTCGAAGTCGGAGGTGGAGGTGGAAGAAGGGAGTGTTAGTTAAGGGCAGGTCTAATGAAATTGTTATTACAAACATTAATTATATCAGAATTTTTAATTGTAGTCAAAAAATAATACATAACACCTTAGTGAAGTAGTTGTAAGTACCTGCTTTTCGTGAATATATACAAGCATCGGAACCGAAGTCGAAAGTGTAATATTAATAGAAAGATCCGACTTTTCAGGACCCGACCCGAAGCTCTATAACATCTGGTTTATACCCTGGATTACCATTAGCCTCTTTTGACCCCATGCAATCCCATTAGTTCCCGGGGCTGGAAATAGGAAGTCAAATATTGCCATGCAAAAGATTTTAGTTTTTCGTTGCTCTTTTACGTAAAAAGGACAGAACGAAACATTTTCGACATGTTTGTCTTAACTGGAAGAGCACACAGCTACTTTATCCTATGAGTCAGTTCCCGTGGGATGAAAATCAGATTAAAAACATCGCCATACAAAACGAAATTATTCTTTGTTACGCAAAAACTACAAAACGGATTGAACTGAATTATTTTACAAATATAGTTTATACTTAAATTAACACGTTGTAACCTACGTAAAATGTTTATCCCGGGGATAGCCAAATAATTCAAAAATGTTTGTCACTGAATTGCAAATGGCTCTAATTTTGGTACCAGGAGATTCTATACCTTGGATGGTCACATAGTTTACTTTTGTCCCGGAAAATGCAGTGTTCAATTAAAAACCGCGGGGCGCAGCTGGGTCAAAATGTGAATCAAAGATTTTTCGGACCAGTAGTTTCGGAGATGACCTCCTACATCCAAATAAACAAATCTTACATCTTCATTATGTAAATGTAGATCAAGAAATACATTCAGATTATTGTATACTTATATTGTACACTAAAAATGGACATACAATATAACTTAATTGCACAATGTAGCGACGATTCGTCATTGGTTTGTGCCACACAAAAAATAAACCAAGACATACTTCCAAAGTGACGCAATTTGTCATTTGACATGGGGCTCACGAACGTTCATAAAAGACTTTCAAGGCATTATAATCCCCCAGTCGTGTCTAAGATCGCCTGATTTTCCACTTGACCGGTGACACAAGACGAATGGCACTGATTCACTCTCTTCGAACGAAGTTTATTAGTTTACTTCATAGAAATGCTGGAACAAGTTTGCCCTGTGGTGCGGAGTTGCGTAGCAGAGAACGTGATTTGTGTTACTGACGCTGCCGCTTTGCCAATAGCATGAGAATAAGAAATGGACGAAGTAACTATTCTAAATGAAAACTTATAAAAGAGAAACTAGTGGGAATGTACTAGCGCTAAAAACCCGGATAATCGCAGTAAACATGTTATATAATACATAGAAGCAACCGGCTGCCTTACATTGGTTGAGATCCCTAATTATGGAATATCAAAGAGTTACTATGAAGTCCTGGTGGATATAGCATAAAGAAAACAAACACAAAAAATAAGGTTTTTGTTCTATAAAATAGTATTCAGGCACAACATTACACCACAGTTCTAGGAGTTCTTCTACGCTATCCATTCGAAAAGCCACGACAAATTTGAGTCATTAGTGCTGCAAGCTGCATCATTGTTTTGGTACTATTATTAGGTGTGTCAAGATATTATGAGATACGTTACTGCCTCCGTCTGTTCCAGAATATTACAAGGCCTCTTCTAGGTGTGATGAGAGTGAACAAATAATAATAAATTTTAAAAAATCTGAAGAGAATTGAACATGCCCGTCCCAATCCAATGAAAGAGACAAATAGAAAGTGCATGTGGCTGATATGCGAATGGTAAAGTGGATGTGTGGTGTGACAAGGATGGATGTCATGAGGAATAATGAGAACATCATGCGAAGTATAGCCGCGCCAGTGACGGAATGACGAGTTGTAAGTATGGACAATAAAGTAATGCGGAGGGAAGCAAGTCACATAACCAAAAGATTTTCATGTATGTATGTCGGATGTAGAAGTGGGGGTAGACCGAGGAAGAGATGTATGGATTGTGTGAGTGACGATATGCATGTGAGAGGAGTGGAGGAGTTGACAGGAGCCAGGGGGGAGTGGAGGAGGAGAACTTACTGTGTGACCTAGTCTAAGTGAGGGATAAGGGCAGCAAGAAGAAGAAAACCGTCCAATCTCATCAGTGCAACGTCTGTACAGAACAAAACGCTTTGGAATTTCCTGATAAAAACAACGCAGCGCTCTACACACCGCAAGCGTGGCTAACTCCACCCACATCACGAGTCAGGGAGCCGAGTGCGCTCGAACTTTTAAAAGTCACTCTTCGACAATAGCTGGCGTAATGGAGTCGATGGAACGCTGTGTCACGAGACCTTCTGCTATTGAAGGATTACTATTGGTTTTTGCTACTTCCGTAGTAATAATGTGAAGTCACCCGTCGTATTGTCCATTTTGTGATGATTTTTTTTTTCGACGGGGAAGCTCTTGGCCTTCATCTCACCTGGTAACAAGTTAAGATAAGGCCGAAGGTGGGGGCGCACTTCACCCGGAATCCTCAACTAACCGAGGAACTAGCTATCTTACTTCTAAACGCCGGAACACAACAATTTTATAATTGTTATTATGGCGACAGAATTAGGTAAGATGGTAGTAGCTAGCCAGGCAGACTTAAACAAAGTCCTACCACCAACCAAACCGAGCACAATATAATCCCCTGGGGATCGAACCCGGAAACTGGATCTGAAATCGGTGGGTTAAACCACTAGCCCATATTGGCGGTTAAAATTATCGTGAAAATTTACTGTATAAAATGTCTGACATACACTTTTGTTAATATCAAAACAGCCAGTAACTATGACCGTCGCAGTCGCAGAATAATCGCAAATTAAATAAATAATCGAGTTCCAATTCAGCCAGCAGATGTCGCAAAAGTAGACACAGGGATCTCATCACAAAAAGGCAACAGGTTACTTCTGGAGTTTTATGATATCATTTAAGCTTGATTTGAATAACAAATGCTGAAGATTTCAAATAATTTATATCTTAAAGTATTAAAGCATTTAAATGAAAAGTGGAGTATAAAGTTCTTATCGCATTGTTACACAGCAATCAAACCGAGAACATTTGATTGTTTCTACTTATAGCTATGTAAGCTTATAGCTAGACCTTGGTCATAATCCTATGAGTTAGACTGTGCGTTGATTACGAATCAGTCGGTATCTCAAAATAAATATGATTGTTCTGTATTTGGGTGTTACATTGTATCACAAGCATCTATTTACAAGAAAAAGGAAATAAATAGAAACGTAATCATATGTTCCTTTATTATGTATGTTTATAACATTTCATTTAATATCATACAAGTTTTTCTTTGAATGGGGCTAGACGGTGATGTGTAAAATATTTGATGATAATAATTTATTTCAAATCATTTTAAACGCAAGTCGTCGTTTCGAAGCATGCATGTGTAAAAACGAGGTTGATGTAACAAACAGTCAAAGTCCAAAAGTTTGACAAACAGCTGCTTTGATGTCACCCCTGTGGAAACCAGGTCCAACTGCCCAGTTGAAAATTCTCCTGGAAACATGCGGTGAATAAAGGTCAGAGTACACACAAACTTTTAGCTGACATTTAATAGCGCCAGCGATCAGCGTTTAATTTAAAGACATAATATAGAGGTATAAGGTCTTAAGCACTTTGTGCAAGTTAATGTACATGAGCCAGTGCTTAGGTGGTCGCTACTTAAGAATCGACCCCTCCAACTTACCTCGCGGACATCGTAAAAGCTGACTGAGGCATCTAAACAGAAAAATGGCAGCTGTGTATTATCTTCAGTTTTTATTGCGGTCACCAATGCCTTTGCATAACGTGTTGATAGTAAACCCTTATTTTTTTAAAGAGGTTCTGTCTACATACAAATACTTTTAAAATGCCTAGTGACGAAAATAGAGATATTTTTGTACCAAAGAAACAGAATGGAAACATGTTTTAATGATTTCAATGAAACTACGAGTGGCACCAAAAGCAGTGCTGTTGCTGAATTGGACTGCCGCAAAGGGAATCAATGATCGCACCGTGCGATTAAAATCACTATACATTAGGTAAGTATAACGATTTTAACCGCCTCTGTGACTAGACAGTCTAGTGGCTCGCCCACCGGTGTCAAATCCAGATGTCCCTGGTAATCGAACATGCCCCAGGGGAGGGCAATATTAGAGGTAGGCCTTTGTTTAGGTCCAATATAGCCAGTTCCTCAGTCTGTTGAGGATTCCGCGAGTTTTCGAGCCTTATCATTACTTAAAACCAGGTGAGATGAAGGCCAAGTGCCCGTCATACATTAAAAAAAAGAGCTACCAATATAAACCTAATACGACAAGTAGGTAAGAGCGACCAAATCACTTGTGTTATTCGTGTGTGCCCTAAAACATTTAAGGTGCTTACGCAGTTACCTTGTTCCCTATTCGTTTTAGAATATTGTCGCTCACGTAACATTTTTCAATCCATCATCCCGCCCGCCTCGTAGTAAGACCTGTACCGTAGTGCTCGCAATTTATCCATTGTCAGAGTGTAGTGAAGCTTTAACGTGTGTTTTATGCACTCGTTTACAGGATAAACTACTTTATACGCACGCTTCAGCAAGTTTTACATGTCACAAACAATATCAACGGGGTATTAAGAATTTTCATTCATTCATTCATATTTTCCACGATTTGACGATGGACTAGGTCTCCGATATTTTGACGGAGTTGCATGCACCATAGTTACCAATACACTGAAATCTTTGTGAGTAGGTTGGTGGGTGCGGGTAGAATTTATTTTAATTATAAGCAGTCTACCCAATTTTAAGTGTTTTAATACAAGTAACGACACTAATACGTGCTACTACTGAAGATTCGTGAAGATAGTCTGATAGGCGAAATTAAATTACTGCGTTACCTTGTTTATGATTTTTTTTTATATAATGATGGAACAGTAAGGCTAGCTCCAGGCCAGAGTAAGATCTACGAATAAGGTCTACGATGGAGCAAGCTTTCCCAGAAGATACTGGCTCATCTGTGCACCAACGGAACATAGCAAACTATTTGGCGTCTGACTTCTGTAGGAGGGTGGCTACTAGCCAAGTGGACTTTTTTACAGGTCAGGTCAAGACTTTTTACATTACCAGTATTTTTTTTGGTGCTGACTTTTTCGGTACCGTTAGCAACAGTCGGCTATTTGCCGTTGCCCGAGGACGCTTACGTTACATTGCCCACTAGGTGGTAGATCACAGCTACACCAAACCACAGAACAACTAATAGTACAAGCGCCAAACGTGCTACGTAACTACAATATCACGTGCTGAAACTGAAAGAGTATCGAGAGGGCTTTTTAACTTATTTTGCTCGGATAGGTTTTCATTACAGCCTAGCGTAGTAGGGCTAAAATACATTTACTTATTATTTTAGTCTGTTACTACAAAAGACACAGATAATGCAGATTATTGTATCATTATCGAATCATTCTCGTTTCGAAATTTCGTTTCGTACAAACTATTGTATTCTCTTTGTATATTGTATTGTTTTTCATAAAAAAAGACAGAATATCATTCAAGAACATTTGTATTACAAAAAATGGAACTTAAAGAACTGCGTTTCTTGGCGATTGTTGGATGTATTGAGAAAGGTGATTCGAGCGTGCATTGACCGTCTCAGAAATTAAAAAATAAATTGTCGTTGCCGCGAAATCTCTAGTTTTTTCTTTGTTACGAATTGAAAGTGATCGTAAATATTTATGTGACACAGAAATCCAGTGAAAATGAAGATAATATGGCAATATAGAAATGGATAGTTCCATTTGCAAAAGTACAAAAATAATTCTGAATGTGTGCGCGCAAATCTACGCAAATCTACCTAGGTACTTTATACATACGCCATGAACGTTTTTGACTTATTGTAAATCAAGTGTGAGAACTAAAGCTTGCAATAACATGTAGTTCCACCTTAACTCGTGAATGCACTCGCTTTATATTGCAATTTGTATTTTCTGTTTGCAGTGGACCATTTTGTTTACTTCCAGAGATTTATCATACTTTTCCTTGTCTTGGGTAAATCTAAAGAATGATTATCTTCTGAATGCAGCCATAGCGTCAGTCTTTTATCAGGGTATTTTATCAAGCGACAGGGTAATTTGCCTTTCTCTTCGGGCCAATGTATACGAAGAGATCCCGGGTGAGTGGAATACACCTGGGGCACCAGATTTTGCGGCGGCTGTTTTGGTCAAGCACCAGATGGAGCAAATCTAGTAGTCTCGACCGAGTCTTTTGGGGTTGAGACATTAGGTCCGCCAGTGCCCTCCGATTAATCTAAAATGAGGCTGCACTTGTCCCAAGGACTAGCATTGATATTTAGCGTGGCAAGGTAGCCACTGTCTTGCAAACGCTTTTGTCTGGTACTGGTCTGTCTCGATCAGTTGCGTTACCCCATAGACCGTTTGTAGTTGGATTGATTTTCTTGTAAATAGTTTAATTAAATTGTACATATTGCTTCTGTTATAATTTGTATTTTTTACATTATTATGGTATTGACATGGAGAGCGAAAACAAAGTTCCAGGCGCTCATCATTCAGGTTATTCCATAATGTCCATTAAACCGACACCATCTACCTGTCTGACGACTACTAACTGACGTGACTACATTGAAGGTACATCTTTTTAATCTACATTGGAACTAATAATTCCAGTTCAAAGTTAAGACGCAATGGGATTATTGTACATAAAAATAAAATAAGCCAATTCTATTACAATCTCCAAAAATATTGTCTCAAGTTCACAAAAACCACTCTGCATTCAAATTCACACCATTACAATTTATTCAGAAAAGTAATATAAAAGAAAATGGTTGTACTGTATCAAATAAACATAAAACGCACGATAGCGGATAAAGCAGTAAACGTATATGTAAGGAGACACTTCGAGTTATAGAACCGAAGCAAAGAGATATAAGTAAGTACATCTCACGCCAGATTTTTTGGCTCATTATTATTATACGGTATTTCAGACCTTACACATCCACTGTTTAACATATAATTATAGGCCGACCTCAATCGATGCGATAAATAACGATTCTGAGCTTCCTCCAGCCATTGACTCCCCGTAACCGCGAATCAGAAATCAAGTGGAGGAGTCTTCCCACTCTTGGTTCGCTTTACTCCTCAGCATTTTTCGGTTTTGCGATCTTAGTGGCTTGCCCACTTCACTTCGCTTTTCTTGTCTGCACCAAACTAATTTGTTGTAAATTGTTCTTTACAAACCTACGTTGTAAAGAACAATTATTTTCTAAAGGTTAGCTCTCTACATAATATACGGTTGCTCATGGTATCGAATTAAAAAAGGTAGAGGTTAGAATTCGGAGGTTAACATTGATTCGAATACTCATTTGACAAAGGCAAGTCAGAAATTTTCCGTTAATATTTAAATATTAGGTAAGTCGGGTACTCAGGTGTAAGTTATATTTATGTATAAGTTATGTATTAAACTGTGTATTGGTTACGTATATCATCTTTGTTAATATTTTAAGTAGCATTTTAAAAAGTCTCACTTTTTCTGCGTGTGTACTGCACACATTTTTTTTATAAACACCAATCATATTTTACACTCTTTATTTTGTGTATTATTTACAAACATTGTTATTTCACGAGCGTCACCAGCTCAGCTCTTATTAAACACATTTTGATGCCTCAAGTATAAAGACCCCCATTTTTTTCATGATTCATTTTTTATTTAATAATAGGTATTGTATAGAAAAAAAAACGTTAACATTTTTAAGCTAGTTCATACCCACGCACGACCATAAAATGTTTACTAGTAAACATTGTCTTGGTAATACGAGGTTATCAAACGATTCAGGTCCTAAATAGATGCAAAGTGATCCAAGGGATAATCGACTGTAATTTATAGGAATACGGGGTAACATAGCGATCCCTGGTAGCGATGCATAAAACAAATGGTTTAATAAACGCTTTATTCTATAAATATATTATTTGTAATTGATATGATTTTGCTCCAATACAAATAGGTAATTAACCAAAGACATTATCTGTCGAGCTTTTACCATTGTCAATGTTCCAGCGGTTCTTTACTTGGTAAGCGGCCCGACGACGGTATGAATCTTGTCCCTTGGAAAATGGGTCGTTTGGTGTGGTACGCTGCCTGCGTTGATACCCTAGCGCCATCTCATCTGCCTGGGACATCACTTAGGGCTGGTGCGGCGGCTGATTCGACCGAGGATCATAAAAGGCGCAAATATAGTGGTCTCGACAGAGCTTACCTATTTGATACTTTTGGGGTGGAGACCTTGGGTCCGTGGGGAGCCGGTGCCCTCCGGGCTTTCAAAAATCTTGCGGAGCTTTTGATTGAGGCGACACTTGTCCCAAGGGCTGGCTCTTATTTAGACCTGCGAATAAGCATAGCTATTCAGCGTGAAAATGCAGCCAGTGTCTTGGGCTCGATTCCGTCTGGTACTGGTCTTGAACAGTTGAGTTACCTATAGGCCGTTTGTAACGGCCTTTAGTAATCTGACTGATTCCTTTGTACATAGTTTAATTGTATATTTTATTGACAAAATATATAATTTTACTAAAAAAAAAACAAAGTAGTACTGGCATTCCCATCTGCCTATGATTGGCTGATTGTAGTATAACAAGCGTGCACCTGAACCTCCTTTCCCATCATCCTGTGGGTATTTTCCACTGTCCCTTACACCAAAAACAGATTACCTATACATGTCCTACTACCAGTTTTGTGACCGTCTAGCCGTACCCACTAGGAAACGCCAGGGATCCAGGTACCCGGGATCTACTCCAGCTAACGAAACCCCTGGCTACTTAGTTTTTTGGGGTAGGTTACCTCCTAGTGGTAGAACACGAACAAACAATTTAAAGTTTAACAGGTCTAAGACCTCTTATTTGGGTTGTGCGTTATAAATGTATTGTCAAAGTTATATCTGAGTAGTTAACTTAATACAAAATATGTAGTCTGGTTAATGTCGTCAATTTTACATATTATATTTTATTGTTCTACGAGGATGTACTTCTCCTTTATTTCTCCTGATTTTCAAGTTATGATAAATCCGAAAGTAGAAACGCACTTCACCCGGAACTCGAAATTATTTATTAATTATTTCTTCTGGATTAAATCGCACACACGGTTTCTTTTGAAATTAACCTGTAAAAATCCTGCGTACTTACTCAAGCACATCCTATAACTCTAAATCATAAATATGTACCTAATAAAATTACATTCTTCAGAATTATTAGTTTTACTGAACCTAACCCAGACCTTGTACCACCTGCGATCATAAAACAGTTTTATGACTCAATGCCGAATAACATAGGTCTGTGAACTCATTAAATGTAATGATCGCAGCGATTTTCGTTTATTTCTGCGACGAATGATGCTCTGAGGCTACATCTCTATTTTGTGACTTTATAAGTTGATTTATTGACTAGCTTTAGCCCGAGGTTTTACCTGCGGTACTCGGATAAGTAGCATAATATTATTAAACATAATTTGCCGAGGTGGTCGCGGCTTATGAATCGACGGCTCCAACTCAGCCCATGGTGGTAGTAAAAACCGACTATACTAAGGATCTCACCAGAAGAAAGGCCGCAGCTCCTCTCGTATTATCTACTTATGAATCGACGGCTCCAACTCAGCCCATGGTGGTAGTAAAAACCGACTATACTAAGGATCTCACCAGAAGAAAGGCCGCAGCTCCTCTCGTATTATCTACTTATGAATCGACGGCTCCAACTCAGCCCATGGTGGTAGTAAAAACCGACTATACTAAGGATCTCACCAGAAGAAAGGCCGCAGCTCCTCTCGTATTATCTACTTATGAATCGACGGCTCCAACTCAGCCCATGGTGGTAGTAAAAACCGACTATACTAAGGATCTCACCAGAAGAAAGGCCGCAGCTCCTCTCGTATTATCTACTTATGAATCGACGGCTCCAACTCAGCCCATGGTGGTAGTAAAAACCGACTATACTAAGGATCTCACCAGAAGAAAGGCCGCAGCTCCTCTCGTATTATCTACTTATGAATCGACGGCTCCAACTCAGCCCATGGTGGTAGTAAAAACCGACTATACTAAGGATCTCACCAGAAGAAAGGCCGCAGCTCCTCTCGTATTATCTACTTATGAATCGACGGCTCCAACTCAGCCCATGGTGGTAGTAAAAACCGACTATACTAAGGATCTCACCAGAAGAAAGGCCGCAGCTCCTCTCGTATTATCTACTTATGAATCGACGGCTCCAACTCAGCCCATGGTGGTAGTAAAAACCGACTATACTAAGGATCTCACCAGAAGAAAGGCCGCAGCTCCTCTCGTATTATCTACTTATGAATCGACGGCTCCAACTCAGCCCATGGTGGTAGTAAAAACCGACTATACTAAGGATCTCACCAGAAGAAAGGCCGCAGCTCCTCTCGTATTATCTACTTATGAATCGACGGCTCCAACTCAGCCCATGGTGGTAGTAAAAACCGACTATACTAAGGATCTCACCAGAAGAAAGGCCGCAGCTCCTCTCGTATTATCTACTTATGAATCGACGGCTCCAACTCAGCCCATGGTGGTAGTAAAAACCGACTATACTAAGGATCTCACCAGAAGAAAGGCCGCAGCTCCTCTCGTATTATCTACTTATGAATCGACGGCTCCAACTCAGCCCATGGTGGTAGTAAAAACCGACTATACTAAGGATCTCACCAGAAGAAAGGCCGCAGCTCCTCTCGTATTATCTACTTATGAATCGACGGCTCCAACTCAGCCCATGGTGGTAGTAAAAACCGACTATACTAAGGATCTCACCAGAAGAAAGGCCGCAGCTCCTCTCGTATTATCTACTTATGAATCGACGGCTCCAACTCAGCCCATGGTGGTAGTAAAAACCGACTATACTAAGGATCTCACCAGAAGAAAGGCCGCAGCTCCTCTCGTATTATCTACTTATGAATCGACGGCTCCAACTCAGCCCATGGTGGTAGTAAAAACCGACTATACTAAGGATCTCACCAGAAGAAAGGCCGCAGCTCCTCTCGTATTATCTACTTATGAATCGACGGCTCCAACTCAGCCCATGGTGGTAGTAAAAACCGACTATACTAAGGATCTCACCAGAAGAAAGGCCGCAGCTCCTCTCGTATTATCTACTTATGAATCGACGGCTCCAACTCAGCCCATGGTGGTAGTAAAAACCGACTATACTAAGGATCTCACCAGAAGAAAGGCCGCAGCTCCTCTCGTATTATCTACTTATGAATCGACGGCTCCAACTCAGCCCATGGTGGTAGTAAAAACCGACTATACTAAGGATCTCACCAGAAGAAAGGCCGCAGCTCCTCTCGTATTATCTACTTATGAATCGACGGCTCCAACTCAGCCCATGGTGGTAGTAAAAACCGACTATACTAAGGATCTCACCAGAAGAAAGGCCGCAGCTCCTCTCGTATTATCTACTTATGAATCGACGGCTCCAACTCAGCCCATGGTGGTAGTAAAAACCGACTATACTAAGGATCTCACCAGAAGAAAGGCCGCAGCTCCTCTCGTATTATCTACTTATGAATCGACGGCTCCAACTCAGCCCATGGTGGTAGTAAAAACCGACTATACTAAGGATCTCACCAGAAGAAAGGCCGCAGCTCCTCTCGTATTATCTACTTATGAATCGACGGCTCCAACTCAGCCCATGGTGGTAGTAAAAACCGACTATACTAAGGATCTCACCAGAAGAAAGGCCGCAGCTCCTCTCGTATTATCTACTTATGAATCGACGGCTCCAACTCAGCCCATGGTGGTAGTAAAAACCGACTATACTAAGGATCTCACCAGAAGAAAGGCCGCAGCTCCTCTCGTATTATCTACTTATGAATCGACGGCTCCAACTCAGCCCATGGTGGTAGTAAAAACCGACTATACTAAGGATCTCACCAGAAGAAAGGCCGCAGCTCCTCTCGTATTATCTACTTATGAATCGACGGCTCCAACTCAGCCCATGGTGGTAGTAAAAACCGACTATACTAAGGATCTCACCAGAAGAAAGGCCGCAGCTCCTCTCGTATTATCTACTTATGAATCGACGGCTCCAACTCAGCCCATGGTGGTAGTAAAAACCGACTATACTAAGGATCTCACCAGAAGAAAGGCCGCAGCTCCTCTCGTATTATCTACTTATGAATCGACGGCTCCAACTCAGCCCATGGTGGTAGTAAAAACCGACTATACTAAGGATCTCACCAGAAGAAAGGCCGCAGCTCCTCTCGTATTATCTACTTATGAATCGACGGCTCCAACTCAGCCCATGGTGGTAGTAAAAACCGACTATACTAAGGATCTCACCAGAAGAAAGGCCGCAGCTCCTCTCGTATTATCTACTTATGAATCGACGGCTCCAACTCAGCCCATGGTGGTAGTAAAAACCGACTATACTAAGGATCTCACCAGAAGAAAGGCCGCAGCTCCTCTCGTATTATCTACTTATGAATCGACGGCTCCAACTCAGCCCATGGTGGTAGTAAAAACCGACTATACTAAGGATCTCACCAGAAGAAAGGCCGCAGCTCCTCTCGTATTATCTACTTATGAATCGACGGCTCCAACTCAGCCCATGGTGGTAGTAAAAACCGACTATACTAAGGATCTCACCAGAAGAAAGGCCGCAGCTCCTCTCGTATTATCTACTTATGAATCGACGGCTCCAACTCAGCCCATGGTGGTAGTAAAAACCGACTATACTAAGGATCTCACCAGAAGAAAGGCCGCAGCTCCTCTCGTATTATCTACTTATGAATCGACGGCTCCAACTCAGCCCATGGTGGTAGTAAAAACCGACTATACTAAGGATCTCACCAGAAGAAAGGCCGCAGCTCCTCTCGTATTATCTACTTATGAATCGACGGCTCCAACTCAGCCCATGGTGGTAGTAAAAACCGACTATACTAAGGATCTCACCAGAAGAAAGGCCGCAGCTCCTCTCGTATTATCTACTTATGAATCGACGGCTCCAACTCAGCCCATGGTGGTAGTAAAAACCGACTATACTAAGGATCTCACCAGAAGAAAGGCCGCAGCTCCTCTCGTATTATCTACTTATGAATCGACGGCTCCAACTCAGCCCATGGTGGTAGTAAAAACCGACTATACTAAGGATCTCACCAGAAGAAAGGCCGCAGCTCCTCTCGTATTATCTACTTATGAATCGACGGCTCCAACTCAGCCCATGGTGGTAGTAAAAACCGACTATACTAAGGATCTCACCAGAAGAAAGGCCGCAGCTCCTCTCGTATTATCTACTTATGAATCGACGGCTCCAACTCAGCCCATGGTGGTAGTAAAAACCGACTATACTAAGGATCTCACCAGAAGAAAGGCCGCAGCTCCTCTCGTATTATCTACTTATGAATCGACGGCTCCAACTCAGCCCATGGTGGTAGTAAAAACCGACTATACTAAGGATCTCACCAGAAGAAAGGCCGCAGCTCCTCTCGTATTATCTACTTATGAATCGACGGCTCCAACTCAGCCCATGGTGGTAGTAAAAACCGACTATACTAAGGATCTCACCAGAAGAAAGGCCGCAGCTCCTCTCGTATTATCTACTTATGAATCGACGGCTCCAACTCAGCCCATGGTGGTAGTAAAAACCGACTATACTAAGGATCTCACCAGAAGAAAGGCCGCAGCTCCTCTCGTATTATCTACTTATGAATCGACGGCTCCAACTCAGCCCATGGTGGTAGTAAAAACCGACTATACTAAGGATCTCACCAGAAGAAAGGCCGCAGCTCCTCTCGTATTATCTACTTATGAATCGACGGCTCCAACTCAGCCCATGGTGGTAGTAAAAACCGACTATACTAAGGATCTCACCAGAAGAAAGGCCGCAGCTCCTCTCGTATTATCTACTTATGAATCGACGGCTCCAACTCAGCCCATGGTGGTAGTAAAAACCGACTATACTAAGGATCTCACCAGAAGAAAGGCCGCAGCTCCTCTCGTATTATCTACTTATGAATCGACGGCTCCAACTCAGCCCATGGTGGTAGTAAAAACCGACTATACTAAGGATCTCACCAGAAGAAAGGCCGCAGCTCCTCTCGTATTATCTACTTATGAATCGACGGCTCCAACTCAGCCCATGGTGGTAGTAAAAACCGACTATACTAAGGATCTCACCAGAAGAAAGGCCGCAGCTCCTCTCGTATTATCTACTTATGAATCGACGGCTCCAACTCAGCCCATGGTGGTAGTAAAAACCGACTATACTAAGGATCTCACCAGAAGAAAGGCCGCAGCTCCTCTCGTATTATCTACTTATGAATCGACGGCTCCAACTCAGCCCATGGTGGTAGTAAAAACCGACTATACTAAGGATCTCACCAGAAGAAAGGCCGCAGCTCCTCTCGTATTATCTACTTATGAATCGACGGCTCCAACTCAGCCCATGGTGGTAGTAAAAACCGACTATACTAAGGATCTCACCAGAAGAAAGGCCGCAGCTCCTCTCGTATTATCTACTTATGAATCGACGGCTCCAACTCAGCCCATGGTGGTAGTAAAAACCGACTATACTAAGGATCTCACCAGAAGAAAGGCCGCAGCTCCTCTCGTATTATCTACTTATGAATCGACGGCTCCAACTCAGCCCATGGTGGTAGTAAAAACCGACTATACTAAGGATCTCACCAGAAGAAAGGCCGCAGCTCCTCTCGTATTATCTACTTATGAATCGACGGCTCCAACTCAGCCCATGGTGGTAGTAAAAACCGACTATACTAAGGATCTCACCAGAAGAAAGGCCGCAGCTCCTCTCGTATTATCTACTTATGAATCGACGGCTCCAACTCAGCCCATGGTGGTAGTAAAAACCGACTATACTAAGGATCTCACCAGAAGAAAGGCCGCAGCTCCTCTCGTATTATCTACTTATGAATCGACGGCTCCAACTCAGCCCATGGTGGTAGTAAAAACCGACTATACTAAGGATCTCACCAGAAGAAAGGCCGCAGCTCCTCTCGTATTATCTACTTATGAATCGACGGCTCCAACTCAGCCCATGGTGGTAGTAAAAACCGACTATACTAAGGATCTCACCAGAAGAAAGGCCGCAGCTCCTCTCGTATTATCTACTTATGAATCGACGGCTCCAACTCAGCCCATGGTGGTAGTAAAAACCGACTATACTAAGGATCTCACCAGAAGAAAGGCCGCAGCTCCTCTCGTATTATCTCCTTTACTGTGATCACTTATCAGCCTTCCAAGCGTGGTGATTATGGTAAAACCCTCCAGCTGTGGAGGAGGCTCTGTCCAGCAATGGAGACTGTTTATGTGTGATGTGAATTGTTTTTTACATAATATGATGTAACTATGCCAAACTTCATTTTATTTCTATTAACCTTTTAGTGGTCTAGTACCACCTCCGTGGTCTAAACTCCTTCTGCGTCGTACAATAAAATAAAAAAATCTGACAGTGTCTACTGGCAGAGATGGAAGGCCTTATTATAGACGTGATCTCACGAGCTTACGGCCAAAATATAATAGATTAACAAATAAATACGATGTAAATTAAAATAAAATAAAATAATAGGACGTTAATTTCACACAGCGCCATCTAGCCCCAAACTAAGCATAGGGATACATATAGGAACTTCGGATTACGGATAGAATACTTACATACGTTTTTTTGTAAATACATACGTACTATATGATACAACATCCAAACACAGAACAAACACCTATTATTCATCACACAAATGTTTGTCCTGGGTGGGAACGGAACCCACAACTTACAGTGCAGAAGGGAGAGTTAGCTATGTGGCTTGTTCAAATTCATTCAAATTCTACAAAACACTTAAATACAGAACCATTATTTATATAAATCACACAAATGTTTGTCCCGCGTGGGAATTGAATCACATCGGAGAAGGCAGATCAACAACCAACTGAGCTATGAGGAAAAGCTTAGGAAAAACACTCCACGGGTGGTAGCTACCCAGGTGGACTTAAACAAATTCTTATCACTAACCAAATCAAGCACAATTTTGTACTCCCCTGGGGATTGAATCCGGCACCTCTGGTCTAACACAGGTGGGCTAACCACTAGACCACAGAGGCGGTAGATGCCAGCAGTACCAGAGTATTTTGTATAAGTAGCATAATTTATGTTTTTAATTATAGTTTTCGTTCAAAGTGATATCTGTGCCAGTGAGTAGCTTGAAGAAAAAAACATAAAAGGTTCAGAATCTATTAAAAAATGTTTACCCCAAAATAAAAGCGACAACAACCTTATACTTCAGGTCGTTGTTATTGTAAGCCATACAGAAATACTCCAACCCTTTTTGAAGTCGGTTATTAATACCCCGCCATGCCACTAACCTCAAATCTTCCACACTAATCACCATCGCTTCGACGATGCGTGACTGCAGAATCCTTTTTAAAAAAATAATTTTACTTCGCCTTGATTTTTTTTTTCCGTCAGCCATGTTTTTTTTTTAATGTGATAGGGTCGCGTTTGACTGCTATCTCACCAGATGTTAAGAATGATGTAAAACGTTGAAACTGGCTTGCCTAGAAGGTGTTGTAGAGTTAAACAAAATGTTAAAATCAACTAAGGGATATTTAAGGTATGGGTAAATAATTGCACTGAGTACTTAGAAATACATCTCATACTATGATTTGATCGTAGGGTAGGGTATTGTATTGGGGACTGATCTCTAACCAAGTTGGAGTAGTTCTAGAGAAAGGCCAGCCCAGTAGTCCCATTAGCCGACGAGCGTGTATGAAGAGCGTGATGAGTTTTAATAAGACAGAGGTGTGTAGTGAGTGTACAAAAAGAGCTCCACAGACTCTGCGTAAGTCTATGTCTGTATAAAAGCTCGGCCTTCGGCCTCATCATGATTCAAAATCTGGTGCGATGAAGGACAAGCACTTCCACGTCATACAATAAATTAAAAAAAAATAAGGTATTGCACTCGATGTGGGATGAAAACAATAAGTTCACTTTTTATTATGGACTCGGTTTTACTCAAGATACGACTGACATTCACCTTGATGATGGTTCCTTGGGAAAACCGAAACCGTGTCAGTCAATTAACGCCTTCATCATCTTAATAACGTGAATACAACCCGTGCCTTAAATGTATAAAAAAAATAAAAAAATGTCAGCCGCGCAAGCATTTTCGAGATGGGGAAGGGTAAGGAGACCTTTGTCCAACAGTGGGGAAATATAGGTAAGATAAATTAAATATTATTTGTATTTGTACAGGTTGAGATTAGAATTTCTAGCTTTGAACCCTGAAGGATACAAAACAATAGAATTTGATGATGATAATAAAGATAAATGAAGGCTAGAAGTTATTGTAAATTCCAGCTATATATAATTAAAGTAAAACACGAAAGTAAGTAATAAACATTTAACTTAGGCAATTTCGTAAATCATCGCAGAGCATCTAAAAGCTGAGTATTTCTCGAGTGGAGTTTTTCATTCCATTCACCTCGGAAGCTTAATTGTATTAACAAAAAATATGGGCTTTAAAAGGGGAGGTCACCAGGGTTTTCTTTAGATGGTTTATGTCCTAGATTTTTCAGATTAATCAGGCCTAGTTTTTTGCGAAAGGGAAATTTTTCTCGATGATCGTAATAATAATTTTGGAGTTTAAGTTTCAGAGGTTTAAGTTACGTTTAACGTTACTAGCATATCTATGAACAAAGGGTTAGCAAAGATGTAGGCAAAGTTGGTTTAATAAAAACAGTTTTATCGGGGTAGTTTAGAATTAGAATATTGGACGAATTCCGAGTTGTAGGCCAAAGTTTTTTAATATCAGAATCATCTCAGGACACAAAAAAATAATATACTCGTAACTTATTCTTTATTTATTCAGATACCTAAGCATATGGAATATACCAAAAATATAGCAGGATTGTGTTATTGCTATGTAAACATAAATATTTTAATTGTTTAAGTGCTAATTATATTGTATTTCTTCAGCGCAGAACAACAGTATGCTACGGCGTAGCGCTACGTGCTACGTCGTAGCAAAACATGCTTGGCGTAGCTGTATGGCCACTATTTCATCTTTTGTTGACCTGAAAAATCTGGTACCCAGCAGTTTGCTATGTTCTGTCGGTGCGTGGAAGTGCCAGTGCCCTTATTAGGCAGCATCTGGGAAAACTCGCTCCATCGTAGACCTCATCATCGGAAGCAAGAGGCAAGAGCTAGGCCATTTCAAATAGAAAAAAATAATAATTTTGGCCCCAGCAAAGAATATTGAGCTCCGCGGATGCCGTTACAGGCAACTAAGGGCTTATATCAGCAGAAGAGCATCCACTCGAATCACAATTACATCATTACAACGGCCACCTTTCCGTCTCATCAATAGCCCATAAGTGTTCAAGCTGGTCAGGGTCTCCTCCAAAGCAGGAAGGCTTGCCGTAATGACCACGCTTGGAAGGCGGGTTAGTGATCGCAGTAATGTGTAGATAATACACAGAAGGAAGCTGCTGCCTTTCTTCTGGTGCGATCTCTTAGTCGACTTTTACGACATCCATGGGCTGAGTTGGAAGGGTTTATTCTTGAGACGCAACCGCCACGGCAAAATACCAATTCGTCTATCAATCGTGGTTTTAGTCGTAACCCGCATTACCCGCTATGGGAGGTCTGAGGGCAGGCCTATTCCCTGTAGTAGACTTTTAAAGCGGTAATGATGATGATGTATCTCTAAAGTTAAACCGTTACAAGTTTCAGTATCTCATTAGCTCGGTTTATCCTAATGCGACCTTAAACTTGTTCTAACTCTCGTTTTAACTGACCCCTTATAGTAACGCTAGATGGACATATGTGGATTTGAAATAGCAGTTTTTTTTTAAATGAGTCTGGACATTACTCGTGTGTTAACGAAATATTTTCATAACTATTTGGGTAAACATACCTGTAAACAAAAAAGCATTTCACGTAAATTATTTAACACTAGCTTTTACTCGCGACTTCGACCGCCAATACGCGGACTAAACGGCTCATCGTAGAGACATGAAATTTGGAGGGTATGTTTGTCTTGATGCGAAAATGAGAGTTAAGAAGGGAATTTTAAAAATTCGTACCCTAAAGGGTTCAAAAAGGGGTTGAAAGTTTTCATTAAAACTATGCCTGACCTCTGAAACCGTGCATGGTAAAAGGTCAAAATTATCATTATAGATTCCTCATATGAAATAGATAAGAACGTGATTCATGGTTTTTTGTTTTTATAATACTTGAAGGGCCCCCTGCCCTTTTATTAGAAAAATAAATAAAAAAAACAGAAATTTATTAGAAAGTTATTTAACAGAAAAAACGCGATGTACACGTGGTTTCTATAGTAAACTGGTGTATTTTGAGTGATAGATGAATGTCAAAACTACCAATTTATCAAAACTTGGACGATGAACGATGGAGTGGAATCAAAATAAAGGGTTTTTTTTTAGTAAATAACAGTAATACATATTAAGAGCGTTGCGCATTTAAAATGATTATATGTATGATACTACGATGATGACAGCGGAACTCCTGAATAATGCATTGTATATTAGTCGTGCTTATACTTTTTGAAATCGGTATAACGAGGCATTCAACGACAAATGTTTTTTTTTCATTTACCCGGCCGTAGCAGTCGCGGCTTAAGAACCGACCCCCTCCAACTCAGCCAGCGGATGTCGTAAAAGCCGATTAAAGGGATCCCACCAGAGGAAGCGGCAGCTTCCTGCTGTATGTTACATAACATCTTTACTGTGATCACCAACCCGCCTGCCAAGTGTGGTGATTATGGCAAAACCCTCCCGTTTTTGAAGGAAGCTCCCATACATGAAACGTGAAAAACATGAAAAATTTATAAATTGTTATTTTTGACCTGTATAATAACAAAGTTGATGTGTGTATATAGTGCTTAAATTGTTGAAAATAAATAAATGAACAATAAAATCTGGCCAAACGTGAGTCGGACCGGCAATAAGACTTCAAAAAGCCTGCATTGTGCGGGTCTGCACACCATGTAGGAGCTAATCGGTCTAATTTATCCAGATATCCAGATATTTATATCCATAATATAATACTTGCACCTATTTCAAAAAACCAATACGCGGACGAAGTCGCTAGTAAAAGCTAGTATAGGTATAACATAACAATATTTTCTTGGTTACAACTCATTTTGAAGCTTTTGTCATTCTCATAGTTTCTAAGCCATGTCACCATATTTGTTTTCATCCAAGCCTATACCTAGAGGTATAGTATGGGTCAATAAAACAAGACCTGGAAGTGATAATAACAAACTAGTTTTAAGCCGTTAGAGCTGAGCGTGATAATTCAACAGTAAGATATAGATACATATACATATGCTTTCTTAACATCCTCATACTTTTTTCAATAATTTTCTTTCGAATGAGTTTTTTCAGGAGGTACCAGTTAATCGTTATTTATGTTTTATCTTTAATTTGGGGATTTTAAGGTTAATATATCATGCGCATCTATTAATTCGCTTACCTGAGGATCATAGTAAGGCTCAGTATTCTATACAAATTTTGGCTCTCTCGTAAAAATCTCGAAATGTCATATCCGATTCAAACAAATGAACTAATAACTACGTTCGTATGGAGGAGTTGTACACCGGGGCCTTTTTAATGGAGCACAAATGCTGGTAATGATGTCAAGTCATAGCAATGCATTATACATTATGTTTGGAAGCGCTTAGTTCGGTGTGAGTCAGTTTCGTTAAATAACATTTTTTGCTTGAATGTAGACATTTTTCTAAATCCAAAAAAAATATTTATATCATTTAGGAAACATACATACCATTAAAAATAGACATTAAAAACAAAGAAGTATCCACCGTTAAGTATACATTTAAAAAGACTTATGTCACAATTAATTTATATTTATTCATTAAATATATTAAAAATCATTCATTAATTAATATTAGACATATGCGTAGTATTTGTAGTTAACGTTGAATGCAAATTTTTGTGAGATCTCTTTTTAATGGGAACTGTTTCGCAAATAAAATAAAATAATGGGATTTCATCCACTGTTTTTTTCCCGAAAGGTAAATTTCCGTATTAGTGATGTATTTGGGGCAAGTCCCCACAATTGTGTACCGTTCCCTAAAAAGGGTTGAATAGGCTCGACGCTTAATCTTATAATGGTTACGTCCCTTGGAACGAGTCTGTTTTGATTTGCATATTGTAACAAAGGATTGTATGTAATTGAATGTCAAATTGAACTACTTTGTTCATGGTTTTGCTTGTCTGGTAAAAAGCCTTTACCCGATAGCCCTATTACATATCCCTAGCCTATGTTATAGTTTTCTTGGAAAAAAGAAACAAACTTTCAAACTCACTTTTTTTTAGTTTTTTTTGTGCAACGGAGAGGTGCTTGGCCTTCATCTCACTTAACAAAAGTTATGTATAATTAATTTAAAAAAACATTGATGGTATAACATCACAACAATAGCCCATAAGTGTCCACTGCTGGACAGAACCTCCTCCAATGCGGGAAGGTCTGGGCATAATCACCACACTTCGCAGGCGGACTGTGATCACAGCAAAGGTGTAGATAATACATGGAAGGAAGCTGCCCTTCTTTTGTTGAGATCCCTTAGTCGTCTTTAACGACATCCATGGTCTGAGTTGTAGCGGTCGATTCTTAAGCCGCGACCGCCTCGGAAAATTATGATATAAACAATCATGGTATTAACAAGCCTCATAGGTCAGCTGGTAGTAACTCTGCCTTTTGCGCTGTAGGTTGTAGGTTCGATTCCCACCGAGGGCAAACATTTGTGTGATGAATATAGATGTTTGTTCAGTGTTTGGGTGCTGTAGTGTATGATAAGTATGTATTTACAAAAAAAAATGTATTTAGGTATTCTATCCGTAATCTTGTTCCCATATTACAAGATATGCTTAGTTTGGGGCTAGATGGCGCTGTGTGAAATGAATGTCCTGTAATTATGGTATTAACGGGTTAAAAAGTACAGAAGGATAATGTTACGGGATACCTTCACCTGGGTGTATGACTTTGCCCGGGCAACACATCAGTTAACCTGAAACGATATGTGAAGACTCGACTCGAATTAAGGCGGTCGCGGAAAGTCGATGGATGGACGCGGCTCAGCTGCTATTTGTGATGTCGGTTGGAGGAAGCCTCTGTTTGAGCAGTGGATGAATGTGGGTTAAGATTAGTTGTAAATAGTATGTATAGTTATAGTTATACACTTAATATCAACTGTAGTAATATTAGCTTCTCTATTGACTCATCAAAGTAATTATTGTTTGCTTGAATTAAATTTGTTTATATTAAGGCTATTATGGCTTTAAGCGATAATTAACTATTCCGTAATGAATTGTCGTTGTAATAACATGCTTTAAACCGATTCGGAATTTGATGTTTTGTTTAGTTTAGAGCTTTGTCATACCAGGGTTTGGTGCAGCGTTTTGTATTAATAATATACGTAATAAGGTAATAAGGTTTTTAATTTTAACGCAGCTGCCAATGAAGTATAGCTTAGCAGCATACTCGGTTGGTGGTAGGACTTTGTTTAAGTCTACCTGGCTAGCTACTACCATCTTATCTGTGTCAGTCGCCATTACAACAATACTTAATGGTTTTGTTATAATATTTTGAGGGTAAGATAGCCAGTTCCTCAGTTTGTTGAGGATTCCGGGTGAAGTTCACTTCTTCCTTCGGCCTTAGTTTTTTGGCGGAAGGCGTTAATGGTTCCGCGACAATGTTTTAAATTCCTTTTGCGATCATTATCGTTACCATCAGTTTTGTTATTTATTTTTATCGATTTACCTATCACAAGGAACTCTACTACTCTTAAACCGAAAAATATGTTTAGTTTTTGTCAACCCATGACCCAACTCAGCCCATGGATGTCGTATAAGCCGACTGAGGGATCTTACCAGAAGAAGGGCAGCAGCTTCCTTCTGTGTAGGTATTAGCTACACCTTTACTGCGACCACCAATCCACCTACCAAGCATTGAGATTATGGGCAAAAGCCTCCAGCTTTGAAGAGGCTTTGTCGAATAGTGGACACTAATGGGCTGTTGATGTGGGATGAGAGTTTTTTATTATTCCCGATGAGTTTTAGGTGATACAATTTACGGAGATCCGTCTCGTGCGCACTTAACCCTGAAGAACAACCTTAAGTATGATTATCTGGCAAGGTTTTATTATGCAGGTAAGACACAAAGAGGCTGCAAATACTTTTGGTTTTATTGTTACATAAACCCTTTTTAACCCGTGACCGCAGAATAAATAACAGTTTGCGGTAATCCTCAACATGCCCAAAATAACCGCCACAATGTCGCAGTACTCCATTAAACCTTTCGAGATTAGCAGATGGGGTTCGTCAGACCCACTGGAGTCCATAAGACCTCTTTATTTCGTTTGCTGGATAACAAAATAAAGTGGTCTAAAGATAGGTCTTTAGAGCAAAGTCAGACCGTAAACATTGTGACCTTTTCTGCTTAGATTATATTAAAGTCTTTTATAAACTTTCGCGATTAGAACACATGATTTTGATTTGAAAAACGGGTATTTATCGCATTTTTACCTATGTTTATCCCTAGGTATCGAATATATTTAAGTAAAAAAAAAACGTTATTAATTCATAATGAGACGTACGCTGTCACAAAAAATGCCACATATTTTGATTTTTTAAGCCCCATTGAAGTTACTAAGGCTGTTGCATTTAACTTTAAAAAAATAAGGCATGAAACTTATCACGTAATTAGGTACTTACTAAAGCCGTATTCACTTATTCTGCCCACTTGCTATGACGAACGGTCGGTGCTTTGGTGTTCTGCTCTAGCTATGCACAGAATGATATTTAGCATTGAGGGAGAGCCTCGAACACTTAGTTTTATATAGAAAAAAAAATAAATTCACAAGTGTACCCGGTAGGTGGCACTGTCGATCGCCATGGGATATCAGGAATGAAGTCCCATGTGTTCCAAAAGTCAAATATAAAAACATATTAGCAAAATACACCAAAGTAAAACATTGAATGTGTTTACTAATACACGTTTCTATTTATATACCGGAAGATCAAACGCAAAGCCGAATTATAGAGTAGTACAAGTTTGCTTATACTTGAGTTAATCGGCCGTGATTTTCGCTCCGTTGCACTTCACAGCTGATCGACTTACGTGTAAGTATGGTTCAATATTAGGCACTTGATATTTTGTAGACTGGTACTTATGAGAAAGATCATCAATTGCTGCAGACCATCAATATCATCACAGCCTTAAATTTTCACTTCGTAATAAAGGCTCATAAAAAGTACAATGGGGGATTTGTTGTCAATATGTTTGGCAGGTGGGTTGATGATTGCAGTAATGGATAGTAACGGACCCAAATTCCATTCATCTGGTCATAACAGAGGTCTCTATTTATCTATATTATGTATGTTCATAAAAATGAATTCCGTTTCACTACGTGACAGAATCTGGAGTGTGAATATCTATAGAAGAACCAATGTTACTGACATAGTTCTCAGAGCTAGCAACCTGAAGTGGCAGTAAGCATGACCATGCCATTCCCATATCAAATTACCTTATTAAGGTTGTTCGATCGATTAGGAAACCAATTTGGAATACCCATGCATTTAAATTAAATATATATTGTTTTAAAGACATAGTATAGCATGTAGCCCGTATATCACTTTTTTTGAATCCACGACATGCTTTGTAGCTTCAATTAACGAAAAACATATTGCGTGTAAATAGCGCTGAAGAACCTCTTAAGATGTTTTGATTCCGATTCTAAATTATAGATCCTAGTCGCAATACATGCGTCTTTACTCATATATGCTTTTATTACGATTTTTAAACTCGCTATCACCAATTGTGTATTGTCTGGATTCTTCATCTATGTGTGTATGGGGTGTGACTATGCTGTGGAATCACGCAAGGTCGTCTCAGAGTGAATGCTACCAGATCCAGAGGTCCCGGGTTCGATTCCCAGGGTGTTTTGTGTTTGGTTTGGTTGGTGGTAGGATTTTGTTTCAGTCCTCCTGGCTAGCTACCACCATCTTACCAAAGTCTATCGCCATTATAACAATTTTAAATTGTTGAGTTCCGGCATTTAGAGGTAAGATAAACCAGTTCCAGACTTTTGATGATTCCAGGATAACTTCAAACCAGGTTGGCTTAATAATCTACGCCTCCAGCCGACGGATGTCGTATAAGTCAAACCCTTCCTATTAAGGGCAAAACAAACGAATTCTGAAACCTGCTGTATAAACCTTGTCATATGACATTTCACAAGACTTTAATCTTATTTACCCCTTAATTTCAAAACAGAGTGTTTTGGGTCAATAAAACATGTGAATTTTGAAATTAAACCCTACAAGACATACCAAACTTTACTCCCTTACACGCCCTCATGTTACAAAAACCACCCCAACACCAATTAAAAAGTAAAATCATACAATTTTTACTTTCTTCGAAATGTGCAGTAAATAGGTACTCTTTTCCAGCCAAATATATACTAACTACTAAGCTTCCAAGCTTATATATTATAGATATTGTACGCTTCGCTCACTCGTTAAAAAAAATAAGGGTCTATAGCTTGCTCTCCATAAACCAGCAATCGTGTCATTCGTGAATTAAGTATCTTGAGATACGTGTGTTGCCTTGACTTGAAGCGAGTTTTTCGCTCGCTTGTGGCACGCACACCCCGGTGATTTAGACAAAGGTTCGCTACGAAAACACGAAAATAGATTCAATAGAAATCCGCAAAATATCCAACGTCAGAATTATTTCAATTAATTTTAAAGCCTTCTTACTGAAGAATATTTTTTACACGTCGCAAGGTCATGCGTCCTCGATTTTGCGCTATGTACCTATATTTTGGGGGAACTCGACAGAAAACCTTAAAGTTTTCAACGCACAAAAACGCTGCTTAAGAGCAATGTGCGGACTTAATAAGAGATACACATGTAGTAATCATTTTATTTCATTAAAGCTTCTCACATTTCCATCTATTTATATTTACGAAGTAGCCGTATTTGTAAAAAACAATAAGGAAAAAATTGTTTGGTTTGCGGTTGGAAGTCGCTCAGAGGGTGATCTGCGTCATGTCTCTAGTAAAAAGCAACTATTCCGCACAAGTGTATTTTGCATGGCTCCCACAATTTATAATAAAATCCCTAAACCCATTCGTACACTGCCAATGAATGAATTTAAGCATCGCCTTAATAATATTCTAGTCCAAAAGGCTTATTACACTGTTAAAAATTTAAATAATGACCTTAATACTATTGACAGACTACATTGATTTGACTATGTATATTTTTTTATGCATGACTTTAATCAATAAATCTAATTTGACATTATTAATTACAGTTTTCTTTTCATTACAATTGAATTTTTCATTATATATCTGCCAGTATTCAATTTAATGAATTGTTTTGTATAATTATGTAATTTTGTAATCTCTTTAACCGCCTCTGTGGTCTAGTGGTTCAACCCAACGATTTCAGATCCAGAGGTCCCGGGTTCGATCCCCATGGGGAGTACAATATTGTGCTTGGTTTGGTTGGTGGTAGGACTTGTAGGTACCTAATTCTGTCGCCATAATAACAATTGTAAAATTGTTGTGTTCCGGCATTGAGGTAAGATAGCCAGTTCCTCAGTTTATTGAGGATTCCGGGTGAAGTGTGCCTCCACTTTCGGCCTATCTTTATTTGTAACCACGTGAGATAAAGGCCAAGCGCTTCCCCGTCGTACAATAAAAAAAAAAACTTTGTTTTGCTCCTTAGCAGGACCTAGTCATTTCTCATTTCAGTTGTAACATCTGTTATACTTAGGTTCACAAACGAAAAGAGGAGCCTCATCATTATCGCTTTGTATTGCTGTTTTTACTTCTTGAATTTTTTTTCAGCCCACATACCGCTACTGAACAAGTTCAAGCTTATAAAGTCTGTCCATCGAGCAATTGTATTTTAATAGCAGATTTGTTTTGCATAATAAATGATTCTCATTGCCATAAACATTATATGTTAGCTGTATGTTGAAGGTATGTTTCTGTTGAAATAATTATCTGCTAAAACAAGTGCATATTGCAATAGGATCTGTCGCGGTAGTGGTCTTTCGAAGTGTGTGTTGGTCGAATTATGTTCTGTGGAAATAACGTTTGTCGAATATAGTAACATAATTAGTAGCAACTTGTCAAACTATATTTTTAAGATTATTTCCAATTTTAATACCTAGGTATTAGTCACGAGCTGCTACAGCAGGCAATATCCTAATCAAAGCGAGTCGGGGTCAATACAAACACCAAATAAATAGCTTCTATTTATAACCACGCGCCCGAATTGTACCAGACTTGAATCAAATCAGATGATTAATGCGTCTAAATATACATTAATTACATCAAATTAATGAGTCTGCCTCATTTATCTCAACAATATTTACCTACTCACCCTCGTCACACTAATAACATCCGTAACATGTTTGCGATAAGGCTTAGTTTTGTATGATAATTTGTAAACCAGAATGTAAGCCGTTGAGGGTCCAATAAAGCCGCGTTTCCATTTCGTCGAACAAACGTTTTGTTACGTACGAATGTTTGAATATCTTGCTGTTAACAAGACAACTGTTGTTGTAACAACTGGCATCCAATGCATCATAATATTCATAAAATTAGACTTCATAATATTTTTAGAACTATTTGTTGAATAAATGTGGGTGTATGCCTTCCATTTAGGAGGTTATAAACTCAAATTAGGGCGTAAAATAATGTACATATTCGGTTTTTCCCAGCAAGCTCATGTGCGCAGTTAACACAAATGCATAAGTTCTGAGGGTTTAGGTCACATCGTTAGAAAACATGTCCCTAGGAGCAACAATCTGAATGGCAAGTGTTACTGGCTAGTTAGTATTCAGCTACGCGTTGACGTGCTTGCCTATAACGTATCGAAAGCTTTAATTTAATTTATTAAATGCACCCAGATATACCTTGATTTAAGAGCAGACCATTTACCTCTGTAATTAGCTGACCATTTAAATTCAAAGGTAACCACAACATAATTTAACTAAATATAATAACTTACGCTCAAACTATCTTACGAAACGAACATTATTAGTTATCTCCAAACTGTTATCAGCGTAGAAACTCGGCTTAAACTGTATTACATAGAATTTGTTTCGCAGTCAAAGAATATTTACTTAGGCAGGTATACCTTACGTACTGTACAATTAAGATTTTAGAGCGTAAACAACCAAAATGATATTGATATTGCTTTAGTACAGTTTACTATATTTATGTATGTACTTAAACTTCAGAGAACCTATAGTAGGTAATATAAATAAAATATAAGTATTCAATAAAAAGTACAATTAAATTAACTATGTACAAAGGAATCAGTCAGATTATCTAAGGACCGTTACAAACGGCCTATAGGTAACTCAACTGTTCCAGACCAGTACCGGACGGAAGCGTGCCCAAGACACTGGCTGCATTGCCACGCTGAATAGCTATGCTAATTCGCTGGCCAAGATAAGAGCCAGCCCTTGGGTCACGTGTCGCCTCAATCAAAAGCCCCGCAATATTTTTGAAAACCCGGAGGGCACCGGCTCCCCAAGATAAATATAAGTTGTCTCATAATATGGTCTTCTAACCTTTTTTTTTACTACAAACATTGTAATAATTTTTTGAGTAGATTTTACATGCGTTTCATCAGAATGGTACCCACGGAAGCCTTTGTTGCCTAGCCGAGCAGATCTGTACCTACAGGCTGGGCATACGAATAAATAAACAAACATAACCGCCTCTGTGGTCTAGTGGTTCAACCCACCGATTTCAGATCCAGAGGTCCCGGGTTCGATACCCATGGGAAGTACAATGTATTGTGCTTGGTTTGGTTGGTGGTAGGACTTTGTTGAAGTCCGCCTGGCTAGCTACCACCATCTTACCGAATTCTGTCGCCATAATAACAATTCTAAAATTGTTGTATTCCGACATTCAGAAGTAAGAAAGCCAATTCCTCAGTTTGTTGAGGATTCCGGGTGAAGTGCGCCTCCACCTTAGGCCTTATCTAAACTTGTTACCAGGTGAGATAAAGGCCAAGCGTTTTCCCGTCGTACAATAAAAAAATAATAATGTACTTTATCATTGGTATGGATGGATGGATGTATGAATGTATCATGCAATTTTTCCCATCAGCTATGTTATAAGGTATAACTGGAAGCCCATCCCAGAATTTCATTGAACGGAACAAAGAAAATAGGACATCGTCATACCGACATCCCATATCCTACAATCTAATATCTCGCCATTACATATCATAGCGTATCACCTTATATGTAACGAAATAGAGTTCAATTCATTTTGAATATTCTGTGCGTGTAGAATTGAAATATCCATAAGTTTTGAAGCTTAAAGTGATTGAGTGAAGCGAGCACGCAGAGTTGACAATTCAAAATTAATCTTGACTTTACTGAATAATATGAGATTCGATTCAGAGTGTCATATGTTGCTGAGCACTTTATTAAGACTACTTTAAACGAGTCTGTGTAGCTACCACAGGTTTATGCCAACGAAAATCGCTAGAGGAGACGGTAAAGAACTAAAGGTTAAGGACTCAGAATAGTTCTCTATACTGACCAAGAATATCAATATCTATCTATCTGATAGACATATTCTTTACACTAGAGGCTACTAAATTTGGCAGTGCAAATACTATGTTGTAAGCCGTGTCACGTATTCTAAACTATAGTTATCCGGTATTAGACTTGATGTTTAGGTATTCTAGTAGTTGAAACTACCGTACTGAGTAACTGACTGACTAACAATTTTGGTTACCAAGACCGAAACCGTAAAAGTCTACCTAGAGTCTTAATCATAATCCACCACGCTGTCTCGTTCAATTGCTCATGTACTCTGTTGGTTTCTTTAAATAAATGTTACAGGACAGGACATTAATTTCACACAGCGCCATCTAGCCCCAAACTAAGCATAGCTTTTAATATGGGAACTAGATTACGGATATAATACTATAGATAGAATACTATACGAGTAATATAGAACCCAAAAACAGAGCAAAGATCTATGTTCATTACAACACATGTTTGTCCTGGGTGGGAATCGAACTCACAACCTACAGCGTATTAGGCAGAGCTACTACCACCTGTTCTATGAGGATTGTTTCAGTACATTCATATATGACGAAGCGCTATGTTTGGTGGACAATCGACATTTGAACCAGCAACAATTGAAATCTGATGGTGGGCGCCAATATACTGAAGCTCAAATGTACATATTACATAGTAGGTTAAAACTATTAGCAACTAGTTGTAAATAGTTCGCGGGATGAACATAAATGACATTGTTGTTCTTCAAGGATTCTCAAACAATCAATTTGATACTGAAACCGGTGAGGCTAAAGTTTTACACTTTATTATGAAGTTACGTCAAACTACGGAGTGGTTGGAAGAGTAATGAAATGCCCCGAGTTGTTCTGAGTAGTACTATACAGACAATAGGGCCGCCAGCTGCAAAACCCCTATACGTGTTTAACCGCCTCTGTGGTCTAGTGGTTCAACCCACCGATTTCAGATCCAGAGGTCCCGGGTTCGATCCCCAGGGGAGTACAATATTGTGCTTGGTTTGGTTTGTGCTAGGACTTCTGTTAAGTCCGCCTGGTTAGCTACCACCATCTTATCTGATTTTGTCGCCATAGCAACCATTCTGGAAATTGTTGTGTTCCGGCATTTAGAGGTAAGATAGCCAGTACTTCAGTTAGTTGAGGATTCCGGGTTAAGTGCGCCTCCACCTTCGGCCTTATCTCAACTTGTTTTTTATACTTTATTGCACACATAAACATAATAACAAAGAGAAACTTAAAAATTAAAATACATGGCAAAGGCGAGCTTAACCCTAAAAAGAGTTTTCTTCCAGCAAACCAGTGATGTGGAGAGAGAAAAATTTTCTTGGGAAATAGTGTACATAACAATTTAATAAAGTTTAATAAGTAACATATAACTAAGACACATAAATTATATTATATTTATCAATAATACTTAATTTACTTACTAAGAATATAGTTTTAAATATAATATATAAACAAATTTAATCATATACATAACATAGGTATATAGATATACATAACATAGATATACATATTAATATATTATGAATCTATAAGGAGAGGTAGTGCTCTTTGACTTTACGCGCGAAGATTACAAGCGAGGGGCTAGCGCGAATGTCATGGGGAAGCAAGATCCACAGCCTAACTGACTTCACAGTAAACGAGCCACCATAACAGCTAGAGGAGTTATGGGGAGTAGCAAGAAGTAACTTGTAACCAGGTGAAATAATTCCCCGTCGTACAAAAAAAAAAAACTTACGTAAAAAGACGTTTTCAAGCCTTATCATCAAGAGAAATGTGCAAACGCTGCATCTTTCTACCTCTGAATGGAAGGTGTCATCTTTGGGATCAGCCACAGAACCGCTGGTCTCGTTGGCACATGTTGGGTACGGAACCCTAAAAGGCAATAAGCAAGGAAAGAGCCACCTCCACACATTTTGCTTCCAAGCGTTTGACCAGATTACTTGAAAAACAAGTAACGATGTGTTTTGAGATAGATCACGCATGTCCAAGAGAGCCTACTCCAAATAATAATAATAATAAATATTACAGGACATTAATTTCACACAGCGCCATCTAGCCCCAAACTAAGCATAGCTTGTAATATGGGTACTAGATTACGGATAGAATACTTAAATACTTTTTTTTTGTAAATACATACGTACTATATGATACTACACCCAAACACAGAACAAACATCTATATTCATCACACAAATGTTTGTTCTGGATGGGAATCGAACCCACAGCCTACAGCTCTTAATGGTTTCGCCATAATGATCACGCTTGGCAGGTAGGTAGAAGCCTTGCAATAAAGGTGTTCAATTATAAATAGAAGAAAGCTATGGGTGAAAAAAGACCGGGAAATATCATTAAATCACTCTCATTTGTCGTAATTTTAATAAGTATTGTGATTAAAAGCGTGCTATGGTACGCTCAGGTTCTAATTAATTGTCTGTCTTTAGTCAAGTCGCTGGTTCCAAATCAGAGAGAGGAAGTAAAGTAATAATGATTTTGCTCTGTAACTAATTAAATTAATTAAAAATATGATTGTACACTAAAGTCAATAACAGTTTACTCAAACAAACATATCGCCTTAGTACGTAGCTTTTAATATTTTTAGACGGTACATTTTACCGCCACTGGGGACTATTGGTTCCACCACCATTGTCAGATCCCGGGTGCCCAGGGAAGTGAAATGTTGAGGTTGGTTTTGTTGGTGGTAGGGCTTTTTTTGTAGGTACGACGGGAAGCGCTTGGCCTTCATCTCACCTGGTTACAAATTGAGATTAGGCTGAAGGTGGAGGTGCATTTCACCCGGAATCCTCAAAAAACTGAGGAACTGGCTTTCTTACCACTATATGCCGGACCAAAATTTTTTTTTAAGAATTGTGATTACGGCGACAGAATTAGGTAAGATGGTGGTAGCCAGGCGGACTTAAACAAAATCCTACCACCAAACAACCAAGCATAATATTGCTCCCCCTGGGGATCGAACCCGGGACCTCTGGATCTGAAATCGGTTGGTTGAAGTACTAGACAGAGGCGGTTGTTTGAGTCAGTTGCCATTATAAATCGTTGTGTTGCGGCATTAGAGGTGATAATAGTCAGTTCCTCAGACGGTTGAGGATTCCGAGTGAAGTGTGCTTCCACCTTCGGCCTTATCCTTGAAAAACCAGGTGAGTTGACGCCAAGCGCTTTCTGGTCGAACAATATAATAAAATAAAATAATATTATGTCCACTGCTATGCAGAGCCTTCTTTATTATTCATGAAACGTATATGCTTCCCAAGGTCTACTATTAGAGAATAAATATTATTTTTTCAGATGGGTTAGGCATCAAAACCTTTTTTGCTGAATATGGGACAAATCTTATGGGAGTAATAATTCATGATTACACGCCCCACAACGTGGGTAGAGAATGTTGTGTGTTGGTTCTTCATTATTTTTATTACGTAGGTATTGTTCTATAATACTTTTTTGAGATACATAATTTTATTTAGGACTTGCAAATTTCCTAAAATCCTTTCTCAGTTTTATGTAAGTAAATACAAAATACAGCAAATTATTTTGTCTTTGCCTACAGTTTAATGCTAGGTGTAGGTAAGACCATATTATGGACACTAGCTTCTGGCCGCGTGGTGTCAAATATCGTCGGTTCGTCGGCCGCCTGACACAAGACACTGGGGATCATCGACATTACGTGTGCCTACTTAAACTCGCTTATATTATATGTACACACATCAAAAAAGTCTAAGCAACACATACAAATTTTGAATATTTTTAATTTTATAGATTTATTTTTAATTATTTCTTTCCTTTTTTAATTAATGTTTATTATTTATTTATTTTAGTATATCAAACTCGATAAATTTTTCAAAAAAAATAATAAAGTACATATAAAAAGAATGTTGTGCATTATGGTACAAATTTGTATTACAAAATAATGGAATGAAATAAACAAAAACATGACTTTAATATTAAATTATAAGATTCTTCTAGACATTAAGATCAAATCTAATACAGTGTGTTTCCTCCTCGACTGTTTAAAACTTGTCTGCATCGATTTTGCATGGAGTCAATAAGGTTATTGATTTCCTCCTGAGGCAATTGGTCCCAGTGAAACTTTAGTAGGGTTTTTAGCTGTTGTTCCGTAGAAACCCCATCAAGATCTTTCAGGACTCTTCTTTGGAGCATATCCCACACATGCTCAATGGGATTTAAGTCAGGCGACTGCGCTGGCCACGGTAAAACGCGTATATTTTCCCCCTGTAGCCATTCTTGAGTCCGCCTTGCTGTGTGCGGACGGGCATTGTCATGCATCAATGTAAACTCAGGTCCCAATGTTTGTGAAAATGGACGCACATAGGGAGCCAGCACATGTTCCACATAATTTTCAGCATTCAGGTTGCCATTTATAAAAACGAGGTCGGTTTTTCGGTTTTTGGCTATACCAGCCCAAACCATTACTGTCGAGCCGCTGTATGGGTGGACTTCCTGGACACATCTTAGACGTTCAGCATTTCCTGAGCGCCGATATACCCTCATTCTTCTCGTATCAGGCTTGAAACCGAATCGAGACTCATCGCAGAATAAAATTTGGTCCCATCGTTCTTGCGGCCATAGCACGCGTGGTCTGCACCATTGAATACGACGTGCTCGATTTCCGTGACGGATCTGTGGGCATCTGATTGGACGACGTGCACGTAGACCATACTCTCGCAGTCTGTTTCGCACAGTTTGGGGACAAACAGCGGGACCATCAGCATTCTGTAGCCTTGATGCGATCTCTTGGGCAGTCAGCTTTGGTTCACGTCTACATGTTACCTGGATGTATCGGTCTTGACGACGAGTGGTACTACGCCCTCGGCCTGGGTGCTGTTCAGACGGATCACCTGTGTCACAATAACGCCTCCAGAGTCGGCAAATAACGCTTCTGTGGACGCCAAAATGCCGGGCAACATAGGCTTGACTGTTTTCAATTTCTAGCATCCCTACAGCTCTCTGCATCTCTTCCGTGGTCAGATGACGACGCTCCATTGCTACAGTAAGACTTCGCGATATTATTCGCGCCACATAACGAACGGTTACTGCGGTTAAATTTTGTTTTTGTTGATTATGAAGTAAAACAACATCTATGAAATAACGTTGAATTGGACAAAATAATGTTTTTATTGTTTAAAAACATAAATTACTGAAAAAAACTGACAGTATTAATTTGCTTTATAAGGAGGTTGGCTATTCAAAGAAGTTTTGATATTACATGAAAGTTTAAAACTAATAAAAAAAAAATTATACCAGCGAAGACTTGTGTTGCTTAGACTTTTTTGATGTGTGTATTTTAGTTTAAGGTGTATATATTTATGGGTCCTAAAATTAGTAAAATTAACAAATTACTATTACTATTCAACAAAATTACAAATTACTATTCTTAAGTTATCTGAAATAAATGTTATTATTATTATTAATAAACAAAAATATTTAAGTTTCAACAGTCTGTGCACGCTTGTTTAAAATAAACCTATCTACTCTGAACTTGAAGCCTTTAAGATTGTACTGCGAGAAATAGACGAGGGTGACGAGTACCACTTTTTACCAGTACGTAAGATAAAGGTAGAGGCAAATCTAATTATTCGGCATAATAATATATCTGCAAGGCACGGGTTGTTACCTGCCGTACGTCGCTAGTGCTTTGGTGGTGAGGGAAAGGAGGCTGATTGAATCTTTACATTGCTTTAATAGGTAGGTAGTTATTTCATACATTCATCATACTTCTAATCACTTTAATCTTAAAACCATCACTGAACAGAACATAGCCTTCAAAACTTGCGTAAGTTATATTGCCTCTATAATCGTGTAATATTATGTTTTTTTAAACATGGTTTTTATGATTACTCACGGATACGACAGATGAAAGGCACCAGATCGATTTCAGTTTTGCTATGACGGTAGTTCCCTGAGAAAACCGAAACGAAGTTGGTGCGTTCATCAACCTTTTTTTTTAACTATTTGTGGCAGTTGTAACACAGGGACTCCCCGAGCATAGCTGTCAGGGGTTTTAAGTGTCACTCAAATTTGAAATAGTACAGGACATTACATTTACACAGCGTCATCTAGTTCCAATCAAAGCATTACTTGTAATATGGGAACTATATTACGGATAACTAGGGAATACTTAATTACTTTTTGTAAATACATACGTGCTATATGATACAACACCCAAACACAGAACAAACATCTATATTCATCACACAAATGTTTGTCCTGTGTGGGAATCAAACTCACAGCCTACAGCGCAGAAGGCAGAGCTAATACCAACTGAGCTATGAGGCTTGTTTAATTTTGTTGAATTATAAAGTAACATTTTGGTTTTTAAATTTAATTTACAACCTAGGTCAAGTGTTTTTTGAAATAAATATATTTTTATTATTGATAATCGTATACGTAAGTGAGTATAAGACTCCTTAAACAACGCTACGAAGAGAAGAGGGTTAACATTATACGAAATACATTATTATCTACAAAAGTCAGTCGCGCATCGATTTTATATACGTAAGCAAATTGTGTGGAAACACGGCTTGTGTTCGTAAGTTAGCGGAACAAATTTCAATATTCTTCAGTCTCATGCGTACAGATTACAATATTACCATCCGTGTTCAGAGCTACATCGAGTATCAACCGATTGATATTTTAGCTCTGTTTGCGATCTTACTGGTTCATTGTCGGGAAACAAGCGAGAGAGTAAGCATGTATATGTTATACATTCAACAACATTTTGAGACCCATGTCCCTGACGGCCATGGATAAATATTTAATAAAGCGATCCATTGGACCCAATGGATCGCTTTCCGGTGTCATATCCAGAGGTACTAGGTTCAATTCTCTGTGGAGTACAATATTGTGCTTGGTTTGGTTGGTGGTAAGACTTTGTTCAAGTCCGCCTGGTTACCTACCATCGTCATAGTTAATTCTATCTCCATAGCAACAATTCCAAAATTGTTGTGTACTGCCATTTAAAGGTAAGATAGCCAGTTCCTTCCAGCGTTGAGGATTCTGGGTGAAGTGCGCTTCCACATTCGGCTTATCTTAGCTTGTTACCAGGTGAAATAAAGGCCAGACGCTTCCCCGTCGTCCAATAAAAAAAAAAAAAAAAACTGGTGTGGGCTTGTTAGTCTGCCAATTGGCTATAGTGCAACGGATTATTATTTACCCTCCGGTTTTTTTTTATCCTTTATGTTTGAGGCGACACGTGACCCAAAGGTTGGACCTTATTTAGGCCAGCGAATTAGCATAGATATTCAGCGTGGCAATGCAGCCAGTGTCTCGGGCATGCTTCTGTCTGGTACTGGTCTGGAACAGTTTAGTTACCTATAGGCTGTCTGTAATGGTAATCCGACTGCTTCATACTTAGTTCGTTTACTATTGTACACACATACCTATTGTTTTTAATATTTGTGAAGAAATATGTATAATGTTATAAAAAAATGTATTTTGACCACCACGGATACTTTTAACCAAAAACTTAAACGTCTAACCTTAGACCAATAAAAATGAAAAAAAAATAGAAAAATAAAAGGACAGGAAATAAAGCTCCATTCACACCCACCAATATTCTCAATAATATCGATAAAGTCTTTTAAAAATGATCTTCTTAATTTGATTATTTTATTATGAAACTACACGAAAATGTTTACGAATAACTTCTAGTCTGCTTAAAATCATAATACTCTCTCCACTGTTGAATAAGCCCTTGCGGGTAACCACTCGGTAAAACCGTAGGTCACCACCACTCAGAAGTAGGTACCTATACTTTCATGTCACTCCCATAACGGTGCTTAGAACAAGTGAGGTTTGATTGGGAGTTAATTGGATGGGCGGTATACGGTACCTATGTACCTACCTTCTATTTGGGCATATATTTTGCCTAATAGAGACCGGTGTAGCGATTCTAAATTACACTGTAAGTTTCGGATCTGTAACATCAACGGTTTAACTCAGAATCTCATAGATTTCAACGCTACTCTCTTAAACACAAACCATTTCTGAAAATCTTCTGTAGAAGTCTCCCATACAAAAAAAAATGATAACGGAGTTTAAATAGCGTTTCCGGTATCTCCATCGAAAGTATGCAAATTCGATCAGGTAAGGCTTCTCGAATGTTTGAGAACAGTCATATAAATTAAAGATCGCATAGAAAGTAAGAGGTTATATAAGCTCGTTAGAAAAAGAAGGTGTTAAAAATTAGTTTCTGAAGATTGAAGACATTCTGTGATGAGAATACAATTTTTTGTACATAGGAAGGTATCCTCTTTGGAATAACAGTGTAAAAAAATAAGGTTCCTCATTCAAAAATAATAACATAACGAATAAAAAAATTGTACTAAAACCTAATTGAGGGGTTCGCAAAAAGGCTCATAAAATAATAATTATTATAGATCTCAAAAAGTTTCTAGTATGTACTTATAGTATCTCTTTTAGAAAGTCCCCTGTAAACATTATCAGTATTATGCTTATGTTTAATAAACTAATAAAAAAACTCCTTACCAACACCATCAATTTTGGAGTTCAGAGTTTATGATCCTTTTGGGAAAGCGAGCTCCATCTTTGATACATTTAAACTCGCCTTCAATTGAGTTGGTGGATAAATATATATAAAACAATGTAGTATGATGCAGGTGGCATGCTATTTTCGTTCCAATAACCGTCACTTTGTTCAAAAGAAAAGAAATGATACGCTATAATATTCATAAATAATATTCCAACCTTGAAGCTGCAATATCGTGTTCACCCTCGCAATGATACTTTGTGTACGAAACAAAAGCGTGAATCCCCAAAACAAAAGAAATTCTTTGTTCATTGCCAACAAAACATAAAAAATCCACCTAAATTCCCACGATATAGTATTTTAGTACAAAGCAAAGGCGATTCACGTTAATGAAAACGCATTTATAACGTTAATGAGTGCTTTATACCCGTGGGTCTGCTGGAATACTTACCTGTAAGTCGTTTATAAATATATTTAGGGAGAGGTTTAGGGGAATGCCTCAGAAAGGTTTCAGCAGTTAGTGTCGTAAAAGAGAATTAAGTTTTCGTATTCACGTAAGTTACCTAGGTCTTGAGGTAGGTGGGATCTGCCTCCTAGTGGTCTGCCCGAGCAACGGAATTGCTGGTTTTCACAAGCGATAACGGCTGAATGATCCAACTTGTGGTAGGATGTGCAAAGGCCCGCGTGGCTAGCGACCGTCTTTGTGGTCTAGAGACTCGCCTATCGATTTCAGATCCAGGGTTCGATCCCCAGTTGGAGTACAAATTCGTTTGGTTGGTGGTAGGACTCTGTTTAAGCCTACCACCATCTTACCTAATTATGTCGCCATAACAACAATTCTCAAAATTGTTGTGTTCCGGCATTTAGACGTAAGATAGCCAGTACTTCAGACCGTTGAGGATTCCGAGTGAAGTATTTCTTGCTATATTCGACTAACATCGAAGCTCGAGCTTTTTATTTGGGGTAGTCTGAAAACCAGCCTTGCGTAGACCTTAACTTACGCAGGATAGTGCTGATGGCTACCCCCTTTGCTTATTGTTTAATTCTTGCTGTATGTTCTTTGTATTTCTTTAGCAATTAATTATTTTGTCTTGTATTGTATTGTATTGTACGCTTCCGTCTTTGCCCTTATCATGTTTTGTCATCGTGTATGTCACAGGGTACGATGATGGCTTCCCCATCGTACAGTAAAAAAAAAACACCCTACTCCAAGCAGTTCGCAGTATTATATTTGACTTTGACTTTGACTTTGCCTTTGACTTTGACTTTGACTTTGACTTTGACTTTGACTTTGACTTTGACTTTGACTAAGAATCGAAAACAACGACTTCATGTCAACTTCACCGTATTCGTTTTTACGATTGTCCTTAAAATTAAAATACGTCTCCCATGTACTATGTATAAGGACATATTGTATAAGGGTAGATACCTATTACTAAAAATGCCACTATAAACCACCTCGCCTGTATAGTGCAAAAGTGGCAAATCTTTTAATATGTAACCTGTCCCTAGTCCAACAAATAAGCCCCTTTCCGAGGAACCCTGAAATATTCAGCCAGTTTGATACGGTCAACTATTTTTAGCTCCATTGACTAAAGATGCGGTTTAAGTGACGAGCGAACGCGGGACAGAAGCTTTACCGGATTTAATAACACCTGGTGCTGAGGAGTTTTCGGTTGTTTCAGGCAACCGATAAACTTTAGACATACGTTTAATATATTCGAAGCAAAACCTTTCATTTTGCTTCTAATATATGTGGCTGAGTAACCCAAAAAGGTTATCATTAACAGTCCGAAGGGCTGCGTACAACCTGCTGTCAGCGTACAAGCCTCCGGTTTATGCGTATGAGCGTGAGTGAAGTGTAGGTCTCCCAAATTGGGGCTGAGACGAAATCTTCATTCCCTTGATGTTGCCGCCGGTAAATAGATCTAAATGTATTTTTTTGTATTTCAAGTGATTGCACTTGGTCACAATATTTACAAATGTTAATGTTAAACAGTTGGTTTGAGCGTTTCCGGCTTTTAGAAAAGATGCGGGTTCGAGTCCCGTCGCGGGTTGTGGATTTTTGAATCATTATAGAATTTGAAGATCTAAATGTATTTATGTATTTTTTATATTTGTACTACGGGGAAACGCTTGGCCTTCATCTCATCTGGCTTCAAGTTATTATAAGGTTGAAGGGAGCGCACTTCACCCGGATTCCTCAACTGTCTGAGGAACTGGCTACAAATTTGAATTGTTTTTATGGCGACAGACTTAGGTAAGACGGACTACCGTCTTACCTAAATCTGTCGCCATAACAACTATATATATAATATCTATATATAACATCATTAGGCTAGCTACTAAGCTATGCAGGCGGATTTTTACAAAGTCCATCAACCAACCAAACCAACAAATTGTGCTCCCCTGGGGATCGAACCCAGGACCTATGGATCTTACATCGGTATTCAAACCTCTAGACCAGAGAGTCGGTTAAAATTTATGGATTTGATATAAGAATAAGAGCCAGATACAAGCAATTTGCCTTACCGCATGCCAAAGAAAAGTGGATATTGTTGAAGGAGGCTATACAAAGGTGATGTTCGAGCCTTGGTTACAGCAGTTTTTTTTTGGCTATGTGTAGCGCTGTGGCCCTTGCAATTCATTTTATCCGCACGCTTCTCTCCACTCACTAAAAACACAGCTGAAGCGCTTTGTGAGACTATATCTCTAAGTTTATCAGCTGACGCAGCGATGGAAGCGCTTATTTTACGTCGAAGCGAGTTCAGCGGATAAAAATGTGGCGTTGATTGATTGGTAATTCTTTGGCGTAAAAATCGCTTTACTTTGTCGGAGCGAGATGTATTTGCACGCATTTTTTATCGAGTTACGATAAAATACCAGCGGAGTAGGTACACGGGCGTTTATTGGAAATCGGTTTCGATCTCGTGGAAAAAAAAGTAATGCAAGTAAAACGGGGAAAACACATTGATTTATAATCAATAGGTTCAACATCGTTTGGTTATATCAGGTGCCTGCCAAGTCGAGGCAGTTGGAAGAACCTGGAGAACTGCCAGGGAAAGCGCAAGGTTGAATATACTGAAGGTGGCTGTTGCTGCTAAAGGCGCCTAAGTTGGCAGGCCTTCATTGAGAAAATTAAGATTATACATTTTTTTTTAAAGAAATAGTTCAGCGTTTCACATGAAAAAATGCATAGGCAAGATATTAGGGTCGAAAGATAAGGGAATGATAAAAACAAATAGCTGATTCCAAGTTATTGTTACGCATCATTAAGTAATAGTGATCACATCCCGCAGAAAGAGATTTTCCCCCAGATCCTCGAAAGGGAAAAGTCGTGTCTGAGGCCCTACTACGAGAATCGAACCGCCTCTGTGGTCTAGTGGTTCAACCCACCGATTTCAGATCCAGAGGTCCCGGGTTCGCTCCTCAGGGGGAGTACAATATATTGTGCTTGGTTTGGTTGGTGGTAGGATCTTGTTTAAGTCCGACTGGCTAGCTACCACCATCTTACCTAATTCTGTCGCCATAATGACAATTCTTAAAAAAATGTTGTGTTCCGGTATTCAGAGGTAAGATAGCCAGTTCCTCAGTTTGTTGAGGACTCCGGGAGAAGTGCGCCTCCACCTTCGGCCTTATCTCAACTTGTTACCAGATGAGATGAAGGCCAAGCACATCCCCGTCGAACAATAAAAACAAAAAAATCGAACTACTTTGGATCCGAAAGAACTTCTGCCATTTTCGTATTGAAAAACGTGCGATACGTCTTCGAATGCGTCATGTATCGTATTTCGTAGTGGCCTCCTGTTACTCAATACCTATAGAAGAAGCTTAGAAGCGGCTTCCTCACATAAATAAAGGTTTCAGGACATTAATATCAAAATTTATAGGTGGAGTAACAACCAGAACCCTTATTCTGTATGACTTAGGAGATTCCTTGGCAATAACGTCACCATAACATGTTCTTTTTTTTGTACGACGAGGAAGCGCTTGGGCCTTCATCTCACCTGGTAACAAGTTGAGATAAAGCCGAAGATGGAGGCCCACTTCACCCGGAATGCTCCATAAACTGAGGAACTGGCTATCTTACCTCAGAATACCGGAACACAACATTTAAAAAAAATATATATTATAGCGACAGAATTAGGTAAGATGGTGGTAGCTAGCCAGGCGGACTTAAAAAAAATCCTACCACCAACCAAACCATGCACAATATATTGTATGTACTCCCCATGGGGATCGAACCCGGGACCTCTGGATCTGAAATCGGCGGGTTGAACCACTAGACCACAGAGGCGGCTAAAATCATATATGTTAGTCCTTATCGCAAACGCGGTTTCCAAACACGCCGTGGTAAGGAATTTTATAATTGTATTCTGTAGAATCTATGCTCCGCGTTTTGATTTCACGGGATTCGTTCAAAACAGAATAAGGGTCCTTGTACGAGTAATAATTCGCAGTTTTGTTTTTATCTTACCTCAAGTGGATCCTGATCAGGTAAAAGGTAAGAGACATACCTATTACCTGATCTGCGGGCTGTAAGCTCAACCGACTCTCAAAAGAAGATTAATTCAAACATGAAATGGTTTTATTTATCGTTACATTATAATGGAACCACATTCACCAATAATGGCTATGAAATTAAAGATTTCGCTTTAACCTGCTCTGGGCACGATTTCCACAACGTTAATTTAAATTTATCATTACTGGAAAATTGGTCGGTAATTAATATTATGGTTTTACACTGATATGCAGCTTTATCGGTTAAATGGGTACACGAAATTCAGAATGGAAGCTGTGGGTCAAATCCCGGTGATGTTATAGAGCAACACGTTACAAACGGTCCTTGGGTAACCCAACTGTTTTCTCTATAAATATTTAATTTGTTTGTACATATTGATTGAATAAAATAATCGTTTTTTTTTATTAATGTATACATATAGTCATTTATTCATCAACTTACGGTATACGTCAAAAATAGTAACACATAAAACTACAGCAATGTGTGAGTAAGTATCAAGGTTACAGCAATGGTACAGCATAAAGGTTTAATACCCGATAGGTGTATTGGGTAATATGACTTAAGAAATCATCATATTTATAAAAAGTCTTGTCGATAAGCAAGCTATTTAGTCTTTTTTTAAAGATAGCCTCTGTGGTCTAGTGGTTCAACCCCCCGATTCCAGATCCAGAGGTTCCAGGCTCAATCCCCATGTTTTTGAAGAGATCGCTTTCTAGTGAGATACCATTATACTGTGGACCTATACCCGCTGCGTCTTTGTACAGTGAAGATGCTTCATTCATTCATTTATTCATCACTAAGGGTCTTAATATACATAAAGCAACGGACAGGAACACGTTTTCCGTAATTATCACGATGCGAGATTTGTCTACCACCTCTCTCCGTGATTACAGTTTGGGTATAAAGATAGGAACCCAACAGATGTGATTTGGCTAATGGAGCTACGCTGGCAATGTTTTGGACGGTCGGTGATATAATCATGATTAAATCAGAGAGATATGTCAATGTTTATAACACACACGTTATGCACACTAGTGGAACAGTAGACATTTGACGTTAAAAAAAAAGAACGAAATATTAGCATTTTGTACTCATTCTCGATATAACTACTTACTAATGCAAAATTGAAGCAGTCGAATTACCAAAGGCTGTTACAATTAAATTGGTTAATAATTATATTGACAGTTATTCTAGCTTAGCGCTACTGGTGAATTCATTAAACAACCCTACGCGGGCAAAGTCGCGGGCAACAACTATTAACACCAGACTCCATAAAAATTTCAAGCCTCTACGATATCTGGTTTTGACGTTGATAACTAGGTCAGTCACTCAGTAGGATAATAAAATGTGTTAGTTTACTCCACTTTACTGCGGACCAACAGCGTGGGAACAAAGATGGTGAATAATTTTGACAAAGGAATAATCTTCGTTAAATTACTAGCGTGTTTGGAAATCGCGTTCGTGGAACAGAGAAAACATTTAGATTTGCGGAATCGCGCGAATGGAACACAATCATTGCGTAATTTCATCGGCAGCTCATTTCGAAAGTGCGGTTTCAGACCACAATGTACGATAAATACGTTATTAGGACGTAATGTCCTAGGAGTTAGCATTATTTCCATAAATAATGATATGTAGGTACAGCGCGATTTGAGTAGTTTCCATTTTGTTCTATGGAACTTCAACGGACAAAACTACAAAATTTAATTTTTACCTTTTATTTTCATAGAACTACTAGCTATTCTATCGACTCTACTGCCATTAAACAAAATGGGTTAATTAATGAACGTGGAAAAACTAGGAACAATATACAAACATTTGACTGGGGTTTTTTTTATCGGTGATAGGTAGCTTGTCTACCAACTTACTTAAAAACGAGTAAAAATAAATGACTTATGAGCACTTTTGCCTGAAAGGAACCTATTATCTGTGAACGTGAAAAAATGTCATCATCATCACACCTTTGTTTTGAAAGAAAGCAAGTACCCGGTTCCTTGTATTGGCTCGCTCGGTTATCATACTAGTCATTGTTTTTCAAATACTTAGTCCAGTCGTGATCTAATCTAGATAATTATACTAGTAAGTAGGTATGTACCTACTTATCATACAATCATTTTTATGCTGAAAGCGGTACTAAAGCAAATCAGCTACTTACCATTAGCTTAAACATTAGTCAAACCTAGGCAAGGCATGGTACTTTTTGATTTGAAGCGAAACCTAAAAAGCCGAAGTACGGTACCAGATTAATCTTAGAGGTCTTTGTGACGTGGAGTCACAAAATCTAAGATTACAATGAGATACAATGTTCCATCCAATAACAGAGCATTTATATTCATCACACAAATGTTGGTCCTGGATGGGATTCGAACCCACGACGTAGAAGGCAGAGGTACTACAAACAGCTAAAAGCCCAGTCGATAAAAAGATCAGACACACTAGACTAGTGTGTGAGTAGACCATCGAACGGTATATAATACGGTCCTTATATACCATATTAAGAATTAATTACATGGATATTAATTAATTAACTAGTGCAGCACTAGTTCAACCATGCTGTTCCACTTGAGCTGAGGCTCACATTCCGTCGAGCCAGTCACCCGAACACAGCGATGACTACCATCCGCAGCAGACAGTTGAATTTAACAGCTATCATTTGATATAGTTATAATATTCTCTTGCTTATCTACACTACCTATATATATTATTATAAAAATTAAAGATTTGTATATTTGTATATTATATTAGGATCAAAAAGAGTGTGCCAATTAAAAAAAATATTTCACCAATGTAATCCATTAAGACATGTACATCCACATATTTTATCAGGATTTGTTGAGGATCCTTACGACTACTAACTCTAATAATGTGAGCCAAGTTTCCTTACATCGCGTGCGCTGTGAAAACTATTGATGATGTATGAAAGTCACTAAAACTAGTAAGCAACTACTTACAAATGAACTTAGAACCTTGGAGTAATTGTTACTAGTGCGTGTGGTCAGCTAGGGTTTTTATATTTTACAAGTTTTTATACTGAATAAAGAAAATGCTTTCGTTCTCTTAAATGCGATAAATTTTATTATGATACTTTCAACCGCTAGTTTCAAATGCATTGGCGTGCAACAGCTAGTTTTCCATAAAACCATTTTCACAAGCTCCGAAAATATTTAGCGCGAAATTCCACTGATTGGACACGGAACAGCTTTTTAAATATTCAGCAGTGAGCCAGCTCAACTTCTATAGAGCACTAGTTACTGTTTGCGGCTTTGCCTGCGTGGTATCGGGATAAAAAGAAAAATATCTGTTTATAAATGTTTTAGTGACACAAAAATTCACAACCTACGACAGGAATCGATCAATTGAGCCACGACAGGCCTGAATTAATCAGCACTTAGCTAAATCGAAAATGGCACAAACATTCGCGAATCATCAGGAGCCTCGTGGCTCAATTGGATAAGAGCGTTGCCGTCTCAAGGAAAAGTAGACAAACAACAAAGAATCATCATTATCCTCATAAAAATCCGATGCAGGATTGATTCGATGCAGCATCCTCTTATAACGGGTGTGGGTTCACTGTAATTACCACGCTTGGCAGGTTTGGTGATCGTAATGTTGGTGTCAAGTCCTCAGGCGGATGATGCTATCTATCACCTGGTGTTATCACGTAGTCGCCAGTTACGATATCTATCACTTTCTAACGGCTAACGTGGCAAAATTCACGATACAATGGGGTGGGCTTATCTGTGAAAAAAAAACTATTAACATTACTTGTTTGTATTAAATTTCTCGTGTGTGAATAAAAAATTAAATAGGATAGCAACAATATAGATCCCCATTCTGAACTCTCTTATTAACTGCAAACAAAGTCGCGGGGTTACAGCTGTATTAGCTGAACGTGTAGGCTCAAACTTTGTTTCGGCTTTTATATAACTCGGCTTGTATGAAGGACACGTACCACTGTAGGTTGTTTGAAAGTTGATGCTACTTGGCGCGATCATCTTTACATTTATGGGATAAAAACCTCACAGCTTAGTCGGTAGTAGCTCTGCCTTCTGCGCTGTAAGTTGTGGGTTGGAATCCCACCCGAAACAAATATTTGAGTGATTAATTATAAAACAAACAGATGTTTGTTCTGCGTTTGGGTGTTTTAATGTATCTTTTATATGAATTTACAAAAAACAAGTCTGTGCGTAGTCTCCGTTATCTGGATCCCATATCACAAGCTTTGCTTGACTTAGCTTGGCGCTAGATGGTGCTATAATATAAGCCTGGTGATTACGGCAAATGTATTGCATTTTTGAAATGGTTTATTAACATCGTTAATGAAAAAGGCTCCCGTTTCCGTTCTTAGACTCTAAAGTGGTTTATTAAAATCCAGCTAGTATATTAGACTGGACTTTAGCCAGCCTAACTCCAACCGAAAGCGCAGAAGATGGAGCCTTTGCAGGTTTCACGGAGTGACGTCATGTTCAAGAGGGTTCCATTGCGTTATGCTGTGACTGCGACTTATTTCAAGGACTATATGGGCAGCTGAGTCCTCCTCGGTTATACACTCTCTCCATAGGGGGTTGGCTGTCACTCCTGGGTGGTGTTTATTCAGTGGACCGTCAATACCCCATTAATTGTCATTTGAAAGCGTTAATCCTGATGCAGAGCAAATGGCGAATGGCATCGCAATGAGTATCAACTTGACGGCAATTAATCTGATAGCGATTCGGATCGCCCGTTCCAATTCCGTAATTGTGTAGTTCGGGCTTGTTTGTGCGCAGTCGTAGTCCTAGCGGGGCGGAATGATGAACAAAGGCGCATCACAAAAAGAGGTGGCCATCATTCTCGCGGCAGAGCGTTTGACATTGTTTTTTTTTTTAAGTTTCGTAATGGGTCGGGGGCACAAATGCTAGGCCCCGATTCTACTCAACCTATCGCTTCATCATGACAATGGTATCGCAAAATGTCCACTTTAGGTTCGTTTTGGTATTTTAGAATTGGGGTCATGTATTTTTGGTGGTCAGCGGGGTTGACAGAGGAACCGTGGGATAGCTTGCTATGAGTGATAGGTATTAAGTGCCTAAGCACATAAGAAACGAAATATTTGTCTATTTTTCTGTACTAGCTATCAAAGGTAATTTGTAAAGCATTTTCAGAAGTAAATGATTTCAAATAGCGCACTGGGGAAGATGGCACTGAATATATTTTGTTACGAGCTGGGTTCGTAAGATTAAAAGTAAACGATTAATATTTAAAATAGGACACGTTAATTTAGCACCAAACTACAGTGTACAAACTAGTAGGTAATTTACTCCAAAAGACGAAACAACACTAAGTTACTTACACTTTAGAAATCACGATACTCATGTTTTTTTTCTTGAAGACAGAAAAATCAGGCCCAGCTGATGGATCTTTTCTAGCCTATAATAAAGCCTTACTGCGTAGGTCATATCCACAAAGAACATGAATTAAGTTGCACTTTATTGAGCCCGTCTACTTGAGACAAAAAGGTAATCAGCCTCGCGTGCCCGTAATTAAAAAAACACAGCGATGCTGCCGAAACAGGTATGGTGGACTACCACTAAACCTATTTCGAAGATTTTTTTTTCTTTTAAGAATTACTAACTTTTTAGATACTCTTATCCTGTTATCGCACTCAAATATCACTAGAATCTAGTGATATTAATAACATCTGATGTTAACTCGCTGTATCGTTATTCAATACTGTTCTGCTTCCGAGTCGATTAGCATATTTATATCCAACTCTATGGATTTTTCTAGTATGTGCAGGACATATCACGGTGCTTATTATTGCGTAATCTGGGACTCTATTGTATTCTATGGTCGTAAGCAACCCTTTTGCTTTGTTTGTAAATAAGTTGTTTTTATCTTACTATCGTGGAGCGCCTATTCCACTATTTTAAACTCAAAGTTCAACGAGTTGAACTAAGAACTATGTACCATAAAGTTTCAGACCTTTCTTATGGGCGTAAAAATATCATCATCATATTTTATCGGGGACGATGGCACTATTGCAAATACACAACTAGCGGGCCACTGTGTAATTAATCCGCAACTCACCGCTGCATTTCGAATGTTATATAGCTTAATGAAACTATTGTATGAAATCATAGGCCTTATGCATATTATGTTCCGCACCACTTCTATTCCCTCCCATCGGAAAGCGTCAGCGACATGATACATATATTACGTTTAACAATGTTAACCTGAAAACATAAAAATATTTTGAAAAATCCGTTCGCAAGTGAACTTGCAGCGAGACGATGAATTTCCGCAAAGTAACGCCTGTTCAATTAGCTATAACATGTGTGATATTTTTATTATTATATGTGTTTTGTTAAACAGCAACATCAGCAAACAACCCAACAAACATGCACACTTAATTATCTGTTGCGGTCGCTTGCTTTTGGTAAGGCACTGCCTGTTAAGTCGGTAATCATGTCTCTATAACTAGCACCACACCTTTTCCCCAACACTGATAACCCATTAGCTTCCATGTTGACTTCAAGCCGGCATCAAACGCGCGGTACTTAAATACCGCAGATAAGGCCCGATTTAAATGGATTTAGCAAACTTAAGTCGAAACTTCATTATAACTTAGGGTACTCTTACGTGCTCGCTTCTATGAAAGTTATCATAAAGGAGATGTACTTTGTTTAATTTTCTTAGATAAAGATCGATTAAGACGATCTGCATTGATAAAATCTTTTATAAATATAGGCTTCAAGCCTTTTAAATTATCCAGTTTTATATTATAAATGCTCATTCGTTCATTCATTTATTCTGACCTGTGAATTGGTATATTTGATCTAACGAATATCTAAATTCTGTGCGAATTATTGTAACTTGAATAAAATCAGGTGAGCTAAGGGCCAATCGCTTCTCAAAAGCATCTCGGACACTCTTAGGTACTATAGATAGAAAACATTAAAAATTTTGGAGACTAGTAAGTACAGTGTTGACAAACGCGTTGCCCGTTTTTTTACATGACTACTACGTTACGTACGTAAGAATATAAATCAGCAAAGCCTCTTAATGAAACACTAGTCGCCATTTCGACATTTCGTGCTTCACCCGAATTCCTCAACAGGATAAGGAGCTGGCTATCTGACCTTGAAATGCCGGAACAAAACTATTTGAAATTGTTGTTATGTCGACAGACTTAAGAAATAATGGTGGGCTTATCGGATCAAATTCGGAAACTTCGTAAGGAGATTCCAAGAATCAATAATCAAATTTGACATAAGTATTCGAAACGTTCACAGAAACAGAAGATTTTAAGACACGGAGAGAGAATAGGCTGAAATCTATCGAATTCTAAACGGAATCAGACAAAACGTGACGTTTCCGATACGAAGACATTGCGTTGTTCGAGGATCGCTTCACAAGAATAGTACGTAGCAGACGCACTGAGCATTACCGTAACCTTGTTAGTTTTTCACCGGTCCGTGTTTTCTTTACTTTGTGGTAATACACCCAATTCGCTTCAAGTGTGCCTATGATATTTAAGAGTTCCCTCGATTTTTCCAGGATCCACCATCAGATCCTGACCTGATGACGATAGGATCTGGGAATTATACCGACCCTAAAAATACCCAAATAACTTCAAGTGTGCATATAATATTTGAAGAGTTCCCTCGATTTCTCCACGATTCCAAAATCAGATCCTGACCTGATGACAATGTGACCACTTGTGAAGTATACCCTTTCATACGAAAAAATAATTTTCGATATCGGTCTTTGAGTAATCGGGGAACATACATAATAAAAAAAGATTCCGACGAATTGAGAATCTCCTCCTTTTTTTGAAGTTGGTTAAAGAAAGAGGATGAATAGATGTCTTTCCGTCTTTCCAGACCGGCACGCCACATCGTAGGTCATATAATCGCTTTCCATCAGGCGAGGTTGTGATCAGACATTAAATAAAACAAAGTGAGTTAGTATTTATCATGATTTACTAATACCTCTCACTTACGAATCGAATAGTTCCAACATAATGCCACAGTATAGCGTTACGAGCTAAACATACAAACGTGTTACAATCTAAACACATAAATCTACATAAACAACTAGTTATTGCTGTTGGTAATTCTAGATTTTTACATTATTTACATAAACTTATTATAAGCTGATAAAGCGTTAAGTACGTAACATATATTTTTTTATGTTCAACAAATTAAACTAATATCGTAAATAAAATTTTAAATATAAATAGATTTTTCAAAATTTAAACAATATATCACACAATTGTTATTCTATGTGTTTTTTATATTCATCTAACAATCAATTTTTTTAAGTATATAATTTATCAATCTATTATTATAATTATATATTAAATGATTTATGTACACAGTGATATAAAAGCTTAATGTAATCCTATGCATATTGTTACGTATTTTGTTTTCCCCTTTTGCAATCGAATGTACATTTTGATTTGCACCATTAAAATTAACAATAATTTTCTAAAAAAGCATAGCAAAACCCTTCACCAATCTGTCAATACGTTTCCAACTAGGTATAGGTACATTTTTTGTCACATTCATAAACGATCTCAAATGCAAGAAAAGCCTGGACACATTTTGTACTCTTTGTGTAATAAACCTCAGTCTGACAACAACCACCTTTTAAATCTACCATGGAGAAATGCTTGGCCTTAATTTCACCTGGCGTAAAGAAAAAGGCTGGAGGTGGAAGCACACTTCACCCGGAATCTTCTACATTACTGAGGTACATGAAATGACCGCTTTCATGGCAGGTTAAAATAACTTACTTTTGAACAACGGGCCAGAATAACATTTTGTTCCTCGAGTGCGTTATTTTGAATTCAGAACGCTGCGAAAGAATCTTAAGTCGAGTCCTGAGCGTACCGAGGAATTTATCATATGCCGCCTGAGAACAAAGTATTTTGGCCTCGAGTAATACACACTATTTTTTATTACAACCTATGCGAAAAAGAAAAACCTACTCGAAACTCGTAGGTTTGAAACATTGAATTGGAATTGTAAATAAAATAATCATGGCACAGTCAAACAACCTAACTAACCTGATATAGATAGCAGAAGCATGGACGCGGACCAATCAGAACAGATAGAGCTCAAACTCCCATGGGTACAAATTTGAATTTGGTTCCCGCTGTCCTATAAAGCCAATTGTCTTTTTTCGAATGGGTGTAATGAAAAGAAAAAAGTTGATTCAAAAATATTTTAGCATAACTTGAATACTAATTGCACCCATGAAAATAGAACTAGAGTAGAAACCATTGGTTCAAACAACAGAGAGAGCTCAAACTCCCATGGGCACAAATTTGAATTTGGTTCCCGCTGTCCTATAAAGCCAATTGTCTTTTTTCGAGTGGGTGTAATGATAAGAAAAAAGTTGATTCAAAAATATTTTAGCATAACTTGAATACTAATTGCACCCATGAAAGTAGAACTAGAGTAGAAACCATTGGTTCAGCATTGAACCAAGAGACTTTTGTATTGCAGAGCCCTCTGCAATACATCGGCTTTCTAAACCAAAAGTCAAATGGAGTGGTCAGTCCATTAGCAGATAGGGTTGTCAACTCGCTCGAGTCTAAAAATGCATTCTTGCGTAAGCCATCTTCAAACAAACCACATCTTCGAATAACCCGACTGTTTTTCTTGTACATAATACGATTAATTGTACATTATCATACACATTTTTTACTTGAAATGATAAATAAAAAAATAATATATAAGCGTAAGTTTCAGCAGAGTTCGTTGTATCAAACATTATGCTGTGAATTTTAGATACTAGACGAAGTTGGAAATTAATTTTAAACAGTCTCAAGCTTCTTCCCTTTTTTTTCTATCCCTCGTTCTTATCACTCATCCCTTGGTTTAAGCCTTTAGTTGACTCTTGCCACGGGTAGACAGGGAGAGGCTGATAACCATTGCTAAGGCTACCCTTGATGAGAGCACGATGACTTCACCGTTCACATTGTAGAAAAATACAGTACAATTTAGACACTGTTATTTCGGTTCCATGCCATTATTGCGGTTAAGCGTTTTGCCCAATAACTAAATAGGGTTACCAAAACTCGTTTCCATCCAATGCATATGGAATTGTATTTATGCATTGCTAATTTAGATGCTGAGGTGAAATTTCAAAATAGCTGGTTACAACTTGTTAACAAATAAATAAATATTACAGGACATTAATTTTACACAACAAAGTTCAGTAGTTGTTGTTTAGATAAGTTATGAAATTACATTGTTGAAACAAAATTGGTTTAACTGTCCGATTTAAATACCGTTTTATTATTAGGCTTCTATTAAATATTTGAAGTATCTATAAAGGTAGATAAAATTCAAACTCCAAATGTTTGTTAATTTAAACTGAGAATATAATTTTTATTTGCGCATAAAAGCTACTCACTGTCCATGAATGTATTTGATTGTATCGTATGATAAATATGTATATATAACAAAAAAGTATTTAAGTAATCTATCCGTAATCTAGTTCCCATATTACAAGCTATGCTTAATTTGGCGCTAGATGGCGCTGAGTGAAATGAATGTCCTGTATTTTTTTTATGAAATATTTTGATACAATAAATAGTGTAAACAAGGACGTTTTAGAGTTCGACTTTTCCGTAAATTGTAAATGTGTTTTTTTTTTCACTTTCACATTGTCTTCTTTTCTTTGTGTTCTTTTTTTATTATATGACGGGGAAGCGCATGGTTTTAATCACACCTGGTTTGAAGTATGATAAGGCCGAAGGTGGAAGCGCAAGTTTACCCGGAGTCTTCAACAGATTCGAGGTGACAGATTCGAGTTTAGAGGTAAGATATTCTCATCTAAAGTCTAAACGCCGGAACACAACATTTTTTGAATTTTTGTTGTGGTGATAGACTTAGGAAAGATGGTGGTAGCTAGACTTCAACAATGTTCTACTACCAACGAAACCAAGCATAAATTATACCCTCTGGTGATCGAATCTGGATCTGATATCGAAGGCATAGACACGAGATCACAGACGCGGATAAAATTATGATATGGTATGGTGAGAACTATGCTTGGACTTTTACTACGTGGAAAAACCTGGATTGGATATCCGTAAGAGAACCATAAATATCATGACATAGTTCTCAAAACTACCCAGCCGAAATGGCAGTGGGCAGGCCTCATAGACTAGGTTTTTGCATGGTGACCACGATTATACACGAAACGGAGTGAGAGAAGACTCGATAGAGAAGACTCGACAACATTGTGGCAATTGCAAGGCAGTCAATAGATGGAGGCAGCACAACTCTGATAAAAATTAACTAGGAATAATAAACCATAGCATTATTATTGTGACAACCCTGCGCGCGAATCTGCTGAAGCTGGCGTTCTAGTTACGTTTCGTTTCATTCGCTCACGCGCGGCGGAGCCTCCAATGAAATTTCAGCGTCCATTGCCAGCGTACAACGGAACGGTTTGTGGGTACTTTGATTTATTAACCGGTTTATGTTTAAGCTAAATTACATCGTTGAGTTGATTTATATTCGCGGTTAAGGTCGATTTAATTAGTTAGCTTTGATAAAGTTAGTAATTTATCTATGTAATTAGGTAGGTATGGGCAGAACTGATTGATAAATTAGGTATAAGTGGATAGGTAGCGCCGTGGCGGTCGCGGCCTAAGAATCGACCCCTCCAGCTTTGCCTACAAATGTCATAAAAGCCGGATTAAAGATCTCACCAGAAGGGTAACAGCTTACTTCTGTGCAATATATAACAAATGTACTGCGATCAACAATCCGCTAGTCAAGGTGGAGATTTCGACAAACCTACCACCTTTGGAGGAGGGTTACAGTGGTAATCAATAGACTGTTGAAATGGAGGTATAAGCCGCCTCCAACATTTGCAAACTGTTTTTTTAGGGTGAATATCAATGGGAAATTAAATTGTTAATTTGTTTTATTTTGGTTGGTTTACTTTGTAATTGAAGCTCGGTTAATATGAAGGTCACAAAACGTGACGGTCTGAATATAATAAACCCCATGTTTTTATGACAGTCTCATTGCGCCTTCACTGTGTCTCTAATATCATACCGTGTTGAGTTCACAGAGCATTATTATAAGGGTAGCTCTGACTTTCGCCTTTTGTGTGTAAAATATCACAGTTTTCGTGACTGTACTTTGTCAAAAACCCTTTGCACACATTTTTAGTATGAATGTAAATTTACAACAGTTTTTGTATCGTTAATCTGGACCCGAGGTAAAAAAGGCCATTGCAGACGGACCGCTTCGGTGCAGTCGATTCATTGCGTGCGGTCGTTTCTATTGCATTTGGATGAACTCATTTTAGTATATTCGATAATTTTTTTTTGTAATGAAGGATTTCGTGAATAATTTTAGTGATTATTCTCAAAAACTTTCATATTTTGTCTTAAAAATGTATGCAAAAAATATTTGTAAGCATTAATTGTTTCGATTTCACACACCTGTCTCAATTAATTTTAAAATTATCAAAACAATTTGCTAATCTAGGTCACCAACGCAGAGGACGTAGACATGACATGTGTGACTGTAACATACATTTTATGCATAAACTTAAAAGTCAAGTCAGTAAGATTTAAGATAAGAGTTACAATTATATGGACTGGACTTTGAAAGTCAACATTTTAAAGATCTTAACAGTAACGAGTATTTAACAAGAATTCAACATTAATTTAAACTCTATTTTTAAGGTACAATGACTCTTAGCTATGATTATGATTACACGAAGTAATTATCATTGAGCAACTATTATCACTACTGTTACGTCTACAACTTGAAACAAGAATTATAATAAAAACATACATCAATATGCACCACTTTTATACAATAAATATTAGCAATTGTACTTTATTGACAGTCGCTGGGTAGCGCACAGGCAGTTATGAATCATAATGCGGATTTTTCAAGTAACATTCCGATTTTCTGGTATCTTATACTGAAAAAAATACTGACACTCGAAATATTGCATATGAATGGTTTATTTCATTTACCAATAATTCTCACTACTAAACCTCTTAACACACAAAGCGCCACAAGTACCGAGTCAATATTTTTACACATAATTGCAATTTTCAATTTCAATTTCAATAAGGTCATTAATGACCTTATGTGTATTATTATTTATAATTATTATTGTTGTGGTATTTTGTGTTTGTTACGAGTAAATGTAAGCGAAAATATTCTTCTAAAGAGTATTTAACATGTACATTTTAGAGCGATTACCTTAAACGCAGGTTCAAATAAATGTATTTAAAATCAAATGCGATGTCAACAATTGTGTTTTTTGATTGATTGTGAAGTGACGTATATACGGCAGTAATTAATTGTAATTCGTTATATTTGAGTCTCTATCATTACTGTAATTCTTATTCTAAATATTATGAATATAATATTATTGCTGAAGCATTCTAACGTTATTTTAATACTATCACAACTATTTGCCTATAATTTAAGTACAAAAAATTACGTTTATTTAGATTAAACTATTGCGAATAATTATGTTAAGAGAAAGTAGACTCGATGAAACACTGCATCTTGTAATCTTTTTTACTCGTAAAGTGAATGAAAGAGACGGCACCTGAGTGATCGCCGTACCTTTGATATGAGTAATAAGTAGACTGCTAAACGTGGAGGTTTGGGAAAAGTTAGTAGGAAATTTCATATTGTTAGCTGCTAACGTTTGTTAAAACTTAAGACAGGCTCTTTTTGGTTTCCTAAAATAAATAAATTATTATATTTGTCGTAAAATTGTCAAAAATGTACGAAATGTCACAATTTCAACAAGGAATAACATTTATTTGTGACATCTCGTAAAACTCTTGATATATAGGTTATTATATATAGGCGAGTGTGAACAGCTGACGAAGGAGCTGACGAAAAAGTGACTTACCACAGAGACCATATAATACACTTCTCAAAGAAATTGAATAATTATTGCTATAGTAACTATTATTATGAACACTAAACAAGACTTTGTCTTGTGATCTATATATATTTTGCTTAAAGCTAAGTAAATTGTAGACATTGCTAATCGAAAACTGTTTGATGTACATTTAAATTACCAAATTAAAAAAAAAATCCTAACTAAGATGTTCAGATGAAGTGCTATATAGACATAACTGCATAGATAATGCCAAGCTATTTTTACGAGTGCAGTCCGTCTGCGTAGATCCTAAATGTGGTCATACTTATAAGCTTAAAACATAAGTTGCAGTACATTTTACTAGGATAACCAACAAAAATAATAAAAAAATGAGAAAATACAAATAACGCTACAAACTTTCCTTCTCAACTCCATCAAAACCGTTTTTACTTCCACTTAGCTTAGCCAGTTAACTTACAATGTCCATCCACTATCCTTCACAACGAATCTCCAGGCAAGCATACGATAAACTTGCAAAGTCACTTGAACTTAGACAAGACCATTAACTCACCAGTTTCTATCTTGGATTTGAGACAACTTCAACAACATTTTAAAAACTCATTAAACTCGTAAGTGTCGTTCAAGGCGGTAAGGACAATAATGTTTAAAATAAAAACCGACCTTCGTAGACCAATTAACACTATTCATTCTCACTTTTTATAATAAATAAATAAATAAATATTATAGGACATTAATTTTTACACAGCGCCATCTAGCCCCAAACTAAAAATATGATTTATTTTTTAATGAGACTTGTAGTAGTAATTTTTTGAGATCCAATGAAAAAACATAACTTCAACTGACTTCAACGGAATCAAGCATAATTTACTTATGTTACATAATTATATATAATAGCGGTGGCTTTGTCTAAAATATTGGTTTTCGAGAATTCGAACATTTTATATTTGAACTTTATTATCATGCATATCTTTTCGGCTGCGTTTGAAACCGAAACTTCATAACCAGGTGCGAGAGAAGACTTTCTTGATAAGTGATATTCAGTTTTTTTTTATACAATTGATTTCCACAATATTTCCAAAAGTCTTGTTCAAAGGGACTACTATAATTATTATAAGTATTAGTCAGTGAAGTAAACTGTCCTACGTCACGTATATCAAGCAACTTGACAATTCAGTGTTCGTATTATTGTTAGGTTTTTAACCGTTATTGTTATAATGTAACTTTTACCTTGCAGGGGAGGACTTTTTATTTAATTATATTGTATTCAGAGCGCGTGCTTATACCTAAATGAACAGGTTTCCGCCACCCGCCACACTCCCCATCGTCACGTAGCACTGCGGCGTTAGTTTCCATGTGAAAGGTTTGTTAGTTAGTTACCTACTCAACCATTCTGCTTTGACGTCAACAATTGAATCTGTTACTGTATTTATAAACCACTGGTTATAATTATTCGTTATATTTGTCTGTTTGCGCTGTCACATTGATATAGTAACCTACAAGTTCATCGTAAGCGAGCCATATACTACACAAACTGTGCGTTGCCCGCATCCTTCCAGCATCGGAAGCAGCAAGGCAGCGCGCACATGAGCGTGTTTTTAAACGCGTCCCGGAAGTCCCGGTTGAAGTACGCGTAGATCAACGGGTTAAGCGCTGAGTTGAAGTAACCGATCCAGAACAGGACGCCAACGACGACATCTGGTGTTTCACAAGGCTCGCCGCACACGTTTGTTGTAACGTACCTGTGGGAAGCAACATTAGAGTGACGCCCAACTTATACATATATGGTATCGGGAATCATGACTTTTTGTAGTACTACAACCATGAAACAATATGTAAACAATACTTTGCGGTTTTCATAAAGACTGCGGGAATCAGACTAGCTATCTCTTGGTTATCAGTATTGTTGGTTGCGATCGAATATTAAAGAAATACTTGTCAAGCTATTAATATAGTGAGACTCACAAATCACGACAGTTACAGGATATCCACAAAGATCTTGTCAATATGCTAACACATTCACACACGCACATACATCCTATCATACACACGATGCGAATGCGAGCGCATTCAAAACACGCATTTTACGAGTTTGTTCAATTTCAATTTTGTTTATCTTTTTCTGATTCTCTATTTATGTGGATTAAGCTGAGATCTGTGAGGTACCTGTAATACAGGTTCATAAGATCCTACATTAGGCTCCAGTCTCTCACAATAAAAGTACCTAAATATGATTGTGCCACATAGGCCTTGGGTATTAGTTAAAGTAACTTTAGAAGAGACTTTACTTTAGACTTTAGAGAGAAAAAATATATTTATTATATTACATTACATACAACTTTATTCAGAGTGATGCATATGATTACTCAAACACTATAAAAATTATAGCATCAATCATTTTACACGCGCACATGTAACAATACTTTTTTACTAATTTTAATTGACATTTAATGTCCTGTAATGTTTATGTTTACTTACCACAGGAAGAACGGAAGCCAGCAGAGCAGAAACGCGCCGACAATGATGCCCAGTGTGCGCGCAGCCTTATGCTCCGCCCGCCATGACTTCCCAGCTGCTCGGAGCGACGCACCTGCTACCAACGAGTATGGATATTGTATCATATTCATTTCACAAACATTCAAAATAATATGCACATTTAAGCTAACTATGTACAAAGGAAGCAGACGGCCTGTAGGTAACTCAAATGTTCCAGACCAGTAGTACCTGGCACACTGGCACTGACTGCATTGCCACGTTGAATAGCTATGCTAATTCGCTGGCCTAAATAAGTGACCCTTATCGCCTTAAACAAAAGTCCCGCAAGAGTTTTGATAATATTTTATATTTTAATATAATTTACAATATCTCTATATAGCAAAATTATAGTTAAATTCTGGGATGTCTACCCATACACCGGTAAAACATATCTATTACGCAAGGTGGTCAAACGCACAATGACACATGGTCTCTACGCATACTGACATACGCAAATTGTTACACATGCTCATCCGCAAAATGACATATCGTGAACGATTACGTGAAATTACATACATGGTCGTGAACAATTACGCCAAATGCCATGCAAACATGGATTTCGACTTAGTGATTACCTATAGGACTTTTAGAGTCGTAGGTAAAATCGGATCGGTTAGTCGGTCGGATGGAATGATGAATGATTGATGAGTGGATAGATGATCAATGACGATGATATAAATGATGGATCCGTCTCTCATTAATCATCCATCCATCATAACAAGACTTAATTATTTTGGTAGATTAATTTGGTTAATCTTTCGGTCTAGTATCAGTAGTTAAACTTCAAACAACCACATCTCTGAAACTACTTGTATTAAACACCGGGGTAATGAGACACCATTATGCGTGTAGGTCAATATGCGTGTAAGTCATTATGCGTGTAAGTCAATATGCGTGTAAGTCAATATGCGTGGTAAGTCAATATGCGTGTACGTCAACAATGCGTATACGTCAATGTGCGTATACATCAATATGCGTGAACAATATATGCCATTATGCGAGTAATCCATGCAAACATTTGGTATCAACTGCCAGCGTTTGTTTTTTATTTATTGTTTAACCATAACCTTCAAAATTAGAGGTAATAGGCATTTTCTAGGATGACTTGTTGCATCGCAAGCCTTACATGGCAAGGTAAGACACAAGGTCAAGAACTAACCCTTCGAAAATAAAACTGTCCACTACCGAATCTGCAATGCTTAAATCCCACGATTGAGAAAACTGGAGAATATAGACATGTGAAAACCACTCGAAAATGCTTATTATTCATCATCATCGGCCTTACAATAACTAATAACTTTTGTTATTGTGGTACAAGAATGAAAAGGATAACGTACATTGGAAGATACCTTCACTCATAATTCGGTGGCCAGAGGAGAAGACTAAACCAAATATCTGGTCGCAGTGTACACAAGCCTTTACGCCCAACCTGGCATAATATCCCGACTCAAGCAACGCAGCTGCTACAATAGCCTGATTATGTAATAACGAGAGCGTCATATAATCCAGCAACATTAGTATGTGATACGTTGCCTTGGCTGTTTAAATTGAAGCCAAGAATAGGTCGACAGTTCAACTCAAGCTGAGTACATTGTAGCGGTGACAGAAACGAGGAGTGGAAGGCGCTCAGGTTCGCTTTTTGTGGCGTCTTTGAATGCTTACGTCTCAGTTGATACGTGCCACTTACAAATCGTCGTTTTGATAGGCCCAGAGTTCCCGTAAGCAGATGACATTGCATACAAAATAATTTGAGGTGTATTTTCAGTTTTTATTTTATTGTATGACGGGCATATTTTATTGTAAGCCGCAGGTGGAAGCGCAATTCACCCGGAATCCTCAACACACTGAGGAACTGGCTATCTTACCTCTAAATGCCAGAACACAACAATTTTTAGAATTGTTATTATGGCGACAGAATAAGTTCAGATGGTAGCTAGCCAGGGTGACTTAAACAAGATCCTACTACCAACTCAACTAAGCACAATATTGTACTCCTCCTGGGGATCAAACCCGAGACCTCTGGATCTGACACCGGTGGGCAAACCACTAGACCACAGGGGAGGTTCCTTACTTGTAATAAGAACTTTACAACAGCACGTAACTCAATGTTAGATCTATCCATGCTTGGCGATTATATTCCGATTGAGTTGTTACTAATTATAAAAGTATTCCATGTTACAAGCTTAGATAGCGCTGTGTAAATGACCAATAAAAAAACGAAAATGTTGTAGAACCGATATGTCTGTTTTTTATACTATTTGGAGACGGAACAACCAAGCAGCTCATCTACTATTTAATGCAACTCTTGCCTATAGCAAAAGCCTTACGGCGTTGGTCATATACACAAAGAACATGACCGACATTACGCATATTAACTTGAGGCATAAGCTGTCTCGTGTGTCCGTAATTTTACTGGCACCTAAAATACAAACCGGAACACAGCAACGCTGCTTGGTTGCCGATATAGGTATGGTCGTAGTACTTCTCCAGACAAGCCCTTTCACGCGGAGCTCTACTACTCTAAAACAAAATGAGTACCAGAAAAGTACTAAAAAAGTTACCCTAACCCCTTTCCAACCCATCCATTTTGCAAACTTTTTGACCTCCCCTCGTTGATTACATAGCTCGTAGTTTTGGCGCAAAAATGGAACAAACTTCCATCCAAACATCCAAACTTTCGCTGTTATAATATTAGTGAGATATGTCTGGTCTTTATCTCGCGTAATTTTAATTTTGGCCCTTTATTTGCTCAGGCACTACCGCTTGGCACTATTACTCGAGTGAAGGGAAATTTTACTTTCCCGTGATGCTATTGGTAGTGCTACGGGTAAAAGTACATTTCCAGTGACTGTTGCCAGTAGTTTCATGGGAAATATTATTTCCCGTGGCACGAGTGGGCTATCTAAAAGGGCTATTAAGCCTCTTTTATATAACCTACTTGGAACAAGGAAGGTACTGGCACTTTATATGAGTGGATGAGTAGAAAATGTCAATGTCAATGTTATGCAATGTGATTGTATTTTATTGACCTTGAATCCTTATCGTCTTATAAGGATTTGGTGCATAAATAAAAACTGTTATTTTCTAAATGGACGAAAAAGAAAATGGATTGTTTTTCAGACGACATAAAGGCGGCACCGGTAGTTCTGAATCGTGATTTCCAATATCATAAGCTACGAGAGTTTAAAAATGAATCTGTATGGCGATGTTCAGCTTATAATAAATGTAAATGTCCGGGAACAATTACAATTAAAGTCAGTACCTTTAACATAATTCATGAGTATAACCTGATTTTCATTTAAACTCTTACCACAAAAAAAACCTGATTATGATTAATCAATATCTTTATTAATTAATATATTAAGTTGTGTAGTAAAATAGTAGTAAATAATCACATTGACATTCTTGTTGTCATTGTGAAGTTTAAAGTATTTAATATATTTTATCAGTAATTATAAGTAGCCAGTGAGTGCTCTATCAAAGAAAAGTTGAGCAGTTTAGTAGTTGAGCAGAGGGGAACAAAATCGGACCTACTGTTAGATGATCCACTGCTCAACTGCTCAACTGTGTTGAGTACTCCAGTTGAGCAGTGGGGAAAAAGGGTTCATACCACGCTAATGTTAAAATGCTAATAGTTTGTGTGTATATATATATGTATGTGTGTGCTATGAAGATAGTTAAATCCCTGGTTCCTATGATTCAGTTCCTTTGGCATGGAAATATGATGTCAAACATACATGCCGTGCCACTTGGTTTTTCTTTGCTCTTTTACGCAAAAACCACTAAACGGATTGAATTGAAATTTCGCAGGATTTTTGCTTCTCTTCTTTTCATCTCGGAAATGTATTTCCGTGGGATGACCAAATAGTTCAAATCTGTTTGACTTTTGATGAAATTTAGTGAATAGTATACAATAACAAATATGCTACAAGTAATATATTTTAATCAGAAATCAAAAGTTTCTGTGAGATGGGAATGCGATGTCAAACATAATAAAACAGATACAAAACGGTTTTGTCCTTTGTTGCTCCTTCACACAAAAACTACAGAACATATTGAGCTTTTTAACTTTGTGTATGGAGACCATAAAACATATACGCTCCTTTTATCGGGATAGCACGCGGGCGAAGACGCGAGCAGAAGCTTATACATAATATTAACGATAATTGATAAAATGCAATTATAAAATCATATGCTGATCTTAATACAAAATACCTGATCTTAAGAACATCGATAAGAGTACAAAGTCAATGCAATGCTTGAAGGTTGTTCCTTCACACACTTTTAGGTGTACGCGTGATTTGGATTTTGGTAAATTTAAGTTTACACTGTACACTACACACTGTAGGGACTTTAGGCCTTATGAACGTAAAATTGGCTGCTGAATTACAAAAATATATCAGTTGACCTTCTTTTTATAGTCGCTAAGCCTTATTATTACATATAACCAGGTGAGATAAAGGCCAAGCGTAATCCCGTCGTCCATTATAAAAAAATAAAAAGATGTTCGATATCGATGATCAAACGCTTCACCCCAACGAAGCAATGCATGTAAGATAACGGATAGAAAAATTCGATACCATTTTATTTCGTAAATAGAATACAACAAAAAAGCACAAGTCGGTCATCAACACCACTACTCCTAGAAAAACTAAAAATCTACGAGATCAGAGGACGTTGTTATGTCGGAATTGCTATTGAAATAGAAAATAGCAGTGTTTAACCACCCTTAGATAATTGAAGTCATCATTTTATTCTTCAAAGTTCATTTCTCTTAGGAGATTTCAACGTACTTATAGTAAGCTCTCGAGTCATTCATTTTAAAGTCATGTAAGAATGGCACAGAAACATAAATAGAAACATAGACAGTATGATAGCTTGATACGAATTTTTAATTATGTCAGTTTTGACGGCTTAACGTTATAAATAAATAAATAAAATAAAAATCTTTTATTTCGGACAACTTAATCCATATTATACGGTTAGTACACAGCTTAAAATACTAAGTTAGTTTGTACACAATAAAATTAAATGCAAACAATAGCAGATGACCTGCAGTAGCAGTTATGTTGGTTTGATCACCCTTAGAACAAAACATTTCCATATCGGACAGGTGAACCTATCTGATATGACTCTCAGGATGCTGTTTTGAGTAACCCGCACTTTGCGAATCAGGGAAGCTTTTTTTTTGCGTAGGATGGCTTCGAAACTATCTGTCTAGTAATCCGCAAACATCCCCGATGCACTGCAGAAGCGGGGCAGCCCCAACATCATCCAGAAGATGTTATTATATTGGACACGTAGGGTATCCAGCGGCTTTTTGGTGTAGTCAACCCATAGATTTACCGTGTAAAAGCTTAAGCAGTATGCTTTGAAAAGCGTTATTTTGACATCTTCAGTACTCGGGTAAACCTACGGATCAACATGTTCCCTCGAACCGCTAAAGCTGCTTAAGCTCCCTCTCTATGTCAATATTATCCTTAAGGTCGTCGGTAATGTTATGACCTTGATATTTAAATGTGTTCACTCTTTGAAAGACCTTCAGAATTTCTCCGACTGATCCCACAGTCAGGCCCAGCAGCACCATATCGTCCGCGTAGCTGATATTATTAATACTAACACCATCCACGCGGCAGCCGACACGCATGCTGCTGAGCTCGACGATGAGATCGTTTACATACAGGTTGAAGAGCGAGGGATAACTTACCCCACCCTGTCTCACCCCGCACTCCAATCTGTATGGCTCAGAGACAGCATCAGACCACTTTATAAAATTACTTTGGTTCCTGTATCAGTACTGGAGTACTTTAAGTAAATCTGTCGGTACACCCCTGTCCCTTAACTTTCTCCAGAGCACATCATATGACACAATGTCAAATTCTCTGTAGAGGTCAAGGAAACAGGCGTACACCGGCGTTTTGCGGTTGGTATAGTACTGGATCGTGTGCTTAAGTCCTAAAATTGCACTTTCTGTGGATAGTCCGGGCCTAACCGCAAACTGTGCGTCATGAAGTTGAATATACTTTTGTAGTATAAACTCAAGCACACTGTCCAGCACCTTGGCTATTGTTGTGGCTACAGAAATCGGGCAACGCTATGACATTATGATGGTTATGACAACGATGAAGTTTTATTACTTTTATAAATGGAGTTTTCAATTGTATATCACACTATTAATTTTTCCTTATAGAAAAACAATTAACACATTCGTGGTTTCTAAGAAATTCAAATTTTAATAAATGACCCGGAATTTTTACTCCCGAGTGTACGAGCAACGGACTATCTCGGGATATTATTTTTTTATCAAAATGACAACTAGCGACGTGATTTCGATTAGCTCTGAGTAATGCAAACGCTTAAAAAATATAACTAATATATAGTCCAGTTGATATTTTATGTAAGCATAAGTTAGTTCATAGTCAGTTTAGTTTAATAATAAGTTTTTATCTTTATTGAAACCATAATTATATTATATAATAAAAGATAACATAACATAACAATATCTTGAGAGTTCTTCCTTGAGTATGCAAGAATAACGTCAGACGTCATTAATTACATACGAGTCCCCGCCATTGGAAATTTCCAATGAACATTGGTAGTTATTTTTCACACGATTCCGATATTAATCCAATTTTTCCTTTTAATTAACTTGTATTCTCATTTACCTATAGATAAGTACATAAAGACTATAAAAAACATTTTAAGAATAAACAATTTCACGTATCCTTAAAATAATTATGTTATTACTGTTTGAAATAAAAAACGTACTGTGCTCAAAGTGAATTGACATCATTTATCATATTTACTTATTCAAAACGGTAATAAAGCTCTTGTTGTTCCATCATCATCATCATCATCAGTCTTTCCGTCCATGGTTAGACATGAGCCCCCTGCAAGATTTAAGGGATATACCATGATCTGAACGCTTTGCAGGTAGGTGAGACAACAGTGTTGGAAAATACATGTTGCTTACGTATGAGTCCAAGTTTTTTTATGTACTGGGTAGCACTTGGCCTTCGTCTCACCTGGTTTTCAAATTATGACAAGGCCGAAGATGGAAGCGTACTTTACCCGGAATCCTCAACAGTCTGATGAACTGGCTATCTTACCTCTAAATGCCGGAACACAACAATTTTAGAATTCAATTTTTGTATTTCAAGTGATTGCACATGATCACAACATTTACAAATGTTAAAATGACACAATAATTCACAACCCGCGACGGGAGTCCAACCAGCATCCCTTTCTAAAGCCGGAAACGCTCTAATCAACTGAGCTACGAAAGTCCTGACGCAGAACTCAGCAGAACTCAGCACTCAGCAGATAATTTTTTTTTTATTCTTGACTTGAAGACATCCATGTTGCATCAAAAGGGAAACACAGACTCAGACTAGGCGTTCCACTACATGACGGTGAAAATTATAAATATAAAAGGCCTACAAATTAGAGATATAGATAGAAAATTTTATATTGTAGAACAATAGGCGGAGCTATCGCTTAAGAGCAACGTCTACCGATACACCTATGGATGGTATTCTTGATGTCTACCTCAAACTAGGCGCTTTATTTGAAGGCATTACTCGTATTGTGCGACAGCTGATTGTGGTATTCCACTCAACTCTATATAGCGTTATTACAGAATAACGTCTTGTTTAGTTGTTTAGGTAAAACAGTAAATTCTCGCTCGGAAACACGACATTTGTAACGAGATAACGTTGGTACAGCCGGTATCTCGGCGAGTCGGCATGCACTAATTTATGGAGCGATACGAAGCGGCTTCTTGATTTATTATGAAACTAGCTACTGCTTGTGGCTTTACCCGCTTTACTTGTGTGCAAGTCGATTTATTTATTTATTGGTTAAAATCGAAATCGAGTTAAAATTGAAATAAACGTTTGCACTTGTTAGAGCAGGACTAGTTGAACGATTTTCCGTGGTACTCAAGTACTTGTAGGTAATATTCTAGGCTCGCGACCATAACAAGACAATGTTTTTAGTCAGATATTCAGATATTCAATGGTTGCATTTGTAATGGCTTTTTCTAAGTGTCATGTAACTAAATTTTTGAAAAAAAACACGAAATTTAACGAAAGTTTGGCCATAAAAAGTATAATTTCTATGTATCTTGCTATATATAATTTGTAAATGACGCTTAAACATATTTTATATAAAATAGTTATATAAAATATGTTTAAGCGTTTAATGGAGACGATGGACCGAAGAAGTTGTGGATGTTGCGGGGTCGATGGATGGAGGCGGTTTAGTATCGGTATTTGCTATTTATTCGCTAGGTCTATGTTCAGCAGTGGACGTATGTTGTGTATCAATAAAAATTTTGTCCCCTCTAAATTATGAGAATCAAAAATTAAAAGGCGTGTTTAAAAATATTGAATTTATATAGCTAATACTCTTACATCTATAACAGGCAATCAATTTACTACTGACGTTATAGGTAGGCCGAAATAGTAAGACCTACTGACTTGAAATTTTGCCAGTGTGTTCATCGTTATATTTTAGTGCTCATTTAGATTTAGTGCGTATTTTATATATTACGGGGTTATATTATGATCCGATTGATTAGAAAGTGTATTTGTAATAACTTTTAGATCCTAAATATGAAACAAAAACCTAGAGATTCTTCCTCTGAAAGGGTGAAGGGGGGCAAAACTTTTAGTACAGAGATATCTATACATTTGATCCGATCGAGTTGAAATTTTGTACGTGTGTACAAACTTAACTAATAACTTCCTCCCTTCTCAAATTGTACTCCTCATTACTGAGGGTCGTGATTCCCCGGTGGAAGTAATGGTTCTGACAATGTTCCGCCAGCTACATCTGTACTTGGCGGCGTGAAAAGCGTCGTGAAAATCTTATCCAATGTCGTACAAATCTGATCAATCCATCTGGTAGGGCTACGCCCTCTAGGTCGATTGCTATCAACCTTTCCCGAGACCATCAGCTGAAGACAACACATGGTGTTACATGAAATCTCTCCATATTATTTTTTCAGTCTTCGTATTTTTTTTTCACAACAGCCCGTATAACTATAAAGAAGATCCGAGATTCACAAAATTGTTTACCGTTTCCAGATTAAGCTGACCGGTTAGGTTTAATTTGCGGGCACGTTCAACTATCATGACTTTGGTTTTGGCGTGATTAATCTTGAGCCCTATTTCGTTACCGATTCGCTCCTTCCTCCAAGGAGTTTGAACATCTCAGTTTAAGTGGCTGCCAGAAGTGTGTTGTCATCATTATGCTCACTTAAAAATGCGTATTAAAAGTGAAAAAAAAACTGTTTTAGTGTAAAATTGGACAAAACACCTAATTTTACGAAAATTACTAGAATTTACGAGAATTATACTTATGACTACTACCAACCTAATGAGCACCAGGTTCTCTTTCTTTTACCTATATTTTATCTCAGAATTAATAGGATCTGGATATAAGATTTCAGATTACCGGGAAGAACGTGTAGAAACTAGGAACGCTGTCGCTCTTTACCCCTATCTAGAAAGGTATCTACAGCCATTCCATTTTTCTTATTTATCGTAGTGAAACACGCGTACTATCAGCTAGTTCTCTTTATAATGATAACGATTTCTCAATGTCAAAATCCTTGAAGCACTTTGGTCTGCAGAGTGTCTGAAAGAAATGGACATACATACGAGTGCATGGTATACCCACCAGCCGAAGAACGCGCCAGGCGAGCTAGTACCTTCTGGTAAAGCTCCATCGTAGAGCTCATCCTTGCTTTGGCCTAGAGTTAAAAAAGGCCTAGAGGTCAAACGCTAACCCATTATTTATAAAAAAAACTTTCGGAAATATCTCTGAAGCAGTAGCTAAAAACAATTTCTTGGACGCATCGTAGCCTAAGTGTAGATTATAGTCATTGTCATATGTGTAGTCATAGTATTTTATTAATAACAAAATAATAGTAAGAGGTCATAAAACATAAGTTACGTATTGAAAAAAAAAACGAATATAACTAACATATACATAATAAAATGAAATAAAATTATCGATATATTTTACATGAAAATTTGTCCGTATTGATTATGCTCGTTACCTACCTACTTGTACAATTCATCTTCCCCACATAAGGTATTATGGGGTGTCTGTGCTGCCTGGTCGACATCGCTGATTGATAAATAGTGAGTCCAGATATATTGATATCCAGATAGGGTCATCATCCGTAACGAGCCACAAATAGTTCGAGCTGTGTTGTCGGACGGAGCTCTCACTATTGCACGGACAGCCCTCTTCTACAGCCTGAAAGCCCGCTCGCAGTCGGCAGCGCACCCTCATTACTCCACTCCATACATCAGCATAGAATAAACCGATGCAAAATAGCAGGTACGACCCATATCTCTCTCCAGCGTTGCAGACAAGCGCCACAGAGCAAAGCACGCCCGGCCGATCTTATCGGACAACAGGTTTATATGATACTCCCATTTGAGGCCCTTGTCCATCGTGAAACCCAGGAAATGAGCTACCTTAGCATGGTCTATTTTTTCACTCCTAGACTCACCGCCAGATTTCTATACGAGTGACCTGAGAGATTAAAATGCATGGGTAAATAATTTAATACGAGTGTGAAAATTATTTTGTATAAAGATGCCCTGTTCCACCCCAATCGACGTCGACATGGCTTTCGATTTCACGCGACCTTCTTCTCCCGCAACCATTTGTGACCTTTCTGTCATGGAGTCTATTTCATAAGAGTTAGAGTGGTACCTAGAGTCGGTACCTAGAAGCATAGCTACGCCATTTGATACAACCCACCATCCCCTAAATCCTAAGGGAAGGATAGTTATAAATCAGAAACGCGATCCCAGTACGTGATCTGAATGCTTTATTACAAGAATTACGGCATCTGCGGAAGGTGACCTTTGACCCTTTTTGGAAAGATGGCAGTGTAAGGTTACAAAATCTGTTTTATCGTAAAACTAGCAATCTTGCTACGATTTTTGGAGTAAAACTTGTTTGTTGATGTTTTGCCGTTTCCGGGGACCTAAAAGTGATTTCACTTGAAATCATGGGAGGATATTTTAAACTAGTGAAATCTTCTGTTCTGTTTACTGTTCAATATACACAATTGCTGCTTTGTTTCTGAGAGGTGACGCGTTTATCTTTGTTTTTGCAAGTAGGTAGGATCTTTGATAGATTTATCTTAACGGCCTATACTACCTCAGATTAGCAACTCAATGCAACTTCACTCTAGTTTCGAACTAAGATCAAGTTATAATAAAGGTGACATTGCAGTGCGCTCAACCACGGCGCTTATGACCACCAGATAACAGAAATATGCGCAAATTTCTACGTTTTGTTTTTTACGGTAAAATAAAATATTTATTTTGAAAATCAAAAACACAGACCGTCTGCTGAATACTGTATCTACGCCCTAATTGGGCGTATTTATTGAATGGCGAACATTTTTGGTACAAATTAGATACAACTTTGGATTTCTTTTCTCTAGAGAAAATTTGATGTATTCGTGTTTTCAAAACTCTAGCGTTCTAGCATCAATACTGAACTATAACATATATTAATTTAAAAGTAAATGCTGCAGTATTGTGGAAGGTATGATCGCTGAAGCTAAGCCATTTCACGTATTGTAGACTCATGACTGAAAGTTTATTTTTTTATATCTTTGTTTGCCTGTAGGTATACTAGTGTTGGTATATTATTTATTCTCTTTAGGTAGCCTAGCATTTGAAAAAAGGAACTTATTCATAAAAGAAGTTCCATTCCTTAGTATGTTGATATCTGCGTCAGTACTGATGATTTGATTGCGAATTGAATGATAAGTATACAGTTTTTCATAACCTCTGTCTCTGAAGCGCTTGTGATGTTAGCCTATGAATATTTTAGTACAGAATGATGATACTACCATGTACTATACATATATTTATGTCCTGTAATATTAATGTTCAGGTAACTCATGCGTTTTTATAATATAATTGATTATTTACATGGCATATACGGTAATGTTATTTATATTCGATTGCAAATATACAGAATAAATAACTATGTAGCGCAGTTGAACCTTATTGCTACAAAAAAGATAATGGAACATTGCAGTAAATAACGAAAAACCTCTTTGCAGAAAAACAGGGTACCGCAATTTAATTAAACATACAGAACCGCGTCTGGGTGTCGTTTAGATAACGCCCCTATTCAGCTGCGCGTTTAGTTAAATCATTTTGTGGAATTTTTCCCGAGGCGGTACTATATTTGACTGGAGGAGATTGTATGAGCTTGCCGTAGTGTGATTATACAATCCATACTAATATTGTTAATTCAAAAATGTATCTGTCTGTCTGTTTTTTAAGTTGTTACGAATACGGCATAATGGGTACTGATTAGATCTAGAAAGAAGATTTTGTGTATCTTGAGAATGTTGGCTATATCCGGAAGCAGAATATGTTACTAAGTAAACAAAAATGCAGCAAATAATTGCGTAGACAAAATATATCAACCAATTGTATTTACGAAACTTGTGAATGACTTTTTTTCAAATGCACTGGCTCCAAAATGCCGTCAATTTGTTTATTTATTTTATTTATATTGTAAGGCAGGTCAAACGTGTAGTAGGTGATATCATCACCAAAGTCGTATCATAGCATATTTACGCCTAGCATAGATGGTCAATGTGTAACTTTTTAACTTTTACCTTAATTATTTTGTCAATAAATTAAAAGATGTAAAGCAGAATTTGAGAAGTTTCATTTCGGAAAAACCTTCTCAATATAACAACAGGAAAGGATCAACTTCCGAAGTAAAAAGTAAAGCACACCAATCACAATTTAGATTTCAATCAAAATATCAAATATCGTTAATAAATTATGTACCAATCAAATAAGCTTCTTAAATTTCTTTTAAAAATTCGAAGATCAGGTTACAGAGCCTCGGGTAAGTGGGACGGTATGCGATGTGAGGGGATAGTGAGATCGAAATACGTGTGTAATACAAAAAAAAAATACAAAATTTATTTATTAAGTAACAAGAAACATGGTCATCAAGATCGTAAGTATAGATAAGAATTAAGGAGACACTAGCGCCCTTGGTCTGCAAGCCTTAACTCAAGGTTACAAGATAAGATAAGGCCGGAAGTGAAGGCACACTTCACCCGGAATCTTCAACAGTGTGAGGAACTGTGAGCTATCTTACCTCAAAATGCTGGAACACAAAAAAAAAATATTTGTTGTTATGGCGACAGACTGAGGCAAAATCCATCTTATGTCAATCAAACCAAGCACAATAATATATATTGTAACACCCCAGTGGATCGAACCCAGGGTTTCTTTGGCGATATCGGTAGGTGAACCACTGTACCACAGAGGCGGTTAAATTGAGAAGCTTTTAACTCATGCAATGTGTCTAATAAGACGTTTCAGTGTCCCTTTAGCACTACTAGGCATCTCTGTTCCGTATTAATTACTAATGAGATATTTTGTAGCGAGATTCATTTCATTAGCGTGTGCTCAAAGTTCTCTTGTTACCAAACAACAGCTCTCCCCAACTCAAACAATTTGAGGAATAATAATAAATATTACAGGACGTTAATTTCACACAGCGCCATCTAGCCCCAAACTAAGCATAGCTATAATGTGAGAACTATATTACGGATAGAATACTTACATACTTTTTTTTGTAAATACATACTATTATGTAAATATATACAACACCCAAACACAGAACAAACATCTATATTAATGACACAAATGTTTGTCCTGGGTGGGAATCGAACCCACAACCTATTGCGCAGAATATTAGCTATGCTTGTCGCTAAATACTCTGAACACTGACTGCTAAGTATACCCGATATACTGTAGGTACGTCGTTAGATTTTTTTAACTATAATAGGATACGGACTTATTTTATTCTAGTTAATACAAATCTGTATACAAATAAAAATATTTGAAAATCCATTTTGTTCTTCATGTTATTTTGTTATAAATTCTATGTAGGTACATATTTTAATTTCATGCTCACCGCAAAAAGTAATATGTATTCAAAACCACCTCTGTGGTCCAGTGGTTCGCCTACTGATATAAGATACATAAGTCCCGGGGTCGATTCCCAGGAAGGTACAATAATGTGCATGGTTTGGTTGGTCCGCCTGGCTAGCTACCACAATCACACCTAAGTCTTAATGGCAATTCCAAATTGTTGTGTTCCAGCATTTAGAGTAAGATTGCCAGTTCCTCAGATTGTTGAAGATTTTGGGTGAAGTGCGCGTCTACCTTCGGCTTTATCTTAACTTGTAACCAGGTTATGTCAAGGCTTGCAAGCCAAGCGCTACCACATCGTACGATATATATACAAAGTTAAAAAATATATCAAACAGATTTTCTCACCTTGTGCATTCAATTCTGTGGCAGCTTTTGCCAGGTCCCTGGTAGCCACCGCGGACGAGCAACTTGGCCTCCATCCATACGGAGGCTGCCCACTTGAAGAACGCTCTCTCCTATTTGATCCTCCAGAGAAATATCCGGAAGACGTTGTATCACAGCTAACCCGTTCATGGAACTTCCTGGGAGATGCTTCCTTGCTTGGACAGATGTCTCCCAGCGTCATGATTTCGGGTCCGAATTCCGTCTCCTCAGGTCCGACTTCCGTAAACGTGCTGTAGTTTGGACTTATATCTGACGGTCTTCTATCAGGGTGGAGGTAGTGGGAGTGATGTGCTGAATGAGATGTGTGTTTTATATGGACAGAGTTCAGGAGTATATTGGACGAGGTTCGCGTCAAGGCTTCACGTTGCCTGATCGCTTCTCTAAATATCTTGCAGTACATCGAAATCATGACCAGACTTGGTATCCAGAATGAAACACTCGAAGACACAATTGCATAGACCATATTGACCTGGAAACTGCACGCGTCTGGATTCGCGTCACGGAACTGTCTGTGACTCTCGGTGGTATACCACCCCATGAAAATGGGCACAAAGCTGATAAACGCAGGCCAGAGCCATACGTTCGCCAGCATAAAGCACACAGTTCGATGAGTCATTGTCACTGGATATTCCAAAGGTCTGACTATCGCGTAGTACCTATCCACTGATATACAGCACAGATGGAGTATTGAAGCACTCGAAAAGTACACGTCTAAGGAGTTGAAGATGTCGCAGACTAGAGGCCCAAAGAGCCAGGCGTCGGTGAGTTCTGAGCTTGCGTTGAAGGTCATAGCACACAGGGCGACCAGCATATCGGCCACGGCAAGGCTGACAACGTAGTAGTTGGTGAGCACTCGGAGCTTCCGATGTCTGTGGACTGAGATAATGACGAGGGCGTTCCCGAAGAGAGCTCCAAGGATAATGATCGAGAACACCAAACCTGGAACAAGTAATAATGTTGACATCACCTCTTTTGTCTTGTTCTACGAGTAAAAACTTCGTATCAGCATAAAACAAGCTTAATAATATGTCAAGAACAACTGAATCCCTACATTAGGGATTCAGTGTGCATTAATCAATATTCAACTTGCGAAAACTTCTTTCACGAACCTTTCAAAACATACATACCAACGTGATGAAAATGTTGCAGCTTTTCATTTTATTGCTTTGATTTGCAATGGTGAAAAAGCGGGGGCTACGATTTTGGATATTCCCAAAACATGGTGCAAGGAAAACCACGTGGTCAAACATACCTTTGAGTACGAGTGTGAGTGTGTGCTGCCAGGTGTGGTCGGGCGCGGCCGGCGCCAGCGTCGAATGGAGCTCGTGGAGAAACGCTGGCTCGGTGCCGCGCCCGGCCGACTCTACCTCGCTGCGGAGACCACCATCTGCAACAAAGCAATGAGGCATCTTTACACATTTCTACCATTGAGGTGTTCGTATACACAATGGAGAAGATGGAGATATGCACAATTATACTCAAGGGGAGGCGATATAATATGTTCATAGACATTTCAGACTTCGTATGGAAGGGTGTCATCAGGGGAAATGTTCCGATTACATGGATAAACTTATTGTCGAACCATTTACTCATCTAATGAAGGTCGGAGGGATAGGCAGAGATAGGCCAAACTTACGCAACAATTCAGGAGTTTAGGCTAATGGCTACCATTACCGTAATCCTCGTTTAACCTAACAGTAAGAGCGTCAAAATGGCTAACTTAAATCGAATGAGACCCGTTATGGGACTTAGATTGGCTCAAGGCTAATCTTTCTTATTTACGGTGTTTAACGTAATCTATTAACTTATTCTTTAGTGATATTACTTACAATCATCTTTATTATGATACTTGTAATTAATAGCACAATACATCCTTTTGTTCAATGAAGATATAAACAATAAGGAAGAAAAAGAAACACCTTTTTTCTATCTAATTCACACATACTTAAGATACAGAAACAGTTCATTTGGTATCAATTCATCCCTGATGATATGGTCAAAAACATCCCTTTTCAGTTTATAATCTGAATTATTTCAATAGCCAAATACTCTATGCTATTTTTAACAAAAATGTGAAAGTCATGCGTTCCGAACCAAAGGCTGTGATTGCTGATGTCTGCCGTATTTTTTAAATTATCTTTTACGTATTGGTATAAGTGAGATTTTGCAGATACTTTTAAAAATACCGATATATAAGATTGAAGTTCATATATCTGCTATGTTACATTGCTTGCCAAAAAAACTCCATAATTTTAATATTTTTTTGCTGTGGACACAAACGGATTGATTTTTCAATGAACGGTTGATTTATGACTTAAGGTCTTGGGTAACATAGAATCTGCTAACAAAGTAAAATTTAATAGAAAAATTAAGCAAGCTTAAGTATTGAATTCTAAAAAGGGCCGTGGCTCTTCTTAGAATTCAATACCAAAGCAAAGGACATGTCCTTATCATGTCCTACAAATACTTGTCTAGTTTTGTGAAGAGACAGTTCTAATGAGCGAGAATCAAATAATGATACAAAGGAAGTCGTGGGCGAGAGAGAACAAGATATAATTGAAATAAGGTTTGTAGTGTACCTACCACTTACACTAATTGCAAATAACGTTCTAGATAGAGTTGGATGAGCACTCTTGTATTTGTTATCATTTGGAGTAACGACAAGCTGTCAGATACACCTTACCGCAATTGCGATCTCTAATTAACTTGACAAAAAAATATTTTTATTGCAAAACCCGAACGCAAGATTAAACTTGATCATTTATACGTGAGATACCTACACAATAATTGAAGCAGTACTATTTCTGTTATCTCTGAAAACAATAGTAATTCAGTAGAAAATATATTTATTTCGACTCTCTCAATAAAAGCTGTCTATTCTGATAGTATTACAAGTTGCTTACAAAAATGTAATAATAAATGTTTCGTGTACAATAAAGCAGCAAGTAATCACATTTTCAAATGTTTTTGTTGAAATCTTTTCAATAGAAATAACAAATATATATTGGCACCTTTTCACACATCACACTATCCAGCAAAAATGCAATAAATTACAATAATTATAGTTGAATTTTAGTGTAACTACTGCTACATAAACTAGGATATTTAATATCCAGTATTGTGGGAGGCAACAGTGACCACACCCTCAAAAAGACATTCAAATCCATTTTTTTTTCGATTAATCAATCAGTGTCTCAGAATGTATACAACTAAGAATAAGGTATGAATCATAAAAAGGAAAGTCAGTTGGTTCTACTGAGAGTAGTTTGGTTTTACTAAAAATAACCAATTTAACATTTTTTTATCACGGAGTTCAGGGTTTCCATTAATTTCTTTGGTATTCCAGCTTATAAAAACGATAATGTTATTTTCAAAACATTATGATTAGTAGAAACCCACAACCACCATGCTTCAAAAATATAAATACTGGTAATGATAGTTGTGACTCAAGTGGAGTTATAAATCTTATGAAATTTTCAGGACAATCTTTTTTGTTTAAAGTAGTAGACCATCTTCCCGTCTGTATAGGGGAAGATCCATCATCATCAGCATCATAGCTCAGTTAGTAGTAGCTCTGCCTGTTGCGCTGTAGGCTGTGGGTTCGATTCCCACCCAGGACAAACATGTGTGTGATGAATATTGATGTTTGTTCTGTGTTTGGGTTTTGTATTGTATGATAAGAATGTATTAACAAAAAAAGTAGCTAAGTATTAAGTGAGATGGTGGTAGCTAGCAAGGCAGACTTAAACAAAGTCCTATCACCAACCAAATCGAGCACAATATTGTAGTCCCCCTGGGGATCGGACGCGGGGACCTCTGGACTTGAAATCGGTGCGTTGAACCAGTAGATCACAGGGGCGGTTATTGACCACAGAGGCTGTAAAATGTCATTACAAACGCTAATTGGCCTCATCAAAACAAGTAATTTGAGCCCAAACCCGAGGGGTTTACTAGTGGTAACCACTTAAGAGTAAAACTATCCAAATAAATTCATTTATCATTTATACCCATCCTGGCTCCATCATCAGATCATGTGATCACCTCAGCTCCAAGATACAAAATTATAGTATTATCATTGTAATACAAGTATCTACCTACATACAAGACTTCGTTTTGATACGACAATAAGAAGTAGGTTAAAATTGACTTCTAAGATTGAATTAAATTGTAGTTTAGCGTGGAAAAATAGATACTGATATAAATAAGAACCATTTTATTTATTGCAGACCCAAACCTTGAGTCAACATTAAAATTCAATCACGGCCTGCTGTCGATGCCAAATGCCATTTCGGTAGATTATTGGATTTCTTATTTACGTCAGAAAGTTATGACTCCGATATTGTTCTGGGAGAAAAATTGTAATAAGGCAGTGTCAAACGAAAATTAAATAAAATGAAATATTCTCGGAATCTGCTTCCAACGTTTGTATTTAATGTACGACTCTATTGGCTTCTTCCAGACGCTCTCATCTTTGCATGAGGTCAAGAGCTAACTGTACTTACCTACTAAATCCTATCAATATCGTTGACATAAAATACTTAATTGCACCAAAATGATCATGTCATAGCATAGTGTTACGAATACAAATGTTATAATGACTCAAAAATTCACAACTCGCGGCGGGACTCAACCCCGCATCTTTTCCTTATAAAGCCAGAAAAGCTCTAAGCCAAATGAGCCACGCGGGTCCAGACGCAGATTCCAAATTTGGATACTCAAAAATTTGTGAATTTTTGAGTTATTATAACATTTGTAAATGTTGTGACCAAATACAATCACTTGAAATACAAAAATTTTATAAAGCTACGAATTTTCTCAAACTATCACAAATAAAAAAAACCGAAAGTGATGGGCAATAGTTTATCTGCATCTTCTCAACAGCTAATAATGAGTAAGCATTCCTAAAAATAAACTTTTTCCTAGATTAATATAATGAACAACAGCTATGTACTGAACCAAAAAAAACAGACAGGCGACAAGAACCTATCAATAGTACTAATACACTATTTAGTTTAGTAACTAATACTTTCGTGAAATCGTTAAGATTGGTGCACAGATGTGAATGAATATCCACTTTATTCCAGTTTGTCTGCCAGTTTTGAAATGGAAGGATAAAAAAGAAGATAAAATTCAAATTTGCAAATTTACTCTGCGTTTGGTTGAGCTAAATTACTTACCTAGCTAGGTTAGCATTTAGAATAAAGCTAGAATTCACGATTAGTTTAGACTTATTCGTTTCATAAGGTGAGAATGCTATGTGGATCAATGCTACTACATAATTCATTCTAGGCCGTTGTATTTTACCTTCCACTTCTTCACCATAACTAGAGGTAGAAAGCTGCAAAATGATATGTAATGATATATAATCATTTATTCATAACTCGTTTTCAATCAAGGAGTAACATTAAGTGCTTTTTCCGACCGCGTAATATACATTATTTCGCAAATAAACGTGTTTAAACCTAAATCTTCGCTTGTATTTTGGTATTGCAAAAAAAAATAAGTAGGAAATAATACAGAGAAACAGATATACGTAAATTAATTCTTTAAGAAATAGTATTTGCAAAGAAGGCAATAATTAAAAAACTGTTCATTCAAATTAGAGGACGTCAGTGGAGAACATTTTGGTGTGCATGTGAACTGAGTGACCGCATGTTTTTAGGTAGTTTTTGTATGCAGATGTTTTGAATTAAAATTACAAATTAATTTGTGTTTGAAGATGGAAAGAAAATGGCCAGAGATTACAGTGTTTTTAATTATGTTTATAATGTTGTACCGCCTGCTCAGCGACGTGATATTTAGATTGTTATATTTTATAAATTATTTCTGGCAACAATAGAAAGGTTACAGATCTTATTTTACTAATTTTATATATTTTTGGCCATAAATATAATATGAAAACGTAATAAGATAGATCCACGACATTCGAGGCGGTGACGTGCAACGCAATCGCAGTGCCTTGTTGCAGACGATGCGCGGGCTCACCAAACCGACGGAACTTGACCCTTTGGCCTAAGTCTCCTGAACGTAGATAGATGTTTTGCCGGAACTATCACTATCAATGAATTATAACTAACATTATGGTGAATCCCACTTCACGACCCTCAGTCTGAACCCGATCTTCTTTCGGAGCTAATTTTCCACCGCCACGGTCTTCACGTTATAATGATCTCGAGACACGTAGAACTGAATTGTAGGAACCTCCACTTAAAAACTGCATCAGAACGGATCAAAGGGAGACAAAAGAGAAGAAGATTAAGTTACTTTCTGGTTAGAGAACTTACATTGTCGTAGTAAGGAAGATAAGTTCAGGAGCAAATATCTATCGCCACAAGGCTATTGCCACGGGCAAAGAAAATAATATTGATATTAACAGACGGGCGATAATAAATCCATTTGTAAACCGTTATGAGTATGGAGTGGTTACAAAAACTATCGTGGGCTGACACGCTTATTTTTCAGTTACAGGAAGGTTCACAAATGTATTTTCTTATACTGAAGGACATCATTAGGGAAGTTTCCATAACAAGCATTTTTCAGGAGTTTCATATTTTATCGTGTTATAGCATTTTATAGTTTTTAGATCCGCAGTAACTGCTTGACGCTGTTACCGTAGCGTAAAGTGGGCCGAATGCCTGCTTGCCTTAGTAGTATAAAAAACTTGGAGTCACTGCCAGCTTTCGTTTATCAGACTCTATTACTTTCAAAAATAGTTAATAGACATATTCTGGGAAAGCATGCTCCATAGTAGACCTCATCTTTGCTCAGGCAATCGTATAGGTCAATAACTCCATGAAGGCTGAGGATGTAGTGGCGTATGTGTGGCAGAATACGAAGTTCTTACTGGGATCGAGCATTTGGAATCTCGCCACAATGATTTTAAATCGTTTGTGTTGCGAGTCCCAACTGAACATCTATCGATTTTCAATAAAGAATAACTTTGACCGAAAGGGTTGTGTTTAAAAGGTATTGCGGTCGATTATTAAACACAACACAAGTCACGTACAGACTTTACGTGCCAATAAATAGGTAGGTTATAGGTAGTATCGTTAACATGTAGGTTAGTATTTTTAAGGTATATATTTCTATGGGCCGTTGACTAAGTAAGATTAAGACCTGTATTTTTACTTTTGTTGCCTGTTATAAAATATTATTATAATTTATTATTAATTCAGTAAAGGTCTGAAAAAAATATCACCCTTAGTTCACTAGTAAAGACCTCGATGTACTTCGTGATGTTTTTCATCAGCGTAAGAGCACGTTTAAGATCCCTACATATATTTGCTAGATCATATAAAAAAACAGGCAATTAACGGAATTATATCTACATTTTTAAGCAACTGTTTAATGTTCATTATGAATGACGGAATTGGGAGGGGAAGACCTTGGCAGACGTTCTCTGAACAAGTTCTGAAAGGCCAGGTCAGAAGTACCCTACCGACGAGCATCTATGAAGAACACGATGGGAGTAAATGTGGTAAAAGAGGTGTGCAGACAGCGTTGTAAATGGAAAACCGTTGTCTCTGGAAACCCTTTGGAAAACAGGCGTGAGTCCTATGCATGTATAAATTTATAGCCACGTTTACAACTGAACAAATGCCAATCAAAACCATAAACAGCGACCTAAGCCGCCTATTTTCAACGCCTTCCTGCAACCGCTACGTATTTATCGGTTCATCCAGTGGAATTCGTTTTAGGTCTTAGTACACTCGCGTTCTTTTGTGGTTACAACATATCCTATCGTATGTACCTTTACTCCTCAGTGGTTTTTAAGTACCAATTTGATTCAGATTAACTGACTACTTAATTTGTTCTACTGCCTATATAACGAAAGCGACTCAATCTTAAGCCGTTACAAAAGTTAAATTGACTAAACTCATTTTTATTCGCCTTCTTTTATGCCTTTGTCTAACTTTTGGCGATTATTACTTTGGGAATCAAGAGAACGAATTTTTAATCCCATTGAAAAAGTTTCACACAAAGCTTATTTCAGACGAAAGAAAGGAAAATAAGTATATCTGCTTTTCTACAAAAATCGTAATGCCATGTTACTTGGAAATCCACTCAACTCAGTTGATGAATTCTTGAGGAGTTGACCGGTGTGTTTGGTTTGTCGCTTGCCTTCCGATCCAGCGGTAACAAGATTGAATCTCGGATATGCCAGTGTGCACTTTTCTGAATCCGGCTTTAATTCTAAAATTAAAGATAAAACTATAACTGTAAATATGTTGCTGATCTTTTTTACGCGTAAAATATTTGATAGTGGAATAAATTTGTAGAAATTGAATTTAAATTGTTATCTTATGAAGCTATCACAGTTATGAACAATGTCACAGGGATATTTACCACGATATTTCGACACAGTTATATGCGACACGAAGTATGTTATGATGTATATCATCCACCATGAAATACTGAAAAATGTTATGTTGATATGCATAAAAACACTAAGGTATAGGTAGGTACATATAAAACTTGCGCTGCCGCATGGCTCCTGTCCTGGCTTACGTTAACACGCCAGTGACAGTTTTGAGGCTTTAGATAATTATGCAGGCACTGCTTTCGCATAGTTTTCAAATAAAATATGTAACAAAAGGTCTATAGGTAAGTCAACTGTTCCAGACCAGTACCAGACGGAAGCGTGACCAAGACGCGGTTGCAATGAATTAGAATAAATAAATATAAATGCATATTACAGGATTATTATCATTTTACACAGCGCCATCTAGCCCCAAACTAAGCATAGTAGCAATGTAATATGGGAACTAAATTACGGATAAAATACTTAAATACTTTTTGTAAATACATACGTACTATATGATACAACACCCAAACACAGAACATTCATCACACAAAATGTTTGTCCTGAGTGGGAATCGAATCCACAGCCTACAGCGCCGAAGGCAGAGTTACTACCAACTGAGCTATGAGGCTTGTTAAAATAAAATAAATGATTGTAATAGTAATTGAAGCAAATTACTACTCCCGCAAGACTCCTATCCATATAACATGAGAATTGTTTAATTATAAGATTACCATACTTCCAGCGACATCAGAGATGAATCATAAAAGATTGCTGCTATACCGTGTGACTCCTAGCCCACTCTTTTATAAGTCAGCTCGTCCATCCAGTCTATCCGATAATCTTTATTTAATATTGTAGGACGGGGAAGCGCTTGACCTTCCTCTCACCTGGTTACAAGTTAAGGGCGAAGTTGGAAGCGCACTTAACCCGAAATCCTTAACAAACTAAGGAATTGGCTATCTACCTCTTAATGCTGGAACACATCTATTTAGAATTGTTAAGGCGACACAGCTATTTAACCAATCAGGCCATCCACATTTTTGTACTCCCTGGGCATCGAATCCGGGCCTCTGAGTCTCACACCGTAGGGAGAACCACTAGGCCACAGAGACGATAAAAGACTGATCCGACTTTGTGCAAGTAAAAACGAACGTATTTATTGGTGCTGAAAACAGTCCTCGCACTAAAATCTACATGTTAATCCCGAGACTAAGGGGTGTAGGATTCATTTCAATTTGTACACCTCTACATAGCTTTAGAGATTGGATTTTGGTTAATCTAGTTAGAACGCTATCTTCGAAGTGATTAGTAGAGATATCTTTGATTATTTTGTTGAGACGATCTGAGCGAAATTCGATCAAGATTGTATTACTGTGGGACTGGATTTAGAATCCAGTTAAGCCTAGATAAAACTAGAATTACTAAAAATAATTGATAGAATTGGCTGTAGTGGCCCGGGCGTAGTAGTTTTCTATTCATGCTGTAGCAGAGCGCCCTCTAAATCCAAGCTAAGCAAACCTTGTTATTGGAAAATAGATTGCGGATAGAATAGCTAGGTAATTATATTATTAATTTGGCAAATACACACATAACATCACACCCACACACAGAACATTACATTACCAATATTCATCAACACGAATGTATGTCCAGGGACGCTACCGCCGACGGCGAAGCCGATCTCCATTGATGGCTTTAAATTAGCTTCATGCGAACTAGAAACGATTTTTACCGTCAAATGTACTGAACGGATAGGTTTCATAACATGTGTACACTTTTGAGATGGGAAACGCCATTTCGGATATGACACATACCTAAATCGGTAAAAATCGTTTCTAGTTCTCATGGAGCTAATTTAAAGCCATCAATGGAGATCGGCTTCGCCGTCGGCGGTAGCGTCCCTGGGGAATTAAATACATTCAATAAAAGCGCAGAAGACAGAGCTACTACAATTGATCTGTGAGATAGTTGATTTACAAATACAAATATAAATAATTTATTTCATATTATCTAACATACATACATGTTTTATGGTTTGAGAGTATATTTTAAGTATGAAAATACCTCTGATAGAGAGTCCCGCTCTTCCGTGATTTTTAAATTAAGTTAAAACAAATAACAATAGACTAAACTTAATCAACAAAAAAAGCTTAAAAACAAAATATAAATTTAAGTAAGTAACAGTAACAGTACTCAGGTGTGTGATGGTGTGTGTGTACGATTTACTTATGTATCTATGAATACTATATATATAAATATGATACTTATGTAAAACAATAATTTAAAACACATAGTAGAGAACAATGGCTGACCTTATCGCTACTAGCTATCTTTTCCACCTGTTACAGCATTCACTGTTTGATATAATGCTGCGGTGGAGATAAACAGAAAAGTCTTTGTCCAGGCTTTAATGATGTTCTTATGATAAAAATAAGTTATCATTATGTGTACACGATAGGCATTTTATTTATAGTTACCTCATATAGTTCTCTTTTGTTTTATTTCGTTAGTTATTTATTTATACCAGGAGGATAATTATTAAGTTTTGTTTTGTGAGTTGTCACCTTTTATGATCAACATTTATCATTGTGCTTCATGATACAAGGCTTTTCCTAGTGCTCTGTATCGTCACATTTATTCTTATTTGTATCTCTAATATGTATAATATATATTTATCATAATATACCTTTCTAATATGATGTATTCTCGCATTACTTTTCACCTCTTGGTGATGTGCATGTATACTAAAATTGTTGAATGTAATATTTTTCTTTTCGATGATGAAGCTAGACTTATGTTCTACTGAATAAATTAATGTTTGTAGCTTTTTCCTGAAACTCGAAGACTGAAAACGCGAACAAAAGCCCGCAATGCGTTGAGTTTTCATTAAAACACTTCAATATTTCAGGAATATATTGATCCGGAAAGACTGTTGTTGTTGTGTGATAGTTATTTTGTTGGCTGTTACTTGCGATTTCCTTTTGAAATTATTGTAGATATACTTTGTATTCTGTTTATTTTTATTAGAAACAAGATAAAAAAATATTTCAGCTGATAAAATCCATCTATACACGGTTAGCATCGCGCTTAAAAACTATATTATCACTAAAATATATAAAACTAAAATGATAGGGGTTGGATCACTCTCAACACAAAGCACTTCCCCATGGGAGAGGTAATCCTCCCCGATATGGTTTTCAGGATGATGTTTTAACTGACTCTGCGAATCAGGGTTGCAGTTTTTGTTTTACTAAAAAAAGACAAAATAACGAAATCGATTGGACGATCCTTGACAAAAACTAAATAGGTACGTGAAAAAGATAATCTTTGTAACGAAATTCATTCATTTTATACATTTCTAGGACTTAATTATTTTCCTTTATATTCACTGGCTCCATTGGCATCGACAAAGTAAGAAATTAACCATTTTTATGCGGACTATTAATTTTAAATAAAATATGTGATTGAAGGTCTAAATATCTCCTTGTAACATTTTTTGTTGCTTCAGCATCCATTTCAAAATCAAACCTTATACAAACTTGCAATCAACATTAGGAAAAATCAAACTCGCACATGAATTGTTGGCATTCATGTTGTCAATTTTCTTGTCAGTCATCTAACATGTGCTCGTGAAGGTTTCGTAGGTATTTCCCATCTATTTTGATCACAACCTTTCAAAAACTCGTTCCATTTGTGCTTCAACCTATCAAGTGCATGCATCGCAGCCTAAACAAAAACTCTTGACCATGGCAGTGGAATTACCGTAGCACGCCATCTGTGCCCTTGGCCGGGCAACCTTGATTAGGCCGCTATTATGGATGGTTTGATAGAGGGTTTGGATTGGTTTTGTGTTTTGAAATGTTCCGTTCAAACGTTCCGAGCTACTTGTAGTATTTGTAAAGAGTTTTATTGAGGTTGATACCTCTTTGTTCGATCGCTGGCGTCATTAGTAGCTATCGTCTGCGTAGTAACTAATTATACTTTGAGGGACGTTTGACTTCGTTTTCCCCTTTAATTATTTAGTGAGAGAGGAAAATTAAAATCAAGGATCAGAGTAACAAGAGTCAGATAAAGGAAAAAATGACTGTCTACATGAATGAATCAAATTAAAAGTTGGTAATTCTGTCGTAAACTCAAGTAAGGGAGAAGGTAGATACTGTAATTAGTTCCTTTGGTTCAAATGAGATTAGAAGTCATGTAGCTGTGATGATGATAATGATCTCGAATGTTAACCTTGTCAAAATTTTCTTCTTTCACACCCATTGTCCACTGCAAGACAGAGTCTCCTTCAAAAATAGAGAGATTTGAAATACTCTCCCAACACGCTTGGTATGCCTACACGCCTACACGCTCGGTAGGCAGAATTATGATTTTCAGTTAGGGTGTGACCTGAAAATATTATATTGTAAAATGTTATATAAATAATACTAGTCATTTTACAACGCCATCTAGCGCCAACCTAAGAATATGGGAACTAATAGTTTACGTGATTTTGTTCACTCATGTTTATTATTCAATTTAGTATGAATATAGATGTTTATTCTGTGTTTGGGACACAGAATAAACATCTACGTAATCGCAATTGCCACGGACATCAATCCAAATTCTTACTCAAAAATAAATAAATATTACAGGACATTAGTTTCACACAACGCCTAGATCCAAACGAATAAAAGGTCTTATAACAAGTATAATTACATTATAGGTGTGTAATAATTTTCGGTTGTGAAGCTTTTTATAAAAAAAACTGCAAATATCATATACCTAGTTTAGCGATCACAGTTGTATAAATAAAATCGGAAATAACTGCTGTTTTCCAATTTTCTTTTTCACATTCAGCAAAAGCTGTTTGTGAGAGAAAAAGCTGGAATTATTCAATTTTCGATTTCAAGCTCTGCTGAAAATGAAAAATCTGCAGCGCTTTCCTTCGGGCTCGATTTTCCATCCAGTTGCGGAACCCTAAAACCCATTCCGGCCGAGTTGATGGAACGAAAGTGATCGAATTGCATAGAAATTGGGCATTGGTGAACGAATGCATCTACCTAACGGCCTACCGGCTTACAAGAGCCGTATTGACTTGTCAGGAAAAATAAACATGTGAAAGTCTTGTTAGTATAGGTCAAAATCAAAGTATTTTTTTGATTGTTGGCCTACTCAAGTCTTATAACAGACTATTCCAATTAGTAGTATAGGAATACATTTATTTATTTAACTAGTTGTTCCGTTCAGTTGTTAAGAGTGGAATTACTGATTTTTATATCTTTTTACACGATGACGGAAGCAAAATTCGGAGAGATATTATAAAATATACAGTAACCGTTAAGCTACTGCAAAATTATAATACGACTCACAAACAAGCAGTAATTTCACAAACATTTTTCTTGTTCTATTTTCGTTTTTCCCTAGAACCTAACAACAGAAGCGGTCGCTACGACACTTACTTAAGTAGCTCTCAGAGCTGTGGTTAATATTCTTAAGAACTTTTCCGAAGGCAGCGCCAGCATTACTTACCTAAGCCAATCCCTTCGTGGGTGATTTGTGTTAATGTATGAAACATGTATAAACTCGTATTTATAACAAAATTCAAGAGGTGGAGTTTGTCCAACGACATTTGTCAAAAATAAGTGACCGCCTCTGTGGTCTAGTGGTCCATCCCACCGATTCTAGATCCAGAGGTCCCGGGTTCGATCCCCATGGGAAATACAATTATATTGTGCTTGGTTTGGTTTGGTGGTTAACAGTTTGGCGTTCTACAGTTTATGTAAAATTTAATTAATATTTTGGTAATGGTTAGGCCATCGATAACTACATGCTACAAAATCTAAATATAGAAATACTGCGCTTTGGTAGTCATCTACGCTAGCGCTGCGCAGGTTTGATAACCAGCCAGGATAAGCATTTATGTGATGAATATTGATGATTGTGTGTTCATCAAAATTCAAAATTTCTTATTTGTATAAGATCCCATTGTTTAAAAAAAAAACAATTGACCATTTACAACAAGTCTTAAAACAAAGTTAGGATTAAGAGAATCTTTAGAAGGCGCCTTCCAATGAGTCAATTTCACTAAAAACTATTTTAAGTTCAAAGATATAAGCTTTCTATCTGTGATCTGGTTTTTGGTTTGTAATCTATTTCCTTTTTAGAGCAAGCAATTTTTTTAACGTCGGGGAAGCACTTGGCCTTCATTCGTACTTCACCTGAATGGTTCTAGATGGCACTGTGTGAAAATTAATGTTCTGTATTCCATTTAAAAAAAAAAACGTTTCTTCAAATGAGGTGCAATGTTCTTACCAGGTCAAGGAGTTTTTCTAGTGCTTGTTACAATGTAGATGATACTACATTGTAACAAGTTTTCACATTAGCTGCAAAAAGTTTCTTTTTACCGACGAAACAACAACAGAACTTATGTTACATCTTCTAGTCAACGACAGCTGCAACCTACTTCTAAAAGCTTAACAAAATTATCCCTGGACGTAAAAGTTAGATAGGTCCTTATTTTACAGCCTTTTTAATTTATCAATTTTTTTATTGATTAAGTATCCCAAATCCACATTATTATTTTAATTAGGTAAATCATGTGTCGTATTTACTGAAACTTGCATACTATAACTAACGTAATACAAATAATTACGTTTTAAACACGCTGACTTCAATAAAGAATATGGTACAATTTCTGATCACGTATTTTTTTCAATTATTTTGATTTGAAATCCAAACTACTGAACCGAGTTTGATGAAATTTCTATGGGACCAATTTAAAAAAATATGCCAAAAAGAGGTTGATAGGTACATATTCTTTCAAATAATACATATTTACAATCGGTTGATAAATGACAAAGTTCTATGATAATAAACACATTGAGGGGTCTGGTTTTTCCTTACTTTTCAGGTAAAACACCCTGAAAATTTTAAAATCACTTCAAGTGTGCCTTCATATTTGAAGAGTTCCCTCGATTTCTCCAAGATCTCATCATCAGTTACTGACCTGATGATCTGGGTAGATCTTCAGGTTCTTCCCTTTGAAACAAAAAACTAATTTTCCAAACCGGTCGCCGGAACCGATTTTTTTTTCTTTGAGTAGGTAATCGGGGCACATACATAGAAAAATGCTTAAAATTGAGAACCTCCTCTTTTTTTGAAGGCGTTTAAAAATATGATACAGTATATCTCAAGCCAACCACCAGCCTACTTGAAAGCATTTGAAGATGTGGCTTGATAGAGCACGCTTTCCTAGAAAGGACTTATTCAGAGATTTCAAGATTGCAACAGTTCCGGAAAGACAGACAGCTAGTTCCTCTCCTTACTCGAGCTTTCCTACGTATTTACTGGATTGAGTTCGCATGGTGGAATATACACCAGGTACGTACGGGAACCTTAGCTAGTACGAGTGTCTAAAGCCTTTCTTGTGAACCTTTGACCATTATGGTCGTTGAATGATTGTACGCTATTGACTAAAACCCAACTGAGGTTTGCTTGGTGCCTTGGACTTTGAGAGAAGGCATCATCCTACAGTTCTACACATCGGGTATTTCTATGTACACAAAAAGCCTCACAGTTTAGTTGGTTGGCTCTGCTTTCTGCGCTTTAGATAGTGGGTACGATTCCCAAGGACAAACATTTGTATGATACATATCATACTTACAAAAAAGAGTTTGTTCTGTGTTTGGGTGTAGTATTGTATGATAAGTATGTGTATTTGTAAAAAGTGATGTATGTAATCTATACGTAATTTAGTTCCTATATTACAAGCTTTGTTAAGTATGGGGATAGATGGTGCTGTGAAATGTGAAATGAATGTCCTATTACCTGTATGTTATAAATATAAATATTATGGTAATTGTGTGTCATACAGTGCCAGTATCGGCAACACAGGAATGAGGTTACCGTGGTATAGATGTAGGCGTAGGGGGAGACGATTGGTTGTGCTGACCCAGCCTTTTTTTTGTGTACTACGGGGAAGCGCTTGGCCTTCGTCTCACCTGGTTATAAGTTGAGATAAGGCCTAAGGTGGAGGCGCACTTCACTCGGAACCCTAAACAAACTGAGGAACTGGCTATCGTACCACTAAATGCCTGTTTTTAAACACACATACAACCAACATTTTACAAGGAGGTCGCACGATGCGCTTCTATCTACGCTACGCCCTGCATGGCATTCCTAGAACAAAACTTTTGTGTGTGGCTTAGGCCTAAGATATTCTGCCTGGCAAGGAAAAGCGTATATAAACCTCAAAAACATGACACTCCACTCAGAAAAACACTTCTATTTATGTTTCGCCCTCATTATTCTGACTTCTCGCCTCAGCAATAAATAAAACATTTCTTAGCGAGAGAACCCGCTAATTTTTCCCCTGACATCTGTCATTTCTTGTGACAGCGACGTGTGGTTGACAGCACCTTAAGGTGGTGGCGTAAGGTTTAAATTGGCTCGGTGTTTTTTCTGAGTTTGGTTTAGAGATGATAAGGGTGTGGTAGGTTTTTTAACGATACTTACTCGAAAGACTGAAAAACACTTCCTAAAATAAGATTCGTCCTATGTTATTCCTAGGCTAATCTAGGCTTAGCAAAGTTATAATAAAATCGATTTAGAAGTATTAACTTATAGTAACATACAATTCCTTTGTATAGTTTTCTTCAAAACCTTTTTAAAGCATGGGTGCTATTATTTATAAGACAGAAGAGATAAGAAAAAAACTGAATCATCCGTTTTAATATTTCTATTCTTTGACCTCATGATTTCGGTTAGCAAAATTCCATGGAATAATTATTAGTAAAGTGTACCGATGAACAAATGGAAAAATGTTTTGTATTTAAATAATTGTATTTTTCTTTGTTTCTATATAAAATAAACCGGCCAAGTGCAAGCATGCACACAGAGGGTTCAGACTGAATTTTCAAGGCAAAACTTACGTTTTGTTGTAACATATAATATTGCATACGTAATTTTAATAAATAATTCAATATTTATTCAACATATTTGTATTATATTTATTGATATTATTTGTTTTTTATAGCGGCAATAGAAAAAAAACACTTGGTCCAACATCATAATACTTCGCTTTCTTGTGAATAGGTACTTGACCTACTATTAACTTATTAGATGCATTGTTATTTAAAAAAAAACTATTCAGTTTGATGAGATAGCATCAAAACAGCCTGCTGACAAACATACGGACGGACAGATAGCGGACGCTTAGCAATAGGGTCCCGATGGCTACCTATGGGAACGGAACGAAAAAAATTAGAACAAAAATGTTACACTTGAAATATCATTCTATTCGCTACTTTTCTCTGGATCTTTTTCTTACAATTTTTTTTTGTGAAGAAACTTTACATGACGTTTTTCCGCTGTCATTCCGACCATGCTTTAAGCAGGCAAGATTTATTATACTTCCGAGTAGCCAGCTGCGAATGAAGAGGGTGAGTGTAGCTCTGACCGGGAAATTAATTTAACGGTAGCGAAGACCTCTGTCACGACGAATCGGTTTCCAATATAGCAGATATTGATATCGGAGCGCCACGGATTTAATCCTTCTTTACCTGAGGTTTTCCGGTCTCTACTGATTTAGGTTACACTCGCTTTTTATGAAGAGCTCTCATTTCTGGCAATCTCGCCAAGTGGTGAACTGTGATGATAGATATTAGACAGAAGCTCCATATTTTATCCAAAACTGAAAAGAACAAAAAAAAAATTGAATATTAGAACTTAAATAATCATTAAAATGTTCTTGCGGTAAGTAGGTCAAGCACTGCCATTTAGTGATGAGTTGTTTAGACTACTTTACCGATTTTAAGTGACTATTCATAATATTTATTGTGTTTTCTTCTCGTTTATTATTTTTTACATATATAATTTAGTTCGATTTGTTTCTCGGACTCATTAAAAATGGCAACATATACAAGTTTTATGACAAATGCCAGTAATTGATTTGATAGACTTTTTTTTTGTCGTAGTTCATTATTGCTTTTGTCTCTTTTAAACTAAGTTAATTAGATAAGGAATCTTATCGGTCGGTACCTCAGTTCAAAATTTAATAGTTAGTTCGGAATGCCAAACCAAGGATTTCCGTGGACGTGGAAATCCGTGCCCAGAAAGCCGCTCATCATTTTTGCTATTTCTTTTTCATATGTTAAAAAAAGCAATAATAGATTGTTGTTTTGGACTAGGTATACGAGTATATGCCATTGAAATACAGGCTACTTGCACTACGGTTACCACTAGTACCTATAGTAAATGATAACGCACGTGTCATTCAGCAACCCATTAATGTCCGTTGTGTGGAAAGTTTCCTAGAAAGGAGACTTTTACTATAATACCACGCTTGGCAGACGGATTAGAGATTGTGGTAACGATTTTAGGCACACAAAAGACAGCTGCTAGTGCATGTTTCTGGTGAATCCTTAAGTCGGCTTTCATGACTCAACAGGATGAGATTGGGTCTTATGCCGCAACCGCCAAGAAGGACTACCGGTGTCTGGCAATCTATCGAAGAATAGCGCGGCTGTGAACAGCTTGCCTTAAAAGCATCATTAATTTGGATCGCAGCGAGATAGGTACTGTGAAGATCTAGATTTATCATGTAAAGTTAGTTAACAAAGTTTGTATTATTAATTAATCATCTCGGTGATTTTAATTAAGCTATGACTACCTATTGGTTTTATATTGTATGTTCTAATAATCAACATACCGGAACACAAAAATTGAGATTTGTTTTTTTTTCGTGATAGACTTTGGTAAGATGGTGATAGCTAGCCAGGCGGACATTAACAAAGTCCTACCTCCAACCAAACCATGCACAATATTGTACTCCCGTAGTCGAACCTGGGACCTCTGAATATGATACCAGTTGCGGAACCACTAGACGACAAAGGCGGTTAGCCAAGCGTTTGACCACCTAAACAAGTAAAAGATGTGTTTTTAGAAGGAGCACGATTGTTTAAAAGGAACTAATTCTCTTTGGACTTGAAGGTTCTGAAACTGTGCGGAAAAAGAGACGAAAACACCGAGTTCTATTCTTTATCAGTACTGAATATACATAAAATAATCTCAAAAACCTTGCCTTCTATTAAATTTAAAACTTTAAATTTAAATTTAGCCTTTGTCGTTTTCAAACGAAATGTGTCATAGCAAGGCCCCAGATCACAAAAGCGTCGTAAATTGGAGTGTTTGTATTCAGGAAAGAAAAATATAAGGTATTTTTCTTTGGGATTTCTATTTAAAGTCGGGAAACCTATCAAACCAGAACTAGAGATTACTGTGGCGATTCAGTTTGTCTAAGATACTAGTGATACGTGGAATACTAATTCCTAAAATTCCTTCCGAATATATATATACAGGTGTCCGGTAATTAATGGAAGCCCTACAGGTACTTGTGGGAAGTAGCACGGGCACTCAGAAAAAATAACTATTTGCAACACTGCAGAAATGTATTTTTTTATGGTACAACATTTGATTCAGTTTGTCACATTATTAGGCACTACGGGTACAAGTTCCGTGATAACGAGTATTTTATATTAATATCTAACCTAACTAAAAACAACTTGTGAACCTACTCAGGTTTTGGATTAATATATTATCATCATTTAATTAATTGCTAAGGCTATCTAGTGGTGACAACGATCGACTGGGTTATATATTAAATATTAATTTTATAGATAAACCGTTTGACACTTTTCTAATTAACTACTCATATGTTATTATCTATAGATAGTTTATTTCAATCATATTTGGGACAATATTTTTTTATAAAGACAAGAAAATGTTACTTACATGAAAACAATGCTACTTTATGTCATCAAATAAAACTCACTAACGCATTTGATTTATTTGGAGAGGTCAAAAGTGGGTGTAAACTTCTTGGCGACCATCCTCTTGGGCCTAACTACAACGTCTTATAGCATTCTCGTTTTGATATTACATTACTTTTGCTTATTTTTATTTACAACTGAACAGATAGTGACTAAAGTAAAGTAATAACAAAAAAAGATCGCTGTAAGAGGTCGTGGTACTCTCCGTGTATATTGTATCGCCTAAGTCGCCTTTTACGATTTCCTTAGTAGGAAATGGAGGGGTCTTATTCGATAGCCAGAACCGCGACAGCTATATGTCCGAATATGCCTATTAATTGTCTTTTCAAATGTGTTCTATCGGAAAAACGGTTCCAGCTGATTCCAAGGTATTACAGAGCGCATTATAAATGATTTTGGTTAATATCATATCATAAATATAATATGCAAGCGATGTGAATGTAAGCGACCCCGATAATGTAACTAGGTATCTAAAGGGATACGTAACAGAGGCACTCAACCGCACCTGTGGTCCACATTTCGACGCTTAGGGAGAGCGGCGAACACTTTGCAAACTGTAAACTAGCTAATTTTAGAATGGCGTATTTTTTTTTAAGGTAATGTAAGGCTTCTTTAGAGTGGTGTTCCTGCTTTCCTGGCCCAATGAGTGAGGCTTTGATGATAAATTATTTAGATAAATTATTTGACCGCCTCTGTGGTCTAGTGGTTCAACCCACCGATTTCAGATCCAGAGGTCCCGGGTTCGATCCCCAGGGGGAGTACAATATATTGTGCTTGGTTTGGTTGGTGGTAGGACTTTGTTGAAGTCCGCCTGGCTAGCTACCACCATCTTACCTAATTCTGTCGCCATAATAACAACTCTAAAATTGTTGTGTTCCGGCATTCAGAGGTAAGATAGCCAGTTCCTCAGTTTGAGGATTCCGGGTGAAGTGCGCCTCCACCTTCGGCCTTATCTTAACTTGTTACCAGGTGAGATGAAGGCCAAGCGCTTCCCCGTCGTACAATAAAAAAAAAAAAAAAAGATTTGCAGTTATTAAAGTCATAAGTTCTTGGTATAACATCATTAAACCCAAGCTGGACCCATAATTTAGGTTCATAATATATCAATATTATGAATAAATGATACATAGCTACTCTAAATCAATTTATATATCATGTATTGGTTGTCCTGCACAGGTGACAAGGTCTACGATGAAGCGAGAGTGCCCAGATGGTGCCTACTACATATTTACTATATCATATGCGTAATGAAATAAACCTCATTATGAACTCATTATGGTCTCTACTATACTCTTTACTGAATCACAAAGTTATACGTAATTTCTAAAGCATCTCACAAACTTTGAAGTTCAAGTCTATTGCATGTCAGCTACAGAACATCCCTATGTCGAGATAAGTCGAGTAGCAACTAGGATCGTTACACGTATTTAGAATATCTTACTGCAACTTTTATGAGCATTGTTTTGCGATGTCGAAAATAGAAATAATACGGTGAAGGAAGAATTGCAAAATTTGATATTTATGGACAGAAAATCTTTTTATAACATCCAATAAAAATATAATTTTAATTCGAGAAACGGGTATTTATCGCGTATTTTACCTCTATATTTATCCCATGGTAAAATACGCGATAAATACCCGTTTCTCCAATAAAAATATATCGAAAATCAAACAAAATGTGTAAATACGGGTAGTTTTATCGCTAACAATGGGATTACCTGAACTGTAAGGACCTTAAAGAGTTTAAAATAACAATGCTTTGTGTTCCTTGTTTAAGGTTATTTCTAATTTGATCTGGCTAAAGTGTGGCAACTACAGGATTATACCCACTACAACGAAAACAGAACAGAAACTTATGAAGTGCGTATAGAATGGGTAGGTACTCAATTTGGCAGTTCAATGTCAGTAAAGTAAGGTAGCCTACGTCATGTATTAACTTCTGTGGCGCTTTGACACACACTAAATATTATGTACTAAACCAAAACAAACAATACTTGAATACACAAACATTTACATTACAGTGTATTCATACAATAAATGCCCTTATCGCCAAAAGCTATTTCCAGCCGAGATAGACAAATAATACTAAATTTTAATAACAAGGTTTTGTTGGCACTTGTTGGGTGCGGATCCCTAAAATAGATGACTCCGAATTCCTATTAAAACAATTGAAGCAAATACAAAAATGATACCATCGTTTAGTAACCTTTATGCTGAGATCACGGACAGACACTTCAGTTTTATTTATTTGCGTAATATAAAGGTAATAAAGGTTGAATGGGTCTCGAGCTCTGCCGGGCACAGATAACATCGCGCCAACCGTTATTTATAAACTCGGCATCAAAGTTTATTTCCTTCCGCGGAATTCGGAAGCGACTGATCTGAGACTGGAGTTAATTAACGCAGTTTAGAGTCATGCCACACAAATATCCTGACAAACAAACAGTACAAAACTACTAGCAAGACTACTTGAAGTTCTGACCTGCTGATTTGAGGACGATTCTTGGTATGCAGGCACAGTAGTACTTTTTCAGACAAATATTGTTTGTTGTTCATTTTGAAATAGCACGTCCATTTAAAATGCAATTTTGCTCGTAAAATCGGTATAATCTCGGTATAATATCGGTGTAATCAATAAGAGGAACGTGGAGGCCAGAACAACCATGGTTCTTTTTTTGAATAGCCTCTAATAAAATATTTATGCGGGAGATCGTCTGCTCTGTATCGCTGAGTGCCGTTCACAACTATTATAAGCTCGCCTTTACACATCAATGCTCTTTTCATTTCTATCTATCAATGATTTTTAATGATATCTGTGTAGGTACTATGCATATTTTGAGATATATAATAAAATGCTACAGACTTTTTCGAGGAGGCTAAGCAAACGCTGGACGTATGCTAATGCTAGATGAGGATGATAAAGTAAGTTTTGTGAATATTTACCTACCGCACTATACCAAAGTGACAATCTTCAGTCATATTTGTGGCAAGAGTCGATAGTAGAGTATCTCTAACTTAAACTATCGTGCAAAATAGTCAGTCACGTCATCTTAAAACAAAACAATATAATTATTATTTATAACGTCAAAATACAGGTCAAACACAAAAAGATAACATCGGGAGATTATTAATAGATTATCAGTTGATGGTCCTCTAAGTAAGATGATCTTACCTATAAGTCTGCCGCCAATACATAACAATTCTAAATGGATGTGTTTCGGCATTTAGAGGTATGATAGCTAGTTCCTTAAAGTGTTGAGGATTCCGGGTTAAAGGCCGTATCATAACTTAAAACCAATTCAAATTCAACTCAAACCATTCTTTAGATTAAGACAAGAAGATGCCTACTCAGAAATTAAGAAAATTAAAACCGGAGTGCCGCAAGGAAGTGTTTTGGGTCCGGTCCTGTACCTATAATACACCAGTGACATCTCTCACCTAGAAAATAATTGCCCTTGCGACGATACAGCTATAATGGCTGTTGGAAAAACACATGCAGACGCAGCAGAAAAGGCTCAAGATGCAGTCAACAAAATTTGGGACTGGATGAAAAAATGGCGAATAAAACTTAAACTTCACAAATAAAAAAGACCAGTATTTCTCGATATATTTCAACAATAAGCCTGTACCGTATGAAAACACGGCAAAGCACCTAGGCATGACTCTTGACGCAAAGCTACGCTGGAAAGCTCATGTCAAGAAGAAAAAGTAGAGTTCGATATTAGATACAAAAGGACGTACTGGCTCCTATGAAGGCAGTCAACATTATCAACACACAACAAAGTTCTGTATAAAGCAGTCCTGAAACCTGTATACACTCATGGTATTCAGCTGTGGGGCTGTACCAAAAAAAGTAACATCAAAATAATCCAACGATTCCAAAACAAGGTACTCAGAGATATCGTGAATGCACCTTAGTACATCAGGAACGACGACCTCCACAGGGACCTTAACATAGAGATAAAGACATTCTTCAAAATAATTTATTTTATAAAACTAAGTAAGCATAAAATTACTCATTAACCTACATAGGCTAGATTGTAGCATAGTGTTAGAGCATATATCAATTTAATATGCACTAAATATATAAAAATAAACTTAAAACCAAGTGAGATGAAGGCCAAGCGCTTCTCCATCATTCAATAAAAAAAAATCTAATATATTCGTATAAAAGTGCACCTACTGAGTTACACAATACTCAGGTGCCCTGCCCAGGCATAGCAATGGTAATGACTCGAAATGAATATTTAGCAGTTTAACATGCTCTGTCGAGACAGTAGGTAGGTTTTCATTAATTGCTTTCGGAAATGGTGAAATTGTCCCATTGTTATCTTTCTCCTAGTGAATTGTGACGGAACCATGGATTTGTGATATATTTCACGACATGTTTTGTTTAGTTTTCATTGCTTTATTGCATTTTTTTAGTTATACGTGTATTCATAGAATTGAAACTTGTGTGGCTATGCAACATAATTAAATAAATGAAACGGTGGTAATTTTTGTGGTAATAACCGTTTCATTTATTTAATTATACGTGTATTGACGTATTGTATCTATGTAGTATAAATTATGTGTTATTTATTTGTATGTTTAAAGTGCGACGAGAATACGACAGTACAAGAACACACGAACTTACGTACTTATATTCTCGTTCACGATGCACTCAACTGATTTCGATGGACGACCAGCCTTGTGATAATTTAGAGGATACAATCTATTAATCCGTTCCGCTTAGCCGTGAAAACGTAACAAACAAACAGATATTTTAAAATGTTTATATACTTAACTCTATTATTTAATACACTCCCGCCATTACACGCACGACCGCGTGTGTCCCCCACACCCCGCGTGAGCCCCCCACGCCCCGCAACCTGCACCAATATTACTGGTGTTTATGTTCACTATCTCAAAAATTATTCGTCCAAATTGCATGATGTAGATGGCAAATATTATCTTATTTAAATTTCCTCGGTGCCAGCATATTTTTTTTTGTAAGCAATGCATTCTGTGCATCTATTGAAAACTTAACAAATTTATCCCCTATGTTACCCCCATAAGGTTTTTTTAAGGGCTCCAACAACAAGGTCAAATACTGTGATATATTGGATGTAAAGTGTAGGATTGTTACCCTTGATGGGCCGACGGCATTGTGGCAGTTGCAGGCAGTTGAAAGATAAAGGCGGCTCAAGTCGCTATTTGAGGCATAGAGTAGGCTTGGGGTAGGTAGGTCTATGTTCAGCAATGGACGTACGTAGCTTGAAATTATTATGTATCTGAATATTTGAATAAACAAATGAAACTCGTCCTAATTATCGCTCACAGAAACACTTCCCTAATTGAAAGACCAAGGGCCCTCGGCGTTGACAAATTAGCTAAATTAATTTGAGAATTCATATTTTGTGCTTTACTTCAATAGAAATGGGCTTGATAAGAGTTTAATGCTCAGGTTGTTGTGTTTGAATAAGTATTTGTGAATTACCTTTTACGTTACCTTATATAATTGCACATACCAAACTAGGTGTAATAAATTCTTATATTAAAACATAAGACACCTCACATTGTCATGTCAAAATTCATGAACCTGTCTGGTTTTCAGAGAGTAAGGTACAATGAAATTGACATACATATATACCCTTAAAAAACATAACCCTACTTCTGAGGTAGTGGGTAAAAGAACCTAGTTATTCGTCATTAAACCTGACAGCTACACGCCTCGTGGATCCACGGCATCTCTCATTAAATAGTGCCTCGTAAAATGCCATAAACGTGATTTACCCTCGCGTGTCGCTGGTTCATAAAAGGCAATATTACAAGAATTGATTTTTCGATGAATTATTTTTTGCTGGGATCGGGGAAATGAAAATTATTTGTGTATTTGAATTTGCGTTGTTCAGAAATTTCACGTTGACCGTCACATTTATGGGGATTTTAGTTGCAGGATCATTTTGCAACTGGTTTTATAGCTCTTGACACCCAAGATACACGCTTTTGCTTAGTTTGGGTCTGACTGGAATTCCTCTAGTATAAGTAATTTCTGTTTTTATTTGGCTTGTGTATTAAAACTAATTAATTCAGACGTTATTTTGCGAAAATACTTTTACGCAATAACACTGCTGAAATGTTGCACGAAAATAGTTTATACCCTGAATACATAGGCTACTTTGTCTTGGGAAGAGCAGTGATTATTTTTTGCCCCGCAAGTAGCATCGCGGGGCGTAGGAGTAGCTTCTGATAGTAAAATTCTCAAAAATAGCTCAATTCCTCACACCCAGGTAACAGTGCCCGGGATAGCCTCGAGGTAAAGAGCTTACGCATTCCAAATCAATAAAAAAAGTACATTGAGCCATATTGGTTTCTGGTAGGACTTTTTTATGTCCACCTGGTTAGCTACCATCATCTTACCTACGTCTATCGCCATAACAACAATTCTAATTGTTGTGTTCCAGTATTTATATCCCCGTCGTAACATAAAAAAACGAATTCAGTTAGTAGGTACTTCAAGGATAGATACCCATTATATTGATGATAGAAATTTTTGTTCAACTAAAAATGTTTTCAACACATTTCTACATGTCTTAGTTAGTATCGTTAATCTTACACGCGACGTGAAAGTTAAAAAAATTAATTGGACTAACCAAGAACATTCGCTTTCACCTTTCCGCAGAATATCAGGACCGCTCATAAATACAGATTTCTATGCGAAAGTTACGACCGGGGCACGTAAATTTGTATTCTGGGTGGAGTGGGGTAAAATGGATCGCGCGGAATTCAATTCCGTACCAATAATTCACTGCTAAGAGTAGACAGGGGATTAACACAAACATTGACAATGACAAAGTGTTAGGTGCTATTAAGATAACGGAAACGCTTGTAAGCAGGACTTCGATTGTCAATAATGAGCAATGACAAAAATGTGGCTCTGTTGTATATATTTCAATATAATGTGTGGTACGTGAAGAATTTGATATTATAGTCTAGATATCGCTTTTAAGTGACAATACCGCCCAATTAACTGTTTCAAACTATGTTGATGCTTGTAGAACTTTCTTGTGATATTATATATGTTTGGTGTGCAATAAAAAAAAGTATCCAGAAGTAGTTTTTTAGGCTGTGACTTTGTGCGGATGGATATTGGGGTAGAAGTAGGTTGAATAACACCAAGTGCAGAGTAGCGGGCAGAAAGAAAACTGTACAGGCTATTATTAATTCTGAGGTACAGCTGAAAACTAATTACTAGAAATGCTGTAAAAGAAAATGCCTTCCAATCTTTTATTTTCGTGTATTTTCAACACAATCAAAAGCCCGTCTGCTGCCTGCCAAATGCTAACACTCGTATATAACAGTATTAACATGGGTGGTGGAAGCTCATAATACAACATTAGACGGTTGTGGTTTATTGACACGATGCAATGCCTTTTTTATTGATGATAGATAACCTAGAATTGTACCACCAGCTTACTTGAAGAACAAGTAAAGAGGTGGCAGAACTTGGAGCACGTGTGTCCTGTAGTAAACCTATTCACTCTAGACTTGAAGACATGATTGCACTGGTGCAGAAGAAACAGAAGGCATCGATTTTCAATCCTTACCAGTTATGAAAAAAAACACATTTTCCCCTCCAAGGACTCTTTGAGGATCAGCTACTAGGTAGTAGTCAGAGGGACATCCAAATTTACGTTCGGCACATGCCCACATTTTGCAAGTAGCTAGTATTCTATACGTGTCAGGCAAAGCCATCACAGCTTAGCGGAATACTAGCCATCGACACATGTTTTTCGGACTTTTGTTCCTAGGAACGGTTTCCTCACGATGTATCCTTGAGTTATACATTTAGAGGCCAAAATGAAAATGTCAGCGTATTTTTCTTAGACTGTGTGGTAGAAAATATTTTAATAAATTCTCAGGGGATGACGGGAAAATGGTCCGAGTGTATCACAAACGTCAACTTTCAGTATGATTAACCAATTCAGGAAGACTTTACCGATTTAATTAAATTGTAGTCCGATATCTGATTTCGTATTAATCTGTTGGCGTCTATTAATTAGCGTAAAGTGTCAGAACTCCGAAGGACAAGATTAATTGAGTAACCACTAGCTCAACCATCACCTAAAGGTGTTAGTTAATTAATCATTTTGCAATTATTTTGTAAATAAAATCATTTTAACACCAAATCAAACACATTATAAAAAATCTACCTACTAACCGTAGAGAATTTGGTAAAAGCCCATTAGCCAAAATTATGTGTCATATCACATAATCCAAAAAATCCTTGTCTTTCTCCTTGTAGGGTTTCGCAATGATCTAAAATGTTTAATAAATAAACGAATTTTGACTTTGACTTAATTTTGTTGTTGTAAATGGACTTACTACATGATAAAACAGCGGTTACTAAAATCAATTTCCTATGGCTACATAATTATTCGCTACTCATGAACTTGTGTCGATTGGGGATTCAGGACCCTTGCATGGGTAACGTTTTTACTTTATTCATAAATTGTCCCTTTGATTAAAAACTTTAGAGAATATCTTCGGCTGTTTAACGCGGGAGTGCAGCATTGACCAGTGGTCTTGGCTCCTTACCGCAAGAACAAAATTTATTATATTTTTCAATTTGCCTATAGATTATTTTATTCAACATCATGTTTAATTTTCTTTCAAATAAAACTTTGATCATATAATTACTTTGGAACCATTGTTTATAACTTTTAAATCTTTTTTTTATACAACTGGGAGACAGAATAAGCAAGTAACCCACCTATTGTTGAGTGCATATCTTGCCTATAACAATAATTTACTGCGTAAGTCACAACCACAGAGGACACAGCCGCCCATCAACTTGAGGCATGAAGGTGTTAAGCCTCGCGTGCCCGCAATTTCACCGGCAACCATACCCTTCAAACCGGAACACAGCAATGCTGCTTGGCGGCTGAATGAGGAGATGAGAGTAGTAGAGCCTCTTTTACAAGATCTACAACCCTTAAAATATCTATTGTAAACCAGACAATGATAGACCAGAGGCTTAGGCAGTTATTTGAAAGTTATCTTGCACCGTTTTTGTGATAGTGAATCTGTTATCTATCGTTATAAATTATTTTAATTAGAAAAGGTAAATTGGAAGTCTTAGCTTTTGAACTCCTAAAATAATACCAAACTGCGCGTTGCAAAGGATTTTCATTAAAGTAATTGTTTATAAGTTATTTAAACATAACTACTCAACTTTTGGCTCAACAGGAATGGTATGTTTTTAGAGTAGGTAGTATATATTTTTTTGGTACTGGTACTTGGATTTAACTATATTTAGGTCGCAAATAAGTAAAACATGAGTTACTTATTGGTATGCATTAAGTAAAGGTCAAACAATATTGCGTAAATGTTAAATTAGATGTTTTAAAAATAATTAAATAGGTTGGTAGGTCTAACTAATCAAATTATTGAACAGACACAGCACAATAATTAGTAATGAATTAATAAACAGTCATATACATTGTGGTTAGGTAATAATTTCAAATAAACATACCAGTACCCATAAGAAGAATAGATTAAAAATATTTGTAAGAGGTAGAGTAGAGTAAACATTTTAAATTGAAGACAGAATTTTAAGTGTGACAATTTTATAATTAGTTATAGATTATAATAATTTACGAGGTCATACTTGCGTAAAATTATGTTGTTGAAAATGTTGCAGTTTTAGTTTTTTCAAGATTCAACTAGTTTTGTTTATGAAATAGAAAAAAAACTCAATTGAATCTAAACACATTTTGTAATATCCAGTTAACCACTGACGGACTGCGTCAGAGTAGACTGGCTTCAATAGCCTTCGAACCGGAACCCATCAATGCTGCTCGGAGAGAGAAATAGGTAGGTACCATCTACATTGGTAAACTTACACGGGTGCGCCCTCATGAGTCAATCAACAGAAAAATTATGAAAAATATAAATATCCAACAGTAAAGATATTCTAATCACAGATGGTTTTTTTTTCATCATTCACCAATGTAACAAAAAAAGCAAGAAGAACAAAAAACATCATAAAACTTATCATTTAAAGAGCAATCTCTACACTGTTAACCTGGATGTAATGGGCTCTGATAATTAAGATGTGTTAAAAAATTACACAAATATGAACACAGTAATTTCACAATTTAAATTTTTGACTTTTTAACTTCACCATAACAACAATTCTTACTGTTTAATTCCGGCACATAGGTAAGAGAGGTAAAATAGCCAGTTTTATTTGTACGACGGGAAAGATGCTTGGACTTCATCTCATCTTCATCCTGGTTATAAGTTAAGATAAGGCCGAAGGTGGAGGCGCACTGCACATGGAAGTTTGTTGAGGCAAACTGAGGAACTGGCTATCTTACTAGTTTTAGAATTGTTTATTTATGGCGATAGATTTAAGTAAGATGGTGGTAGCAAGCCAGGCGGACCTAAACAAAGTCCTACCACCAACCAAACCTAGCACAATATTGTACGGGGATCGAACCCGTGAGACCTCTGGATCACTAGATCACAAAGGCGGTTAAAAGTTCCTCAGTATGTTGAGGATTTTTATGCCTTATGATATCTTGAAAACAGGTGACATGAAGGCCAAGCGCTTTCCTGTTGTGTAATAAAAAAAAACAGTGACGCAATTTTATAATTGCCTAGAAATAAAAGAGGCACTAAAGTAGGCGAATAACGTACTTTTTCATTTAAGTATTTTTCATTAATTAACAATTCATAGGACTAAGTGAATTACCACAAGATAAAGTTTAAACAAAAACACGAGAAACAGCAACCTTCTTCTTTAAATGATAAAAAATGGGGGTAGGTACTAGATATTGGATACAAACTGTAAACTTTTTATTTACATCTGTTCAGCCCCATGGAATATACGCTTGAGATTAGGTAGTAAGTCGTTATGACCGTGTTTCTTTGTCATTTTATTGTCACCTTTATTAACATCAATCGATTGATTGTTCATGAAATAAATCTGCCAATTATTGATTGACCTCTTAGTAGTTCGGTTGTCCTTAGATTCTTAATCTTACCTCGACACAAGCTTTGTATATTTATTATTTTCCAAAGATATCCTAAATGTTATTGGTCTTTTTGTTGATAAATAAATAAGTATCGATCATTAAATTACGCTTCATACAACTTAAGCAAACGTTAAGTTGCTTAAGTTGTATGAAGTTTATTGTTTCGAATTTGAATATACTTCCATAATAATTTGAGATGTAAAATTATATTCTCAAACAGAATAACATATATAAAAAAATGTTAAAATAGACTGAAGATTTCACTAACTATTACAAAAGCTAATCCGTATCTAAATACAATAAAAGCAATTGCACAATTACCTTCGTCGAGCCCAAACAGGCTGCTTCCATTCCCTCTCACAATGATATTGTACGTCGGGCTATCTGCCAAAAACAAATCCACTTTTTACATAGCAAAATAACACTTTGCAAAAAACACACGCACTACATTAGAAACCATTATTTTTAATGGAATTTGTATTCCGCGGGCATTTGCTACGAAAGCGCGTAGATGTGCTACGAGTGTTACGGAGAAACTGGCGTAGAGGCGCTACGAAGCCGGCATCTGTATCCAGTTTTCTGTCTCTTTCTCTCTGGTAGTACGAAGTATATTCATCTCGGTCACTACAGTATCTGGCATAAGAGCTGATTCCGTTTGCTGAAGGCTTACCTAGCCCCATTGTTGTCGTTTTAGCGTTGAGAATTTTCTCTTGTATAAATGTTCTTGACTATTTACTGCGTTTGACTTTCTTTGTCAATTGCACAAAAATAAATGACCACAAAAAAAATATCAGAAATCAAGTTATGTGTCAGAGTCAGATCGTCTGGGACCTGCGTAGACTAAACAATAAACATAGTTTTAAAAAAATCATTTTTATGTATCGTTTTCCAACAAATTTACAAAACGTGGTAAATAATGCTAGCCCTTGCCGTGGCGGTTGTGACGACTTTTCAACTCTCCAACCTGTGTATCTCGTAAAAGCTGACTCAGGAATTAATATTATTTCATATCCATTATCCCCCCGCCAAGCGAGCTTCAGAAGAAGATACTGACAGTGGACATCAATGCTCTGTTGAAGTGATGACAAAGCATTTTCTGTTAAAAGAGGTTCATGTCCAATAGCGGATAGTCATGTTCTTATATACAAACCAACAAACAGGTTCCTAAAAATTACAATACCAGTTTTTTGTGTACGGGTTTTGCACCCGGTCAATACCGGATGCATTCCGGTAGTCGAAGGTGGTTTTATTTAATCGAAGGGTGAAATTATACTGATTACGTGAAGGATCAATAGTATCATTTCAATCACATCAAGTGCTTGATGTGGAAATGATTTGGGGTTGCGAGTCATTGTCTGATTTTATCCAAGTGATATTTCATAATTTTAGCCCAACATTGATGAGCGCAAAAATAAAAGCTGTGTGGCCAAGTGTGTATGGGCCCGCCTTCCGGAGGTTGTGGGTTCAAATCCAGTTGTACACCTATGAACTTTTCGGTTTTTCGGAAATTTATGTGCGTATTTGACATATGCACATGCTCTGACGGTGAATTTAATTATGAGGAAACCAGCATGTTCCTAGGATCAAAAGTACGATATACAATTTTTATTAGTAGCTAGTATTCCGCTGAGCGGTGATGGGTTTGCAACCTGTCACATATTCAAAACTAGCTACATGCAAAACGTGGGCATGTGCCAAAGTTTGGGCGTGCCTCTGGCTACTCTCTAGTAGGTGATCCTAATAGGGTCCACGCTTTGAGTAGCGGTGAATTCTTGAAGGGGGAAAAGTCGTGAGTCTATTTATTTTATTTTTGTTGCTGAACATAGGCCTCCCGCTATTGACGCCACAAATAGCAATGAGTTTACATTGTACGTTTAACACGGTTGTACTTTTATCTTGATCTACATAATTCAATTAATTTATAATGTATACTGTATTTAAATTTGCATGTCCTGTACTTAAGTGTCTTTCCACAAACTATTTGGTAACCTTACTGTGTTGTCCGGGTTCCATTAGTAGCCTCAGTTATATTTTAACCGCTTCTGTGGTCCAGTGGCTCGCTTACCGGTGTAAGATCCAGAGATCCCAGGCTCGATCCCCAGGGGTTCAGGGGGATTCAGGAGGAATACAATATTGTGCATGGTTTGGTTGGTGGTGGGATTTTGTTTAAGTCCGCCTGGCTAGCTACCACCATCTTACCTTACTTTTAAATTGTTGTTTTCTAACATTTAGAAGCCTATATATTATACCTAGCCAGTTTGTTGAGGATTCCTGGTGAAATGCGCCTCCACCTTCGGCTTTATAATAACTTGAAAATAATGTGAGATAAGGTTCAAGTACTTCCCGGTCGTACGATACAAAAATCTTTTTTGTTAAATAAATAAGATAAGTACATAAATAAAGTAAGTAATCTTTATTGTCTCTTATTGTTTCTGTGTAAAAAGCATAGTTTTATAATATTTCTTGAATATAGTAAGAATCTTTGCTGTTAAAAGCGGAAATACCGTGTTTTGTAACGACCGTGGATACAATCGTTAAAATTGTTGAGTTCTCGGAATTACAATCAATTGTGAGTTGCGCCATGCTATTTTTAAAACTACATTTCAGTTAGATATAGCTACGGTAAATATGGTTTATATTGTATTTCAAATAAATAGATACACGACTTATTTCAAGGATTCTTTTCTGAAGCGTTCATATGAAAACGTAAGAAAATTAGACGTCAGTTAGGAAATACATAACGTAAGATAACATCACAAGATCAACATCATAAATATATCTACGAGAATTGAAACTGCCATTACAATTTTAAATAAGTATTAATAAACCATCATACAAAATAATTTGAGTTAAAATATAACCATGAAACAATGTCTGTTAGGTCTTTATTACTATTGATTTGAATAGCCTAATCAACCCTACGGGATCCCGTAATTACCTGGATTCCGCGGGACTAAGTAGGTTCGGTCCCGCAAATACCGGGATTGAAATTATCTTGCGGGAATGCATTCCTTAGTTCCACCTGATCGAAAGCGGATACACTTACTTATAGACTCTTGCAAAACCAGAATCATAATAAAGTTATTTTTAACCGATTTAAAAAAAAAAGGTGTTTCTCAATTCGCAGGGTACATTTTTTTAATGTATGTTCCCCGATTAGGAAAATTCTTTTTTTATTTGAAAGGGTACTTAAGGTTTAGGGTAACTTCATAGGTGGTCCCATCGTCAACAGGTCAGGATCTGATGATGGGATCCCGGAGAAATCGAGGAAAATCTTCAACTTTTATAGGCATGAAGCAATTTGGGTATATTTGGTGTGTATTACCTCAAAAGTAAGGAAGAAACGAACCGCTGTCATCAGGTCAGGATCTGATAATGAGATCCTGGAGAAATCGAGGGAACTTTACAACCATAATAGGCACATCAAAATCGATTTGGGTACTTTTTTTCCTTACTTTTGAAGTAATACACCCTGTATTACTTCAAAAGTAAGGAAAAAACGGATCCCTTATAGGATTTAGTTTTTAAAACGTAGTTATCAATTCATTTTATTCATCAATCGTTACGGTGTAAAACGGGCTATTTAGATTTATATGATATGATAGGTTATTGAAAACGATATTTTGTGCGGCAATAACTGTTTGGCTTTTCCAAAACTAGCGCAGCTGGTGGGTTTTATGAGAGCTCACAAACTGAATTAATTAAAAAATCACTTTGAATTATAATATTGTCAATGTTTCTCGAATATGTACTGCAGTGGATTCGTTCGTGTTGTTATAATGATTTTGTTGAAAAAATTTTCATGTCATACAATAAAAAAAAAAAAATTTGAATTAGACCAAACACGGATATTTTACTGTTATCCACTGAAAAGTTAAATTAAATAGCTACAAATTAGCTGAAACCAATGTATTTCATTGATTTTGGAACCAGCTGCACCTCAGTAGACAGAGTAGAAATTATTGAAAGTTTTTTGACAAAAAAAAATCATCCCCCCTCTTAATTTTTGATTTGCACGACATAGCCGTATTGAAATACATACACACACTCTTGAAAAACATAACCCTCCGTCTGATGCCCTTGGATAACAAGAATAGACAAGCAAATCAACTACTTTTTTCATCAAAACGAAACCGAATACCGTTATCCCGTCTATCAATACCCAGAATTCCCCATTGTGGTTACTTCAAGAATCGACGTAGCATCGACAGATCCCGGAGGCATCATTTTATTCCCCTATTCTGTAAAACACTTACAAACAATGGAATAATTCACAGTTTTCATTGCGACTGTGTAAGCCCCAATATCAATTTGTGGATTTGAATGGTAACTCATAACTATATCTCTATTATCTCCATTTTTATGATGGCGTTTATTTATGCTTGACTTAAAGTCTTTATTGTTCGGTGGGGGTCTTGCCTTTTTTTTCTTCTTGAGATCTATATAGGTACCTACTTAATTACTAACAAAATATAGATCCACATGATCCAAAGGTATGAATAAATAAAATATATTATTCTTATAATCACCATTAATGGTAGGTGGATAAGTGATCGTAGTAAAGTTATATAATACACATAAGTTGCTGCTCTTCTTCTGGGTCAATTATAGCCTGTGACTGCCACGGTAATCTCTCACCCAAATATTCATAAATTAACTAATATATTTGAAAATAGCTTGTACCATGTATAAATAGACACTAGCCCCATTTAATATTTTGTTAAAATCACTTTAGTTTTGACAAAAGAAACAACTACAACTTTAGTTAGATTAGAGGAAATTTCGATACTAAAATGTGATTATTTGAACTCTTTTTCCCATTCCACGGAAACTGATTAGTGGAATGAAAAGGAGTTTAACTATAATATTCAGTCTAGAGCAACTTATGTGCAGTTTCAGTTTAATCTATACAGTAGCTTTGGCGTGAAGGCGATTAATACATATTTAATCAATATTTAAATATTAGTGGGCCAATATTATAAACTCTTGGTTACCAAAGGATAGGGTAGGGGTTGGCTGCAACTGCGTTCTTGACCGATCGAAAAAGAGGGGTGTGATACTGCCAAGGAGGTGAACCAAAGAGGGCTCATCACCGGGGATGGCATGAACTGGCACAGAGGCACCACTTTGGGTTCACCAGTATTTCAAATATCTACAGGAATTTGAACGTTGCTCACATTATGGATGGCTCATGATAATTTACCACTACATTTTCCATTCACGATTACTCAGCGAACAGCGACAGCGAACAGCTTATTCAAGCAGTTGAAGATACGTTATAGACCGCTTACCCCCAAGACGTGTTACAATCATGGAACACAATTCAGGAGCCTTGTTAACAAGACTCTCGGGGAAAGAAATAATGCTAAAACATGTTATGTTGTAGAGCACGTATTATTAGCTTCATCCCATAACACAAGTGTTTGAATTGTTCAAGTAAATAACTACGTTTTAAAAACTAAAAAGAAAACCGACATCAATGATGAATGTACAAATATGATATACATATGATATACAAATATGATACAATTTCGTTAACCTTGATGAAGTATTTTTTTCCAACTCAACAACAACAAGTGAGCATATATTATTTGAAGAGTTCCCTCGATTTCTCCAGGATTCCATCATCAGATCCTGACCTGATGTCAATGAGACTACCTGTAAAGTTTACCCTTTCAAACAAAAAAATAATTTTCCCATTCGGTTTAGGTTTATTTTCGAGTAATCAGGAAACATACATAAAAAAAGAAGATTTCGACGAATTGAGAACCTCCACTTTTTTTTGAGAGTCGGTTTAAAACGGAGGTGCGAGAACAGTGACAGAAAGAATGAGGAGTAATAAGTTGATTGAAAGCTGATGATGATGGATGAATTGTGTGTGACGATATGCATGTGTGAGGAGTTGATGCTCAGTTGACGGGTGACAGGAGACGGACGGGGACAAGGGAGAGTGGTAGAAGAGATAGTGGAAGAAAAGTGATGTGCCGTGGGAAAAAAGCAGCAAGAAAAGGTTGGAATAGCCTTTGAGTTATATGGAGGTATCTCATATACCACGATGGCGTGCGAATTTTTGATCGCAATGAGAATACTTGATAGTTATTTAATTGGGGGATGTTTTTTATGACAATTTAGCTTGACTTTAAGGTTTGCCTAGGCAAACATACAGTACAACCTTCTCAGACAGTAGGTATTCCTATTAGTAGTAGGTATTCCTATTTAGCAGTTTTTTTCTCTTTTGCATATCAAGATATCAAGTTCCATTAGCGCAAAAGTATACTAAATAAGTGGATAAAATAGTTCTTTGGAAATAAAACAAAGAATACTTCAGACAATCGCGGACCCGTGTCACGGACGTGTCAGCCCGTCACTATCTGTTAGATCTTTGGGTTTTGGTGGAGAGTGCGAATGAGAGAGGTCAAGTTCAAAGGCAAGTTCAAGAATCATCAAGTTTTCGTCTAAGAAAGCAGACGAAGCCGCGGGGACAGCTAGTTGTACATAAATATCTCTGAATTGCAGCTTATACTGCAGCTGTCACACACATCCACTATTCTAGTAGCTGGTCCAGCATGCTATAAGTACCTGTTTGACAGTATACCAACATAGTTATCATCATCATGATTTGTAAGACTTGGGTTTAACCAGAAGTATTTCAAGAGGTATTTGCTTCTAACGTCAAATACCCGATTTGCTTTAATAACCACGCTTGGCAGGTGGGTTGATGAGTCGTTGTAGAGTACTCAGTTAGAAGCTGTTGAGTACTCTGTTTTTTCTTTTTTTCACAGCGCAATCTAGACCCAAACTAAGCATAGATTGTAATATGGGAACTAGATTACGGATACACGACTTAAATACTTTTTTTTTTGTAAATATATACTTATATACAATATATATACAATACAACACCCAAACACAGAACAAACATCTATATTCATCACACAAATGTTTGTCCTGGGTGGGAATCGAACCCACAGCCTACAGCGCAGAAGGCAGAGTTACTACCAACTGAGCTATGAGGCTTGTTTCTCTTACTCACTCAGTTAGATGGTACTATTTAAAACATTTTTTATTTGGGCAGAAAAACATATTCATAGCTCGGTAACATAATAAAATAACTGCCTGTGCGTCAAATTGAATTTTTCCTTTAATTAACAAGTCTTAGGAACTAAATGGTAGATGAAAATTGATCCGAAGAAAAATCATGATATCAGAAAATCTTTTACACCATCTTTTATCATCCAAGAACATCTGAAGAATCTCTGAATCATTTTCTACCAGAATCGCTTAATACTTTATCCGTGATTCCAACAAGTATTGACTACATTAATTATGAAACATGGAAACTACAAAAAAACACTTCTTCACCAATAATACGAACCACTGATTTTGAGGGCGTATTTACCCATGATCACTGGGGACTGGCTAAAAGTTAGTGCGTGCCCAAGACACTGGTCGCATTGCCATGCTGAATAGCAATTCTAATTCGCAGGTCTAAACAAGAGCCAACCCTTGGGTCACATGTCACCTCAATCAGAAGCGCCAAGGTTTTTGTAGGCCCGGAGGTCATCGGCTTCCTTCGACCTATAAGGTTTCGACGCCAAAAGGTTCAAATTGGTAGGCTCTGTTCGAGACTACTAACAATATTACGAGGAGGTACGCTTTGTTAATTTGGATTATATGGGGAATTCCCAAAATGTTGAAAAACAGACAGTAGTGTGTGGATGTGCATATTCAATGAGAAAGTGGACTTTTCAAGCCATAATCATGTTGATTAAGATATCAAAAGTTCTAAAAATCGTCCTTGTCCCTCAAGGATAAACTGAAATGGTAAAAACATGTCAAAAACCACTCCTAGAACGCCAATTCCATTAGATCGAGAATAACACAATGCGAGCTACGGTGCCCAAGCAGGAGACAAAGGTATACAATATTATATCTATACAAATAAATTCAATTGATGTGTCTGTCTGTGATGCATAGTCTGTTTACAGAAATTGAAACCGCGTGACTGTTTCAATTTTTGGGATTACTAATAACTTTTTCAGGTTGTAATGATGATAAACGCGCGCATGGCAGATGTAAGGATTTATCTAGTAAGGTATCTTTGTGAATAAACCTGTGTATTATACGAGTAGTTCTGTTCTTATAAATCTTCGGAAATAATGAAGATTAATCTGGGATAATAATGTATTGATTCTGAGATTTGCTCATGAATTTTTCCTATGGGCTATGCACGAAAATTGGACTGTGGGGAATGGCACCTTCAAAACGCACCTTTCATTAAAATAGTGGAATTCGAGACTCCCTAAATTCATAACTAATAAAAGCAAGATTTTGGTATCAAATTTTTAGTTTTTCATATGAGTTCTGTTTACTTTGTTCACTGATTGAATCTTAACGAGCAATAATCAACTATGTGTTTCAACATACAACGCTATAATTTACCAAAATCATACATAACGTACATCGCCATTCCAATGTGCTTAATAAGATGATATAATGCGGTCTACAGCAAGTTTTACAATACCAATACTCGAACAGGGACGCTACCGCCGACGGCGAAGCCGATCTCCATTGATGGCTTTAAATTAGCTCCATGAGAACTAGAAACGATTTTTACCGATTTAGGTATGTGTCATATCCGAAATGGCGTTTCCCATCTCAAAAGTGTACACATGTTATGAAACCTATCCGTTCAGTACATTTGACGGTAAAAATCGTTTCTAGTTCTCATGAAGCTAATTTAAAGCCATCAATGGAGATCGGCTTCGCCGTCGGCGGTAGCGTCCCAGCTTAGCATTATATCTGTATAGGCACGTATCTATAAGTATCATGGTATAAGCTTTGTCATAGCTTTCTAAAATAAAACCCATTCAGCTCAGAACCATCAAAGGGCTGCTCGTTAAGCACCCAACTTCACTCGTAATCAGCATAAGGTCCAGGCTACGCAAATATAAAGCTGAATAGAAAGTCCCAGCTTAGGCCTAGCATACACTCGGCGGTGCTCGAGTGATAATGGATGCTGGTACTGAAAGCTGGACTATTGTTACAGTCTATTGAGAGAGCATTGTTACAAAAAAAAATACTGCAAACACTTGGAATGAACTTCCAGCGTGTGTATTACGTCTGTATTAATGTTTCTAAGAAGAGAGTTAACAGGCACCTTTTATATACACATCTATATCACTAAACATTGTACATTGTACACAACGCCATCTATATACATCTATATATATTGTATTATTAGTGATTTATGAACTAGATAGAAAATAAAACTTTCCAGATTTTTTTTAATGCATACTTATGATACAAATATCTATTATATATATTTTTTATATTTATTTTAATTACACAAATATTTGTCTAAAGTATTTTTGTAAAATCAAACCCACAACCTACACCGCATAAACTGCAGCGCAGAAGACAGAACTGTGAGAACCTGAGTGATGAGGTCAGTGAGCATGAGCACAAGCAAATACGAGGTCTACGATAGAGAGACTGTCAAAGTCTACATTTTGAAACGTCAAATCTACCTCCAGAATCACAACCAGCACACGAAAAGAAAGACAAGAATGCCTGCCTAAAAGGTGCTTAATAATATCAGGGGGAAATATGGAAGCAGATTTCAAGATTTTTAGAATCTTTTCAATGTTGTTAATTTTCATTCATTACCAGCTAAGTATTTTTTCACACTGTATATTGCTGTATTTTTCTCTCTCTCAGTATGCTGCATAGTTTACAAGAGTGCTCGCGCTCTTTGAGCAGATTTATTTAAACGAAGCTAACTAGATGCACTGTGCAAGCTAATTAATTCGTTGTGGAGCTCCTGCATTGTTCCGTAGAAGATTAATTTGGTAAGATGAAACGAAAGAAGCCCAAGTAATATTTAAAAAAAAAACCCTCATGATTATCATTTTTGATGATCACAGTTACAAATAAGTCACTGCAAGGCCTGTTCTAAAAATTGCATTAATTTCAGAGACACGTCTAAATTAAAAAAAAAATGTTATTACATAATAGCATATGTAGTAACCATTAGATAAGCCCATCGACGTTTAATAAAGCCCAGTGACCCAATTCCCTACCAAAGCCAACCTTACTCATGCTAATAAAACTTTTAAACTCCTTAGTTCATCGATTTTCTAACTAAAATAGCAATCACCTTCGCACAAAACTGCAAAGGCCAAGGCGTTTTAAAAATCAATCTTGACCGTGACATGGTTGAAAGATGAATGAGCTTGTTTTTCATACAATTTGCCAGCTATTTGTGAATCAAAACGGCTTTTTGCCAAGATGATAAGCCTCAGTCTGTATAAGTAGTCAGAAATATTAAAATTTGATGCCTAAGGTACATTTGCTAACAGTTGTTGTTTTTGCATTCTGAAATTAAAAACTTAGTTTCTGGGAGCGAGAAACTGCTAATTAGCTCTTCAGCTTCTCAATTAGGAATTGTTACCGTCTGCCCCTACGAACGACCCCCACGTGGGGGCAGACTGTAATACTTATGGCTATCTGTCCCCACGTACGATCAGTGGGGGCACACGTACAGCGTATTATAATTAAGTTGGTTTAATCTTCATTATGATGAAGTAATGTATTTATTCGTTTTTTTTTCATACCAAGGAAAATACGTAAGGTAATTTGGTCAAAACCTCCCAAGAAAAAGAAAAGGTTTTCCTCGGATTAAACTAGTAAATGTTGTGTTTACCTGTTACTGGTTTTAATTTATAAATTGAGCTTGTTGTTTTGTTACTGCAAAAAAAAAATGAAAACCTAATAAAATAATCGTGTAACTGATAGTTAATGTGAGCAAATAACGCAAAAGACCCTTATGAAATACAATATGGTCACCGTTAGAATCACTTTTAACAACAGAATTCACGAGAGAACTTCGGAACACTCAACTGGATAGTAAGACAATTATCATCAAATAGATCTTGAGTGACTCTTAAAATATTTTATCAATAAAATGTTTAACAATACATAACGATCACGTATTTCCATTAAACAATTTCAGCTCTTATTTTTCTCCACCATGCACCACCCCACCCCCATTCATAGAGTGATGAGATTGGACTTGTATTGGCTGAGAGCCAGTGCGGCTTTGAGTTGGGCTGTAGGCCGTGGCCGCAATGCAGGAGGCCACGTTTAGCGCCAAATGTCTAGACAAGACAATGAGATAAATGAAATAAATTACCTTAATAAATACGTATTATTTATGAGACAACATACATTGACGAAGTAATACTTTTGACGCCGATTACTCGTGTAATAACTGGTGTACATATATATGTAATCTACTCTATTATGGTGCTTCATGAAAAATACTACTGGTTGTCTAGTTTTCAAATTCGAACTTAAAAAAAAACTGAAGCTCTCTGCACTCCTCAGTATAAGCTTCTATTACACCATCAGTGAACGCTAAATTCTTAAAAAAGGTTTGAAGCTATATTTTATAACGATTTAACGGAATATGTTGGACTGTTGAACAGTCCATTAATCCACTGTTGAATCGAGCTTCTTGTGAAATGTTGATATTTTTGTTATCATCACTGCGCTTGGTTTTGGAGTGGTGCTCGCAGTAGTCGGTGGTTATCTAACATCTTAGATAACCACTGAAGTGGGCTGCTGCTCTTCTTCTGGTAAGATTCCTTAGTCGACTCATACAGACTCCGAGGGCCGCATTGGAGGGGCAAGTTTAGAGCTACGACCAAGGTATCACAATAACTCTTTTAATTCTTGTAATACTTTATATAAAATACATATAAACAAGGGCAAGTCTGATTTGATCTTACTGATTTCATTTAAAAAAATACAGATTTGCAGTTTACGTACCTACACTGTACCTATGTGTTTTATTACTCCGAGGGGCCATTAATGAGCTGTAGTGTCAAAACGTCGGCACATCGACAAATTACCGACGGAGAGGTTTTCACAACAGTTAAAAAACCAAGATTTTAAATAAAAACAAGGAAAAAATATATTGGCTTTCTAAAATGAAAGTCGGCGAAGCAAATACACGCCTACAATTAACAAAGCGTAACTTTTGAATTCAACTAGTAAAACTAAATATGCAGGGTCGACCAAACCAATGCCCCACGAAGAGAAATACCCTTACTAGTTTTACTTAAATCACTGATAATAAAAGCGCTGAAACTTAACTCAAAGGAATCATTTCTATTTTTTTTTTTATGATGGGCTAAGACCTTGGCCTTTATCTCTCCTGGTTTCAAATTATGATAAAGCACAACGAGCAAGCTCACTTTAACCCGTCTTACTAGACAGACTGAGGAACTGGATTTTTTCTATAAAAGCCAGAACACAATAATAAAAAAATTTTATTATGGCGACAGACATTACGTAAAATGTTGGTAGCTAGCCAGGCGAACTTAAATAAAGTCCTACAACCAACCAAACCAAGCACAATATTGTACCCCCTTGGGGAGCTAGCCCGGGATCTCTAAATCGGATACCGGTGGGCAAATCACTAGACCACAGAGGTTGAGATAGTTTTATTATACAAATAGGAGACGGAACAAGCAAGTAGCCCACCTGATGAAAGCTAGCATGGCTAGAAGTTGCTACTTCGCTTCTGTTCACTCACTGCTCCAGTACGGCGTTGAGTTATGGGGCAGAGCTGCCGACTGGGAGCGAGTGTTCAGAATGCAAAAGAGAGCGGTTCGCGCCATAGTGCGAGTACCATGGGATACTCCCGCTGGTCCTATTTTTCACTCGTTTAGGATGCTACGCTGCCGTCCCTAATCATATACCATGCGGCTATCTATGCACGGAATCACTTGGATGAGTACCCAAGATTCGGTGCCGGTCATAGATACGTAATACGTAACCCGGACAGACTGAGAGCCGTAACGCGGCGTCTCACGAAAACGTCGAAGCTGGTGCACGTAATGTGACCCGCGGTCTGCAATCGGCCTCCCGGAGATGTCACCAACGCGCCATCAACGCAAACTAAAATAATGGCTCATACAAACAAATATGCTTCTATAAGTTCTCAGATTTATTTGTGTTGTGAATGTGTGTAATTATGTAATTAATGATTATTATTGTTATTTATTAATTATTTATTCTTAAACACTTAGGTACCTAGGTAACTAATTTGACATGCAATTTTATACGCCACTGCGTATTTTATATTATTTGTAAGTATAGATAATGTTAAAATGTAATGTAAATGAATATTTATTGCAAAGTTTATGACTTGTAACTAATGTTATTAATAAATAAATGAAATGATGTTACGTGTACTCTTGCCTATAACAATGCCTTACTGCGTAGGTCACATCCACAAAGAACATAGCCTACACGGCACTGCATTACGCCCATCAACTTGAGGCATAAAGGTGTTAAGCCTCGCGTGCCCGTAATTTCACCGGCAACCATACCCTTCAAACCGAAACACGTACACGGTAGTACTTCCCTGGACAAGCCCTTTTTCATGGATAGCTTATAAAGTGCAGGCATCCATTAATGAAGCATTTTTTTAAATCTATCCCTTAGGGGTAAAATAAATATTAAGAGCTCTATATTGTTACAATAATTCGTATTATCTAGAAAAAAAAATAAATACTCTAAGTCAGGGACGCTTCCAAACTTACGTTCGGCACATGCCCACGGTTTGTAAGTCGCTATTATTTAATACGAGACAGGTTGCAAGCCAATCTTGTGTCAATTAATACTAGCCAGTGACACAAGTCATTCGGATTGTTGGTCCTAGGGACATGTCGGTTTCTTCACGATGTAACCTTTACCGTCAGAGCATTGTGTCAAATGCCCACTTAAACTTCCGAAAAACCGATAAGTCCATTGGTGCACGACTGGATATGAACCCGCAACCTTCGGATCAGAAGGCGGGCCCTTACCCACTTGGCACAGCTCGCAATAAAATATCCGGGTGAAGTGCGCTTCCACCTTCGGACATATCTTAACTTGAAAATCAGGTGAGTTGAAAGCCGAGCGCTTCTCCGTACAAAAAAAATAAATAGTTACCCACCTTTTCTATCTCTCAATAACATGATTCTATTTACGACTAGCACGGAAACGCCCTCACGTAAAATTATTCAATTTCCTAACGCATGCAATCGGAATAAAACCAAACCACAGGGTCGGCGCTAATCTCTAGCACACACCTGCGTAGTTCAGGGAATATCCACTTTTACTGGTATTATAGGATCTGTGGTTAATCAATCTAAAAAGGATACAGGAAAATTTTGCTCACACCGGTAGCCAATTAATGCTACAATAAATAAAGGGAAATAGGAAAACCGAATAAAAAAAACACAAAATACAATAAAACTTTGGGTTAGATGGTTGTCATGTTCGGTTTTGGTCATGTTCGGTTTTAGTCATGTTCTGCTCTAGTCATATTCTGCTTTCTATGGTGCTTTCGTCATGTTCCCTATTTAGGAATAAGCATGATGCGCGCACGTGTAGATTTGGCACACAAAAAAGTGACGTTGGAAACGCGTTTATGTTACAAGTCCCGTTTCACCTCCATATATAATTCGAGGGGTCGGTAAAAGTAAATGTGGAAATACACCCAAATGTAATAGGAATTAGTTTTGTGTACACGAAATTAAGGATGTTCCACACGCGCGAATGTTTGTTGAAATGTAAGAGTAGCTATTCGACTATTTGCAGAAGAAAAAAAAAATCACTTTGCCTTGATTATTCAGACACAACGTTACTCTTAAAACGTTTACTTAACGTTTCTCTGTAAGTAAATATACTAAACTGATTTGGTTAAAACATTTGCAGACACTAGACTTCATAATGCTCGTAAAAAGCAACGGTCTATGCCCTAATGGAGGAGTATTCATGAATAACTTTTATCAACATGTCAACATTTTCCATTATCAATAACAATTATTGAACATTATCATTTGAATAAATGATAGTTATAAATAAAATTAACAGACTCACGACTTTTTCCGCTTCGAGGATTCACCTCAGATCACTACTCTACAAGAATGTATTCACAAAAAAAATTACTTTACTAAGTTTAATATCCGTAACCTAGTTCCCATCCGTTGCTTAATTTAGGGCTTTAGAGCACTATGTAAAATGTATGTCCTAATTATTTCTTATTATTTAATCTTTTCATTTTTTAATATAAATATAAATATAATATAGCCCTCAATGACTGGGATACACATTCATAGTCCCCGGCAGGCCAGATGAAAAACTGTCGTACAAACTGTTCGTGAGTGTGGAAGTGGCTTAAGCTTTATATGCGCCTAAAGGTGAGGTTAAAGGTAACCTTTAGCATTGAAAGCTTTCTTGAGTTTATTAGGTGGATACCCCTTCATTCAGTTAATAGAATTGCAAAACACTTCCTAGGCCTGCTAGTGTATATTTTTTTATTTACACAAACAATTATTCAGAAGTTAAATTTATTTTCAGATGAAGTGTAGAAGCAGAGTGTCATTAATTCAGCTCTTGTTTATTATGGCCGTGCTATTTCAAATTCCAGTATTTGTAGAAAGTAAAAAATTAAAGAGCCCAAAATACAACAAACGTGATTATTTGCCTTGAAATGTAAGTGAGAACCCTCAGTACACATGAAATATAAAGATTTCTAGTACCGCCTCTGTGGTCTAGTGGTTCAAGCCACCGATTTCAGATCCAGAGGTCCCCGGTTCGATCTCCATGGGGAGTACAAATATATTGTGCTTGGTTTGGTTGGTGGTAGGACTTTGTTTAAGTCCGCCTGGCTAGCTACCACCATCTTACCTAATTCTGTCGCCATAATAACAATTCTAAAATTGTTGTGTTCCGGCATTCAGAGGTAAGATAGCCAGTTCCTCAGTTTGTTGAGGATTCCGGGTGAAGTGCGCCTCCACCTTTGGCCTTATCTCAACTTGTTACCAGGAGAGATGAAGGCCAAATGCTTACCCGTCGTACAATAAAAAAAATAAAAAAAACCTACCTATTTGGTAGTATTAAAACAGAAAATATACATTTATACATAATATAAACAGATGTTAACGTAAAAAAGCACGAAGCCGAAGGTTGTGAGGATAAAAAGCATAAAACAAACTCCGCTAAAACCATACGCCTCAAGAACTCTGAATAAACAAGAAAAGGTATTATTTATGGGATTAATAAATAAAACTCAAGGATTGCTGAGGACTTAGCATAAGCCTATTGTTAATCGAAGGATCTCGCTAACGATAAAGATAACGTTAAGCTCGTTTGGTATTTTTTATAAATATATAAAAGATGGATTAACTCTCTTGACCTCTAGGCTTGACTAGCTTTAATTAGCGCAATCAATAATGACTATTTTTAAAGCGCAGCCTAAAGCAGGTATAGTAGTAGGTACTATCTATAGGTTCAAGTTATAATACTGACCTTCATCTCACCTGATATCAAGTTACAACAAGGCAAAAAGTGGAAACGCACTTCACTCGAAAGCCTTAAAAGTCTGAGGAACTAGATATCTTATATATATATAATATTGTACTCCCCTGGGGATAGAACCCCAAGATCTGACACCGGTAGGCAAACCACTAAACCAGAGACAAATAGAAATTTCAGAAAAAGGTTAGTTATTTACTGTTCAAATTTTATATATATTTACATTTATTTTATATTTTCTAGGTAAAGACATTACGCGTTATGGGGATATTCACACTATGGAGGAACGGACTCCTTATTATAAATTGAAGGCAACTTAGTCCTTTTGTCATCATGAAAGTCATAGATAATGTATTGCGCGGTCATAACCGTGCGCAAAAGCTAGTCATTATTAGATAATACTTGCGAAGGTACAATAAAACAGGCGCCGGCTAGTCCGACATTCAAGGTTATTCGTGTGAGTGTAGTTATGTTCGAACTTGGAACATAAACGTTTATTAACCGATTTTATCAATCATCGTGCTGATCTGACCTGTGACCTTATTTAGGGCTTTGGTCATTATAAACCTCTTTGAATGATAGAACGTGCATCCAGCCAACTAAACCAACCAGCCAGCCAGTCCAGTCAGATGAGATGGAGGCCAAGCGTTTTCTGTGGTATAATAAAAGCAGAAGAGTATTTGTTTATCTGGCGTTTTAAAAAATATTGTTCAAGAAAGGGCTTGGCCTTCATCTCCCCTTGAGTACAGTTATGATAAGACTGAAGGTGGACCCTAAGTGGGTCTACCCGTGAGTGGGTAGCCCGGAATCTTCAACAGACTGAGGATCTGGCTATCAATACCAGCCGTATTTTTTGTGAATGCCGTTGACATACAATGAAGTCACTACTAAAATTGTACTACGTTTCACATTTATTTTTAACGTCTTTGTATTTAAAATTTGGAATACTCACAATGATATCAGACCCACAGGTCCCGTGCTTGATCAAGCGCTTTCACCAATTATAATAAAATCACCACGTACAGATTGCAGTGAATGTTTTGCCTGTCACAGAATATGCAGAGATATAGAATTTTCAAAATGAGACCGTTATTTTCATAGGATAAAGGTATTTATGTTGAAAATTCTATAGTTTCCTCCTATGTTCACAATCCCATTCTAAAAGATAAAATAAATAGGATGATATTTAGGTTAGTAAATCTTATTCAGGGCTCAACTTCGATAAAAATATTTAATTTCAGGACAAGCTTTATAACAAAATGGCCAACGCATCGAACGAATAACAAGGCTCTGCTCTGAAAATAGATGCCAAGTGTCTCAAATTCACGGCCAAAGGCAGATAGACATTGCGTCTTGAACTTGTGAGCAGACGAGCCGGCGCCGTGGCAGGCAACGCCGCAGAATATACACTAGTTCATACACCGGATAGCTCCACTATTGCAGCGGACTTGCAAATTACTTAGCAATAAAAAGCCGTGTTAGTTAGCTGGGCAAACGATTTTTGCGACTATCCACCATTCCTCATCAAAGTTACAAGCTTTGCTTAGTTTGGGACTAGATGGCGCTGTGTGAATCTAATGTCCTGTAATATAATATATAATAGTGGTCGATGACCTCCCGCCAAGGCTTGCGCGGTCAACCCAGACGTCGCGGTTCATCCTGAGGTATGCAAAGAGTTTCAGCGTTTTCCATTTATCTGCCCCCTCAGCACGGGGAGGAGATAAAATTTTTGTCCTCTGTTTTTATCCACCTTGTCAGAGCATTTTGTCTCCCGATGGTGGATAAAAACAGAGGACAAAATTTTATCCCCACCCCGTGCTGAGGGATCTGGTAGATATTCGGCTTACGTAGCCTGACTAATCCTACTTTAGCTTTGGGGTCATATCAGATATTAATGCAGAAAATGTAACCTATACACTTCATACTTGAGGTATAATCAACTATTGCATACAATCCGTAACTAAACTTTACTTTAAGCATAGATGTTTATCTTTTTCTACGCTTAGAGGTAGGCTGGTTAGATTAAAAAAGCGCTGCTTTTCAGCCTTTATGCAAAAAAAATATTCACAGCTGCCTAAGCAACCTCTCTCTACTATATTTTATCATATCATTCATCAATAAAATTATGTGTCAATTGATGGCATATATTCATGTTTTATTAATGGTCCCACATAATATTGTCAATGTCCTTGCTTATTTTTATTTAAATATGTTTTAAAAATGTTTTCATACTAATTTTAAAAGGCATGTCGGGATACTAAGGACCATTACAAAAGGTCTATAGGTTACTAATATGTTCCACAGTTCATCTATCAGCTTGATCAGTATCAGAAGGAAGCGTGCCTAAGACACTGACTGCATTGCCACGCTGAATAGATAGCTATTTATATAGATATCTCATTATAGATTGCCAGTTCAATGTAAAAAGTATATAACAGAAAATGCAAGTAGGAGTAAATCCAAGTACCCACTTATTAACCAATGTTTGTTAAGATTAATGTTAAGTTAACATACATTTATTGTAAGCCTCTTTATTAGCAACACGTGACTGATTGCGTCTGGACGTGGGCTTTCCCATAATAACTGCAATTTTTTTTTTTTTACAAAATATTTATATAATTCAAATATCGCAATATTTCAAAACATCTTACAATATAAAATGTTGTACAAAAAGTGATGGAGGAACACAGTTACTTTGTGTGCTCTGCACTGAAATTGGGGGTAACTAGAGCAAGGGGTGCAATCCATGGCCTTGATCGAATCATGCTATCCGAGTGCCATTTGGCAAATCACCAAAGGTCCCTCGCTGGCAGTGGCTGAGGCTTTGAAGACCTTGGCATAGCAAGATACATGAGGGATAAAACCAGGAGATGGACAGACCAGCATCCATGTCTCTTATAAATAAATAAACTTGAAATAAGTAATAAAAAATCCAACTGAGTAGTGTAACTTTGGTATAATGACACCAAAATCTACAACTCACACAACAACAACAGGACTCGAACCCGCAATTTTTCCACAAGCCGGAAACGATCTTAGCCAATTGAGCAACGAGGGTACTGACGCAGTTTCCAAATGCTATAGATAATAATATGAAAATGAAAATAAAATATCATATTATAGTGGCTCATGCCACGCTAAGAGAATGTATTCGACTTTTTTGGATTATAATGACAGCGATGATCAATAGTCCACAGTTGGACATAGACCATACAGTCATTCAGTCAAGCATTTCATTTTTTTTTTTTATTATTTGAATTGTTTTTAGTGTGGTTAATGTTATCGATTTGCTATTTTCGAGTTTGTTTTCCAATTTTTTGGCCAGTCACCTTGTAATAAACTCGGACAAGCCTTGGCAAAGTTAATGGTATATTATATACTAGATATGTTCTTATCTGTGCCAAGGGCGGGATGATCAGACATAACGTCTCCAAACGCCCAGGATGTTTGCCAGTTTTAGTTCAAGGGTGTTTTTGACGGAGAAGAATGGCACTTGGAAGGTCAAAGCGTACATAAAACAATGTTAAACATTGATGTCCATACGAAGCACCACGCTTTCAGATTTTCGAACTAGACTGACCTGACTGACTGACAATCAACAAACAGACCTAACCAGAGGTCTCTAGGACCTCTAGTTACTAGATTTTTTTAGGGCGGTATAAACAACCAACACAGCAAGGTGCTACCCGTCGTGCAATAACGACGGGCACTTGGCCTTCAACTCACCTGGTTACAAGTTGAGATAAGGCCGAAGGTGATATAGAAATAGTGGTAAAATTGAAATTATTTACGTTATAGTATAGGTTCATGTTATTTACTCATTGAAAACAAACACTCAAATTTCATAGTATCACCTTGTGTCACTTTAATTTTCTTTCTTATGTCATTTTTGGATGTTGCATATGAAAATCATTTCACTGGAAGCAATTTTGGAAATGGTGAAAATATTGACTCGAAGAGTAATACTATTTCTAAAACTATGGGATTTTATTACATTATTTAAATGTAATAATATCTTAAAACGTTTTAAGGTAACAAAACAGTAAAACGCCTAGCTAGATTTGGTATTCCATTTTTAACCGATTTTCAAAAGAGAGGATATTCTCAATTCGTCTGTTTTTTTATTTTTTAATGTATGTTCCCCGATTACTCGAAGACGGCTGGACCGATTGAGAAAATTATTTTTTTGTTTAAAGAGACACAAGTGTTACCATTGACATCGGGTCAGGATCTGATAATGGGATCCTGAAAAAATCGAGGGAACTCTTCAAATATTATAGGCACACTTGAAGCGATTTGGGTGTATCACCTCAAAAGTAAGGAAAAAACGGACCACATATAGGATCACGCGTCTTTCTGTGTGTCCATCCATGTGTCATCAAAATATTTGGAAAATAATACGCCATCCAGGTAAACAAAATTGTATCATATTCTTCATTGAAGTCGGATTTCTTTTTATTGTTTAAAACGTAATTATCAACTCCAAACTGTCCGTGTGAAAATTATGTATTACTTAAGTCTTTTGTTTTCAGATGTTTGTGTCTGTGCACGAAGTTTTAGATGCTTTTGTGATGAATGCGATGATGAATGGTGACAATGATTTTCCCGTACAAGATTCATTTCTCATGGCCCCTCCAATCCAGCAATTTCAAATGATGAGGACCCAGGTGACGAAGGTAGTGGAGGATGAACTGAGATCCTGCATGCATGTTCTAGCGGATGTTGAAGTACGGTTTACGGTTTAAAATAAAATAGAAGTAGGTATAGGTAAACGTTACAGTGATAGAACTCATAATGGAGACGTCCGTCGTTTCGATTATCTTTGCGGTAAAAGAGCAAGAACTTTGATCGTGGCAGAACAGAGCCGTACTGAACATGTTCCGGAACATTTCCAGTAATTGAAACATCCTCGTACACTGCTCCAAGTGTGCCGTCGATTTATTAAAGCTTTCTATTGACGACAAAATTGTTGATAGCTATGTTGCCCTGATCCTAAAATCACTTCTGAGAAAATGCGATGCTTACTCCTTTAGAGTAGCTATCCTCTGCTTACAGCTTATTTATACTTTCAGGCTTTACTGGAGCATGAAGATACGTACATAGCAGGAATGAGCCTTTTTGCAACGCGCGGTGTTTGAGGAGACAAACTGTAAACCTAGAGCTCGTAATAACTCTTCTATCAGAACAGAGTGAATGAGTTGTTGTGACGAGGGTTTGCAATAAATACAGTACAAACAGCAAACAAATGTTCATTTTAATTTATTTAACTTCTTCTATCCAATCTTCTTCGAAATATACGAGAAATACAACAAAGCGATGTCACACATTGGCTATTGTAAGCGCTTAGCGTGTCCATTTGTTTTTACAACTTCTTACATATTTTACAATCATTTTTTACATAATATACTAAGCTACCTCAATAAACAATAATCAGTAGGTAAAACAATAAAACATCCAAACGGGTCGACAACGCGCAAGTGATGTTTCGTCCATGAGCTACAGTAACCGCTTCATCAGATAGACTGTAAGACTCTTTGCCACCTTTATATATATGCTATAAAAATGTATGCGCTCTTGGCACATACCAACTCTGTGAGGTGGTTGACCCAGTTTCTCTTTACAATCAATAACCTATCTAGCCTTTATACCTACCGCCAGCATCTGATACAAGGGGCTCATAGGCCAAGAATCTTGCCAAATCAAAGCTGAACAGCCTGTGTAAGTGTATCCAGGAGCTTGACGACCTAATTCTGCTGTCACCGTTCCTTAATAGGAATTTTAGACGCACAGCACATCCCCATCTGTGTGATATTTTAATTAAACTAATCGAATGTTTATTTATTTCATTTTCAATTATTAAGTACAACTAGTTGAAAATATATAAAGAGTGGTGGATGTATTAGAATGGATTGTGTTGGTGAGATTGGTGTGTGGAGAGTTGTGTGTGTAGTTAAGTGAATGTAAATGTTAATGTAGGCGAGTGTAAATTTATTAATTGAACTGGGGGGAGTGCAATATAATAGGTTCCCGTTTGTGTGTAGGGGGTGCAATAGAAAAGGTATGATAAAGTGCTTTGAATATGCGCTCTGCAATAACGTGACATTATTCCAGCTTCTGTATTTCCGCTGTGTTATGACCCAAATGAAAAATGTTATTTTTTGGAATTGGAAAACCACCTCTACACGTGACATCGTTGGGAAATTTATTCTTACTGCTAAGTTGATGAGCCCCCGGCCGACATAATGTCACTTCGAGCACTACTCGCAATTTTTCCACAAGCCGGAAACGATCTTAGCCAATTGAGCAACGAGGGTACTGACGCAGTTTCCAAATGCTATAGATAATAATATGAAAATGAAAATAAAATATCATATTATAGTGGCTCATGCCACGCTAAGAGAATGTATTCGACTTTTTTGGATTATAATGACAGCGATGATCAATAGTCCACAGTTGGACATAGACCATACAGTCATTCAGTCAAGCATTTCATTTTTTTTTTTTATTATTTGAATTGTTTTTAGTGTGGTTAATGTTATCGATTTGCTATTTTCGAGTTTGTTTTCCAATTTTTTGGCCAGTCACCTTGTAATAAACTCGGACAAGCCTTGGCAAAGTTAATGGTATATTATATACTAGATATGTTCTTATCTGTGCCAAGGGCGGGATGATCAGACATAACGTCTCCAAACGCCCAGGATATTTGCCAGTTTTAGTTCAAGGGTGTTTTTGACGGAGAAGAATGGCACTTGGAAGGTCAAAGCGTACATAAAACAATGTTAAACATTGATGTCCATACGAAGCACCACGCTTTCAGATTTTCGAACTAGACTGACCTGACTGACTGACAATCAACAAACAGACCTAACCAGAGGTCTCTAGGACCTCTAGTTACTAGATTTTTTTAGGGCGGTATAAACAACCAACACAGCAAGGTGCTACCCGTCGTGCAATAACGACGGGCACTTGGCCTTCAACTCACCTGGTTACAAGTTGAGATAAGGCCGAAGGTGATATAGAAATAGTGGTAAAATTGAAATTATTTACGTTATAGTATAGGTTCATGTTATTTACTCATTGAAAACAAACACTTCTGAGAAAATGCGATGCTTACTCCTTTAGAGTAGCTATCCTCTGCTTACAGCTTATTTATACTTTCAGGCTTTACTGGAGCATGAAGATACGTACATAGCAGGAATGAGCCTTTTTGCAACGCGCGGTGTTTGAGGAGACAAACTGTAAACCTAGAGCTCGTAATAACTCTTCTATCAGAACAGAGTGAATGAGTTGTTGTGACGAGGGTTTGCAATAAATACAGTACAAACAGCAAACAAATGTTCATTTTAATTTATTTAACTTCTTCTATCCAATCTTCTTCGAAATATACGAGAAATACAACAAAGCGATGTCACACATTGGCTATTGTAAGCGCTTAGCGTGTCCATTTGTTTTTACAACTTCTTACATATTTTACAATCATTTTTTACATAATATACTAAGCTACCTCAATAAACAATAATCAGTAGGTAAAACAATAAAACATCCAAACGGGTCGACAACGCGCAAGTGATGTTTCGTCCATGAGCTACAGTAACCGCTTCATCAGATAGACTGTAAGACTCTTTGCCACCTTTATATATATGCTATAAAAATGTATGCGCTCTTGGCACATACCAACTCTGTGAGGTGGTTGACCCAGTTTCTCTTTACAATCAATAACCTATCTAGCCTTTATACCTACCGCCAGCATCTGATACAAGGGGCTCATAGGCCAAGAATCTTGCCAAATCAAAGCTGAACAGCCTGTGTAAGTGTATCCAGGAGCTTGACGACCTAATTCTGCTGTCACCGTTCCTTAATAGGAATTTTAGACGCACAGCACATCCCCATCTGTGTGATATTTTAATTAAACTAATCGAATGTTTATTTATTTCATTTTCAATTATTAAGTACAACTAGTTGAAAATATATAAAGAGTGGTGGATGTATTAGAATGGATTGTGTTGGTGAGATTGGTGTGTGGAGAGTTGTGTGTGTAGTTAAGTGAATGTAAATGTTAATGTAGGCGAGTGTAAATTTATTAATTGAACTGGGGGGAGTGCAATATAATAGGTTCCCGTTTGTGTGTAGGGGGTGCAATAGAAAAGGTATGATAAAGTGCTTTGAATATGCGCTCTGCAATAACGTGACATTATTCCAGCTTCTGTATTTCCGCTGTGTTATGACCCAAATGAAAAATGTTATTTTTTGGAATTGGAAAACCACCTCTACACGTGACATCGTTGGGAAATTTATTCTTACTGCTAAGTTGATGAGCCCCCGGCCGACATAATGTCACTTCGAGCACTACTCTAAAAGATTTGACGGCGACGCCATACAAACGTGGCGAGCAGTCGCTCAACAGATGATCATCCAAGCTCAGAATGATGTCAACTTTATCACGTCTATATTAACAAGCCTCATAACTCAGTTGGTAGTAACTCTGCCCTCTACACTGTAGGTTGTGGGTTCGATTTCCACCCAGGACAAACATTTGTGTGATGAATTTAGATTTTTGTTCTGTGTGTGGATGTTGTATCATATAGTATGTATGTACTTACAAAAACAGATAAAAAAGTATGTCAGTATCTGTAATCTAGTTCCATATAACAAGCTATGCTTAGTCCTAACTAAGCATAGCCCCTAGGCTAGATGGCGCTTTGTGAAATTAACGTCCTGTATAATATATATATATATATATACGCCGGTAGGTATGTACGCAAAAATCTTTATGTTTAAGCTCCAAAATAATTTCCGCACACAGAATATTTATTCAAACGTTGAAATAAATGTATTATCAAACGATACATTCGATAGTTTTTTCATACTATCGCTGGCGCTTAAAGTCAAGTCGTAGTCGCCTTTTAATATTAAATATTTTTTATGGTCCATAAAGCAATAAATACCTATGGTTCCAAACCCCTAAAAGTTAAATAGTAGGGTAAGGCACTGTCGTGTGGCGTCCTTGGCATTTGGCACGCTTGCCAGTGCGCGGTCGTGTCCTGGTAGGTATTGATTTTGTGACCGCGTGCCATGGTTTTATTTCCTGTGAGTTGGTGATCACAGTATTGGCGTAAGTAGGTACTTAGAGGGAAGCTGCTGCCCATCTCCATCCCTTAGTTGAATCCACAGAATTAATTGAATTACGGTCTGTAGTCGAATCTAATAATATCCACGGGTGGTTAGCGAAGGGACCCTCTTCTTTGCAGGGCCTTTGCCACGAACTAAAAACTTTGCATTAGATATCAAACGTCTGTTTCCATTATATAATAAAATAATAATAATTAGGTACAGGTTAGCTTTGATTTGTGAACATCACAAGTTTTTGATTGTCTGATTAAATATTTCAACAATTGTCTTCGTTGTGTATTTTTTATGGATGTTTATCAAGCTTTTGTTTTTTTTTTGGCTGCGAGATACATACCCGGATAAAAAGTTGGCTATGTGTCGTCATGACGCACACATTCCAGCACTCATGCCTAACATAAAGATCCTTAGAGCCGCTTAGACATGATGAGGTAACCAACAAATAAACAAACACACACATTCGGACGTATAAAGTAAAAATTGTATTTTATACAGGTATTATCGTTCAAAAAGACTGGTCATAAGCAATCTGCCAATTAGGTATTTGAGGGTCATTGTACATGCTGTCCCAAAACCATCCCCCCTTTAACCCCCACTGAGGAAAGGCGTATTCATAATATGAACCTGGTTCTACTTGGCCATAATATCTTATATACGTAGCGTAATATCTCAAATCCGTGAACACAAAGATTTTGTCATCATTCACACGTATTTCGAAGCATCCTATGCCAATCACTGTATAGTCGTTAAAAAGCGGACCTCCATTCTGGACGCCAGCGAGGCCTTTCCAATTCCGTATACAAATGAATTTACCCCAATATTTAGGTATATAAATAGAGCAGTCCACAATATCATCGTACCTGAGTAACGCGTAAAATATCTTGTAGTTCTCATAGATGTGCTCCAAGTATTCGAACCCAGAACCAGCGATCCAAATGTCCACCGTACTGGTTATAATGGTATCAGTATCCGTGAGGAAGCCTTTGTAGGCGTAATGAAACCGGTTCGGATACACGTAATAGACGTATATCTTGTCCAATGCAATGATGACGCACAGGTCGTGCCGGGGGCGGTGCGTGCAGCGGGGCCCGTGGCAATGCTCCACGTTGCCGCTGTCTGGGATCACCGACACGAAGTGATGAACTCGGTACCTGCAATCATTCTAATCACTTATCCATGCATAATAATACAGGACTTCTACCAGTCGTTTGACCACTAGCTCACTTGAAGAACAAGTAAAGATGTGGCCTAACTTAGCACGCCTGACTTAAATGAGCTTGTTCATTTCTGGACTTAAAGATTTCAAGATTGTATTGGTGCGGAAAAATATACGTTTTTCCATTCCTTAATTATACATTGCTTAGAAACTAATAGGTAAGAATAACAGGTGAGTTTTATTCAGGGCCACTCAGGTGTAGTCTGATAGCTCTCACGAGTTATTCAGGGCCACTCCGGTGTAGTCTGATAGCTCTCACGAGTTATTCAGGGCCACTCAGGTGTAGTCTGATAGCTCTCACGAGTTATTCAGGGCCACTCAGGTGTAGTCTGATAGCTCTCACGAGTTATTCAGGGCCACTCAAGTGTAGTCTGATAGCTCTCCCGAGTTATCGAAAAAGATGTTAGGAGGAACGTGCTCGATTTAAAAGTAAATGAGTCTTGCATTCAAAATAAGTTTTTTTATTGCTATGACAACATACATAGGTGCGGTGGTGGTAACTGGACAATTGGACCTACCAAGTCCTACCATCAACCAAACCGAGCACAAATTTGTAAATGTAAATCCCTGGGGGTAAGACCCGGGGATATCTGGATTTGATATCGATGGGTGAACAACTAGATAACAAAGGTTGTTAGAGATGTACTTTTGGCGCGAGTGCCACTGCTTCTAATAAGCAGCACAGCTTCTGGGAAAGCCGGCTCAAGGCTAGTAAAGAGCTTACATATTTAAAAAAAATGTGTCCCACTCTCCAAGTCCTCGGAGTTGTCACATAGGTAAATGATTCAAAATTATGATTAAGTCAAGACACTTTGTTTACCTATATGGTGTATTATGAACGCCTTCCCGCCCCAGCGTCCATATCCTGATGTCCTTTTGGCGAGCCCTATACGGGCGCATCGGGTTGTACGAAGTCAACACAGTCCGTCTACTGAGGATCACTCCGGTTGTTAGACAAGTATGATCTGGAAAGGATGGAACATATTCATTTCTAATGGAAACTTGTTGCAACTTGATTGTGGACGAGGTCGGTAAATAAATGTGTTACTGTGTAAATTATAATGTTTCATGTAATTATAGGTAGTATAAGTTATGTTAGTAGAATATTCGATTTATGAACTAATTTTAAGCATGTTGGTAAATATTTTTATCTCAGTTTGTAAGTATTTTTAAAGCTAGTATAGTATATTTTTTTTATGTTAACTAAGATATTTTGTATGGGTAGCTATTTTTAGTAAAATTTATTGTAATCATTAAACAGATTTTAAGCTAAATGTACCTATATATTTTTTTATTTAGTCTCATTAGTTGCACATTAATGTTTGTATGTATTCTTCCTGTATAATTTTCATTCTATAATTGTTATCTATTCTTCTTTTGAAATTTGTATATGCTATTGGTGTTCCTAGAAATATATAAATATTTTTGTCTCAGTCGGTAAGTAGGAACCTAGTTTGTAAGTTTCATTAATTCTAGTTTAGTATCAATATATTTTTTAAGTGCGGGTAGCATTATTTTTATAATCACATGTATACATTTCACATTGTGTGGCAGTGCACAATTGCAGGAAAGGACAGAGCTGGTAGTAAGCTGTAGTTAGTTAGTTTTATCCGTGCTTGCTCGAAGTTTAACACGTATCAATGGACCCTCCTTTTTAGAGGATACTGCCAGTTATTGTATCCGGGTAGCCTATATGGTAAGCACACGAAATAGTCCTGGGATGCCCTGCCCGTACAGCAATGTATTCAAGTTGCTGAAGAAAGTCAAAGTCAAAGTCAAATTTTTTTTTTTCACTAAGATTTTTTTAGGATCATTTTGTAACGTCAAATCTACTGCCTGTTCGGAATCGCGAACAGCACACAAGGAGAAAGGCAAGAAACTCGGGCTGGTAAATTTTTTGATGATCCATTTAACATTTAGTTATACAATTTTAAATAACATTCTTAAAGCTACTGCTAGTGCGCAAGAGATTGGCGTCTCAGATCCGCCAGGTGTAGTTCCAACAGTTACTTGCAACGCATTGCTGGAAGGAAAGAAATCGATTATGTTTTCATGCAATATGACGAGAAGGCATATTTTGCTTTTACTTTTTTTTATTCAACGAGACGGAACTACCTCATGATAGTATGTTATGTGCATCTCTTGCACTGAAGGTGGATTTTTCATACATTTTCTCTACACTCCTTGCTAGCAGCTGTTGTTGGCATAAACCTGTGATATTAAAACAGAAGACGCAACCTATGGTGTGAGGTTCCTCTTGAACAAACAAATTATTCTAAGTGTAAAGTCAGAGACATTATTATCTTTATACTTGGTTTGGTTGGTGGTAGGATTTTGTTTACTTCCAACTGGCAAGCTACCACCATCTTACCTAATTCTGTTGCTATAATAACAATTCCTAAAACAAATTTTGTTCCTGCATTTGGAGGTAAGATAGTCAGTACTTCAGTTTGTTGAGGATTCCGGGTGAAGTGTGCCTCCACCTTCAGCCTTATCTTAATTTGTAACCAGGTGAGATGAAGGTCAAGCGCTTCCCCGTCGTACAACAAAAAAAATAACAAAGAATTTCCTTACTTCTGGGCAAACTTGCTCGTTCATAGACCTCATTCTTGCCCGCGCAAGTTTCCTGGTCAAGTGCATAACCAGCCAAGAACAGACAATCGCTGAGTAAGCCAGTCCTGGAGAGGGGACCGCGTTTTGGAAAGCGTAGTGTTGGACGGCCACCGGCACGATGGACTTATGACTTGCGCAAGGTGGCTGCCACAAGCAGGATGGGGAGAGCTGGACACCGAACTCAGTGGCAATACTCGGGAGAGACCTATATCCAGCTGTGGATTTTAATAAGACAAAGGCCAAATGCGGACTTACACCGAGGATCAGACCCACGTTTCAAGGCAAAAAATCATGATTGATATGAGACTTGTACGGGGCATACAAGGAAAGTGAACTATTAGTAATTTTATGTAAGTAACATATTGAATTTTTACAGCGGCAATAAAATTAATCAAAATCTGTGAAAATTTCAACTATCTACATTTTACAGTTTTTATTGTCCGGCGGGGAATCACTCGGCCTTCATCTCACCTGTTCAGAAGTAAAGATACAGCCGAAGATAGAGGCGCACTTCACCCGGAATCCACAAATAACTGAGGAACTGGCTATCTTACCTATAAATGCCGGAATACAATCAATTTTAGAATTGTTGTTATGGCGACAGAATTATGTAAGATGGTGGTAGCTAGCCAGGCGGACTTAAACAAAGTCCTACCACCAACCAAACCAAGCACAATATTGCAACCTCCCCCTGGTTCGTCGATGCCCACAGCTGACAGATGGACCAATGCATAGCGGAGGCTTATAAATAGGCTAGGTTAGCAACCGTTGGGTACGTAATCATAAAAAGAAATGCACCCATAAAAATCTTTTAACAAAAAAAAATATTGATGTTATTACATCATACCTATTCCACTGACATGAAATTCATTAAATGCAATTGTTTCTTGGGTGTAGATAGTTGTGTCTCTAACTGTACATATAGTTACCTTGACATGCCTCACAGCTAAGTTGGCAGTAGCTCTGCTTCTGCGCTCTAGGTTGCGGGTTCGAGGTCCTGGACAGGACCCAGGACAAACAATTTGTATGATGAATATTGATGTTTGTTCCATGTTTGGGTGTTGTACTGTATGATCAGTATGTATAATGCATGTTTTGTTTTATGATTCTATGTTTTCTTTTTTGTATAATAATAAGTTTTTAGTTGTTTGTCAAATAAATGTATTTCTTTCTTTCTTTCTTTCTTTCTATTGTATCCGCAATCAAGATCTCATATCACAAGCTTTGCCTAGTTTGGAACTAGATGGTGCTGTGTGAAGTTATTGTCCTGTAATATTTATTTATTTACCTATAGATAAGCCGCATACCATACAGAGCTTTTGGCGTCTATCGATATCATCCCAGTCCCAAGGAATGAATGCCCTGAACCAAGTAAAGAACACCCACTGCCATCTGAAACAAAATAATAACTCTCTAACTTGCTCCACGACTTTAAATACCAACGCGTTTACAGTTTTTGGTATATTTGTTCAAAATACATTGTGCATTCTAAATATGAAATCACTACATGGCCTTGAAAATGAGGTTAAGGCCAAGCACATCACCAACGTACGATAAAAAAAATGGCCACAGGCTACTATGTAATTAGTAACAATAATATGATGGAAATTTTAAATATTAATTTTCCTTATATAGGTCCCTATCTAACAACATTCGAGCAATGTTCTCTCTGTTGATACAATATAGAAAATACAAGCATTGAATTTCCAGAACATTGATTTGAAATTTGAATCTACGGTGTGTTGTGAAGCTACAATTTAGCGAAAATATTTGCGTTACCATGAGGAACAAACTAGTAACAAACTATTTATTCAACCCTAGTTGTGTGAGTAGGTACTTAGATATTGGGAAAAAAACCATTAAAAATATTTTTTAAACCAATTTTTAAAGTGAAAACTTCTTTAGGCGCGTTGTGCATTTTTTCGGATGGGAAAAAAAACCATTGAACACTGTTACCGTCACCTTTGTGTATGAGTATCTGTAGTGTAGTCTGCACTTTTGAGATAGGAAAAAACCATTAAACTTGCGACACTGTTACCGCTACCGTATGCGACACCGCTGTATACATTTGTATATCTGTAGTGTAGTCTGTTTTAAGTTTTGAATACCCAAACATTGAGCGCTAAATTTAAAAAGTAATTATAGTTAAATGCAATACTTCCAAAACTACACTCAACATTAGTTTCAAACTCGCAGTAGATGGCGCTATTGTAAACGCGGAACCACGAAACCAGACCACAGAATAAAAAGCCAGGCGTCATCGGTCAGCTGTTCTCTCCGGCAAAGATCGAGAAACTTCAAGTTTTTACTTCTGTCGGTACTCCCGGAGTGCCAAGGTTTTTTTATTGTGTCCGCACTTGTTCTCGACATTTGCTCATGCAAAGATGAGGCCGGACGATGAGGGCTGGGAAGCTGTTTCCAAGTTGTTGCAGTGAGGTACTAACCAGGTGAATAATAATTGCATAACCAAACAATAGCGTGTATGCTGTTCAACAAAAACTCCTCAGCAAATGGGCCGATTGAGCTGACTTGGTATATCTATATATTATATCATATATAAGAGTAGTAGAAGCCCCTTGTGAAAGGGATCGTCCGGAGAATTACTACCACCATACTTATTTCAGCCGCCAAGCAGCATTGCTGTGTTTCGGTTTGAAGGGTTGCCGGTGAAATTACGAGTACGTGAGGCTTAACACCTTTATGCCTCAAGTTGACGGGCGCAGTGCATTGCCGTGTAGGCTATGTTCTTTGTGGATGTGACCTATGCAGTAAGGCTTTGACATAGGCAAGAGTACACTTAACACCAGGTGCGCTACTTGCTTGTCCTGTCTGCTAGTAGTTTAAAAATAAAAAAATATATATGTTAAGTTCTGACGATAATATAATACCAACCTTACACGAGCTGATCTTATGAGTCAAGACCTGTTTAATGGAACTCCTTAGAGAGTACCAGGAAAACTTCCGAGCTTGGGCTCTTTTGAATCACCTCGCTGTTGCCTGGTATTAACTTGTACGAATTAATTTCATATCAAGAAAACTTATTTCGCAGAAGTGGAACACCCGAAACTTTGTTCCCATAATCCTGTGGCGACATCCGGCATAATTCGGGTACAATTACTGGCCTGGCCAACAGTTACAACAACTGGCCTCATAGCTCAGTTGTTGTAGGTATTTCTGCCTTCTGCGCTGTACAGCTGTACGTTGTATGTATGTTGGTACTTGAATCTCAATGTTTTAAAGTGTCAAAACTGGTGTCGGTAACCGTAACAGTATGGCGACTTTTTTTTTTCTATCTCAAAAAAAGCCCAACGCGTCTAAGTAAGTGTCTTTCACTTAAATAAAAACAATCGTGTTAGCACAGATGATCGTCTACTTAGCTGGTAAGCAGTTAGAAAATGTCTTGGCTTTATGCTCACCGATTGTAAAACATTTTCAAGATGTCTGCAGTAAGCAGACTAAGTGCTTCTCCGTCGTAAAATAAAAAGTTTTTATTAATAACATTGCTGTCATGTACTTGCCTGAAGAAAGACTGGCGAGGAGTATCTTTTTCTCGTTTAGGTGGCATCGTGGTGGTTCCAACGTCCCAGAAACATGAAGCCTCGTGAACGCATAATATAACAACGAAGAACATTCTAGAATCATAACCAAAAAAGACTATTAGGTATGTAAGTATACTTTTTATAATTGTAAATGCGTCAGCTCTTGATCTCGAAAGTTGCAGCAGGCGAGGATGGGATCCACACTGCAACGAGACCACCCAACAGGTATCACCGCGGAAATACAGATGCGAGAAAACTGTTGTGTTCCGGCATTTAGAGGTAAGATTCCTCAGTTTGTTGAGGATTCCGGGTGAGTGCGCTTCAACCTTCGAACTTATCGTAACATGAAAGAGATGAAGGCAAAGCCCCGTCCCAAAAACAAATAAATTGTAAAACACATAGCTAGGTACTACAAGCAAACGCATTTGCTGTCCCAAAATAATTAATATTATGAAATATAATCAACCAGTGAATGTTTTAGGCCCCAAGGGATCTCAACAGATGGCAGCAGTGCTTCTGTGTAACTAAATAGTAAGGTAGGTAGGTAGATACTTACACTCTATACATGCTGCAGTCTTGGTAAGTATACACAACAGTCTACCACGCGTCAAGCGAAGCAAATTATATGTACTGAAAACCTGTCTCATATCAGTTTTATATTGAAATTTTGTTAGTAAATATAAAAAATAAACATAGAGTTATATTTATACGCAAGAAGGTATGACATGCCTTTGGAATGTAAAATAAAATGAGTAGGAGATGATTTCGCGTGGTAAGCTAATTAAAAAATGCCTGAGAATACCGCGCAGAACTTAAGGTCAAACCGCAGTTTAAGCGTGTATAGAAGACAGACAACCAGACTCACAACAAAAAAAAACACAAATTATTATTGTGGTATTTTTTGTTACTCTAAATTGTTCTGATTTCAGAAAATGTATTCAATACCGCCATCTATTGCTATTTCATGAAACTCATTACTACCCTGAAATAAGAAAGGAAGCATATTAGGTTGTTCTTATTTGAGTCGTTTCAATCAAACAATATAGGTGGCGCTTTTTTAATATGCAGCTTTGGCATCACAACTTTTCATATTGTTATTACTTATTGTTATTCAACGCGAAAATCTAAAATGCCATAGAGATATGGGAAAATGCTGTAATGTAAAAAAACACGAATACCTGCCTACATTGATAATTATTATAAAAGCTATCTAACAAAATATTTAGTATGGGAAGATAATTATTTGATAATGGGCTTAACGTGGGTCTAACAGGGTTTTAGAAGATGTTTAGGAAGTCACAAATTTGTTTTTTTATCAAAAAGGTTGCGTCATAGGATTTCCCCATAAATCTATTAAAAAATTCAAAATTCAAAAATATTTATTGGGAACTATACATTTTAAGGTACATACGTTATATATCTATGGAAGATTAGATTTTAGCTCCTGAGTACGATGCTTTCATTGAATGAAAGTAAAACATTAAGTAGTAAGTATTGAGACGCAGAAGATTTATGACAATAACACGTAGGTTTGGTCTAAAAAGGTATCGTCGCCGATTTCATATTCTGAAAAATAAAAAAGATTCTTGTTAAGAATATTTTATCGAGATTGCACACACAAAACACATCTTATATTAAAAACAATCTTAAAAAAAATAATGAGCATAGGCAAGCTTAACCCTGAAAAAAGGTTTCTTTCAGCAAACCTTATGAGTAATAGTGGGTACGTGCAAATGACCAAAATAATAGAGATATAAACGCACGAAAATAATAGTTATTAAACAAAATACAAAAGATACGGACAGATAAGAAATTAACAAAAAGTACTTGTAAGAGTCAACAAACGGACTTTCTACACCCACCGTTTCAGTTGGAGGGGTCGATTATGTAGCCCCCTTAGACCTCCACGGAAAACTTATGGGTGCTTTCTCTGCGATCGTATTAGACAATTAAACTATGGACATGACTATGATCACCGAAATGCCCGCCAAGCGTCTTAAAGCTATTTTATCATCTTTTGAGCTCACCGTGTAGGTTTTGTAGATAATGTATGAAAATGTATGATGCTGAAATGATCTATGTACCTTATATTATACAAAGCGGCGATGAGGCAAACCGTGCATGCCCTAATTTGGACTTAACCCTTACTAGGAGATACTTATTAAATCCACGCTCACTCGTGAAGTGAATCAGATTGAATCCTCGAAGGGGAAACATATGTAAGTCTGTTACTTAACTCATATAATTATATTGTACATAATTTTATGACTGAACTTCTTCTAAACGATTGCACAGATTTCAATAAAAAAATGTGTGTTTAGGTGGGTCCTTTGATTGCTTAGATTCTCAATTGGATCCGTTAGGTGGTGCTGCAGTTGCTACGGAATGCCGGTAAGAAAGTCCCAGACCTTCCACACTACATAAGTGATTTCTGCAGGTCCGTACTTACCTGCAGGGTCCTCTATTACAGTGACATTGAAGCATTCTCCCATATGTACCACCTGCCACACTGAAAACAAACATACCAGAAGTTCGCTCTGAACAAGATCTCGTTATATCTGGTTTGTGTTAGCTATCAATGTCGGAACCCACGGTTTGTCTGACGCGCACTTCGCCTATTTATTGAGAGACATAAGCATTAAGACGTTAAACAGTTCCAAAACTTACTACGATGTCACGTCATTTGAAATTGCTTTGAATTCAACATTTAATTATTTGTTTATTTACCTGGTATAAAACCACCATCATATAAAATGTTCGCTATTATATCATTTCATAATATGACACACACTTCTTGTGTGAGTGTCAAGAATTATATGGAAAGATGTGTGTGTAGAGTGACTGCAAGCTAGAAGCCTAATTGCATAACTTGAAATCAATTACCAGTGGTCGACCCAGTCACAATTTTGGCGGTGAAGTGACAAAAGTTTAGGTTTCCAATGTCAATATTAATGAAGTCGATGTTGATTACTAGCTGTTCTATGTAGCTGCAGGTCTGCTACGTACTTGTGCGGCACGCGCATGTGTATTGTAGGTTAAATTTAAATTAATTATAATTGTTTAAAAAAACTGTGCTGGGTCCCTATTCTGTATAACATAAGAGATTCCTTGTCAAACATGAAACGTCAAAACGTGTTCTAAACGCAAACGCAGTCCCCGAATACGCCGTGGTAATGAATTGAAAAGGGGAGTCTGATAAAGTAGAACTCTACATTTTTTTCATGCTTTTTTTTATATTATCTAAAATACGTAAATACGTGCTTTTATCGAGTGTTAATAACTTTCTACTAGTGAGATTATTTCCGTGGTATTAACTAATATATTTTCAGTTCGGGCGAACTATAAGTATAAAGGAAATGTTAAAAGTACATTGTAGGTACCTGCTTAAAAGGCTTAAAAGCTAGGTAATATTATCACATTGGATTATATTGTTCCATCTCGTGCCTCAGTTTTTTTATTTTTTTATTGTACGATGTGGAAGCGCTTGGCCTACATCTCACCTGGTTTCATGAGGCTGGAGGTGGAAGTGCACTTCATCCGGAATCCTCAACAATCTGACAAACTGACTACCTTACCTCTTAAGAAGGCTCAGTAGCCTCACTTTTCCGTACAAACGTAGTTTCATTTTCATTTCGAAACAAAGTCCTACCAAACCAAGCACAATATTGTACTCCCCTGTGGATCAAACCTGGGACTCTGGATCTGACACCGGTGGTCGAACTACTAGACCACATAGGTAACTTAAACCAGACACTTGTTTCCGGGGTATGTACCGACTCGTATGTCTCTTCATCCTGTTGGTGTTCCACTGTTGGACATTATGCCGTGGACATGACATGGCATAGTATAGTTAAGTATATAAATAGTCAAAAGTAGCGCATGCTAATAATCTAGATGATCATTACCCTCGTATCTCTCCATACAGTTGACATAGTCCAGCATACAATAGTTCTTAAATGTTCGATAATTGTAGTAAATGGTTCTTCCGCATACTATGCCAGTTCTGAAATAAAAAAAATAGATTTAGTGGGCGCGTGAGTTGAATGCAGCCGGGGTCTGCGGTGGCGGGAGCATGCAACCCGCCACCCGTTCACAAGTTTTTGACCTTGCCAATAAATGATTATTTTGATCGAGCGAGGTTATACCGGACTTTCAAAACGGACATTGACTGTTAATCAAAAAGAAGCTACAAGGCTGTGCACAAGGCAAAGAGTTCCGGCATTTAGAGGTAAGATAGCCAGTTCATCAGACTGTTGAGGTGAAATACGCTTCCATCTTCGGCTTTGTCATAACTAAAAAACAAACCAGGTGAAGGCCGAGCGCTTCCCGTGGTACCTTGAACTCTATGCTTGTCAAGCTTTAGGCCAGACCAAGGATGAGGTATACCATAGAGCGAGCTTTTCCAGTAGGCACCGGCTCTCCCCCGCACTGACGGAACACGGCGAGCATTCTGTCGCTGAACTTTAGGGTGGTCGTTAGCCAACTGAATATAGCCTTTAAAGTCCAGGTCCTACCAATAGTGTTGTGATTATTCAGCCGTAACCGCTAGCAAAATGCAACGATCCCATTACCCGGGATAGACTAGGGATAGACCAGGAGAGCTCACACCTAACTCAGTTATTTACATGTTCAATTAGTATGAACTTACTTGTACGCTCTCAGACAGTAGAACGCTATGTAATCACATGTTTCCTCCAATATCACTCGGTAAGGCGTCGTCCGAGAAGTTGGGTCTTTGATCTTTTCTGTTGTTGACATTTGAAAACTGTGAAACAATCATCTCATTGTTAAAACGCTTTTGCATGAATAAATCAATTAATGAATAACTTTAAAATATTTATTTCAACAATATAACTCATAATTATAAGATATTACTGGATAATTGTCAATTTAATAATATTATTAAATTGTAAACAGTAATATCTTATATATATCTTATATATAGATATTACTGGATAATTGTTTTAATAATATTATTAAATTGACAATTATCCAGTAATATCTTATAATTATGAGTTATATTGTTGAAATAAATATTTTAAACTTAGCTAACAGTTCATTGGGTGGTCTAATCGATTAAGAATGATCACTTCCAGAGAACCTTAGGATGAATAGGATGGTGGAAATCAGTCAGTTCTAACTTAGGACTTTTCCTATTATATATTAGATGAAACAATTATTTATTTATTTAACAGTTATATATTTACTAAATGCGTGCCAAGCCATTGGCAGCGTTGCCACGCTGAATAGCTTTGCTAATTCACTGGCCTATATAAGAGCCATCACTTGGGTCACGCATCTTCTCAATCAAAAGCCCCGCAAGAAAACCCAGCTCCCCGTGGTCCCTAGGTTTTAAACGCAAAAAGCAGCGCCTTTCGACCGAATCAGCCGATGCACCAGCCCTCAAAATGCATTTGCATTCCCAGGAAGATTAGATGGCGCAAGGGTGTCGTTACAAGTAGCGTTCCACACTATAGGCCTACCCATTTCTCAAGAGATAAGAATCATACCGTCTGACCGCTTACAATTATCTTAAAATAGAACATCGACGCTGGTAAAATATTGATGGATGATGTCTTTAAGCCTCGTGTGGTATTAAATCCTGCCGGCAAAACTAGTGCTTGAAAGAACGTGTAAGCCAAGCTGATCTACGGCCGCACCGCACTGAATCTGATGAGCGCACCTTGCAACATCTTACCAAACACAAGTGGCCAAATATATTCCGGGCGATACAAATTTGGTAGCGAAATATTTTTTGCGGGCACTCTTGGTAGTTATAAACGAGGGTAACGACAGCGATGTAGATACACAGTATGCGTTAAAATTTTTAGATGAGGCTTCACGCGCTCCTACGACACGTGATATCACCCAGGCTTCCGAGAGCGATAAAACTATCCAAACGGTTGTGAAGTACATGTTGAGCGGCTGGCCACGCAAAATAAACTGCAAATCGGAATTACCATATTTTCAATGCAAGTCCTGAACCTGCAGTTCGAAAATGGATGTTTGTTCAGAGGGCATAGAGTGGTAATTCCCTTCTCACTCAGGGAAAAGATATTACGTTAATTACACGATACGCATCTAGGAATACGAAAGACTAAAAGTAATGCCAGGGGTAGGATGTGGTGGCCAGGTATAGATTCTGCCATTGAAAACTGGATTGGGGACTGTGCAATCTGTGTTAGCGTACGGGCCGCACCCCCGCGCTATTCCCCCGCACCCTAGCCGCCAGCGGCCAGGTTCTGGCAGCGGCTACACATTGACTATATGACTGCCTAAGGGTATATCTCGAGGTAGTAGATTCATTCAGCAAATGGGTGGAATGTCTCCACATGTATATTGGGATGCACTACACAGGCTTTGATCACAAAACTGAAACAGATTTTCGCTACCTTTGGTATTCCAACTGTTTTAGTATCGGAAAATTATGTCAAAATAAATTCCTTGGAGTTATAACATTTTGTTCTAGTAATGGAATTAAATATATAACGACCCCCATGTAACGGTCAGGGCTTTCAACTTCAAGAGCTTTTCGGCCTGTCATGTTACGTAACAAAATGCTCAAATGTGTTTGTACAAGATAAATGATTCATTATTAGGTTACCTGTTCAATTACAGAAGCACAGTGCACTGTACCACCGGAGAAACGCCCGCGAAGCTTATGTTTGGCCAAAATTAACGATCTCGCTTAGATTTAATCGGTCACCGGTAAACAGCAATTTTCGGTACATGACGTTGTTTGGGTGCGTTGGTACCTACAGCGCACGGAAAGAATCATAGCAGCCAGGAATTGTTGAGCAAGAAGTAGGTAGTCGAATGTATAAAATTACAATCAAGGATTTCAACATTGATTGCATAAGACATGCTGATCAGATTTTAAGTATACGGGGAGCCACGTTCTATCGTTACGGCCAAATTGGGGTACCAATGGGACTCAGAAGTTTCAACCACCCGAGTCAAGAGTTTCATTAAGTGAATATGCCGGTATAAACACAGAACGTGAAACTGATGAGTCAAAGTCAAAGTAAAATATATTTATTCAGTAATTTTTTTTAGGATCACTTTGAAACGTCAAATCTACCGCCTGTTCGGAATCGCGACCAGCACACAAGGAGAAAAGCAAGAACCTCGGGCTAGTATTTTTTTTTTCACGATCCACTACAATAGCTTAAAATTATTTTACTAATTACAATTTATTCACTGGAGCAAATTCATTTTTTTAATGCCAGGCTTTTTTATCTTCTAGGTAATCTGAAGTTTTATAATAAGCTTTCCTGGATAGCTTTTGTTTTACAAAATTTTTGAATTTATTATTTAACAAGCTTAGCACATCACTTGGCAATTTATTATAAAAGCGTACAGTTTGCCCTATGAACGATTTATTAACCTTATGGAGCCTAGTTGTGGGAACAGCGAGTTTATTCTTATTTCTAGTATTATAATTATGTTTATCACAGTTTTTGTCAAATAAGCTTATGTTTTTACGCGCGTACATAATATTTTTATAAATATATTGGCAGGGCATAGTCAATATATTTATTTCCTTAAACTTGTCTCTTAATGAATCTCTGGGACCCATTTTGTAATCAGCGCGAACAGCCCTCTTCTGCAAAAAGAAAATGGTGTCTATATCTGCAGCACTTCCCCACAGTATGCCATATGACAAAATACTGTGAAAGTAACTGAAGTATACTAGTCTTGCTGTAGCAACGTCTGTGAGAAGACGTATCTTCTTTACAGCATATGCTGCAGAACTAAGTCTCTTCGCCAGTTTATCTATGTGTGGGCCCCATTGAAGTTTATTATCTAAAGTTAATCCCAAAAATACAGTGGTTTTGACTAATTCTGTGTTTTCCTCTTTAACTTTTATATTAGCTTAAACTTCAGTTACATTTGGTAAAATAAATCGAATAAATTTGGTCTTTTTCTGATTGAGTACTAAGTTATTTACATTAAACCAGTTAACATTTTTTGAGATAGCATTGTTTACGATGTCAAAGTTAGTCATATGTCGCTTTAATCTAAATAGAAGTGCCGTATCATCTGCAAACAGTACAATCATCTTTAATTATTTGGGGCAGATCATAAATATATACTAAAAACAAGAAAGGCCTCAATATTAAACCCTGCAGCACACCCATGGTAACCAAAACTCCTGAAGAACGCTGGCCGTTCACGTCAACATGCTGTATGCGATCAGGTAAGACGTGAGTAAGTCTAGTGCAACACCCTTGATACCATAGTGGTCTAATTTCATAATCAGTGGATCATGGTGCACGCAGTCAAAAGCCTTAGACAAATCACAAAATACTCCCAACGCATCATGTGATTTCTCCCAGGCCTCGAAAATATGCGATACTAAACTAACACTGGCATCAGCAGAGCAACCTCTTGTAAATCCAAATTGTTTATCATGAAATAGGGCGTTAGCATAAAAACGACTATGTAACTGTGTAAGAATAATCTTCTCAAAGATTTTACTGAATGTCAATAGTACTGATATCAGCCTAAAGTTTGTTGGATCAGAACTGTTACCAGATTTAATAAACTCTTTTTGGAAAAAAATGGAACCGACTTCACCACTAAAAACTTACAAATAACTCTTAGGGTTAGTTCATATAATTTGAAGTTGGTGGGGAATTGCCAACCACAACAACTTGTTTATTGTATGGCACCGCCTTCAAATTATATGAACTTACCCTAAGAGTTATTTGTAAGTTTTTAGTGGTGAAGTCGGTTCCATTTTTTTCCAAAGAGTTTATTTTTAGCTTTTTTTCGTTGTAAAACCTACGACACCACGACGTCTCCGACACACTATTTAAGAGTCGTGTGAGGGTGCAATAATACGTTATATTTTGTATGAAAATATATATTCCAAATCGGTTAAGAAATAACGAAGTTCTGAGGTAACGCAGTAGTAGTCATTAAAGAGTCATCGATCACCAACACGCAGGCATGTTGGTGATCGATGACGCAGGCCAAGCGCGAGTATTATGGCAAAACCCTCCATTGCTTTCATTAGCATTAGGGGAGGCCCATGTCCTATACAGTTGACTTTTATGGGCTGTAATTATGATGATGATACATGTAATCATCAAAATCTATTGATATACATCAACATTGTCTAGGGATATTCAACATTTTGTTGATTTTTACAAAAACTGAAAATATTTTTTTACAAAACTAGGTATGGTGAGAATCTTTATTTTGTGTTATGTATTAATAATAATAAAAACAACAGTATTATTGATTTTTTTAATAAACATTAAAGTATGAACAAAATCTCGAAAAATCAGAACATTTACAAGGTTCGGTAAATTGTGTTAAAACTATTTTTACGTTGCCTTGACTTTATAAAATTACCTTTCTACAATTTAATAATCGGTGTTGCCTCCCCTGACGTTGATAACACATCTGCACCGGTTATTCATACTCAAAATTAGGGTGCCTATGTCATGTATCATGTTCCTGAAGGGCAGCTGACACCAAACGCGCCGTGTGTGGAGGGGCATTATCATGCATGAGCTGAAGTTCCTGGCCAATTTGAACTCTGTGAGGGATGATCACAGGTTCTATGACCTCGTTCCGGTATTTTAGTGCAGTCATGCTGCCTCTTATCCAAATGAGCTCGGTTCGCGCGCCAATGCAAATTCCCGCACAAACCATGATTGTCCCACCTCGGTACGAATGGATCTCTTGTGGCTGCTGGAGGCGACTTTCTCTGCCTGGAACTCTCCAAACACGTGTTCTTCGTGAATCGGGGTGGAATCCAAACCGAGACTAACCATTGTCCATTGGCCATTGTTCCATAACAAATGTTCTTGAGCCCAAAGAAGTCGCCTTTCGCGATTGCCTCGTCGTAGAGCTGGCACACGGATCGGCCTACGAGAATGAAGATCGACTTCATGAAGCCTTCTTCTGACGGTTTGGTCGCTGACTGACAGCTGATGGTCTGACTGAAGCCTTTGCACTAGCTGCTTTGCTGTGAGATTGGGTTCCCTCCTGGCGGAATTTTGGAGAAAACGATCCTGTCTAGGGGTGGTTACTCGATTTTTTTCAGTGTGGCGTTTTCTTACATCCCCAGTAATACGATAACGTGACCACAATTGAGAAATTACGTTTTGATTGGTGTTATGGGTATTGGCAACCACGCGATGGATAGCACCGGCTTGTAACATGCCTATCGCTCTTATCATTTCTTCTCTGCTTAAATGTCGACGTTCCATGACATTACGAATATCACAAGATTCGTTAAAATTAAAAATTACTTAGACAGCACTAATTGATAATTAAATAAAAGCTAATTTATCTTAGGCAAAATTAACGTTGTTTAATTTAAATCGGAGTCCCCGTTCTATCTTTTGTTTATTGCGTTCTATTTTTTTTTTCTACATTTAAAAAGGGAACAAAAGAGGTTTAATTCCATATATAAATTTTTCTAAAAAGCAAACAGTTTGTAAGCAAATCATTTCGAAATGGAATATGCCTAGACAATGTTGATGTGTATATAATATATGTATATATATATATATGATCTATGATGATAATCTAATTATCTTAAAAAAAAAAACAATACACCCGAATTGATTTTTTTGAAGTCGGTTAAAAAGAGGTTTTATTTTACTATATTTCATAAAATTTGGGAAATAAAATTGTTTATTACATGATGGTACATTGTTTTTCAGTATTGCCTCTGCCATAATATTTGAAGAGTTTAATGATTTTGTGGTAGAAACAGGTATATCAGTAAAAAACGTTTCAAAAGCTGTTGCAACATCAGTATTTTGGGATATATTAAGATTTCCTATTTTTGTGTTGCTGCTTTTCCCTTTTCTAGTCTCACTATTAATAATTTTCCAAGTAGCTTTAACTTTATCTTTACTATTTACAATCTTTTTTCTCAAGCATTGGGATTTAGCGGCGACACAAACTTTCTTAAAGATTTTAGAATATTTTTAACTTTATCATTAAACTCTTCACTAAAGTTGTACTGTTTTTCAACATAAAGTTCATACAATTTTCTTCTACTTTTATGTATTCCCGCTGTTGACCACTCACTAAATGTTGTATTATCAGAGATTGTTTTGGATGTAAATATTGAGTTAAATATGTTGCTAAATTTAGTGGAAAATGTATTATAATAAACAATCAGGATAGTTGCCATTATATGAAACAGGTAATTTAGATATTAGTGCTAATTTTAATTTTTACACTCTATCATCTGTCAGTGGTACAAAAGTAATTTTCTCTTCATATTAGTTTTAAATTGTGTTTCGAATTTAATATTTTTTCCTAGATGGTCAGATTTTATTCTACTTATTCATATAATGTTGGCATCTGTAAATATATTATCTATACATTTAGCTAAGGTTTCAGTTATTCTAGTAGGCTCCACAAACATAGGTTTTAGATTAAAGGAGTTAAACAAGTTAGTATTTTTTTTGCTTTATGTGTCTTTGGTCAATAGATCAATTTGAAAATCTCCACAAGCTATCAATTGTTTTTTTGATTCTGACACTTTAAACAATATTTGTTCCATAACATTTTCAAAAATTGAATATTTGGCACAAGGTGGGCTGTATACACTTATGATAATGAATTGCTCCAGCCCGACACAAGCTATTTCAATTTCCTTCTCAACTGAATGATTAACAATGTCAGTCCGATCTTTAAATTTTATTTGTTTGTTTAACAATATTACTGCAGAAAGAAGTACTAATCTGGTGATTACTGAAAATAAACATGAGCTCATGTCGTTTAAGCCAATTTTCAGGTATGCAAATGATGTCAATATGATCAGAGTTCATGAATAATTCCAGTTCAAGCACCTTATTTTCTAAGCCTTCAATGGTCTGACTTAACAATTTGATAGTTTTTTTGTGTTTGGGGCATATTTTCTTAGTATTATTTACCAGTATAGTATTACATCTATTTGACTTATTTGATTTGGGCAAATTATTTAAACACATTTTTGACTTGCTTTCTAAGCTATGTTTACTTAACATCTTTGGTGGCATTTATGGCATTTATGCTAGAGACTTCCTCTATTGTCTTATGAACTAATTTAAATTACTTGGAATATTTTCCGATACATTAATATATTGCCTGTGCTCAATAAAAGCAGTCTGATTAGCCAAATTCTTGGCTGTTATACTAAAAAAATAAGATAGCGACACAGCTACCTGTCGTTTGTAAAAGTTTGGTAGGTAGTAACTACCTCGGGTCAAATTAACATTATTACTAACACAATTGTTAGAATCAATCAGATGGATTAAATTATTATTATGTGACATTGTATACAATATCTTGTTTAATTTATATCTTAGATCATTTTCAGCTTGTGGCAAGCAACTACTATAAGGAAATGTATACAATACCATTTTGTTTACATTCAGAGAGCTTATAGTATCAAAGTATTTAATAAGGTCCCATTTGTTGACATCACCCCTATTTACATACCAACACCCAACCAACATAGAAAATACTATAGAAAATAACGATGAGGGAGAAAGATGGGCCGATTGTATTGGTGAAGAGTTTGAGAGAGGGACGGTTGCAGAGGTAGCCACGGTGGCGCCAGATCGGTCGGGTGTTCTCGGGTGTTCGTTGGACGCCTAAAGCGTATAGCAAATCGAGTAGATTATAAGCAATATTATTAGTTAGCTAAGTAATTAAGTAAACCAGGCTTAACTTAGTAAACCTTAGTAATGATTACAGAATCTCTTGTCCGGAACTCAGGGCACCAAAATTAGAATTATTTAATTATATATTTATAAGTATTTTAAGAAATAAATTTATCTTTAGTAATAACCATTTTCGTATTGTTTGTCAACAGAGTCAACATCTAATTGGGGAGGAATTAAATGTATGTATACCTAAGATCCTACACAGAGCGTTGCGTATCTACTTGCAGCGCCTGCACTGTTGTCAAGTCAGTAATAAACGTGCCCTTGTACTAGCTGGTATTTTCACTGATCCCCGTACATCTCACGGAGGATTATCAACTTGGAGACGGAACAAGATCATGCTATGTGCATCAAGCCTTACAACGTAGGTCACTTCCACAAAGAACATGGCTACGGCACTGCATTGCGCCCGTCAACTTGAGGCATAAAGGTGCTAAGCCTCGTGTGCCCATAATTTTACCGGGAACCATACCCTTCAAACCGGAACACAGCAGCTTGGTGGCCGCAATAGGTACCTATAGTGGTTGTAGGGTATCATTTAAGAGATTTCCCCCTCGAAAAAATAAAAAGAAGAATTAGATTAAGTAGGTTTCTTCGCTAACTTTGGTCTTCACACTAGGATTCCCTGTGTTGTGAAGACCAAATATGTTTGCTAGTTTGAAATTCATTTATGGGATGAGGCTTTATCTTATATACCTTGGGAAGCTGAAGTTTTGTGGGGGGGTACCAATCAAGCCACGGCTGTCCGTAGTTGTCGTTTCCACTTGTGGAGTTTTGTTCTGCAAGACATACAAAACAAGTGATCAGTAGGATTAGTGTCATTATCATCATCATGTTCAACAGTCCGCAAGCGTTCACTGCTGGACAGGGCCTTTTCCTAAATAAGAGGGATTTGCCATTAGCAGCTGGTTTTCAAGAGGAAGAAACGATGCAGCACGTGGTTGTTCACTGCGCCGCCACAAGGGAAGCCAGCGTGAAATCTCTACATCAGTTACTTGACCCACCTGCTGAGGAATAAGCGGCATCAACCTCAAGTATATAGATGCATTTGGCTGGTGAATATGTCCTGATGTAGATATATATCGATGAAGAAGAAACAAGTAGCTTGCATTCATAGGTAGGTATAATGTCCAAGCACCACTACACATCACTACGTTAATCGAGAGAAGGAGCGGAAGGTACAGTATAATTAGGTATGAGAGCAGGCAACAAGAGAAAAGTATTAAAAGACAGTAAATATTACTCGATTTCGTCAGGTCGCGGCTGGAGTCGCGCGGGGTGCTACAGGGCGCGCCTGAGAACCTGTTGACCGCTCGCTGTTGGCCCTCTGTGGCCTAGTGGTTCGCCCACCGATATCAGACCCATAGGTCCCGGGTTCGATCCCCATGGCAAGCTACCACCATCTTACCTAGTCTATATCTTACATAAGTCTTTCGCCAAATCAACAATTCTGAATTGTTGTGTTCCGGCATTTAGAGGTAAGATAGTTCCTTGAATTGTTGAGGATTCCGCGTGAAGTGCACCTCCACTCCCTTAACTTGTAATCAGGTAAGATGAAAGCCATGCGCTTCTCCGTCGTACAATAAAAAAAACAAGATTTAGTAGGTATGCTATACGAGCGCGCGCGGGACCGCGGGCGCAATTACCTATTACACTAGTTCTTTTAGACATTGTATCGTAAACTAGGTGGCATACCTCTGCTGCATTATAAAGGTTATATAAATGATAGTAAGAACCAGATGATATCGCACGAATGAACGTAAACATATGGTGTACATAGATAATGTAGATATAGTGTATAAAGTAGGTACTAGGTATATGGCATAAATATATGGTTAGAAAAAAGTGTTATAGGAAAGTATGGGAAGATCCCCTCAAGTACTCTGGACAGCATCCCGGGCCCTTCTCCGTTTCTTCAAGCAGTTGAGTTGGCTGGATTTACCTTTACTGCAATCACCAATTCGCTTGCCAAGCGTGATATTAATAGTGTAATACTTGCAAATTCGTAATTTTGTACTGAATGAATTTTTTTATACAACTAGGAGACGGAACGAGCTAGTAGTCCACCTGAAATTAAGTGCATCTCTTGCTTATAACAATGCTTTACTGCGTAGGTCACATCCACTGCATTGCACTGCACTGCACTGTCACTGCATTGCGCCCGTCAACTTGAGGTATAAAGGTGTTAAGCCTCGCGTGCCCGTAATTTCACCTGCAACTATACCCTTCAAACCGGAACACAGCAATACTACTTGGCGGCAGAAATAGGTATGGTGGTAGTACTTCTCAGGGTGAGCCCTTTCATAAGGGGTAAGTAAGAGTAGCAGATACTCTTAACTAGTCATAAGATTTTTTACATAAATATCTACATCCGCTCATCAAAATCTACCACATCAATGTAGCCATAATTTTACATATCATGAAAATTGGATAACCCGTTCCAGAGTTACGTATAGATAGCGACACAAAACAATAAAAATGTAAACATTCAAAATAATGGATGTGGGGGGAAATATAAAAAGTAAGTTTTCTAATGACCTTATTGATATGAAAACATGAAGAAATAAAAAAAAATGTTATGCAGGCGTAAAATATTAAAAGATATTAAGAAGCTTCACGACGCACCGTTCGGCTTCAGAGCTGGGCTTTCCACAGGGAGTGCCATCTATGCCCTCAAGGAGACCATCACGTACTGTACCAAACGGGGGACACCAGTATTCGGATGCTTTCTCGATTTATCAAAGGCATTCGACCTGGTGTCATACCAGCTGCCTGTACGTCAGCTCATGACGCATGCGGGATGCTCCATCGATGGTCAGAGGGTCAATAGCATCAGCTACGCGGATGATATGGTGCTGCTGTGTTGTACGCGAGGACTATGTCGATCGGCACGGACTCAAATACAATAACAAGAAGAGCCCCGTCTGTCTAGATGGTCGTGAACTAGTAGGAGTAAGTAAATTCAGATATTTAGGGCATTGGGGTCACTGCTGATTTAAAAGATAATGTTGATATAGAAAAGGAACGTAGGGCACTGGCGGTACGAGGAAACATGTTGAGACACAGGATGCTGGGCAGCACCAATAGCTTGCTATGTGTTCTGGCAGACAGACATTGCAGTAGCCTGCAAAGCCACTGGATGTCTAGTCTTATAAACCCTTGCGCTAAACAAATTTATTACATAAACTAAATTCATTGTATTTTGTGTACCTATGTGAAAAATTATATAGTATTTTTGACCATGTATCAATCTCAATCAAAACTCTGATATGGATACTGATATGGTATATTTGATATGATGTCTGAAAAAAAAAAGAAAGTGTATTGTTGTTTATAGGACTTTGCTACGGAATATCACGGTACATCCTTCCGAGGGGTAGTCAGTTAGTTTGAAAATAAAAAAAAAAATCGAAAAGACATTTATTTGCAACTCTTACACAAAAATCAACATAAAAATAATAATAAATAGAGACAAATAATAAAAATGTAAATTAAATAGTTAGCTCGCATAGAATTGCAAAAAGGTCTCATCTCAGCGTTAATGCAGGTTCGGGGTACCTGCGCTGATCTTCCGTTGAGTTCTTTGCAGTCCTTGTATTAATGTACCTATGTAATTAAAGTGTAATTTATTATTTTACTAGCTTGTAAGTTCTCATTTTAAGTTTATTGTAAATTCTTTCTAAACCAGAAACATACATTTGTTACGTTTTTTGATATTTTTTTATTAAATTACAGGCATGATTGTGCTTGGCCATCATCTCACTTGTTTTGCAAGTTATAATAAGGCCGAAGGTGGCAGCGCACTTCACCCGGAATACTCAGCATACTGAGGAACTTATTGTGGGGCTCAGGGCCAAGAGGCTCATAGGTGAATCGTAACTTGCTAAATCTAAGACTTAACATCCTGATCCATCTTCACGAGAAGTTGGAGTGTTACTCGGTTTTTACAGAATGTACTTCGGTGAGTGTGTCCCTTCGCGATGTCATTCCGCCCTCACCGTTCTTTTATAGTATTTTAGACGATCTCAAAAATCACATACATACACAAACATAGCAGAACGAAAAAAAACGTACTAAAGAGAATAAAAGAGAAAAAACTGAGAAATAAATTAAGACAAACAGAAAAAACCGAACACAAGATGATATAGCAAATCCAGTCCTTTCAAAAACAGAACTTACAGCTAAGCTAGTAGTAGCTCTGCTTTCTGCGATATAGGTTTGATCCCCACCCGGGACAAACATTTATTGTGTATTGAATATTGTTGTTTGTTCTTTGTTTGGGTGTTATATTGTACTAAATGACAGTGTACGAATTTACAAAGCGTGTAATGTAAAAATAAACAGAAGACTCACTGAACCGACAAAAGTTTGTTCAAACATTACGACCACTGAAACAAAGTGATAGGTACATTACCACTGCGAATCACAATACAAACAGCCTATATTTCCATTGGACTGCTGAGCTCCTTCCTGAACTTGAGGTTCTTTAACCGCCTCTGTGATCTAGTGGTTGAACCCACCGATTTCAGATTCAGAGTTCCCGGCGGATCCCCAGGGGGACTACATAATTGTGATTGGTTTGGTTGGTGGTAGGACTTAGATTAAGTCCGCCTGGCTAGCTACCACCATCTTACCTTATTCTGTCGCCATAACAACAATTCTTAAATTGTTGTGTTCCAGCATTTAGAGGTTAGATAGCCAGAAGTGCGCCTCCACCTTCGGCCTTAACTTAACTTGTAACCAGGTGAGATGAAGGCCAAGCGTTTTCTCGTCGTGCATTAAAAAAAAAGACTTTTACTGGCCGACTCTCCGGCATGCTTAGCGCGAGTTTGTGACGTTTCCCACCGTGACAACGTAAGTAGCGGACGTATGCTATGCCTACTTGGATGTGATACAAGCAGCGCCTTAGTGTTCATGTTTTACTACAGCCCCCAATTCACTCCATTGAGTGTCAATTCTACTTGCGTTACTTGTTTTGTTTATGTCAATTAGGTTTCAGCACACTTATTGCTGATTTTTCCGTATCTGAAATCGGTGGGTTGAACTACTAGACCACAGAGGCGGTTAAACATTACTGACTTTTAGTCATTGCTACTTTAGGTTCGTGGTATATAACTCGCAGAACCGATAACCACAGAGGATTAACAGTTCTCGCATGGCGACCAAAATTATTAGCAAAAATAAAAATGGAGTGTAAGAAGACTCGATGGAACAACGAAACTGTGGCGGTCATGGGGTGTCGATGCATGGAGGTGGCTCAGTGTCGATTGGGCGAGGCCTGTATCTTTAGTAGTAGACATCATCATCATCATCATCATCATCATTTCAGCCCATATACGTCCACTGCTGAACATAGGCCTCCCCAATCGACGCCACAAATATTGATCTGAGCCAACTCCATATATCGACTCCCCGCAACAGCCACAATGTCATCGGTCCATCGAGTGGACCACTGCCACTTCAGCTTGTTTTTTCTGAGAGCTATATATGTAGCAGTAGACATATGTAGCATGAAATGATGATGATGGTGATGCCAAATTTTTGTGTTATTATACAAACAAAAGCCTTACCGATTATAACATAGTAAGCCATCATTGCCATAACAGTTGTATCGAGTTTTTAAATGTAAGTTTTCGTGAGTTATAAGGAATATGGAGTTTAAGGCTTGGATATCTTGCTCTTTCGCACACAAAACCGTGACAGCAAATACATCGAATAATGGTACAAATATTGAAGCAACCGCTGTTTTACGTAAACTATGCAGTGCAGTGTGTAAGTACCGCTAGTTGAATTCGCTCAACTTCAGTAACTTATGTATCAGGGTTCTTTATAGGAATCGGAATCCTTATTTTAATTCATCATCATTTCAGCCCACATACGTCCACTGCTGAACATACGCCTCCCCCAATCGACGCCATAAAAAGCAATTCTGAGCCGCCTCCAGCCATCGACTCTCCACTACAGCCACAATGTCATCGGTCCATCGAGTCCTCACGCACTCTGTTTCGCGTTTAATTGTGGTCGCCATGCGAGAACCTGGGCTCCCCAGCGGTTATTGGCTCTACAAACTATATGGCCTGTCCACTGCCACTTAATTAATAATTTGACCCAGTTAGGGTCAAATAATTAACTTACCCTGACTTTTGTACCCTTATTATAAAAAAAACACTTTTGTGGAAACACAGTGAGCTGGTGGGAGGCTTAGACAAAATAATAAAGAACACCCTTTCCACGGTTTTGAATATTGAGATGACAGAACATGGTCGCAGGCCTCATTGCCTGTTCGATTGGGCGGCTTAGGTATACGCAAAATTTCTAGTGTTGCTTTGCCAGCGTTCTTGTATTCCGTCTATAGTACACATTCTTTGGTTGAGAAAATTCTAACACCATCTATTTCGGCTGTTCCTGGCAATTTGCTCGAAATTTCTTATCTTGACGAGACTCGAAATACAACAAATACAAATACAAATCGTTTATTTTCAATCAACTCAGGATCATTTGATATCACAAACAGTTTCATACAAAATAGGTACATACTTATAAATCTAGCAGACATTGAAAGGGTAACGGGCATGTCACAAAATACAAATATAAATTTAATGAATTACAAAATGTCAAAATAAAATTAATAAAAGTCACAAAACAAAATAATGATTTAAAAATGAATTGAATTGCAAAATGTCAAGATATTCATAAAAGCCACAACAAAGTAATTATTTAAAAATGTCAAGTCTGAATTTATTATTATTATTGAGAGCATGCATCTGGGCGCAGTGATACAAATAAATGCAGTCAAACCTATTTGCATATACGTAGATAATGCTGTTGGAGCTGGCCCGGACCCTGCGCACCAGAATGTACCCCGCTTGCGCATGGTGCTGTAGAAACAGTCCACGCGCATCTCGGCGAACATCCCTGACGCACTACAGAACCGGGGCAGTCCCATCAGCACTCTGAACGCATTATTATATTGAACACGCAAACCGCTGTACTGTTTTTGCGTATAGTTCACCCATAGGCTGCACGTGTAGAAACTCGAACAGTAAGCCTTAAATAGTGTAGTTTTCACTTGTTTTGAGCAGCGTGCAAATCTACGAGCTATCATGTTTGCTCTTATAGACAGCGCCCTCCGTTCTCTCTCAATGTCAGCATCGTCTTTCAAGTCAGAGGTCAGAAAATGTCCCAGATATTTAAACTTATCTACTACGTTAAGCGGTACTCCACACAGTTTTATGCACGGTATAGTGGACACTGGACAGCTTCCTCTGGCACGAAAAACCATGCATTCACTTTTCGTACTGTTATATTTTAGGCCATGTTCGTAAGCATACCTCTCGCAAATGCCTAGTAACCTGGCTAACCCACAATTTGATGCACTCAACAGCACCATGTCGTCTGAATAACTAAGATTGTTGACACAAACACCGTCAATATGGAAATGCTTGGCATAGTACTTGTCCTAATACCGATCCCCTAAAACACCTTTCGGCATAACGGCAGTGGGACGGGCCTCTGTGCGAGTTAACACCTCCACAAATCGTGCTGTTTCAAAATGGGAATCAGGTCTTTGGCTGCAAGCACATCCATCTTACAATACCGGTACACTTATGGATCCTGTAACTTTCCGTATTGCCACTTGTCTTCAGTTGGGTGCAAGATGCTGCGCCTCTCACCAGTGCCGGTGCGGTGCGGCCGTAGATCAATTTGGTTTTCACGGACTTTCGTGCACAAGGTCTGCCGGCAGGATTTTGCGCCACGCAAGTCTTAATGACATTATCCGTCGAGCTTTTACCAGTGTCAATGTGCCAGCCATTCTTGAACCGAATGGTCTGTTACGTGATGATGGTAAGCGGCCCGACGGTATGACTCTTGTCCCTTGGGAAATGGGTAGGCCTTTGGTGTGTGACGCTACCTGCGTTGACACTCTAGCGCCATCTCATCTGCCTGGGACATCAGTTAGGGCTGGTGCGGCGGCTGATTCGGCCGAGGATCACAAAAGGCGCAAATATAGTGGTCTCGACAGAGCTTACCTATTTGAGCCTTTTGGGGTGGAGACCTTGGGTCCGTGGGGAGCCGGTGCCCTCCGGGTTTTCAAAAATCTTGCGGGGCTTTTGATTAAGGCGACACTTGACCCAAGACTCTTATTTAGGCCAGCGAATTAGCATAGCTATTAAGCGTGGCAATGCAGCGCAATAAAGTCTTGGGCACGCTACTGTCTGGTACTGGTCTGGAACAGTTGAGTTACCTATAGGCCGTTTGTAACGAGCCTTATGTAATCTGACTGATTCCTTTGTACATAGTTAGTTTAATTGTACTTTTTATTGAATAAATGAACTTATATGTAGGTAGGTATAATCAGTAACTTAATAAAAAAATTAGAAAATAAATTAAAAACACAAAAATGTTTTTAGCTAATTGATTCAGGCGTTATTTTGCGGAAATCCATATTTCAAAATAAAATCTGAAAACCGAAAAAATATTTAGAAATAAATCCGCTAAATCTCTCTGAAAAAATCAAATCGACACGTGTTTCGCCTCTACACGAGGATGCCTCGTATTACTATTTTTTTTTTCTGTTTTCAGATTTTATTTTACAAAAATGTTTCTAGCTTTGCTAAATTGAGTAAACAAAAATGTAATTTAAATGAGGAATTAGAAACTTGTTACAGCTTACTTGGCCGTAATTCCAAAGAAATTCAGTACATGTCTGAGAAAATAGTAAGTTTGGAAATATCTTTACATGAGGTGACCATGAAATACAATAAAGCTGAACAAGATTCTTGTGAGAATATTCAAAAAATTAATAAAATTGTAGAAATGGTTAACAATGAAAGTATCTATGTACAAGTACAACATAGTAGCTCCCAGACCGACCCATGTACCACAGACCAGCCAGTGACTCAGGGTGCTTCATCGGGATGGGTGGAACCACGGGTACCAGCAGTTGTGCAACCCGATTCCCCTGTGGTACTACTACCTAAACAACATGTGCAGGCTGAGGCAGGTCCAGTACACACAACAGAAAACTGTGGTGTACTCAGATAGTCTAGGAGTAGGGTTGGGTCGGTTGCTAAACGATAGGTTAGGAGACCAAGTGGTAACTAACTACTGCTTTCCTGACTCTTCTATCCATAGGCTGATAAAGAGCTTAAATGAGGCGTCTTTTGACAATAAAACAACATTGATTGTACAGTTACGTAATAGTAATGGTGTCAAGCGCCGTGATGTAAATAAATTAGTTGAGTTACTATTACATAAATTGGACATGGGGTTGGATAAACTGATATTGTGTGCATTCCCATACTCGAAATTATTTTCAAAAAATGAGAAATTTAATATTTTTAATATTAACCTTATGCTTTACAACTTGACATGTCGCCATAGTGACATTTTATTTTTATCAGTGACTTTAGACTTTTTTTTACCAGATACAATGTATCTCAGTAGATATAGTAGGATAATTATTGCTAAATTGTTAGCATTTAATATTTGTGACAAAGTTATAGGTACTATAGCTACAGACACTGACGGGCTTACAGTTAGTAGCAGTACTATCATGGGCGTTCAAACAGTATGGTCAGATGACAAGCATTTAAACTGACCACCAAGACAACGGGAGAGCCTAATAGGTTACACATAGTCCATCAAAATATTCAAGGCCTTTCCAGAAAAAACTTATCACAAGTAGAATTATTTTTAAATAAAATGAACATCAGTGTTATGGGCATCACTGAACACTTTATATTGCATCAAAAGTTACTACCTCATTATGGAGACTACCTTATTGTTAGCGCATACAAGCGTAGGCATACCACTCAAGGTGGTTCTTTAATTATTGTAAAGAAAACACTCAAATTTGAGGAGCGTAAAGATATTGTGAAACTCACCATTTAAGAAGTTATAGAGCTGTCATGTGTTGAACTGGAACAGCACATAGTGGTATGTGTCTATCGTCCTCCCCACGCAAATTACGCGCTTTTTGAGTCCACTATGGAAAATGTACTGAGCAAAACATTCAGTCGTTATAAATCAATAATAGTGCTCGGTGACTTCAATATTGATATCCCTGTTAATCCTCTAACTGAAAAAATCATTAACTTATTTAAATGTTTCAACCTTAAACACCAATTCGATAAACCAACCAGGGTAACTCTAACAAATGCCACTTGCATAGATAATGTATATTGTAGCGATACTGCCCTTGAAAAACACGTGTTTAAAAAATTTGATTCAGACCATTATGGTCAATATGTTTTATTTGATTGTAATTTACAACAAGAGCTACCGGAAATCACATACATACCAATTACCGAAGCTAGCATTTAAAATTACAAAATAACATTAGTCAAAAGATTTCCCTTATCCCATGCTTGAATGATCCAAATGAGCTTTATAATATATTGTCTAATCTAATACATAAAGAACTAGAGTATACGTTCCTACAAAAAACATGCAAAGCTAAATCTGGTTCCATGTTTGCAGATTGGGCAACAGCCGGTATCTATAAAAGTAGGAGCAGATTGTATGAACTATATGCAGAAAGACAGTCAAGGCTACACGAGTTATCATTTGTTTCTTTTGTCAAAAACTACTCAAAATTCTTTAAAAATGTCATGCTGCAAAATCATTGCAAATAAAAAGGAAAATAGAGCAGTCATCAAATAAAATAAAGGCTACCTGGAAAATTGTAAATAACCAAACAGGTAAAGCAAAACCTTTGGAAAAGCAGATAAACTTAAAAGTTGACGATAGAATTTTGACTGATAACTATGAAGTTGCTAATGAATTAACCCGCTTATTTTCTTGTGTACCAAAAATTGTTACTCGACCATTAAACTCCTTTGTTGATCGTGCGTTAGACTTTCTTGAAGTGTTAAAAGGTGTAATGGTTCATTTAGCTTCAGACACGTCAATGCTGATTGTATTATATAAGCTTTTAAGTCAATAAATATTAAAAATACTGAAGATCTCTGGGGAATATCTGTAAAGATCTTAAACACAATTGTTTTTGATATATCACCATGTCTAGCATATATATTTAATACAAGCATCGACGAAACAATCTTTCCAGATTTTATGAAATATAAGCTGATTCCTGTATTCAAATCTGGAAATGAAAAGGATCCAGGTTATTATCGACCAATCTCAATTCTGCCAGAATGTAGTAAAATATTTGAAAAACTTATTCTTAACCAGTTGTTGTCACATTTTAACTGTAACAGGCTACTTCATGAAAAACAATTTGGGTTTACTTTTTAAAGGTCGTTCAACCACTGACGCTGGTGCTATGCTGTTGAAGTACGTTTTTAAAACCTGGGAAGGAAAACAGGATGCCATAGGAGTTTTCTGTGATTTATCTAAGGCTTTTGACTGCGTAGATCATGACACCTTTATCTCAAAGCTAAAACTCTATGGCATTCAGAATCAGGCAATAAGCTTCATGCGTAGCTACCTATCGAATCGCATTCAAAAAGTGGACATTAACGGTAGCAAATCTTCGGGAACATCCACTAACATCGGTGTACCACAAGGGTCAATCTTGGGGCCTTTTTTGTTTCTAGTCTATGTCAATGATCTGCCTTCCTGTGTAGAGGATTTATGTGATATTGTTTTGTTTGCAGACGATACTTTATTAATATTTAGAGTTGATAGGGCTAAAGATAATTATGATTGTGTAAATGCTTCTCTAGCTAGAGTTCTTGATTGGTTTACGGTATATAAACTCTTATTGAATGAGAAAAAAACCAAATACATTAGATTCACCTTGCCTAACGCCCAAGTCAGCAATGCTAACATTATCTTAAATAGAGAAATACTTAATTTTATGGAAGCAACTACTTTCTTGGGTTTAAATATCGATGCAAAGTTGCATTGGGGAATTCATATTAATACATTAGCTAGCAGACTAAGCTCTGCAGCTTACGCAGTACGTACCATAAGGCATCTTACTGATGAAACCGCTTATTTTAGTAGTAAAGTTTATTTTAGTTACTTTCACAGCGTTATGTCCTATGGCATATTTTTATGGGGAAATGCAGCAGATATTGAAAGCATTTTTATCCTGCAAAAGAGAGCTGTACGGGCAATTTATAAATTGAAAACTCGTGACTCTCTCAGGGAACGTTTTAAAGAGATTGGTATTATGACAGTCAGCTCCCAATATATTTATGAAAACCTAATGCACGCACACAGGAACATTGATGAGTTTGTTAAAAGAAGTGATGTACACAGTGTTAATACTAGAAATAAAAATAAACTTGACATACCTAGGTATCGCTTAGGAAAAGTAAATAATTCATTCTTAGGAAGCTGTGTACGATTCTATAATAAGCTTCCTCAAAGCGCCACCAAACTCTCTGCTCGTAAATTCAAATTGTATATAAAGAATAATTTAATTAAAAGAGCCTACTACAAAATAAGTGACTATATCGACGATAAGAACGCGTGGCCCGATGTTGCTATACCAGTTGACAGTTAAATGGTGATTTCTCAATGTCAAGAAACTGCCCATTAGATAGTTATGTAGTAATCAATGTTTTAAGATAATATTAAGTTTTTAGTTTTATGATGTAGGTAACACTTGTAATGTTATTAAATTATTATAAACAATGTACCTAAATGTTAAATGGATTTTCAAAAAATTAATCAGCCCGAGGTTCTTGCCTTTCTCCTTGTGTGCTGGTCGCGATTCCGAACAGGCGGTAGATTTGACGTTTCAAAATGAACCTCAAAATCTTAATGAATAAAAATATTTGATTTTGACTTTGACTTTGACTTAGGTATCATCTAAGTATCCTCTCTGCGGTGGCGAGTTTACTTTGCCTATTTTGACACGAGTTCGTCCATGAGGATATGTTAGTCCTCGTAGCCAAATCAGCTAGGCGAAATAGTTTGGCCACGAGGAAAAAGCCAGTCGATCTGGCACCGCTGAAGAGATTGTAGCACTGCCCAAGTTTCGAATGAATCGAAAGCTTTCTCGTAGTCCACAAATGGCCGATTATACTCTTCAGTCTTCTGTATATAGCGAATGTATGTTGTCTACGGTACTAAAGCCTTTTCAAAACCCGGCTTGTTTGGTAGGCTGGAAGTCTTCAAACCTTCGAGCGAGATGGTTGGTGATAACTTTCGAAAACAGCTTATAAACGTCACTCAGCAGTGAGATGGGCCTATAGTTCTTCAGAAGAGTTTTGTCGCCCTTCTTATGGAATAGTACCACCACACTCCTGTTCCACGCCTCTGGAGTTGTACCCGCAAGGATGACAGAGTCTCTGCCTCTACAAACAGCCTCTGAAGGACTTTTGGTACCCGGTGTTCCACCCGCTTTCAGAAGTTCTGTTGTTATTCCATTAATAGATGTTAGTGTCTTCAATGTTATATCATCGTTTAATACTTTTATGTTCTGGTATTTCAATTACGTAGGTATATAAATCTAGTAGTCTCGATCCCAGATTAAAAGTAGCCTTTCTTTGTGGCATGCCTTCGTCCTAGCTGTAGGTCGACCGCAGCAAGCTGTAGGAAAGTAGTGCACTAGGCCACGTGCCAAAGGCTGGCCCGCCACCTCGGGAAACATCCCGAGATGCTCCACCGAACCTCCATCCTCGGGGGGTTCTGGCGTCCCCACAGTCTCCATTATAAGTCTCCCATCCAACAGGTTAACCATGCCTCGACAAACATGAAAGATAAAAATACAAGGAAGAAACTTAAATAACCGTTGCACTTCCTCCCACTTAAAGTCGGAAGTAGCATACCTCCATCACTCGTGTACCCCAGAATGTATTAATAGTACCTACAAACTTGAACACATGTGGAAGGCAGAGTCTGAACCTCCGTACGAAGCGCTTTCAACGATATATTATAGCGCGCACTACAACAACTTGGAATCATCTCCCAGCGTCTTTTTTTCCGCTGTGTTACGACCATTATGTCTTTAAAACTAGAGTCAATAGAACCTTCTGGGTAAGCTCGCTCCATCGAAGATCTTATCCTTACGTTTCGAGGTCAAGACCCGAGACTATTCTTAAAAAAAAAACTACGGAACCCAGTGTTTAATGGCACTAAAAAATGCGCTTGCCCGTAGGTATGTTGTCTGATAAAACCTAAGATTGATTACATTTTTGGTTTATGTCTTTGAATATGATTATAAATTTTATCTTAGGTACCTACTTCGGTAAACGAAGTCTATTGTTATTTGGTTTTTACTATTCTGTTTTGAATATAAGCCAAACCGTAAAATAGTAAAATCAAAAAAATAGTACTTGCGCAGCTTTTATTTTTGTAGGATAGTAAAGGATATAATTTACACAGAAATATATAGAATAAAAATTGTGCCGAAGTCGCTTTCATCACGTTCTTCATAATAATTATATCCCATCGGCTTAGTACAATCTGAACGATGCCACCTGCACTATAAAATTTAGAAATTATTCGATATGAACGACTGCACGAATATCAAAATAATGTTTCCAGAGGGTGATTCTTGCCAAATGATAGTTTTCACTTTCGATATACAGGTGAGTTTTTTTTCAGGGTCATTGTGGCAAAGTCTGAAACCGTGAGAGTTATCGAAAAGTCAAGTTTGGGGTTACGTGCTCGATTTAAAAAAAAATAAGTTCTGCATTAAAAAAAATCTAATATTTTTTTCTAGTTTTTCTGGAAAAGTGAGTTTTTGAAGAAAAACATTTTTTTGCATTTTTGAGTTATTTGTTTGATAATAAAAAAAATATGTGTTGACTATGTGCCCAAAGTTGTTGGAACACTTTCAAAATATAATACTTTTCCAGGAAAACTATAAAAATACTAGTTTTTTTTAATGCAGAACATTTTTTTTTAAATGGAGCACGTAACTCGTAACGTGACTTTTCGATAACTCTCACGGTTTCCGACTTTGCCTCAGTGGCCCTGAAAAAAAACTCACTCTGAATATCGATCAAATACAATAATATTCGATATTCTCAACTTAGCACTGTAAGTAGATAAATATCGATGGTAAACTAATAGATTTACACATAGAGTTTATAGTTTGGTTTGTAGTATTCTTTATGCACCGATGAGAAGGCTATGTAAACTTTAAACCGCCGTATCTCCTAAACTAGACTTCGCAGAACAGTGGTTTTGTTTGATAACTGTCTAACTATAAACAACCGTTTCTTGAGAACTAGACATATTAGACAAATAGTTTCTTCGGACAAATGATAGGTTGATGAGATCTACATTTATTTTTGACAGCTGTCGAAATTGTTTTGAATATCCAACACGGCATTATGTATAATATTCCCGTTGTTGGTTCTTGGCACACTTCTTGGGGCACGGATGGCTATATGGTTTGCCTGTCTGATAACTCTTTTATGTACTAGTGCTCTTTTAGTGAACAAAATATCGCAGTAAATATCAATATAAATAAAGAATATATCCTTTCACACAATATTTCTATATAATATAAGAGATTTATCTTAATATACTTGTCGTTAAAAATATATTAGCAATATATAAGTCTTACAAAATAAGAAAACCTAATTACTATCTACGCAAGTAAACATTAGAATTGGGAAAATTTTAAATAATCTTTTTGATCAAGTACTAAGTACTAGCTATCAAGAAAACGGCCCGTCAAACAAACGCTCAGCCGATTTTTTCGATGCAACCCGACCCGACCATCAGACTGTTTATTCACTCAAAATAACGGGTTCCGATCCGACTTTGTATCTTTGTGTGTAACTCCTCTGCAACTTGCTAACTGTTTAAACAGCTAAAGTGCCCACATTTTTAGCTATTACTTTGAAACAAACAAGAATGAATAGTACTTGTTATTGATACTGCATGATAGGCAAAAGGAAAGCCAGGAGTAATTGAGATAATTATCATAAGATAGATCACACAATTCACCCCCAATTATACTATATTTCTAAGATATCTTTGGATAAGACCATACTCTCTTGAGATCGCGGTATTGCAGTATACCTACATCAATAACAGACAATGAGCATAGGTAGGTAGGTACCTATAGGCAAAAACTATTTGGTCTACAGCGGAGCTACACCGCCAGCCGTTCTTTATAAGTCTTACTTCTATAAGTACGACATGTGAAAAGGAAAGATACACATACCTACTTATAGAAATTGTAAGGGTTGAATAATGGTCCACCGACAGACTTCGTGACTCAGGGTGCGAAGTAAGCGTGGATGGCAGATAGGACATTTGATAATGTCGAGAACCCTCGCAATTTATTTATTTTTTGTATACGCGCCGGAAAAGATGGATGCGCCTTATAGGTTTTTAAATTTTAAAAACCTCATAAACATTGAATATTTACTAATTTCTTGCAGCCCTTCGCCTCACAGTATAATGTCATGAAAATATTTTCACTTTTCTGTGTAAGTTATTATTATATATTATTACGTCAAGCCTCCGCTACTCCTCTGACTGGATAAATTAGGCCCATACATGAGATGGTGTCAGCGATGAGTTCCAAATTAAAGATTTTCGGAATGTCGGATATTTTTTTCGACGGTGTTGGCACCCAAAATCCGCCATTTTGTTTTTACGATTTTTACTTGCATAAAATAGTCACTGGTGCGCAAAATATATTACTAGTTTGCGATGGTGGGTATACCTTATAAAAATAGGCATAAGAATACTCTTCCACTGCCCACAAAACGATGCCGTATCAATTTTTAACAGCATCTTTGTTCTGATCCCGGGATTTTTTCATTGGCTTCCTCTAGGGATCGTATTTTCGCCCGGACTCGAGTGAGACTTTACGACGTTCAAGATAAAGTTGTCGCGAATACATAAGTAAAAGAATAGATTTTAGTCGTGAGGTGTCATGGGCTAACCGAAAGAAGCGTGATTTACTTGAATCTACAATTATTAGAGTGCTTCACAATAATGTAGATAATCGATACACAGAGAAACCATTATATGTATTATGTAAACTATCTTTAATGATATGATAATTTTTCAGTGTATGGAAGCAACGTTTTCCAGTCCTTGATAAAAACATTACCAATCAAATCGAAATTCACGCCATATCAAAAAAACGCAAAAGCAGCCCTTTGCTACTTCATAGAAAAAAAAAGAGCTAGAATTTCAGTGGAAAATATTGTTAGCTCACTCACTTTCTAGGTAGACCGAGTCTCGTCTCTTCTTACCTAGAGCGATATTATATTTGCGCAAAAGATATTTACCACAGACTAAACGTAAACTGACTTTTAAAATAAACCTGATAAATTGGTAAATCTGATTTAAACATGATTTTCGTGTAATTTTAGACACAGTTTTCCGGTCGCATTATAGTTTTTTTCACCATTCATTCCAGTCTGAGATAATCAGATTGTTTGCCAATTCGTATCACAATATTGATGGCGAGCTGTAAAAAAAATAACCGAATGATAAATTGTTAACAGCTTGTGAACTAACGGTCGGTTAGATTAGATTTTGAAGAACACCATCTACTAACTACACCAAGACCTAAAGTCAACCCAGAGGGGTCCAGAATCGCTGGTATTTGTAAGTGGTCATGGCTGGATGATCACAACACTGATGGTAAGACCTGCAGAAAAGACCTGGCTTGTGACCAGTTTGCTGCTATGCTCCGGTGGTGCGCGGGTGCCCAATGCTTTCTGACGAAGCTCGCTCCATGGTAGACCTCATCCTTGCATTGACCTAGACCTGGCTCTGGCCTAGAGGTCAAGAAATAGTACCGTATTTGTAATGGATGCATTTTAAAGGTTTAAAATACCTGATTAAGTTTACGCTCACATGAATAAACGTTACTTTTTAATTTGGTAACGTGGTTCAATTAGCATCTTATTAGCATAAACAATCATTCATATTTATGAGTTAAAACGGGGCTTTCCCTTTGAAATCATAATTGAATTGTTTCATGATTTTTTGAACGGCGCAAATTACTTGTGTATTTATTGTAGCTATTTACTTGCCTAGAAAACCTTTATTTTGAAGCTCTCAATGTTTATTATTTGCAGTAGCTACAAGTACATCTGTCGAACGTAATGTTGCTATTAGTAAATAGGTTCTCCTAGAAATACTTTAAGGAGAACCTTTTTACAAGACCATTTTAACAATGGTCTAGTCCTTCGTCGACCGTTATCAGACCCAAAGGTCCCGAGTTCGATCCCGAGGGGACACATGCATATATAAAACACATGCATGGTTTGGTTGGTGAAGAAGAAGAAGAAGAAGAAACACATTTATTCACAAACAAACAAAGAAAGTAAACTATAACTAAAATTAACAGGATATTTACCATGATTTCTTGGTTAATTTTAGTTATAGTGTTCATAACCATGATAGTTTCAAAAGTTAAAAAAAAGCAAACTATATAAATAGATACTTTGTAAAGAAAGGTTCCTAGAGTAATATTAAAAAACTAATACAGTTATAGGTAATGCATAGCAACTATGTGTGGGCTCCGCATTTAAATTGCACTGCGGTTAACGAACGCTGGTTTTCAGTTTTCAATTTAAATTTAAGTTATTCATTAACAAATATTTCTGGAATGGTATTTTAAATAAACAAGTAGATACCTATAAGTATTAATAAAAAAACTGTCAGGACACAAATCTATACCATGAAAAGAAATGATCTGTGTCTCCAAAGTGAATCGCTAGTTAACGATAACAGAGAATCAGAAGATCTATCTTGCCACTAACCTAGCATTAGCTTAGAATATTACTTATCAGCGTGGTTGGTTGGTGTTAAGACTTATTTCAAGTCCGTCTGGCTAGCTACCACCATCTTTAAATAATAATAATAAATCTGAGCGTTTCCCAATTGTATAACAAATAATTACGTCTTAAAAACTTCCGAGAAGAACACCGACTTAGATAAAGAATATGATACAATTTCGTTTACCTGGATGACGTAATTTTTTTTTAATTATTTTGAGGACAATTGGACGGAAAGATAGACAGACGCGTGATCCTATATGGGGTTCGTTTTTCCTTACTTTTGAGGTAATACAATTATTCTGTGGTAATCCACAGAATAATTGTATTACCTCAAAAGTAAATACAATTATTCTGTGGTAATCCACAATAAAATATAAAAAAATGTGGTAAATTAAAAAAAAATTACGTCAGCGATTTGGGTGTATTAACACCCAAATCGCTTCAAGTGTTATAATAATTGAAGAGTTCCCTCGATTTCTCCAGGATTTCATCATCAGATCCTGACCTGATGAGAACTACTTTATATGTGGTGGGACCACAAGTAAAGTAGTTCTTTCGAACAAAATATGAATTTTCCAAATCGGTCCAGGCGTCTTTGAGTAATCGGGGAACATCAAAAAAAATATTCCGACGAATTGAGAACCTTGTCCTTTATTTTGATGTTGGTTAAAAAAAACAAAGACCAAAATATATAAAATATAAATAAACAAAACTAGTTTGTGATATTACTTGAGTAAGAGATTACAAAAGGACAAGAAACTACAAAATTATTTGTTAAATGAGTCCTTCCTCAAAATAAAACTAGGGTTTTATTTTGAGAAAGGACTTTACGGCTTTGGACCCTATGGTCCCAACCCTTGTATTACTGCGCCACTTAATAACGGCTCAGTAGAACCGCTTTCCCATACAAACGAAGTTTGACGATCTCTTGAAATTTCATGTCCGATTTAAAAGATATTTGCGAATATAATCGGATTGGGATAATCAGGTTTGAAGCGTTTACTTTTTCATAAAACACATGAAATGTAATTATTATGCTAACGTTTTTCCCTGACAAACACTTTTTGCATAAATTTTGATTTTAATTGTGCTTTTATAAAAAGTAGAACGTTGTAAACCTAGGATATGCAGGTAATTTATTTCACACAGCGCCATCTAGCCCAAAACTAAGTTAAGATTACAATCTGGGGAACCTAAATAATCCGCCAGTCGTAGTGATATGGTAGCATAACCATCCAACTCTGAAGAATCTGTGTCCAGCACGTTAATATACTGAAGAAGTAGGAAATGAGGGCTGGGTTCAGACTTTTACGGATCATCAGGGGATATTCAGACTCGTGCAAGCATAGCGTTCGGCATATAATTCAACACACAGGTGTTCCTACTCACCGATTTTATGATAGAGCTAAATAAGACAAAACTGTTTTTAGTTTAATCGTAAAAACACCTGTAAACCTACATAATATTATAATTGTCGAATATATTATATGCAAAATAACACCTTTTCTTCACCTTAATATTCACATATATTTCAACACGTGACCTAAATAATGGCTGACCCTTATTTAGGCCAGCGAATAAGCATAGCTATACCGCGTGAAATTGCATTCAGTGTTTTGGGTACGCTTCCTTCTGGTACTGGTCTGAAACAGCTGAGTTACCTATTGGCTGTTTATAATGGTCCTTTGATTATCCAACTGCTTTCAAAATAAATGTATATTTATTTCAACGATTGATTAAAAAAAAAATGAACGGATAGATTGACAACGAAGTCTCAGTAAGGTTTCGCCGGCTTCAGTTTACAACCCCTAACATTCGCCATGTACTTACATTTGCTTCTATCAAATATCGTTCATCTACTATGAATATTAATTCAGTCTTCAAATGAATAAGTAAATCTGGACGTATTTGCTGACCTCGCGACTTTGTTTGCCGGTTTTGTTTGCGTACGGAGCGGAGTTTGTGCTGCCAACTGCCTCATGAATGGCTAGATATGACTACTTTTAAAAATGTATTTAATGTTATTTAGAGGTAAAATAGCCAGTTCCTCAGTCTGTTGAGGATTCTGGGTGAAGTGCTCTTCTACCTTCAGCCTTATAATAACTTGAAACCAACTAAGATAAAGGCTTCCCTGTCGCACAATACAAAATGTATTATAGTGAGATGAAGGTTTAACGCGTTAAATTAAAATTAAAGGAATGTTTCCATATATACAAGTACCTTCTACAGCTGTATACTTTTACGGATAAGAATAAAAAACACACACATAAAACTAATGAATACATGTTTATTTATTAGTTTTACGTGTGCTACGTCCGTCTGCAACTCCGATGCGCTACAATAGTATAGCAATCACAACATCTCCCCAAAACCGTTATAATACCTGAAATCAAAGACTTTTCCAGCAGCCCATCTTCAAGATAACGTAATTTGCCATTGAATTTTAATTGGCATACCTATTACCTTGATAAGGTTCATTCTGGTTTGTAGTAGCACTTTCCTCATTAAAACACAATTTAAAATAAAATTTACACAAAAGAGTGCATCAGCGTTGCTTTTTTTTATAATATTTGAAAAGTAGGCAGGTAAGCACCTGACTACATTTAATAAATCAATGTAGTTAGTAAGTACTAGCTCTACTGAAAATGTATGATGAAATATGCAATGATTCAGTTATCACTATCGATTCATATAGTAAGATTAAACAGAAATGCTACGGAGATCAGCTGGCAATACTGGAGGGCCATTGAAATCCCGTATTTGTAAGTTCATAGACTGTGGTCTCACCTTTTATTTATTCTGTGGTCCCACTATGATTTTCCATGGCCTATTGGCTTAGAATTTCCAGTGCCAATTGCAAATTCTGAAGTGGGAACTGAAATTTTATACTGGATCAGTTAAGTGTGAGTTGGTCATGTTAGTTCTCTTCTCGTTCGGGATCATATTTGTAAGTCATCATAAACAGGATTTTAAGGAAAAACAGTTGATGATAATGATGCTTTGGCGGTCGCAGCTTAAGAATCAACCCCTCTAATTCAGTTCACGGATGTCATGGAAACTGACTAAGGGATCTCACCAGAAGAAGGCAGCAGCTTCCTTCTGTGTGTTATGTACACCTTTACTGCGATCACTAAACCGCCTGTTAATCGCGGTGATTATGGCAAAACCCTTCCGCTTTGGAGGTTGCTCTACACACTAATGGGCTGTGATGATGATGTTGATGATGATGATACGACAAAAAAAATCGGAGCCTCGTAGCTCTCACCTGAGCCACGAGGGTCCTGACGCAGATTTCGAATCGCAGTTAGACCGTTTCCGGCTTTAGGAAAAGATACGGGTTCGAGTACTGTCGAAGGTTGTGATTTTTTGTGTCATTATAACATTAGTAAACAAGCTATGTATTTCAATTTCCTACGCAACTGAATAATTAACAATATCAGTGCGACATTTAAATTTTAGCTGTTTGCCTTCAAATATTATTTAGCCACCTCGGATGTGATTCAATCTGTAAAAAGAACTACTAATTAGGTGATTACTGAAATTAAACATGAGCTCATGTTGTTTAAGCCAATGTTCAGCTATGCAAATGATGCTAAATGATCAGAAATCATGAATAATTCCAGGTCAAGTAGATTTATTTAAAGCCTAGAACATAGATTCTGTTGATGGAAGCGCATTTAACCAGCAATCTTGACTGAGAAACTGGCTATCTTTCCGCTAAATGTCGGAACACAACAATTTTGAGTCGTCGATATAGAGACTTAGATAAGAAGGTGGTAGCTAGGCAGTTGGACCTGGTATGACTATGTCCAACCACCAACCAAACCATGCACGAACGTGTTCCAACAGGCAAACCACTAGACCACAGAGGAGGTAGTAAGTTAGTTGTTTTTATATTATGAGGGTTTAAACATCGTTTACTCCTATAACCTATGTAATATATGATGTTGTCGGTAAAGCAGTTACCTATACTCTTGCATTGCTAAACATCGCTGTGCACTCCAAACTTTACCGACATACCGATTCCTTTTATAATTGTAGTGACAATAAAACATTTACATGTTTTCTTTGTCATATCAGGTTCTGACATAGAACTAATAAATTTGGCTTTCTGTTTCTAGGCTGTTATTATCCTCAGAATGTCTATGACCATTGAGTGCACGTATACATCTACATAGGTACATGTCTTTTTGAGATCACCTGGTGCAGCGAGAGGCCCGGGTGACGATGATGATTTTTTTTCCATCTGTCCCCAGTAACCGCCTAACCAGTTCCTCAGTTTGTTGAGGATTCCGGGTGAAGTGAGCCTCCACTTTCAGCCTTATCTCAACTTGTAACTAGGTGATATGTAGGTGTGTAAGCCGTCATAAAATAAATAAAATAAAAAACTAGACAAGAAAAACGTTAACAAACAGGCAAGGTACTAGTAAAAGCCGGTATACTTATGAATCTTATCTGTAGTTTAATTTGAATGTACAGAATCTTTAAGCCCCTCACCAATTCCGTATATATTTACAGGTTTGCGCAAAAATAAACGGGAAATTTCTACCAGATGAAAATTTAGTCTCTAGAATCTACGGTTTCGGTTTCGCTTTGATTGTCATTCAGCCAATGTCAACAACCTAATGATTATAAAAATATTGTCCATCTCGCAGTTTAATGTACGTGTTTATCCCAGTGAGTAATAGTTAAATAGTTTGTAATTGTTGGAGTTGGTATTTACTTGCTGTGGATTATTCTACGACGAGGTGAGGTATTTAATTAAAACACAGCTCGCTTGATTCAGTTATATAGTTAGTTACATTAGACACGCATCTAGTATACGAGCCAGATTATCGACATGTTTGAAGCGTAAAGCGTATTGTTTTTTTTTTCACGCCAGTACAATTCAGAAGTCTTCAAGTAGTTAAAGAGTGAATAGGTTTCTCAAAGACATGCGTGCTCCATATCAAGTCAAATCGTTACTTGTTTTCCAAGTATGCTTGTAGTCAAACGCTTCGCCATCACATCATACTCATTTCATCATATCAAAATTTGCGGAAGTTAATTGTTCAATATAAATAGCCAGAAAATAGAAAGATATTTAAGTAGTAACTAATTGCTGAATACTCTCGTCTACGTATGCTACGTATAGGCTACTTTTTATCCCAGAAAGTGCAGTGTTCCTGCGGTATGTCTAAATAATGCATATATATTTCTCACTGACTTACGCTTAATGGGCTTAACAAATTTTGGTAAAATTTGGTACCAGGAGAGGTCATTAAACTTATTTTTATCCCGGGAAAGTGCACTGCTACCGTGGTATAGACAAATCATTCAAATAGGTTTATCACTCTTTCATGCTAAAGCGGAGCAAGAAAGGAAGGGAAGTTTTCATGTGGGTTAACCTACAATGTGGGTTAATATAACCTACTTCTTATCCTGGAAAATATGGTGTTCCTATGAGATAGAAATGCATTTATTACTTACACAAAAAAACTGGTGCAGCTGCATACATTAGTATTACAGTTCTTTCTGAGGATCGAGCAGGTTGAATATCGCCACAGCATCACCAAACATTTATCGATCTTCAAGAAAGAATAACTTTGACAAAAGGTGTCGTGTTTAGTATGTATCGCGGAAGATTATTAAAAACAATACAAATAAGTCACGTACAGACTCAATGTGCCAATAAATAGTTATAGTATAGTTAAAATATATACCTTAAAAAAACTAATACACACACATTTTAGTTTTTTTAAGGTATATACTACTATGCGCCGTAGACTAAGTCAGAATAAGATCTGTAACTTTTAAATTGTTGCCTGAAATCAAATACATTACTACATTATTAAACTTTGATTTGAGATATTTTGTTATTTTATTATTTTATATCATTTTTTTTTATTATTAAGACAACGATTTATCCCGAAATGTATTTTTTGTTTTTTATCTCACAAGAAAATTGAAAGTTTTCCTGTTGGATAACAATCAAAAATCAATAAACCCTGTATCTGTTCCGTGTTCTTAAAAAAATATGTCGTAATTTTTTCCAAGCTTTAGTAAACATTTTTTTAAATTAACTTTTTCACCCCAAGGCGCAAGTACAAAGTATTTTAATCATATTGAGCTAAAACTCATTACTCAAAAAATATTTGGGTTGTGTTAATTTTTCTCTGTGTGTTCCGTATAAAAGCCGGTGACTTTATGAGCCGCCCCCAAATGCATGGTTTCTACGATTCCCACTTCCTTACCGACCGCTGCTTCATTAGACCGCAGACCAGCTAGCAAGACAATCAAACGCATTTCAAAACCGCAAGCAATTTGCTATAAATAAATTGAACCTGTCAATCCGCCAAAGCAGGGATAGCACGCGTAGGGTTGCCCAATAGGGTAGACACTTCATTACTGGGTTAATCTTTATAAAAGTGAAATTAATTTACCACAGCGCATCTAGCCCCAAACTCAGCATAGCTTAACATATGGGATCTAGATTAAGGATAGAATACATACATAAATACTTTTTTTTTTTTTGTAAATTCATACTTAACATACAAAACAGCACCCAAACTAAAAAAAAACATCTATATCAAATACGTAGCTCAATCCATTTAGTAGTTTTGGCTTTGGGGAGAAGTATCGCCAAACATCCAAACAGAATCATTTTTATTTTTCCATTCATGTCTTTTCTTTGATTAACATATTTATTTTTGATAGATCATCATCATCATCAACGGATAAACCACTTCTTCGCATAAGCCTCCCCTAAGCTCAGTTTAAAATATAGTTAAGAATATAATTCTTAAGAATCATAGGAATCAATATAACAGAATATAAGAATCTTTATTTTTAAGCAAGGAAACCTAGGAAGGAAGTATATATTATTATTATGTCTATCAATTAGTTTTATTTTTTAACCCATTTAGGAAGTTTATTTCACAAATTATTACAACGATAGCGTCTCTAATAGCGTGGGGTATACTGAAAAAACATTCCTAGAAAAACTAAACTCGGCTCAAAGATTGCCAGCACATCCCAGTTCTGACAACCGTACCAAAATTAAGTCCCAATGCCAATATTTTAGTATTGAGGAATAATTGCAATCTCACATTATCGTTCAGATAAGGTCCTCACGCGGCTGCAGTGCCTTAAACATTTTTACAAATTCTACGATAGGGAAATAATCCCTTGGGATCTCTGGGTCTGATCTCGGTGGGCAAACCACTAAGCCATAGCGGCGGTCATAATGATAATGAATACTCCATATTAATACAACCCTGTTTCTGACACCGTCAAGTCTCTCCCTAATTGGGATGCAGCTATCGTCGTTTTAAAGGCCACATCGAACTCAATCCGGAGAAAAGGCAGACTTAATTTGAATCCTGGATTCCATATCTGAAAAGATCCAATTATAAAATAATGATGGCTGGTATTTCAATAAATATTTTGATCTGCTACGCAAACCTAGCTTTTAAATAAATAAATTGCGCAAAATTTAAAGATACCATCATTCATTTCTTGATTTTATTATAAACAACAATTCAATACAAAATAGTTTTGCTATAATTTGCATGGTTGGCAGATGGATTGGTTTGTTTCTATATAAAACTAGCTGACCCGACAGATGTTATTCTGTCTTTCAATTCAAACTGGAATACAATACTTATAATAATTATTTATTTTGTTGTATTTTAACATTGTACATATATATTTGTATTTTTTTATTATCTCTATAAAATATTGTTTATTGTAATGCTTGTTACCATTGTCGCGTAGCCTACGGAAGTGATTGGAAGGTGAATAGAAAATGGTGAGTAACAGATATAAGTAGGTATATTGATAGAAGTTATATAGTTATAGATGATAAGTTATATTCTAAGCGCACCACTATGGGCGTGGGGAGTATGATAGTCCGTAACTTAGGTTACAAAGGTGGGCTGAAGACCTGAACTTAGGGGCATTTAGAGTCTCTAGGATAGGAACAATCACTTGGTCACCACTGGTACTGTTCTGTAGTATGCTGTTGTATTGACGTGGCGTGGACGAGTGTGGAGGCAGCGTGTTTCAAGGCAGCGTGGTAGCTCGGCGGAAACGCCAGTGTAGTGCAGCTCAGTAGGTAGCTGGTCGGCAAGCAGTACTAGGTAGTGGAAGCTCGCCAAACGTGTGGGAGTCTCGATGGGCGCAGGCGACCTGTCTGCGCACAGCTTGAAGTTGGGTGCTGTTGCACCCAACTTCAAGCTGTGCGCACGCCCCCTATAGCCGTTATGTTATAGTGTCATATTACGTGGCGACGACTTCTATCGTCTTAAGAATCGCAGGGGTAGGCCTGTGAGTGTGCCACGCCACGCGACAGTTTATAATTTACAAATATAGGACAAGTACCTCCATAGATATTATTTAGGGGGGCTAGATTTACAGGTTAGAATATCACTTGCCTTATGTTTATGGAGATCATTACTAGTGTAGATTACGATGAAGCCAAGGGCCAAACGTAAAGAGTAAGCCCTACATTCGATCAGCAATCAATGCCAAAAAAATGCCCAGGGAGAACTTCACGGGCACTTAGGACGTCGGGCGAGCGTAACGGATGTCGTGTCGATTAGCTTTTCTAGGTGTTGTCGGCAAGGCTCTTGAGCAAAGAAAATAACGGACCCTGTGGCTGCGGTGGTTTTTATGTCACTCCCTTTAAAATTAATGTAGTTCCAGGATGAAGTCCTTGATTCCGAGGATACACCTAATTAACGCAAAGGTAATATAACGCTACACTAGAATTATGTGATCTTTGTTAACGATATTGGGCAGTGTGCGATCTGTCTCTTACTGTCAAACAACTGAGAATTATTTCAAACGTGCTTAGCAAAGAGTATGTAACAATGGGGTTTTTGCGGAATTTACTTATATTTTTTTAATGTAAAAACCTTTTTAATTGTAAAAAAGTGTAAGAAAACATAAAAAAAAAAATGAAATCAGTAAAGTCGTTCTCAAGCTATAGCGTGACCAGAAGAAATATGGGCTCATTTTTATATATATAGAAGATAGATGATGGGTTACCTATTGACCTCTTAGCTTGTCTAGCTTTAGATCAGAACAGCGGTTAAGTCTTTGATGGATAGAGCTTTCCCAGAAGGCATTGGCTCTTCCACACACCAACGGAACATGCCAGACTTCGATAGACAGGTTGTTGTAAAGGTATCATCACTGAAATCGTTTTTTAATTTTTAATTAAAAAATTAATTTTTAAATAAAAATAAATAACATGTATTTGTTTTACTTATTTTTATGTATGCATTTACGAACAATAAATGAATTATGAACTATTATGGATTATGGAGATGCCAATACACACCTACAGACATACTTGATACACTTGACTCGATCGAGCATAGAGCTTTTAGACTAATAGGTGAGAACTTAATGGTGAAAACTAAGATCACAAGTCTCGGACACTATATTCTATATATATCGGTATTTATATTCTTTATGATGCATTTTGGAATTTGCAAGATTGCACGATCTGATACCACCTTTTACTTGCTAAATCAGCAGACGCACAGAGCCTCACCGGGTTAGTATACCAGCTATTTGGACTAAGTGGTTTGAATCCACCTTTATTATAAGAACAGTCAAGAAGTGGAACTCTGCCGTCGTCGGCCTTATCTGCTAATAAGACCTTGGGTCTTGTTAGTTGTGTTCTTGACCACCGTGCTACATCGTCACTAACATCAGGTAAGATTGTGCTCTAACGGTGGTCTATAAAAAAAACATGCATAAATGAATAACCTGTATATTTGTAAATAAATTAAACTAAATGTACAATTTAACTAGCTATGTACAAATAAATTATTCAGGTTACCTAAGGACCGTTACAAATGGCCTATAGGTAACTCAACTGGTCCCAACCAGTACCGGACGGAAGCGTGCCCAAGACACTGCTTGCATTGCCACGCTAAATAGCTATGCTAATTTGCTGGCGCAAATAAGAGCCAGCCCTTGGATCACGTGTCGCCTCAATCAGCCCCCCAAGATTTTAGAAAACCCGGAGGGCACCGGCTCCCCATGGACCTAAGGTCTCCACCCCAAATGGCTCAAATAGGGTTTTGTAATCCTCGGCCAAATCAGCCCTAGCTGTTTATGAATTTGTACACTATTATACCAATTTAACCAATTTATATAACCTTATTCTTCTTCCTGCCCTTATCCCTCACTCACGGCGGGGTCGGCACAACTCAATCTCTTACACTCACTACCTCAATAAAAAAACATTTAACATACCCAAACAATCTATACAAAAAATTAAAAACCTAAAAGAAGATAATGGACACCCTACTGATATTGCAAATCTATTCAATGATTATTTTATTGATAAAGTCTAGCCAACAAACAACGACATAGATTAAAAAAAAAAAACTTAAAAACACAAATAGCACGGGTATTGATGGTATAACAACAAACATTCTAAAGGAAGTTAAAGATGAGATATGCATACACCTTAGTTATTTTATAAATATCAGTATTACCACGGGTCAATTTCCTCAAGGTCTCAAAGTGACTATAGTAAAGCCACTATTTAAAAAAGAAGATAAAGAATTAATGCAAAACTACAGGCCTATTGCACTTATATCAATATTTTCTAAGATATTTGAAAAATACTTATATAGTGAGATATATGCCTATTCTGAAAAAAACAACATTTTGTGTGCAGAGCAAAAAGGTTTTCGAAAAATTAGAAGTATTAATATGGCAATATATGATTTTTATGAGCATATCATATGTCAAGTTGACAACAGAAACTCTGTCTGTGCTATTTTTAAGATATGTCCCAAGCTTTTGGCTGCGTAGATCATCATATTTTAATAAATAAACTTGAAGCCTATGGGATCAGGGGCAAAGTATTAGAATTAATATCTTCATATTTAACAGGTAGACAGCAAATTACAGAGCTATCAAAATCGAACATTAAAACTAAATATAATGACACATATAAATCTAGCATTCGAAATATTAAATATGGCGTTCCTCAAGGAAGCGTCTTAGGACAATTATTATGTGTAATTTATATAAACGATCTTCCAAAGGCATTAAATTATCCCATGACGCTATTCCATCCATGCCGATCTCTCAATTTGTACACCGACGATATCGGTAAAGCATGTTGTGACACACTTACCCACTATTAAAATAGACACCATCATAATGTACACATGGCTTAGCAAATAAATTATCTTTATCTTTTATCTTTATCCCTGTCACTTGTCAGCTCAGCATCCACTCCTTTCACATGTATATCGATACTAACACAATAAAATAATAAAATCAATTTATTAAGTTACACACTCATAAAATACGTACAAACAAACAAACGGCATTCTATATATCTCTTTCTTAGTATCCATACTCTTACGTCCGTCCAAATTCATACCTAACATTATTATGGTTTAGTGCCTTCTTCCCTCCGCATGACACGCCCATACCAGGCTAACTTATAACTCCGCATTCTGTCACTGAGCTACTTTCAGAATCCCCCTGATATACTAATTCCTTATCTTACCATCCTTGGCACATCCACCTCAACATTCGCATTTCAGTCATTTGTACTCTCTCCATCTTCTCCTTCTCTTCATCTCCACTCATTTCATCCATCCTTTTCATTTTAATGTTCTTTGTAGATTTGACCTACACATAAGGCTCTGGTATAGGCGATATCAGAAATGCATTTAACGTCAGGTGTTTGCTTGGTCCACTCCAAGTTGTATAAAACAATGACGCTTCTGTTGAGAAATCCGGATCAAGTCTGTTATAAAAAGCCGCTCTTTGTAAAAAAAATGCATTTCAATTTTAAAACGTCCACCGGTTTGCGTTCTGTAAAACTCTTTTAGACTGTGAAAGAGTTTCACAGAACGCAAACCAGTTCGCGTTATAAAATTAAAATGTTATTGAAAGTGCAATCGTGCCTCGTTGCTGCAACAAAACATAGTAAAATCCCATTTTCTCGTCACAAAGTGTAGCTTCTAGAAAGTAATTAAATGTGGGAGAACGGGAGCAGCTTAGGTGTTATGGTGTATTATGTCTGCTTCTTAAAAGGTTTTAAGATTAAAAAGTAGGATTTTTGAGATGAAAAGCTCCGGATGGATTATTGTTTTTGTGAATTGCAGCTTTATGTGTTTAGAAATGGACACAAAAAATTGAACAATTTGACTTTTCACTACATTAAGAAAAGTGATAATTATGTAGAAATATTGGATGAACATAAATTTTATAACCGTATTTCATTTATGAAAGACATGTAGGTATTTACTTTTTAACATGTGATTTAATTAAGGCTGTTGAGTTAGGATTGTCCTGTTAAAATATTTATTAGAGGAAATAAATAAAAAAATGATAGCGCAATGACAATGAAAACCCACAAACCACTCGAAATCAAGTCAAGTTAACAAGTCTCATAGCTAAGTTGGTAGTAACTCTCCCTTCAGCACTGTAGGTTGTGCGTTCAATTCCCACCCAGGACAAACATTTGTGTGATGAATATAGATGTTTGTTCTGTGTTTGGGTGTTGTATATTGTGTGATAAGGACAAAACAAAGTATGTAAGTATTATATCTTTAATCTATTTCCCATATTACAAGCTATGCTTAGTTTGGGGCTAGATGGCGCTGTGATTGATGTCACATAATATACGTTTTTTTAATTAATTTTAAGTAAAGATGAAGCTCGCTTGTTTTATGAGAACCTTTTCAATTCTGGATCACTGAAATGAAGGAGCTTATGACTGTATGGCACAGAAATATAATTGGTCTTGTTTTTTTAATTTTTATTGGATTTCGCAGATTAGTATATCGCAAATTACTATGCGGAGCAAATCAAATTATAAATATTAGAAGACAGGAAATTGATTTCACATATAGCCACCTAGCCCCAAACTAAGCAAAGCTAATAATTATGGGAACTAGATTAAGGATGTAATATGGGAACTGGATTACGGATAGAATACTTCGATACGTTTTATTAATACATATTACCGATAGGCCGTTTGTATCGCTACTAAGGTAATCCGACTGCTTCCTTTGTACATAGATAGTTTAATTGTACATAATGTTACACATCTACATATTATTACATATATCGCTACCTAATAGCTAAGTGCACATTGATTACATTTAAATAATTTGTTGTACTGTAAGTATTTTGTTATACATACCTACATCTCTTCACCCGGCGGAGGGTACACAGGTTGTCCTAGTTAGGTACCAATCTCACCATCAAGAATTATTTTATAACCAAGAACATCACTTCTTTGTATAACTTTAATGTGTTACTATAATGTTGGTTGTTATCAAATAAATTTTCATTTTTTAATTTTCAATATTAAAATAAAGAAAACATTTAACGTATATCTTATAGTACAAAACTCAAACGCAGAACAAACATCTATCAACATTTATCATAAAAAAACGATTGTCCTGGGTGGGAATCGAACCCATTCATTCAAACGAATAAAATCCCTCAATCTGACATAATTGAGTAGCTACTATATCAAAAGCCTTAAAAACCTCGGTTAACCAAAGCTTAATTTGAGTTTAATCCCACGTAAGCGTCGGGACAAAGATTCAAAGATAACTTGTACTCTTTGGGTCCAAATTACTCGAGACTTGGGCAACTTAATCAGGAATAGTTTGCTTGCTAGCAGTCCCCGGTTGGTGACCGCAGTCTTACGTTTAAAACTCACCCGAGTTTACTTAGGACTAGTGGACAGTATTTTATTGTGTTAATCTTAGCCATTTCAGCCTAACGAACGTTCACTGTAAACAACATGTTGTTGACTGTCACACACACAAACACACACACAAGCCTGTTCTTTTTTCGTTTTTTGCCCCACCCATAAATGCATGTTTATACCAACTCAGGTCATGTTTTTTATGGATGTGACCTATACAGTAAGGTTTTGCTATTAGCAAGAGCAAATGGACTGCTTGTTGTGTGAAAAATGCTAAGGAGCTGTGTGGTGAAGTGGGTATGGGCCCGCCTTTCGATCTGGAGGTTGTGGGTTCAAATCCAGTCGTGCATTAATATACTTCTTGGTTTCCAGAAGCTTTTGTGAGCATTTGACACATGCACATGCTCTGACGATGTGTCCTTCAGATACATCGTGAGGAATCTGACATGTCCCTGAAACCAAACATGTGTCTCTGGCTAGTATTTTGCTATACGGAGATGGGCTTGCAACCTGTCATGGTTTGAATACTACTTACAAACCGTTGGCATGTGCTGAACGGTGGTAGGACTGTGTTTTGGTTGGTGGCAGGACTTTGTTTAGTCCTACCACTGTCTTACCGCAGTATACACTACTTAAATTGTTTTGTTCCGGCATTTAGGGATAAGAAAGCCAGTTCCTTAGTTTATTGAGGATTCCGGGTGAAGTGCGCTTCTACCTTTTCAGCCTTATCATAACTTGAAGAATCAGGTGAGATGAAAGTCACAATAGCACATCCCCGTCGTACAATAAAATAGGAAGTTCAGACATGCCTCTGACTTCCCCCTAGTAGATGATCCTCAAATGGCCACCTCCTGAGTAGAAAAAGTCGAGAATCTGTTACTAATTTCATATCTACTCGTTACCAACATATTGGTGCAAAGGGTATTTATTTCTCTATATGTCGATTATCGTATGTATTTCTGTACTACCGCCTTACTATCCTTTTTCTTATTTTTTTGCATTTACCTTGCTCGTGTCCTGCTAAAATAAATATACCTATATAAACATAATATATTTGTCACTGTGGCGGACCCACGAAAAGCATATCCCCTTAACCCTACCATATCTACCCGTAGATGTCGTGACTGAGGGCTTACACTAGGGTATGGGCAGCAGCATTCGTCTGAGATCTTATCACCCACAAACCAAACGTAGTGATTTAAAAAATCCCTCCATTGCATTCTGAGGAATGCTTTAGCGAAGCCTATTACCTGCAGTGGACTTTCTCAGTGCCGTAAGAAGGAAAAATAACATAGCATTTAAAAAACCGAAATGTGTGTATCCGTATAGCAGAATCAAGGTGACCGCCATAGATCTTAGACTTAGCAGTGAGCAGACCTAGCTCTCAGCCTCAGCGGCCCACCTAATGTCAGATGAAACTACTGATTGGATTTTATTGTAACTAACTAACTGACTGACCAGAAATCCCAAGCAGATATAACAATAGATATAATATAGATATAACATTTTCAGGGAAGCTCCATTTTTCTGTCCAGTGTAGAGGTGCATTAGGAAGGGGTTTAATAAAATTCTCACAAGATAGCGGACCCGAAGTTCATTAGGTTGAATTGTAATAGAGCTAAGCATTTGCGTTCACGGATTTTTATCAATATAATTTGATACATTTTCTATAAGTTGGTATTTCTGGGCCGCTAAATATGCGCAGTAAAGGATGAAAAGATTATTTAGGGGCCGCCATTTCATTACCGTCCTAATTCCTTTGTTCTCGCGAATTCTTTGTGAACCTTACGCAAAATTCCTGAGCTCCATCCGGCAACACCATGCCAACTGCGAATGCGGGATGCGGGATCATAAACTACGTGATGCATGCATTGTAAAATTCAATTCCATGCGAAAATACCCCTTTGGCCACTTTCGAAACCAAAGGTTCGAAACCAGTTAGTAAAACCAAATTATATTTCTTTTTAGGAAACCTGGTTTCCATTGAAGAAAAATAATTCTTATTTATAAACTGTTTTCAATACAGATAATAAAATCTTCTTTTAAAACTCGTTCGTATACAAACAACAGAAATATTTTACACATCCAATTTACATGGGCCTATTTACTGGTACCCACATATAAATTCCATCAATTTATTTTATTGTACTACGGGGAGTTGCTTTTCTTTCATCTCACCAGTTTTTTCAAGTTATGATAAGGCTGAAAGTAAAGACGAGCTTCACTCAAAATCCTCAACAAACTAAGGAACTGGCTATCTTACCTCTAAATGCCGGAGCACAACAATTTTAGAAGTATTGTTATGGCGACAGATTTAGGTAAGATAGTGGTAGGCGGACTTAAACAAAGTTCTACCACCACAACCCGGGACCTCTGGAGCTGACCCCGGTGGGTGGACCATAGAAACGGTTAAAATATAGTTAGAATATGTGATTTATGAGTTGCTTTGCGAAAATCAACAACAAATCTAACATTGTTATGTTCCGGCATTTAGAGGTAAAATAGCCAGGTCCTCAGTTTGTTGAGGATTCCAGGTTAAATGTGCTTCCACCTTCAACCTTATCATATATATGACTTTATGACAACACCCTACGACCTCATTACAAGTCCGCCAGACTGCCTGTCTAGCGACCAATATCCTACGGAAGTCTGACGCCTTAGCAGTCTGTCATGTTCTGCTAGTGCGCAGGAGAGCCAGTTCCTTCTGGGATAGCTTTCTATATTGAAAATCAAAAATCACATCTTTGCCCAGGCAAGCCTAGAAACCCCGAGCTAATATAAACCCAAGTAAGAAAAAAGCATATTAATCGACTTTTACTTCATAGACATTTGTATCAATATGACTTATGTAACTTAACATAAACTAACTAACATGTATTTACCTATACAACGATAAAAAACAAAAGTATTGAGTTTCCATTTACTGGAATACTTTAAATTACTTAGTAACAGTTAGTTCAGTAGATGATGATAATGATGAATGTTCCCGCGTTCTTGGTGCTTAGGTGAGGCTAATCTCGACTTAATATGCATCCTTCCTTTGGTAAAAAATAGGCATTCTAAGGAAATTCTTATGAAGTAATAGGAATTTTCTTGGAATTATTCAATAAAATGTTTGAGGAAGAATAAGGAAACTTACTTACGAGTGAGTATTGACTGAGTTTATGTTGGCTGTGAGCTGTCCCGCAATGTGAGAGTTATGCCTTGTTTTGGATTTTTCATTGGATAGGTACCTTTTAAAAAAACAGGCTAAACACATTTATTATAGCATTACACAGTTTGTTGTTATTTTCTAAATAACTTAGTACTGTTTGTATTCCGATTGAATAAAATAAATAAATTTGGTTTTTATTTGCTACTAGTTTTTACCTGCAGCTTAGCCCGCGTTGTATCTGGATAACAAATGGCCTGTTTTTCCTCATATCGTATTCTATATTTATACCATATTACATCAATACCTGTTGAGCATAACCATGAAAACGTAACAAACAGAAACTTTCATTTATAAGATGAATGGAATGAATTATAATACACATACATACACAGCCACTTTACAGGTTTTACTAAACGTGATTGCGGGTTCTAAGAAGTTTCTACAAAGCAGGGCCTTAACATTGCATTTTATAGCTTGAAAGTTACCCCTGCGACTACATTTAAGATACTCGCTTGCGAATGCTATCCTCTAAAAAAACGTTATTTGGGAAATTCTTAGTTTGTTTCTTTCAAATCGAGAAAAACAAAATGTTTACTGTTAACGGGACAGAAACTACTTCACAAAACGAGACTTTGTAAATAGTACCTACTTATATCTTTGAGGTAAAACACTTTGTAAATAGTACCTACTTATACCTTCGAGGTACAACACTTTTATTTACTTTTAGTCAAATAGCTGTTCTCATGCACGTAACGAAGTTGTTATTGAGAATATAAGAGACCGTTACAGACTCACGAGTTTTTTCCTGTCATGAGTGTCATGGGTGACATGTGTCATGTGTCATGAGTGACACGTGCCATTCATATTGTTGGTCCGAGGGCTGGTTTCCTCACGATGCAACCTTCACCGTCAAACCATTTGCATGATTGTGTCAAATGCGCACATAAACATCAGAAAAACTGAAAAGTCCATTGGTGCACGACTGGATTTAAACCCACAACCTCCGGATCAGTAGGGCGGGCACATAGGTACCCGCTTGGCAGATAAATTTCTTTAAAATTAGGTATACAGTTGTGACAGCTCGATCAAATATTTTGCGTTGTTTTTGCATTTTTTGCGTCAGTTAATTTTGCAGCGATAAGGTGTTAAAGTAAAACAATTAATAATAATACCGGCCCGGCGGATAAATTTTGAGGATTCTTACCCACATTTCATGACAAAAATCACGTTTGTTTTATGTAAGTCACTTTTAATTTTTAAGTTTATTTTGTTATGTAGTATGTATGTCTATTTAGCTATAGAAGTATACACTCTGTGAAAATATCAACTGTCTACCTGTTCATGACATACATTGCCCGCTGACGAATAGATGAATAGACAGAACGATGGACGGAAAGCTAAGGTCCCGTTGGTACCTTATGGGTACGGTTCCAATAAATGGTGTGATTGTATTACACATTTAGTGAATTAAGGTTGGCTACGTGATATTCGGTAGGTGTGTATTCAACATTATTTAAAAATATACATTACTGCCTAGCCAGGCCATAACAGTATTAACTAACGTATGGACCAGTCGACAGGGATACAGGGTGTTTATTTATGGTGGGTTAATGGGGGAAATCCTTAATCCATATATATGATACACATACACATAATCCATTAAGTTATGTCAAAATCTAATCAGACTCGGCCATATCGGACCCATATTGAAAGATATAAAATAACGTATAATTAATTATATTTTAAAAATTATCTGCATCAGAAAATAAAACAGCACTTTTTTTAACAATATACACATATTTTTTTACTAAATCATATGCAGACAACACCTTTTATTCTTGAAAAAACTCAGAGCATTGTATCTGTATGATTCGTAAATATAATAAAAGTAATTCGTATAAACAAGAATAGCTAATTGATTCAGGCGTTTTTTTTAGCGGAGATTCATTATTCAAAATAAATCTGAATACAGAAAAAAATGTATAGTAACGATAACGCAAAATTTCTTTTAAAAAATTTAATGGACACGTGTTTCGGCTCTACACTAGGCATCCTCAGCAATACTATAATATTTCCTGAGGTTGCCTTGTGAGGACGCGAAACACGTATCGATTGTATTTTTCCAAGTAATTTTCAGAAGGAAAAAACATTTTAAGGCTACTTTAAAACGGGTTTCTCTTCAACTTATCGCTTTTTCTTTCAATTTCCGTATTTTTTTTAGTTTTCGGTGCAAACTTGGCTTGCAAGTGCAAGGCCTGGTATATATCATATACTTATCATGGAAAAAAGTTCCGCGATACAAATGTTGCAGCTCCTTGCCATAAATTCGGTAAAATGTTCACGTTGCAAAAAGCTAATAACTCTTTGATTGCATTCGAGGCCGTAAAGCTAGCAACACAAATCATGAACTTGCCATCGTAAGTACTAACTCCAAATTGCTTCGCTCGCTCGAATACTGATGGCGTTGGTTTTCGGTGTAAGTTTGGAACTTTGACGAGGTCTTTACCGAGGGATTAAATATAGACTTGCGGGTATTTACAATTACATGACATAATATCAGGAGCCTAGTAATTTATACTGTCGGGTAGAGCTTCTAAAGTTCTAGTATCTATATCACCACGCATGGCCAGTGCATAGGTAATCACAGTAAAGGTGAAGCTAGAGATTCCAGAAGCAAGCAGCTGTCCTCTTAAGTATGCCAAACCAAAGGATATAAGTATTTTTTTAATACATAATGTGTAACAGGTTACATAATTGACTTTATAGTGCCCGGTTTATTACCTACATTAAATTTAGAGAGAAATATTGTTTAACATTTTAAACAATTTCTCTACTAAACTCGCTAACGTTTGTAGTCGGCATAAGCTTGTGGCAGCCATACTGGTAATTGAATACATACCTACAGCTAAATACTATAATAATAAATGTTATTTTAGACCAAACAGTAGAAATATAGACTGAACCTTGTTTGAAACAATCAAAATCTATATTCTCTGAACTGTATCCATTTCATTGATCCTACAAATTGAGCCGCTTATCTTCAGACAAATTAATTATAATACCGCTTATCAGCAAACTGAATGGGATAGCATAATGTATTGAGAATTCAATCCACCATTTACGTAAATTTGAATAAAGAAATAGTTTCTTTTAAAGGTTTAAGCAATAGGGGGCGGTGTGACCACTCTGCAAAACATTACATATGCAAAAAGGAGGAATGAAGGGGATCATATTCAATTTGTCACTTCCACACTACCTGGTATGTTACAAGTATGTTAGAGATCCCCATTTATTTTTTACCAGAACGTCTTAATAATTAGTAATGTTTTTTAAGGTATGTTTATTGTTCTTAAAACAATTATTTTACTCAGGCGATAGAGATGTGGTGGTTTTATATACATATGTATATTTCACAGTAATGTGCTTTGGTGACAGGAGAATAGAGATATCGGTATCGAGGTCGCTATTTTTATAATAACCTTTAAGAACAAGTCGAGAAGTCATTTATCTGATGACTAATTTCTAGAATTTGATAATATCAGAAGTGGGATCTGAAACTACGCGCTCACAGTATTTTGTGTAAATTCGGTTCCTGAAAACCTTTTGTAAAGCGTTCGCATAGCATCTCGATATTTTTTGTGTTTGTGGAAAATAGTTTTGCGCGTGCGGTCACACGTGCTCGCTACGAGCTACGGCACTGCATTGCGCCCATCAACTTGAGGCATAAAGGTGTTAAGCCTCACGTACCCGTAATTTCACCGGCAACCATGCCCTTCAAACCGAAACACAACAATGCTACTTGGGAGCTGAAATAAGTATGGTGGTAGTAATTCTCCGGACGAGCCCTTTCACTAGGGGTTCTACTACTACTCTTAAAATTATGTAGACTAAAGACGACTTGTATACACCATCTAATTTATGGAACATCCTGTACTGTCAGTTATGCTTATAGGTTTACTAGTGCTTACAGTTTGTGTCCCACAAACTCACTTTGTTAATTACCTGCTCCGTATGGTATCTGGACAATAGCTTTTGACTAACTTGTGGACAAAGCTTGATTACAAAGATAGGTGTTCAATGGCAGCGGTCGAACTAAATTTACAGTAAGAACAAGAAAAAAGTGTAGTTGTCTGGAAACTTATGCTAGCTCATGATCTAACTCGACCCCCTCCCCTCTCTTGCATGGGCAATGATGTGACCTACGATGAAATAAATTGAAATTATATTATACATTTCTCTCATAAGCAAACGAAGTAACCTAATTTTAAAGCAGACATAATAATATGTGGGAGATCTGGTGCCTACAAGGCTGTATAAAAAAACCTGTTTGGTAGGTCACCAGACCCTTCGCCCTGCTTAAATTACATAAGGTACTATTTAAATTTAAGCACTACAATTATGGCGGGAAATACCCCTGCAGCATTTTAGGCATCTATCTAAAATCCCGCAAAAGTATGCTCCTCCACATTTAAACTAAGCCAAAGCCTGTGTGATAGCATATGGAATTTCACATAGTGAAGGTTAATTTATAAATAGATAGCAAATAATGTAGGTTATTTAATGATAGATTGCATTTACGGTAGAGCTTACTTTCCCAGAAGGTAATAGCTCACCCGGGCACCGACAGAAAACCGTTTGGCGTCATACTCAGCAAAAGCGTTACTGCTAACCAGTCGGACCTTTAAAAGTCCAACCTCCAGCCGTATCTGCTAACAAAATTTAGCCGCCTGATTAAACATTAGGACATAATTAGACCATCCCAATTATAACAGAGAATATCAGCTAAGTTGGTATACTCTGCCGTCTCTAAAATGCCACAGACTCTTAAGATGAAAGTGTGTGAAGCCAGTTATGACCTATAGATTCGAGACGTGGTTGCTGACTAAACCTAACTAAATGAATAAATTCAAATTCGCACTACGAGCTATGGAGCGATGCTTGGAATTTCACTTCGTGATAAAATCCGGAATATGGATTTTGTCATATTTAAGAGAACCAAATTTACTGACATAGTTTTCAGATTAAGCATGCTAACATGGCAGGCCACATAACTCGCAGAGCGGATAACCACTGGGAACAAAGGTTCTGGCATGGCGACCACGATTCAACGCGAAATGGAGTGTGGGAATACCCCACCCCCCACTCGATGGACCGATGGCATTATGGCATTGTGGCCAGCCTTTGGATGGAGACAGATAGCTTTTTTTTATTTTTATTGTGTGACGAGGAAGCGCTTGGCCTTTATCTCACCTAGTTACAAGTTGAGATATTTATATGTATAGCGTTTATTACTGCTAGGTCTGAAATTATGATTTTATCAACCTTGAAGTTTACAAGATTTGGTAAGTGTGAATTCAATGTGAGTCCTGTATTTTTTCATAATGGAGGGCATAAGGTTCACCCTCCAAATGTTTCTTCTGCTCTTCTTCTGGGCCATAGTACCTAAAGTTTCAGAATTTACGCTCCCACCTGCGGTTCTTCTAGTTGTTAATACATCCATTCGCAACAAAGTAAACAACGACTCCTGCACGGGACAGGTTTTAAATGCATTTTCGAATGCATTAGTACAGCGCTAGATTTATATATGTGATACATTGTAAAGTTTAAGGTATTATGACAAAAGTAAAATAGTTTTATATCACAGGGAAATAATTTTACACAGTTTCATCTAGCCTCAAACTAAACAAAGCTTGTAATATGGGAGTTAGATTACGGAATGTAACTTTGTAAAATCATAATTATCATACAATGTAATACCCAAACACAGAACTTTTTGTTTCATCACACAAATGTTTGTCCCGCTGCCGCTGCCTTCTGCGCTAGGCTGTGGGTTCGATCCCCAACCAGGACAAACATTTATGTGATGCATAGATGTTTGTTCTGTGTTTGGGTGTTGTATCATATTGTTAGTGTGTATTTACAAAAAAAAAATGTATTTAAGTATTACATCCGTGATCTAGTATATTACAAGCTATGCTTAGTTTGGGGTTAGATGGCGCTGTGTGAAATTGTCCTGTAATATTTATTTATTTACTCAATGTGCCTTCTTCTCTTCTTGTCCACTGCTAGAAATCAAAATGGCCTCGTTCAAAATGTCAGGGTGTTGTCATAACCACCACGCAGTGGGCAGATCGGTGAATGCAGTAATCTAAGATTATTCATAGAAGTATTTTGAAATAAGATAACGATTTAGTGGGAACACGTTTTAGGTACATAATTAACAATATTGCCCATTTAATGCAAAAAGAAAGCTAATGTCTTCCTAGTGGTGAGATTTCTTAGTCGATTTTTACAACATCAACGGGCTAAGATGGAGGGGTTGAATCATGACGAATTAATGGTAAGATACATTATGAATTTCGAAATAAACGTGCCTGGAATCCACAAATATCTTGACGTTGCTAAAGCCCAACCAGTTAATTACAAACAAATTAATGGAGTAAAGTAAAATAAATTGAAATCTCTCAACTTGGGCAATTAACGGATGAAGGAGGATCGTGGTCGAACTTTTAAGATTACTTTGAAGGGAATTTCAGGTTTTTTTTATTAAAAATCCCCTAAAGGCAAAAATAGAAAGGGCTTGTTTGTGTTTCCAGCAGTATTTATATTCTTGAGTTGACTTTATTCATGTTTTATAAAAAAGATTATCAACAAGGAACCCACGATTTTTTTACCAAAAATATTAAAACATCATATAAACGATGAAAAGGGAGCTAGTGAGCTGAAACTGCGATGTATGCTCTTCCATAATCGTAAAATAATAAAAGAAATATTACAGGACATTAAGTTTATACAGCGCTATCTAGTAAAAGTCCTCAAATAAGTAAAGTCAAAAAGACGCATTGAACACATGTAATAGAATAATAGTTTTTTGTATTTTTTTTTTTTTTTTATTGTACGACGGAGAAGCGCTTGGCCTTCATCTCACCTGGTAACAAGTTAAGATAAGGCCGAAGGTGGAGGCGCACTTCACCCGGAATCCTCAACAAACTGAGGAAACTGGCTATCTTACCTCGGAATGCCGGAACACAACAATTTTACAATTGTTATTATGGCGACAGAATTAGGTAAGATGGTGGTAGCTAGCCAGGCGGACTTCAACAAAGTCCTACCACCAACCAAACCAAGTACAACATATTGTACTCCCCATGGGGATCGAACCCGGGACCTCTGGATCTGAAATCGGTGGGTTGAACCACTAGACCACAGAGGCGGTTAAAACATAATATGTATGACAGTACAACACCGAAACGATCATTTCATTTAAAAAATTTGGGTGGGAATCGCAGCCACAACCCACAGAGCAAAAGGCTGAATGCCAGGCTAACTTACGTATCTTAGTAACTGTAAACGAGCACCTAGTGCTTAGCGTCTAAGTACTAGGGTTTGAGTAAAACCTTCACCTTTTAAATTGAAACGGTTGGTGGCTAAATCAACATAATCGATACGTAAGTAAAAGCTGTGTTTTAAATTGAATTCTACTCACAACACACAAAACAATATTGATTGTTCCTTGCTTGCGCTTGCGATATGAAAGAGCTGCCACTATGCCTATTCATTTAATATTGATGTTTCATATTGGTTAGCTATAGACCTCAAGGCTTGCCTGTAAATGTAGGTCATTAAGGCGCAAGGCTTCCCAAAAAAAGCCTGTTTACACTCCTTTTAAAATGGTTTGGTCCACCTTTTCTGTCACTAAATATAATTATTTCGGGAAAAAGGGAAAGGATCTTCAAAAAATACTGCATTACAATACTACGTCCTATAAAAAAAAAGGCAAAAATATTTTTCTGAAAATATTCATACCAAGTACGAAAATAAATACCTATATATAACGAAGACAAAAGTTTCAACATAAATAAGAGACAAGAACACAAGTTTCGTGAAATGCCTGAATTTCCTAACTTACTACGTGCTTGGGGCTACCAACGAGGTGGGCTGAGGTTAAGTAAAACTTCCAGAAACTTAGAACCACCATGTACGTTATTTTGAGGTCCTTCTTTAGGCTACTTTGGGCAGTTGTGCGTGAGGGAGACCGCGAGGTAGAACCACGCGTGAGTAAGAGATAGAGATACATGCTCACGAATTCTCGCGGGATCATCATACTGCGTTCATTTTCACTAAGATAGTGGTTTGGGTTGACCAAACGATGATCTGACCTGAGGTAGCTGGAAGATTAACTAACTAGCTAGCAAAGGGTTAGGGCTAGTAAGCTCCGAAGAAAATGATACGACCAAGCCCTTTGAGTAATGTAAATGTTTTTAATTTAACCTATAGCTAACCAAACGATCGTTAAATGTAGTCAATGTAAAATATCTCTGCAGTTGCCACAATACTACGCAATAATAAAATGCTCTAAGTAGCTTGTATAATTATTGTATTATACAAATGAGTAAATTGATTCTTTATAATTATGTGAACTGAAGATAAACTCATTTTACTAAAGGATTACTTCCGTTTAAGACAAATATGAGATTATAAATGGATGGGATTTTGTTTGTAAAACGTGCACCTTCCTAGCACCATCCAATCATGTTCAGACCAAATTCATAGACGTTTTCTGGAAGAGATTGCTTTCTAGCTCATTGTATTGTAAGCTCTCAGTTATTTCTGTCTACCCTTATTTACCTTTGTGTACAACAAAGAATTTTCAAGAATTTTCGATTATTATTTTGAAGTTATAACTAATATACAATGTAAAATCTATAAGAACAAAACTGTTTGTAAAATATTTTTCAAATCTTTTATTTTTTTATTTAAAATAACTTCAGAATACACAATACATTTTTTTATGATATCCAAAAACTGACTCTGTGTATTCAGAGCACTTACCGTTTTAGTAAATTGTATAATACATACCTGTAATCTTGTTTTTTTTATTAAGCTATGCTTCTAAAGACGCAAAGAAGCGATATTTCGTTTCATTAAAATATGAGCTTCTGCTAGTACTAAAATATTTTTACACGGAGCTTTTAGTGCATACATATTGGAGGAGGCTACAAGTGCTTTTAAATAGCTGAAAGCTTACGGCCATATTTTTTAAGTGTCGGGGCTTAGAACTTTTTATGCAAGCTTCTACGCCGTAGCACATTTCGTAGCACTATGCTACGATATTATTTTCGTGGACATTTCGTTTCGTTTCATCATCATCACAAATACATAGCTGCCTTCGTAAGTAAAGATTTTACCGTCGTTTTAGAACTAAATTCGGTTGTAGATCGCATATACAACCTTATTGACAGTTAAAATAGAAGTTACTCGTCATGAAACCAGTCCAGTTTCTAGTTCAACATTGTGAATCAAGAGAGAATCTTTTTTGTAACAAATGTACTGTATCAAAATATTTCGCAAAAATATTTTACTTTTCCTTGCATTACAAGTTCCCTTCTATCTGGACTCACGACCCCTGAAGATGTGAATTATGAATGTCATATAACGATTCCCCGGCCGGGTAGAAGTGTTATTTAGCCGCGACAATCCTAATCCGAGCGCGTGTGACTGACATGACGTATCTGCCCCATTTATCTTGGCAAAGATTAGACACTGGACGCAAAAATATAATAAAAAAAATATTTGTTGAAATTGTTATTTCGTTGCCAAAAATGTTACATCAAACACCACACATCTAAAACCTTACTATCACATTGCCAAAAATGCATCACCAAACACATACAATTTATTGATGGAGTGAGCAAAGCGAACTAGATCTTCGTATGTATGTGACAATGCATGTGACGGCATAACTCTCGAACGGGTAATAGGATTTTATAAAAGAGAAGAACTAGAAATTGATTACTGCGGAGGATTTTTGATAACAGTTTCTGAGACATTAGGGTGGAAATAACTAAGGCTCATATCTTTTTAATGGTTGATTGTCGATACGAAATTTTGATTTTGCAGAGATACCTAACACTTAAAGACATTTAATAAATAAATCAATCAATATTCATTTATTTTTCTTCACAAATAAGGCTTAACTCTGTAACGGGTTGTTACAGAATCTGTTTGTCCCGGGTTCCTATAGTGCGAGAACGCCAACCTCCGCAGATTGCCGAATTGGATTTAGATGCCTGGTTTGTGAAAACTGACATTATTTTGTGAATGGTTTTTAATACTAGGGTAGTTTTTATAAAATGGAGATGTAAAGTGAGAATACTATGTGGTAACTTATTCACTCATAGTGCTTTGATGCTTTTTGGTGAAAACTTCTTTCGGCGAGTTCTGCATTTTTTGAGTTGGGAAAACTCAAAAAACGCGACACCATACACCATAGCGACACCACTTTTGAGATATTTGACTTTAAGCCTCTTGTCACGTTATCTTTACAATCCTAAGTGGTATGCGTAAGGACCGTTCGAAGACTGCCTCTACCTATAGACAAAAAACTTCAAGTTTTTACTTCTGTCGGCACTTCCGGAATAGCACTGTGTTTTTTTTATATTGTACGACAGCATAGCGCTTGGCTTTTATCCCATCTGGTTACAAGTTATGATAAGAGTGAAGACGAAAGCGCACTTTTCCCGGAATCCTCAACAACCTAAGGAACTGGCTCAACTAAATGCCGGAACACGACAACTTAGCATTGTTGTTGTAGCGACAGACTTAGTAAGATGGTGGTAGCAAGCTAGGTGGACTTAAACAACGTCCTACCACCAGCCAAACTTTTCTCTCGTTCTGGCTAGAATGAGAGTTAGCAACGAGAGGGAGCTTCGAATGTTCAGGTGGATAAAGAGAGATTGAGAAAAGTGTGCTCAGAGTATGGTAAATAAGGTAAAATGAGATAAACACAATGTTTTTATCGCTAGTAAGTTTATTTTTGAGAAGTAATCTCCGTAACACAAACCAGACATCACAAGATCTCAGTTCAGGGCAATCTACTAGTTAATACATGTTACTTTCACGTTATCAAATCAACAGCTCTTAGCAAAAAGCTCTAAGGTAATTAGTGTCAACCAAGCACAATATTGTACTCACCTGGGGATCGAACACGAGCCCTCACGATCTGACACCGGTGGGCAAACCACTAGATCAAACTAACTAATAAATAATACAATCAATAATATTGTGATTAAAGTTAAATGTTCTGGTAGAAAAACTCACTTGTTTCAAAAACATAACCCTAAATCACAATCTTTGATGAATGATTGTTAGTAAAACAGCCAGTGCCTTTTAAAAAAGAAGAAACCAATTAGTTCCAATCCGATTGAAATCCATATATATATTCACATCTGGATCTGAAAGCCAACCGTGCAACTTCAACCATGTACTCGGCATGTACAGCTACCTTGCAAAATTGAGATTAGCTGGGGTCCAGTATCCACTATGAATGCTTCGAGGTCGTCCACATTAGTTCGAGTGGATGTCCTCATTCGGTATTGACGTAAGGGTTAGCCTTTCCTATTATTATGGACCTTTGTAGTTCGAAAAAGTGTTCGGACCCTCGGTACGGAAGGTTTTGTAGAGAAATCGGTATGCCACTAATAAGGTTTCGCTGGTTTAAGGGTCAGCAAACCGCTTACTAGACGAGTCCCAAATTGTTTTTTTTTGTTGACAGATTATTTTCTATGAACTAGTTAGGCTTAGCTGTTTGGATTGTTTATGTACTGAGCCAATACCTCAAGAGCAAGCATTACCATCATCTATCGAAACCCTAAAAAGCCTGCAGCAGGATAAACCCCAAAGATATCAAAATGTTCTTTAATGATAGAAATATTCCCAAATCGCTATGCTTAGCTAGCGGGGAGCTGGTCGCAGTACAAGTGTTTACAGGTACAGGGTATAGGGTATACCTATCTTATGTAAATCCTTATTCAAAATTGTCGACATCTATGGGTGGAAAGTGAGCGTCCCGTTTTTCTTTAAATTATTTTTTTTTTCAGATTTTTGGTTAGTAACGCCTTCTTAATTCATATTGTGTGGTATTTTGATAAATCTATAATAAATAATTTTGTTGCACAAAGCCTGTAAATCAGCGCAAAATGTTTCCGATAGGATTGCCCCTTTTGTCTTAATTCATTAAAACTCTTTGTAAATCACTGTGATATGTAGTTACACAATTATCACAATGATTTACAAAATATGTTGTTACATATTTTGTTAAATAAATTATACTTTAATATTATGTGCGTGTGGTGTGAGTTTTCACTTTGAAAATAATATTCGGATTTAGTGATAATTGTAAAAGTTGGAATTACAATTTGTAAAAGTCAAATAAGCGAGTTATGGACTGAATAGTTGGGTCCTCAGTCCTCACATAGAGGATTGAGGGCCCACCTGTACCGCATAAACTATGGATACTACAGAAAAAGTATTTACGCCAAAATCCAATTTTAATGGCAAACAATATTAGTGAAAACAACATATTTTTATTCTTTAATCATTAATACGAGTACAAACATAATATTGCAGAACGCTATCCCACTTTGTATATCTTTCGTTCAAAATGGGTCCTCAATTTTCAAACCCGTAAAAATATGTAACGCAAATCAAATGAAACTATTATTTATAGCTAGTGTTAGTAATGCTATTAAGCTACAAAAAAAATGAAAAAAAATGTGTCATCAAGAACAGGTCACCAGTTTTTGATGTTAGAACGTAATGACCTTGTTAAAACTCGGGACTTCAGTCCTCCATTTCTTTTGGTTTTCTTTTTATTACACTTAACGTGTGAAAGATAAGGCAAACACCAAATTGACTCTTTTTCCGAAAAAAATCGTTCAACAAAATTGTGTTATTTGTTTTTAATATCAATTACGATAGAAGCTACAAATATTAATCAAAATCGACTATTTTTTATTGTGTTATTATAATCATTTTATAAATATTAAGTGGCTATTCAGAGTGATGTTTTAATTGATTTTGCAAAGTAATCATATCTCACAAGCTATTTTGTTGAGTATTTATCTGTACATAAAAAGTGAGTTTACATTGAACTATGAAAATAGATAGTCATATAAAAAGCATTGTCAGAGTTCTCAGCAACTTTGCAAAACCTTTACCGCACCTGACAATAATATATACCATTTCTTGCGACTTAACTCTAAAGGTGAACGCATACAGAGCATCCCTAATTTTTCTACGGTTAATACGCATAGACGCATATACTACTCCTTGTTGAAAAGGATCGGGTTTTTATGCTGTTTTCAATACCAAACAGACGGTAAATTTGTTATTTTAATATGATTTTCAGAAATGTTACTGAATTAACGATTATTGATTATTGTAAGTGTGTACCTTATATACATTTGAATATTTGGAAGCGTTTCAGGAATAATAGGCTTTACGGTTGTAATTTGTCATGAAAATGTTAGTTTGTACCTATAATTATGCTGATGCTTTAGGGGCTACTTTTATTCTAGAAAATAACATAGCAAAAATACTTTGAAATACAATGTCTAATCATAAAAAAATCTAATGTCAAATGTTAATTAGATTAATTGTTAATTAAATTATTAATTAAAGTGTTAATTAAATTATATACAGAAATTAAAGTTTGCTCATATTATATGCACTGCCATACCGTTTATCCGATTGCGATTAAACTTTGTCACCTTGTTACTAGCATTCCGTGAAGGTTTTAAGGTATAGTACAATTATTGTAGTTGGTGGCGCGCGTATCTTACTGGTAAATGTATTTTAAATTGCGTATTTATGAGCAAATTGGGTAACTTATACAAAATAAATAAATATTACTTGATATTTTACATAAACCCCAAATAAAGCACAGCTTGTAATATGGAAACTTGATAACGAAGACTATGAATGTACATGCCTGTACATTTTATTAGGTTATAAAAACATTACCCTTATTCATTTTCACAATAAACCAACTCTTCATCTATTAAATCCTCTCCATCCAGGAAAAGATTGCTTATAAGCAATAATACCGCGCCGTATATATATTATATAGTTAATTCGTTTTTAAGTTTTTTCATTAAATACAATATTTTTTAAAACTAGCAAACAGAAATAGTTACGTTCAGAAGTTGTCGGGATATTATTGTGGGCGTCTACCCTTACAGTCATAACTCAGCGAATCAAAAAGTTCTGAAACTTATTCTTTCTACTTTATCCACGCCTCGCACAATCGTTCGAGTTTCTTACTAGATTTGATATAATCCATCCATATTGTTATCAAAATTTGAAAGTAGCTGTGTTTGATTGTTTGCATATTACTTTGTAATATAATCACGAATGAACGGCTGAATGAATGGGTTAGTATGAAATTGAGCATGAGTACGAGAACAACATCGTTATAATACGGGTAGGTACCAAGCAGGTGATACCACGGGCCAAAGCTAGTAGTACAAATAAATACCTACACATTATGTACACGTCGGCGGCTCAAGGACAGATTGAGGTGAGCTTAGGCATTTTGCGCGCCATTTCTGATTTGAAAAACTGTAGGTGAGGGTGGGGAATTCCTCTATTTACATACCTCAACGTGAATTTTTATTTGAAATTCGCCACCACCTACATGTACCACCATTATAATGTATTTAGTTTTATGGCCATTTTTTTTCATTTCACTGAGTGAACTTTTCTCGGAAAGATTTAACCAGTTCGGTAATAAGTGTAGCATCATATTTCAATTATATTGCTGTTATTTATTACGCGTAGCCTGTATATTAAAAATAGTGGTAAAACTTGTATTTCTTATACATAGGCTCACCATAGGTTCTAATCTTATGAGGTAAATGGATGTCACTGCCTACTTATATAATCCAATTTATAAATGTATAAATTGGACTATAGGTGTAAGTAGTGATACAGTTTAAGATACAATACAGTCATGTTAATAATAAATACGTACCTACCATATATATTTAGGAGTTACATTTGTAAGCAAGTCAACGCCTAGCCATTTTCAAGGCATCTAGGCGTTTAACAGGCAGATCGACAAAGGTGATTGACTGATCGATCTGCCCGAGTGTAGGCTAGGTACAGTCGCCTGCATAAATATGTATACATTCCATAATTTTCAAAATTATGTCACATAACAAATTTTCATAATAATGTATCCAACAAAGTGTTCAAAATAATGTAATCACTCGTTTCTGTCAAAATATCCAATATCAAAACAAATATGTAGATATGCTTATGTCAGAAATATGTATATAGACATTTTTTTCAAAAATATGTATACAGCCTCTTTTTCAAAAACATGTACACTGTATAATTTTTCAAAAATATGTATACAGCTATATGTGTACATCATTATAGGGAACCACCTTGATCTACTAGGTGTTTCAGTGTTCAACTTTGGTTCATAAATTGAGTCCAGAGCCAACACAACTACGATGAAGTTGGGTATTCTCAATAAGGTGCGACGGTACCAGGACAGCTTCATTCCCTTTATAGAGCACAAGTCTTTGACTTTATTTCACTTTACCAGGATCACCTACTTGGGGTAGTCAGAGGCACGTCCTAGCTTACGTTCGGCATATCCACATAAACACGCATGGACATGACAATAGTGGTTTGGAGCCTGTTTTTTAGATTTCCGTCCCTCACTGGTCAGCTTCAGGTTCTGAAGGTTGAATATGGAGGGTAAAGTTTTTACAATTTTATCATGCATACTTTGAAAGGTATTAAAGAAAACAGACAAAATTATACAATAATTTTCATTTTGTCCTAAAATACGAGGACAACATTTTTAAAAATAATTGACTTAGCGAGCGAAGCGAGAAGCGTCTCAGTTTCGAGATGGGCCAAAAATGCTTTTTTCCGCTGTCTGTCGGTTTGTTTTCGCCTACAGGTTGCATTTTTGAACCGATTTTGATGAAAATTGGCATACAGTTCTTTGATTTTTTTTTTTTTGTCAATTGCGATTTTTTATTGCGGAGAAAATAAAGGGGGGAAGTTTTCTGTAGCGTTATTTATCAACGGTTTTCAATCAAATTTGAAAGACACACTAAGAATTTAATTCTACACAAGATGTTGTGAAAAATATAAACAAAAAAGGTGAGTGGAGGGGGTAAAGGGAAAAGTTTACTGCAGGATTTCAATTACTAATCAGACTACGTAGTCCTCTTCGCCTTTGCAAGACGAATTCGCAGACCAAGGGAACGCGAATAATCGCTAAAACTTATAACTCTATTTGCTCTTACAGGAAAAGTGAAAGAGGAAAGCATCGGTTATTGCATGGTTATAAGGGCTCGCGAAGTCTACTGTTCTTACAGAACCGGAAAAGAGTCAGAAATCAAGATATTATGAAGAAAGAAAATATTTTCTTGTGCGAGTTTTAAGTTGTGATACGATTCCGCACTTCACCCAGAATCCTCAACAGACTGAGGAACTGGCTATCTTAACTCTAAATTCTGGAACACACCATTTTTTTCTGATTTCCGTATAAATAGGTTAACATTATAAACACACCATTTTACATAATTCTGTCGTCATATCAACAATTCTTAAATTGCTGTGTTCCAGCATTTAGAGGTAAAATAGCCAGTACCTCAGTTTATTGAGGATTTCGGGTGAAGTAGGCTACGCTTCCACCTTTGGCATTATCATAACTTGAAAATCAGGTAAGATAAAGGCCATGCACATCCCCGTCGTACAAAAAAAATAAAAAAACGGCCTAGTGCGAGTTGGACTCTCGCAACGAGGGTTCCGTACAAACCTGTAGGTATATAAGTAAAAGTTATGGTGGTTTTATTGCTAAATGAAATCCATAAAATTACAATGTGGAAAACTGGAGAAGCATTAATCTAAGACAAAGGGACCTTTATCGTTTCTAATTATTAAATAAAAAATGATTACGTGATGTAACTAAAAATGTCGGGTTTATGGAATGTTTCCTTTTTGTGTGTTATAAAACGTTGCTTCATGCCAAATTTTAAGATTCTAGGTCTGGGCTAGAAGTATCCTTTAGGTTTTGATTCCCTTGCGAGTAGTAGCGAGTTTCAAAATTTGCAGCTTATATTGCTGTTTTTTTTTATTGCTTTAACATAGAAGTTTGATTTTGTTACAGCTTTAGAGTATTATAGACCTAAATATTTGATATGAATTTCAATATAATACCACTACGCGTTCATGAGGAAAGGGGTAGTAAGTTAAAAATTATTAAAAATATGTTTATTATATAATGTCACTAAAAATTTATGTTTTTCGCAATTTTTACTCTATTTGTGCTATAAGATGTGCTCATGATGCGTGCCCGTAGGTTCTGATTCCCTTGCGAGTATCGAAAATTTGCGGCTCATACGGCTGTATCTTTTGATTGCGCTGGTTTAGAAATTTGTTTTTTTCTCAGCTGCAAGGGACAGTAGACTTGAGTATTTAACATGAATTTCAGCTTGATACCTTTACGTGTTCCTGAGAAAAAGGGTCTTGACACAGACAGACGGATAACAAAGTAATCCTATATGGTTTCCGTCTTTTCCTATTGAGGTACGAAACCCTGAAAATACACTGTTTTATCCTTTTACCCCCAAAAATTACAGAATAGTTTTTTTATTGTACGACAGGGAAGCGCTTGGCATTCAACTCACCACAAGATGTGATTAGGCTGAAAATGGAGGCGCACTTTACCCGGAATCCTCAACAAACTGATATAATGGAATCTATCTTACCTCTAATGCTGGAACACATTTTAGTTTTTAAGAATTGCTATTATGGTGGAAGAAATAGGTAAGATGGTGGTAGCTAGCTAAATCCTACCACTAACCAAACCAAGCAAAATATTTCTCCCCCTGGGACCTCTGGATCTGAAATGGATCTGAAAATCGGTGGGTTGAACCACTAGACTACAGAGGCGGTTAAAAAGTTTGGTAGCTTTGCAACTAAGCCATATGAAAGAACTCAAAAAAGCTGAAAGCTTGACAGATTTTCACAATATTCAAAAACGTAGGAACTGCAAAACAAATTCAAAGTATTTTTTTCATAATAGTAATTCAGAAAGATTTTTTGGTCATTATAATCCAATAGGTCTGGTCTTGAAATGTCCCGATTTAATCTGCAGGTACCAAATCAAATAAAAAACATTATGCAAATCTGATGTCATTTGGCGGAGATATCTATGATTTGCTAAGGTCCTTTGAAGAGTTTTTTGGTCTCCAGGTCCAACAATCTGAATTTCACCAAATCAAAATGGGACCTTGTGTGTGATTTCATTTAAACACAATTTATCACTTGTACACGATTGGTTAGTCGTGACTAGTACAAGTATTTGGTGTCCAAAAAGTATTTGGTGTCAGGCCGGAATCGAACTGACCACCAGCATTAATTGAAACCACCATTTATATAAGTACTTGATCAAATAAATAAAACGGTCAAGTGCTAGTCAGAATCGCGTGAAGAGGTTTCCATCCCATGTGTAAATATAAAGTAGTAGATCACTAGGAAAAATATCACCTTTAAACCTACCAAATAATAATACCAAATAGCAGGCATTAAATTTACAATCACATTGTCATAAGTAATTATAATTAACACCAAATCATACGTCATACGTGTTTATATGTTTATGAAAATAAGACGTGTTTACATCTTATTGAAATTTTGGTTTGATCATTTTGAAACAAATGATTGTATCTATATCGGCAAAAGTGTTGTGTATACATAATTGTTATGAAAAAGGATACATAATTATGATACAAATGAATGGTGACATTATTTTAAAAAATATTTTTGAATACATGTTAATGAAATTTAGTACCATGACATCATTTTGCAAATTTGGAGTGTATCCATATTATTGCAGGCGACTGTACCTATAAATAAAGAATATACCTGCCAAGTGCTGACACGTACACCGAGGGTTCTGACTCACATTTCAAGGTAAGGATCAGATTTATTTTATGGACCGCATTACTCCTTAATTTTTTATTTTGTTATTGTTCACTATCTCCCTAAGACGGTTCATGAGAAACAGCCCGCTGACAGACAAGAGGACGAATGGACGGAGAGTGGTGGCTTAGAAACAGGGTTCCGTTGGCACCCTTTGGTACGGAACCACTTTTTTTTGTTAGATACCGAATGTGGGTACTTGCTCTTGCTGTAAGTATTAATATAGATGTATTAACGCCCCGCAGCTCAGGTATGCGGTAATTTTATTCAGCACCTTAAATAATTCATAAGGGTACCGTTTGGGTCCCGTACATTTAGTATTTACATTTTTATTCGCGAAGTGGTTCCGTAGTAATGGAATTTGAGTTTTATTTGAATTTGATTACAATCTTATAAGGATTTGGGTTTGATGGAGGTTCCTCATTTGAATAGATATGGAATTTTCATTTTTACTGTGTAATCATGATCATAATTTGAACACCTTTCTTAAATCGGGTTTTTACAATAAACATTTGATTCTAGCGATGTAGGTACATGTAAATAGCAATCAAATATATAAAAATAATGTTTTTATTACATGACGTATTTTATTACAGCATATTTAGTCCAGTAGTCCAGTAGCCTGATGGCCATGATGATGGCCACCGATTCCAGCTACGGCGTCTTTACTTTAGCTTTATATTGCAGAGCTTCGTTTGTCCACCCTTACATGACATACATAACCTATATCCGCTAAACGTGTGTTTGCAGTCATTTCACCTTTTCTAAGTAACCGGTTTCTACTAAGAGAGAGTTCCGGGAGATTTCTATCGTTGGCGCGAAAATCCCAAACTCGGGCTATACAATACATTATATTATTATATCAGACTAATAAAAAAATAACTGTCATTTTCTAGTTAGATATAACACAATGGGAAGAAGCACAGCTGTTTAGTTTATTATGCCTTACATTGCATATATTCAGCGAGTTCGCAAGATATGCAAATCTGTTTGCAAACTAGGATTAAATCCCAATAGTTATGGTAGTTATGTAAGTTTGTGTGTTTGTTGAGGGGTTTCTTACAGCTGTGTGAGCTGTGTTCACTTATATTGCAATTTTGTGGTACTGATATGGTTTTTGAAATTGTAGACAAGCTCCATGCAAACCGGCGGTGAGTGCGAAACGAAACGTGAGACGGCCTTTGACATTGTTGTACGACGGAGAAGCGCTTGGCCTCACCTTGTTACAAAGGCAATAGCAAAAGGTTTTCACCCAGAATCCTCAGCAGTCGGTAGAATTGGATATTACCTCTAAATGCCAGAACACAACAAGTTAGAATTGTTGTTATGGCGACAGTCTTAGGTAAGATGGAGGTAGCTAGCCAAGTGGACTTAAACAAAGTCGAGCCACCAACCAAACCAGCCCTTACCCTTACCCTTAGGTAGTCCTTTAAAGAACAAACGCTCCAATATTATTGAGAAGACTCGTAAGGCATGTAAAATTATATAAATTGAAAATATTTCCTTGTTTTATACATATTAAATACTCCGCTGGCTCAGCTACTCAAAGTAGGTCTTGGCCTCCGACAAAAGAAGACGCCATTTGCTCGTATCTTGAGCTAGCTCTTGAGTGTCGAGATCCCGCAGGTCCGCCTCTACGACATCCTTCCAGCGGTACAGCAGGCGCCCGACGGCACTATACAATCTTCTCCCATCCTCCCTATATGGCCAAGCCACCGAAGGCGGTGAGATTTGGTCTCGCCGATGATGTTGGTTTCCGCTATAAGTTCTTCAAACTCCAAATTGTTCCAGATTCTCCAGCTTCCATCTTCTCTGCGTTCTCTGCCCCAGAATCTTACGTAAAACTTTCCTCTCAGCCACTAGGAGCTTGTTTTTGTCTTTACACACGGTAACAACACACTGTAGCCAATGTACGTGAAACTTTAGGCCCCTATTCTCTTGATTTGATGTGTTTCAAGGCTTGCCAGGTACCTACATGAATAGTGCATGCTTCAACTTTGACCTAGACGAGCGGGGAATATATTCAACGGTGGAATTAAAGTCAAGAGACGAGTGGCGTGAATCAAACGTTAGTCACGGTGCTCTACTTGAATGTACATTAGGATAGTACCTATTGAGTATTTAGGTTTATTATTTACTTAGGAATTTTAGATTAATATCTACTGTTACTTCGGAATGGAACTTCAATAATCTAATTTGCCCGAGGTTCTTGACAAAGAGAAAGGCTCTTGCCTTTCTTGTGTTTTGATCGTGATTCCAGTCAGGCAGTAGATTTCATACTTGAAATTGAAATTTCGAGATTGTCTTACAATACATACAATTGTACAGATATTTCTTATGTTTGACGAGGAAGCATTTTATTTCACCTACTTTTTTTTAACTTTACATTTGTGGCTTGATGATTTTGTAAATAAACAGATGGTAGTAGTAGGCGAAATAAGTCAAAAATAAGAAAAAGACACAGAAAATACATAATGTAGCGGTGCACTAAAAATATTTTAAGAAATTCTGATGGTGTACCGTCATAACCATCAGAATTTCTTAAAATATTTTAAATTAATAAATAATTCGTATGGAACGTTGGTCCATACGAATAATGTATGATGAGAGTCGAATTTGAATATATGCGTGTATTGATATTTTTTTAATTTACATGAGTTGCCTTGACCTCTTAAGCTAGCTGTAAAAGGATTGGAAAGGGAGTCTAATGAAGTGAGCTTTCCCAGAAAGCACAGGCTCTCAACCCACCGATAGAACACGGCATATCGTTTGGCGCCAGACTTTTGCAAGAAGCGTTCTCTTGCGACATCATTTTTATCAAGTAGAGCATACTTGCATCCGTTGAAAGTCGCCTATCTCAGGCTGAATAGCTCGCTTCAGGGAGCCGACGCCTTCAGAATATTCAGAGATGAGAAATAAAAATAGCATAGAGCTCAACACACTGAACTCAATAAATTGTTAATATCCTAAGTAAAACTGCTATGACCTATCTAGCAATGTACTAGCACTAGACTGGTAAACTGAATCAATTACAAATGGCCATGATTCATAGTGATCAAAGCATTTCAATGGGATGTTTAGAAGTTATGTGTCAAGACCATTGATTGTTAGTCCATGCCCGATCATCCTGATTGCAAAGGTTGCTTTAGGTTGTGTAAGCGTGATATGGAATTTCGTGAAGCGTTGCTTAATAGCACAACATAGATTCAAAAGAGTGAAATTCGCCACTATCAGATTATAACTATGGCAACAACAATATTTTGAAATAGAATCATAGATTTTCCATATTGGTTCTCTCTTGTTGTTCGTTGTATCGGTGAACTCCACACTTTTTATCCACTATGTGTTTTGAAGTTTCGCAATTCGCAAAATTATTGATTTAAAACACATCGTGGATTCACAATAGTGAAATTTCCACTTCTAAGCTACGTATTACTAATATTAACAATTAATGTTTAATTAAATGTTAAAATTTATAAAGGTTGCCTAGCTGAATTAATCTTGGGGAGTGAAGTTTGCAAAAAACGTATAACATAATTATTTTTTAATACGAAATGTAGCGGGATAATAATTTCATACTATGCCATCTAACCCTGAACTAAGTAAAGCTTGTAATATACCAACTACACACTTAGAAAATAATACTCTTTTTGTAATACTTGTTAATTACTTAAGGAGGTAAAGTTTCGTATATTAAATATATAATGGAATCTGTCGAATCAAGAATCATTGTTTCGTCAGAGGTTAAAAAAATCCGACGAAGTTGAAGAAATAAATGATCTGACGAACATGGAATCTGGTGGATTTGTCTTATCTTCTCGAGGGACTGGTCTATTCGTCGGGGATTGAGTGACCAAAGGTTTTTTTTCGTAGTTTTTGTGTGTAGATAGTTTATCGTTTATGCTATCTAAAGTGGTCACTCAGTTCACTCTCACCTTCCAAATCTTGGTGAGTGACCAGCTTACAGGCATGTTTGTTATCAAGATCTTTCGGTACGATACGTGATATACTCGTTATAGTCAAACTAAAACATCTAAACGTCAACAAACTGTGAGACGCAAAGCCTTAGCATTGATATAATAAGTTCACTGGTTCAATGGAAACACCATAAAAGCGAATCGAAAACCGTTGGCAGTGAACCAAAAGAGGTGGGCGAATGATTTGTGACAGGCTTTGAGGCTATTTGGACAGTTCATTACAATGTTTCAACACTATATTATGTCTTTGCGTAAACAACATAACATGGTGTATGTACGATTAAATTAAAGATTTACTGGGTAACAGTCAAGGTAGATTAAAATTTGCTTTAAGTTAAAGATATTATTTTGTCGAATTTATTGTTGTAATATTTATACAAGTATTTGATTATCTTAGTAGGTATACAAATTACTTGACAGACCGTTATGTTTTTTGTAAATTTTATTATCAAGACCATAATGTTTTCAAAATGTCAAGGAGGCTGCCATGGAAAGATCAACATGGAGATATATTCATCAGTTGTGCCGACAAGAGTCAAGCTCTTAAATTAAAGACAAAGTTTTCAAGAAGTTATTTATATTTTTAGAGACATAATACAAATTCAATCAATGATTATTAATAATTTAACTAACTATTTACAAGGGAAGCCAAACTATTCACAGGATACTGCACAGAATAAACATACAATGTCTTGATGCGTTTTATCGAATTGTGCTATGTCTGTGTACCTCCGAAAGGTGGAGCGGGGTCTCCAGGTATATTAAAGCCTCCGAATTATAGCGTTACATGTTACCGGTACTGCGAAGGGTGTTAGCGCGGCGCTTGCCTGTAAATTGAACATTTTGTGCATCTACATACTAGCGTTGTGGTTTCTTTACCGAGTTAAATTTTATTGACCGCCTTTGCGATCTAGTGGTTTGCCCTCCGGTATCAGACCCAGAGGTCCCACAGAACAAAAACATTCCGGTTTGTCTCGAATGGGAATCGAACCCATATCCAACAAAGATTTTTTAGACACAACTCTCACAGTTAAGCAGAATGTTGTTTTCCCATTATGAGCCTGAGCTTAAAATAAACAATTATTTATTACTATGAGGTACACTGACAGACAGACGAACGGGCAGTAAAGGCTTGCTAGCGATGATGAGCCTTTCCCCGTGGTGCCGTTGTATGTACAGTAACTAAACCCAAGTATTAAATCGATATCGCAACAGCTGGTGCCTCCCGGAATAATGTGAGCTATCTACGCTCAAGCAGACTTCAGGCAACTTGCATTTCGTACGCTAGCTATACATAATTTTAAATGGTTTATTTTAAAACGACGTGATAGTTATTTTCTGTGGCGGTCGTGGCGGTAAATATGACTGAAGGATCTCACCAGACAGAAAGACAACCGTTCCTTTTTAAGTTTGTCTGGCCTTGACTGTGATCACCAATCCGCGTGCCCAGCGTGGTGATTATGGCATTATATTGGATTCCATAGAAGGTCTTTAACGGGCTATTAATAATGATGACGATAAATATTCATTTACTTTTATTAATGATCATTTTATATTTGCGAAGGCGACAATAAAATCAAAAACTTGAAACTTAACTAAGTGCTCGTTTCTACAGGGACCGCTGACTCCTATATGGATATATGCTTGTGTGTATAAATAAATGCTAAAGCATTGCGTGGGTACAACTTAGCAGTCCGGTAGACTTGCATTACCTCTATCCACAGATCGTTTAATTCAAATTCAAATTCAAAACTGTTTATTTCGGACAACTTAGATCCATAGAGGTTAGTAGCACATAATTTAAATAAAAAAACAAAGAAAAGGGACACAATTCAAAATAATAAAAGGAGACACTGATTCACAGAGCGATCACCAGAGTACCGAACAGTTTTCTGGGATCACTCTGTGTGGCTTGCCCACATCGGTAACGTGTACCTATCCGCTATAATAAACCCTTTAAAAATAAGTTCTAAAATTACCTATCCATACATTCATGGTCGTAAATTGTTACTCAATGCCTCAGAATTAATAATAATACAAACTATACGCTTGCTAGACGTAGACCTTGAATCGTAGGTATTGCAAGCTTTCAACCTGAATTTTGAAAGATGGTTTTACAATAGCCTGTCGTTAGTCGGCAAACTAAAAAAAACTTTTAGTTACTCGTATACTGTCAACACTATGTTACTGCTAAATAAAACAGGCCTTTTTGATGTTACATTAATAAATAAATATTCGATGAGCTAGCGATTGAACTTTATTTTGAAATTCAGCTTATATTTTTTATAGTTCACTTTTTACGAATAAATAAGTTCTTCGTGAGCTTAACAAAGGTTCCAAAGTTATAAATAAATTAGATACACTAGACATTAGAGTTAATGCTTGCTATCCAAACGTAAAGCTCGTTTGCTGCATGTAAAACGTATAGGGTTTGATTATCCTTCACTTGTGTGAAGGATAATCAAACCCTATAAGTCAAGAAGTTAAGAAGAAACAAAGTCATGACTAAATCAGAACACGATGAAATCAGAATATGACTAAAGCCAACCATGACAACCATCGAACAACCGAAATCAAGTGATGACAATTATATCGGCTTTTTGCTATCGATTTCGGCAGATATGCCATCCGAAAGTATTGAAGTAAGTTTTTTTTATTGGTGATCTAACGCTTGGCTATCACCAATAAAAAAAACTGCAAGGAGAGATATTCGATTACCTTTGCTGCCTTTTGCTTTTCCTACTGTTAATCTAACTTCATAGAATTCATAGACTCCAGTGTGTAAAGGTAGCACCAATGTTATGTACGCGCGATATGGAGTTTGATAAACTAAAGCTTTAAAACACATCACTTTTTAAAAAAAAGTGATTCAGGCTACAGCTTACTAATATCAAAATCATTTCAGAAACTTATAGTGCAGATTTTCCATATTGGTTGTATAATAGTAACTCTGAATTTTAACGAGCAAAGTTACTTCCACAAACTGTAAAACGCGTACCTAACACTGAGAACTGATATTATGGTGTGATTGTTATTGAACGGTAGGTTCGCAGCAATGCGTTAAACGATCGATATGATTAAATAGCCCTCGTTAAATCAAAAAACTGCGAGAGTCAAGATGATGGGCTACCCGTTGACACATAAGTTTGCCTTTTTCGACACCAGCGCAAGAATGAGGTTAAAGTTGGAGCGAGCTTTTCCAAAATGCACTGGCCCTCCCGTGCATCGACAGAACACAGATAGCCGCTTGGTGCCGGACTTTGGCACCGTTGAACGAACGACGAAAGCGCAACCGTTGAAAAAGCCAGCGATTTTTTTACCCGGGTGAGTCAGAATAATAGTCCCCTATAGCACGTCAACATGATATATGACGTGCTCTTGACGTCATAATATTATAATGACGTCAAAGAGCTTTCAATTATAACTCAATGACAGTGGAAGCTAAATCAACACTATTGTTGTTTTCATTTGAAGGAACTTTTGTGAAATAATAATAGTTACGCTATTTATTTGCATTAAAGATTACGTTACAATTATTAGCCCTTGGGCTTGAAGATTCGTGGCTTGATGGGTGGTTAAAATTATGATAGAAAGCCTACTTTAACAGGGAATTTACTTGTCTCACAGCTCAATAGTAGTAGCACTGCCTTCTGCGCTAAGGTTGTGAGTTTGAACAAACATTTTTGTGATAAAAATAAATGTTTTTTTTCTGTTTGTGTGTTTTTTTTAAACATGTGTATAATTTTCAATAAAAAAAGAAAACGTGGGGCAATTATTACGCAGTTCTAATTTACATTTACATTCATTGATACGTTATTGTAACGTTGATTCGTTTCAGCTTAGAGCGGATAGTTTAGTATTTTGTGTCGGAAAGATATAAATAAACTTTGGTGGTAGCGTTCACAGTAACGCAAAGCTGTGGTCAAGTAAAAGTTTACCTGAACACACGGCTTAAAAGCTATGTCAGAAGTGTCGCAAAGTTTTTCTACCGCGTTATTTTTGTTAAGAAAAACGTTGGGCTTAATTCCCAACCATTCATCATCATCATTATTGTCAGCATCTTGTGTTCCAATATTGGCTGAAAACCTTCCCTAATTCTTTCCACTGTGCTCAATTCTGAGTGTCACGCCTCCACTCGTGACCAAGTACGGCTAATTATATCGTTGGACCATCGTGCCCATGGCCTGCCGGGTTGTCTGCTACCAGTCCGGGGTCTCCACTCGGTTATCTTGTAACTCCATCGGTCGTCTGAGTTACGCATGAGAATACTTGCCCATTGCCACTTCAACTGGGAGGTCATTGGGACTCCAATGGTTGGGAGGTTACCATCAAGAAATTTTAGTTTTATGAAGCACCTTTACATCGTGTAGAATACTTGCACTTGCGAACTATTTTGTGAAATTTCCAAGAATTTGGTTTCTGTAATCTGATTTTTTATATTGGTCTATAGTAGGGTTGATTATTAATATATTTAGTTTTTTTTATTGAATATCTCAATGTTTGTGAAATGCATGTTATTGTGTATTTTCTGGCTACAAAATAAACACGGTTCATAAACATAAAAATATTAATTCCTGCTATATTACATATTCATAAAATGCGAAGGAAACGATGTTAACAGAATCCGCGACTCCTCGTAAAATCACGATTCAGTGTTCAGTAGGAGACATATAATAGGCAATCATTGTAAAGCACGCTATTCACTAAAGCCAACTTTTTAAACCTCAATTGCAGCTTTTATAGTTATTTTCTAAACTAGTATTTCCATACAAATTAGTGATGGTTGTTGATACTTTTTTGGTGAATATCAAAAGTTTTGCCCGTTTGTCAGTGTACATTCGGCTCAATAAAATGGACAAACTCTTTGGACACCTCAGGGTCCCAGGATGGATGGCGACATCGTGTGTCAGTAACGTTAATCATTTCAATCAGGAATGGTAGATGTTTGCAACAAACCTTGATGAGTAGAATGAGAGAACAAAGAGTTGGTTGGAGAACTTTGCCCAGCTGTGGGAAAATAGGTAAAAGTATGAAAAAAAACGATTATCAACACAAAACAAGAAAACATTATGTTAACCAACATCAACATTAACAACCAGCGAATTAGCATAGCTATTCAGCGTGGCAATGCAGCCAGTGTCTTGGGCACGCTTCCGTCTGGTACTGGTCTGGAACAGTTGAGTTACCTATAGGCCGTTTGTAACGGTCCTTAGGTAATCTGACTGATTCCTTTGTACATAAATAGTGTAATTGTACTTTTTATTGAATAAATATATATTGAATAAAAAAAAAACATCAACATAGTTACAAGTTGAGAAAAGGCCGAAGGTGGAGGCGCACTTTACCCGGAATCTTCAACTAATTGATGTTAGTTGAGTATAATCTAACAGAAGAAACTTCACTGATTTCAGTGCTATTTTTATGAATTTTCTGAACCACTCATGGCTGTTTTCAATACTCAAATTAAATACATAATATTAATTATATTATCAACCTTATATTTTTTTTTATTTTTTTGTTTGTGTATTGTATTTAAATAGCATGTAAGTACATACTGTATAATATGTAGGTATTTATATCATATTTGTAGTGTGTAAATTTGTAGCATAGCTTTACATAATGGTCATAATAGTAAATATCTAAGCCCCTTTTAATATGTGTATGACCAACCACCTCTTTAGCCATTAAATCCTCTCCATCCAAAGGTTGTCCGAAAGATATAGATTCTAAGCGATAAGACCGACCATAGTATATACAATTTCTTTGATTTTTTTTTATTTAGTTTTTCATTAAAAAAAAAACTACTAAAATTATTTTTCTCAAAATATTTCATCCCTACTACAGAACCTCAAGTTACCTGGACTAACAGTTGAGAATATGCTTTGGTTTAGTCGGTCAGTCAGTTACTCACTCACGCTAAGCAAATTGATATAATAGTAGTCCAGGACTTCGTTTTAGCCATTATTTGTAGTCAAAAAGAATTCATGATTTTTTTTTGCGCGGAACCCTAAATTTATAATAGCGTTACTCATTATTACATCGGCCAGTGATTGGGCTCAGTCCACACGTTTCAGACTCCATAGCGGACATACAGTCGAAGACTTTTATATACTGTTACTACAAGATTGATGGTAGCTGTACATAATGCTGTAAATTTAGTAGCGATGTAAATCAGCCTTAACTAAAATGTAATGTGAATACATTTTAGTAAAAGACGGAACCCTATTTCTGTCGCAAAGTGCTCCACGTCTTTGAATTAATTTTCTATGTCACCGCGCGCCTTAATTGCGCGACTGTCATGTTAAAATTAAGGGGCATTTTGTCGTTTGGCACATTTGCGCGAAGTAATAACGTTAAAATATAAAAAATATATATGGAGTGGAAACCTTCACTTTAAAGAAAGTAGACTGAATGCGCATCGAGGTTTTTCAGATTGTTGGCGCAAAATGCTTCGTATCCTGTGGACGGCGCATCGCATCAACGGGTCCATACCAAAGGAGCTCAACATCAAGACAATAGAGTATTGTCTTGATTGTCTTGACACCATGTCGCCAGAGAATCTTCGAAGTTTTCAGACACATTTTTTTTTTATTGTACCACGGGGAAGTGCTTGGCCTTCATCTCACCTGGTTACAAGTTGAGATAAGGCCGAAGGTGGAGGCGCGCTTCACCCGGAATCCTCAACAAACTGAGGATCTGGCTATCTTACCTCGAATTGCCGGAACATAACATTTTTTTTTAATTATTGTTATGGCGACAGAATTAGGTAATATGGTGGTAGCTAGCCAGGCGGACTTGAACAAAGTCCTACCACCAACTAAACCAAGCACAATATATTGTACTCCCCATGAGGATCGAGCCCGGGACCTCTGGATCTGAAATCAGTGGGCTGAACCACTAGACCACATTTACAGAAAGGACGGTAACAACCTGAAAAGGCTCCAAGTAACAGGCAAAGTGGAAGGAAAACGATCGCGGGGCAGAGCCTAATGCGGTGGAGCGACCAAACTCGCTCAACGCTGGAATCTAGCGAGACTTGATGGCAGATCCCGATGGAGACACATTGTCTATTCCAAGGTGTAATAAGTCCATAAAAGTCACGACCCTCAGCAGTGAGAATAATGACGCAAGGAGGAGGAGAAAAAATGTAAAATATAAACAATAAGCAATCACGGGGACTGCCAACAGAAGTTAAAACTTAGATCAGCGGTACAATTTTTTATAATAATTAAATTATTATATTATATTATATTATATTATATTATATTATATTATATTATATTATATTATATTATATTATATTATATTATATTATATTATATTATATTATATTATATTAAGCCGTCAGTGTCCCTAAGCGCAGATGGCGTGATGAGCTAGATAAATTTCTTGAAGACTGGAGGAATGATGCCCAAGATCGGGAAGTCTGGAGGGAGTGGGGGGAGGCCTTTGCCCAGCAGTGGGACACTGACGGCTTAGTAATTAAAAATGAGCATTAAAAATGATAGGTATAAACTAACTATGTACAAAGGAATAAGTCGGATTAACTAAGGATCGTTACAAACGGCCGATAGGTAACTCAATTGTTCCAGACAAAAATAACAACAATTAAATTATTTTCGTACAGGATCGAGGATTTAAGTAAATATAAAAAAAAATAGGAACAGGGTTTCTACACTAATAACATTATCTATTTTTTTGTAAAATTTAATATTCTTAAAAAATTGTTTGTATATAATAACAAAATAGGTGCGTATTTAATAGAATTTTACGCGACAATACGTCGCATTAGCATGTCACAAACCCATAAGTTTTATCCCTACCAAAAAATTTGCACCGCGGCTAACTAAGTTTTCATTTCAAAATCTTATGGTTTCCTAATCTTTCGGTCATCTCTTTTACCATATCCACATAAGATCCTTATTTTGCGACCACCATGATTCAGCACTGTGTTTAACAGACAAACAGACACTGAAAATGTAAGATATTCCAATAAATTTCATAAAAAGCAAGCTTCACGCAAGCTTGCTTTTTATGAAATGTACTGTTGATACATTTTTAAAGTAAATACGTGAAGCTTGTACATACAACATGCTTACAAACATCTGTAAAGCAAAGAGTATGGCTCACAAGACTCGCGAGCCCGCTTCCTTCCCCGCGGGCTTGCGGATTGAGATTGCAAGAACGCGAGCTTACTTTACCAAGTGTTCACGATTGTATCTATTTGTTCTCTTCGGGATTTACTTATCCCGGTAGATAAGTTAAAGATGGTCGGTGGCCCAATCATATTTTCTCTTTTTATGATGTCGATGAAGTTGAAGTTGAGGTAGGTAGGTAGGTACGTGTACCCTGGGTGCCGTCGATCACTTCCCACTTGTGGGGACTTATCGACGGCAGCGAATAATCCGACGCGAGGGTGTCTTCCGCGTGTCCCTATGAAGTTAGCATAGGGCACAGTGGATGGACAGCCGGTCTTCCGCGGGGCGGGGAGTCCCAGTGAGGGACTCAGCGGACCTTCGGGTCGTGGGATGGCAGGCCTTAAAGGCTGGCGGCGCGGCAGGGAGGGTCAACTCGGCCACCCTGTCGGGCACTGATGGTTTAGATGGGGGCCTGGGGGCCGGGAACGTAGGGGCGTTCAACCGGCCTCCATTGCACAGGCCCTCATCCCCGTCAAACGGCGGGAACGGCCTGGTGACCCAGCTGTTCCCGCCATCCCCCCCAGCCACACTGGGGGGGCCTGTGGGGCCCCTGTAAAGGGGCAATCGCTGGCGGTGTTGTGGTAGTTAAGGCTAAGGCCAGTTTCCCACGACACCACTACACGGTGAAAGCGGGTCACTGCCGAGTTTAGTGGGTATTGCCTGTCGCTAGGACAGGTTGAGTCCCACACACGGCCTAGTCCCCATCGAGGCTATGGTGCATAAACGCATTCTCCTAATAAAAAAAAGGTATACTCAACTTTATTTAATATATAAAATAACTAGTTGGCTGGGAAGTAATTCCCGCTATGCCGAGGGAAATATCAAAATCTTTTACTATTTGTACCCTAACCTGATAAGAAAATTATCCTGAAAACTTCATAGAGTAGAAATACAATCTATACTTTTTCATTGCAACCTCTCTTTCAGATCAAATGTAATTATTTTGGTTGGTGGTAGGACTTTGTTTAGGTCCACCCGGCTAGCTACCATCTTACCTAAATCTGCCACCATAAAGATTCTAAAGCATTCAGTTCCGGCACTTAGATTCGGCAGGTCCTCAGATTGTTGAGGATTCCGGGTGAAGTGCGTTTCCACTGTATCGTAATTTGAAACAAGGTGAGATGAAAGCCAAGCGCTTCCCCGTCGTACAATAAAAAAGGGTTTCCTGAAAAAAAAAAACACGCTCGCCTGTGTCATTTTTCTGTGTGTCAATTTCTAAAAATTATAGAACAACATACTGAAAAGCACTTGTCTTACAGTCTAGTAGTAATTTTTTAATTAGCTTGTCAGTAATGTATTGTTATAGTAAAACCTACAAAGACAGTGTAGCTATCGCACAACAGCTTTGTTTCAAAGACAAGAATTAAATGCATACAGAATAAACAAGTTGGGAACATATTCCCTAGAGATCCATCCAGTGCCAGTTAAAGCTAGGATCAAGCAATTCAGATACAAGATCTAAATATAAAGTGGAACTGGAATTACAAGGGCGACAAACATTATTACAATAGTAGCTTACAATTTACCGATCATTGCTATTTTAGAGTGTTTTGCCAAACAATACGGCAATGACACATTTAGATAAGATTCTGAGGTGTAGTCCTGAGGGAATATTAAAGTAAGGTACGTCAAATAAAATAAAAAGCAAGTAAACCATTCAAGTCTTACGTTATGGTCAGCACAATGGGAAAGCGGTAGTGTCAAATTGTGTTTTTTTGTCATTTATATGTGTACATACATACTCTTGTAAGGTAGGTAATCGATAAATTAAATCTACGTAGTTATTCATTAGTATATAATTAAGTAGTAAATACTCAAGTTTACGCTGCCGCCTTTTCGGACCGGAAGATCTAAAATAAGAGTAAGTGCTTGGTAGACTATATCAAAACCTATTCACACCATAATAAATGCGTGTATCGTTTGCTCCAAACTTTGCAGATCGCCTTTTCACATTACCAGAACCAACTTTTTTATCCCATTCCTTTCTTATATTCTTATATCAATAACTTTAAGATTGATTTTAGATTATTTGCAGAAAGTGTAAGTTGGTATTGGAGGGGAGCCAGATCGTGTCAATCATTTTTCATTCTCATGGATTGGCCAAAAGAAGTTTGCGTAACTATTCTATGAATCAGATAAGTTGGTAGGAGTATATCAAAATAAAATAGCTCCAATCACTAACGTAGGTACTTACAAAGTCCAGTCCGCCTGGAAAGATTGCTAGTAAAAATGAGGCCGTTCAATGAACTTCCACTTTGATGTAACAATAGATTGATCAATTTATTCACAAACAATCAAAATATTATGTCCAAATTAAATATGTACAAAGGAAGCAGTCGGTTCACCTAAGTACCCTTACAAACGGCCCGTAAGTAACTCAACTGTTGCAGACCAGTATCAGACGGAAACGTACCCAAGATACGTACTGGCTGCATTGCCACGCTGAATAGCTATGCTAATTCGCTGGCCTAAATAAGAGCCAGCCCTTAGGTCACGTTTCGCCTCAATTAAAAGCCCCGCAAGATTTTTAAAAACCCGAAGGGTACCGACTCCTCATAAATTGATTGATAAATAATATTGACATTGAATATCGATGATAATGTGTCCCATAAGTGAATTACAAGGCAATCTAATAATATATGTGTAACACCACCAAGAACTAACTACGGAAAACAAACTTTCGTTTTTGAAGGAGCCATAAATGTACAAAAAACTTACTAAGGATATGAGGGAAACTCGATCAAGAGCAACATTTAAAAGATTACTAAAAAGCCACATCTAAAAGATCTACAAACAAACTTGGATCGGCCTAGTTAGATCCACGCTCCACGCAACTTGGAGCGCGCGATCGCTGGAGCGCGTTGATCATCCGGTGTGGACCCAGCTAATGAGCCGGTTACAATAAAAGATCTTGTCAAGCGCATAACTCACTTAACTCATCACTGCCGTTGCTGAAAACAATTGCCTATCGTCAGTGCTCGCCTGTCACGCCGATGTAGACTGTGTACTTTACGTGGGATTGCCCGATTAAACTATAAGCTATCATAAAAATAGCAAAATAATATGTGTGGGATCCCCGGAATCCCCGGGTGGGAAATCAAAAATAAAAGTCAATACCCGTTTTTTCTATATTTTATTCGTTTTTTTTATTATTTGGCAAGACCAGCCGCACTAACAGTAGTACATATCGTTTACAATTAACGATTATTTTAGATTAAATTCTAATCGAGTTGAACTAATTGATGAGATATTTGTTTTTCCATAATATTACAAGCTAATGTTAGTTTTGTTATACAACTGTCCTGTTATATTTCATATTAGTTATTTTAATTTATCAAGAAACTATACTATGTTAATATTGGAAATTCTTAATTAGCAGTACGTTTACATTGCGAAAATAAACATATTGGGGCAAGATGGCGCTGAGTAAAATTAATGTCTTGTAGTATTTATTATTTTGAGAATGTCATAAAAAAATCGTTGCGAACTCGATTTACTGAACTCGGGCACGAGTAATACGGGCTTAAGTTACCTATCAGTTGCTACAGTGTGGACGAAAGGTCCTATAAAACCCTACACCTACTTAAAGGAATGATTGATGGGCTTCGGGTCCACCTTAGCTGCTTAATGAAGGGTCTGCCCTGGCGCCCTTCATTTACCCTTTCAGGATATATAATATCATTGTTTGCTGTAAGCTTCTATTACACGCCCTAGCGACCGGACAGGAAGGGTAAGGGTCATTAGGTGTGTTTGCAGTCTTCGTTTTAAGGTTGTTTTTCGGTGATAAGACCGCTTTTATACTTGTTGACTGAGCCGCCGTTTGGTTTCCGAACATGTCCTGTTTGTTTGAATTGGAAATGTTGATTTTGTTAAGTGCTTTTGCAATTCCAAGGGTAAAAGTTGTAATTAATCATTTCATTTGAAACTATTTTTTTTATCTAAGGCTTATAACATGTCGAGTAACGATTTGAAATTGCAACTAAACATATATTAATTTAAATAAATGTACATTAACTTACTATTCGTATGAACTTATTAATTATGTCGGTAGTTAGGTATATTTTTGTTACATATTTTTATGGATGGAGTGCGTTTGACCACTAGCTAGCTCACATAGAAATGTGTTTGTATCGGCGCAGAAAATCTGTCAAGAACAACGAATTCCATTTGACTGGTATTACCACTCAGTTGGTAGTAGCTCTACCTTCTGTGCTATAGGTTGTGGGTTCGATTCCCACCTGGTTTTAAACATTTGAGTAATGTTCTCATTATTAGTTACGTAAATGTTTTTTGAACATGACATGGGTCAAAAGCTTACCTCAAAACATACACAGGCAGGGATGAGTACTACGATGGAGTGAGATTAACGAAAGGGTTGTTCTTTCGCGCAATGACGGATGAAGCGAACTGCGTAGCGCTGGACTTCGGCAGGAAGGTGGACACTAGCCAGGCGGGCCTTTGCAGGTCCTACCAGAGTTGGGATCATTCAGCCTTGCAAAACCAGCGATTCTGTTGCCCGGGCAGACCACTAGGTAAAAGATCCCACTTATATTAAAATGTGCAAGCATACAAAAACGTTCCGCATTGTTAAGATAAAGATCAACGACACGTTTGAGCGGCCGCAAACCGACTCTTGATAATATACGGAACTCACAACTAAACCTATAATACACGTTTAAATATCTGTTTCAAGCTTAGGCGACAGAAGTCAAACGAACATTGTTGTAATCCCTTGCCGTGCATAATGAACGAGTAGACGTTATCTCATGTTTATGTAATGCCCAGAACATCCCCTGGGTTACTCGCTAGTGCTGTGGCTACATGGTGCAAGTTAGTGTGCGAGCTGCTAAGACAGTCACTCACTGCAGGCACCGTGTTACCACGTCTCACAACGTGTGTGGCTGCTAGTAAATACATTAAGAACTGCATTTCTAGCGTAGAGAAAAGGTAACTGATAAGTTTGGCAGTAAAAATTCGGTGATAGGAGAATTTTACTTAACCTAAGTCATTGACGCTGTTTAGTTTAGGTATGGCTCTTTCTAACCCGAACCGTTGAGACGGAGAAGAAGAAAATCTGTTACATAAACTTTGAATTTTTGTCCTACGCATATCCCTACAAGCTGTAGCTTGGATGTAACTCAAACGTCAACTTACATTTTTTGCAAAATGACAGCAGTTCTCACGCTCGAGCCCACGCGAGACGAGACATGTCCAACAAATGCCAAGTCCATCGCAGTTGTCTACTGTCAAGTCAGTAGCTCGCACTGTGTAACCAGGTCTTAAGCTCACCTCAAGTGCCAATTAAGAGCTCAAATGAGATATTACAGGCGGTTAAGTAGTGCTTATCCGAGTAAGTAGAGATTATGATGCAGCTTTTGAGGAATGAGTTCAGCTTGTCTTTCAGGTTTATGAAGGCCATGTTGTGTTAATTAATTAAATGTTGACTCAAGTATTGTGCTGATTGGAGCCATGGCCCTTTTTACGGAAGCTTATGTAGGTCCTAAGTAGTGTCATAAGTAGTAGTTCACCCCAAACTGAGATCTCGCGATGTCTAGTTTGTGTTAGGTATTTAGCGGTAAGGAGTAATATGTTGATTCGCAGGTTTGCAAAATGCACAGATTAGGTTAACATCACTCTATTTGAGGCATCAACGCTACTCAAGCTGCGTACAGCGCCCTCCGAGTGCAGTACAACAATGCGTTTCGGATGCTGTTGGGGCTGCCGCGCGTCGGGTATGGTGGTGGAGGTACGCGTGGAGGACTCCCACGCCATCAGGCACAAGCAGGTCGCCTCCCTGATGCGGTGGGTGCGCGCCAGCCCAACAGCCATCTTGCTAGGGTGGCCGAGCGGCAACTCAATGCGTTGTGGCATTTGTTGTATTAATTTGAAATCAGATCGTTTTTTATTTGAATTTGACATGTTATCAAAAATGTATGTGTACTAGCCCAAAGTACGGATAGAACATTAGGTTAGTAGTATAATAATTGTTAATACTACACTTATAGATCTAAGATAACTGAATAAATAAACATTATTATTATTATTTAATCACGAAGATTTTATCACAAAAATAATGTTATTAGCACCACGATAAAAAAATACTTTCATGCCTGTTTTTCATTTACGATGGGTCGGCTCTCAACCACGAAACTTTTTTTTTGTAAAAAAATCGACAGCATAATATTTTTATTTGTTCAGTCGATACTCTTTCAATTGAAAGGATCAAAGACCATTCAAAAGATGTGGGCGAAAATTACGGGTGTAGGTTTTTTTTTCACCCAATGGGTGGAAAGAACAAAGATCCACATCACAGGGGTGACAGTTTTTAAAATGATTTAAATTTATGGATTTTAAAACTGTTCAGTTATAAAAAATCCCCCCGCTGTGATTAATTTAAATGTGTGTTATCATTAAATGATTTAAATTTTATTTTAATCAGATAACGTATTCAAGAGTTAGAACACCTCAAACATTGCCACAAACATACATACATACAGTACTTCTCAACTTAACTCATAGATCTCACTCGCTCCGCTTGCTTGATCAATAACGTTTTTGGTAAGTAAGGTAAACTCCTAAAACTTCATTACATTTACAAAATTTAAATTTGCGATTGTAAATACTACATTAGTCTAATAATAAATAAAAAAAAAAAAAAAAAAATATATTTCAGACAGAGTCCATAGTTACAAATTACAATAGATTTAAAACAAAATTAAAAACTAATAACTAAACTAATAATAAACTAATTAAACTAATAACTATATGTATTAATTTGACACAAAATTATTTTAAAATATTCAAACACCTACTATAACTCTGTACATCATCAAAAACTGCATCCAAATTAGCTAGGCCGTTCCGCAGATACGCGTGCGCGAACAAAGAGACAAGCAGGAAAAAATATCTATAAACTCAGGTACGTGTCTTTAATAGATAACACCAATTCTTACTTGAATTTATTAAATGTACAGGCAAAGCTTTTCTACGAATTTATTACATGTATCAATACTAAACAATTGTAAATCTGATTTATTATCAATACAGGCCCTAGAGACGTGAAATATACAGAATAGCTGCCTTTTATTGTGCTATGGATTAAGAGAAAATTAAATACGATATGACAGAGCGAAGACCCCGAGAGATGGGTCACGATTCTACTAAACCAATCGCTTAACTATGACAATGGTATCGTTGTAGAATGGCCATTATAGGTGCGTTTTGGTCTTCCAGTAGCCATTCTGCGATAATACCATTGCCATAGCGAAGCAATTGGTTTGGTAGAAACGTTTAACCACCAGGACACTAAAAGCATACAATGTGGTGGTTCAAGGTAAGAAAAACCGTAACTCCCTCTAATTCAATTAATTGCGAAACTTTAAGAAATATTAAACCGTAACTAATTTATTTTTAAAATCTCCACAACGTCTAAAGTTCATTCTTGAGCTTACCGCTCGCAAATTCTCATAAATAACGATCTCGAAAATTCTCTGGCGAGGTAGGAGTGAAATAACTCGGAGTGGAGCGCAAGGTGTTAGGTAAAATAGAAGCCCGGTAATGCGTAAAATTGAAGTGTCTCCTTCGGAATTTCGCGACAATCTCAGCGCTATGCTTTATTGGGTGAACCGCTCACCCTTCAAGTTTGTAGCTACGAAAAAAGGGTTACATATTGGCAGTCCAATTAAAATGACATTAAATGAGTCTGATTCACAGTAATAAACGATACAAAGTATATAATGCATCACAGGTATAAGACATACAATATGACAAATGCTGCCTGCCATATCCTTACCAATAGGTAAACCAGCTCCAACCACTGCGACTAAGAAAATTTTTGTGATTAATAATATTAACGATAATATTTGTTTCGTTTGACATCATTTTATATAAAATAAATAAATAAAAGTCATTTATTTTTATAAACACAAAATGTATTTATCTTCAAAAAAAGTAAAGACATGACACTCCGTGGTCTAGTCATAGTGGATGGAGACACACGCAGCTCTCGATCTGCAGGTCTTGGGTTCAACTCCCGGGTGAGGAGCACCAGTTTAGGTAGGACATTGCAAACAGGATCACCTGACTGTCCGATATGAAAACTGATTCTACTCGCACGCAGTACAAGATAAACCGCCGTTCCTGGGTTCTGTATATATACGAGTACACGGTGTGTTACACATTCCACACGACACAAATGAAAAAAAACAACACAACTGTGGTTTTATTAGACACAAGAGTTACGAGTAGCTTGTATTACGCCGAAAAAGCTTACAAAATAACTCTAACAACTTAAACTATAGGGCAAAACAAAACTAATTAGTAAACTAAACTTAAAGGTTAAACAAAATAAATTTAATCTAAATAGGTAGTGGTATCATGTGTGGGTTAATTGTGATGGTGTCATTGTAAAAGTAATGTGAATATCTATATATTACTTAATTTTATAACAACAAAAAATGGTCCAGACTAAAAATAAAATATTTTAAGAGACTTGAAGGAAATGGACACATCATTTTCTAATTTTTTTCCATTATAGAACAAAATAATACATTAATAATGATAAAAATACCATATGCCAACTTTAATCCTTAAGAAACACGACCTGGCCTTTTTAATAGTTTACATTGATGTCGTAAAAGCCGACTATGGGATCTCAGAAGAAAGACAGCAGCTTCCTTCTGTGTATTATCTTCACCTTTACTACGATCACCAATCAGTCTTCCATGTGTGAATTCCGGCAAAAACCCTCCATATTGGGAGGAAGCTTTTTCCAGTGGAAAATGATGTGATGTGATAATTTCTGTGATAGTAATAATGTATTTCAAAGATATAAATTTAGCCCGCCTTGTGGCTCCAAATCATAGCAACGGTTCGGTAACAAGAAAAACTTTCCTCGAATTGGGTATCAAAACTTTGTAGCGTGCCTTTGATATCATCGTCAGCTCTTTCCATGCTGAAATATCCTAAGCCTTTAGGGACTTTCCAAAGTTTCGGCTCAGGCGATACGCAGACACGCGTTTTTGTACATTTATATACAAAATTGAATTAATCATCATTTCAGCCCAAAGTTGAACATAAGCTATATTCATCACACAAATGTTTGTTCTGGGTGGGAATCGAACCCACAACTTACAATGCAGAAGGCAGAGTTATTACCAAATAAGCTATGAGGCTTTACCGTTGTCCTGTCTTATAATAGTGTCGGTCCGTAATTTGAACCATTTATAGCTTAAAATTGCAAGAACTTTTTAGAACCCAGTGGTAATCAGGGTTTTGCGAGCTACTAATTCTATCTACAATAGCTATGTTACTTTGGTTATTTTACGGATATTCACATCTCATTTTATCACGAAATCCTCCAAGCGTAGCCCCCTCCACAGCTCGTTGTGTGACTCTGAACGTATTTATGATGCCTACAGTCAATTATTGTTTAGATCGTATCGAGAAAAAACTGGCAGGTTTAACCGCCTCTGTAGTCTAGTGGTTCATCGCACCGATTTCAGATCCAGAGGTCCCGGGTTCGATCCCCATGGGGAGTACAATGTATTGTGCTTGGTTTGGTTGGTGGAAGGACTTTATTTAAGTCCGCCTGGCTACCTACCACCATCTTACCTAATTCTGTCGCCATAATAACAATTCTTAAATTGTTGTGTTCCGGCATTTAGAGGTAAGATAGTCAGTTCCTCGGTTTGTTGAGGATTCTCGACTGCTTACCTTATATATACCTAGTTAGATTAATTGTACATAGTACTTTTTTGTGATAGACACAATTAAATAAACAAAATATCTTTTTTGCAAAATTAATTCAGCCAACGAGTCTCAATATCAACTTATCTATCTTCACATTGCACTATGTATCATCAACGGTAAACAACGATTTATTAGTGTGTTCAAATCACCGAATTGTTTTGTAACCTTGCTGACGTCAATTGTTTTTTCACCCTCTTCTCTCCATTTCAATCACTTTGACCTCTAAAAACTCCACTTAAAAACATTTTTGCAGAGAAAAGATAGATCTAAATAGTGATTATAATGTAAACTATATCATGAAAACTGTGCAGGGTACGGTAGGGTAATTTCCTTGAATTCCATTATAAGCCTATTGCTATTCACTGTTGAGCTTGAACCTCCTTCAAAAACTTTAGTAACTCCTTGCTTGACAGGCGGCTGCCCTGGAAATATGTGTTTATTCTCAGAAGGTTGGCACCCTTCTCTCCGTTTGTAAGTTGTCTTGGACGTTTGTTGCGATCACCAAGCTGCCTGTTAAGCGTGGAATTATCAGCAGAACTCTCTCAGGATAAGGCAATATCCAACATTGAATATTAAATGTCTGTTGCTGTGAGTAAGCTTTGAATCAGATAGCCAATCCGCGCATTGTTTCAAAGGTGCTAGAATAATTCCACAACGTCCTTATACATTTTATTAAAAAATATATAAAATATATCTTGGAAGAAAATATATTCCAGTAGGTATATATATATTACATATATATTATATTAATCTCCATGAGTAAATAATTAAATAATTAGGAACTGTGTTCGTTCTTATGTATATTTCTAGTATAGTTAAAATCATCTTGAAGCTAACAATCCATTCCATCCATAGATTGTCTTTTATCGATCGCAATGTTTTTATTGATCTTCTTGATTTTTATATGTTTTATTTGTGAAAAATGCTTACATATTTTTTATCATTTCATCATTGCATACCGTAAGCAAATAAGTTGCATCAGAGTTAATAAGCTTCCTGAAAGTGCCACCAAACTTTGTGTGTGGTGTATTTATTGTATTTATAGAATTGTCTGATAAAAAGAGTCTACTACAAAGTAAGTGCCTTTATCAATGATGAGAATGCGTGGCCCGATGTTGCTATACCAGTTGGCAGCTAAGTAAATGGTTGAAATGATTTCTCAATACTTACAAACTGCCACCTAAGTAGTTATCGTCATCAATATTTTCAAGATAGTATTAAGTGTTTAGGTTTATAATGTCAACTGATAAATTTTATTTATTAAAGATCATTAATAAAATTAACTAATCCAAGTTACTTCCCTTTCTCCTTGTGTGCTAGTCGCGGTTCCAAACAAGCGGTAGATTTGACTATTCAGAATGATCCAAAACAATCTTTCTGAATGAAAAAAAAAATTGAATTTGAATTTAGTGGATTTGAAAATGAATATCCGCAAAACAACGCCTGATCACCTGGCCAAAGTTCGTCAACTCACTATGCGAAAATGGTGTTGGAATATTAAAACCTCATGTTATTCATCTCTCTTGGTGTCAGTATAAGTTATGATAAGGCTGAGGGTGAAAGTAATACCCAGAGTAAGACGCAGTCAGGTAACAGCTATCTCGATTAAGCGCGACGTTCTGTTATTTACGAGGGAACTTCGCGAAGTTTGGAAGGCGAATGGTTATCAGGTTTGGGATTAGAAGCTGTGAATTTTGCTGTGAAATTTGAAATCTGTTCTGAACAAGTCTGGGATACCTATTTAGTTATTGCTAGAAAAATATAAAGAAGATAAACATCTAAATTATCATTCAACTGTCTCTGTGGTCTAATGGTTCGCCCACCGGTATCAGATCCAAAGGGGGGTTCGATCCCCAGGGTAGTAGGTACAATGTTCTGTTTAGTCCGCCTGGCAAGCCCTTCTTACCTAAGTTCCGGCATTTTGAGGTAAAATAGCCAGTTCCTGAGGATTCTGGGTGAAGTGCGCATCCACCATCGGCCCTAACTCAACTTGAAACCAGGTTAGATGAAGGCCAAGTACTTCCCCGTCGTACAAAAAAAAAAAAATGATGATGATGAGAGATGTGATAATCTCTGAAAACTATAAATTTCAACATAGCTTGATGATCTCGTTCGCTTCGCTCACTCAATGAACTAGAGTTTTATGCAAAGAGATTATTAACAACTTGTTTGCGAATTTAAATGTAGTTACATAACGCAATCTAGCCCTAAGCTAAGAAAATCTTGTAGGTAATTTGAGAATAATTAAATTACCGAAAATAGGTGGGTACACTTTTTATTACAAATACATAACAAACAATGTTACACTAAATCACAAAAAAAGATTTTTTTTAACAAAGATGTCCTTGGTGGGAATCGAACACACAAAAGAGCAAAAGGCAGAGCTGGTATCGACTGAAATTTTAGGCCAGTTTGGTAAAATTGGGTATAATAGTTACCTTAGAATCAGCATAATGTAACATGATAAAGCCATGTCCTAGGGGCTAAACGCTATAGCACGTAAAAGACACTACCGAAATTAATTTGCTTATTTTTGCCTGAAGCAGTATGCGACAGTTTGTATGCACAGTATGAATAAGATTCACAGTAAGTAGCGACTATAAAATAAATAGCACTTAAGGAAATTATGTTCTTGCAATATTCATTATCCCTATGAAGCTTTATGTTGAGGATTAGCGTGGTCTAATATACAGGGAAAAATACTGTATATTGGATATTGGACTGAAATTGATTTGACACGTGAAAATTGTTATTAAGAAAAGGAAGTCTGTACAAATATGTAGAATGAGTCAGCTTTTTCTACAACTTAGTTTTATTCTTTTTTTTTTACGCATTTTATTCAATAAAATGAACAATTAAACAAACTATCTACAAAGAAGTCAGTCTGATTACCTAGGGACCGTTACATACGGCCTATAGGTAACTCAACTGTTCCAGACCAGTTCCAGACGGAAGCCTGACCAAGACACTGGTTGCATTGCCACGCTGAATAGCTATGCTAATTCACTGGCCTAAATAAGAGCCAGCCCTTGGGTCACGTGTCGTCCCAAACAAAAGCCTCGCAAGATTTTTGAAAACCCAGAGGTCAACGGCTCCCCACGGTCTCAGGGTCTCGACCCCAAAAGGTCAGCTCTTGACCTCATAATTTGCACATGCAAGTATGAGGTCTAAAAACGTGCCTATTGACTCTATTTTTTAAAACGTTACATACGACACATCAAAGTATGCTGTTTATAGAGATTTCGCCGCCGTTTTAATATAAGTTACATTTGCCTGTATGTTAAGCTTAGCGTAAATTTCAATTTGTGATCCAAACAACAAAAAAAAAATACGTCAGGATCGTAACACAGTGAATATAAGAGTACAGATGCACAAAAGCTTCCAAGGCGGTGCGCATAATATATGAATTAAAGCGCTTGCCTGTAGTTGGCAAGCAAATGGGGAAGTCCTACTGGCATGGTTCATGTATCGACTTACCAGAAGCAGAATTTGGGTCCAACGACGAATAATTGGTCAGAGAAGCTTACTGTTTAGGAGTCTCGTCGCGCCGTGGCGGGTAGCAGGTATGTCTACGTGACTCTGGCACGTAAATTATCCCTGCGGCGTGTTTCCTCGAGGGTGTATTAGGAGGATTGTGAGTGGAAATTCGGTTTGACGGTCGCTTAAAGATTTTACCGGAAAATTGCCACTCAGAACTTTTTTTACGCTCCCGAAAGGTTGCCAACGAGCTCCTTTTACTAAGCCTCTGAAGTTCATCCAGCCGTTCTCAGTGTACTTGTATGGTCGCTTTATCAACAAATCACTATAATTAAGACCATCTTACCTAATTCCGTCGCCATAATAACAATTCTTAAAAAATGTGTTCCGGCATTCAAAGGTAAGATAGCCAGTTCCTCAGTTTGTTGAGGATTCCGGATGAAGTGCGCCTCCACCTTCGGTCTTATCTCAACTTGTTACCAGGTGAGATGAAGGCTAAGCGCTTCCCCGTCTTACAATAAAAAAAAGTTATATTTTTAATTTATGTAGCTATTTCAAAAAACGTTATTTTGCCTTGAAATATTTGGCCGAACTTTATTTAAACCGACAGCAACTCGGTCTTATTTCGCTGACTGCGATCACTTAGTTTTGTGCCAAGCGCACAGTTTTAGACGCGGCTCACGTCAAGGGATTGTGGGCTGATATTGTGTTGTGACTACACTTGTTAAACTACAACAATGCTTTTAAGGCTATTCAGTAATGTACCTACAAAAAAATATAGGCATACATCTACAGTACAGAATTCAGAATAATATGCAGTCGGTCGCAACAGCTCGGCAAGCGCCGTTGTGCCGTGTCCTTTTCGTCAAGTCATAAGCCACGTAATATCTTAATTTTTCTAAACGCTATACACCGTTTGAATATCTGACAATAATTATTTCCAAAGTGGTCCTGAAAATCTAAACTCGAGTAATCTGCGGCCTATTTCAATGGGATACAATCTATAATATTAACAAATGATAAAATACCCTTTTCACGGCTACATAGATTGTGTGATCTTGTTAAGATCATTTGTGTGATGTTGAGTGATCTGCGGCCTATTTCAATTGGATACAATCTATAATATTAACAAATGATAAAATACCCTTTTCACAGATACATAGATTTAAAAGAACCCGAACATAAATAGATATAAGCGCCATGTAAGTAAAAGGGAGAAGGGTATGAAGTAAGGGTAGGGATAAGCGGGATAGTATTGCCCCTCGGCCTCTGTTGACATTGACATGACAAGGGCCCAATTAAAGTCGCACATGCCAGCGACACTTCTGACGTGTATTCTTAGATTTATTTACTGGTCCCGTGTGGTGCCAGCTTTTATTTTGACAAACATTTACGTCAACATAAAATGGAGACTTCTACAATAGCCCTATAAAGGCTGAACAAATTACCCTCACGCATTTAGCGGGGCATTAAATACATACAACGTTCAAATTGCACAGTAACTATTTTGTTCTAACCCTTTTCTAAACAACTTTTTGTTTTATGCAACTTTGAGATGGAACAAGCAAGCAGTCCACCTGATTTTATGTGCGTCTCTTGCCTATAACAAAACCTTACTACGTAGGTCACATCCACAAAGAGCATGGCCTACATGGCACTGCATTGCACTCGTCAACTTGAGACATAAACGTGTTAAGCCTGGCGTACCTGTAATTACCAGGGCGATGATTTTGTTTCCAAAAGGACGCCCTTAATTCCACAAACTTAGTACAATAAATTCATATTTATCGATATCTATGTATATGTGAGTATCGATATAATTATCGATACTCACTGTTAACAAATATTTGCCCGCTGACGAATTACCCACAACACAACCTACTACGCAGAAGGCAGAGCTAACTGCGATGTGAAGTTAAAATAAACTAGAGAGCTCAGAAAGGGTCAAGGGCCCTACGTAAAGCCGCGTAGACTATTCCATTCATAACCTTAAAACCAGCGCATACTAAATCGAAGGCTCTCGTAAATCACAAGCAGATTTACATGTGTGAACAGACCCTCGGTACTTTGAGGCTCAGCTGATATTATATGAAAGGATTCTGCCATAGTGAGCAGAACGAAGGGTAACAAATGAGAAAAATATTAGAACACGGTAGATTCAGTTACAATGGTACCGATAACACAATGCTATATTGAGGCAAATGTTTAGAAACTTATAATTCACATTACAAAATTGAACAAATCTGTATAATACATACAAAACGATAAGCTTTTTTCTCGAATCAACGCACACTATTATTTACTTAGGTACTACTGAAGCTAAAAAGCTGAAATTTAAATTCTTTCGGTATGGCGGGATTTTTGAAATTCAATGCCTAATATATAATTATAAATATATTATCTACTTGGATTTGATGGGAAAAAGTAGATAACACTTCTCGGGGATAAAGCTGTTTTTGTTTCGGGTGCGCTTGAACCCCTCACTGCGCTCAGAACTAATAACACCCTCGCTGCGTTCGGGAGTTCAATCTGAAGTTCTTCGTTACATTCAGAATTCAATATCGCGCCCGTAACATAAAACAGTGCTTTATCCTCTTGATGTATAATCTACTATTATTAGATTAGATTAGGATAATCTTCAACATAATGATGATCATTTCATTTGCTTACATAATCTATCCAATACAAAAAACAATTCAAAACGGTTACATATAATTAGTTTGTTTCTCTTTTCAAATTCAAGTCACAATTATCTGTTAAAGCCAACTGCTTGGCTTGACTTTAGCTAATAGCGAGTTAATGGAAGTAGGCATCACAGGATTGCTGGTATTTAAATGTGTTTATCTATCAGATAATCAAAGTAAGAGATCTGGGCCATTTGTGATACTTCTGACTCTATGAATATAGTTTCTATTTATACCATCACGACTGGAAACTATGTTTGGATGACATCCAATAATTCAATGATAGTAGACCAATGTCATACGTAAGTACTTCCTAGATCATAACGGAAGAAAATCTCTTATAGTACTAACCTGACGTCTACCGACGTGTGGGGCAGGTGTTTTTTTTATTGTACGACGGTGAAGCGCTTGGCCTTCATCTCAACTGGGCTCAAGTTGAGATTAGGCCGAAGGCGCACTTCACCCGGAATCCTCAAGAATCTGAGGAAGTGGTTATCTTACCTCTTAGTTCCGGAACACGACATTTTTTTAAGATTTATTATTATGTCGACCGAATTAGGTAAGATGGTAGTAGCTAGCTAGGCGGACTTAAACAAAATCCTACCACCAACCAAACCAAGCTTAACATTGCTCCCCTGGGGATCGAACCCGGGACCTCGGGATCTAAAATTGGTGGGTTGAACACTAAACCACAGAGGCGGTTAAGTTAGTTTGCGTTTTAGTCATCGGGTTAGAAGTCTGGCTATTGAATTAGGCTGTTCCCGCTGGAATAATCACAGCACAGCATTCATTATGCATCATTACAAACAATATAAAAACAAGAAAAATAACCTTAATAATATGTACATTGATGTTTAATTATCTAGAGCACATAATACGAGTATATTATCAAAATTAAACAATGTTACGAAACAATTTCGTTTATTTAGCAAAAAGCATATTTGATTACACGCACAATAAGGTTAAAATCTCACCACGCATCATTATATTAAATAAATTTAACTAATATCAATTTAAGTGCCTAATAATAAATAAAATTAAATTATTCAACATTATCACTTGCGTTGTTTGAAAATATAAGAATATTTACAACACTTAGTTAATAAGACTATAAAGTCGTAATAAATAATAAAGTCCACTAAGAAGCTGCTATGAAGGTAATTTTAATGTATAAATAAAATATGTAAAATCATCAAATATTTTGAACGCTATTGATTTTAATAATGATCACAGTCCATATCAGCTGTAGTAACTTTACTATGTATAACAATTTTAGCAATGCCTATTTTAATTACCTAGCAATCAAAAACTAAAACTTTTAATACCCATGTTAAACTTTTGAGCATAAAATCATTATGCATTTCATTTATTACATTATTTATCAAACAGTATAAATAATATTTAGAATGAATTTCATATTTCTTCATTATCAACTTGTTCGTTTTATCTACAACATACATTTTTGAATTGATTTGCCAACACATAGATAAAAAAAAGTTGAGACAAATAAAAATAACTTGAACTTTACGCTGACGATGCTTCTTTACACTTAAGCTATTGAAGTCAACATTGATCTAAAAATTCTACGTAGAACTATTAATTACAATGCGTGTAGTAATTATAGTTTAGTGGGTGAAATAGATGAACATAAATTTTGGACGGATCGAATAAAATAACAAGAATATGATAACCATAAAATAAACTTGATTGACACTGATTAGGACTTTGAAGCAAAAGGAATAAAAATAATTAAACAGTTTTTACATTTAAATTTAGAAATATAGTTGTAATATCTAGTGAATTCACAACCGTATATTATTACTTGGTTTACGATATACAGCCATCTTGTCACCCACCATATTATGTCTAATATGATTTAAGGACGCTACATATATACTGGGCTACACATTTTCATCTAAAGACTATTTATACAAATTTGAGCCTATATTTTACTTATTTAAAAGGAAGACACATTGAATTTTATATTAAATTGTTAAATACTGATCGATTACAAAGAAATTTTTTCAACTTTAGGGGAACAATTGGTTAAAAGGTTTGTTCATTAAGGCCTCGAATGCGTCAAATATTTTTTTATGAAAAATTTGGAATTTTGAAATACCTAACATTGACTCTAATGATTTCGTGGCTTCTACACCTTGCAATAAAATAAATGTATGTTTTAATAAATGTAATTGTAACCCATTAGTGTTTAACATCAAAAATGCGGAAATGTTTTTAAGCTAAGGGTTATTATTCACACCGACGAAAGTTTTGTACAATTTAGAAGAAAACAAGAGTTTAAGAGAGCATATTTGGAAACCATGATTTTATGATATTATTGACATAAAAATGATGTAAGTGGGTATTTTTAAGCTTACATTTTAATCAAAATATTTGTTACTGTTCATCTGTTTGTTTAATATATAATTAAATTACTTTGAAATTAAAAAAAAAATCAAATGTGGGCTTATTTGATATATTTCTAATTGATGGCTTCACATTAAAAATAAACAATAATACACGATTTATTCATTATCTTTTATTATTATCTTTGATGGATAAATTACGGATTTCCAAATCCAATCTCTTATAGAAGCAAAGTTCCGATTTCAGAATAAGTTAGTAAATTTTGATATACCTACTATTAATATAAAAAAACGTATTGACACAACACTGACACACCAAATCTACGGGATCGTTATTTTTAGTAATCGTAGCACATCAATAATTATATTCTTTAAAGTTGTATTTTTACTATTGAAGCGTTATTTGTCCCCATTTTTATCGTATCTTCCTAAATAAGTATTTATCCTATTTTTTTTATTCTATGTCTAAAAATTATTATTCTTACAATTTAATGATTGAAATTATTACACTTTAGCTGCTATAATACCCCTAACTGCTACACACTTTGTGCGTCTTTTTCTATAAATAAAATCAAAGTATCATCTCGTTCTTAAAAAGTTAATCGAGTCATACTATTTTACTAACATTAATAAAATATCGATCTTCTTGATCTCACCGATCTTATTAACGAAATTATAAAAAAAACATTAACAACTGTTATTATGATGTGTTATATTTACAACGCTTTGGCCTCTTTCAATAATAAATATTTAAATTACAAAATTAGGCCACGAATTTTTAATCTTATATTTAACTACATATTGAAAGTCCCGTATATTTTGACTAAATTGATAAGATGGAATGACGATATAATGTTAATATTACTATGTTTTTTCAATGATAAAGATATAGCTATGAAGAAAACTATAGGAACATACAAATATTATAATCACATGAGATTATTAAAAACTATCTATCTGAAATTAATAGTTGCTTAATTTTTTTTAATACTCATATTTTTTTTGTACATTAATTACAAAATTACCACACATATAAAAATTGAAATTCCTATTTCTTACAAATCTACAATTATAGATTTTCTTATCATTCATTATCTTAGCACATAATACTATTATCATAAATATCATTAAATCTACTTCACTAAATTATGAATGATTGAGGAAACAAATTTATAAATAATAACATTTTTCTACCTTAAAGCAATCTATATCAGGGTTATGAGGATTAATGCCATTTTTCCCAAAAAAAAACTTAAATCCTTCTATTATGAAATAATAATCTTATGGATCGGTTTTAAGTATCATGAAAACTGATTAAGAATACAATTTTAATTAAAAAGAATATCCACCAGGTTAACCATGTATTTATTTATATAAAATAAGTAATAGTAATTTTACGTATAAAATGATTAGAATGATTCAAAGGAAACAATATCCGTTTGTGCTTTGTTCATAATCACAACAACCAGAATTTAATGCTAAGGCCTTAACACATTGAAGGTAATCTGATAATCTGATAATCGTCAATACTACTTCAGAAGCCTAATGTAATTAATATACCTAGGTATATTAGATAGCAAAATATTAAACATTAGATTATATTATTGACAAAAATTTCATTTTTTTTCAATGTTCAATGTCTCACATCAAAACGTACCTAAATTAACAAGACATTTAGAAAACCGAACGCATTTAATTGCATTATTAAAATCAATGTGTTACAAGCCTTAGTTATTTTGGTTATAAAATGCGTCATCTATTCTATCGATTGTCTACAATTTATCAGTCACATTAACTTTGGGAGTAAGTACAATACCAAAGAATATTTCGCTTTACTATAACGACTGTTCTAGTTTGATTTTCAATCTACATCTCAATTATACTCAAAGAAAATCATCTGAAATTGGTTTATATTTCACTTAAGACATATTTGTAATGTTTCCACTGTCATTAGCAACATTGTGTCGCTGTTGTCTATGTTCCGAGTTGAGACCAGATCAGCTCCGTAAAAGAGGGACATTTTTAATGTAATTAAATTAAAATATACACAATTTTGGTTTGTATGAGAAACATATCTCAGATGGCACAGATGTTTCTCAAAGCGACGCGAGATCGCTGGCTCTTCTCGACGCCACAGGCACTCGCAACTGGGCCGATCCTCGTCGGTCCAATCTGTCCAAAGCGTCCAGATCAGACGCTCGCCGCCTACAGAAGCTACAAAAAGCGCACGCGAGCGTATTCTTGAACGCATTGCGAAAGTCTCTGTTGAAGTACGCGTATATGATAGGATTCAACGCTGAGTTGAAGTACCCAGTCCAGAACATTATCACGGCCACCACATCGGGGCACTCACACGAATCACACAAAGAAGTTGATAGATAGAATAAGAAGAAGGGCAGCCAGCAGAGGATGAAAGCACCCATGATAATTCCCAAGGTCCTCGCCGCTTTATGTTCTCGCTTCATCTTAAGAATGTTTCTGTCTTTCGTTGGAGTGTTCGCGTTTATGTGGAGCGCTCCGTTTTTGTCTCCCACTTCTCTGGAATGGCGATGCATCAGCATAGCATTTCCCGCTCTCGCGTGTAGAGCTTTCTCTTGTCTGTTAGCTTCTTTGAATATAGCTAGGTATGTGAATATCATTATGGTGCACGGTATCCAGAAGGATATAGAGCTTGATATGACAGCGTAAGGCTTGTTTACCACCCATTCGCATTGGTCGACCAGTAGGTGTAAGTTCTCGATGTGGTGTTTCGTTGTGTACCAGCCCATGAAGATAGGGACGTATGATATGGTGATTGGGCTGAGCCAGGTGGCTGCTAGCATCACGAATGCCATCTGTAACCAACATTTTGTATTTTATCTGATTGTCGACTGTTACAAAGTTTTGTGAACATTCATATGTGTACAGATCAATGGACGGGGAATAGGTATTGTACATTCCTAAATTGAATGTTGTTACAATTTTGAACATGAAGTTGCTTGGAACTTTTATCGTTTGGAGTTGAAGGCTAATTTACTGACAGAATCTACTAATCTGATCAACCATAAACAATAAGAAAAGCATATTTTATTCGTACCTAGAACTGCGATGGAAGGGTTTGAGAACTACACATGAAAACGAAAACTTTACATCTTACGTCAATTCTGTCATATGATTGACTAACTAAATTAAAATCAACGCACAACCCAAGTCAGAGTATCTAGAGATTTCTCAGGTATCTTAGATTAGCATCTTTTTATTGTGAACTTTTGGGGTGCACTAACAAAGTATCCAAGTATATTCCCATGGTTTAAAGTACCAAACGTTTCACTAGTATTTTACATGATATTAAAATCTGAAGACATTGAATGTAATCTGTTAGGTAAAGCTCCATCGCTCACACCTTGTAAAATGGTGGGTTAACTTAGGGCATGTTCAGATGAATGGCGTGAAACACAAGTATAACTACATAAATGTAAGTATTAAGTATCCGTAGATATATTAAAGCACGTTTCGAGTGATCACGCTTGTGCATACTTCTTCTCTATATTAAGAAATTGCATGTTTCTACATATTATTTGATATTTAATGTTGTTAAGCACATTTTTTTTTTCGCCTCCTTTTTATTTTTTTGAGCCCTTATGTAATTGTAATATAGCCGGAATATGAACATCATCATCGTTTCAGCCCAAATACATCCACTGCTGAACATAGGCCTCCCAATTCGACGCCACAAATAGCGACCACCTTCATTAATCGACACTCCACAACCGCCACAATATCGTCGGTCCATGAGTGGGGTCCCACACGTCATTTTGCGTTTTGGTCGCCTTGCAATAAGTTTTGTGCCCCAGAGACTTTTTTATTTGTCCGACGGGGAGGTGCTTGGCTTTCCTCTCACCTGATAAGCCTTAAGTTATCATCAGGCGGAAGATGCAAGCGGAATTCTCAATAAACTGAGGAACTGGCTATCATACCGTTAAATGCTGAACCACAACAATTTAAGAATTGTAATCGTGGCCTGTCCACTGTCACTTCAGCTTGCTTATTCTGAGAGCTATATCAGTAACTTTGGGTCTCATTGGGATGTCCATATTCTGGAAGTCAAAGTCAAGTCAAAGTCAAATATTTTTATTCATTAAGATTTTTAGGATCATTTTGAAACGTCAAATCTACCGCCTGTTCGGAATCGCGACCAGCACACAAGGAGAAAGGCAAGAACCTCGGGCTGATTAATTTTTTTGAAAATCCATTTAACATTTAGGTACATTGTTTATAATAATTTAATAACATTACAAGTGTTACCTACATCATAAAACTAAAAACTTAATATTATCTTAAAACATTGATTACTACATAACTATCTAATGGGCAGTTTCTTGACATTGAAAAACACCATTTAACTGTCAACTGGTATAGCAACATCGGGCCACGCGTTCTTATCGTCGATATAGTCACTTATTTTGTAGTAGGCTCTTTTAATTAAATTATTCTTTATATACAATTTGAATTTACGAGCAGAGAGTTTGGTGGCGCTTTGAGGAAGCTTATTATAGAATCGTACACAGTTTCCTAAGAATGAATTATTTACTTTTCCTAAGCGATACCTAGGTATGTCAAGTTTATTTTTATTTCTAGTATTAACACTGTGTACATCACTTCTTTTAACAAACTCATCAATGTTCCTGTGTGCGTGCATTAGGTTTTCATAAATATATTGGGAGCTGACTGTCATAATACCAATCTCTTTAAAACGTTCCCTGAGAGAGTCACGAGTTTTCAATTTATAAATTGCCCGTACAGCTCTCTTTTGCAGGATAAAAATGCTTTCAATATCTGCTGCATTTCCCCATAAAAATATGCCATAGGACATAACGCTGTGAAAGTAACTAAAATAAACTAACCTCGCCGTGGTTTCATCAGTAAGATGCCTTATGGTACGTACTGCGTAAGCTGCCGAGCTTAGCCGGCTAGCTAATGTATTAATATGAATACCCCATTGCAACTTTGCATCGATATTTAAACCCAAGAAAGTAGTTGCTTCCATAAAGTTAAGTATTTCCCCATTTAAGATAATGTTAGCATTGCTGACTTGAACGTTAGGCAAGGTGAATCTAATGCATTTCGTTTTTTTCTCATTTAATAAGAGGTTATTTACCGTAAACCAATCAAGAACTCTAGCTAGAGAAGCATTTACACAATCATAATTATCTTTAGCCCTATCAACTCTAAATATTAATGAAGTATCGTCTGCAAACAATACAATATCACATAAATCCCCTACACAGGAAGGCAGATCATTGACATAGACTAGAAACAAAAAAGGCCCCAAGATTGACCCTTGTGGTACACCGATGTTAGTGGATGTTCCCGAAGATTTGCTACCGTTAATGTCTACTTTTTGAATGCGATTCGATAGGTAGCTACGCATGAGGCTTATTGCCTGATTCTGAATGCCATAGTGTTTTAGCTTTGAGATTAAGGTGTCATGATCTACGCAATCGAAAGCCTTAGATAAATCACAGATGGATTTTATCACGTAGATAAATTTCAAGCATAACTCTCTCTATAGCTCGTTATGCGACTCATCATCATCATTCTCCTGCCCTTATCCCACGCTAGGTGGGGTCGGCACAACATGTTCTCTTCTTCCACTCACTCCTATCAACCGTCAACTCTGCATCTAGACCTTTCATACCCATGTCCTCTTTCACACAATCCATCCATCTCTTTTTCGGCCTTCCCTTGCTCACATGTCCATCCACGCTCAAATTCATAACCCTTTTGGTCAAATGATTATTATCCCTCCTCATTACATGTCCATACCATGCCAACCTAGCACTCCTCAACTTTTATACAACTGGTGCCACTTTCAAACTTCCCCTTATAAACTCATTTCTGATCTTATCTAACCTTGTCACCCCACACATCCATCTTAACATTCGCATCTCAGTAGCATGCACTTTCCTCTCATCCGTCTTCTTCATAGCCCAACCCTCTGATCCATGCATTGCGACAGGTCTGATGACCGTCTTGTAAATTTTCCCCTTAAGTTTAAGAGGCTTTTGTCGCCACTTCATCCATCCCGCATTCATTCTATTTTTCACATCTCCATCAATATTTCCGTCGTCTTGTAGAAGTGAGCCAAGGTACTTAAAACTGGAGCAGGTTGGTAGAGTTACACCATCTAAAGCAATTGGGGAGAAATGAGAGGAACCACCGAAGTTACAAAACAGGTGTTCGGTTTTAGTGCGGCTGATTTTTAGGCCGACTCTCTCCAATTTCTCCTGCCATTTTCCCAGTCTGCTCTGTACCTCGGCTGCATCTTCGCCGACAAGAACAATGTCATCGGCGAACAGCATGCACCAGGGTGCCTCTTCCTGTATGTCTGATGTCAGAGCATCCATTACCAGGAGAAACAAATAAGGGCTTAAAGCCGATCCCTGGTGCAAACCTACTGCCACATTAAACTCGTCAGTGACCCCCGCTTCAGACCGTACGTTCGTGCGCGCTCCTGTATACATTGCTTTCACAAGCCTTACATACTTCCCTGGCACTCTTTTTCCATTCAAAGCCCACCACAGAAATTCCCTGGGAACTCGGTCGTAAGCCTTCTCAAGGTCTATAAAGACCATGTGCAGGTTTTTGTGTGCATAGCGGTACTTTTCGCTGAGTTGACGTAGTGCGAAAATTGCATCCGTTGTTCCCCGTCCCGGCATAAAACCAAACTGGTTCTGGGTTATCTCACATTCTGCTCTTATTCTTGTATCTATTACTTTCTCCCAGACTTTCATACTGTGTGACATGAGCTTTATTCCTTGGTAGTTGTTACATTCTTGTACATCACCCTTATTTTTAATTATGCGACTGTAAACTTATAAATAAAGCCTTTAGTCAGCGACCACAACATGGATCCTACATACATAGGTACATACCTACTCTCGAAATACAAAAACCTCCTCAAAACATAAAGTGGGTTTGCAAACAACAAAAATAGTATTCTCAACGATCTGAAACTGCCCTTAGAATATCGGAACGCAATAAAATTGTTGTTGCACCTGATGAATTATTCAACAGTGTAATTACATTTCCGAAATTCCATCGTTTATTGTTCGTAATGGGTAGTTCAGATAAATATTTACAATGTTGCAGTATGCGCACACACTACATGGTTACACTCCAGAAAGAAATGACCCCGCTCCACTGCACATAGGCAAACTATCAGTGAAAAGCTGAACCATGATCTAAATGACATAGCTAGGCACTGTAGCGGCAATTTTTGAAAATAAAAATAGTTTCTTAGTAACAGAATCTAATCACAATGATCACAAAACGCAAAACAATCTAAACATACATTTTGTACTCTGTTGTGTCGTTTCAACACTGCATATTCTTCTTCTTGTTGGGGGAAGAGCGTGAGAATTAATAATATAAAAAAATCGGCTAACTGAAAGACTGACAATCAACGCACCTTCCAAACCAGAAGTTTTAGAATAATTTTCAATGTAGCTTCTCTTTGTAGTGTATAGTGTTAATAGTTTGTAAAAAATATGCACTAAAAAGGAATCAAAGCAATCCTTTCCATTCCCAAGGGATAATAGTAACCAAGTCCCAGAAGTTCACTTGTAAAAGTACCTTTCATATACCGACCCCGTAAGATATCGTCAACCCTACCCAAATTATTATTTATAACCAATGCTAGCGGTCTGTCAGTATTGAATTCCGCTTGCATTACTATCAACTTCCAGTTTCATTCGCGTGATACCCATTTAAAAGTAGTGTTATATGTTATTGCTGGATAGAACAACATCTCATACATGTTGTGTAGTGTACTATTTTTGGTAAATAAACGTTTTTACATTCAATTTTTTTGGCTAGTCCAACATCTGTGTGTGTTTCAGCTCAATCTGTTTAGTTCCAAATATCAAACAGTGAAACATATCTTACCTTCTTAGTCATCTTGATGGGGTACTTCAGAGGCTTGACGATAGCATAGTACCGGTCGACCGATATGCAGCACAAGTGGAGGATGCTCGTCGTAGTAAAGTACACGTCCGAGGAGTTCCACAAGTCGCAGACGGTCGGTCCGAAGATCCACTTGTTGTTGAACTGCACGCTGAAGTTGAAGGGCATCACTACCATAGCCACGAGGATGTCGGCGAACGCGAGCGAGACTACGAAGTAGTTGGTGATTACTCGGAGTTTTCTGAAACCGACATTGCAAATCAGATCTTGTCTAGTCCACTCTTTTACAAATCAAATATTACAGGATATTGATTTTACACAGCGCCATTTAGCCCCAATAGCATAGCTTGTAATATGGGAACTAGATTACGGATAGAATACTTAAATACTTTTGCAAATACATACGAACTATATGATACAACATCAAACAAACATCTATATTCATCACAAAAATGTTTGTCCTGGGTGGGAATCGAACCGACAGCCTATAACGCAAAAGGCAGCGTTACTACCAACTGAGCTATGAGGCTTGTTAAATAGTCAAATAGAGAAAAAAATATTCTTTCACATTGTTCTTATTTACAACACATTTAAATGTGTCTCAATATTTATTATCAGTATGTATAAATTTGTTTGCCATCTACAAGATATATACATAAATTCCATTAACAGTCAATTTTTGTTTTGGTACAAGTTAAAATACAGCGTAACTACAATAACGGCATAAGTGGACGGGTCGTTACCGAAAAAAAATGCTAAAATTAAGCTTCTTATGTCAGATGTCAGCAACCGAAATACAGTTGAGAAGTGACATCTAGCGGTGGATGTAAATATTTTTTTTTTATTGTACGACGGAGGAGCTCTTTCCCTTCATCTCACATAATATCAAGTTACGATGAGGCCGATGGTAAAGGCTCGATTTAACCGGAATCCTCACTGAGAAACGGACTATCCTACCTTGAAATTCTAGAACACAAACATAAAGAATCGTCGTTATGGCGACAAGTTTAGTTAAGATAGTGGTAGCTAGCCACCAAACCAAAAAAACATAATAAAATATTCAAACAAATTTTATTCTTATGATATTTTAAGGTAAAAAACAACTTGGATCAAAATGTTATCCAAGTTGTTTTTTATTTTGAAATAAAAAAAGCACATTTAATGTCCTTTAACCTACTGCTGATTTTACAAGAGAACCACTTACCTATTCATCGCGAATTATTCACTGCAAGGTTTTAAAATAACATTCGCGACGCAGCCTGGCGATATGTCCCCTTACCCGTGAGAAGCAAGGAAGGAGGATCTTACCTATGCCTCATAACACTGACAATAACCAGCATGTTGCCCAGCACAGCCATGATGACGATGAGAAGCAGCACCGCCATCCGCAGCTTGAAGAAGATGTCTGGAGTGAATTCATAGCTGGTCTCGGTGGCGTTATCGCCATCTGTCGGGCTCACGAGGTGCGAGCCGCTTTCAGAATCCATAAGTGGCGGTCTGAGAACGAATACATCAACTTCAAACATGTTCTGGGGGTGGTGGAACCTTATTTGTGTTATACCGGGGCCAATCGTTAGCTTGGCTAGTGGTTACCATAGCAACGCTCCCATATTATTTTAATCTGTTCCTACCACTGAATCAAGAGTAGTAGAGCCTCTTGTGAAAGGGCTAGTCCGGGGAAGTACTACATGGTATGGGATATCCTATTTCGACCACCAAGCAGCGTTGCTGGGTTCCGGTTTGAAGGATATTTTTGTTTGAAGTTTTTGTATTTGAGTTTGAAGAAGTTGCCGGTGAAATTACAGGCACGCGAGGCTTAACACCTTCATGTCTCCAATATAATAATCACCGATGTAAAAAAAACACTAGTAGGAGAACCTGTAAAGGTCCAAAGTTGGCTATCGACCACCCTCCTGCCGTAATCCGGCATCAAACGGTTCGCCGTGTTCCGTCAGAGGGCACGAGCCAGTGTCTCGTGGGAAAGCTCGCTTCATCACAGACCTCATCCTTTTACAGGCAAGCCTTAAGGTCTAGATCGTCCAGGTAAATTCAAATTCAAATTCAAATTATTTATTGCACTTATGTTGTTATTAGGTATACAGGTGTTGTGAGGATAAAAGTTTCAAACATAAACCCTGTTAGGGCACAGCAATATCACACTAGGAGGCGCATTAAACTTAATAGCTAAATAAAACTATACATAATACTAAATTAGAAGCTAAGCCGTCTCAAATCTTATGGTTCATCGGATTCATTAACGTTTATCAGGTGATTCTAACGTCCATTGATAAAACGTGATGAATAAATTGAATTGCTATGTGACAGGGTACTAAAGCTTTTTCAAAGTAGTCAAGCGGACAAATTCCATTCACTCAGTGAATGTGAATGTGAATGTGAATGGAATGAGTTGTTTCTAGAACCTCGGTGAATCAAATATGCACAAAATAGGAACATTAGAGTTTCGTATTCCACATTGTGATCTCCATCGCCATCCATCAGCCGATACTAAAAAACTTATGTAATTTATTTAGGAGAGTATTGCGCCTTACCTTAACTAACCTCTTTCGTTTTGGTGACCACAATCCAACCGCCTTCCTTCCTGCTTGTTCGATCTTCATGCATCATTACCACATTCGCAGTGAAGACAATCAGGGAAGTTCCATCTCTTTCTTCTTCACGGTTTCAGACTTCAGATGAGTCAGCGGTACACACATCTTTAGTGCAGCTTCATTGAACTGGATTTGGCTTCATTTCGTTGAAATCTGGAATGGATATATTGCTTAGAGGCTTTAGGGCTGTACGTGTGAGTAGCAGCACTGGCATAGGTAATGTTACTCATCAACAAACGAAACATCGAAAGGGTCTCGCTGCACCTGAATATGATCGTGACATTTTATTCCTTTCGAAAAAGGTACGCCACCCCAAAATGTTCAAGTCTCTAGGATCTCTGGTTTAAGCTAATTTTATGAGATAATTTTATGAGTAAATCATAATCATAACTCTATTTTCATAATCATATTATGTCTATTGATGAACGAATTAAAATTTTATAAGAGCCAGAGATCCATAGTCAATTAGAAATAAGAAAAATATAAGACATTTACATATTTTCCAATATTAGCTATAAAACAAAAAAAAAATAGAGAGTTGTCGTTATGGAAATATTCTATATTCTTTTAGTAATTTGTCAAACTGGTTGATTTGCAATACTTTTAATAGTTTTTGGGAGTGCGTTGTACATTTTTATGGTCTTAACATTTGGACCTGAGGAAAACATTATTAGTCTCATCATCATATCAGCCCACACACGTCCACTGCTGAACAAAGGCCTCCCCCAATCGACGCCATAAAGAGCGATCCTTAGCCTCCTTCATCCATCGACTCCCTGCGACCGCCACAATGTCGTCGGTCCATCGAGTGGGGGGTCTTCCCACACTCCGTTTTGCGTTTATTCGCGGTCGCCATGCAAGAACCTTTATTCCCCAGCGGCTATCGATTCTGCGAGCTATGTGGCCTGCCCACTGCCACTTCAGCTTGCTGATTCTGAGAGCTATATTGGTGACTTTGGTTCTTCTACGGATGTCCACATTTCGGATTTTATCACGTAGTGGAACTCCAAGCATAGCTCTCTCCATAGCTCGCTGTGCGACTTTAAACTTATTTACGAGACCTACAGTTAGCGACCTTACTTATTAGTCTGGAGCTGGGTTAAATAAATATATTACCTGCTGGTAATATAAATGTATTATCCAGCTTATATAATAAACATATGATTTATTTTTATGTGCTAAGTAATAATACCTGCTGTATAATATAAATGTATTACTCAGCTTATATAATAAACATATGATTTATTTTCATTTCGTTAAAAATCAATCGTGCTTCATTCAACTCTTCTCTTCATAATAGATCTCACGAAACGAAGAACACAAATCTCTGAGTCCAATTAAATTAAAATGAAAAGATTCATCGGAATAAATATAACGGTAGGCATAAGAATACCCAAAAGATTTATGTTTTAATCTCGCGGAAGATTTATTACAATGAAGTTAAAACCGTGTCTAGACGGCAGTTTTATTGCCTAATTTGTCAAGAGTGATAATAAGCGTTCTCTTGTGCTTTTTGGGACTTTCAAATCAATTTGGATTAGGTCAAAGGCAAAAGTCAAAATGCGTTTGATCACTGAGATTTTTTTTGAATCATTTTGAAATGTCAAATCTGCAAAGGAGAATGGCATAAACCTAGTAATGTTATTATTGATGATCCATTCAATGTTCAGGTTTATTAGATATAAACTATTTATTTAACATTTATAAGTATATCATGAACCTAAATACTATCACTATAAAATTTATTATCACCTATACTAATGGGAAGTTTGTTAACATTGAGAAATCACCATTTAGCTGTCAACTGGTATAGCAACATCGGGCCACGCGTCCATCATCATCATCATCGATATCTTAGATCAAAAAACAAAAGATTTCGCACTATCTGCCCGAAAGTATCTTACCTAAATCTCCACCAAAACGCAGCGGAGCAGCAGTTTTTATACAATTTCTCGTCTGTCATGGTCGTAACGATCAGCAGCTTTCTTTGTATTTTAAGCTCAAATTAAGTGGAGTTGCTATTTGTTTGAAAAGCAGTTATTTTATATTTACAATATGTTGCCTTTTTTACTAGCATCGCATGACAAAATATGCTTCTATTTTTGCAGTGCATAGTGAAGGGTGCGATATCCATTGTTTTATTTATCTTAGATCGATATAGTCACCTATTTTGTACAAGGCACTTCACTTATTTTCTTTTAAACTTTGTTTACAATTTAAATTTACGAGCAGAATATTGGTGGCGCTTTGAGTAGGCATAATTCAACAGTTTTACATGAATTAATGATTTACATTCCATAAGCCACCAACTAATAAGTTGGTGTTATGTTTGTTAACAGGTAATAATATCTCTTGGAAAAACAATATCTTTGGAACAGCTTACAATGAAGCAAAAATATTCTGAGCTAAAGCACTTTTGAAATTGTTTTTTTTTTACATAGAGACAATAGCAAAGACAGGTGCAGAACCAATATTGTTGTGCAAAGAATCACGGAGCAATCACGTACTTAAAACTTGTATTTGTATAATGCACCACCATATTTAAATATTCTGCTATGTTGGAATTAGCAACAAAATACAAAACAAATCTACCTGATGCCAAAAGTATGCAGTAGCATTATTACATTTGAATGCATGAAATTGTTTAGTCCAATGATATTATACACATTTTCTTGTGTTTTTTTAAATTCCCAACGGGGCAATAGGAAAATTAAATATTTGCCTATTTAATTTACCTTGTTATATCTGCAGAAAAACCAAGATTACAACGTTAAATGTCCGAAGAGAACGATTATCAAGCACCGTAGACAATTTACCAGCTGATGTTGTGGTTTATCTGTGAACCGGTCAATCTGCAGATTAACCACACATCCACCAATTACGATTACACCCGATGTGATTTGTAGCCCACAATGTAATACCTACTCGGATATTTACATACCTATTCCTGGCTTAATTCATGATCGCCACCCCAAAATCTTTGCCTTCTGTGTTTGTTGGATATTGGAGTAATAAAATTCCTGGCGCAATAGCTACGGGGTATCCAGGTGCAAAAATCAATATTGTCACAAGCAAAGGACAGTTCTTCTCATCTGTTGAAGCGGCCCAAACATACACATGGCCCGATTAGCCGATCCCTTCCAAATTAGGGCCGAAATTTACCATACACGTCAATGTTTGCGAAAAAACTAAGAAGATGGAATGAGTTGAATAGTAGTCTATCGTGTATATATATATAATCTCTTTAAGTAAAATGCCGTTAAGTGACGTGTTGTCAAATTTCACTTTAAATGGCATCTTATGGAGCTTATAGATTCACATTTGTTCGGTCTTGGAATTGTGTTCGTATTGGTTTTCATTCTATTATTATATCTAATATATATTCATTTTAATTTTTTTTTCCAGAAATCTAAGCATTTAATACTAGTACGAGTATGATGGATGGTGTTGTTCTATGTGTGAGATGGTATGTGTGTGTGTGTGTGTATGTGCGTGTGTATGCATGTGTGCTAGTGTATGTATGTGTGTGTGCGTGTGTGTGAGAGAGAGAGAATGAGAGAGAGAGAATGAGAGAGAGAGAGAGTGTGTGAAGTGTGAAGAGTGTTGGAAGTTGGAAGTGTGTTTTTGGATGCGAGTGGTGTGTATGTTTGTGTTTTAGGTTTGCGCGTTATTCAATACAAAAATGACATGAGTTCTTTGATGGATTTTGAATCCATCAAAGAACTCATGTCATTTTTGTCATCACTTGGTCCAAACAATTGATTATACCTTTATTGCTTGAGAGTTTTAAAAAACCATGGTGAGGATCCAATACATTATGTTATTCTATGCGTCTTTTTCTATATTGTTACAAGCTTTCCGTAATCTGAGTACAGTAGTTTTTATTTATGTAAAATCTGGGACAATTATCTAAAAACGAAAACAGGACAGATGATAATTTACGAATTATGACATTTGTGGGTACACTTTCACATAAAAAACCAGCGTCAAGCGTGAACATTACGGTCCCTCAGGGATGAGTCCGTGAAATGGCATGCGTAGACCTTTTCAGGGTGTGATAGGGGTGTAAAAAGATTGGGATACTTTGTAGTATTGTTTTGCTCTCTGCATACCCCTCTGGGGCCAAGCCTGTATGGCTTGCCTGCTTAAATGGATGAGAGCAGCTACTAAGTCCATACACTTACGTCGTCAAACTAGACACTAACAACTGTGATATCGAGGGAAATTCCCAAATTCCTTTGACATGGGAAATATTCCTAAAAAATAAGTGTTTACTGTTGTTTTTGAGCTGGTGTAGATTGTCAGTCAATCAATGAGCTACATGACATTTTTTTATATCAAGGAATAGTTTGTTTTAATATCCATTTTATACATTGGATATAATTTTCTAATACTTTTTAGTGAATTCTCCACTTCCATTACCGACACCGGACGCTCTTTAATATGCTATTTCCTCCCAAATTAAACTCAATCACAACTTCGGGCGGCGAAAAAATACAAACATATTTTCATAACAAACAGGAATGCTTGGAAAAACTACTGCTGACCTAGATTGTGCTGTATCAGGGTTTTCATTTTATTTCTTTTTATAGCCTCGTTCAACTCAGCGTGGGTAAATTTTACACGAAATAGTTAGCAAATGTTTGTCTAGAATATCTGGTTACATATATTGGTGCAACCGAGCGTAAGCCCAGTAGTGTCATCATCATCATCATCATTATCATCATCATTATCAGCACGAGAAATTTAGGTATAAGACATGATTCTGTTGAAAAAAAAATCAATCAGTAGAGACTACGATCACCACGCATACCAGGCGGATCGGTGCTCGCCGTATTATTTAACAGATTCGGTTTCTGAATCTTGAAAAATAATCATTCATTCATTTATTTCTTGTCTAAAATAATGATTTTCTTAGTTTCAGAATAGATGGCGCTTTGTAAAATATTTAGTACCTAATATTAATTAATCGAAACATTCGTTTCAAAAAACAAAGATTAAAAATATTATGAGATTCTGTTTTTTCATACGGGTATCAGAGCTGATTGCTTGAAGTAATGCCTAGGCAAGTCGAGCGATAAAAAAATGCATGATTTGTGTAAGACATTAAGAAAATAGGAAGGTATCAATGGTTATGCGTTTTATTACCCCTTGAGGAAACAAGCTCGAGTTTAAATGTATGTAAAGCTTTTCAGTAACGGGGCCCCAAAACTTTTCCAACAAAAAACCATCGCATCTGACCGCAAGCAAAGTTTCCACGAGCGCTTTAAATTGGATTCCGTATTGTTGGATAACCAGTTTTTTCATGGGATTGTAGCCCCAAACGTCATGGATCTGACATAACATTCTTATACTAAGCCTCCGCTGTCCCTCCGTCCGTAAATCCGTCTGCCACTGGCTGTATGTCATAAACCGTAATAGATAAACAGTTGAAATGTTCACAGAGTGTGTATTTTTATATTTACTTCTTATTCTTCCTGCTTTGACCTTACACAGCACGTTCTCTTCTTTTTTTTATTAACAACATAGATGTGCTTGGCTGACGTCTCACCTGATTTTTCATGATGTGATAAGGCCGAAGGTGGAAGCGCACTTTTCCCAGAATCCCCAACAAACTAAGGATCTGGCTATTTTACCTCTAAACACCGGACCACTACAAATTAATAATTGTTGTTATGGCGACAGACTTAGGTAAGATGGTGGTAGCTAGGTGGACTTAAGCAAAGTCCTACCACAAACCACAGCAAGCACGTTGTTGTACTCCTCCTGGGGATCGAATCCGGGACCTCTAGATCCGACACCAGTGGGCGAACCACTAGACCACAGAGACACACTCCCCTGTCTCCCATAAACTCAGCATCCTCTCACATGCATATATACACACACAAACCACCCACCTACTCCTTGGTCTACCCCTACTTCTTCTTTCATCTACATTCTTGTGGTCACTTGACTTTCTTCCCTCCAAATGGCATGTAAATGCTTGTGCATTGTTTTCTCATACACAACATGTTTTCCCCATAGGCTTAAGGGGCATCATTAGGTCACAAGTGGTTATAGATACCTATCGCACCCATTCTGCATTCATGGTGTTGCTTACAAACCGGTCCATATATGCTTTTTCAGAACGACAGAGCGTTCTGAAAAAGCGAACCATTGAATTAAAAGCTACGAGATCTGAAACCACTGAATCCGGTGGCGGACGAGGCCACAGAGACTATTTAGTCTCGAAAAATACCAATCTAATAAACATGTATATGACATTAAAGGCGACTCAAAAAAAAAGTAAAAGAATGCTCCCCGATTACTCGAAGAGGCCTAGACCTCAGGTCAGGATCTGATGATGGAATCCTGAAGAAATCGAGGGATTTTTTTAAATATTATATGCACACTTGAAGTAATTTGGGTATTTTTAGGGTCGGTATTCTATCCAGGTGATCCCATCGTTTTCAAGTCAGGGATTTCATGATGGGATCCTGGAAAAATCGAAGGAACTCTTCAAATATCATAGGCACACTTGAAGCGATTTGGGTGTATTACCGCAAAAGTAAGGAAAAAACGGACCCCACGTCAATCCCGCGTGATCACGCGTCTGTCTGTCTGTCTGTCCGTCCATCTGGCATCAAAATAATTGGAAAAAATACGTCATCCAGGTAAACGAAATTGTATCATATTATTTATTGAAGTCGGTTTTCTTTTAAGTTTCTCAAACTTTTCTAAAACGTTTCACAAATGTTATGTAACTAGTCGTTGTTTTATGTACCTAGTTGTGTTTTAAATAGCAATATTTTAATATTTTTTTTAATTAACCTGGCAAGTGTGGTGATAAACCTACCTGTTCTGGTGAAGGCTCAAATTTAAGGGGGATTTTCCGTTAGTATGACGTTCTTATCTGTACACCGTGTGCTCCGAGTAAAGCATTAATTTTAAACTCCCATTTAAAAGTGATCTCACTTCACGTAGAAACTACAACGTATTCTACAACATCATTAGGATTTACTGAACATTCTGTGTGCAATGTTTAAAATGCAATTTAGTAAATGTGTTTTACGTGTTTCAATAGGAGAAACTGGGATAGAACTACGAATGTAACGAGGTAAAAATTCACATAGTTTAATGAAATAAATATATCATAGAATATTTTATATACTTGTTTTAAAATTTAAACAAATTAATTGTTAATTAAATATTGTTACAGAACTTTTTATTAAGTTAGTTCCGATTATCGACTTGAAAAAGGAAAATATTCTGCCATACCATCATTTAAAACCAGTTATTACGAAAATAAGTCGATCGTTTTGTATACGATGAAAGATTCGCTAGTATACACATTGTTCTTCAGACATCCCAACACATTTCCATATACAGAGTTTCGCATTGTGCATTGTGTATGATAATTAAGTTTTATTGTTATTTTTTTTACTAGTTACGTACTACATTGTTTGTATAATCTTACAGAGGAATCGACAGTGCTATATAAAAAACAAATTAAAGATTAATTAACCATTAAAAACCTTTCGCTCTTAACCCTCGGCAACTTACATAAATATATTCTGCGCCTAATAAATAAAGTGAATAGCAATAAAAAGGTTAATTTAAGCTTACCTAGAATGTATCTTTATTATTCTAGTAAATAAAGATACCACAATACAATTATTTCAGCAATAAATTTAGTCTCTGATCCCATAAGGTCTTCGACCTCTGTCCTTGGAACGTTAAGGTTGACTAACTGACCTTAAAGTCCTACAATTAATCTAATATTACGAAACTTTTGTGAAGACTTAAAAATAGTTTATTTCTGAAAATAAATAAACAAGATTACTTCGAGCTAAAGGGATATTAAAAAACTAAGTTTAATTTTTGGTACGCTAAGTAAAGAAATGCTGAAGGATTTGCCATAACTAAATCATTTATAAAAAAACTCTTTACTGTTCTAGTTATAGAATTTAAATAGTAACACATGCACTAACGGCTAACTCCACGAGCAAAGGTATTTGAATACTACTGAACGGTTGTAGTCACGTCAAACGATTACAGTAACTAGTGGTAAGGCTACTTGTGACATAATAATATTATAGCCAAATGAACCATAACAGTTTGATATCAAAACGCGTCAAGTCCACTTTACCTTATTGTAAATTATAGCCATCACAATGTTAATTATACAATAATAGTAAAGTTTCCAGAGTTAGGTAGTGGCTTCGTAATGGATAGGTCGGTATTCCCCCGAGCCAGGATCGGAGCAAAGGGCATCGATAGTCCGTCTCTGTTCATTGCTGGGCATGAGCCACCGCCAAATTATATAGTCACACACATTTTAGAAATACAGGTCAGAATACATTTTCGAAATTGAAGGATTTTGCCCAGTTCTGGGTCTATTCATAGGAGCATAATACGGTTAGATTTATATTTATTTGCAAAATATATTCCGCAGTATCTACATACTGGCTGGATATTTTTTAAATAAATATGTTTGATCCCTGAAACTCAATGTTTTATTGTAGTTTGTATTCTTAGAAAACTTCAGTTTTTAAAACTAATTGGGAGAAAAAAATTATGAAAACTAAAACAAGCTTTACTTACATTCTATTAATACTGTTCACCGGAATACTGAATCTATCATAAGCATCATGAATGTCATATTTGTAGGACAGCGTTTCATTATACATTTTAATGCTTTCTTGGGATAGAAAAATAAAAAAATACCACCCTTCCATTTTCTAGTTTTTTTATAATGGATAAGCTCTTGAATGTCTTTTAGTTACCATATCACTAGATCAGGTTTGGGGCAAGATGCAGTATACAAATATCCACCATATTTATTTTAAAATGCTTCATTGCCATATATCCTCGAAAACTGTGACGGTTGCACAATTAGCGAAATTAAAGCAATACGTCATTTCCGTAGACGAGCTGACATATCTCACAGCTTTAATTAAAGCGAGGTCAAGTTCCCACCCTGCTCAGGCATCGCTCGTAAATCGCAGTCACAGTGACCAGAACAGCTACATCACTCCAAACCATTCTACGGCAAACTATTTCACAAGTTATTTATTATATAGTTATTTTCATGATTTAATTCCAAAAAACTTTTATGAGATTAATTGCCATAAGACCAAACACCAAAATACAAATTTTAAAGTCTAAAAAAAATGGCTGTTAATAAAAATATCACCCCCAATTTTACTTCATGGTTTTGTGTTTATTTATTTTTATTCTGATTTGTCAATGTAAGCCTTTTTATGCTTTTTAATAAAAAAGAACTATTAAAACTATTCCAGTTTATGTATTCCCATTCACGCTCAAACCCACTGCAAAGAAGTATTGTGTTTTCGTATTTTATTTTTACAATCGCCATCATTCATTTACACACTATGATTGTGAAATTCAAGCTAGCATACCTTTAAAAAATACCTTGGTTTTTATTACTTCCTCTTTTTATTTTTTCTCTCGGTTTCCATTTCATTATCAAAATAGTGCTAAAAGGTTTTACATAATTAATAAGATTTCCTAAACTAAATTGAATCGTGGGAACCTTTAAAAGTTGATATTAGAGCCCTGATTCGCGGGTCGTTATCATCAACACCAATACCTATCGCAGTCCACTGCTGTATCAGCAGTACAGACTGCGGTCTCTCTCAAGCTGACTCCTTTTTTTTATTTATTGTACGACGGGGAATCTCTTGGCCTTCATCTCACCTGGTATCAAGTTAAGATAAGGCCAAGGGTGGAGGCGCACTTCACCCGGAATTCTCAAAAAACTGAAGAACTGGCTATCTTATTTGAATGCCGGAACACAACAATTTTAGTATTGTTATTATTGCGACAGAATTAGGTAAGATGGTGGTAGCTGCCCAGCTGGACTTCAACCAACAACAAGTCCTACCACCAACCAAACCAAGCACAATATATTGTACTCCCCATGGGGATCGAACCCAGAAACTCAAACTCTAACTTCAACCTTTTGCATCCACTCTCTGCCCTCCCTGGTCATCGCTTCATCTAGCCGGAGGGCGTCGTATTCTACGCTCGTCTAGACGTGTTCTCCACTGAAGGACTCATCAACCCCACCAGTGGTCGGTCTTTGGGCAGATATATAAATTAACAAGCCTCGTAACTCAGTTAGTAGTAGCTCTACCTTCTGCGCTGTATGCTGTGGGTTCGATTCGCACCCAGGACAAAAATTTGTGTGATTAATATGGATGTTTGTTCTATGTTTGGGTGTTGTATCATATAGTACATAAGTATTAACAAAAAGTATTTAAGTATTCTATCCGTAATCTAGTTCCTATATTGCAAGCTATGCTTAGTTTAGGGCTAGATGATGCTGTGTAAAAAAAAAGATATCTCAAGCACACCTTCAGCATGCATACTCTACTTCAGCCTGGTTTAGACATCTGAGGCATCGACTTAATTTCTTGGATAAGTATAAAGGATCCATGTTTTTTACATCAGATTTAAATATTTCAATGAAGTATCTAATTAATTAAGCATCATTGTATTGTTCCTAATAGGTCGTCACCTATGAAGTTGCCGTTTTGTAGTACTGGTCATTTCGAATTAAAACTATTTCTGAATGTTAATGAATTCTAATTCCAATTTTTTTTATTTTTAAAACATGACATTCTATTTTCATCATCAGTCTTTTTTTTACTGATAAGCGTTATGTTTTCATCCCATTTGGGTCTTTTTCGTCATCATGGATACGTAAAAATTCGAGTAATTATGGAATATGAGTACCGATGGGGTAGCAACTCCTCAGTCTAGTCAGTCTGTCAAATTAGCAACAGCTTTTCATCAAAATAATCTTGATCCATTTGCGTCACATTTGCAAGGTAAAAAGATTATCAAATGAACTTAATGAATGCCAGCGGAAGGTGCGTATCGTAAGCGCTCATCAAGTTGGTTAGACCCTGGTTCAGCACCTAAAAAATGCCCTTATCGAAAAATGACACCTAAAAAGTGATGGTCACTGTTTGGTGATCTAGCACTGTTGTGATTCATTACAGCTCCTTACCAAACGGGACGAACATTACTGCAGATATGTAATGTGAAGAACTGAACACAATGATGGAGAAACTCGCACAACGCCAACCAGCTTTGGTGAATCGATCATCCCCGTGTCACAGTGTCCGAAAAAAATATACTTTAATTGATTTCATACAAAACGGCAATTTCATAGGTAAAGACCTAAATATTTTTTTGACAAATAAATTATTATTATTATCAAAAACATACTGAAACAATCCGGAAAACTCTGTCACTCTGTGTCAGCCATTTCTCAAATACTGTGAAAGACGACACTCCGCGTAACAATGGCACATTCCTGAAGGAAGGTCGGGATAAATGGACCACGCGTTTTTATTAAGGTCAAAAGAATAGTTTGTGTGATATCTTACAATAATATTTTCGCTTTGAAATAAATCTGGGACAGTGACGGTGAAGTGTATTTATGTTATTTTTCGGGCAATTTTCACCTTGAACTACAATTTTATTCGAAAAGTCTAAAATATTATAAAGGTTTATGTTTGTTTGGGTAGTGTTTGTTCATTACTCACGCCAATACTACTGAACGGTTGAGCTACAACTGTGAACATATGTTGCAATTAGTGAGGCTACTTTTCATCACATAAATCAGTTCCAGTGGAGTGGGAATGTGATGTCAAATATTTCCAATACCAAACGAAGTTTGGTTGGTCCGAGTCCGAACAGAGTCCGAGCTTCCGAGTCAAACGTGGATAGTAAGAGTATAGGATAGTAGGACTTTGTTTAAGTCCATCTGCCATAACAACAATTCTTAAATAGTTGTGTTCCTGCATGTAGAGGTAAAATATCCAGTTCCTCAGCTTATTGAGGATTCCGGGTGAAGTGCGCTTCCACCTGAGACTGAACTGAGAAACTGGTTATCTTACCTCTAAATGCCGGAACACAACAATTTTATAATTGTTGTTATGGCGAAAGAATTAGGTAAGATGGTGGTAGTTAGCCAGGCGGACTTAAAACAATTCCTAATTCCTACCAAACTTAGCACAAATTTGTACCCCCTCAGGAATCGAGCCCGGGATATCTGGGTCTGCAATAGTGGGCGGACGACAGATAGATACATTTCTGAGACAGTTAAACCAAAAATGGATTAACCCAAAATGGTCCTCATCCACTTGTACTTAATACTACAAGTCAAATATTATAAAAATACATAAATATTACTAGGCATTTTACAGAGCATCATCTAACCTCAAACTAAGAATAGCTTGCAAGTAGGAATAATGGCTTTCTAGCATCGTAGCTCGTAGAATGCCTGTATAAGATTTTTTTTTTCTTTGTAACACTATCACTACCAAGCAGAACAATCATCTACGTTCAACACATGTCTGACCTTAGATTGATTCCGTGCGTCAAGTCACATGCTTATTAGATAACTGTCTGTAATCGTGCGCCAATCGCTTATTATTCAATTACTCGTATTAAGGTGCACGGTCTCATACTGCCTCCCATACAAACTATTAAGAACCATAAGAGCAACAGACGAAAAAACCTTTAAAATCATGTCATCACTTTTTTTTTATTAGGATGTGATAATGTGGTTATACGCCGGTATAGAAAACACATATTCACTCTCTTCTTGAAGAGTGGGCTTCTTGTTGTAACTAAAACAGACGCAGGCAACGTCTGTTCTTGTTTCGTATCTACTTCTGGGCAAGAATAAGGTTATCGATACAGCGAGCTTTCCCAGAAAATACCTGAAATACGGGTGGTACCTGGTTGTTATTTTCAAGGCTTTGCAAAATTTTTATTCGGCTGACAGCGCCTGTTTCTCCAGCAAAAAATTGTATCGGCAATGCTTAGACCTAAGAAACATTAACCAGATGATAATCAGTTGTGCGTCTGAAATGTCTACTACGTAAAGTTTTTGGCAAGGGCACTTGTTAGTTATTTTTTATTGAATGACGGGATAGCGATTTGTCTTCATCTCACCTGTGTCATGTGTCATGTCATAAGGCTAAAGGTGGAAGCGCATAGCACCCGGAATCCTCAACAGTCTGGAGAGCTCAATACCAGTGCACAAACATTTTCAATTGTTTTTATGGCGACAAGCTCAAAGTAAGATGGTGGTAGCTAGCCAGACGAACTTGAATCCAGTCCTATCACCAACCAAACCAAGCACAAATGTGTACTCACCTGGAGATTGAACCCGTGATCTCTGGGTCTGATACTTATGAGCGAACCACTAGACCACAGAGGCGGTTAAAAAGAAATGCATTACGCACGGAGAAGTGTGAGAATAATTTCTACTATTGACCCACTGACGACTCTTATCTGAGTATCTTGTATGAGTATCTGAATAGTCTTTGGTTTCTCAAAGCTTGTATGGAAATCGGTGATGTTCATCCACCCTGATGGTACGGTACATAGCTACTAATTAACGTCCTATCAGTATGTATGTGAGTCTCACTGATTAGTAATCTGTTTGAATCGACTTCTATTAGCTTAGCTATTTATCAATTACGTTGATAATGTCTATCATAATAACTAGAATATCTAAATCTAGTTATTGTGTTGAACAGTCTATCGTCATTATTATCTGTTAGACTTAGAATCTAAAACTAGGGTTTTCAGCAAACAAATGCAAATAATCTAACAACATGAATATTCATAAGTGTTAAATTTGTAAGTTTGATGTAGTGGAGGTAATTAGCGAAACTACCAATTCGATATTTTTTGGCCAAGAATATACTTTCAGGGTTAAAAACTTATCTGTTTTTGAATAAAATATAATATCTAGTTTTGGAGAGCGATAAATTTTTGTATGTTAAATTTTAACTGATGTTTTTACATTAAGTCACAAACTAAATTCCACGCAGGCTCTACCGCGAGCACAGCTAGTCAATATTAAAACACAAATACATCAAGCAAGCAAAGAACATACATCAATACATGTAATTTAGCAAAAATCTGTAAAAGTATACATTGTGCTGCGGCCTATTTCTAGTAAAAATGCAATAGTCGTTCTTATGAAGTTTAAAGGCAAAGAAGTGGAAATTTCAAAATTATAATGTTTGATTTGCAAAATTATATTTTTGAGTGCCATGGTGCGTTAACGTCGATTCCGGAATTACAGTTCATTAAAAATTCAAGATAACATTAGCCAAGCAATAAAAAGAAGTAGATACACAAAATGTTAGTTAAGAAAGAAAGAAAAATATTTATTTTGCACCAAGAACAAACACAGCGCATAAACACACAGTAACACATAAACACACGTAGTTACTTTATGGTTACTTACGAAATTGAAAAAAAAAACCATCGCTGAACATATTGAAACATCGATGCGAACAAATAAAAATATTTATTTAAGATCCACGGTGAAACAAACAAATCCAGCCGCGACTGTGTAACATAATGACAGTTATGTAAACCAACCTATTATGAAAAAATGAGTAAATGAAAGATTACATTTTTTGGCTTCTTCCTCATTAAAGATAGGTACGTACATAAATGATGTTATACTGGTGATAGCCATGTTTGACCAACAGCTCACTTAAAAATCAAAGAAAATAAAAAAAAATACTATATAATGCCAAAGATAATAACAGTCCCCAGTCTGTATCATTAGTAACCTAACGTGATATTATTAAACACCTATATTGCTACGAAACGACGAAGCAAAGTTTCACACGGCTCACCTCTAGTCAAAAAAATATCGTGATATTGCGGATTGTCTAAGACTAAATATAGTGAAATTATATTTAAGTATTGCTGTAGATACCAGACTGTCAGATTATTAATCGATTTACCAATTAACTTTAAGACTATAGAGTTATAGTAAGTCCATTGGTGAACGTGCACAGTACTAATTTGTTTATTTAATAAACTGAAAAAACGTTTTTCTGAAAAGATGTTTTGTTCCATAGATTATTATTTGCAATGACTGTAAAGGCTACAGTCATTTATTATATTCTACTAATTAGTTTTCTTAAGAGTTTTTTGTATATTTTTGTGTTCAAGTACAATTAAGTTTTAGTTTTAATCTTTTATTTTTTAATAAATAAACAAAATATAAAAAATGTAAAAAAATGTATGTACATGGGAAGCAGTCAGATTAACTATGAACCGTTAAAAAAAGTCTATAGTTAACTCAACCGTTTTAGACCAGTACCTAAATGGATGTTTGAATAGAGTTACAGAATCCTCGTTTGTCGTGACGTTTTTTTGTTCTGGTAGTTTTGTACCTGTACTTACCCTAGTTTGACTTGACGCAATTGGGCAACGCTTCCTGTTTTGTCCTCGTGCTAAAATGTGTGTCACAGCCTTTATGCCAAATAAGAGAAGAAACTTTGTTTTCATTTTACTACCAGCCTCTTAGTTACCTTTGGCATCAAGGCGGTCAAATTGTTCGCAACAGTCTCGTGTTATCTCTGATGCTATGACAAATGCATATATGTCAGCAAACGGTCGATTTTTACAATCTCACGGTGTCATATACAACACATAATTTGATCTTTCCTAGGGATTACGGCCACAGGAAACTTACTTTTGTCTTTCTGTATTTAATATCACAGGATAAAACACAGAAAAACCGCCTTCCTGTCTCACAAATATCTTCAACAGTATCTTGTTTTATGTTGAAGCAATGTTTCTCTTCCTTTAGAAATAAACTTTTACAAAGAACAATAAAGCTACCAGGCACAAAAAGGCTCTGAAAAGAATGCCACCTTTAGGTATGAGTCTAATTTCCTCGAAAAACATGAAATGATCCGCGGAAAATCGTGTAAAAACCGGCATTAGTGACGCGTGTGGAGTTCCCATCAGCACTGCCGTCACGCAATCACGACAGTTTCCCGAGGGCGGTGTTGTAACGGAATTTAACTAATAAACCCTGCTTATTTACTGGTCCAGTTATTGATATTAATGAAAGATTAATGAATAAGATTGCAAGGCTCATTCACATAAGTTAAAAATGAGAGCGAGGCCTTGTAGCCCCAACCTAAGCAGTCAGCTTGCTCTTTTAGCGAGCTATGTCAGTAACGTTGGTCTTATGATCGTGATTTCTGAATTATCAAAATTGTTTTCAACAATTCAAAGTCATCTCAGAGCTGATTATATTTATTAATAGATCAGCTTTTGACCACGTAATTTGCTGAACAAGAATCAAGTTTATGCTGGAGAGAGCTTTCCCAGAAGATACCTGAAAAATATGTATTCCTGTGTTGTTCATTGTCACGTTTAAAGAGAATGGCATAAACATCGCATGTCGTCTGATAGAGGAGTTTCATTGTGTGGTCAAATCCAAAACAAGATAGCAGATGAGTTGACTGGCTGCAAATGAAAGCTCGGCGCCTTCCGTTTGCAGTATTTTACGTTATGACATTTTATCTAAAAGGAAGTATTTTATATATACCAAATTTTGTACTCGGCTTGGATATGGCTTCTATGCTTCAGTCTGTACTATCAAGTCACAAGCGAATGCTAGTCAATAAAACTTCCGAAAGCAATTTGTGAAAGATACTTTTCGAACTATCAAACTCGAGACAAACTCTGAGCCTTCTCATAAATTGCAATATAACAGTGCCTACTTACTTACTGCCCAAGTTTTATTAAGGTTAGGTTTGTGATGTAGGTACCAACTGAAATGACACAGCTTTATAAATGGATGAATTTAATATTCATACCTTGGTGTAGGTTTGTTTTATTTATGCTGGATTGTGATTTGAGACAAGGAGTAAGTTTATAAATTATTTATTTATTTTATTTCTATCATTATGTTTATCAATGGATTAGAGACATTTTCAAGTATTATCTGGTATTAAGTGCATATCTTGTCTATGACAATGCCTTACTGCGTAGGTCACATCTACGAATAACAAAGTCTACGCGGCACTGCATTGCGTCCGTCTACTTGAAGCATAATGGTGTTAAGCCTCGCGTGCCCATCATTTCACCGGCAACTTTACCCTTCAAACAGGAACACAGCAATGCTGCTTGGCGGCTGAATAGGTATGGTGGTAGTACTTCTCCGGACGAGCCTTTCACAAGGAGCTCTACTACTCATAGCTCCATAGTTTGCTTAGGCAAGGATAAGATCTGCGATGGAGCGAGTTTCCCTTAAGGGAATAATTCTCCCTTGTACTGATTGAACACGGCGAATCGCATTGCCAACAGGTACAGGACAGCTACCTTAATAGGTGCAGTAGTTGTAGTTAAGTGGTGGAATTGTCAGCCGTAACCGCAAAGGCTAAAGGTTCCCCTGTTCAGGGTAGGCTAAGAGAAAGACCGCTTTATTTAAAATAATAGTAATATTAACCTTCTAGCTGATTTTGGCTACGGAAACAGTCTTGGAAGCCATATCTCACTATCTTTACAATGTTTGAAGACAATCAGCGCAAGACAAGTCAACTTAAAAACTACAGCTACGCTCTTTATTAATATCTTATAGATAGCTTAAAACAATTATTTTATTCGTAAAACTTTGCATTCACAGAACCTACTCCGAGATTATGAACATTCCAACCGCAAGCATTCCAATATCTACGCTGAATAAGAACATAAATCAACCCGTAGACTCAATTCATCAACATTTCATATAAGCTACCGAGGACTTGGCATGTTATTCAGTCACTTTTGACATCAAATTATGATTGTGTAGTGACTTTGTTTGTTAGTAAGTCAAGGCTTAGTAAGTCAAGCTCTCATACTATATGCATATCCGAAATAGTAGTACTAATTTGGAGCTAATAATTTTTTTGATCGTAGTTATAACACCGAACTACAGTCTAAGACCGATATCGTAGATGTCGTTGTTAAAGGTGCCAGGTTTAAATGGGACTGAGTAGACGACATCAGCCGGATTTCTACTGACAAATGGACAAATGCCGTCACATAATGGGTGCCTATGGATGAACAAAGACTAGGAGGCAGGCCTAAGAAACACTGGCGTGACTACCTAAATGTGCTTTAACTGGACTGGTGGAAAAAAGCATATGACCGGAAAGCCTGGAACAATATGGGAAATAACTTTGCCCTACAGTTGGAGGTTACAAAAAATCCTTTCTAACTAGGTATTCCTTATACTTGGCAAGGTCTCCATGGTCTACCAGTGGTGAGGCGTGTGACTCTCAATCTGGGGGTCCATGGTAAGGCACATGTTAGTGACTATGTTTCCAGTTTGGTAAGATTATTGCAGACTTGATCTATAGATTTTCTGACAAATAAGATGATTCCGTACTTTGGAAGGTATGTAAGCTTCTATTTGGTACTGGCTCGTAAAGTAGTTTTTTATGCTGATGGTACTTTTTTGAAAACTAAAGTTAGTGAAAACTCTAGTGAAAAACTAGAATTACAATAACTGTCAAAAACTACTTCATAAGTTACCGGCACGGGCACTTTAGGGTCGGTATTGGACCGTATCCAAATTAAAAAACTTTCTTCATACGGGTAGATTTCACATTTGGGTTAATTTTCACCCTATACAAAGTGGGTGATTTCACCCCGATAAGGGTGGGCTTATCTTTTTGGGAAATGATGTGGCTTTTCGTTATCGAAAGGTTGATTGGAAAGAGATTACGATTACCTTTTTTAAGGATAAATGAGAATCAATAAAATACTCGTTAATCCCGAAACAACACATTGAATATTATTAGATCTTTCACAAAATAAATAAGCAACGAAAATAAAATACATAAATTATTACGCGATTAAGTGTACCGCAATGACATGCATTTTTTAACTTATAATACATGTTCTTTTTGCAAATTGCACTGCAAAAACATGAAAATAGTTTCGAACGTCTGTATTTGAAGATGATTGTAAAATAAGCTGTCTTTCTAGCTTGCTACTTGTCAGGAAATTTGGGAACGATAAATGATACCTAGCAAATGTGCCTGGGAATGTTTCTGACGAAACAAGTTAGCAGCCCACCTGATGTTAAGTGCAACATAAGCCTTATTGCGTAGGTCACATCCACAAAGAACATGATCTATGCTGCACTGTATTGCGACCATCAACATGAGGCATAAAGCTTAACATATTTAAACATATTATTGTAACCATACCCCTCAAACCAAAACACAGCAATGCTACTTGGAAATAGATATGGTGGTTATACTTTCCTGGATGAACTTATTCAGAAAAAACTCTACTACTCTTCATAAATTATAAACGCATTGCCACCTACGTCAGGCATAGATCGATAAAGAGTACCTGTAAACGCTGTATATCGACTTTATAAAATAATGTTTTTTCGTGTGAGTGATGCAGGTGCCTCCATCGATTGATACGTTACTTATGGCATAATGCATGCAAGAACTTTCAATATCAAAATGGATCTATAAATAATTAATCATGGGTAGGCTACATTACCCTTTGATCAATCGCACGCAATGTGTTTTCAGAGCCGTACTACACGGTTAGCCCTCAAATTATTAGAAGCATTTTATGAGACTCGTACGTGAATCAAATCAGGTGTTAATTCTCAGTCGTGGTAGAGAAAGTGTTGGACCCCTTTTGCAAATGACACTACCAAGAAGTATATGATTTAGTTAATTTTGGTGACGATATGAAAAAAAAATGAAAGATAAAACAAAAATGGCTTAATCTTTTTCATGCAAAGCAAGTACCTAAGTATTGATCACACAAAATTCATTCATAAAACTTAACCTATAATAAATCTTTATATTCATTAAATTCAACTTACTAAACATGATATGTATTTAATAGTTCTCCAGTTCAGAACTTCTAACACGAACAGAAACTCAAATTATGTTTAATGACTGTTCGGGGACATAAAAACACGTTGAATGCTCGTAGTTTCGGTAACTTTTGTTTTCATTGTTATTCAGAGTTGGTAGCTAACGTGGACTGCAGTAAATCTTACATCTGTTAGGTATAGGTATGTTTTTGGAACAAAGATGACGAACTATCATATAACATAAGTCAAATTAGGTATATTAAGGTTTATTCCCTCTTCGCTCGATTACCTCAAATTCGCTAAATTGTTGACTTACTTACAACACTTACAAACAGTTCACCATTCTTTTATTTATATGTTGTGTTGTGCCGTTTGACGGAAACGGGAAGACGCGTAAAATGTGAAGAAAAATGTTTATTGCGCAAATGGAAAATAATCTTGAAATGCTTTAATTATGAAGGAGCGCATTTAGCGATTTCATAAAGTTGCTTCTAAACAAATTAGAATTGACCATCTGATAAAAAATGGTTGGATAAAAGCGCGCTTATATATTTTAGAAATCAGAGTTGCAGTTAAATTATTATTAGTGGCAAAAACCATAAATATATGTCGATCAACCAAAAAGAAAATAAATATTATATTATTTTTGGTTTATATTATTTGTCTATTACTAATGGAGAAAAGGTAATCGGTCCTTTGTTTTAACGAATAAAGGTCAATGGCGCGCTGTTTTGGATTACACAGAAATGTTGTCGGAAGTAATTTTCCTGCAATCACGAGTGTGAAATTTGTCTGTTGTCTTGCTGATGTCACTGAAGAAGCAGAGGAGTACCTGTCAACGTACAAACGATAGTTTAATTCTAGTTTTGACTTTTAAGTTTAGTTCTAATACTAGTTTAAAAAAAAAGCACCCGTATGAAAGGAATTTACCCAGGCCGTAAAATATATAATTAAAAACAAATCTTTGTGTTTTAGTGGTAAAACGTATGGCTCTTCTCTGTTCTCTGGAGGCCTGGGTTCAAATTCCAAGTGTCGTACATCTTTGTAAGACGATTTTTTGCTTCGTAGGGCACGTTAAGCCACCGATCCCGGGTGCTGTATAAAGTGGTAGTCGTCAAATAGCCATGTCAGACGCCTGGCAACGGCTTGAAATATCTGACACCAGGGTTCTTATACAACTAGGCCCACACTAAGAAAAAAAGAAAGTATCTAAATATGTTTTGTATGGATAGGCTTTGTTAAAATCATGGGGGACAACGCACGATACACCTCACAGCGGGACGTCAGTGCAGGCCTTGGTCATCCCCACTCAAAATAAGAATAGGCTAATGTATTATCGTAATATTCATGAAACCAGTCCTATCGGAACAAACATAGATAACCTACAAGCCCTTTTTCCCCAATTAGTAACAAGCCAAATAATATGCGCAACGGGGGTCAATTCGTCCAATTCAAGGTTTAATGTCGACGATAAAATTGTAACGTTTTATGTCGTCCATTGGATTTTATCACCACGTGAAATGCTGGTTGATGACTGATCTCGTGTGGTACTTTGAGTTGATCTGTGCGCCTTGCCCTTACGATGTGTGGGGGTGAAATTGCTGCTAAGTAGGTTGGAGATTTATGTAGAACAACAGTGTAAATAAGGATTACACTGAATATTTTCTTAATAATTAAGTTTAAAGGTTTAAAAAAATATCAAAATTAAAAGAAAATTGACAAAGTGAAAGCATAAGTAAACTCAATGGTTATTCCGATTGCCAAGCGTGGTGATACAAGCAAAGTCTAGCTTTGAAAGAGACTGTTAAAAAGAGGATATTAATAGGCTGTTGATTAATTATTCATTCATCCTATGTCAAATGTCCAGATGTATGTAAAATGTGTGTCAAATATAAATTGTTGCCAACAATAATATTTAATAGCTTTTTGTCGAATAGTAAAAATATATATACTGAAAGGTGTTTTCTGTCCTTGGTGTAAAACTGATTTGATGCCGGACAAACGGACCAGGTAAAAACTATAATGGTTCCTTGTGGGTTCTCAAACCCTGAAAAGTATAGTCAGTGAATCGGTTATGAGTAAAACGATTCGGTCCTTTATTTTGATGCGACCATCTTTTTTTATTTTTTTATTTATTGTACGACGGGGTTGTGCTTAACCTTCATCTCACCTGATTTATCAAGAATGATAAGGCCGAAGGTGGAAGCGCACTTCACCCGGAATCCTCAACAAACTGAGGAACTGGCTATCATACCTCTAAATGCCGGAAAACAACAATTTTAAGAATTGTATTTACTGGCGACAGAATTAGGTAAGATAGTGGCTAGCTAGGCGGACTTAATCAAAGTCCTACCATCAACCGAACCAAGCACAATATTGTACTCCCCTTGGGGATCAAACCAGAGACCTCTGGATCTGACACCGGTGGGCGGACTACTAGGCGGTTTTCTCTAATACCTATCGAACTAAATTAGGTTCTAGCTAGCTAGGTACTAGCTGCTCGTAAAGTATCATTTAATTCAGGTAATATCGTCCAGTGGTGCAGTGCAGCGTTATAACATGGAATATTTAATCCACGCTAACGTAGTCACTCGTTAGCTTTTATTGCGACAGCTAGGTTTGAAATTGTAAACTGGAACCAAAGGTTGTTGAAAAGTAGTGGCTCGACAAAATTTGCATGCGTTGTTGTGAAATGTGTTTGAAAATTTGTTTGTCATATAAATGTGAGCCTTTTACTGAGATGCCAACAAGCAACAATGCTTGAGCGTTTTATTTTAGTTTTTATGCTAGAATTGTATTTATAAACAAGACTTTTTACATAGCGCCATCTAGCTGTTGAGCTATTAAGTGCTCTGTTTTGTTTGGCTAAGCATCACATTAAGCATCACTTTACACAAACGTTTCTCTGGACCAGAAATAAGACATCAGCTACTTATAATTCGATAAATCAGTTGTGGAATGTGGATGTGAACAAAATTAATTTGTCCACTGCTGAAATTTAAAACATGTATTGTTTTTATTGGGATACCACGCAGGTAAAGTTGCAGGCAAAAGCTAGAAGGCTAGTTTTTTTTGTACGATACGGAGACAAGCAGCCAACCTGATGATAAATAAAACTCTTGCCTATAACAAAGCCTTACTGCGTAGGTTATATCCACAGAAACATGAGTACGCTGCATTGCATTGCGCCCGTCAACTTGAGGCTTAAAGTTGTGAAGCCCCGAAGTGCCCGTTATTTCATCGGCTACCATATCCTTCAAATAGAAACACAGGCGGTTGATACAGGTGCAAAGCAGATGGTGGTATAATTCAGTGGGGCTACCAGGCATATTTGAACTAAAGCCGCCGCAGTATAAGCAATCGGTTTATCTAAGAACCGTTACAAACAGCCCATAGGTTAAACAACTGTTAAACTTATTGTTTCATTGGTAAAATATTGTTCAACAAAACTAATAATATAGACTTGCTTCAATATTTACATGCAAAACAGAATTCTAAACTTAAACGCAAAAGCCAAGGTAATCAATTTAGTGATTATTTAAAACGGTTTTCAATCGTAGCTTATCGAATAATATAAACTGTTCTTTGAACCTGATTGATTTTTTTTACCTTCGAGTCTTTTATAAAATCACTCGTCTGAATAAATTATGGATAAGGATAAGAGAAACACTTTCGAAACTTTTATAGAATTTCATTTATTTTGATTTGATCCTTGAATTATGTCACGTGTCATTCTTATAAATTACTCTCAAATTTAATCATGTTTGGATATAAATAAGTTTACGTAAGTAAATAAATCAAATCGTCCTTCAATGTGATGTATTTTTTTTTAATTTTACGACCTGACCAATGCGGTGAAATTACAAACAAACGGTAGGAAAAACGGTAGAACAAATGGAAAATAACTTAACCTTAAGAAGGAAAATCCTCGTAGTATTACGGGAAAATGATCAGTAAGGGCAGTATCTTATAACGTTAGAACAGCCCATTTATGTCCACTATTGGACAGGGCCTCTTCCAACACTTGAGGGTTTTTTTCCATAATGGCCTCGATGTATTTGTCATCGCAGTAAAGTGCTTCGCAGGTAAAACTGCTGCCCTTCTGGTGATAGTTGGATTTTACGACATCAACGGGCTGCGTTGGAGGGGTCCATTCTTAAACTGCGATCACCACGGCCTCCAGTACATAATATATATATCAATATCAGCACGGAATTCCCTGAGTCCTGCCTATTCCAGCTCATTATTAGGTGCTACTAGTGGAATATCCAGGACTTCAATCTCGCCATCGCGTGGGATTTCCAAAAACGCTTTTTTATTGTACCCCTATAGTACCATAAAAAAGAAAGCTATCCTAATAAAATTTGGAGTTTTTTTGGCGCGGAACCCCAAAATAAATAAAATAAAACATAATAAATAGAAATAAAAAATAAATAGTCACTCCTAATAAAATCAGCTATCTCCCAGTCCCGTCAGAATCGGTTTAACCGTTATGGAGTCCATAAAGAACAATACACACACATACAAGCACACCTTTTAGGCAAGCGTGCTCCATCTTAGTCCACATCTTTACTTGTTTTATATATAAGCTGGTGGTCAAACGAAAAAGACACATCGACTTTTCTATATCTGATGATAGAATATGATGCCACATAATATATATAAACAAGCATACGTGACATAGTATGGGAACAGATAAATGTCTTGAAGTAAGTGCATTTAGGACATGCAAATAAGTAGGTAACCTCGCAGTTTGTCCTGTGACTTTGAGCTATTTCTTATAAATATAAATATATAAACTGACTTTACTACTGAATTATTTAGGTCATGCCTGTTGACAAATTGTCATTTAGATTTTAAAGTTTACTGCTACCTATCGTACTGCTAATTAAATTCACTCCAATCCATTCATACTTCTTGTTAGTCATTACAAGAAGTAAACCTGTGTAGAACTTACCCCTACTTTTTGAGCTTCCAAATGTGAAAATTCTGAAACAAAATAGTTCTTAATTAAAATAACGTAGTAATATAAATTCATTGACTAACCCATACTCATAAAAGGTTTATAAACTTTCCATCACATTTCTATGTTTACCTAGGTACATTGATTTTTGTATTTAATTTATATGATTTTTTGGGTTCCGCAATCAAAACCAACTGGATCATTCATTACTAAATAATTCTGCGTGAAATGGGCAGTGAACGACTTTGCTTTTGTACGTGAAGAGGCGGTTAAGAACTGACCGATGTCGTAGAAAAAAATAATAGTTGTTATGTATAACTTGTCAAGCGCATTCATGCAATCATCTATTATCCAAAGGTTGTCTAAAAGAAACTAGTTCTAAGCGATAAGACCACCATTTCTTTGTATTTATTATATATTTACCGCCTCTGTGGTCTATTAGTTCAACCTACCGATTTCAGATCCACAGGTCCAAGAGGGAGCAATATTTTGCTTGGTGGACCTTACTTCATATACTACCCTCCGTCTTACCTAATTCTGTCGCCATAATAACAATTCATAAAAAAGTGTTGTGTTTCGGCATTTAGAGTTTATATACCCAGTTCCTCAGTTTGTTGAGGATTCCGGGCTAAGTGCACCTCCACCTTCGGCCTTATCTCAAGTTGCAACCAGGTGAGATGAAGGCCGCTCCCCGTCGTACACCAAAAAAAAAAGACTTTTCAATGGGAGTGCACAATAAGGTATTTTAATTTATTACTACATTCTACTAATTTAATTAATTTGTACAGACAAGAGTAGTTTTATTGTCATAAACATTATTTCATTAAATTCACATACCTATATAAAATTCATGATGTATTTTATGCTTTTTAAGTTTCATGTTTTTTTCTGTTCAAAGGTGGGTTCAGTAGAGTCTGAATTTGACTCGCACTTGGCTAGATTTATTTTGAAGTTTTTGTTTGTAAATTGTGTATCAAAGCTTGATAAAAATAGCTAGTAAAACCACAGCTAAAAGCCTGACAATTTCACAGCTGACCACAATAAATATTGCTACTTTATTTTAGCTTCGAGTTAAAACGCAATATTTTTACTGGCTTTGAAGTAGCGAAATACCCACGCTAAAAAAATATGTCTAATATTTTTTCACAGTTTTTATTTATTCATTTATAAATAAGGTTTGGATAGGTTTACACGTAAATTGATTTGATGTAGTGTTTTGGCAAATGATTGTATTTTCTTTTATTCATAGAAACTAGATTATGTTCTTAGCTTCACCCACGTGACACTCTGATAGCTAAATGGATTGAGCTGAAAATTTGCACAGATATTGTTCAAGACCAGGAAAAGCTGAGACATGGGCTTGTCTGCTTGTGTGCAAAAACACACATAATAATGCGAAGAATATATTTCTTCTAACAAACTGTTTGGTGATATTTTGTATCATATCATATCATATATTTTGCCAAAAAAAGTTAATTAAGTAAAGTGTATTAATCGCCTCTGTAGTCTAGTGGTTCGCCCAGCGGTGTCAGATCCAGAGGTCCGGTGTTCGATATTGTACTCCACGGGGAGCACATGTGCTTGGTTTGATTGGTAATAGGATTTTGTTCAAGTCTACCTGGCTAGCTACCGCCATCTTACCTAATTCTGTCGTCATAATAACAATTCTTAAATTGTTATGTTCCGGCATATAGAGGTAAGATAGCCATTTCCTCAGTTAGTTGAGGATTCCGGGTGAAGTGCGTCTCCACTTTCGGCCTTATCTCAACTTGTAACCAGGTGAGATGAAGGCCAAATCCCCGTGGTATACGTCTTGTTTGGGACTACATGGCGGTGTGTAAAATATCTAGTAACATTTATTGATTAAATTATCTTGGACCTTAGGTGTGCTAGGATAGCAAACGGAAATCAGTTGGCTGTACCTACTTTTCCGTCGTGGACTACCTCTGGGAAACAGACGTGAGGTATGTAATAGTTATTGCCTACAAACTGATGCGTATGCCATTGTTATAACTATGCACAGTAAATACTTCCTCCTATTTGAATTAACAAGCACTCTACAGTCACGAGCAATCATAACTGGCAAATGGATTATTTATGAATACCTTCTTTCGTTATAAAAATAAATATCTATATTTACTCTTCCGTATTTCTTCTTTCTTACTGTATTTTATATGTTATCATGTTATGTTGAGTAGTGGGCTATTTAGAAGTAAGTAGTAGCATGGACGAAGTAAATACAATAGACTGACAATCTTCCTACTATCGAGCGTGGCACGATAAATAAATACTTTCTATGACGTGAGATGTCGCTACGTGTTCCCAAACGAAGTAATAATAATTGAATCATATTTTTTCTAAACCTCAATCTAGCCCACTCCTTTCTTCGTACGAAAATATACAGAGAGATGGCGCTTTTTCTGACTATCACAAATGTTATTTCTTTGCTGCGAGGTTGCCAGCATGTGCAAAAACCTACGCACGGCAGCGGCGGTGGCGTTGCCGCTCTTAAGACTCGAATTGTCTCGTCGTCGTCTTCGTCGGGTGCAACTGCAAAGTGCAAAATAAATGGGTAGGTCACAGGGGGTGTCACTGTGAAGTTTAGGTTAGATAGCGGCAGTAGGTTGCAACTCGGCTCTCGTCTCTGGTCACACGCTAACCGCGTCGCTACCTACCATGCGTACCTAATTTTTGTGATTTTTGGATCAATCAATTATTATGACTTCGAAACATAAATAATTCGTTTAGGTACATGATACTGTGACGCACCTACTCAATTCTCTACCTACCCAGTAATAGTTGCGTATGTTTGTAGTTATCTAGACAGCGATAAAATTCTATAATTGGTGAGAAGCTATAAGTAGGTACAGACATACATGTATTGTCAATAAAAAATCTGTACTTAGTAGGTACCTATGTATGTTAAAGTGTTTTCACGACACTTACTTATTAAAGGTAGGTATTGATGTTATATACATAGTTAACATTATTGATTTATTTTAACATAAATTTTACCTATATTAATATTGGCAAATGCTCTGACCGCGAAACCGTTTCCAAGTCAGCAGAGACAAACGGATTATGAACGCTAAAGCCACACAATAAGATTCAATTTCGCGTGCAAGTCTTAACAGTAAGTACATTTTTGTACCGAAACATGGCTTTTTAACCTCCTTTAAAAAAAAGGAGGAGGTTTTCAAATCGTCGGAACGTTTTTTTTTAATGTTTGTTCCCTGATTACTCAAAGACGGCCGGACCGATTTAGATATTTTTTTAATGGGTGTTCCCATTGTCATCAAGTCAGAATCTGATGATGGAACCCTGGAGAAATTGAGGGAACTCTTCAAATATTATATGCACACTTGAAGTGATTTGGGTATTTTTAGGGTCGGTATACTTCCTAGGTGATCCCATTGTCATCAGGTCAGGATCTGATGATCAGATCCTAGATAAATCGAGGGAACTCTTCAAATATTGTAGGCACACTTAAAGCGATAAGGGTATTTTAGGCTGTATTACCTCAAAAATAAAGAAAAAGACCCCTGTTAGGGGGACTTTTTCTTTATCGGTCAGGATCTGATGATGGGATCCTGAAAAAATGGAGGGAACTCTTCAAATATTATAGGCACACTTGAAGCGATTTGGGTGTATATCTCAACATGGACGAAGGAAACCTTCGTCCATGATCTCAAAAGTAAGGAGAAAACGGACCCCATATAGGGTCACGCGTCTGTCTGTCTGCCCGTCCATCTGTCATCAAAATAATTGGAAAAAATACGCCATCCAGGTTAACGAAATTGAATCATATTCTTCATCAAAGTCGGTTTTCTTTCTTTTTAGTTTTTAAAACGTAATTAGGTTAGAGAGTGATCCTTCTGTACGCTAGTACTATTTATTATTCTGTGACGAAATATATGAACTATATATATATATATATATATATATATATGAAATCGTTCTCATAAATAAATTTATTTTTTGATTCAATCAATTGTTGTTTTTCTTTTTCTATAGGCATCATCATTATTCTCCTGTCCGTATCCTACTCTAGATGGGGTTGGCACAACATATTCTCCTCTTCCAGTCACTCCTATCAGCAGTCAACTCTGTATTCTCTAGTCTTTCTCTGTATTTCAATATTCAATTTTCTGGTAGGTACATATTTTAACGATTTAACCTGCTTACTTTGATGACATAAACTAGAAAAGTAAATACCGGAGTTTTCAACATTCCTATAGTCTGCAGGTACCTGTCTGAAATAAAAATAATACTTACTTTGATGATAAGCGCCATCTAGTTAAACAACGATGCGATACATCGCATTTTACGTACGTTTATTTAGAGTTTAGTTACACGCCATCTATTAGCAGGCTCGTAAAATGTGGTGTAATACCGCTGTGAAACAAAATTGATAAAACTACACTGTGAACAATTTTTACTATTCTAAAAAAAAATAGATATCAATCGAAGAATTTTACCATACAAATAATTGAAAATATATTCGTTTTAGATGTTGATTAGAATGCTCCCAGGCTACGAGACAGCGCCATCTAGAAATAATACCGGATTTTGATCATTTTTTGATCTACAAAATGTTCTATGGGATTAGCTGTCTATTGTATTTCCTTCGTCCATGGTAGTAGTAAATAGACGATGTCTATATATTTCCCCAAATAGGAGTGGAGTTTTAATGGTCAATGGCACATGTCTTTAAACTAGATGGTTCTGAGACAGGCTCTTTGATCAATCAAAGAGCCTGTCTCAGAACCATCTAGTTGAGGCTTTATTCACATTTTAGCAACAAGTTTTATCTAATACCTACCGTTTATTTTTGTTGTTTATTGTTATACAACAAAACGTAATTATACATGTATATAATTTCCACCTTTAGGTAGGGGACAGACATTGATCCTCTAGATTAACACGTCCCAACTTCCAACAGGATTAATTCAAACCAATTGCTTTCATACATTAAATTGTTATGCCTACATTCCCGTCCTCGCGAGTACACAGCGTTTAATTAAATAATTGTTCGCATTGGGTTCTATTGTGTGACTGCAGTGTAGCTGTACAATGCATGACATAATAGTACGACGCATACAGATGGACATACATTGTACACATTTTATATTATCGGACCGTCGCGATTTCCACAAGCAATATACAAAAATCTCTTTCCTAAAGATCATTATTACACGTTTTAAACATTGTGTAAACATAATCATGAACCGACTGGATAGAGAGTCAAAGTCAAAGTCAAATATATTTATTCAGTAAGATCTTTTAGGATCAATTTGAAACGTCAAATCTACCGCCTGTTTGGAATCGCGACCAGCACACAAGGAGCAAGGCAAGAACCTCGGGCTAGTTTTTTTTTATTATGATCCATTACAAGAGCTTATAATTATTTAATACTAATTACAATTTATTCACTGGAGCAAATTCTTTTTTTAATGCCAGGCTAGGTAATCCTAGGTAATCTAAAATTGTATAATAAGCTTTCCTGGATAGCTTGTGTTTTACAACATTTTTGAATTTGTTATTTGACAAGCTTAGCATAATCACTTGGTAATAAAAATATTTGTTTTTTTATGATATTTTATTATAAGTTAATATTATTCACTGAATTATCAACATCACCAAGTGTCCCCATAAGACTAGAATTCCTAATCTTTGCTCTAAAGGCGTGTTGGAGATCACGCGTCGTTTTGGTTGACAATCCGGTTTTCCTCAGGTCAACAAAGGATTCTTCGACATAATAATGGGCTCTTGACATAGTTTTGAAGAAGTGAGGACATGGTTGACATTTTTGTTTTAATTCATTGGTAATTTATTGACTCTAGGCTTGACTAGTACTAGGCAAGGATGGGGCCTACGTTAGAGCGAGCTGTACCAGTACGCACCGATGGAACGCAGCAATTTGTTTGGCGTTACTTTTTTGTGACTTTGACAGGAGGGTGGTCGCTACCCAGGTGGACCTTTACAGACCCTCCAAAGACACCTGTGATTATGATCATTCGGATGTAACCTCTAGCAAATGCCAGAAAATTCGTTGCCCAGGATCACTAGGAAGTATGACAGGGATATTGCGTTCTTTTTTCAACCCTTCTGGACAGTAAATGACTTTTTTCCCGGATAATCTATACTAATGCAACCAAATGGGTACAATAAAATATTTCCCACAGTTTCGCACCCAACTAAGTGTGCTTCACCAGAATTTATTTTCCCTAAAATTATCCTGAGCCCACTCGAACCGCTCAAATGATCCCTTCAAGTTTTTCTTGTTTATTACCCCAAAAACCCTAAAGAAGCTGGGCACGGGCAACTTTTGAAAAAAATATGGAAAATATTTATCGGTAAAGTACTAGTATGTATTTTTACTCATTTAAAGTAGAATACAAATAAATAAAAATATTTTAATTACTTATGCATTTCTATTTTGAGAAAAATAGTAGGTCGTAGATCATATTTAGGATTAAGTACTAAATCAGTACTTACTGTTTGTTCTGTGTTTCATATTCAAGTTGTATCATATGGTACCTATGTATGTATTTACATAAAAGGTAAGTATTATATCCATAATCTAGTTCCAATACACCATAATAATATCTACGCTTAGATTGGGGCTATATGGCGCTATTTGAAATTAATGTCCTGTATTTATTGATTCATCAGAGTTTCGGTTATTTTTAATGATAATTTGTTGCTCAAAGACATTGCCGGATGAAGTTGAGCAAATTTTTGATTGATATAATAAAAAAACAAGAAGTACAATCTGTGAGCAAACTAAATAGATTGAGCTTCTTGTTTTTTCTTATAGCAATATAAAACATTTGAAATTATAAAGAATTGCCTCATGCTGTGCAGCTTAAGCGGTAGTGTACCAGCAACTTAAGTGGCGTCGAATCCTCAACTTCTAAGGGACAAAGATATTGATACTTGAGCCCTTTGAGGCCGCAGATTTAAGGGTCTACTTTAAGGGCTCCTTACTTGAACATTCAATTATACCTTCAAAGGGTTAGATATCTTTTAATTCGTTGCCGGCATACTTTACGAAGATTTGATATTTTGGAATAGTAAGAAATATATATTTATTAAAATATGAACTGCACAAAATGTCGTTTGTTTTGAAGTGTTAGTGAAGTTAAGTGATCGATTCCCACCCAGGACAAATATTTGTGTGATGAATTTAGATGTCTATTCTGTGTTTGCGTGTTATATTTTAGAGGTATACACGTACACGCCTGCGTATTAATAAAAATATAGAATTGGGTTTATTATTATTACTCATGTTCTCCGTTATCTAGTTTTCTTATTACAAGCTTTGCTTAGTTTGCGGCTAGATGGCGTTGTGTAAGATGTATCGTAATATTCACTAGATTTTGCATTTTTGATGTGCGCTGATTGACTGAGAATCAACGCACAGCTCAAGGCAAAGGTCCTAGAGATTTCAAATATTCAGGGAAACTGCCTTATATTGTGTAATAGGGACGCACGAAGAAATTATTTGAAAAAAAAACACAACAAGATGGGAACCACGGCCACACGATTCCCTAGTGATTTCATATTCGAGCACAAATAAAGACAAAATCACCAGTGCCGTAAAACAATTCGTTACGTGTCACAAAAATCCGAATTAAATTCCCACAATCCTCCACGTCATACAATAAATGTACGGCACGTCACGTGTGTATGTTTTAATTTCACTACGTCTGTCGCACACACAACATGTCGCGACAGGCTGTGTCACTCTCGTGACAAACTTACTTGTTGAAACTTGATATAACTAAACCCTACTGTGAAACTTTAAACCTCATGTTTATTTCGAAAATACGGCCTTAAAAGTATTACATATTTATAGATTTGGAACTGAAATGTTCCTATCATTGAAATACCCATAATGTTATAATAAAACATTGCTTTATCCTCGCTCTCTTAATTTTTAATTTGCATCCCCCGTTATAATGTAAAATTAATTCAATAAAAAGTACAATTAAACTAACTATGTACAAAGGAATCAGTCAGATTACCTAAGTTTCAGACCAGTACAAAATTGTAAAATTTTGTGAATTAATATATTATTATATATAAATTTATATAGCCAATATCACTCCCACAATTGATTCAAACCAAACGACATATCTTGCGGGCTATAGAGCGTGTCAAATAAATAGACATACATACACACAAACATGCTCTCTATTTAACCGTCCTTCTGAGACAGTCAGGTAAAAACTAAGTAAGTACAAGTTAAATTGTACTAGCTGACTATAATCTGAGATACTAATGTAAGCCGGTGGTTTTAAACGACGGAATTAAATAGCTTTTGCGTCCGTTAACTTAAATCTGCGCTTGACCTGCGATTTGTTCTATACAATATGTCAAACGTTTGACCCAGGTCATTTGAAGATGAGTTTACTTAGTAGGTTAGTAGGCACTTGACTAAAAGCCTGATTGAGCTAATCTATGTCAGAGTTGCTTGTCAGTTTGTTGAAGGTTGATTGCTTCCATATTAAGGCTGCCAAAATGTAAAAAAATGAAAGCATCCTTTGAAAAACTAGCGATCTCTGAGTATGACATTTATCAGAAGTTTTTTATCCAAGACTTTTCATCAAAAGATGTAGGCATCGTGTTTTTTTTATTATTGTTTGTAATAGAAAATCAAAGGAAGGCTATGCCAGTCACTGATAAACCAATTATCATATATTGCCTTTTATTTTCAGTAAACATTTATTATCGAACGTTTACATTTAATATTAAATAGAAAATAATATTTTAGAAGTAATTGGTAACAACATTTTCCTTGTCATTGTAAAAGAAATAAAATCGCGCCAAGTTTCAAATTAGGGACCATTCCCCCGTTTCTAGGGAAGTTCATTAAAAATTCAACTGGATATTAAGTTGAGTGAAGCTCATACCTTTCAACACTTACATTTTATTCTGCGGAACCACGTATTGCCCCGGGGACGCGTTAACGTTTATTGTTTTTCCGCAGGATCCCTCGGAGAGTGGGGATTTCAACTTCAATGGAAATCTGATGTCAGTTTTGAAATGTATTTCTTTTTAAGAACAATTTATGTTCAAATCACGATATGTTATTGATCAATTTATGTTAAATATGGATAAGTTGTTGGTCAAATTATGTTAAAATCTGAAGTTATTGGTCCTACGAATCCAGAGGTTCGACTCCTTGCCGTGCTATATATGCATTAATATTTTGCTCGGAAAGTTACAGGCAAAATAAATACTGCTTAAAATGATTACATTTCCTGTAAATCAAGCGGCATGACCCTGAATGCGAGTTTTCGTTTTATTCTAAGTTCCATTTGAAAAATAAACTAACTGGTAAGTTTCAAAAATTTTTTTGTTTGCATACAAAACTTGTTACGCAGCGGACCTTCTGGGTAAGCTCACTGCATCGTTGACCTCATCCTTGCTATGTATGTTTCGAGGTCATGAGCTGACCTATACTAAATAAAAAGGCAGATATGTGCCAGGGGACTGCCGACAGAAGTAAAAAAATAAAATTCTGGTATAATTCTTATGCCGCCGTTTGAAGTTTTTAACCGCCTCTGTGGTCTAGCCATCGGTGGGATTCTGCCCACCGATTTCAGATCCAGAGGTCCCGGGTTCGATCCCCATGGGGGTTTCTAAATATCCATTTCTTAAATTTGTTTAGATCCTTGATTTGTCGTGAACTTGTACAATAATTAACTATTTTTTTTAAATAATTTATTCACTAAAATGTACAATTAAACTAACTATGTACAAAGGAATCAGTCAGATTACCTAAGGACCGTTACAATCGGCCTATAGGTAACTCAACTGTTCCAGACCAGTACCAGACTTAATTAATTACTCACTTAATAATTAATTAAAAACTTAATTACTTACTAGTAATTAACTTTTTTTTTATTGTACGACGTGGAAGCGCTTGGCCTTCATCTCACTCGGTAACAAGTTAAGATAAGGCCGAAGGTGGTGTCGCACCTGAGGAACTGGCTATCTAACCTCTAATTGTGGAAGCACAACAATTTTTAAAATTGTTGTAATGGCGACAGAATTTGGTATGATGGTGGTAGCTAGCCAGGCGGACTTAAACAAAGTCCTACCACCAACCAAACCAAGCACAATATATTGTACTCCCCATGGGGATCGAACCCGGGACCTCTGGATCTGAAACCGGTGGGCAGAACCACTAGACCACAGAGGCGGTTAAATTTCGAAAAAGGTAGTCAAAATCATGTTCAAATTTCCAAGCATGTTTGAGAAAAATAAACATTCTAATTTCATGTTCATATTAAAGTTAAAACGGTAAAAGAACGTGTGACAAAGAATACTCACGAGAGCCATGCATCAATTCATCAACAATGCCGCCCTTTCGCCTACGCGTGTTCAATTATTCAATGCTAATAAGGTAAAGCGAAATAAATCCTGATTAAGCCCTTGTTTGCTCGATGTGATAACTTTCGGTTCTCCTGGGATCATGCTGCTATTGGTACCAACCAGTGTTTGCGAGTATACTGTATTGGAAATCGAATGAAATTATTTTATCATTATAAATTATAAATATTAATCCAGAGGTCCCGGGTTCGTTCCCCAGGGGGAGTATAATTTTGTGCTTGGTTTGGTTGTCGGTAGGACTTTGTTTAAGTCCATCTGGCTAGCTAATTTACTAATTCTGTCACCATAACAACAATTATAAAATTGTCGTGTTCCGGCATTTAGAGGTAAGATAGCCAGTTCCTCAGTTTGAGATCTTCGGCCTTATCTTAATTTGTAACCAGATGAGATGAAAGCCAAACGCTTCAAAGTCGTAAAAAAAATAATTTCACACAACGACATCTAGATGGCGTTGTATGAAATTAGTTTCTTCTTCTTCTTAAAACTTATATGAAAACAGGATAAATAAACTTATTGACTTATTTTTTCCAGTGCATAAATTATTAAATACAATACTGAAACACACAACTCTGAATCTATATTGATCTCACAAATGTTTTTCTAACTATCGTAAACATAACCTTCATTGATAAATGATGTCTAAAGAGTATGGTATGTTTAAAAGCCGTATAAGATGAGACTAGAGATACTTCTTAAGATTAATACTAGAATAAGACCATTGTTACCTATTACCTAGTTCAATAGACAAAAATTACATGTAGGTATCATTTATTTATCGTTGCAACAATGAAATCTTCTAAATGTATATTTTAAAAGGTGTTAAGCCCCGTGTTCCCGTTATTTCACCGGCAACCATACCCTTCATACAAAAACCTTGCTGGGTTCTGCTTGGTTCGGCCGCCAGGCAGGTATGGTAATAGGTATGGTACTTCCAGACGAGCCCTTTCATATGGAACTCTAATACTCTGGCTTACCACACTTTAACCAAAATTATAACTATTCCAATAAAATTGTTCAATATTATTAATGAATTCATGAAAAATCTCTGTTTTTTATATATAGAATTATATAGAATTTTATATCGACTGTATTTTTTCACGGTTTGAAGTTTAAAGTTTTAGTAAATGTTAAAGTTTATTTTATTTCTCATCTCAAATGTTGTACTATGTTAAAGAGTAACAAGATATCAAGCCTGAATAGAATCCATTGCAAGATCTAATTTAAATCTAATATCGAAAGGAAACCTTGTTTGAAACCAGCGCGATTGCTTTTTGAAACAATTACTTTAGTCGTTTCTTTATCAAGATGAGGCTATTTGATACTAAACGTAAATAAATCCAAGATAGTGGCAGATGCCCACAGGAAGTGCAATCGGCTGTAAATTGTATCAGTATTGGTGTGTATATAATTTGCTATTGACAGCCAAAAATGTATGAAAATATATATTTATGATGATTTTACATTACTCGTGGAACGTTCCGTTCTTTATTCCCGTATCCTGGTAAGAATTAAAAAAAATGTTTCTTACACCCTTAAACCCTAAAAAACGCACCCTCCAAACTTCAAATCGCTGCGCTAGAACTAACGGAGAGCATAGCCTTATATCAGCCAGTCAATCACTAAGTCACTCACACCATGTTATTTGATAATCCATCATAACAGCTATCAATTGGATTGTGTAGTTTTTATAAATAGATAATCTTTCTATGATCTCTACCACCAATTTCAGATCCAAAGGTCCCAGGTTCGATCCCCATGGGGAGTACAATATATTATGCTTGGTTTGGTTGGTAGGACAGTATTTAAGTCCACCTGGCTAGCTAGCTACCACTATCTTATCTAATTCTGTCGCCATAATCACAACTCTAAAAATTGTTGTGTTCCGGCATTTAGAAGTAAAATAGCCAGTTCCTCAGTTTGTTTAGGGTTCCGAGTGAAGTGCGCCTCCACCCTTATCTCAACTTGTAACCAGGTGAAATGAAGGCCAAGTGCTTACCCGTCGTAAAATAAAAAAAACCGGAACACATCAATTTAGATTTGTTGTTATGGCGATAAACTTTGGTAAGATGGTAGCTAGTCAGGTGTAGTGAAACAAAGTCCCATCCTACCTAATAATACAATTACGTTTTTAACTAATGAATTATATATTTTTGGTGTAATGGGTAAGCTTGACCACTATCTTATCTATCTCTACATTAAAACAAAGATGAGGTAGGTATGTGGTGCAGCGAGCTTTCATAGAAGCACTGGCTCTCCAGCGCATATTGTTACGGCAGATAGAAAGTAGAGGAAGAAGACATGACGTGCAGACCCCCCCCTAGTGGGGGATATCGGGCCGGAACAAGCCTCACAGCACAGTTGGTAGTAGCTCTGCCTTCTGGGCTGTAGGTTGTGGGTGTCGGCTTTCACCCAGGATAAACATTTGTGTGATTAATGTTTGTTCTGTGTATGATTTTTTTTTCGCGTTGTACCACCAGCTTACTTGAAATACAAATAAAGATGTGGCCTACGATGGAGTACACTTGTCTAAAAGGAAACTATTCACACTTTATTTTTATTTATATGTACCTGTAGGCGACACACGTCATCATCATTTTTTATGTTTCATTTTGTACGCAGACATGCGTTAGGTACGCATTTTTTATCCTGACTTTTAGTTATTGCCACCTATTTGTTATATCTTTGTGTAATTAATTTGTACTTTAGCTACATGTATCGCCATCTATTGGCAACTGTGTCCATTATTTTTCTTAATAAAATACGGATTAATTTGTGGGTGCAATGCAATCAGCAATAATGATTATTATATACGAAGGTAGTCAGTCGCGAACCTACAGCCATCAACTCGACGACGCGGCTCCGTAAAACGATACTTTTTATATTTTTGCGAAGTATATACTGATAATAACTCTCATTGCAACTTCAACTTTTTTCCGGCGTTAAACTTTCATAGTGTTTTCATTGGATCACCTACAGTACCCTTGTATTTACAAAAAAAAACTATCAAAGTATTATTTCCGTAATATAAAGCTTGTCTTTACTTAATTTGGAACTGGAAGGCGCTGTGTGTAATTAATGTTCAGTATATGTATATTCATTGTTGTTATATAATCGCCTGGACGTAGTGGCGAATATCACATATTTGTAAATTCATGAGTGTTATGTAGTTGCCTGTACGTAGTGGTGAATTTCACATATTTGAATACACGAAGTATTTTGCTGCTACAATTTATCATAAACCGTTTCATACGTATTTAACCACGTTAGTGAGAGGTGTCCAAACTCCGCTATAAAACTAAATATGCACGCAGTACAATGACTACTATAGGTAAGTACCTGCCACCGCAATAAACCGAACCCGAGTTGTGATTAACGTGCCCGAATAGACAATGTTATCAAAGACACAAAGCGAATGATTTCACTGTTTAATTGTAAAACCACCATTCTGGAACAATAGGTCACATTACAGTCGCCGATACAGGACAGGAGGTAAAAGTAATAACAGCTGTAAGACAATAAAAAATCCGTGTTTTGACTCAATTAGATGTTTCATTATGTATTTTAATTTAGTAACTTCGAAAACGTAACAAAAAAAATGCATTTTTTTTTTCAGAAAGCTCATAATTGTTGTACTCGTATAATGCTTCTTGAGATTGTATTCTATTAATAATGTTCCCAAAAAACAAAAATACCCTCGAATCTGAATTTGAATTTGAATTTGAATTTGAATTTGAATCTGGTATTGATCAACTTGCCAATTCTCCAATTCTGAGAGCCAATTCGGTAACTTTGGATCTCCTACGGATTTCCACGTCTTAAGGTTTTACGTAGGATATATATTTAGTTCTCCATTAACCTATACTATAGCTGTAAGCTGTAGTTGTATTTTTTTAGATAGAGCGTAGCATCATATATATAGATCATATATCAGACTATCGGGACTTAAATTATCAGATCTCTTTCGTAGCACCATACTCCACTCCCGAACTAAAGTTGCCCACTAAGCTGGATTGAAGCTGGCAGAAGTGCCTAGACGTCTGCCGCATGCCTGACGGTCTATGGGCCAAAAAACGATGTTGGCCCTTGCTGGCATTTTACCTACTACTGTTTTATTTTGGTTTTAATCATCATTTTTTTGGTTTCATTAAGTCAAAGAAAACCGCCTTTTTATGGAAACCAGCAACCCAAATGAAAAAGAGTTAGGCAATAGGTTTATGAGATGAGATGGTGCGACGAGCTAGATGCCATTCATCAGAAATGGCAGACAGAAGCAAAAGGTTGGAGTGATTGGAAAAATGGGCTGAGCCTTTGCCGAACAATAGGATGACCAGGGCTGATAGGAATAGTAAAAGTAATAATAGCTGTAAGATATCAGTACAGAAATACCTAAGGTACAACTCTGCCTCTATGACTAGTTTATATACCTACATATTATAATGTAGTTACTTTAGTCCTAGTGTTCTAAGCCGGGACGGCGACAGCTTTGCGTGGATCTGGCTGGCGCTGAAGGTGCGAGCCCAAAAATTGTTTTTTGAGGCAACAAGCGCAAGGGCACCACTTAGGTACGGACCTTGGATTGGGTTGTTGCCATTTGGTAGGGGAGGATAGGAATGACCGAAAGCGATTCCGAGCGTAACGCTATGAGGCGGAATTCCTGTGGTAGGCATGCCGGTCGTCGCTTTTATCGGATGCTGTGAGTTGTCCTCCATTGTCTGCCGTTCGGCCATTTTGCAACGAGTTTGTTTATTCCAGCCGTACGTGCGAATTCGAGAGTACAATAATCTTTACGGGAACTATCCACTGACAAAAATATTTATTTACGTTTTACCTACGGTGCAGTATAGATGAGTTGTTATGATTTTGTTACATCCAAGTAAAAATCTCAGTGTAATAGAAGTTTGAGGCCAACCGTCTATCCCATGTATACCAACATAGGATAAACAAGATCCAAGATACTTCTAGAACTACATTTTGTTTTATTTTTCTACTCTAAATTTAACTATTCCTATTTTTTTAAAATAATATAATGTGAAAAGTGTTAGATGCTGTGAGGTTCGTCAAAAGAGATTCATCATTCTCCTGCCCTTATCCCACGCTAGGTGGGGTCGGCACAACATGTTCTCTTCTTCCACTCACTCCTATCAACCGTCAACTCTTGGTCTAGACCTTTCATACCCATGTCCTCTTTCACACAATCCATCCATCTCTTTTTCGGCCTTCCCTTGCTCGCATGTCCATCCACGCTCAAATTCATAACCCTTTTGGTCAAATGACTATTATCCCTCCTCATTACAGACCCATACCATGCCAACCTAGCACTCCTCAACTTTTCTACAACTGGTGCCACTTTCAAACTTCGTCAAAAGTCGTTCATCAAAAGAGATTGTATGATATAATTCTTTTTTTGAGATTCAAGCAGAGGTTCATTGCCGAAACTGGTTTATTACTTGTTTATACTCCGTAACTATGTGTGTGTATTTTTAGTGATGTGATACGTAGATAATAGTAATTAAGTCCACATATTGTTAAATTAAATATGTTAAAGTACGACATACGCGGTGAACGCTGCTATCGAAAATTGATACTATAATTAAAACGAAAAACATTCACACTCGGATTAACAGCAATTGGGAGGTATATTTATGAAAATGGAAATGTATTTTTCGTTTGGAATTTTGACCATTATCGCCATCATTTTCATACTCTTGTCTTAATGCTTATATCCTTTACTTACCTCTTATTACCTACACATAAATATAAATAATAAAACACATAATTGTGTTACATGTGTAAAATCTTAATAATAATAGTTTATGATACATACAATATGATTACAAGCCTCATAGCTCAGTTGGTAGTAACTCTGCCTTCTGCGCTGTAGGCTGTGGGTTTGATTCCCACCCAGAGCAAACATTTGTGTGATGAATATAGATGTTTGTTCTGTGTTTGGGTGTTGTATCATATAGTACGTAAGTATTTACAAAAAGTATTCTATCCGTAATCTAGTTCCCATATTACAAGCAATGCTTAGTTTGGGGCTAGATGGCGCTGTGTAAAATTAATGTCCTGTAATATTTATTTATTTATTTATAATGATTGGCTTCAGGATGTACAGTTTACATGGGAGTAAATGCACACTAGCTGTTATGCACCTTAGGTAGAAACCTGTGTGGTAGCAGTCAGTCTTTTTGGTCAGAAGTGTGCAATTAAAGTAAGTGGTTACCACCTAGTTATATTTTAGTTCGATTTTCCTACTTCAATTAGCCGTCAACTCTGTGTCCACTTCTTTTGTATGACAGGAAATGAAAGAAGTACTGAGTAAACAGTTGTCATGAGAACAGCCTAACACAATCCATCCATCTTTTTCATCACCGTCATCCTCACGTGACTGACTCCGAACACATTTATATGCATTGCCTTTTAGGCACATGGCTATCTTCTCTGCCATTTACACCACCATCATTAAAGCTATACAACAGTTATAATACTATTTCAAGATTCCATCCCCTATCTTTAGGGACTTGACTTTCGTGCAACGTGAGGTTCCAGAAACCACGAATTATACTGGTGGAATGGTCTCCTTGTCGTTGTTTTCCCCAGAGACTACATTATGTGTGTAGTTTTGTATGGATGTTTTATGGGGTCGGCAACCGTGAGTGATACTTCAGATGTTGTCTACGTCCACAAGCCACGATAACTACTTATCATCAGGTGGGCTGTGTTCCTTTTCCTAATTAGTTTAAAAAGGATACAAGCCATCACTTATGATATACGTATGTCGTTATAATAATTTTAACAGGGTGTCGACTGTAGAATTTGTTTTCGATTGCTTTATGGCTAAACACTAAGTTTCACAGTAGAAGCGAACCGTATAGTTCGACAGGGCGGGTAAATGTTGCGTGAAATTCAGTAGGTCTCAAACCAGATACTCGGAACGCTTCTATCACTCCAGCATAGGGTGTATTTTCGCAGTTTTTCCAATACAAAGTGACACACGCCTAGTTTTTCGCCAATTTTGTTCACAAAAGGTTGGGATTTACGAGTTGCGTGTTCAGGTGGTATTATATATTGATTGTTACTTGTTTTCTGTTTCGCTTTACTGAAGTAATTACAGAATTTCGGGAAAATAATAGAGACCCCTGTGCATCTTGTAGACGTCAGGAACACAACATAAATCGGAAAACGCAATACGTTAATGGGGACTAGGGTTTACAATACGGGGACGATCAACATAGTTTACACTATGTAACATCCTGTTTATTTAACGCCACAACAACCAGTGTCCAGAGCCCATTTAATATCTGGTCGGAATCATTACGAGTATGCAACCCAAACAACGGACTACGACAGATATTATCATCCCTCCTTATCCACTTAATTTACTTAAATTTACATAATCCTCCCAAGGAGGTTGACGTCGGTCAGGCGCCCGGTCTTAAATTTTAGACCAAACTCTGACAACATGGCCTTGAAGAAGACATGTTGAGTTGACCCCTCCTAGTGTGGGATGACAGGCAGTAAGATGATGATGATGAATACATGAAACATAGATTAGTAATACAATATACTAACCGAAACTAAACATCTGAATTGGTTACTTTTTGGCAAGCATAATCCATTCTTTTTTTTTTAAATAAAAAGTATTTTACGACGAGGCAGCGTTTGGCCTTAATTGGGGTTTCAGGTTATGATAAGGCCGAGGTGGTGCTTTCTCCCTGTGAATTCTAAAAGTCTGGGAAACTGGCTATTTTACCTCTAAATGCACAACAATGAATAACTATATTTATGTAAAATGGTGGTAGCTAGCCAAACGGACCTAAGCAACGTCCTTCCACCAAACAAACCAAACACAATATTGTACGAACCCGGGACCTCTGGATCTGAACCCGGTAGGCAAACCACTAGACCACAGAGGCGGTTAATAATCTTAGGCGACATTTTTACTTGCTTATTAAGGAAGTTGGTGGTCAAACGCTCGGCTAAACCAATAAAACGAAAATATTGATTTGCATTCTCTTATTTTCGTATTAAAGCCGCAGGAAAAATAGACTACAGACTTACTCGTTTCCTCTCGGGAATTTTCCGCTCATCATCAATTAATCATATTCCAAACAGAGAGCTTTTAGGATGATAGTTATCTACGCCTGGCATGAGATTACGGATAGAATTCTTAGGTTTATATTTTTTTTTTGTTTTTTGTAAAACATACCTACGTACTAGGTACGATATATGATCATATATATCGAGTACAACTCCCAAACACAGCATAAACATCTACATATATTCATCACACAAATGCTAGTCCTGGGTGGGAATTGAACCCACAGCGCAAAAGGCAGAGTTACTACCAACTGAGGTATGAAGCTTTTCAAATTGACTTAATTCTGGTCTTAGAGTAGATTAAATCTGGTCTTGAAGGCTCCAAGATTGTACTAGTTTGTAAAAATAGGTAGAAAGTTCCATTCCAGGGTCCAAATTCTACTAAACTAATCTTACTATGACAATGGTGACGCAGAGTTGCTTTATTGGTGCCTTTTGGTACTCTAGTGGCCATTTCGCGATGATACCATTGTCATTGTGAAGCGATTGACTTAAAATCGAAGCCCAGCACTGATGATTAAGGTAGAGGCGATGATGGTATGGTAAACATTCATTTTCGTCTTTCCAGGTGCCAATTACATAATAATTTATAACCGATTAATATTACAGGACACTCATTTCACACAGCGCCATCTAGTCCCAAACTAAGCATAGCTTGTAATATGGGAACTAGATTACGGATAGAATACATAAATACTTTTTTTTTGTAAATACATACTTATCATACAATAAAACACCCAAACACAGAACAAACATCTATATTCATCACATAAATGTTTGTCCTGGGTGGGAATCGAACCCACAACCTACAGCGCAGAAGGCAGAGCTACTACCAACTGAGCTGTGAGGCTTGTTAGTAATATATAAGATTTGAAACATGTTAAATGAAACGCATCCAGCTTCTATTCGAATATGTAATCATAATTTCACCGAAGCCCGCGAATATCGTTCAATAAATACGTTAACCAGAGTGAGAATAAATAGTTGCAAAGCTCCCTGGGTGTTTGGGAGCTGTTTCAGCAACATTTCAAATGGCGCTAGCCTGAGCTGAGGAAACATTTCATAAAATACACGCGGTGGTGCGTCAAGATGTCCCAACTAATGTTGGACAATACATTCGTTGGGACATCTTGACGCACCACCGCATTTGAAATATTGTCTTATTCCCACGGGATCCGGAGTTCGAAGATTGTTGTTCACCGGAGTAGCCAGGAACTTACTTTCCCGATGGCACCCATCGGTCTTCAAAACGTCGGGATAAATTCTCGTTTTTCGTATCAAAATACGTGATCCAGATCAGTATCAGATATTAGAAGCGTGCTCGACATGCTTATGATGATACAAAGCGGCATTGACTAGTTCACGCATGGTCACGACGAATAACTATGCTAATTCGCTAGCCTAAATAATAATAAAAATCATTCATTGAATTTATTGAATGATTAGTGGGGTACTTGCTCACCATTGTTATTATTTTATTGCTTGTATTTATTATACAAGCGAATGTAATTAAAAAAAACAATGGGCAGCAATCTTGTAGAAATTGTATTAAAATCATCCATTTCGATTCTAGTCACGCATAACGGCGTCATGCTTTATTATTTTAATATTCAAAATCATGTCTGTATAGGGAAACAAAGTATCCATTAGCCTTAAAATGTGCTATGGCTGAGACACGCGGACGAAAAAATGTAAGCAAGCCCTGGTAGCGAAAGTGGACAAAGGTTTTGTGACGAAAAGGAAAATGGAACAAACAGGTCCAGATTCCCAACCTGTTGCGGAACATACACAACACTTAAACCTGTTTTCCAGGAAGGTAGGCATGGATTATCATTGATTATGATCTTTGCATACTTTTCCTCAATCACTTCCATCGCGTTCTTTATTAAGGCTTGATGGTTTAGTGAATCCACAATACTTGATCCAATATCCGACTTTCAAAGTTAACTCACATATGGCTTTCACCATTATAAAATTTTGTCTTTTTGTCCCAAATTTATGCTTTGCGATGTTGTCGAATGTGGAAACACAGTGAGCTGGTGGAAGGCTTAGATAACATAATAAAGAACACCCTTTCCACGGTTTAGAATATTGAGTTGGATGACAGAGCATGGTCGCAGGCCTCATTGCTTGTTCGATTGGGCGGCTTAGGTATACGCAAAATTTTTAGTGTTGCTTTGCCAGCGTTCTTGTCTTCCGTTCATAGTACACATTCATTGGTTGAGAAAATTCTAACAACATGAATTTCGGCTGTTCCTGGCAATATACTCCAAATTTCTTATCTTGACGAGGCTCGAAATGCTTGGCATAGTGCTTGTCCTAGTACCGATCGCCCAAAACACCTTTCGGCACAACGGCAGTGGGACGGGCCTCTGTGCGTGTTGACACGGAATTATCTATTACATACGTGCTCAACCTCCACAGATCGTGCTCGTCTTTTAGCTGTTTCGAAATGGGAATTAGGTCTTTGGCTGCAAGCACATCCATCTTACAATACCGGTACACCTATGGATCTTGTAACTTTCCTTATTGCCACTTGTCTTCGGTTGGGTGCAAGATGCTGCGCCTCTCACCAGTGTCAGTGCGGTGCGGCTGACGATCAACTTGGTTTTCATTGACTTTCATGTCCAAGGTCTGCCGGCAGGAATTCGCGCCACGCAAGCCTTAATGACATTATCCGTCGAGCTTTTACTAGTGTCAATGTTCCAGCCGTTCTTAAACTGAATGGTCTGTTACGTGATGTTGGTAAGTGGCCTGACGGTATGACTCTTGTCCCTTGGGAAATAAGTAGGCTTTTGGTGTGGGACGCTACCTACGTCGACACCGTAGCGCCATCTCATCTACCTGGGACATCAGTTAGGGCTGGTGCGGCGGTTGATTCGGCCGAGGATCACAAAAGGCGTAAATATAGTGGTCTCGACAGAGCTTACGTATTTTAGCCTTTTGGGGTGGAGACTTTGGGTCCGTGGGGAGCCGGTGCCCTCCGGGTTTTCAAACAGCTTGCGGGGCTTTTGATTTAGGCGACACCCAAGGGCTGGCTTTTTTTAGGCCAGCTAATTAGCATAGCTATTTAGCGTAGCAATGCAACCAGTGTCTTGGGCACGCTTCCGTCTGGTACTGGTCTGGAACAGTTGAGTTACCTATAGGCCATTTGTAACGGTCCTAAGGTAATCTGACTGATTTCTTTGTACATAGTTAGTAAGTTTAATTGTACATTTTATTATTTTATTGGATACCCGACTAAATCAGAGTTCATTTGCCGATTTTTTTGCGGCCGAGGAAAAATTATTGTATTCTTCTCCTCTCAAATTTACCGGTTGCGAAAGTGGTAAAAAAACCCCTAAAAGATGTGACTACAATAACATTTACCCGCATCAAAAACAAATAAATAAATGGATTGTCGTCTATGTTTATTATACCATTATCCTTAAGTGCGCGCCCAATTTAGATTGAATACATTTTGATATTAAGGTTGTTGATCTCTACAATAAATACTAACGGCCCTTAGGTTACCCGACTTTAATTGTTTTTGTATAATAATATAAATGACGATATAATCTACAAAGCTTATGCCTTTGACGGTAGACATAGATCTAGGAACTTCAGGAGATACAAAACTGAGAAAAAAATCTTTATTTCCTGTTGCTATATGGTGTTTTGAAAGGTGACTGGTGACTAAGCGATCTTCTGTGGTTTATCTACAAAAACCCTCCATCTTTGGAGGAGGCTCTGTTTATTAGTGGACACTCATGGCTTTTGATTTTGAGCAATTGTATACCCGATAATATAATGGACGGTTTGTTAAGCCGAGATGATTATGATAATGACCTATTTCGCAAAAAACAGATTAAACCACATTTAAGGAGGCTAATAACAACGCGGTCTTTAGTAGAACGCGAACAATTTAACGCAGCAACTAATATTAGGTTATGTGCGGTTACGCATCTGGCATATGTCCTCTTTACTGCCCAACGCAATGATGCCGGTCCTATGAATAAAACATTGTTATGTTACACTTAGCCATTTTTGAGTTGAGGTTGAGATACTTTCGATTTTTTCAAACTCTTTCCCAGTCTGATTCTAACAAAATACACGTATACGTTGATAGACAGTTTACCTTTAAACATTTTTCTCGTTATTTAGTTTTAAAATTAAACTTTAAGACTCAAAGAGACAAAAACATGAACGTACTTAAAAAAGGGTTTTGCCATTTAGTGGACTTTAGTCACAGAATGAAAAATACAGTGTTTTATCAGTTCAAATAAATGCTTTTTTATCGTACAGTGGGTAAGCACTTGGCCTTCATCTCACCTGGTTACAAGTTATGATAAGGCCGAAGGTGGAAGCGCTTATTTCCCATAATCCTCAACTGTCCGAGGAATTAGGTATCTTACCTCTAAAAGGCGGAACACGACAATTTAGATTTTTTGCTATAGCGACAGACTTAGGTAACATGGTGGTAGCTAGCCACCTTTGAATATGATACCCCAGAGATAGTTTTCTTAACGATAATGCGTTGCAAACCGTCTTTTCGTATCAAAATAATCGTACACACTTATGATAATAACCAGGAATTGCATAAAGGCTAGGTTTTGTCTAGGTCTTCCTCCACAAACGCGATATGTTTGATACGTGAATGATCTCCATACATAAACATAAACCCACAAAATAAGTGTCGGTCAGTAAAAACATGTTTCTTGCGGTAAACCACGACATGATCATTTTAATGTGTAACTGATATTTGAATAAATATTATACGAACGAAAATACTTAAATATACACCTTAATAGTTTGAAAAAACAAAATTAAACATAATATAAAGGGCGGTCTTATCACCTAGGAGCGATCTTTTAAAGTAGTTCGTATACTTTTGCATAGTAAAAAATTTTCAAAACATTTTTTACCTTATTTTTTACATTTTTATAAAATAAAAAATATATCTCTTGCGGTAAAAAATGTTTTGAACATTTTTTACCGCAAGAGATATATTTTTTTTTTCCAGGCTGGCACTTTCATTTTGGGTTACGATTTGAATTATCTCTTTTATTTCTGAATTATGTTTTCTTTAGGTGTAATATACCCCGGGGCAACGATATCGCTGGTTTGCAAGTGATGAGGGCTGAATGATCTCAGTTCTGGTGGTACCTACTTGCTAGCGACCAAAGTCAAACGGTTTGCTGGTGTTCCGTCGGTGCTCGGGATAATCAGTGCTTTGTCGAAAAGCTCACTCCATGGTAGAAAGCAAATCCTGGAACACTGTGCCAACTTGTCTGATAAGTTACCTCATAAAGTTTTATTTTGTCAGCTCCAAGTGCCATCTCTCAAGGCTTCAATGTAGTAAACAGTGTCATAAGTGGTCCATTAGTGAAATTTGGGTCGTTTGAAATTGGCTTTTGGATGGGGTGCGAATTAAATATGCAAGAAATGCGGAATTTGCGTAGATTTTAAATGGAATTTCCTTATTCTATTAAGGCGGCAATCGCGAAATTATGCGCATAAAATTATGTTTTTTTTACCTCGAAAGTTTTGCGGGGCGCATGATGAATTGCGGTCTTTTTGAGAATTAGGCAAGGAACGCAAAAATCTGGGTACTTACCTGATAAGAGACGGCAATTAGTGACAAGTTTGAACTAGTCGTTATGTAAATCAACATTTGGTATGTACCTAAATTGTTTCTATAAAACTAACATGTTAAGAAAGATGGCGTTAATCGGCGCTTAAACTGAGTTGGATATGACACAAATGAACCCGCCTCTGATGTGGACGTGGCGGGTTCAGTAACAAATACGCTAAATTTTCTTGAAAAAAACAAATTGTCTCGTGCTTGCTGCTAAGTTGACGAGTCCTCTGCCGACGTATGCAAGGCAACACCTGAATCAATTAGATATTCAGTTATACACCAATTTACTTATAGGTTTTTCAGAAGTTTATGTGCTCATTTGACACTTGTACATGCTGTGACGGTGAAGGTCACATCGTGAAGAAATGACATGCCCTTAGGACCAGAAATCCAAATTATTTGTGTCACAAATTGCCAAGCAGCGATGTCCTTGCAATCTGTCAGGTATTGAATGCTTTGCAAACTGTGGGCATGTGCTGAACAAAAGTTTGATGTGCCTCTGACTACCCACTTGTAGGTTAACTTCATGAAATCCAAGCTCTTATCAAATTCGAAACTAGATGGTTTATCTAAATATATTATTATCCGAAATTAAATTTATTATCGTCTTACCTTAAGTCTGTCACCGTAACAACATGGGTCCGCGGGGAGTCGGTGCCCTCCGGGTTTTCAAAAATCTTGCGGGATTTTTGATTGAGGCGAAACATTACCCAAGGGCTGGCTCTTATTTGGACCAGCGGATGAGCATAGCTATTCAGCATGGCAATGCAGCCAGTGTCTTGGGCGCGCTTCTGTCTGGTACTGGTCTGGAATATTTGAGTTACCTATAGGCCGTTTGTAGCGGTCCTTAGGTGATCTGACTGATTCCTTTGTACATAGTTAGTTTAATTGTACATTTTATTGAATAAACTTATGATTTATTGCCACACGTAAGTACAAGATGAATGCCAAGCACTTCCCCTTCTTAGAATAAAACCAATTTGAACCAAATCGAACGTGGTTTCACATAGATATTATGGTAGAATTACGATTCTAATAAATACCTATGTACTTTATAAAAAATAAAACCACGTTAGTAGTTAGGCACATTATGTAACGACAAATAGACGTTTATTTTTAATATTCGTTCGTTTACCGACGTGAGGATACTTACAGCGAAGTACCTATTACCTTCTTTGCTATAAACCGTTATTTAAATAATACCGCAGCTATTTGTATCCCGCGCGCAATTTTTAAAATTGCCTTGGGTAGATTTTACTTTGAGAAATAGTACTCAACTATTTATAGAATGTAACTAATGTTTGTTTAACTTTTAAGGAAATACAATTTCAAATATGTAGTTATTCAAATATGAAGTACATGTAAACCGACTTCATAGGGAAGCAGTGGGGTTACCTAAGGACTGTTTCGGTCTATAGGTAAGTAACTAAATTGTCCCAGACCAGACGGAATAGCGTGCCTAATACACAGGCTGCATTGCCACTCTGAAAAGCTATGCTGTTATTTATTAGTATTGGGAAAACCAACTTGTTACCAGCTTGTTACACTAATTCGCTGGCCTACATAGGAGCTGGCCCTTGGGTCGAATGTCACCTCAATCAAAACCCTGTTTAAAAAAAAACCCGGAGGGCACGTCTCTGATTATATATGTCTCTTTTGCAGAAGTAGCTGTAACCCATTTTTTTTTTTCTATTACTAGGAGACGGGACAAGCAAGTAGCGCACCTGGTGGTAAGTGTACTCTTGTCTATAACAATGCCTTACTGCATTGGTCACATCCACAAAGAACATAGCCTACACGGCACTGCATTGAGCCGTCAACTTGAGGCATAAAGGTATTAAGCCTCACGTACCCGTAATTTCACCGGCAACCATACCCTTCAAACCGAAACACAGCAATGCTGCTTGGCGGCCGAAATCAGTATGGTGGTAGTAATTCTCCGGACGAGCCCTTTCACAAGGGGCTTCTACTACCCTCAAACTCCAACTCTAGGTATAATCCCTTATTCACCTCTAACAACATCCACGGCAAGATCATATTCAGTTAGATAACCGAGTCCCTAACATCAACACAAAGATCATCTATCCGCTTACCAAGCATGATCATTTTAGTCTCTTTGGTGGACGCTCATAATCGACGTTTCTTGTAAACATATGGAAATTTGCATATCTGAGTAACATCAACCCATTTGCACATTGAGGTCTCACTCTGACATAATCCTTTCATTACCTTCCCACATTTTATCTGAAACATTTTCACTGAAGTGAAGACCAATTTTTCATAAAAATAAACCTATTTAAAATCGATTATATTATAAGCCTTTAAAACGATGAAAATCATAAACTCTTCGAATAAATGTTTCATAATTTACATAGCAATTTTGTAGTAATACGTCCATATTATATTCAATAAAAAAAAATTGCATCCCCTAGTACTTTCACAGGTCACCTTCAGAGAGGTGGAGAAGATATAAACTACAGTGCAAAGTTTCATACAAATCAATCCTGTAGTTACAGCGTAATGTGCGTTCAAGATACAGACAAACAGACAGAAAAAAAGGAAAAAAAGCAAACAGCCAAATTAGCTATTTCGATTATAGTATTTCCGCCAATTAAAATTTTCGAAATTATTTAATGTACCGAACTTGACCCGTTATATTTTTGTATAATGTATGTACAAGCTTAAATATATTGTTTTTTCGATACATCGCAAGACACACGTCAACTTATTTCCGCGGAATGAGTCGTGCAGAGGAAATGAGAAACGAGAAATTACGCACTCGATATCCGGAAAGGTAATTCTGTTACAATCTGCGAGATTTTATAAAAATAGATAGGTTAATACGAACTGAAACAATTTCCATAGTGGACCCGGCTAGGCTAAATGTTCATGTAGACTTCTTACACTCCAATAAATGTCGTGCAGTTTTACAACTTATACCACCACCTATAGATTCCACTAGAATTACCAATCGATATTAAATTTGTGTCACATAAGTCGATTAGTTTTAAATATTGAAAAAGCATTTACGTGGTAGTTGATTACTATATAAAATACAGCGTATGTATCATCAAAAACCAACTAGCCCGAGGTTCTTGACATTCATGGTCGTAATTACGAACAGGCGGTTGATTTGACGTTTAAAATGATCCTCCACAATAAAACATATTTTGATTTTGAATTTTATAAGAAGTGTAAATTTTTATAAAGGGTTTTAAAATTCTGATCCGCCACCATTTTGTGAGACAAAAAGTGGTGGGGCACTGTGTCTGGTAGAGTGAATGTTTCCTTGTAATACAAAAGCTTTACTCTGATCGTGTCTTTACGACACACCCTGTTCTTTTAAAAGTAATTACAACAGGCGATGGTTACCAGGCAACATTTGCGTACCTACTTACTACCAATACTGCCTTCGTGAAGCATCCTGCCAATTATGTCTTCTTATTTCTTCCGTTACCTCACACATAGATAGGCACGTTCTCCGCTTCCACTCCCCCCTGTCTCCCGTCAACTCAGCATCCATTCATCTCACATACATATCGTCACACACACAATCCATCTATCTTTTCCTCGGTTTACCATACTACTTCCTACGGTCATCTTCAAAGTCAGAGTCAAAGTCAAATATATTTATTCAGTAAGATTTTTTAGAATCACTTTGAGTCTTCAAATCTACCGCCTGTTCGGAATTGCGACCAGCACACAAGGAGAAAGGCAATCCATTACAATAGCTTTCGTAATAGCCGTAACGTACCGTATTGGGTGAATAACAATAGATGAAATATATCAGTTTTGAAATTTCGAATACCCTCTCTTATCTTACAAGACCTGATAATCATCCTTTGCCCTCTTCATCTTAAAATCGAATAATCCGTTCGAGAGTTATGCCGTCTCAAACATTGCCATACATACATACATACAGTGCCGGATTTCCCAACCTGTGAGATTACAATTTATTTACTTTTATTACAATTTATTTATAACTAATTACAATTTATTCACTGGAGCAATTTCATTTTTTTTAATGCCAGGTTTTCTTATCTTCTAGGTAATCTGAAATTTTATAATAAGCTTTCCTGGATAATTTTTGTATTACAACAGTTTTGAATTTATTATTTGACAAGATTAGTATATCACTTGGTAGCTTAATATAAAAACGTACAGTTTGCCCTATGAACGATTTATTAACTTTATGAAGCCTAGTTGTGGGAACAGCGAGTTTATTCTTATTTCCAGTACTTTAATTATGTTTATCACAGTTTTTATCAAATGAGCTTGTCTCTTTTTTTTTTCTTCATTCATACCTAACATTATTTTTGTTACGTAACTTTCTTTCTTCTCTCAGGGACATGTCAAAGGACAGCGACTGATTATGACATTTCGCACTGTAATCTGTGGGAAGCCTTTTCTGGCGTGAGCTTTTCAGGGAGTAATGATGATGATAAAGTACCTTCTGCCTACTTGAACTGTCTGAAATATATACTTCAAAGCAAAATTAACTCGCCTGAATAACACCCACATCGTAATGACGCTATTTATCACTGGTAATACGAATTTTGATATAGGGTATCGTCTCGTTTATTATACATTAATAGAATTTTGGTGAAATAACACAATGATACATTAATTAATTTACAGTCCTGTTTGATTGCAATATTCTTGACTTTCAGGCTTGCCTGGGAAAGGAGGAGGATACTCCACAGAAAATATATATATTTGCAGGATGCCTTATATATTTTTTTTGTCAATGTTTACGACAAAGTATTTTTGTAAATATTATACGTTAGCGCTCTTCTTTCACAATTTCGCCATAGTTGTTGAAGCTTCTTGTTGAAGTTCTATTCAAGAGATAATTTTGACCTGACCTTAATTTTGACTTTTGATCTGACATGTTCAGTTCTCTCTGCTTTCCGCAGAGATCGGCAACCTTGTTGTATCTACTATTTTCGTCAGTGTATCCACTTATTTATCTCGAAACATATTTTATTTACAAGATCCAAACTATATTTTTGTTCCAGCTAATTAATAAATTTATTATGACAGCTTACAACGAATTCTCGCTTGTTACAAGATATATTCAAATTATATTTTTCTTCACACAAATTGTAAACATGAATCGATGACCCAGAGTTTATTTTAGTTTGTCATAATGTTTATAAGATAGTGTGTTGACATTGTACATTTTGGCAAGAGTCCAAATAAAATAGATTTGAAATAGATAACGAACTTTGTCACTGGAATTAAAGTGCGAGAAGTTTATATTATTACTAAAAATATGAATGCATTCGATTCTCTTTTTTTTTTGATTGTACGACGGGTAAGCACTAAGCCTCGCCTGGTTATACAAGTTGAGATAAGGCCGAAGGTGGAGGCACACTTCACCGGGAATCCTCAACAAACTGAGGGACTGGCTATCTTACCTGTAAATGCCGGAACACAACAATTTTAGAATTGTTATTATGGCGACAGACTTAGGTAAGATGGTGGTAGCTAGCCAGGCGGACTTAAACAAAGTCCTAATACCAACCAAACCAAACACAATATATTGTACTCCCCATGGGGATCGAACAGTTCATTTAATTCAACCATCATACTCGAAAATGCAGATGAGATTGAGCGAGCCTTCCCATAAGTTGCCTATTTACTCTATTCCTCAAGACACTACGCCCCTAAGGTCGTAATACAGCGATATTTATACACTATACACAAATAATTATCTCAGAACCCAATTGAGGTATGAAACTTGAAAAAACAGGTAGTTATTGAATGTTTTCATAAAAAAAAACTGCAAGAAATAAGATACCTCATTGCGAATTTTCACGTTTCCAAACTTTTGTCCAAGTGCCATCATCGTCGGTCTTCAACCTCTACCGTTTCTGGGAAGTGCGGGTAAGAAACGAGCTTTGACTCTTATTTCTAGCATCAACTTCAGCAGTAACGACTGCTATGTCGTTTGGTTTGCCAAGTTTTGTAAGCCTTTCAGCAGCTTACAATGAAATCACAACAAGTATAACCTCGTTTCATGGTAGTCTGTATTAGAGAATTTTTCAGCTGAGTAGGTACACTCCTAGGATTAGTCTCTTCAAAAGCCAAAGTGAATAGTGTATGCCAAGGACAATGTTTATACTTATTCCATATCACGCAATAAATAACAGTGCTACCTCACGCAGTTAGCAGAATAATTCTGCTAAAAACAAAAATTGACATCAAAATTGCTTTAATTTTGGGATAAATTATGCGTCTGTAGGTATATATGATATACTTACTTACTTAAAGATAATTACTTGAAATTTAAGGTTAATGCAATAAATAACATTTGATTTGATATGATGTACGACGTACACACGCGCGCACTAATGACTTTTAGGCAGTCATGCAAAAAAGAACTGGCTCCCTTATGCGTGGGAGCACCAACAGCCTTCTGACCGTTACTGAAGCGTACTCAGCCTATCACCCTAATAATAAGTTTGGTACCTACTATTGATGTAAGTAACGTAGTTTATGTCTAAATTTGTTCATGAAAACAGAGATAACAATACAAAAGTTTGAAAGCAAGATTCGTCGGTAAAGTTTTTGAAGCTTCAATGGTCTGAATAGAATTTCAGGATAAAAGATCTCGGTAAAGTATTGTGCCGAGCACAATAGAAATACCACTAGATCCACCTTTGACCACAGGAGGATAGAAAACGTGTTGGGATTCTGAAAGCTTTAAAATAAAACGTTGGGCTAATGGTTAATAGTAGCTGGAAAGAAGAGAATAGGAAGCATTCTCTGGCTACGAGACTGCTCATAATTTGTCCTTCATCAGACCGTCATATGCATGTATCATATACAAAAACTCAACTTAATTGGATGATGGGGCCACAATTAATAGTCCTGAAGCAATGATCCAATTAATGTATGTTATAGGTATTCTAAATTATTTCCACATCCAACCAAAGCGTGGATTTGTCCTCAAAGTTTTGCGCTCACAGAAGAAAGCACATAAAGGCATCAGCTGCTCCCCATTCCACTCGTAAAAGCCATGAGGGACTAGATTTTACGGTATTTGGGCACATTTAATGCGATCCTCCTTGTCCCTGCTTGTTGGAACAGTCGTCTCAGCGTCCGATTGCAATTACTATGGCACGTGTTGATGGCAATCTTTTTACACCTGTGTATCTTATTAGAAATAGGAAAGCAGATTTTCACTTTTTTAAATATACCTTTCATTATATAATAAAATATTCTCTATAGAATAAAAAAAACTGTAACAGGTCAATCTGTACTTACATTAAATATTTACCAATTTTCAATTGGAGGAAATTGTTTTACCATTTCTTTGGTCTAGTGGTTTGTCCACCGATAACAGACATGCAACATATAACAGACCCAGAGGGTTCGATCCCTACAGGGAGTGCTTGATTTGATGATTGGACTTGTTTCAAGTCCGCCTGGATAGCTACCACAATCTAAACTAAGTCTGTCGCATGAAAGCAATTCTAAACTATATTGTTCCAGCATTTAAAGCCAGTTCCTCATTCTGTTGAGAAATGCGGGTGAAATGCGCTTCCACCGCTTAAGGTGTGCTTTGGCATTATCATAACTTGAGACCAGCAGTAAAGGCCATCGACAATCGACAAGCTGTATTATTAGTATAAACCAAAAAATTCGTTTTTTTTTGTTTTCGTCTGTATCTTGATCACACATCGCGCAGAAACTACTTGACGGATTTGAATGGATCCTTGCATAATTATTACTTATATGATTGGCTATATTATTTGAATGTTTGAATTTAAAATCGTTTGTATTTAACTTTTTTTATAGAAAGGATTTAGAACACAAAAACTGTGAAAATATGATCAATGGCAAGCGATATTATTTCTTGAAAATCTACCCCGTTGGAGTACTACAGGGTTGCAAAGTTTTTCTTAAATGAAGATATCGACGGATTGATTTGCAAGTTGCTATAAATAAAAAGTAAATTATGTAACATTTGTTTGACGACTTTATGATAATAATCATTTTAAATGTTATAATAGAAACCAAAAAAAAATCTACTATGAGCTCTCTTGACCAAGAGTTTGCTACGCGGGAGGGGTATCATCTAGATGCTATTTCAACACATTAAATTTAATTCGATAATAAACAAGTATTAGAGAGTTGACTTTTAAACTTTGAAATTTAGTAACTAACTATTTGAAATTCTTAAAGCATATACAATCTTGAACATCTGAGGCATTACCTACGTCCCAATGTAAGTAATAGAATAAGCGATTTTCAATAAATATTCCCATGGACTCCAAAACGGCTGAACCAATTTTCAGACAATCTTCTAAACTGAAAAGGATCATCCGCAGGGCTAACCTAGCAGGTGGTCCTTTTAAGTTAAGTTGCGATCGGATTACAGTTTTTTACCAAACTTTGCGCATGTGTAACTCCTTTCCTCCTCAAGGATCATCAGGGTGTGGTGTGTGTAATTCCCGGTTGAGATCACAATCTTCCTGTATGACGTCACGTTTCACACATGTAATCAACACACCTAGTCACAATATCCATAACATCACAATGCATCGTGCGACCAAATCATATAGATAAACGCACATTATGTAGTACTCAATAAAAACTGCCCTTACAAGCACATATGATCTGACCTTCGGCCAGCGTCCCCAACCTTGCTGGACAGCTCCCAAAATAGCTTTGTCCCCGCGTACTAGCATGAGACATAATGAGACGTGGCCCGTTGCCAGCTTATCGAATTATCTGGGGATAAAACTAAATGGATACGTTTATGATAAGCGAAAATTGAGGCTAAGGGGCAGAGGTGATCGGTTGGGCCGGGCCCGGATATTCCATTACTCAACCCCAACTACTGTTAGAGTAGAGATAAAAACTGTCCGCGAATCATCGACAAAGACTGCCTTTTTATCGTCGCAGTTTTCAATCCATCTCTGTAATTTCATGTTAATTCTCCAATAATTTAGTGCATTATTACACTGCCACGAGTAGGATGATAAAAACGTCAATTTTTTAACTCTGATGTTTTTTGTTTTTGTATTGTTATCATCAAGAGTTCTAGAATATGAGTAATTTTTATTTATCTGTCTTTTTGTTTTTGTTCTTAATCTTTGTTATAAACGTTAGATGGTAGAATACTTACCTACATTATATGCTTACGCTAGGATAATGGTTACGAAAGCTATATAGCTGAACTCAGTTGGTGAATTCTGATGCAATCAATTAGTCTATCACAATTTCTAATCACCACTATGTCAGATTTATTTGTAGTTCTTCACTATGTCAAGATGAGGGTAACTAAAGATGACGCTTACTAAAACTATCGACTGAATGGGATTATGTAGAGCTTCTGTTAGACAATTTAAAGAGCACCAATGTAAAAATGATAACTAATAAATAAAACAAAATATTTGTAAGTCGTAAGTCGTGCATTGTTAATAGTTGATCTCATGATTATAGATCGGTTTGGCTACATTTCTTAATTACAATGTTTGAACAATTTTTTTAAGCAAATTAAGTGGTAAAATTGGAGCATTGAAGAAAATCTGAGGGTTTTTTTTATTGTACGATAGGGAAGCGAAGACTTATTACAGTCTGAGGAACTGGCTATTTTACCTCTAAATGCCGTGTATAATATTATATTTAATAATAATTTATAATGTAAGCAAAAAAAAAATACATTTCGATAGTTAACATCAAATCTATCATTAGATAAATCATTAAATCTACCTATTTTAAAAAGATATATATACAAAATAATATACAAAAACCTCTTTTATCTCGAATACTCACAATAAATTATCGTAATCACACAAATACACGTGTATATATAAGTATGAATAATTTTTTTATCTCCATGGTTTAAAACACGTATTGTAGATTCATATTCATTTGAATAACTATCACATCACTGATAATTAACTCTTTGGACTATCTTAATAATAGTTATCAGTTCTGACAAAAACTTGAGAGACCAAACAACTTCATGGTGTCGCTTTTAGGTGTCGGTGTGCGCACGCATCGTAAAAATTACACTCTCATATTTTTTCCCAAATGCGCCAAAGTAAGTATAACTTCAAATAACAATTTCTAAAACGCTTTGCAATCAAAAACACTGACTGTAAAAAATTTACGAACATTCAAATATTTTTCCAATATAGTTCTATTAGCACCTGTCAAAATGGTGTCCTATACAAACATTTCTATCAGCGCGTACAAAATCGCTTTACATATTAATAACGTGACAGACAGACACAAAATGTAAAATAGCATAGGCATAAATGTAAAAGACTTGTGAATCATGCATGAAGATAGTAATATGATTTTAAAATTAGGTATGATGAAGGACATTTTGTGGCTGGAAGTGACGGCGCTGAAATAATTATCTTTGTAGGTATTCTCAAAATTTTATTCCGGAAAATTTTGTTGGATATTTTTTCACGATAAATTGTGTAATACCGTTGAAGTGGTAGGCTATTTTAAAAAATGTGTAGTCGAAGCTTCATCTAGGTTAGTCAACAAAGTAATGCAACTAAACATTCAGATCATAAAACATGTTTTATGATGCAAAATGTAAGCTGTGGCGTTCGCAGCTGAGCAACCCCTCAAACTCAGTCCACGAATGTCGTAAAACTGACTTGACCTGGATAATGTGGATATGGAAAGGCTTCCGTACTATGTGTAGGTAGGTATATCTTTTTTTTATTTTAATTGTACGACGGAGAAGCGCTTGGCCTTAATCTCACCTGGTAACAAGTTGAGATAAGGCCGAAGGTGGAGGCGCACTTCACCCGGAATCCTCAACAAACTGAAGAACTGGCTATTTTACCTTTGAATGCCGGAACACAACATTTTTTTTAAAAATTGCTATTATGGCGATTGAATTAGGTAAGATGGTGGTAGCTAGCCAGGCGGACTTGAAACAAAATCCTCCAACCAAACCAAGCACAATATATTGTACTTCTCATGGGGTTCGAACCCGGGACCTCTGGATCTGAAATCGGTGGGTTTAAACCCACCGATCCCCTCCGAGGGAAAACCCTCCGAATTTTAAGAGACAAGATAGCCATACGCTGTCATTTACGCTAAAAGTTTCAAACTATGCATGTAAAAAATATTAAAATAGATTTGACCGTCGTAACGAAAATTATTGACGCCACTCGTACTGATATAACTTTACTAGATTATGTATATGTACCAAACATCAACTTTTTCCGACAGGTAGTTTCGGAGATAATGGACTGTGACAGACAGATAGACACGCGAGTGATCTTATAAGGGTTTCATTTTAGTTCGGAGGAATGGAACCCTATAAATCCAGTTAATAATAATTTGAATTTTTACATCTTTCATACACATTGCATCTTCATAATGTTAAGATTATATAGTGTGAAGACGAGCCAGTTTTTTGCGATAGCAATGATGCAAGTATAGCATAGTAGTATACCATACTGTTCAGGTAATAAAAGCGAAATTACAACGGATTGGTCACGCAGGTGCATACTAATCCGGAACGAGGGAAGCTGCCAAGAGCTGAAGAGTGAAAGATTGAGGTCAATAGTCGAGTCTGTACCTACCTTGATAATGAACTGACCGTAGAACGCATGTGACTCAACAAACTTTCAAACAATCCAGACTGTATTTCAGTAATTTCGGTGAACGGTTCAGACTTCTTAAACAGCTCGTTATTGTCCACTGCTCACAGATCCTCCTCGAAAGATGGAGGTTTATTATTAGGTCATTGGGTATCATTAGCTCTAAAATTATTATTCGTAAATAAAACGATTAAAAAACAAATTTATCTTTCAAGGACCAAAATAAACAATATATCATCTTCTGTGTAAACCCTGACATATGACTTGTCATAAGACTTATACTTTATAATCTTATTTCCCCCTTTGCAACCCTTAATGTCAACAGGGATAATTTCGATAAATAAAACTCCCTCTAACATTATATCCTACAAGACGCAAACGTTTAACAAACCCATGTTACAACGGCTTTTGTACCCATTTTACAAAAATACCCTATATTGATAGATAATGTGTACAATTGCAATCTCAGATAAATTTTCTATCCCAATATCTCAAATAACCCAGTTATCAAAAATCCCCCGCGACAATCAATTTATATTTATTTTATCTCTTAAGATTTTAAATTTCATTAAAATCGGATTATTCGTTCGAAAGTTATGCCATCACAAACATTGCTATCTACATGCATACAGTGCATCCGCATTTCCCAACTTAACTGAAAATAATTTATATTAAATTTTCTTTCAAAATTTGATTTTATCTATGATTTCAACAACAAAACAAAAGTCGTTAAATATAAGTCGGAAAAAACACAGATGAATAAAAAACTCTATGAGTAGAATTGCGGCTAAAAAGCTCAGATCCAATTATGATCTATGCCGAAGCAATCAAATCACTCTAGACCAAACTCGTTGAATAATCAGACCAATAATGAAGTGATTCAAAAGCAAATGAGTAAAATCAAAATTCAATTGGCGCCCTCGCTTCTCGAACAAATACCCGATCAATAGCTCAAAATACATCAATGGCTTTCCCATTTCACTAATTGCCGATACTGAAAATCGTAACGACAATGTATGTATATCCATAGCAATCTACAGATATATAGCCTATGTGGATTCTTACGAGCGGCGTAGTGGAATCAACTGAAAGGCGTAGACTAAATTAGTGGGATAGCGACGTACTGGGTTCGAACTGAGGTCATCAAATGACTATACCCTTGGTCAAAAATGTATTTTATTACAGATTTTTTTTATCGGTGATAGCCAAACGTTTGACCTCCTTCGTACTTGAAAAATAAGTTAAGTATAGTTGTGGCATAATATGAAGCATGCTTGTCTAAAAGGAACCTTTCAAGGTTCCTCTCCAGACACAAACACTTTTAACTAGTCCCGTGGTGAAAAGGGTATAACTTGCGCACACTCGCCAAAGTGGAAATTTATAGAACACAGACAGCCCGTCAACCCGCCGTCTATATTCTAGGCTCTGATAATTGGCCTCATCAAGCGAATCATCACCTAGCAAGCGTGCTCTATCGTAGGCTGCATCATTGTTTAATCAGACGAGGTAGAAACCAAAGCCTATGTGCTATTAAAAATGTGTTGATATAAAATAAGCAACTCCAGAGCAAGCGCTAGTGTAATATTAATTACATCATAGATTTTTTTTTTACATTACATCATACATTTTGTGTCACTTCAATGACAGGGAAATGACTGGCCTTGTTATTGTAGTGATATACTGTTGCGTCATTCAATCTTATTGGTATATAGTCAGAATAGCCAGAGACACAAACTACAGGAAAGTACGGGTCGAAAATATAATATGCCAAAACCAAATGCAGGGAATTCACTGTTTGGCAATACACATTTGCATATGATCATTGTACACTTCCTTCTTTATGCTTGGCTATAGCATGACTTGACCAGGTCAGATGGATGGACAATTAAGCGCTTTCCCGTTGCACAATAAAAAATATATCGAAAATTATGTATTGCACTAATTATGTACATATTATATACATTTCTCGCATCACATTCGGCGAGTAATATCTCTTGGACAGTCAAATAACTATCGGAGATTGCCCAAGTGACTATGGGATTTAGTATCGCTCTCAAACTGGTTGTGTTACAATGAATTATATCTCAATATAAAGTTCAATAATAGGACTTTAAAATATAATTTGATGTTAAAACTCCGTGTATCCAAGGAATTCGTTCATGAACTATTAACGTGTTTCTGTCTCACTGTTCACAAAGTGTTTATCGGAGTCCATCTCACTATACTCTCCCGTTACAAACTGAGATTTTGTTTCACAAAATGTATTACAGAGTCTCGTATCTCAAACTAAACTATAGAAAATTACAATTATGAAAATAAACTATAACACAAAAACAAAACAATCTATTTTTTTTTACCCATTAAGGGAAGGCTAAACTTTTTCACCCATACCACGTTGTTTCACGTTGTATATATTCATACGTAAAACAAAACAAACTATAATTATTTATTAGCAAGCTCATATTTTTTTTTTTGATTTTTAGTTGTGGGGTGAGCTATTTTTACCGCTCCAAGAGAAAAGCATCTTAATCTCATGATCTTGGGGTTTATGTGCATTTGATGTAATAGGTACACATACTCTGACTATGCTATATACTATATACATCGCGAGGAAACCGATATATTATCGCTAAAACCAGAAATCTGAATGGAATGAGTTTTTGGCCACCAATTCCACCAAGCACTGATAGGCTTGCAAACTGTCTCAAATTGCATGGGCATGTGCTGAACGTAGGATTAGACAGAAATCTGACTACGCTCTATGTATATGATTAAAAGATCCAAACTCTGCTCTAAGTAGTGTTCTGAGGTTAAAATCGAAGGAGAAAACGTTACGATTCTATTTATATTTATTTTAAATACAAATACAAAAAAAAATGAACGAAAGTATCATATCGGCTTTCCCCGATTTTCTCCTTATATCTTGACAACAGTTTGCATTCAAATTACCGAAACTTACTCTTACACACACTTTGCTACTGGTACGGAACTGTAGTTTTCGACCAATTTATTTTCCGAATAAATGATTATAGTGAGAATATAAGATTAAATACACTCAAGTTCTGACTGCTTGTGTGTTTAATGATCACCTATATGACGCTGGATGAGTGAAATCATAATTTTCCCTTACGATTTGATGTGTAATGTGAGCAAAACTCGTTATATTCAAAAATAAGAAATCACCATCTTCTCATATTATCCATATTTCCTTGAAGACCCAGTCCTCGAACCATTTAACAGAAACAACGTCAACACAAACAAACAAATAGTATGGATAAAACTCTTTTGGCTCCGTATAAAAGCCATTATACTTTATATTTATTGTCACAAAGACCTTGATTTTCCATTAACCGAACAAAGGAGAGATGGAACTAATTCGGGTCACCTCTTAATTTCAGCCACTTAGGAAAACTTCCTTGGAAATTAGTTTTTGGTTAACGATAATGTTTCGGGGTGAATATTTTACCAGCATTTTAAAATTGTAAATCTTTTTGAAGTTGGCATTTTGTTTTTGATAATATATCAACATTTTTTTGTTATGAGTAAGTTACCAATTCGGTTACTGATTCCGAATTGATATAGCAATTTTTAAATTATTATGTTTTGATTAAAATTTCAAATCAAGACATTAAAAATATTTTTTTATGTTATGATTTACTTAAACCAAATGCGTATCCAATATTCTGATTATCTGAAAAAAAAAATTAAATTAAAACGTTTCTACTTGCGGCTGGTAACTTTTATGTAAAGTTATTCCTGGTCTAGAACAATATGTGTGCAAAATTTCAGCTTAATTCCTTTGCAGTTTTGGTGTGAAGTAAGAACAAACAAACAAGCACATATTGCGCATTTATAATATTAGTGGAAATGGGATATAACGCAAAGTCACTGTCACTTTAACTTTTATTTCAGCGGAAGCAAGTTCATCCATTCTATATTGACACAAATTAGGAAGTGGTCCTAATTAGGAGTATCTCCCCTATTATTGAGTCAAACGGGACGGCAAAAGTTTTATTCAATTACCTTAATGCTATTCGCTAACATTATCCTGTTCGAGCGCTGTAAATAAGTAGGACAAACAGACTTAAATTAGATTTTCGGGTTATATAATCATACCAATTATCAAAAATTATATGTTATCTGTAGCATGAACTAAAGAGCCAACTCATGAACAACAAAACTGTTTGCAAGCTTTATAATATAATTCTGATTAAACCAACGACTGTTCTTAAGACGGGTACTTTGATGGATTTTCCATTACGATGTGTGTACCCATCATAATGCTTAGGTATGGCTATTTTATGTCTCAACTGACTTTTTAGGTAGGTCCTACTCCTTATTGTTTTATCCCAACTGACATTATTAGCCCTGCTCCGGTATTTCAAGTAGCTGAACTGGCTAAAGTAGTGTTAGGTAAAACCAATACTTACCACAGCGGGACACCAGTACAGGCCTCCGTCACCAGGATAATAATACTTAGTTGGTAGATGAACAAAAAAGACAGAGAAAAAAATAAAAAGACATGTCATAGCCAACTCATGTAAAACTACTACAACGGAACCTCTTCACTTATGCAAAAGTAAATATAGGTACTCGGTTCTTTATAAAACCTTTGAAGAACAAATAAATCTCTTCAAATACCTACTTAGATTATAATTCTAGACCATTGTACTCATTCTTTGCCTTCACAAATAATATTACGACATCGTTATTTTCACGGGCATTAGACCGCAGAAAATCATCCCGCTTTATTATTACAAAGATAAAAACCACAGAGCATAATATTCCGGGATCTTTGAGGAAATCAACATTTCTTTTTACAAGCAGAGCGTTAAGAATGTAGGTCTCAAGGCCTTGTCTTAGCTAAGGCTTTGCGAGTGTAGCGTAGGAGAAAATGGCGGATGTCCAACTGTGGCTTTTCAAATGGAACATTCTCGAAATGACTCAAAGAAAAACTTGAGTCCATATTTTTGTTTCTAAGCTGTGCCCAGTATGTGTTGGAATGCGTCTTTCATATAAGATATACCTATAGCTAGGCGTGCGCACTGTCAACAAGGTGGTGGTAGCTCGGCAACAAACTCTACCACCAACCAAACCAAGCATAAATTTGCTAACCCCTGCAGATTGACCCGGGACCTCTGGGTCTAATTCCGGTGGGCAAACCACAGAACCACAGAAGCGAAGCATATATTCAGAACCCGCTCACACGCCTCTGTCGAAACCATTCCGGATATAAACTTTACCGTTCACTAAAGTACGATCGTTATCGATAATTATTGATACATTAAATATATTATTATCATATATTAGGTCATTATGCTCATCGCTCCGCTCTAGGTAAGCTCTTGGCTTTAGTATTCCCTAGGCTGAACACTGAAACTAGGTCAAGCACCGGTAGGCCTTTCATACAACTATACGGACAGCACCAGACTTGTATCACTTTGACATTTCAAAGTAAAATCACTTTGAATAGATAATCATGATAAGCCTAAATAGGTACACACGCCTGTAGCTCTGATAACACACTTGTTAACCTATATATGTGTGAGTATATCTGACCTATATATATCTGAGTGTGGTTCAAAATCCGATGGTGATTCTGGTGGGGAGGAGTCTAATAATCGCGACAGACTGGATAGTCATTAACTGCTGCTACAAACTGCTCAGTTCTTAGTCTTTCAGAAAACAGTGAGCCTCGAACTATTATTTGAACTGTTCTTCAGTAAAGATGTTATCAAGCACATTGTATGGAAGAAAATGAAGATACTATAATATATGGGTTAATTTTTAAAATGCCATTAAATTTTAGTTCAGGTATTTAAGCCTGATATAATTATATATCTTGAATACCAAATCAATTTACCAGATATGGATACAAAGTCAGATGTGCAAAATTGAATGCACGTACAAATTGATTGATTGTTGAATTAATGATTGAATTATTTTTTTGACCCCGAGCAAATACGTCTACGTAGATGATTGCAATTAATGATCCAAGTGTACTCAACGTTTTAGGTGATGCAAGGATAAAGTAATAAAAAGTCTACACTATCTTAACTGTAGAGTTTTCAGTCAGCGAATTATGGCGTGAACGAGTATGGGCTGGTGTCAGACTTTTACGAGCCACCATTGGTGATATAAAAGCAAGCGTTTGGCAATATCTTAATCATAAAACATGTATAAATGTGCCCTATGATAGAGCATGCTGGTAAAGAATGGAAATCCTTGCCCTTGTCTATTTTCCGCATCAATATAATCGATGCGGAAAAGTTCGAGTCTTCAAGTCCAGAGTAACCAGGTTCCTTTTAGACAAGCGCAAAGCAATTTTAGGGCAGTGGCCTAACTGAACCACTGCTATACCTTCACAACTTTTGCAATAGTCTGTTTTTCTGCACTAATCTTAGATTCCTTAAGTCCAGAGTGAATAGGCTATTTTTATACGAGCGTTTATTTTTAATTTTCTTATTGATGATAGCCAAGTGTTTGAATACCAACTGACTTGAAAAACAAGTAAAGATGTGGCCTAAGATACAGCACGCTTGTCTAAACCGCTTTTAAAAAAACTCATGAAGGCAGCAGATTTTAAGTTTTTACAGTGCGTACTTTAAGCTTGTTCTGGTACTGCCCACTCCTAATAAATGGAAATTCAACCTAAGGCCAAATATACAAAATTTGTCACATTTTATATTTTAGTAGGTATAAAGTGAAACTGTCCAACATTACAACTATTTAGCTTGTTCGCGCAGAGCTAAGAGCGTTACTTGGCGGTTTTAGTCGCATCTCAAAAGTGAAAATAATTTTCTTTCGTCTGCGTTTTAGTGCTTTTGCTGTTAGAGGAAGTTTTTTCTGAAAAAGGTTTAGGATTTTTAGTTTCACAACAATGTTTATACCTAGCTTTTAGGTGAATTCTATGGAAGGGTGTATTCCATGTTGTTTTTTATCCTTCAGGCTTTGAAACAGTTGCTTGTAAACTATTTTTTCGTGAGTTTGAATCCCAGTTGTGTTTAATTCAACGGCCGCAACCTATATGCATAACTCTAACATGAAATCGTTGTTCAACTTAACCAGAGGTCCTAGGAACTTTTCTGGGCAGGTTCTTTTTATATTGTTGCCGGGTGCGTTATGAAAGGATTTATGATAATTCCCATAGTGTAACGGGAATAAAGTCTCAAAATAACACACAGTTCACTACTTTCAATCCTGTTTGTTTGTAACCTTTAAGAAACTAAATGGCTGAACGATTCTGGCGGCATGACTAAGGGCGCCTTCACATTAGGTCGCAAGCGACGCGGCAGTAGCAGTGCAACTGTCGCACGATAGTTGCACTGTTCAGAAGCGGCAGATTTCCGTATTTAAATGAGCAGCCGTGCGACACGTGATTATCATAGCGGACGGGCGCGGCAGCCGCGTGCGATCAGTCGGCTTTGAGCCAGTGTTGCAAATGGTTGGGTACATGTACGGGTAATACCCATAAAGGCGCTGGTACAGGAAGCGGAGGAATGCCTTTTGCACCTTTTCAAGCAGGAGAACGTACGTACTCTCGTGTGGGTGCCAGACGCACGAACTAGCCTCCAGTTTACTGCGGACCAAGGCGCTGAAAATAAGCTTTATCACATGGGTGCCCTGAAAGTCGCGGGAAATCCTCAGGATAAATCCCAGTCTACGATAGGATTCCTTGGCGAGTGCTGTAACGTGATCATGAAATGTCAATGTTCGGTCGAAAGTGACACCCAAGTCTTTAATACTTTCAGATCTAGCGATGAGAACAGAGTCCAGCTTGTACTGAAATTAAATAGGGTGTAGCTTGCGACCGAAAGCCATGACAAAACATTTAGATGAGTTAAACTCCATTCCATTTGCAACTCCCCATTCAAATATCTCATCAACGACGCTTTGAAGGCTCAAGTAGTCTTGTAAGGATCTGACTTCAATGTACAACTTGAGGTCATCTGCGTATAAGAGACACTTAGAATGTTGAATTACCGCCGGAATGTAATTGACCACCAGATAAAGTTGAGGGTTCCAATGATAGATCCCTGGCTGACACCTGATCGCGTTTTTTTCGCTGCCATTAGATTCGGCTCAAGTTGGAGAAGGTTGTTACGCCAGATCTTCAGTTTGGTCCACGTACATTTTGGTAAGTAACTTCAAGCTACCCTTCCTTACGTTGGTTTTGTTGTGGACCGCAAAGGTCGGGTGGCAGCAATCACCTCGCTAGTGACTTGCGAGGCTGGTGCACCACGAAAGGGCGCTGGGCTTGAGGTGATCTACACGCAGCCTGTTGTTTGGATGAGTTGGGAGGAGTCGTGTTGGACGGTGCTCGATCGATCTCTTGACGATAAACCATGGTTTTATTCTAGCATTAATTGGCCACATATCTGTCGACATGCATGTGTCATAGTATGCTGCAGGCACACCAATTTTGAAGGACTTGTAGTTACCCTTGGGAGTAAGCTCTTCCACCGTGCATGTAACAACGAAGAATCAATACAGTATTTTCTTTTTTTATAATGATGCTTCCTCGATGGAATCCATTATTGAAATGAACTAGTCACCCTAATCTAAACAAGTCACGCGGCTGTATTTATAATAAGAACGCAGCCGCGACCCAATGTGAAGGCGCTCTTAGGCAAACTTGAATCAAAGTCAATATCAAACATTTTCTAGGTTCACTTTGAAACGTCAATCTGGGTACCAAGCAGGCAAAGCCATAAGCAAAAGAGAGTAACTCGTTACCAAGAAGGTACCAACCCCTCTGTAACCATGGTGACAATAACGTTCGTTAGCGATTGTTTTGAGTGTCAGCTTAATTAACAGGGTTTAATTTAGGGACGCCAGTCTGCTATAATTAGAATGTGTAATTTGTACAGTATAGCTTATTTCGTAGTTATTCTTGGAAATATATAGAAATATCTGTATGAAGATGTTAATATTGAAGTCAAAGTGGCCAGCGACGGCAAATCATAAAGGCCATAATTTTCATAAAAAACATTTATTTTGAAATATTGGCTCAAATTATATTATAGGTATTTGAAAACCAAAAGTTTCCGTTTTATTTTGTCAAAAGGTTAGTGACCAATTAGAATAAGAATCGTAAATTCCAGATTACATAAAATTAATAAAAATATCATAGGTAAGTTCTGTTCAGTCAGTAAAAATATTCTTCGTACAGATGGTACTGATAATGATTAACAATGTTGATTATTTCGTGTTAATAGTCTGCTTCTCTTGATCAACCGAACCCTAAAAAATGATGATGACATTGGTAGCTACTAGCTACATGTCGGTGGCCAGCAATCTATCAACTAGAGACGTCCTTTCCGAGCACGCCCACTGATTGTAGACTGCTAGTATACCAAGCAAATTGCAGGTCTGTAATCAGTATAATAAATATCGGATCTATATAAAAAAACGTCATGAAGCTGATTGAGACATAATCAACGCACAACCCAAACCAGAGGTCCGAGAGTCTTGAACTTTCGTAGTGCACCCCTAGTGCACAAAGAAAGGATTTTAGTAGTTCCCACGAGGTAACGGGAACGAAGGGGGTCCCGAGCGTTTTACTAGGTAATAAAGTCAATGAAAAATCGATGATAAAATCAAACTGCTTGTCTTCTTAGTGAAGCGTGAACTGAAAGATCGGATTCTCTAACATTAAAAGGTTTTTAAACGAAACAAAATCTCACCATGTACACTCAAACTAAGCTACAATCAGGCTTACTACAAAAGCTACAAAGAGCTGCAAAATGTTGCAGCTTGATATTTGATAGCTTGTCTAAATATTTTTAAAGTACGTACTTACATATTATTAATAATACCCAAACACAGCACAAAATCAGAGTCCATCGCACAAAGTTTTGTCCTAGGTATAAATCCCATGTTTCAAAGATGCATGCTAGGCTTTATTTGTACCAACCTGGCACCACCAACTTTTGTTATCATTATAAATTCTGACTCACAGTCACAACAGGTAAGCGTGTAACTAATACCACAGATAATTTTGATGTTCTGTGTTAAGTCATCAGTCCAGTCATGCGGTCTTCAATCGGGGGTCCCTTCCAATAAATCCTGTGTACAATTGCCTCTGACTCACTCTGATTGGGCTGCGTATTAACATCCTGCTAGGCTTGCTTTGTGATCGGGTTGCGTATTTACAACTGTGGCCCTGCTAAAAATGGAGAAGACCATATCTAACCCTTGTAAAAGACGACATAAGGTTGACACCAGGGTATGGGCAGCCGCATCCTACTTAGAACTTAGAACAAACTGCGATCACCAATACACCTGGCAAGCGTTGATATTATAGCACGATTAGTTTAACATTTTAACAGATTACAACACGTTAATGCCTTATTTGTTAGTATCTGCCCTAAAACAACTAGCTTTGTTTGCGATGAAAACATTTCATAATCCCGACCGAATACATCGTGATATTTACTGATGAAACACAATCACTTGAAAACACAGTACTTATTTACTCAAGCTTAGATTTTAAGCATAAGAATACTAATGGAGTGTTTAAAGAAAAAAAAAGATTAAGCCCGTAATTTAGTATCGGCGGTCACGGCTGAAAAATCACAATATTGTTGGAAAAGAAAGCCCGCTCCATCGGAGACCTCATTTTTGCTCTGGCTAAGAGCTAGACAATCCTAGAAGTCAACAATTAACCCGTTACTTTTATAATAAAGGCCACTGTTGGGCACGCCCAACATTTACCAAAACATTATGAGTTTCTTTAAGACGGCATCCTTAACATGGCACTCATATCTGGGAGTTAGTTTACAAAATTAGTAGCAGAATTAATACTAGGTTCTTTTCACCGCTTTGTACACGTCCGTTTAGCTCAGTGCGCTTAGACATTTTGGTGTTAAGGAAAAACAAACATCCATGAAAACATTAAATATCCATGCAAATAAATGCGCACGGCAAAAATATTTGGAATCGAATACTTCATAATCAATATCCTAGCCTTTAGATCAGAAGCCAACCCACCGTTATTAAAAAAAATTGCATATTTCATAATAATTAATAAATATGAAGTTGCGTTGTACAGTGTGCTTAAAGATTTTAGTAGGTACTTATAAAATACACCAGGAGATGGGCAGTATCCGCCTGAGTACGTAACACCAATACTGCGATCACTAATCCGTCTGCCAAGACCTTAGGTTTGTGGGGACCCGTACCGTCCAAGTTTTCTAATAACTAGGGCTTTTGATGCTGGCAACACGTAAACTAAGAGCTGGATTTTATGTAGGCCCGGTAATTAGCATTCCTAGTTCACAATATTCAGTGGTAATGCAGTCTTGGGCAAGCGTCCGTCTGTCATGCGTCTGGAACGGTTGAAATACCAATAAACCGTTTTCAACGGTCATTATGTAACCTGACTGCTTCTCTTGTAAATAGTTAGTAAAATAATTGGACACAATTTTCTGTGGTATTTGTGAGAATCTACCAAGTAAGGATAGGTAAACCATTCGAGTTTGAGTTTGAATTCGGCATTTTACTAGCATTTAGCTAGAAACTTAATATTATCTACATAATCTGATAAATGTATATGAAATCCTTGTTATTATACCTAAATGGCTGCTCGGGAAGAGACAGCTGTACACGATGACGCTCTCAATTAATCTGTGCATATAACGGCTTATACCATGGCAAAAATGTCTATAATACAGACTATATTATTATCTAGAGTAGACATCTGATGCTAATCAAATAATTCCTTGTAAAACTTTGAAAAAATTCATTTCATGTGTCATTTTTGTGTATAGATGTTCAAATCAAATCAAAGAAAAGTGTTATTTACCTACACGAGATTTAAAAAAGATTTAAAATTTAACGTAAGGATACACAGTAAACTGTCATATCAACACACAAGGAACAGAAACTTGGTCATTCTGTCTTTGTCTATTGTTATTAAGTCCCAACGGAGTCGAAAAAGCGCTGTAAGTATACGATCCTTTTACTAGTTAGAAAACGACGTCCACTCTAAAGCATGAATATTAACATGCCATGGTAACAGCGGAATGCTGCAGGATATTATTTTTGAAGAACTTTACAGTAACTTCGAGTGCTCTTGAGGGCCATTTAGTTCCGTTTCTCTGGAGCTTAATTAAAATGCCAAGTTTTCTAACGAAATTACGATTTTTGTTTGATTGGTCGTTTGATCAAATCCATATGCAACTTTTAACCTTATTTCTTAGGTAGAAAAAGGTTGTGATAATCCTTCATATCAGACCACGCATCGGGCCATCGCCTCATTTAAGCAAACTATAGCTACGACAGAAAAATGTATGAAAAAATTTACAACAGCTCTAGCAGATGGTAAGGAACTAATATACACAAAATAGAAAATAGTAACGTCCGAATTGACTCAAGAATGAGACAAACCGATGTCATCTACTGCAATTAGCAAACTACTCACGTGTCACGTCAAACTTACATGGAAAAAATGTTTGAAGTCGTATACGTTTATGTTGATACTACATGATCTTGAGTTAACCCATGGTAAGGCCACAGTGCGAGGCGCCCCAAGTCCTTGACAGGCTAATCCGTATCCCCAGTAATTAACGAGCTCACTCCACTCTCTAGACTCTAGACCATCTGGTTCAAGTGCTTTCAAGCGAATGTACCCCTATCCCTAACAAGTTCCTGTATTCTACGTCACTCAGTCGTACAACTGCGACCAGTATTCTAGAGCAATTTGTATGCCACTTACAATTGAATCGAGTGTAAGGATATGGTTGACTTGAAACGCTTTATACCGATACAATTTACCATTCATTCATTCATCACATACTCACAATATGCTCAACAAACTCATATGCGTCCGCGAATAAACATTATCTCCTTCAAAACGACCTATTGAATCTTCTTCTCTAATTCTTGTCGGTTCTTTAGTTGTGATTTATGAACTGATAAGATGACTATAATTATACGTGATCCATGTGATCTTATTATCGGCTGAGCAATATTTTTTAATTGAATTTTTCACTTCGGAACAGGATGTTTTACTCTTATATCCTCGATGATAGGTTTGATTAAGATCAAGGTTGTTGTTTGTCATGCCACGATCAAAAAATATAAACAAATGATTAACCCTCTTTCTGAGGCAGTGAGGCAGTTGGTGCCCACCGGGTTTTCAAACATTTGCAGTTGAGTTACTTATTAGGTAGACTGTTTGTAACAGTCCTTAGGTATCCCGACTGCTTAGCAGAAGCTGCGAAGTATAATCACTTTTCTTTAAATAACATGTAGACGAAATAAGCAAAGTGCAACTCTTGTCTACACAAAGCCTTACGTGTGTAGGCTATATCCACAAAGAACATGACTGGGTGTATTTTTATAACATCTTGCGTAATTATTGTTGTTTGTTTATTTATTATTGGCTATTTTTACTTGCTTTTTTAAGATCAAGGTTCAGTTTTACATTAAATGTAAATAAAATGAATGATTTTCACACAATGACTGAATCAACAACATGGCCGTAGCACATGAAAGGAGCAAGTGGTTCATTGAACCGAATACCCAATAACTCGTATGAGCCACAATAAATAAACAAACAGTACTAATAAAAACTAGCAAAAACACAGGCAATTTTTATGGAATTATTTATTGGAAAGGAAGGACACATTAACAAAGTCCATTCACAAAGTGAATTGCGATAAGTTCCTGCGTCATATTAAGGCGTGTGCTAGACGTTCGTCAACAAGCATTTCTGCAGAGGCATTGTCAGTTGGTCAATTGGCAACGTGCCGTCGATGTGTCGTGTCGGGTACACGATTGGCAACAAGCTCCCAACTCCAGTGTGATTTAAGCTCTCGGACATCGTGGACCGTCACCAAACATGGCTTCGATACTTTCGAACATTTAAAAAATTGGTGGTTCTTTAGCACTTTTGTGTGCTTTAGACTAAAAAAAGAATGTTGTTGAAGTGCTGGCTAATATAAACCAATAAATGGCCAAATTGTTTAGTATTTATTATATATATATCTGTAGTAGGTACCTAATATGTTAAGCCGCCAGTGTTGACCTATCTTTCGTTTTTTCTACGCTGGAAAATACAAAAGTGAAGTAGGTATAATCTATACTAACCTAACATAAAATACAAGAATGCTTTTAGTGTTATATCCGAGAAAATTTGGAGAGGTGCTTTTGTTCAATCACATCGATTTGTTAGGTAAATATTATACCTAGTTACATATTAGCATTAATATTAGCAGCTTTGTACAATGTAGAAAATAAATGAGTATTCTACGAAATAAATTAAAAATCTGGTTAATTAACGGAGTGTTCCGAACTTCGGCACGCGTACCCACTCGTCGGCTGCCGCAGTGCAACTGTAAAAAAAAAGTCAAGTATAGGGCAGCAACTGCCTGCAAGGCTGACAAATGCTTGTTGACGATCGACTGGCACACGCTTAAGTTAAGGTATTTCATTATTTATTTATACAACAACTGCAAACTCGACTGCTTTTCTTGAACACAGTTAGTTTAAATGTACATTTTATTTATAGTTGTTTGTGAATAACATATTAAGTTAATAAAATTTAAATTAAATACAAAACGTCGTAAGGTGCCTAAAAACTAAATTTAAGCAGAATTTTAAATGTCTTAAACATGCGAAAAAAATTCTGACGTAAAAAACTCTTTTTTATTAATTTGCCAAGCATAAAATGTGGCCTAAGATTCACTCTAAGTATCTTGTCCGTACAACTTGCGTTTCAGCATTTAAATGGTGTTATAACTTGATTTCCGTACCTAAGCCGCCTAACTTCTTTAAAAATTTATCACTATCTAGCCATATTATATCTTATTTTGATAGTGCTTTGTTTCATTTATATAGTGCTATGTTTTATATACTTGTACTTTATATCGAGTCAATACCAAATATTTGAGAATATCCAATGATATTAAACAATGAATATCATATCGATATATATATACCTATTTTACTTTTCATAATATAAACTTCATACCTTTGATAAAAAACGTCGATCATTTCATACTTCATTCGTATAAAATGTTGTGAATAACTACGCTGCGAGCACCAACTCTCGTTGTCCACTGCATCTACTTGCACAGGCAAGCTGATGAAGTCTACGATGGAGCAAGCCTACCCAGAAGGTGCTTCTAAACTCCTTTCTTGAAGACATAGAAGACGAACACAGCGGAAATACAGACGCTGCAAATTGATTTCAGATTTCTGCAGTAGATATGCATAATAAAATATTCTGAAAGCTTATTCCTTGTAAATGGATTACCAACCAGGTGAGAATGATATAAAGCAGTGATTCTGAAATCCCTTCTGAAAATGGTAAATGCGGAAAATCGTCGTAGTATTTTCTGTATTACACAAAAACTGTGCGAAACAATAGCGATAACTGTAAAATAGCGTGCCCGCTTACAAAAGGGGATACATTCATAAAGTAGGTTTGGTGCTAACCTTGTGCAATTATGACCAATCTTAATCAATTGTGTCTAGATCTCCACACCAAACACTTTTTTTCTTTTTTACCGATATTATTTTCTATATGCAGTTTTAACTGTGCTACACGATGGCGACGATGGTATATATCTATCATTTCTGTAAAGTCTGAAGCCAGGGAGTGGTGCGAGAAAGTCAATAAAGTGACAGGGGATGCTTTGAGCTTAAATCAGATGATGGAAGGACAATGGGATGACGCTGTAAATGTCTAGGAACCTAATGATATCACAACGACTAACCCTCCGCCTGCCCAGCATTATGATAGCGGTTATGTTATATTTTTTGGGCTGCAATTGTGGTGATGATGGTGATGGCAATAGTGTGGGATACGGGCAAGAAAATACAGTTGATGATGATGATAGACATTTTTTTTGTACATGGACGGCACACTGAAGAACTACCTCTCACAAGAATGTAGGTACCGTGATGTTCCGTAGCCAAGTCCTCTAAACAATAATACAAATCAGGTATGCTGTTTTGTGTTCGATAGTCTGTAACCTTTACGCTTTTAATTATGTTTTACAACAACAGATATTATAACAAAACAGTTAAAATATTAAAGGTGTATTTTAAAACCTTATCACTAACCCATCACTCGTCATCAAAGTTTTGCTTTAGCATAGGAGCGAAATAAAGAAATTTCTAGTGTGTTTGCATCACACGCGTAAAACTAATATTGTGTCATATTTGAACTAACATTAATTAATTTACCAAAATCTAATACAAAATTGAAAATATATGAATGCATTTGAACAAACTGCTAGAAGTGAATATTATTAAAATTCAACACAATTGTTTTACATTTATTTTTTGCATAGTTTTTCGAAAAATCGATCGTAAGAACCAGTCTTGAACTATATACACAACACATCAAAATCGGTTAAGCTGCTCCGAAAATACGCGTACACAAACAAACAGACAAACATTTTATTTAACTGTCTTTTTATGCTCAGCTGCGTGTCTTTAGTAGGTAGCACCAATGTTTACTTGAAACTATTAAATGTACACAGATTTTACGTTATTTTATCCTAAGTCTAGTAAGTATGGTTGCTAGTGAAATTACGGACATGCGAGGCCTATGTACCCTCTATATGCCTCAAGTTGATGGGCGTAATGCAGTGCCGTGTAGGCCATGTCCTTTATGGATGTAACCTACGCAATAAGGCTTTGTAGGTAAGAGAGAAAATGCTCTTAACATCAGGTAGGCTACTGGCTTGTTTGGTGTACTAGTTAAAAAAAAAAAGTAACTTATTCGATGGACCGACAACATTATGGTGGTTGTAGAGAGTCAATGGATGGAGGCGGCTTTGTTGGAGGCTCGATTGGGAGAGGCCTATGTTTAGCAGTGGACGTGTGTGGGCTGAAATTAATTATTATTGTGAAGATTGCTTATTTTTGGTGATTTATTTTTAAACAAAATGTGAAACTAAATTGTAAGCTCTTTGCTATAAAAGACATTATTAATTAAATTATCTGATCTTTTTCAACATAAGAGTAGTTAAACCACGCTGTGGCCAAAAACCAATTACACTGAAACTCAAACTCTTTCAGATACAATAGATTCTTGCAATCTTCTGTAAGCTTATCATGAATGTTTAAAAAGGCCACAGCTCGATAGTGTCCAGATACACTATAGACTATTGCAATTATTTGTGGGCATGGCATGTAAGTTTAAAATAGACCATAGCTTGATAGTGTTCAGATATAGGTACTAGACTTTTGCAATTATCTGTAGGCTTGGCATGTACGTTTAAAATAGACCATAGCTTTGACTGTTGTATTTTCAGTAAAAGCTGTGAAGACAGTTTTATGGTCCCAGGAAGAACCAAAATAAATAATGATCTACCTGAATTTCCTCTCTCCGGATGGATGACACTTAGAGGACACAATCTGAAACAAAACAATACAATTGATTACGAGGTATTTATATATTTTTTATTTAAATGTATATAATCGTCTTGTAGCTAACTGACTGACTGACTGACCTTCTTCTCATCTGGTGACAAGAAATAAGGCTGAAGGTGGAAACGGACACTGATGATGACTAACAATCAACGTACAGTTCTAACCCGAAATTCCAGTGACTTGAAACTTTCAGGGCAACACAGCACCCCACTTTGAATCGATTTTAAGAAATTTCCACGGGATTACGGGAATAAAGCCCCGGGCGTTTCACTAGCAGCAAATAAGTAAAGTACCGATGCTAATGTTATATTTTTAATGGAAAGTATATTTGTTTGTTTTTGTAAGAGAAATATTGTAATAATTGTTACTCTGACGCTCTCTATTCATCCACTGATACTGATCTGGTAGCTTGGTCCTGATTAGAGGATTACTTTCGAAGGCTTTTCATTACCCGAAGAAAGATACGCCAGGATTACTTGATAGATGTCTTTTCTTGCTATAATTACTGCTCATTGTTTACATGAAAAGACACTGGTTAGATCGAAAATAGGTTAATATTCGGCAACTAGATATATAAAATAAATAAAAAAATTACACAACGCGATCTAGCCCCAAACTAAGCATAACTTGTAATATGAGAACTAGATTACGGATAGAATACTTAAATACTTATTTTGTATACATACGTATTATACGATATAACACCCAGAAACATAACAAACATCTATATTCATAACACAAATGTTTGTCCTGAGTGGGAATCGAACCCACAGCCTGCAGCGAAGAAGGCAGAGCTACTACCAACTATGAGGCTTGTGTTCAACATAAAATCCGTGAAATTTTAACATGCCTGCCAAGCGAGGTGATTAGGGTTAATCTGGACTGCATTTCGGAGGCGTCTGTACGTAGATTACGGTCTGTATGTGAATTCATATCTGGCTTTGGACAGTAGTGTCAAAGTTTCATCGCGCTCAGCCAAGTAACCGCAAAACCACACGTAATTATCGAAATCCGTGCAACCATTGACCGCTTTTCAAAGTCCACAGCTATCACAAGCGATGCTTGGCTTGCAATGTACGACAGTGATCTGTGCATCAATGCTATGTAGGTCGCAGTGACAATAAGCGGTGGAGCGGCAAACATGTGGATGCGGTGATTTTTAGTTAACGGTAAAAGGTACACTAAAAAAACTCTTCCAACTCTACATTTCATATTAATATTTTTCAGCTAGTGTCTTGGGCACACTTTCATCTGGTACTGGTCTGGAACAGTAGAGTTACCTATAGGCCGTTTGTAACGGTCCTTAGGTAATCTGACTGATTCCTTTGCACACAGTTAGTTTAATTGTACTTGTTATTGTATAAAGATTTTAACATGAGCTATTTGTGTGACATGACCGGATTTTTTTTTATGTATGATAATTTATTTGGAAAATTAAGTTACTTCTGACTGTACATACTCACAACTTCCCGGTATGATCAAGATTCATATTCATTTTAAAGCCAGCGTCTTGGGCAAGCTTCCGTCTAGTATACTGGTCTAGAACAGTTGAGCTATAGACCGTTTTTAACGGTCCTTAGGTAACCTAACTGACTCCCTTGTACATAGTTAGTTTAATTGTACATATGACTTTTATCGTTTGTGAATATTTCAACATTGGAATATAGGTTTACATAAAAAGTATTCGCTTACCGCATCCATACAACTTGCAGATCAATTGGTAATTACGTTCCACCACTGAACGTCCAATCCTTTCATTGCATTCGCTCACCGTTCAATCGATTGTAATCATTCATTCATTCGTTTACAGTGAGTGCTTCGTTAATTATGCTCTTTGATATTCGAGATAATAGCTTTATTTGATTAAAGATAACAAAAACGGTTTGATTTTAATGAATATTATGTCTGTTTGTTGATATGACTTGCGAATATTAAAATTGCGCCCTTTAGTCAATTCTACTAGTGACACCCACCGGTGTGTTCCGGTATTTAGAAGTGAGATATAGCCAGTTCATCAGACTTTTGAGGATTCCGGGTGAAGTGCGCCTTCGATTCTTGTTTAATTTTGTAGAACTTAACTTTATTTTTTTCCTAAAATACGGAGAAGGGCGTTGGTATCTGCGACACAGTTTCATAAATAATGCAGACACCGTCGTTTCTCACTTAAGTGTAAATGTTTCTGTTCCAAAATCAATATATTTGAAATTTGAAAATATCATAACTTGAAACCAGATGAGACGAAGGCCAAGCGCTTCTTCGTCGTTCAATAAAAAATATATATATATATGTCTATACAGACATTGACTGATATTAAAGTTTAAACCTTACTAGCATACAGTTAAAATGATATACAAAAATAATATTTGGCACGTCATTCCACGACGTGCTGCTTGCTGGTTGAGAGTATCAGCAAGATAAAAAAACAGTTTTGTTGATGTGCCAATTCTAGGTTAGCTACGATACTTACTAACATCCTTTAATAACCAGAGGTGAGACAGAAACGCTAGTAATAAATGAAAGCTTTTCGGAATAAAAAAACTGCAAAAAATATCGTACGAATAGTGAATAGTTTACTATAGACTTTTTTTGTACCACGCGGAAGCGCTTGGCTTTCATCTCACCTGGTTACAAAATATGATAAGGCCGAAGGTGGAAGCGCACTCCACCCTAAGTCCTCAACAGTCTGACAAACTGGCTACCTATCTTGTCTCTAATTGCCGGAACACAACATTAGAATTGTTGTTATGGCAACAGACTTAGGTAAGATGGTGGTAGCTAGCCAGGTGGACTTAAACAAACTCCTACCTGTAGCTTAACCATTGTCACTATAATACTAAGTTAATCGTTTGCTAGGGGGTTCCTCCCCTAGAACCCATATTGACAAAAAATACTGGGCGAAGGGCCCAGTGCCAGCCCAGCCAATATTCCCATGGATGTCGTAATAGGCAACTAATGGTCACTCCATGAGACAGGAAGCGTCCGCCCGAGTATACTTAACATTAAAACTGCTATCACCAAACCAGTTGCGAAGCGTGGAGATAGGTATTGGCAGCTGTACCAGCTAACTATCTGACGTTACAGTATGGGCAATGATTTGGTTGTGGCTTTTAGCAAATGAGAATGGTTTACTAATTTACGAAAACGGTAGTCGGTCTGTAAATAAATAAAAAGAACCAGCACAGACAGGTAATTCATTTCACACAGCGTCATCTAGCCCCAAAATAAGCATTGTTTTATATGTGGGAACTAGATTACTTATGATAAAACACCCACAGGCATCCACCACAGAACAAGCATCTATATTCATCACACAAATATTTGTCCTGGGTGGGAATCGGCCTGATAATGTACGACCAATAATATACAGCCAACAGTACTAAAGTTTAACATTTTTGGGCGTGTTAATAAAATAAATTTTAATTTTCAACCAGTATTTATGGGGCTTAATTTCTGGCTCCGGTTCCCTGAAATCTGCATAGCCAACAATAATTTCAGCTGATTGTAAATTGCAGCAAGAACATAAACTATGTAAAGTTTTTAAAGCAGTGCGGAAGCGCATAGTAAAGTATTGTTTAGAATGTCCCTAAATAAAACTAGATAATAACTCTACATAACCATAGAGATATGAGTTTCTAGAGCGCATATTGTCGCGGTGACCGCATTCACGAAGCGTACGTCGACCCATAACGCTTTATTAAGCAGAGTGAGGTTAGGACACACCTACGCAACTACTACGCGGCTTTGTAGCTTGTAAATACACCCGAAAAAACGGATTTTTTCTCGAAACCTTAAGTGTTTTCTGCATTAATAAAGCAGCTTTTTTTATTAATTTTAGCAGAGACAAATGCATAGTTTTTTTCAAACTATTTGTAATCTTACTATATAAAACTTGAAGGCCATTTTTAGAATGCAACTCAACGATATTTAAGAAGTTTTATGAGAAATAAACACTTAAACCATACCACAACATTATATCTCTGTAGCCTGCAGCATAAAAATGCAATCATTACGCCAAATTGGAAGCTGCAAAAACCGAATAGTATGTATTGTCTTTACTGACAAAATAATAACAATTTTTTTTTATAGAAACACATTTTAACAGCTCCGTCTAACTAAAGCAACTGCTGTGCATGGATATAGGTACCTACTATAATGTTATGATGTCTATGACCATAATATTAGAAGGTAGGGTACCTGAGAGGCCATGAAACCGAATCGCGGTGACATGACACAGGTCATAGTCGTGTCGTTTGCGTAGCACAGAGTTTAGTTGTCGTAGAAGTGCTGCGTCACGATAAAACACGCTTGAGCGATATTATTATGTGTGATGATCAGGCCTGATACTGTGCTGCTAAGCTTACGCTCCCGTGTAGTGGCTGCTCAGGTTTAGTCCTAGTTTATCTATATTCGTTTATTGCACGTTTATATTTACGAGCATATTATTCAACAGATGATCGGAATTAGTAGTGAATGCGGTTGTGGTTTTAAATATCATCTAGCATGCAATTTGTTATATACTATTCGTACCTCATTGTGCATAGTAAATACATACGATACATCATACTTGACCGTGGCGGCCCAGAAAAAAAACAGGCCCTATTTGTACACCCGTAGATGTCGTAAGAGCTGACTAAAGACTTGCACCTCTCAATGGATTGGCACCGTCAGTCTTAGTACTTAACACGAGCACTGCGATTATCTATCCGACTACAAAGCATGGTGATAAGTGTTTCTACTTTCTTTCATCTTTATGAGTCAACAAAATAATATATATCTTTTTTTATCCTAAAATTGGAGTACCTTATCCATATCGATTTTTGCTCCGTAGTAACAAAAAAACAGGCAACGTTGAAAACCTGATTAGTCCGATCGCACCCGGCAAGCGAGTAATCACCCGTCAGCAAACATGCTAGTTACTGGCACTAACGAGCCGGTAGCGTGCGTGTGATCAGCGCTTTTGGTACAGAGTAATCTAAACCTTTAAAAAAATACTGGTTGACAGGATGTTGATTTTCTGATTTAGACCGTAGCTCAATTTACATACGGTCTAATTCACTAAATTTAGTGAGTTAGTATGTAGATTGAGCTAGATAGAAAAGAAAGAGCAGGAGGTCAAATGAAGAAATAGCTGCAGGTTATTTAATAACCTGCAGTTTTCTTCTTCCTGCTTCACGGCGTGGTCGGCGCATCAGGTTCCCTTCTTCCACTTCTTACTCCTTTCACATACATAATCGTCACAACATCCATCCATTTCTTCCTAGGTCTACCCTTACTCCTCGCTAAGAAAGCCAGTTCCTCAGTCAGTTGAGGATTCCGCGCAAAGTGCGTCCCTATCTTCGGCCTTATCGTAACTGTTCAGTTGAAGATGTAAGATGAAGGAGCTTCCTAATCGAACAATAAGAAAAATGAGTATGTTTATTGTAACGTAACGTACCCGAAGTAGGGCTATAGTATCCTGTATCTAATGTATAACATCTTTAGGACCACGAATCTGCCTGCCAAGATATATAATATGACAAAAAGTGTCAATATAAGTCAGCTTCATATTGAAACTTGCACAGGCAAGGTTGAAGTACTATAAAGAAAACCTACCCAGAAACTATCTATTAACTCTGCTCTTGAAGACTTAGGTTCGTAACACAGATGCTGGAAGCTTTTTCTATGTTTTGAATTTTGAAAGATTTTGGAGTAAGCTCGCTATTTAATAGTAAACATTAATAATTGAATGGAAGTGTGAAGTCTATAAAAGCTATTTACCATCTGATCTTCAGAGAGTTAGTGAGCTTTGAGCCTTTACTTTATACGGGTTCGTAAACAAGGCGAACAAACAATCGACATGGCTATAGCTGCCGACTCCCAACTACAAACACAGTAAAACAAACATATACAGTAACAAGTGTTTGACAAACAAACCAACACTACGACTGGTAATTAATATATTATGCAATGGATTATATGGAGTAGCGTGTAATTCGAATTGAAGCCAAATTGATGTTATAAATAGCTTATTATGGTGTGGTGTTAGACAGAGAAGAAAAACTTCCAGGCCGTTCATTCATTAAAACGTGCCTTAGTTATTAGATTAGTACATACATTCTTCCATTAACTGTTTTTCAAAGTTTACTCATAAAAAAATAAAAATACACATACGGTAATTTAGTTTCATAGCAGACGGTAGCTAAACATAAGGAATAAGTCAATCATCAAATAAGAAAATCACAACGTATAAAAGAGTATATATTTAGGGAAGGTTTTATGATTTTAAGTAATCGAAAAGTAATTAACTAGCCTAAAATTAACAAGCCTCACAGCTCAGTTGGTACTAGCTCTGCCTTCTGCGCTGTAGGTTGCGGGTTCGATTCCCACCCAGGACAAACATTTGTGTGATGAATATGTTTGTTCTGTGTTTGGGTGATGTATTATATGATAAGCATGTATTTACAAAAAAAAAGTATTTAAGTATTCTATCCGTAATCTAGTCCCCATATCACAATCTATGCTTAGTTTGGGACTAGACAGCGCTGTGTGAAATTAATGTCCTGTAATATTTATTTATTTATTACTTATTTATTTATTTGTCTGGAACAGTTGAGTTACTTAAATACCGTTATAACAATCCTTAGGTAACCCGATTACTTTCCTTGTCAAAAGTTTAATTGTATATATTTTTGAATAAATAAGGAAGTAAAACTGGTATGCATATTATGTTACATGTCAGAAATAATACCAAAAAGATACTCATAGAGAACGATATAAACTATCGTGTTACGCCGGGCAGTTCTCAAGCCATTCAACTGGTAATTATTGACAATTCATGGTCAAAGTAGCCGTAGTGTGGCCATTACTTGTCTATTGTTAACAGATTCCACTAAACTGATGTGTTGCACTTGTTTCTGAGGCCTGTTTATATGTATCATGAGGAGAAACTTCATGATTTTATCAAAAGACGGCCATAAACATTTCCAATCTACATAATTTTTTGAATCAGCGAGTTTAATACTCTTACGTAACAAAAAAATAATGTATATTCTACCTCCTGAATTTTGAAACTGCACCCATTCAAACAGTTTAGACAAATCACAAAAAAATCGACAAAATACAACAAATCATTCAGGCAGTAAAACGTGACACTGAAATAGACATACCTACATAAAAACTCTCAAAAAAATTTGTTTTCCAACAGATTTTTCGGCACATTTAAATTGATCTGAGGTCAACACTTACATACAAATTTACGGTATTTCAAGAACCTTGACGAAACCAGTAATTATGGTAAATTACAATACAATTAACAAACCATTATAGCGATAATAAAAAAAAACGATGCCTATCCATACCAATGATGATTTCATCATTAACTAACCATGGGATTAGTGTAAAAAAAAAACAAAATACTAACTTACGTTGATATTCTATTATCTCAGAAGAAGGATTATGTTTTTAAGGTAGGTTATACAGTCACCGATAATACTCTAACCGTGTTATATTATAGAGCTTCTTGCGGTATGCTACGTTTTTGGACGAAAGTACATCAGTCACCAGGTGAGAGCTGTGAAGAAATTGGCATCCTCCTCCTTCAAATTTCACTGCCGCAGCAGCTGCGGTATTCAGCTACTGATCAGGAGGTGTTGGCCCTGGCCTCAAAAGTACCTTATCTTTATCGTACGATAGGGAAGCGCTTGGCCTTCATCTTACCTGGTTACAAGTTAAGATAAGTCCGAAGGTGCACTTCACCCGGAATCCTCAATAAATTGAGGAATTTAGAGGTAAATAGCCAGTATCCTACCTCTAAATGCCGGAACACAACAATATAGAATTGTTATTATGGCGACAGAATTAGGTAAGATGGTGGTAGCTAGCTAGGTAGACATAAACATAATCCTTCCACCAACCAAGCACAATATTGTTCTCCCCCTGGGGATCAGACCTAGGACCTCTGGATTTGAAATCGGTGGGTTGAACCACTAGACCACAGAGGTGGTTTGGAAATAATCGTGCGCACAATGCTAGGTGGAACGCCCGTATATAGCCCACCTACTTATTACTTAGCTGATCGCTATGCCCCTCTACTTGAACCCAGGCAGACCTGATAGAGGCGATCAATGGTTTCGTGAAGGGTGCTCAGTTTTGGCCAAGGAAGATTGTAACTGGAATCCCTTGATTTCAAAAGACCGTAATGTATAAACAATGTAGAACATAAAACATTTATAATTGGACGACTCTCGCCACCCCGGCTTGTATTAAGAATTAAAAATTAAGTCTACGATACGATACTTTCCAAGATGCCTATTCACTCTCTTTGGCAGTAAACACCTCCTCGTAGACCTCAACATTGTGTTACAGTGAGTGGTAGCATTATCAACTGCAATGTTTGAAGCCAAATTGGAGCAACTCCAACAGTAATTATTGGTTTCCCATTTGGCGACATAGTGTCACTTTAAAGATAAAATTACTCTCAAATAAATTTGTGCATACACTCGGACTTGTTTCCCAGAGAGGTAATCAGAGACAACAAATTTTATTTGTATTAAAAATGTTTTTTGTCCGGCCATTCATTTTAGCTTTGTTGTGTTGTGTGAAAATTTTAGTGTATAAATTGTGACTATATCTACGTCTGTCTATATCTGTCTTACATTCTACATAACGAAGTGACTGCAGACCCCCACTCCAGGTGGTTCTTGGTGCAAAGGATGGCCATCGCTATTCAGCAAGTGACACCTATGCACAGGGAATGGTCAGGGGTGGGTTATTTAATGACTTATTTTTACATTGTACCTACATGTAATATTATTTAATATGATTTGACATTGTATTTGGTTTGTTTAACAAACGCAAATTTTACATTCTACATAATGTTCAGTTCAGTCAAAAACGTATACAGTGCTGACCCCACCTCGAGTGGAAAAAAGCGCAGATTTAGGATGATGATGATCAATTAATTAATTTAATTTATTTATTTCTTATTAATTTTTATAAAGCAGTCTTCCTAAAAATAAATTAAAAAAATACCAAAAGAATTTCAGTTAAAAAAAGATATAATAATTCTAAGTACATAGGTATTCTGGATTTGTAATGTAAAATCTTTTCACGGAAATGAGACGTTTAAGTTAATTAGGACAGAAAACATGGCTACGATAGGGCACACGCAATATAAAATGAATGAACTGAATCAATGAATGAGAAAGGTAGGGGATGTATGTAACCTAAATCTACAGGTCGAGGGCTTCAGAGTTTAATTTTATAGTACGTTATAACATAAGGTTATATCTGTGGTAAACGCATAAATAACACATCTTTTTTGCACTTTACGCTGTTAGTTCGATTCTCACACGGGACAAATATTTGTGTTATATATATACATGTTTGTTCTATGTTTGGGGTTGTATTGTTCCATAGGTTTGTATTAACAAAAAAGAGCAAATGAGTATACTAATCATAATATATTCCTTATATAACAAGCTTTGTTTATTTTAGGGCTAGATGGTGCTGTGTAAAATGGCCAGTAATGTTATAAACAAATTTTAATCACATCAACTACTCGCAAACTTTCACTGTTGACACAAAGTTAACAAAACCTCGTAACTAGAGATGTTAGCAGTAAGCACCATACGTTTGGCAGGCAGATTGGTGACCGTGAAAGTAGATTTTAGTACTTACTACTAGGATACTGCTATGCCGATGCTTAAATCACTCACCCATGGCGGTTGAAGCCTAACTAACCCCTCCAACTTAGTCAGCGGATAGCGTAAAAGTTGACTTAGGGATTTTATTAAGAGGGCAGCAGCTCTCTCATTTATTATCTATTTTCTACACACATTGTCATTCAAAGAAATATGTGGCCAAGTGGGCCCGTCATACAATATGGAGTTTGTGGGTTTAAATCCTGACCACCAATGGACTTTTTTAGTATTTCGGAAGTTTATGTGCGCATTTGACACATGCACATGCTCTGGCGATCAAAGTCACATCGTGAGAAAGCCATTATATTATTATTATAGTTTCCTCATGACCAAAAATCTGAATGGTATTGTGTCACTGGCTAATTCCGCTAAGCGGCGATGGGTTGAAAACTGTCACATATTGGAATACTATTGACTACTAGGCAGCTAGTATTCGATCGCAAACCGTGGGAATATGCCAAACGTTAGTTTGGACGTGCTTCTGACTACCCGCTAGCAGATCATCCGCATATGATTCACGCTCTAAGTAGTATTCAGGGTTGAAACCTCAAAGAGAAAAAAAATCGTGAGGCTATTACATTTTAATGTCATTGAATTCAATGGCGGGTACACCCATTGACTTGGTGGTGAATTTGCCAAATCCCTCAGAGGAGACTCTGCCCACTACTAGACCTTTAGATCACTTAGTCATCTTTTACGAAAGCCACGGTGAAAAAAAATCAATTCAGTAGGTAAATGTTGTGCTACCTGGCGAATTCAATTTGTTGAAGTACTAAACATGAAACCATCTGGCCGGGCCGGGTGCACCGATAACCAGTTGGATTCGGTCCAACTTGGCTTCACGCTGTAATGTCTGATACTGCTGCAGTATAGTGGATCATTTTGTCGATTGACACAAAATAATCAGGAGTTTGTTTTTTGGTTTACGGTGAGTCAGCTGTTGACCTCGAAACTTGTGGTCTAGTGGTTCAACCCACCGATTTCAGATCAAGAGCTTCCGGGCTCGATCCCCAGGGCGAGTACAGTATTGTGCTTGGTTTGGTTGGTGGTAGGACTTTGTTTATGTCCGCCTGGCTAGCTACCACCATCTAACCTTATTCTGTCACCATAGCCATATTTCTCAAATTGTTGTGTTCCGGCATTTCTAGGTAAGTTAGTCACTGCTCCTCAGTTTGTTGAGGATTCCGGGGCCCAATTCTTTTCCTATTCAATTCGGGTGAAGTACGCCTCAACCTTTGGCCTTAAACTTGTAACCAGATGAGGTGAAGGCCATGTGCTTCCATGTCGTACAATAAAAAATAAAAAAACTTGCCTGGGCAATGATGAGGTCAACGATGGAGCAAGGTTTCCCAGAAAATGGCCGAAGATGGAGGCGCACTTCACCCGGAATCCTCAACAAACTGAGGAACTGGCTATCTTACCTCTGAATGCCGGAACACAACATTTTTTTTAAGAATTGTTATTATGACGATAGAATTAGGTAAGATGGTGGTAACTAGCCAGGCGGACTTTAACAGAATCCTACCACCAACCAAACCAAGCACAATATATTGTACTCCCTATGGGGATCGAACCCGGAACATCTGGATCTGAAATCGGTCCACAGAGGCGGTTTGTTCCGTGTTGTATGTAAGTATGTTTTCGCAAGAAAGAAAAATATATCTGTATCTAGTTCCCATATTAAAAGCTATACGCTTAGTTTAGGGCTGGATGGCGCTGTGTGAAATTACTGTCCAGCTATATATATTTTTTGATTCCCAAAGTCCCCACTATCCTCTCAATCGATGGGCCCGTTAGGGTTTTAAATTCATATTTTACACGTTTACTCGTGCAAATGGATCTCGACGGGATGGGGCAATGGAAATCTCGCAACTAAATAGAACAATGGTATAAAATGTACATGTCATTATTGAGGTATTGTCACGATATGAGCATGAACCAAATCGTAAAACTTTACTGTTATTGGTCTCAAACTCGCGATGGCCATACTTATTTTTGTGTTATTCATTTGTTTCTATGTGTGTGTGCGCAAGAAAAACAGTTGAGCAATAATACACCTATAAAATGAGAATGTTAACGTTATTTCAACATCTAAATCAAAAACAAAAAGCCCTTTCTGGTGAATTCTAAAGCCGAGTAAGTTATCGAAAAGTGATATTAGTAGTTACGGGCTCAATTTTGAAAAACATTATTTCTGCAGTCAAAAAAGTGTTAATTCGCCTGAAACTGGATACTTATGAATAAATTATTTTTGTGTCTAGTTTCGTATCTCCCACGTGCAGTGCAATGCAAAATAAACAATTTAAACAGTGGACTGTCGTTTTTTTTTTGTTCCACTGCCCAGTGGAATCCGGAATCCGCCAACGGGAGGGGATTATAACGGCTCTGGATTTCCGAATGTGACTATTTTTAAGTCGTATGTTGAATGACATCGCTAATCCTAGAAACGGACTATTTGAGTTTGGTTGAATGTTGCTTTTCTAAATCGCACCGCAGTTTTTTATTTTCATGACAGGTTTTGTTTAGTTTTGTTAATACGTATAGGTATACAATTTAGGTAAGTATTTCTAATATATTTTTCAACTGACGTGCGTCAAGTAATTTGAGTTGCATTGTTTAAAACTCCTCGCTATGCAGGATAATGAATAAAGTTGAAAAATATAAGAAGAGAGTGCTAACACTAGTAGAAACTAAATCAAAATCTTTGAGGATTTTTTTTTACGTTTATCGTTTATTTTGACTGTACACAGAAGTGAACTTCCATGAGTGAGATCCAAATTTTTGTAAATGTTGAGGCAGGATCTTCCTCCTAGTGGTGTACTCAAGGGCACTGTAGTCGTGGCAAAAGCCAACGATTCCGTTGCCCTGAATCATCACAACACTGGTAGGACCTACAAAAGTCCACCTGGCTAGCAATCACCGAAGTCCAGCGCCAAACGGTTTGCCGTGTTCAGTTGGTGCGTGGGAGAGCCAATCACCTTTGGGATAGCTTGCTCCAGTAGACCTCATCCTTGCACAGGCCTAGAGCTAGACACGCCTACAGGTCAAGTGCTTACCCGTTTACTTCTTCTTGTCCTGATCCTACACTTAATCAAGAGCTAATCTATCTTAGTCGAGATCCCTTAGTTGGCTTTTATGACATTCACAGGCTGAAGAGGGTTTGGTTTTTAAGCCGTGGTGTCTACGGTACTTACCAATATAACCACAAAGGGTAACTACAGCCTGTATTTTTGGAACCGCAGAACTAAATTGAACATCATGGTCTGTGGTATTTACTTATGTTTTTCAGTGGGGAGCTCTATTTCTTCTATTTCTTCTCATTCTGAGGCATAAAATAAATGGGTATAAAATAAAGGCCAATTAAACAGAGATCAAGTAGGTACAGCAAGCAAGCATTTTTTTTTACTTTGCTGTGTCAATTTCTAAAGGTTGTACTTAATAAGGCCAAAGTACCTAGTCATCATCTCCGGGTGTGATAAATAAATACGGGATAGTATCTTTTTACCCAGCGCCATCTAGCGTCAAACTAAACATAACATGTAATTAGGAAAATCGATTACAATTAATCAATTAACGGGTACAATTATTATCCTAAGGATTTGATAAAAATGTTATTTCTATACATGCCATTATTATTGTAAAAAAAATTGATTATAAAACGTATTAATGGGACGTCTGGTTCAATAATTACTGTGAACAGACTTTCTATAATTTTAATGAATATAATATTTCGTTCGTGTGTGTCATCGTTAATGATAATGTGTTTATAAATAACAAAATAAAGACTGAAAACTAAATATTATGTCAATAAATATACAAGGTGATTTGTGGAACTTTTGTCCAGAAATCCCCTTAGCTTTTACTTTGAGTGCTGGAAGGGGATTTCTCGAATAAGCCGAATACTTGGATTCTCACTTTTTTAGTAAAAACATACAGACATATAATACCGTTCCAAGTACGGAACAAACCTCTTTGTTAATAACACAAATGTTTGTCCCGAGTAGGAATTGAACCCACAACAACACAGAAGGCAAAACTACTACCAACTGAGCTGTGGAGCCAGTTAAAATACCTCTCTGGTTTACGACATCTACGGGATAGTTTGGGCCGATATTTTCTACCGGAGCCACCATACAGAATATTAACGAGTATTTTCAGTTAGTAAATACTTCATACAAACCCGAAACCCATACATACATATTCTCATGCAAATTGCGATAACTGCCAAGCCTGCGTGACCAAAACGCAAGCAGATGATTTCGACCTTCATATAACTTCTGGCCTTGCTCACTGGAAATCGATTATATTGGAAAAACAACTCTATAGTACATACATATATGGTTTATATTGCACTTTCCAACCGCAGATTGAATTGTCCATTATTCATTTGCTTATTTGTTTGTAGTTGGACAGTCTTCAGACTTTTATATATGATTGTCAAAATCTACGCGACTATCCGGGTAATAGCTTAAATTATTACGTAAAAGTTTAATTCTTAACTTAGTGAAATGTGGTCATCAACCCGCCTGCCACGCGTAATACTGCAAGGCATGTTGAATGAATCCTGAATGACTCATGTAGATAGACTCTTTGAAAACTTGCGTGAGTGTTCTTTATTAAAAATCATACATTATTAAACACGGGTTTTTTTCACGTAAAAGCTATTTAATGAAAACAACAAATTTGTTTCGGTTCTTCCAGTTTGTGAAATAGAGTAAAATGCGACGTCCAACGGGCAGACTTCACGCGCCGCAGCCACGATTTCATTCGGGGATCAGTTGGTGCCGAATTGCCAAGCACAACAACATGTTTATTGTATGGCACCGCCTTCAAATTACTTACCCTAAGAGTTATTTCTAAGTTTTTAGTGGTGAAGTTATTTCCAAAAAGAGTTTATTTCTAGCTTTTTTTCGTTGTAAAACCTACGACACCACGACGTCTCCGACACACTATTTAAGAGTCGTGTGAGGGTGCAATAATACGTTATTTTTTGTATGAAAATATATTTTCCAAATCGGTTGATTAATAACGGAGTTCTGAAGTAATGCAGTAGTAGTCGTTAAAAGAGTCATAGATCACTAAAACGCCTGCCAAGCGTGAGTATTATGTCAAAACCCTCCATTGCTTTCTTTAGCATTGGGGGAGGCCCATGTACTATACAGTTGACTTTTATGGGCTGTAATGATGATGATACATGTATACAGCATTTATAGCCAGAATGTATCAAAGAAAAAAAAACACTTACTACTACGTATCATCATTACTGCGATCAACAACATGCCAAGCGTGGTGATTATGGCAAAACCCTGATAATGATGATGATGATGATACTGGAAGGTAAGCGGTACAAAAAATCTACTCTAGTGACCGTAAACACAGGAAAGCAATACGCAATATCGTTTACCTGGATGACATATATTTTCCAGTTACTTTGATATAAAAACCAAACGCAATATCGTTTACCTGGATGACATATATTTTCCAGTTACTTTGATATAAAAACCAAAGTACTGAACCGATTTTGATAAAAATTCTATGGGACCACCTCGCGAGTATGGCCTACCACACGTAAGAATCATCAAAATCTATTTCGAATTGGCGGAGAAATCAAGTAACAAACAAACAAAAAAAAACATACACCTGAATTGAGAACTTTATATTTCTTTTGAAGTCGGTTAAAATATCATAAATATTTTGTTTTCCAAGTCTTGAGTGTATAGGTTCCTTCTTGCCAAGCGTGTTCCATCTGTTAGAATTTACTATTACCCTGTTAGCAGTTAATGGTCAACTATGACTGTAAACTATGAAATAAAGAAACAGGATATTGGAGGGTTCATGACACCTGATTTACGCAAAGCACATCTCTCGAAGTCTAATCTTGCCATACATTACATATCCAGTGCAATATTGGAGTCTTCAAGTCCAGAGTGAATAGGTTCCTTTTAGCGCATGTCTAAAAGTTATGATGCTCCATCATAGGCCATGTTTTTCGAGTGAGCTGGAGGTCAAACGCTTGACGTGCACAAATAAATAAAATATGACGTGAAGTTCTATTAATATACAAATATTATTATTATTAGTAACTATAAGGAATTTATTTCGTAATGTTTACAAACTGTAACAAGCTGATGTTAACAAACTGTGTTTGTTAAAAAATGGGCAAAAAAACTTTGGTCATCATTAACTATTTTTTTACATTATAGTAACCCATCTGGATGCATTATTTGCTATAATGTAATTAATTAATATGTGGTCATCGCTGTGGGTCACAGTATTACAAACTTTATAAGACCTTGTTACCTATTCAATAACTGGTTACAAAAGCAAGAGTAAAATTCAATTTTCGTAGCTGGTAATGAAATCTCGGTTACGTAATTGGACCAAAGGTTATTGTGGCTATTGAATGTTACCCAAATAAGCGAAATTCAAATTTCTTCGCACGTCAGGTCAACGTGCCGCGGCGCGACAGCACCGCACCTTTCCACGTTGACGACGTCGCGACGTGCTGATGGGGAGAAGCCCTAGGGCTGTGCGTCGCCGGTCAGTCAATCGGTATGTAAAGTTATATAACTACTGAAAACTGAAGTTTCTCTACACCGGTGTTACGGCATATTCTGTGTCGGAGAGACTGGCATGTATGGCGAATCCATTTGCTGTGTAGTTTCAGAATTCCGACGAAGGCTTTGTTGGTCGTTGGAGACAATCAGAGGCAACATAGTTCGGTGGCTTATTTTAAGACGGCTGGCTTGTTGTGGTGACAACTTCGGTGGTTTATTAGACGGTTGGCTGACAGAGAGACGAGCATAGCAGGCTCAAATCCGCAGGGAAATGTATCAGTGCGCCTACCTAAGTAGCTATATGCGTGACGTATAACAGGCTTACATTTACTTGTACTGTCACGTTCAGAACCTACCCAACAAACCTCACAGCTCAGATTGTAGTAACTCTGCCTTCTACGCTGTAGGCTGTAAGTTCGATTCCCATCCAGGACAAACATTTTGTGTGATGAATATTGATGTTTGTTGTTGTTCGGGTGTTGTATTGTATGATAAGTATTTATTAACAATAAAAATATAAGCCCGTAATCTAAGTAGCTCCCATATTATAAGCAATATATAAGATTTGCTTAGTTTGAGACTATGCAGCGCTGCGTGAAATTAATGTCCTGTCATATTTATTTATTCTGTAATGAGAAGCAAGTACCTTCTGTATATTATTTATATTTTTTTTTAATTTCCGCGCTAGCGACTGTAGTTAGCATAAACCTATGGTGTGTAACCACTTAAGGAACATTGTACCGGTCATTCTCTATTATTAAAAAGATTTTTGCTCACACAAAAAAATTAAGCACGTAAAAATACGTAATACTTTTTTTTGGCAATACATTATGTGTTCATTATTTAATATGTAGATAAATAGACAGATAAACACTTTGTCCTAATAAATATAAATAATCACCCGATAACAATGAATAACGGTCCCCAGAGGGAGTACAATATAGTGCTTGGTGTGGTTGGTGGACTTTGTTTGAGTCCATCTGGTCTACCACCATTTAACCTAAGTGTCGCCATCACAACAATTCTAAAATTGTTGTGTTCCGGCATTGAGAGACCGCTTGTAACGGTCCTTAGTAACCCGACAACCTCCATTTTATAAGTTAATTTAATAATTGTACGTATAGTTTTCACCAGCAAAAGAACAAGTCTCGTGTCAAATTAAATAAAAATGACTCTAGCTACTCACACTTACGTAAGTATACCTAAATAAATTTAAGACTTTAATTAGGAACAATTAAACTAACTATGTACAAAGGAATCAGTCAGATCCTAAGGACCGTTAGAAACGGCCTATAGGTAACTCAACTGTTCCAGACCAGTACCAGACGGAAGCGTGCCCAAGACACTGGCTGCATTGCCACGCTGAATAGCCATGCTAATTCACTGGCCTAAATAAGAGCCAGCCCTTGGGTCACGTGTCGCCTCAATCAAAAGCCCCGCAATATTTTTGAAAACCCGGAGGGCACCGGCTCCCCACGGACCCAAGGTCTCCACCCCAAAAGGCTCAAATAGGTAAGCTCTGTCGAGACCACTATATTTGCGCCTTTTGTGATCCTCGGCCGAATGATTAATTAAATCCCATTAGGAACAATAATCATAAAATAATTGCATGCTTAATATAGCTATATAGATATTTCTTCTCGTCCTGAGGATATCTACCATCCATGTCTCTTTTCATCACACGCTCAGTCACACCTATCTCTTTCACACGGATCATTGATTATGAAATGACATGTGTCAAATCTGACAGCCGTAATAAATGGATTGGCAGAAACTTCGGTAATGTCGATAATGGGATGATATGGGAACAGTGTATTTATGGATCATAATAGACTTCCGAATGCCTCTTACTAAACATATGAACAAGTTCATTATGTTGTTACGTACCTTCTGTCAGACCATAGACTATTTTGCTTAAAATGTAAAAGTGTATCTTCGAATTTGTTGCAGTGAATTTACAGCTAAAAAGTTCAATATATTTGATCGAGTTTTCATCTCGACACATTATAACTACTTTTAGGGTTCTTTATGGAAGAATGATTTCTTAATATAAAGTATGTTTATGAAACAAAATCAACTCTTAGTATTTTTGTGACTTGTGACTTCTACTAAGATAACAACGACTTTATGGTTTTTTTTTATTGTATGACGGGGAAGCGCTTGGTTTTCAGCTCACCAGGTTTCAAGTTATGATAAGGCCAAGGGTGGAAGCGCATTTCACCCTTAATCCTCAACTGTCTGAGAAACTGGTTATCTTACCTCTAAAAGCCGTAACACAATAATTGTTGTTATGGCGACAGACTTGGGTAAGACATCTTTAAAGACAACGACGCCTTCATAACATAGCGTTAAAATTTCAGCTAAATAATCGTCAAAATCAGACCGTGTTCTCATGACAAAGAAATAACTTCCATAGAATAAATAACTATACCTAGTATGTTACCTACTATAGGTAACCTACGGTATTGATACCTACTGATCTACACTGATTTTATTCTGCAAATAAATAAACGGTAATTCACAATTTTCCCCAAAATGGCAATAATTTCCCTCTATAATCATGGCACTCGTTTCCAGCCGGAGATTTTACTTCGGGAGAAAAATTACCCCATAATTTAATTGTACAGGTCATTAATTTTCAATATTACATCCAGAGGCAACAACGTTGAAATTAACATTTACCACAGCTTTCGGTAAATTGGTTTGGATAAGTAGTTTTCATTCATTATTTTACAACTGGCTTGTGGCGCGCGTGGTCGCTACCTAGATATAGAGTAGGATGATCATGTTTATTCAGCAATGGCTTAAATCTATCACACAACTGATTTTTATTAAGATCCGTTCAGCCTTGAAAAGGTAACAAACAAGCTATCCAATAAACATAGTTTTTATTTCTTTTATTCAACATGGAGACGGAACAAGCAAGCTGCCTATCTGATGCTAAGTGGAACTCTTGCCTATAACAAAGCCTTGCTGCGTAGTTGATACCCACAAGAACATGACTTACGCTGCACTGCGTGGCGCCCGTCAACTGGAGGCATAAAGGTGTAAGGTGTGTTCGTAATTTCACTGGCAACCAATGCTGCTTAGTGGCCTAAATATGTATGGCGGTAGTACTTCCCCGGACAAGCCCTTTCACAAGGAACTCTACTACTCATAAAAAGACTTACGTCATTATAATATTTGTATGGATTGCCGTAGTGGTCGCAGTCCGAATAGCCGACTTTGGACCACACCAGAAGAAGGGCAACAGCTTTCTTCGGTGTATCAACATGTTTACTGCGATCATCAATCCACCTTTTTAGGAGATAATTATTACAGGACATACATTTCACACAACGCCATCTAGCCCCAAACTAAGCATAGCTTGTAATATGGAAACTAGATTACGGATAGAACGGAATACTTTTTTTTTAGTAAATACATACTTATCATACAATACAAAACCCAAACACAGAACAAACATCTATATTCATCACACAATTTTTTGTCCTGGGTGGGAATACTACCAACTGAGCTATGAGGCTTGTTGAAATGTGTATGGGTGCCGCCGTGAAAAAGGTTTCAGACCCCTCTCTTCTATTGTGGATGCTGTTAGCTTCAGTGTTAGCTTAAAAGGTGAACTTAGAGATATTAACACTGCGATCTCCAACCCGTCTGCCAAGTTTGACAATTTGGCTCCAAACTAGGTACCTAGAAAAAAAAAACTCTTAAATATCGATTGTTTCTGATACACTAAGGTAGTCTCTATCCTACCAAGAGCTCTGTTATATTCTCAAGACAAGCTAATATAATCGATTTCGTTCCAAACGTATTTGTACTCCTAATTACAGCGACATAAAGCCTATTTTCCACTGTCTTTTGATCAATAGAGGTGAAACACTAGCATTCACATCAGTATTTGAACAGTTGCGTCCCACAATGGGCCTACTGGGACATCGACGGCCACAAATGCGGAACATATTGCAGGAACTAGTGATAGATTGTCATACATTTGAAAATGACCTAAAACCTTAGGCCACGAATCAGACTAGCTCAACCTAACTCCACATTACCAACGATACATTCTGGACAGCATGCAATGTGTGTCAAAATGCATAGTAAAAAAAATGCAAATGCCCCAAAAACTTAAAAGTCCTTAAAATCCTATCTAATAGAAAAATGTGTTTACTTTTTGCACGAGTTTCTGGGTGGACATCAACTAAATAATCAGCATGTAAATATAGTAAAAGGTATTGTTAATAAGAATATTAGTATTAGGATTTAAATATAGTATTTCATATTGTTTTATTTGCCATTATGTTTAATGCGCCTAGTGTAATATTGCTGTGCCCTAACTGGGTATTATTATAACACCATCTTTGTCATTATTTAAACTTATTATCGTTTTCTAGCACAGGCATCCTTAAGCAATCAGCAAAGATTTATTGGAGCCTGCCTACGATGTGATCCCGATCCTAAACCCGATGTAAGCGCTGAGCCCGCAACGTGCGCCACACACATCACGTTATTGCTTTTGCGTCGAAATTGGCAGATTTGAAGGGATACATTAATCAATAAATTTTTGGTTATGGTAAATGACAACCAAATTCCAGTTCGTCATTTTAACACCTTCGCAAAATGATGTGCCAGGCAGCTCAGCGTCATAAACAGAGTGTCTCTGTCGTAACTATCTCCTTCACTACATTTTAACTACTTTACGATCTTGTTTTATTTACAAGTGAAGTGTTTTTGAGCATCGTTTGAGGAAGTGCTGACTTTTATAGGGAGATAAACTTGTGCTTCGTTCCCTGTTTCAGTCGACTTTTGGGAATTATCCTAAAGGCATAGTGCACCCAGTACTTTTAACTTATATTCATCTTCATTTTAATTGTAATAAATAATGTAATTTTGATGATACGTAAGTGAGTAAAGCAAAGAAATGCGGCAAAGAGTCCCTTCAGTAAGCTTTTGGTTTTCGGGTACCTTGGGAAACGGCATCGCTGGTTTTAGCTAGTGGTTACGGCTGAAAAACTGTACAAGTCTACTGAAAGTGCTGAAGGCTAGGAGAGGAGGTACGCAGGAGAGCCCATGCCCTCTGGATTAACTTGCTCCGTCGTAGACCTCATCCTTGCTTGTGCAAGTTTCGATGCTTATCTATTGCATGCACCTACATAAAATGGTAGATATGTACTTATTTAAATTAGACGTATTAGACGAGACAACCCAAAAATGTAATCATCAAAAGGGTAGCAAAAAGTTTTAATAATCGCGGAAATACAATTTTACGACATCGTTAAGAGGAAACAAAGTTGTTAATGTTGTACAACAAAAACACATTTGTAATAACCTGTGTTAAAATGTCTACTTGTTGTATTGCCATGTTACACTATACTCTGTCTCGCGATTTCACCCGTGTAACATTTAAGAAGCTTAAACAAACAAATTAGACCCACAATAAATTCCCTTTGTGAAATATACAATTACAAAAAAAAAAAAGGAAATTGATTGTGGATCTATTTTGTAATATAATATTAGTACGAATATAATATATTTCTAATTAACATTACAAGATATTTTAAACAGCTCCACATAGCCCTGCTATTAAGCAATTGATACAATATAACACCAACACATCCAAAATCATCTATTCAAAACCATCTACTCAAAAAAATGTATCCCGGGGAAATCGAACCCACAACCCACTCATTGTGGATCACTAATAGGGGTAGTCAGAGGTACGTCCAAACACTAACGTTTGGCACATGCACTCGACTTGCATTCGATTACCTAGGTGGCTAGTTGCTAGCCCAACGCCGCAAAAATGCAATGACACATGAACACTCGGGTTTTGTAACGTAGATACGGGATATGCCAGGAAATGTAGGAAGGAAACCTCTCATTTCTGGATTCGATTGTAGCTTCCCGGATTGTAAGTCGGGAGCCCGTGGTGACACAAATATTATTTTCGATGAGTTCCTTAAATCAATAACTATATCATCCTGGATCATTTAGTTCATCTTCACATGACATTCGACATATTTTTTTTATTGTATGACGGGTAAGCCCCCTTCATCTCTCCTGGATTCAAAAATCAACAATGTATTATTTTTTTTCAAGTTAAATTATTTGAATAAGTAAAAAGTTACGGAAAACCTACGTTAGGTCATAACCTAAAAAAGATTTTCCGTAACTTTTTAGAAGGGTTGCCATCCCTAGTTCAAATAATTTAACTTGAAAAAAATAAATACATTGTAGATTTTTGAATCCAAGAAAATAAATACATTGTCAACAATATAAAACAAAAGTACAAAAGTACAACCACATTACAAGTCTATATGATATGTCATATAGACTTGTAATAATATATTAAGTAACAATGTATCTTTATCTAATCTATGGATTACAAGGGTCCATAATATTACCAGTAACTTTTTGAACATCTTATGTACTTATGGAATGCAATAAATGAATATAAATATGAATACAAATGTTTAGCTAATTAAATCCTGAAAAAAGGTTGCTTAGTCTAAAAAATATGATGTTCTGCAATTTAAATTGTTTTTAGCATCTTTATAGTTATTAAAAAAATTATATATTAGGTCCTTACATATGAAATTGGCGTTTTGTATGGGAGGAACATAAAGGCAATTTTTTCATATTAAAATATATTTTATTAATCAAAGTATGTACCATTGCTATCTATACACTTTTGCCATCTTATAGGTAGTTAATTGATCCCTTTACTAAAAAAACCATTCGGACGGGAATCAATGAAATCTTTGAAAGCGGTTTGGACTGCCTCATCGGAATTGAATTTTTTTCCTTGCAAGAAGTTATCCAAACTTCGAAAAAAATGGTAATCTGTTGGAGCAATTTCCGGAGAGTACGGTGGATGTCTTAGACATTCCAATTGAAGCTCCTCTAATTTGTTAGTCGTCTGTTGGGCCGTGTGTGGTCTAGCGTTGTCTTGAAGCAGCAGTGGCGGGAACAGCGAGCTTTTCCATCATGGTTTGCAGTTGCTGATAATAGACATCAGCCGTAATCGTCTGACCAGATTTAAGAAAGCTATAGTGTACGACACCGGCACTAGTCCACCAAACGCTTACAAGTAACTTTTTTTGAGTCAATTTTCACTTGGGGCAAGATTTTGCTGGTTCACCAGGGTTCAGCCATTGCGATGAGCGTTTACGATTATCGTACAGGATCCACTTTTCATCACATGTAATGATCCGATTTAAAATTCCTTCATTATTGTGCCGGTTGAGTAATGTAACTCAGCAGTCGACGCGCGTTTGTCGGTTTGCTTCACTCAATTCATGAGGTACCCACCTTTCAAGCTTTTTCACCTTCCCAATTTGCTTCAAGTGGATTAAAACGGTTTTGTCACTAACACCGCAGCCTGCAGCTAACTGTGATGTGGTTTGCGATGGATCTGCTTCCACAATAGCCTTATATATATAATAGCCAAAACCACCAATATCAGAATAAAAGATAAAAAAACAGTAATTTCTTGTGACATAATTTATTTTTATGTCTTCACTGATTTCATTTTGTCTATTCTTTTATGCTACAAAGTAGATGATTAGGTAAATCTTCGCGTTATATGACTGTTTGTGTACATTAGCTGTTGACGGCGAGATAAACAATGATTTCTGTTTGGGCGCCGTAGCCTGGAAGATGACAAAGGAACTCCATAAATTGGATTTCCTGTTGTACTTTTTACGTATATTTTTACGCTCATGTCGGATTCACAAGGAATCCGCTAAATTTCATCATTCATTTGAATTAAAATATTAAGAGTAATAGAGTTACTCTTCCTTCAAAGCGAAACACTGGTCTTTCGCTTCGAAGAGTATGGTTGCCGGTGAAATTACGGGCACACAGGTCTTATCACATTTATGCCTCAAGGTGACGAGCGCAATGCAGTGCAGCGTAAGTCGTGTTCTTTGTGGATATGACCTACGCAGTAAGGCTTTGTTATATGCAAGAGTTGCCCTTAGCGTGTTTGTAAAAAAAAAACCCTTTTTTTTATTGTACGACTGGGAGCTGCTTGGCCTTTATCTCTCCTGATTTTTCAAGTTATGACAAGGCTAAAGGTGGAAGCGCACATCAACCGGAATCCATGTTGTATTGGTGTATCGTAAGTGGTATTCTTGTATAAATATATGATGACGATCAAATTGGTCTTGATTGTCACAGCTTGAGAATTTACCCCTTCAACTCAGCCCGCGGACGTAATAAAAGCTAGGTTTTTTTTTAAAATGATGGGTTAGCTGGATCTTGATAATTATATATATACCTACTTACTCTCCGTGGACTTGTCTATCAAACCAGAAGAAGAGCAGCAGCTTACTTCTATGTAGTATCTTACCTACACCGCACTTACGGTGATCAGAAATCCGCCTGCCAGAAGTGCTGATGATTACAAGACCCTCCAAATTTGAAGAAGGTTCTGTCCAGCAGTGGGCATTCATGGACTCTTGAAGTAGTCAGATCAAATTCTGTAGTTTTCATAAACAAAAAACAGTATTTAAAAGTCAGCTATTTCCTTTGTTAAATCATTTCAGCAAAACCCTTGAGAAAAAATACCGTTTTACGGCGTTTATTCCTTGTTTACAAATTATTAAGGAAATATTAATTACAAAGGTCTTTTAACCCTTCCTTTAAAGTACCTGGGTTGTTTAATTAACTTTAGCTTACATTCCTACCTATTGTATTACAAGATCGCATACTTCCCTATTATATGTAGTTTCAAATCTCTTTTCACCCTTACAGTATTGATATTTAATAATAAAAAAACCTTTGGCCTTACCAAAAATTGTCACTATAGACATCAGGTGACTTGCTTGTTTCGGGTCCTATAGAATTTGAAAAAAACCTTTGTTTTTTTACGATCGTGAAATGCTTGGCTTTCATCTTACCTGATTTTTCAACTTATGATAAGGCCTAAGGTAGTTTTTATATATTGTTGTAATTTTGAAAATATTGGACTCAAATAATATGTATTATCCGTAATCTCGGAATAAACGGCTTTCTATTTTATTTTATTATTGTTATTATTATTAAGGCCTGATGAACGCGCATTTCACGCGGTATCCTCAACGGACAAGATAGGCACTATAGATGCCTTTTTGGTATTTTAGTGGCCATTTTGCGATGATTTATTGTCATAGTGAAGCGATTGGTTTAGTAGAATCGGGGCCCAGATTTGAAACAAGTCCTACCACCAACCAAACATGATATGCTTATAAAAATATATGAAAAACATATAGAACATCTATTATTTGCTTTAGCTTTTGCATTCGGCGTCGTCCGCGTGGTGCATAATCGGATTAAAAGTACCTAGCCACTATTGTTTCCCATAGCATGACTATATCCATCCGAAATATTAAATATTTTCAGCCATGTTGTGAAAAGGTAACGAACAAGCAACCAAACTTTCTTTAAAGAAACCCTTATTCAATCTTTGAATTCCTCTGACTTAGTTCCCATCGTCCCGTGAGACATTTCTTAATGCCCACAAAACTACCCTGAAAACTTCAAGTCTCTACGACCTTATGTTTAGGCTGTAAGACGTTTGTCAGTCAGTCATTCAGTCAGTCAGCTACACTTCTACCTGGGGCCCGTTTCTACTAAACCAATCGCTTCACTATGACAATGGTATCGGTGCAAAATTGCCATTATAGGTGCCTTTTGGTATTCTAGTAGCCATTTTACGATAATACCATTGACATTGTGAAGCGAATGGCTTATACAAATGGCCTTAGATTATAAGCTTGATTATCAAGCCCAGAACAGTATTTAATTAGTTAAATATCGGAAAAACTTCGCCAAAGAAATCGGAAACTATCCAAGCACTTTCCCATAGCAACTTTGAAAAGGGCGGGCATTGTTTAGAAAGGTTGTGTACTGAGAGCCGTCTGCTACCAAATCACCATGATAAGGTGTAAGAAAGATTATATGCTTTATTAACCGCCTGGGATTTTATTTCCACTAAATAAAATACTCAACTTGTAAAATTTTCATTACACATCACGTGTAAGTATTTTAAGCCAAGTTTAGTTTTTTTCCCAAAAGTAGGTAATATCTGTAAATTTACACCATTCCAACATCACATTGCCAGAACTGGTAGTGTGTCTCTTCAAGGCGAAAGAGAAATCGTGTAAATAAGACCAAGTAAATAGCTAAGTTCGTTTTATATATCCTCTGTCTCTATTGTTATCTATGTTTGTTTCTATTCTGTCAAATTAATCTTTTATGTATCTCATCTATCGTTCTGTAGAAAAGCTTATATGTAACGCGTACCTAAAGCTCAGGAACTACAAATCCCTTAGGATCTAGGTTGCTAACCCTATTTAAATTTACGGCCTTATCAAATGTGCAAAGGTCATAATTTTTACATTTAGTAGTCGCGATGATAATGGATAAAGGAAGATCACACCATTCAGCAGCATCAATGTTTTTTTTTTATTGTACGACGGGTAAGCACTTGGCTTTCATCTCACCTGGTTACAGGTTGAGATAAGGCCGAAGGTGGAGGCGCATTTCACCAGGAATCCTCAACAAACTGAGGAACTGGCTATCTTACCTCAAAATGGTAGACTGTAGCTAGCCAGGAGGACTTAAACAAAGTCCTACCACCAACCAAACCAAGCTCAATATATTGTACTCCCCATAGGGATCGAACCTGGGACCTCGGGATCTGAAATCGGTGGGTTGAACCACTAGACCACAGAGGCGGTTATATGTCTACTGTTGGTCGGAGCCTCTTACAATTCGGAGAATTACAGAAGGAAGCTACTATCTCATTACTATCCTCACTCTATTGAGATAGTCCAGAGTTGACTATTACGTCAGCCGTCGATTCTTAAGCCGTAACCGCCACATCCTATAAGGCACGGTGATCGGTACCTCAATATTTTTATATCAGTTCGTCTTTTACCATATCATGAAGTTTTCCATTAATGCTTGCTGGCTCTCAGACTATTGTAGATACTTTCCGAACAAAGCCTTGTTGCGAAGTTTCGTAAACATTTTGTTCTTCGCAAAGGAAGTAGGAATGTGCAGTCGGCTGATTCACACAACGTTCTTCACGGATTTACTCATGTTTCGTTTCAACCCACATACGTCCCCAGCTGTCCAAATTTCCCAATCGACCCCAGTATAAGCGAAATTGAGCCACCTCCATCCACTAAAATCCCAACTAAATCACTCTGTGTTTTGGAGTGTTATTTTAAATAACTACGGGAGGGATGCTGCAGTTAACGGGCTCCTCGGTACCTCAGATTAGCAACACAACGCAACTTTCTTCTAGTTTCGAACTAAGATGTAGTACTATTAAAGGTGATATTGCTGTGCGCTCAACCACATTATGACGAAAACACAGACCGTCTTCTGTATATTGTGTTTTTTTACTGTGTAAAGTTTCAAGCCCTAATCGAATGGCGAACATTTTTGGTACAAATTAGAGTCAACTTTGGATTTTTTTCTATCAAGATAATTTTATGTAATCGTGTTTTCGAAACACCAGCGTTCTAGCATCTATCCTGAACTATAACATATATTAATTTCAAAGTAAATGCTACAGTATTGTGGAAGATATGATTGCTGAAGCTAAGCCATTTCACATAATTATCATAGACACTTATGATTTCATTTTATATAGTAAAAAAAATGTTTTATGTTATTTCGTTATAGCTACTAATGTATCTTATAGGTCCTTACCATACTATATTATATTGAGTTTTTCAACAAAATAACCATCAATTGTTCAAACGGGAGCAGTTGCGGTGTTGCCAATTCTTTAATTCCGAATCTAAATATATATTTTTGTCATTGACTTTTATAAATACGATGGAATCAAGAGTTCATATTTACTTAAATAGTAATCATCCAGTTATAATACACTTTTTTTACACTTAATAAAACATCAACATGCTAGGTTGCTACACACAATTTCATAATATGAGAAAAAGTGATATTCAGTTCTTTTGTTTATTACGTTAATTAAGGCAAATAAGTAATTTGTCTTATTAACATAATATCACATCACATCAACACCCTTCTGTAGGTTATGCGATAATCACCACGCTTGGCAGGTGGATAGGTGATCGCAGTAAAGCCGTCGATAATACACAGAATATAGCTGCTGCCCTTCTTCTGGTGAGATCCCTTAACCGGCTTCTACTACATGCATGGGATAAGTTGGAGGGGTAGATATGTCGATTCACAAGCCACTTCCACCACGATAACATAATTAACATATTATAAGCTCTGACGTAGTTTGTGCAAAATAATTATTTGATTAGAACCATGCGCAGGTCACCTTGTCGGAAACCTGTCCTGTTTCGAAGCCCCGTCCCTTTCTGCCTCCTAACGCTTGGAGAAATTATTAGAAACTTATACTCATTTAGTCGGGACCGTTCTAAAAAAAGGAAATGTCTACCAAAAGATGTTACTCAAATGCAGCAGAAAGTTGGAAAATACATATAACCTAGCACATACAAATGAACAGACATTGCAGTAATTAATTGAAGAGATTAGAGGGTAATGTTGTTGCTATCAATATCCCATGTTTTATTTTTTATCATAAACAAAAGCGGAGTCCAAAAAAAACCAACGACAATAATCGATTACAATGAACGATAATCAGCAGTAGACTTGTCGGACCAGCAGAGCGAGTACGGTTCTTACTGATCGCTTAATTTGACATTTAGAATCGTTAAACTCGACGAAATTGGTTATAACGCAGACTTACGATGGTTGTTATGACCAATTTTATCGAATTTAAACGATTCTAAATGACAAATTTTGCGATCTGTAAGAACCATACTCGCTCCGCAGATGTCTGTTTACTCAACTTTTATGATACATAGGTGATATATAGGTGATACCGATCCAAGATCCAGACACCGATAACAGCTAACGTAAACGCTTTGTTTTGAATAAACAGCTTCATAAAAAATATTTTTATTTTGCATTATATGAGAGCAATAACTAAATATCTGATATCTTCAAATTAAGAAACCCAGGCTAATGTACCATGATTGTTTCGAGTGAAAAACATCAGCTTCTTTCTTCTTTTAACATCTAGATTTGAAGGAACTCCTTTCTACCTTGTTGTGAAAAATAATGGGCTGATGATGTGGGATATCCACACGGCAGCATACATTTGGTTGACTTATAAGATATCTGTGGGCTGGAGGGGTAATTTTATAAGAGCACAAAAAACGATTTTGAGAGAAATTTAAAAAAATTGTTATCATCCATTTAATGTAATATTAAGTTAATTTAATATTAAGGAGATATTAGGTTAGTAAGGGGTGACTTATTCATTTATTGTATTCTGCTGACATATTATGACGTACGGTCGGTGCTATTGTGCTTTGCTCTCATTTTGTGTTTGCAATAGGTAATGAGAGTGAGCAACGAGAGAGAGCCTTGAACACTCAGTTGAATAAAGATAAATTGTGTAAGGTGTAATGAGAGAAAATCTTGCTGTGAATAACTTTCTGTTTGAAAAATAAGTTAAATACCTAGCACAAAACAGACACCGTGAATTCTCAGTTCGGGGTGAACTACTAGCTATAAATGTTTTTTCACTTTAAATTTATTGCAACAGGTACTACAATTATTTTTATTTTTAACTCCCAGCTTTAAAAATATTTACAAAAGTTAGGTTGACACCACGTTTTACTAGGTACTCCACACGGTCACGTGGGTCAATTAGTAGGTACGCCTAAATCAAGTACAAACGTGATCACCAGCCTGCAACCGAAAGTCGAAGTAAGGGGAGTCGCGTCAGACACGTTTGTCTGCCACGGCCTGAATGAAACATTAACTGGCGGTCACCACTGTCCGACATGGCGACTAGCGTATAGTTTTTGGAAAATTAATCTCCAAAAAGTATGAAATAGGCGTTAAACTTTTGTATGCATGATCGTCAATGGAACCAAATCACTAAGCCTGAACTTGTCTGTTCATCTACCTTCAAAGGGAGTATTTTGATCTATATCTATTGATTTGTAATAGGTCTGTGGTACATCGTGTAAACATATTTTATTATTTTATAGGCATGAAAAAAATAAATATGGAACGTGAGTATTTATGTTGCCTAGTGCATTTCTTCTATTGTATTGATTATCGTCTAGGTGTGAAAGACAGCGGTCCACAGCAGACCAAACGTCGTCTCAAATTTTTGCAGCCCTTTGTTAAGACCGCATTCACGCGCCCTCTAGTGATGAAAAGCTAGACTACAATAATGGCAAACATTTGAAGCACATTGTAAATTATTCATTTCCTATCCTTATTAATGCATATTCATATATATTCATATCATTCACAACGATCGACATTTGGATTTGTTGTTCGTTAAAAAAAAGAATTCAGCGTGATAATTTCAAGAAAAGTACCTACATAATTTTAATTCACGTTCGAGACACCCCTAAAAAGTTGTCAGCTTGGGGATAGGTGTCGTTAAAAAATTATAAATGTGATATTCCTTTTGACAATTTAAACAATTTACACAGCTGAATTAGCCGATTGAAAATGGAGAAACAAATTAAGACCGTCTCAAAATGGCGTATTTCCCTCATCCTCGTCTATTTTAGCAAATTCGCCGGAAAATGAAGAAAGGCTTCGGAATGACAAAACGTTCCGTTATTTCGAATTCCTTTTTTGCAATTTCGAGATATTCAATTATTTTGCAAAATATTTCGTAGCTTACGAGTAATAGCTGCCTTAATTTTTATATCCTTTGATTAATTATAGGTTTAAGATATTTTTATATTATGATGGGTCATAGACCTTGTCTTCGGCTTGGGTCGACGGCGGCGTTTTCAATCGATAGGTATGTTTAATTCATATGTGTTGTATCATAAATATTAGTAAGTATTTATATTTGAATCAAGCTATAATATGCAAATTTCGAATCAGCGAACAGGCGATAGAGTTGCGGATTCTAAATATTCTTTGACAATCTTATTGAATTAACGGTTTTATGAAAACATAATTAAATTAAACCAAGATACTTCATCGTTTTTGAAATCAATGACAACAATTAAATTCCAACAGACTGCGAACAGTAACATGAAATCGTCCAGTTAGCTACCTACCGTAGGTTATATAGGTTGCTACCTACTCTACAATTGTCTATTATTGTCTCTTGTAGGAAGGCAATAAAGATTACTTCAATGAGCGCACACATTGTTACGTTGGCGGTGTACTGAGATTTGAATTTAGAATCACAAGATAACCGCCATTTTATATTTTAAACGGATAGCTTAGATCAATCAAATTTTCTACACACAATATTAAAACTGAAGAATTGATCGAGTTCCTTGGAACTTCTAGTCACCTTATTTTAATTTGTAGTTTTAAATAGCCGTTTCAAAATGTTATTGCTTTAAAATCACGTATAGTGGGTTAGTAACATTGTAATTTTTTGCAGTTTAGATATTAAGATTGACGAATAACTAGGATTTTTGGACCACAGATTCAATTTGTCACTATGTAGCTGATTGACTGACCGACTGACAAGATAGTTAACGCTCTGCCCAACCCAGAAGTCCTGGGTTGGGTTCCTTGGAATGATATTTTTTTATGGAATAAGTAAATATTCTACTGCATTACTGGACCTACTGTGCTATACGGGACAGTAATAAACATTACCCTCAACTTCTTTTACATAATCCGCATATCATATCATATCATAACCGCAGATAATGAACCTGATTTAGATGTTTAAATATTAATAACTAAAATTAGGTAAAAATATGTGTTCTATAAAAAAGATTAGCAGATTTAACTGAGGAAAGCAGGTGGACAACGCCTAGAAAACATGGAAAGAGACCTGCACCTTGCAGTGAGTGGGAAACTGGAGAAAAAAATATTTTAGAAGCATCTAGAATAAAAGAAGAACAAAAAAATAAGTAACAAACTCTGAGAAAAAAATCTAGCAGACAGTTCGGCGGTAGGCAACAGTTTTCATATTTAAACAAAAGACTCGAAAATTACTCAGGTGTAAAATTATGCTAAACATCAGCAGGTGTCCAAATAAAGGAGCATCTTTGACGGTAAGTATTAACTGTGAGACTAAATGCCATTAACAATAATATTAAAGAACGTGACCTATTTCATAATATCAATCAAATCTCTATTCATAGTTCAATTGGCCAGCCAATCGACTAGAGACAGAACGCCCTCTTCCATTAAAATGAACTGTAAAAAAACATTACTAACAGAAAACTATTTGTAAAGATTTCCAACTAGGGTAGCCTGAAACAAGGCCGAACCACACTTGTCACTGCATTGAAAAAGTGCAATAACGGCTCGAAAATTTAAAAACGTAACTTACCGCCGTTGTCTCCGTCACCGTCGGAAAATCCACACACACACACAACACTGTCACATAAATTTCGTTCACAAAATTGTTTTTATAATATTGAATAGTCACCGATTCGAAAATAGCGGTTGGGCATATTCTCTAGAGACGCAACGAGTCCGTGGTGTAGCAACGTCCGCGAGCGACTGAGCCCGCTGGCGCCCGAGGGGGCGAGATAAGCGCGCGAAACCGCGACGAAAACGCGCCAAAATGTTTCAGCTATTGATAATTATGATGTGGCTACGGACGTTACAGCCATGTATTCCTATGATAGAACAATCAAGCCTCTTTCTTACTTTTTCAATCTAGCATGTATCTGTGATTTTAATTGCTTCTGCGACCCTGGGACAGCTAATAATTATAATTGATGTTTGATCGACATCAAAATGTATTTTGTCAGCAAACAAAGATAATGAAAAGCAAGTGTTTCTGGGTGTAAAAAACCTTACCTACTTACAACACTGCGACTTTATCAGATATTATAATAGTTGAGATTCTGTTCTGCAGAGATTTCTTTACTCTGATTGTTATAAGCTTCGTATATGCAAAGATGAGCCCAAATCGCTTACTTCGACATTCAACGAAATCGTGTTATGTGGAAAAGCAATAGCTCGAAATGCCTAGCGATGCACAGAAAACAGTATTTTTATTGTTTCCTACTGCGCCGCAAAAATCATCTTTTACGACTTACCCCGTTTCACCGCCCTGGCGACGATGCCTCTTGCATTACAATTGCCTATTAGATACAACCAATCTTGCGCTTCCAGTACGCTGGACGAAGTCATAATAATTAATCATCATCATCATCATCATTTTATTGCAGTTCTATGACCCGCTGGACGTAGGTCTGTCTCAATTGAATTACTGAGACCGATCTTTGGGCCTTCTTTTCCACTCCCTGCCTGTCATTGTACGTTGGTCTTCGTAGCTTTTTCTAGCTGGAGGGTATCGTACACATTTATAACAAGGATACGTGTACTCCAATAGTTATCAGCTATTCGTAAAATTAATATGGCCGGTCCACTTTGACCACTTTGGTTCTCTGTCGGATAACACCACAGTTCTGATTTTATCCCTTACCATTTATGTCCATCACCGTTTCCGTCCATCGCCGCATCTTAGTTGCGCAGGTGTGACCGCAGCTTTAGTTGTTAGTATTGAGGAGATTATGGTAATGTAATGTGAAATATCGGCGACCCAGAATCATTATTAAAGTTAGAGGTTATGACGTATACTACCTTTGAATGTTAACGTTTTCGGACGAGGCTTCGTTTTCCATTTCATTATTTAGATACCCCGACTACTATTTAGATGATACTATTTAGATGTTGAATTTGTTTTAGAAAAACCAACCCACTAATGGCTGTTTATGTCATAGACGGCCGTTAAAGGACAACAGGGGATAAACTTCATAGTACTAACCTACATTAGTGGGTTTATATTTATTTATGCATAAGTCACTGTATTCACATCACACATCAACAGCCAATTAGTGTCCACTGATGGACTGATCCTCCTCCACAGCTGTAGGGTTTTGTCATAATCACCACGTTGGAAGGATTGGTGATCACTGTAAAGGTGTAGTTAATACACAGAATTGAACTGCTGCCCTTGTTCTGATGAGATGACTTTTACGACATCCATGGGCTGTGTTTAGGGGGTCAGTTCTTAAGCTACGACCACGGTAAATCTCTGTATTAGTTATTACTTATTATGTATAGCATTGTTAGTATCAATGTTACCCCTTCTAAAATCTAACGGACCATGATCATGTGATATGATATGATTATCTGGAAGCGATCGCTCTTAAAGATTTAAGATCGCATTCAATTTTCTCTATGATTCTATGAGTGTTATATTGGTGTACAATTAAGATTTTCCTGTGATCTATCTTGTTAGATGTCAGGTTTTCAAAATTAACATTGAACATCATATTTTTGTATTTCAAGTTAATGCACTTGGTCTCAACTTAAGCCGGAAACGCTGAGATCTGCGGGTTCGAGCCCCGTCGCGGGTTGTGAATATTTGTGTCATTAAAATAAATAAACGTTAATTTTATGGGCCGTATACGGCATACAAAGCGGGACGAAAGAAGATTTTTTTATGTGGGCCGAACTTTCTCGGTACGAATATGGCATAAATCAAAGTTAGTAGGGTCTACTGGATAATTTTAAACATTGAATATTAAAAAAAAATGGTGTCACAGTGTATCATTACCTTCAAAAGAAAGCCTTATTGCTACATTTATATGGACTGGATTTTCTTTCAGTACTATTATTGGTGATAGGTACACACCTACCTTATGAGTTTTGATCACAGGTTTTGCTCTTTTAACAGAAAGTTAACTGAGTAAGGAAATTGTCTTTCTGCAGACTTCAAAAGGCGACAAAACTCGCACAAAATAATGTAAACCAACTTTACAAACGAAGGAAATTGGAACGAGCGTGTGTGACAAAACAATCGTTGTTGCCTGCGTCTAAACATCCGTCGGAGATTAGCTACATGGCTATGGCACTTGATCTGTGATCGTAACTGATATATTATCAGCCATACTGTTCCCATTGCTATTACTTTCCTAGCCTTACCCCGCTAGGCATTCATCTCTTCCATTCACTTCTACCAGCCTTTAGCTCATCATCCACTGCTTTTACATGCATGTCCTCTTTTTAGCAATTATTTTTCGGTCTTCCTGTACCCCTATAGCCTTCCTCACGAGTACAATAAGAATTCCAGTTGAGTTCTTCGGTTAATAATCTAATAATGTATTCACTTCGCAGACCCAATGTGGTGGTTAAGGTAGTTAGGATTATTATTATAAGGACGCATCTAGTCCTAGCTATAATACAACTTCTGTCAAAATATCTCCAGGTTTATGTCAACTCCGATAATAGCGAGAACAGAAGAAATTAAACATATATTTTACCTTTCCCTTTAACGTACATAAAATATATAATTTAAATTTTGGCATCAAGTCACTGACTTCAGTGAAGTAAACTAACCTACGACACGTAGCCTACATATGTAAGTACACTACCAGTAATCCTGTGCTGAGCACACAGATGTACAAAGTTATTGAGAGTTACCTACATTATAAGTGGTAGGTATATTTGTGAATAGCCTATGATAGATTTGATTTCAATATGAAAAACCAAGCGCTTCCCCGACGTACAATAAAAACATGTATTTGAAGATGAACAACGCGTTTGATACATCTAATCAAAAGTACATGAACGTTTGAAAATTGCAAATCCTTAATTAATAAGAGGGATTATTGAGGTTAAAATTGCCACAAGCCCCCGGGGAATACAGCCATCAAAGTTACAGCGTTATGAAATCCTAAAATACCCTTAAAGCCTTCATGTTGTGCAAATAAAAAGTTTCAAAAACTGACACAGGGCAAGATTTATTTGAAGAGTGCCTACTAATTCGCGCAAAATTTAACTACACATATATGTGGAAAACTAGCAAAATCCTGTTCAGACTTTTGGCTCGACAACATTTGAGTAAGAGTTGACGGTTGATAGGAGTGAGTGGAAGAAGAGAACATATTGTGCCGACCCCACCTAGCGTGGGATAAGGGCAGGAGAATGATGAACATTTGAGTAAGTCTTCAATGCGCATATTTTTAAAGAACTGTCCGGACCGGACTTTACCCGGACTTTGAACACGTTCTGCAGGATCCTAAAAAAAATACCTTATTTTATTGTACGACGGGGAAGTTTAAGTGAATAGTCTTCATCTCACCAGATTTTTCAAGTTACGATAAGGCCAAAGGTGGAAGCGCACTTCACATGGAATCCTCAACAAACTAACGAACTGTCTATCTTACCTTCAAATAAGAGAAGAAGAGGTTGTAGTCTCACCATATGAAAGTCACATCGTGGGAAAACCGTCATGTCCCTAGGACCAACAATCAGAAAGGCATGTGTCACTGGCTAGTATTCCACTAAGCGGTGATTGGCTTGCTGTCACGTATTGAATGCTAGCTAACTTGCAACTTGTGGGCATCGCTAACTAAGTTTAGCCGTGCCTCAGACCCCTTTGGCAGGCGATCTTCAAAAAAATCCACGCTCTCAATGGTGCTCTAATCTGAAAATGAGTCTATAAATGCAGGCTCATTTCAGGGATATTACAGCGTCAAGAAAAGGGACGACGAAGTGCAAACGCGATTAAGTAACACGAACATAAAAACCGGCAAATTATCGAAATGAACCTATCAAAGTGTTAGATGGAAAACAAATAAGAGGTTATTTGAACAGCATGTTGATTCCTGCAAATGTGAACTTGTAACGCGTTTTGAGTTCCACGGGAAACGTAAGAACCCAAGATTTAGAAGCTCTGAATGTAGGTTACCTTTTTTATTTTATTGTACGAAGGAAGAGCGATTGGCTTTCATCTCACTTGGTTTCAAGTTATGATAGTGCAAGAGCACTTCACCTGGAATCATCAAAAGTCTGAGGAACTGGCTATCATACATTTTTTTTTTTTTTGGGGTCTGGTGGTGCTGCGTGTGAAATTGATTTCCTGTATTATTTACATTTACATTTTGTTTTTTAATATTTATTTTGTAAATCTTAATACTCATAATATGGCAGAACCCTTGCATTTTTTGCCAAGACTCGCACATAACCCTTGTTGACATTTTCTTCCATCGTTCCATCGCAAGCCCCGACGAAATAAAATATTTATTTGCATGTTACCGACGACATCTTGTTGATAAAGAGCTCAGTCCCCTCCATTTGTAATACTTACTTCGAGGGCTGTTTAGATCGAAAGGTAACATAAAGACAACGTATGTAACGAAAGAGCTACAACAATTTAACCAATCAACTTAGAAGAGTTTTTAGCAGTAATAATTCTATACTAGATTAGAACTGTCTAAGCCAGTAGAAAAAGTACTTGGTTCATAATATCCGATTATCAACCGAATTAACGTTAACCCATTTATTAGGTACTTACAATGATATATGACGGGGAAGCTTTTGGCCTAACGCACGGTTTCAGGTTATGTCGAGGCCAAAGGTGGAAGCGCACTTCACCCGCAATTTTCAACAGACTGAGGAACTGGCATTATCTGTCACTAAGTCGAAATAATAGAAAGCCAATACTTTACGTCACTAACTTAGCTTGAAGTAAATATCAGAAACCAGCCAGATGTTATAATTCTTTAGCAGGTTCCTATTAATAAAAATTTAAAAATAAAGTGTATCTATACATTTCATACACTTTCTTACTATATTTATCGATACAAATCGAATCCAAATCTAATGAGCTTCTGTTTGAAGAAGTAGAATATTTTATTATGCGTACAGCAAAAAGATGGAATCATCTTTCAGTTTCAGAAATTCAAAAAAAAATCGGCACATTTTTGGTAGGCTCATTCCATTGTCGATATTGAGGTCAAAGACTAAATCTAAAATATGTGTTTCACACGGTATATATTTGATTAATTCAATAGCTTTTAGTTAGCTTGGGGCTCGATGGTGCTGTGTGAAATTAATGTCTAGCAGAAAAAAATATTATTTTACTTTATACAGACGTCTACGGCAAAAAGCAATTGGCTACATATATGCTATTTACTAGTACCGTACTTATGTCCTGATAAACGTGAGACTTCCTGCCAAGCAAAAATAAATCATCCCCACCCGCAATAAAGCTCAAATCAAAACCAGGTGAAACCACCTCACCGTAAGCTAACTACATCCTTCCGGTCATAAATCCTAGTTATTGTCAAGCTTCATGTTCGATTCCAATAGGTTCGTATACTGTGTCCAATAGCGGTGGAACTATAGCTCTTATTGCGGTGGAATAAGGTCAGCTTCGTGAGGGATGCTGGTCGATAGCCGTTCGAACATCAATAATTGTCAAGCTTGTTCAAGTGGATGCACAGGATGGTCTGATACAGTAGCGCTACATTCTTTCTATTCATTTCACTTTTTGAGCACTCATCGGTACCCGGGTAAGATCGCTCTATCATAAGCCATATCCATGCGCTACCAGCTCTATTAGTTGTAGCACTGCCTTATGCGCTGTAAGTTGTGGGTTTAGTTTTCATCCGGGACAATTTATTGTGTGTGATATGTGAATATATTATTTGTTGGCAGCAGCCCCGGATCTTGGGAAGCCGGGGTCTATCCCCGGGCGGCAAGTTGAGAGGGCGGCCAAATTCACACTTTACATACTGGACTACTCATCATTTTCTTACAGAAATTTCATGGCCATATCAACTCGACCGATACCCAGAGCGCGGAGTGGACGTACCTAAGTAGTGGACGTAGGCATAGTTAAATAATATTCTCCGCGAAATTAATCAAGTGAATATAGACATTGAGAAAATCCTTACCCGTTCCGTCACAATAATTGATGCTCTGCTCAAAACTTTGCAAAAAATGAGACAAAATCCAATGGATCATTGGATAAAAGGGGCTGGAAAAGTTGCTGAATAAGTGGTGTTGACCCTATTTTGCAAAACAAACGAATTCCGAAACGTAAAAAATATTTCGATAAGATGTGTGAAGACGAATTACAAACACTCCAACCTGTTCAACTATTGTATAAAGCAATAATGACGGTATTTTATCGAATCATATCAGAAATTAAAAATTTATTTGAATGTGCTACCTTGTTGAATTTCAATTTTGCTTTTCTTTGGTACTAACATTTTGAAAATGGCAACTGAAGAGCTGCAAAAGTATGGAGTAGATCTGGCTCAAAAATTCGAGCGAGATTTAAGCGCCGTTGAATTCTGCAAGGAATTCTAAGTTTTTAAAGAGCAAACTCCGCTTTTATATAGTGATATAGAAAAGGCTAACTGTTTCAATCTCTTGCGACAGAATATGCCCATGATTTGCATGATGCTTTTTCTAATATTTGAATTGCCCTACGAATTTACTCTACGCTTACTTCTACATCCGCAAGCTGTGAACAAAGTTATATCAAACTAAAATTAAATGAAAATTATATCACTTGCAATCTTAGCGATGGATAATTTCGTTATAAAAACTAAAAAGAAAACCGACTTCAATGAAGAATATGATACAATATCGTTTACCTGGATGATGTATTTTTTCCAATTATAGTACCAGACGGAAGCGTGCCTTATAATCTGTCTGCATTACCACGCTGAATAGCTATGCTGACTTAAATAATAGCCAACCCTTGGAAAAGCTCGCTTCATCCGTAGGCTGGTATAGTGTCGGAAGAGAGACCATAGTAGGGTATAGTTAAATTGATGAATACAACCTGTCTGGCAACACGACGCCTGTGGAGCTTTAAGTACATTCTAGCAGCGGTTCAACGCCCATAAGCCTGGCACGTCAGTCGTCAGTCATTCAGTTCAAGCTAACAGCTCAGAGAGGTATTTTGTGGAAAGCACACCTCAGGAAAACAATGAGTTTGCTGGTTCCTATATTTTGACTGAACAGTAAGATTGTTAGGTTATAGCTTTGATAAATCGTGTCTAGATTCCAATTTGTGGCAATCCATTGGCATTGGCTACCTCTCCCGAAAGCAGGCGTGAGTTTGGAATGTACCTAATGTACCTATAACTAGCTGCTTCGTCTGTAAGTTGTCCGGACACAGAAAGCATTCTGTGTCCGGACAACTTAACAAATAGACTACATTCCACTTTCATAACCAAGGTACAGTATTATTTTATCCATGGCGGATTTAATCAAGATTTTATATCTTAATAATTATTACGGCAGTACGTTTACCCTATGGATGTCGTAAAAGTCTATTAAGGGATCTTACCAAAAGAAGGGCAGGAGCTTCCTTCTTTGTATTATCTACACCTTAATTGCGATCAACAATCTGCCTGCCGAACGTGGTGATTATGGCACCAGCTTTGGAGGAGGCTCTGTTCAGCAGTGGACCATAATAGGCTGTTGATGTGATGTGATTAAGGCAGTATAGTATAGATTGTCAGGCAGAAATTGACACCTCCAACAAACAAAGTAAAAGCCGAGTAAGGGATCTGACAAGGAAACGTGACGCTTAAAATAGAAAAACACATTTATTTTATCACGTCACAAATTAGATCTAAACAATAGAAGAAATAATAAAAAACAATAAGTGTCCATCTTTTTTATGGTTTGCCTTACATATTGGTACTTTATTACAGTACTACCTTACATAGCAGAAGAATTATTAAATTCAAACTAGGTACTCGTAGAACAAAATACCTAACTTCAAAATGCTTAATAACTTGCAGTGTGCCTACCACAGGATCAAAATAGTTAACATACGTGAGCTATAACAGTTTACTTCACCGACTGTGTTGTGCCAAGTTTAGTTCTTATTCTATACCTGAAGGCGCAGTTTTCATACATACTATCTGTAGTCCTCGCTAGCAACTGTATTTGGAATAAACCTGTGGTACTCACACTGAATTAACTTTGGCCTTATCATAACTTAACATCCTTATCATAACTGGTCTCACTAGGTGAGGTGAAGGCCAAGCGCTTTCCCGTCATCGTAATATTAAAATAGGACATTTTAATATCGGAAGAAGATATAGAATAAAAAACACACAACACAAAAACTCAAAGAGCGATATAATAATAATAATAATTAATTTATTCATACCATCGACACCGGATCAAACATTGAAACATTATAGAATAAAAATTATTCACAGTAATAAAATATAGTCACAGTAAATTCACGCAATTAATTACAAATTAAATTTGAATAAAAATGTCATACTTGACAATATGTCTATGTCCCGCAAACTAAACTGTCGAGTATGTAAGCCTTCATCAAAAAAAGCTGCCCCATTTTTAGGTTTGCTAGTTGGGGGAGAAAAGTAACTAACGTTAGATTTTTTATGCTGCAAGGAAAACTAGCCCTATAAAGTCAGAATTTCTAGTTATTATTCAAAACATTTAGATCTACCATAAAGTAAGGATTACAGGACGTCTGGGTGGGAATCGAACCCAAAGCCTACAGAAGGCAAAATTACTACCAACTGAGCTGTAAGGCTTGTTATTTCTATGTCATTCAAAACATTTGGCGTAGGTTAATCTACCTCTTAGCCTACCAATGGAATCACAATGGAATCGCTGAATTAGCTAGCGGTTACCGCTAAATGATCCCAACACTGGATTGTACATGTTGAGGTTCACTTGGCTAGCGACCACCATCCAGCCAAAGTCCAGCGCCAAACGGTTCGTGATGTTCCGTCAGAGCGCGGTAGAGCCTTGCCTTCGGAAACACACGCTCCATCGTAGACTGAACATCCTTTCCCAGACAAACCTATTTATAACATTTACAAACAGTTGTTCCAAAACCAGCATAAGTATATATCTCTTTTGAACCGATCGAGAATGAAATCCAATAAGTACCATCAATAAGATTGAGATACAAGTCTTTATCTTCGTCACAAACCATCAAACATAAATAGAACTAAACGACCGTAACTAACAGAGACTAGGAAGCACGCCAAACTAAAACTATGACACTTAACCGACTAACTTTACGTATTGTGTTCCTGCGTCAATAATAAATAGATTGGTCTAAGATATAGGTTCGTTCCTGGTGAATACACTTTGGGATTATATTCACAAGAATAAAATAACAGATAGAAAGAGACGAGCAAGTGGATTACGATGGATCGAGACAGCCAAAAGTATATGAAAAACTCTCTTTTTGAATACATTATGGACGGACAGTGGAAATTACGACGTGTGAGTGAAGTTTACTCCAAGTATTTTAGATTTTGCACTTTGTCATCATTCCCGAAAGATCAAGTGAAGCACACTGACAGAAGTTGATTGTTTAAAAAAACCTTAAATCGTCAGTCGCCTTCTACGGCATCCAAGATCTAAAGACAGGCCCCTATCTCACCAAGGCCGAATCAATCAATCATCTAACATAATCTACATCTTCCGAATGATCAAAGCTTGCACCACAATCCGACTCTAACTTGTACGTAAACTAACCTGACCACGTAATACCTGAAATGTATTTTGTGGAGTCTTAGCTGAGTACTTAGTAAACTTCGAATGGATAGGAAGATAAGAAAATACGTGTGGGAAGCGAGGTAATAAATGTTCAGCTTACGTTGTTGAGCGCCTCAGAGTAAGTCGAGCGGCTTTGAAAATACAATCTACCATGTCTAAAAACGCACGACAGTCGAGCGCCTTAATTTCCCTTTTTTTATAAGTTCATTTTATTGATGAAACGAGTATTTATCTCGAATACTTTACTTATATGTATCCCAACGTTTCAGCGGGGTGACCAGCCCGGGCTACCGTCGAGATACGAACTGCCCTCAGCTTGGTCTTGATTATTACATAAGTTCACCTGCACAGGACGACGCACAACCGACAGTATTAACACCATTTGTTTTAGGTACTCCTAATAAAAATGGTGTTAATAATGTCGCTCCAAGTGCATCTGGCCATCCTCTTATTAGAAATGCCCGTTATTTCGTATCAAACTATCGTGTATTAATTTCATTCCACTCCATTTATTTTCAACTTTAGGATGACAAAAAAACACTTAGCTATTGTCAAGATTCCGGTAATAATTTAAAATCACCTCACCAATACATATGAAATTCAATTAATAAATAAATATTACGGGATATTAATCTCACACAGCGCCAACTAGTCCCAAACTAAGCGAAGTTTGTGATATGGGAACTAGATTACGGATATAATACTTTATAATAACCTAATTAGTGTACGCACATTTAAAAGACGAGGCTATTTTATACATATACTATGTAATACATAGTATCAGCCTATTTTGTACTGAAAGTTTTACAAGACTCTTTAAATTACACTACAGCTATACTGTGTATATACACAGCTCCTATATCTTGTACAATTCCCTGAAGTAGATTTAAAAAATCACAGTTCTTAGCAATAAAGGCCTTTTAAAGGAAAAATGTCGCGCGACAACCGTGCAGTACAAATAACGATGAATCCGATAGGCGCCCGTTCGTACCGCGTCTAGGAATCTAGTCTAGATTAGTAAACTAATCTAGTTAAGTCATCTAATCTGCGTAATGTACGAAACCCAGATAGTTGAGTTGCTTCATTTGTTCTTAGAAACTTTGTGTACATACTAACTTACTACAATCCTTCCAACAGCTTATTAAAATGTTCACTGCACAGAGTCGATTCTAAAGCTATCAAAAACCACAATCACACAAAACCCTCCATGTAATAAGTATTCGGTACGAACTTGATCGCGGTACTAACAACATCACTTATGTAAAACTGCTGCTTTAAATAAAAGTAAAAGGGCAGTAGCTTACTTCTTGTTATTTAACACAGAAGTAAGCTGCTATACCTATCTTTATGAGCTCAACATGGGCTTGTGATCATTACTTTTGCTATAAACAAAGGTACAAAATATATTGTCTAAAAATATGCTGCACGTGGCACCCACAAACAATCCCAAAAAATGCAATAAGGGATTTGTCATACTCATCAAGCCGGGGTCATATGATGCCCCTAATAACCCCTGCCCACCTGCTCAGTGGTCAACGCTCGCGTGTAAGCATCTCAACCGATTGTAGTCGAAGCGAGCGTTCTCCGCAGTCCGCCGTCAATGGAACATCTCACAATGACATACTGCTTTCACACGCATGTATTCTACACTATATGTTGCAATCTCATTATCATACAGGGTACCCACGACCTTTCATAACATTCTTGTTTCGATCTTACTTTACTTTTGTCACGATCTGTCCAGTGTAGAAAAAACGAGACAAAAGAAAGTAAGATCAAAACAAGCCTCATAGCTTACTTGGTAGTAACTCTGCGTTGTAGGCTGTGGGTTCGCTTCCCACCCAGGACAAACATTTGTGTGATAAATATAGATGTTTGTTCTGTGCTTGGTTGTACGTATGTATTTACAAAAAGAATTTGAGTTTCTATCCGTAATCTAGTTCCCATATTACAAGCAATGCTTAGTTTGGGGCTAGATGGCACTGTGTAAAATTAATGTCCTATATTATTTATTTTAAAACGAGAATGCTACAAGACGTTGTGGTTAGGCCCCTGGACATTATATAAAAAGGCAGGTGAAGGAGAGTTACGAAAAAAACTATGTAGTTTGGCAGTTCACGAAAGAGTCAGCCACTAGCAATGTGTTTATTCCGTACTAAACTATCCTTTAGAATCAGAAAGTTGAATTCCTAAAATGTTGATTTTGCAAAAAGTTGAATTCGCAGCATGTTGAATCCTAAAATGTTGAATAACATAACGTTCTGCTTCATTCAAAGGCTTGGCCTAGGTTGTGGTAAGCCTCGTTATGTTTTGAAATCAGATTATACAGACAGACGATCCACTAGTTGTTGTAATACGTATTGTAGTTTCTACCTAGAAGACTTTGTTTCTAGTGAATAGCGACTGATAAGCGAATTTGAGAAGTGCTTCACCAACACTTATTTCTACTGCCAAATAGCTGGATTTCGGTACTGATTATTATGATTTGACTATTTTTGTTTTGTTTTATTATTTGTATAATTTTTTATACGGGAGTGACATGGTCACTGTATATAATGTACCTATAGGTACCTATTAATAATGATAAAAAAAGCATCATTGCTGTGTTTTGGTCTGAATGATACGGTTGCCGGTGCAATAAAAGACACAAGATTATTACTCCGCCCTTCAATCAAAATTATGCCCGAATTAACTTCATACTTACTTATAAGAGTAATTTATGTGTTAGGACTTTAGCTCAACTGGGTGAAGATTTAGACTGGTGCTCCGCCATCATTACAGTTTGCGCTGTAAAAGCAGTCCCCCAGAGTAATCCAAACATAGAAATAAAACTTCCATGTAGACCTCTCGGTAAGCACATCTCTTTGTGAGGGCTGTTTTCAGTTAGGTGCTATGTTATAGGTTGGAATCATCTGATTTGTCCAAAAAGTCCGTGTTTCGGATGGCACGTTGGACCCGGAAGCATGTCAGACGCCTCGCGATCGTAAAGTCTGACACCTGATGCTTACACGAAATAGAGAAAAAATAATAATCCCAACGGTAAAGGATCTCTCCTACTAACGAACCCTCAACTAGACACGTAGCTACTAGTTTCCCTCTTTATTCTCTTTATCAGCCGCGTCCATAAATCTTGATGTGAAAAAAGTGCCGACAAAAGTCCAGTATTCATCCGAAACAGAAAAAAAGTTTTCAATTCCGTCGCTACGCGAAACCAATCGACACAGCTTCAAACTAGGACATGCAGGTACAGTCAGCAGCAGATTACCTACGTTTTCAATTGTTTTTCATTCACTACAGAAAATAATGACAAAATATTTCTAAAAGCGTTATAAAAATCCTTTCATATATGGGGGCATTTTTAGTCCTTTTGGCAGCGACCGTTCTCTCGATGTACGAAGTTTAATTTTAGAAAGTTACTATAGATATATTCACTGAGAAAGTCAACTGAACAGTTTTTTCATCATGGGGGTGACTACGACCTCTTAATGCAGTATTGTTTTGATATTACTTTACTTTTGTCTTTATCTATCCGGTGTAGAAAAAAATTGTAAAAGTAATGTAGTGTCAAAACGAGAATGCTAAAAGAGGTTGTGGTTAGGCTCCATGTCAGCAAGCTGTCACCATAGTATGTCAGTGTCATTGTAACTAGAATGAGTTCTAAAGTTTGTTTCTTTGACCACTCCATTCTTCTTCTTCTGGTTTCGTTTCGTTTTAGTTTTCACAAAACGCGGGAAAAAAACGCGGTCCAAAACAATACTTGTCTAACCTCGACTGTATTTAGCTTAGCAGGTGAGAACGCTATCAATGTATCAGACAAGTTCGACATGTCACAGACTTCAGTGTAAACGCAAATGTGTTTTATACGTGTCTAAATACTTGTTGGCTACACAGTGTGAACGAAAGAAAGTTTGAGACATTCTATGTACAAGTATAAAACAAATAATTATGTTTTAAGAAGTATTCTACAAGTTTTTTATCAATCTTGTATAAATCATGTTTCTTGGTGAAAACGAGGGGTAAGCCAAGGACATTGTAAGCCGCTGAAAGGTTTACACCGCACCTTTTACCGCTGGAAGTTGACGCAAGAAATAAGAGTCAAAGCTCGTTTCTAACCCGCACTTCCCAAAAACGATAGAGGTGTTGAAGACCGATGATGATGGGAACTAGTCATACTTAACAATTGCAAGAATTAACTCATACCACAAACTAACACGGCAGCTAGAGTATATAGTTTGTAAAAAAACATTACAAAAGCTAGCCGAGGGCACGTTTCATACCCACAGATGAAAAAGTTTTCGTTGACTTCTCATATTTCTTTTTCAATAGAAAATCATACTGAAGTTGAAAAATTAGACCCGTCTGCGATATTAACAATTCATAGTATCATCGAAATACGGCCATGTTAAGTATAACTTTCTTTGACAAGTGTCATAGCTCAGTTGGTAGTAACTCTGCCTTCTGCGTTGTAGGCTGTGGGTTCGATTCCCATCCAGGACAAACATTTGTGTTATGAATATAGATATTTGTTCTGTGTTTGGGTGCCGTATCATATAGTACGTATGTATTTACAAAAAGTATTAAAGTATTTTATCCGTAATCTAGTTCCCATATTACAAGCTATGCTTAGTTTGGGACTAGATAGTGCTGTGTAAAAATTAATGTCCTGTAATATTTTATTTATCTTTATATCTAGCATTGGTATAAAAGCCTTTACGTTTGATTTGCACCCCCCTCAAGAATTATAAAGCGCTATGTCATTCCTACAATTTATACAAACCAAACGATACCTCACGCATCAAAATCCGTCAAGCCATTTAGGCTGCAAAGAATTCCAATGAAACAAACATACATACACACTCGAAAACATAACCTTCCATACTCACAACCAATCACACACAAAAAATAAAATTCCTTGAAAAATTTTGCTAGTTTCAGAACGATGAAAGAAATTTGTGTATTATGTTGCTTTAGTATTCCGTTTTTATTTGTCAGCTCAAAGGTATTTTGGGGAAACATTTTCGTAAATTCACGAATTCATCACTGCAGCGCGTTTACTGGATAACTTTTTAATTGATTTCCAAAAAGAGAAATGTTGTGGCGTTATTTTTTATTTTATTTTACCGTACTTTTTTGATCGAGTGAGCGAAGCAAACGAGGTCTCCGAGTTAAATTAGGAAATCCGGCACTGTATGCATGTATGTGGTAATGTTTGTGACGGCATAACTGCCGAACGCTTTTTACCGCCTCTGTGGTCTAGTGGTTCAACCCACCGATTTCCGATCCAAAGGTCCCGGGTTCGATCCCCATGGGGAGTACAATATATTGTGCTTGGTTTGGTTGGTGGTAGAACTTTGTTGAATACATAAAAAAAAACATTCATACAAACATATAATAAAAAAAAAAAAAGATTATGCTAAAATATTCGATTTTGCTAAAATTAAAAATTGAAAGAGACAATATATTGACTATCGCGGGGGATTTGAGATAAGTGGGGTGGTTTTTGAGATATTGGGGTGAAAATAAATACTGTTTTTCGCCTATATCTTTTGAATGGTTGATTCAATTGATCCAAAATTTTAAATATACAGACAATAATATATATGTACTCATCAATAGGTATAAGCATTATTTTGACGCTAGAGTAGTTTTTTAGAAATAGGGGTGTTAAGTGTGACAAGCAGATTTTAGGCTTGTGGGGTGTCTTTTATTAGTTAGGGTTATCTTAGGATTTTAAGGGTATCGGCTACAAATTAAAAAAATACATAATTTACTTCTTGATAGGGGTCGTTTTTGTAACAAAGGGGTGCGTTAAGAAGGTAAAGTGCTGGTATGTGTTCTTTACAATTAACTTTTTATTTAAAACCTTTTTAAAACCTCTCCTGTATATCCTTTACAGGTTGCAAAAGGGGTGAAAAAGGGGTAAATAAATTCGAAGTCTCGAAAATTTGTGAAAACGTGAAATATCGTATGGATTGGGCATGAACGGCAGTTTTCAAAGTTGGTTTATTCACCCCTTATTAAGGGTAGTTTTTAAGATAAAGGGGGCAAAGGTTCGGAATCTCATTAAAACTGGTCTTTTTATTTTTTGTTATTCACTAAATAGTGTTGCCAAATCAAGGATGTTAATAAAAACCATTAAAATATTTTTGGAGCAATGGGTTTGACTGCGCATATCTAATATTAACACCACATTATTAGACAGTGCTCACAGTAAACGTTTTTTTTATAGTACGACGGGGAGATGCTTCACCTTCATCTCACCTGATTCTTGAAGTTATGATAAGGCCGAAGGCCGAAGAGCACTTCACCCAGATTCCCCCAACCAACTGAGGAACTGCCTATCTTACCTCTAAATGCCGGAACAAATAAATTTTTAAGAATTGTTGTTATGGCGACATAGCGAGTTAGGTAAGATGGTGGCAGCTAGCCAGGCGGACTTAAACAAAGTCCTACCACCAACCAAACCAAACACAATGTTGTACACCCCATGGATCAAACCCGGTTTCCTGGATCTAACACTGGTGGTCAAACCACTAAAGAAGGCGGTTAAAACGTTGTTTAAGTCGCCTGGCTAATAGTTACCACAATTTTACCTATACCTGTCGCCATAACAACAATTCTTAATTGTTGTGTACCTACCGGCGTTTGGAGGTGAGATAGCCAGTTCCACAGTCTGTTGAGGATTCCGGGCAAGGTGCGCTTTCACCATCGGCCTCATCATCACTTGACACCAGGTGAGATAAAGGCCAAGCGTTTTACCGTGAGAATAAACCCGAGTAATCCCAACAATACTACGATTACAAATCCGCTTGCCAATCGAAGCGATAATGCTATTGCAGTCTTTGGTTCACGTACTGTGATTGAATTGTGACCCATTCGCTTCCGTTTTGCAGCACAAAGGAGAATGATAGCGGGTGCAGTGAATAGCACAACACAAACAGAAAACAGATAAAGCTAATGGCTCGACTGTCCGGGACTTCAACTTCACACAAAGAGTTTAGCAACTAAAGATCGACTATTCTAGTGCTCGCCTTTATCCTTGTGTGTTGGTCGCGATCCGAACAGGCGGTAGATTTGACGTTTCAAATGATCCTAAAAAAGTTAATGAGTACATTATTTTTTTTTTTTTTTACTTACAAGACTTTTTTTTTTACACAGCGCCATCTAGCTTGAAACTAAGCATAGCTTGTAATATGGGAACTAGATAACGATTATTTACCCCTTTTGCAACCCTTAATGTAAATACATATATACATACAGTGCCGGATTTCCCAACTAAACTGAGAGATCTCGTTCGCTTCGCTCACTCGATCAATTACGGGGTAGATTCTATTTTTCCAACGGGGTAAATTAAAATAAAATAAGGAATTATATTGATCATTTTACTTGACCTTGGGTTACAAAATTAAAAAATTGTAAACCTAATAAAACAATCAACAATACTATAGAATACATTATTATTGTAGATTATCATCTTTTTATGTTATCATGTTTTTATTTATTTATTTAATACATTTACATGTTTACAAGACTTGCTTCATAATAATAATTTGTCCAGCCCTTCTGCCAAGCATTTTGTTTATTACATTATACAATAATGCAACAAAGCAACAAAGTAAACGGATAAACGAAAATGCTCTAAGTAAAATGTTGGTTGATTATACCTCTAGTTTACATCTTCAAGCTTGGTAGCCAGGACGATATTTTTGTTTTTGTAAAACCACAGATGATAAAATACTAACGTAAACCTAATGTAACGGTATCGTTTCTGACTTACTTAATATATGCATTTAATTACTTACTTACTTTATCAATTTAATTAATCAACAATTTAGTAGATACGCAACGTATACCTAATTTTAAATACTCGCGCGCATCGCTCGAGTATGCGCGATACCTTGGTTATCTGTAGTGTGGCTACAACTTACTGTCATATTGCATGTCAGTTACGGGGAAGCGATCTGTGATTGGTGGAAGGAGAAAGGGACGTGGAACACGAGATATAGCCACTGGATAACTGCTTGGTCATTGACTTTATAAAACAATTGTAAAATATTATTTCTTACATAACTCCTTAATAACTTAAAGTCCTTAAAGTCTAAGAACTTGTGAAACCCCAATTTGGGTGAGTGTTGCATTGTTATCTATTTTAGTGTAGTAGAATAAGCTGATGTAAGTAACGGTAAGTGTAACGGTTTATTACCGACGCGGCTTGGTTGGCTTTTATATTTGTCAGCTGAACAATTCTTAGTCCAATGTTAACTCGAGTACCTATTCTAGTAATCGCTTAAATCATCTTCCATTATTACCATTCAGATCAGCCATTTATCTCTTGTGATATTCTTGTACAGAAAGAAGTACCTAGCTAAGTTTCATTGTTGTTATAAGTAATAATATTATTTCCTAGCATTTATAATTTTGTTGCATCACTGTCTAGCTTATGTATTCTCACTGTTTGACTGCCACATCACTGATCACTATTCTATGCTAGTTGCCATTGCGTTCTTTCATAATGGGATGTAGCAGTCAAACTGGGAATCTAGTAATTTTCCTAACTTTCTGGGAAATGGATTCCAGGGTTCATTCCACCGGCGAGACTCAACCGGTTCAGAGATTTGTTGCGCACCTCCGCACGAATCATCATCATCATCATCATCATCATCATCATCGGCAGAACCCGATCTCGAGGAAGGAGATTCCGTTCCCCACTACCTCGGCCGCTGCATTCTCCGACTCCCGCTCATTCTAAGGCCAGTGGCATACTATTCCTTGGTTCTCAACGTATACGGATACGAATAACTCGACCCGACCCTGTATTTCTATTTCTTGTAAATTCTTCTACTCTGTTCTTTTGCTTCGTTAATTAAACTCGCTATTATACACAGAGTGTTTTCGTTCTACCCCTGTAGAACTGTATCACTAAGAATCGAATGAGGTACTATAGAATCTCTCCAGAACATTAAAATCTGAATGTTTTCAAGTTTGGAGTTATAAACGCATCCTTCAAGTGAAGCGTCTCTATCTAATGCCACATCAGTAGTGGTCTTCGATAGAGTTAGTCAACTATACTATTACTAGTTTCTGCTGGCAGCGTTGTCCGCCTTGTACCATAGTTAAAACTAGCCTTGGTAGCTAGGCTAATTATTCGCAGTTTAGACGAATATATTAACTGGCGTCATAGTTCAGTTGGTAGAAGCTCTACCTTCGGCGCTGTAAATTGTGGGATCGATTCTCACCCCAGACAAACATGTTGTATGTTAAGCATATATAGTAATACAACAATTGTAAAATTGTTGCGTGCAGTTAGAGCCAGCCGCAACAATTTCCGGCCAGTTCTTCGATATATTGAGGATTCCGGGTGAAGTGCGCTTCCACCTTCGGCCTTATCACAACTTGAAAACCAGATGAGATGAAAGGCCAAGCGCTTTCTCGACGTACAATAAAAAAAAGGTGTGTGTTCTGTGGTGTATGATAATTATGAGTAGACACCGGAAAAAAATCAATAATTCTATCCGTAATCTAGTTCTCATAAAAGTTACGCTTAGCTAGCTTAAAGCTAGAGATGAGCGCTGTATAAAATGAAAATGTTCTGTATTTATTTACTCAAATATCTGTGCAAAACTTCAACTCATTCTTTCAAGCATTTTCTTGATGAAGATGTTATAAATATGTAAACATGTGGCGAGGTGGACTCTTATTTGACCTAGCTGGTCAAATAAGAGTCTTTCTTCATTCCATTGAATCACAGATTAAATTCAATGTGAGCTAACTCCACGCTCAGAAATTCTATTAGTGTTGTTAGCTTTATATTAGTGGACATTTACTCAGCGCCATCCAGATCTAAAGTAAGCTTATGAGACAATACGGGAACTAGATTAAGGATATTATTACTTATTTTACTTACTAAATACTTAGACTGTTGAGGATTCTGGGTGAATTGCGCTTTCTACTAATCGTAACGTGACGTAAAGACCAAGCACTTCCGCGTCATACATTTTTTTTTAATACTAAGATATGATATCCACAATATTATTAAAATATTCAAACAAAACAAAATATAATGTTCATCTCACAAATAATTAATGATAAATTTTGTCTACAAATGTTTGTCCCGGGTGGAAATCGAACCCACATTCTACAAAGCAGAAAGCAGAGCTACTACCAACTGAGCTGTGTGTGTTATTTCATCTCGATTTAAAGACTTAAAGTTAAATTAACATTAAACAACAAAGTTTATTGCTAAAATTCTCCGTTTCATAACCAGCTTTCTACTTTTTTGTAGTAGGTACATGGTTATTTTAAAATGGGTAAGCTCTTGACGTACCTAAAGGTTTATCTGTTCATTACTATAGCCAAAATAAAAGTCTATTATTCCATTATTCGTTAAAATATTAAGGTATACGATTGACCTTTTTTTATTTTACGAAGGCGCAGGCCTTCTTACTTAGTTTCAAATTATGATAAAGCCGAAGGTGGAAGCGCACTTTATCTGGTATACTAAATAAAGTTAAGCGATATTTCACACCTGACCAACTTTTGACTTTATATAAAGCTCAAGTTCGATCCTGTATGGAGTATTGCAGCCACCTTTAGGATGGTTCAGCCAAATATCAACTTGCCGCACTTGACTCGGTGGAGCGCAGAGCCAAGAGGCTCATAGGTGAAGAGTACCTTGCAAGGCTCGACAGCCTGAGCCATCGTCGCAGGGTTGCGTGTTTGTCGGTGTTTTACAGATTGTACTTCGGTGAGTGTGCTCAGGAGCTTTACGACCTTATACCGCCTTCGCCGTTTTTAATAGAAATTTCAGACGCACAGCCTATTATCATCCTCACCTGGTTGATATCCCACGCACAAGAACTAAACGTTTTCAAGAATATTTTATTGTGCGCACTGCAAGAAATTGTAATAAGCTCCCAGCGTCTATTTTTCCGCTGTGTCTCGACCCTAATGTCTTCAAAAAGAGAGTTAATAGGCACTTTCTGGGTAGGCCCGCTCCATCGTAGACCTCATTCTTACCTATGTAAGTTTCGTGGTCAAGAGCCAACCCATCGTAAATAAAAAAATCAACAAAAGTCTAAGGAACTAGATACCCTACCTCTAAATGCCGGAACACAAAAAATTAGAATGGTTATTATGCCGACAGACTTAGGTAAGATAGTTCGAGTCCGCCTGGCTAGCAGGTGGACTTGAACAAAGTCCTACCACCAACCAAACCAAACACAATATTGTACTCCCCTTGGGGATTGAACCCGGGACCTCTGGGTCTGACACCGGTGGTTGAACCACTACACCACTAAGGCGGTCTTGTTACCATACTGGCTAGAGTTGATACGAGCATTTTTAGGTATTATCATACCTCCTCTTTATCTTATCATAAATACTAAAAAGGTTCTATTATGTAATACTTCTGTTTGTTGGTAACTTTTCACGACTAAATGGCTGAATGGATCGGATATCATATTATGAAATTTGCCAGGGATATAGTGTATGCCAAGGCGAACAATAAAAGCTATTTTATATCACCGGATTTTTTTCTACTACAATTAAATTTGAGAATAAGTTAACATGAACTTGGGTACGGGGTCAGAAACAACATCTTCGAGAGGCCAACCTTACCTGCAAGTGGTACCGTAGGAGGGGATGGGCAGCAGCATCCTCCTTATTACTTTTGAATACCTTTCCAGCGATAACCAATGCCTGCCAAGCGTGATGATTATGACTATATCTATAAATCGTTCATAGGGCAAACTGTACGCTTTTATAATAAATTGCCAAGTGATGTGCTAAGCTTGTCAAATAATAAATTCAAAAATTTTGTAAAACAAAAGCTATCCAGGAAAGCTTATTATAAAATTTCAGATTACCTAGAAGATAAGAAAGCCTGGCATTAAAAAAAAATAATTTGCTCCAGAGAATAAATTGTAATTAGTATTAGATAATTTTAAGCTATTGTAATGGATCATGAAAAAAAAAAACTAGCCCGAGGTTCTTGCCTTTCTCCTTGTGTGCTGGTCGCGATTCCGAACAGGCGGTAGATTTGACGTTTCAAAGTGATCCTAAAAAATCTTACTGAATAAACATATTTGACTTTGACTTTGACTTTGACAGACCACCCCAAGCATCAATTGGAGGAGGCCTATGATCAGCAGTGGCCTTGTGCATACTGAAATGACGATGATGATGAATTTAATATGAATAAGTTATTGTTTTAACAGCAGGGTTGTTTAGTAGGTACACGTTTTATCCTCTGCAAAAATCTTGAGCCCTTTATTTTCTGTTGTAAATAAAATACTTATCAAAAATCCCTTGTAAGCCTTCCACAAAACAGTCCCTGCCCGAACATTGGTCGGTCAATCTTTCTGTGTGCTCATTATAAGGGCTATGACTTCGACATAGGCAAAGCGGGTAACTGAACAATAAAGTTCAGCTAAAATCACTAGAAGCCTAATCAAAGGTCGATATTCAGCATAAAAAACTATACATCCCTTCGCATTTCAGTTATCAAACAAATTATTTTTTTATTTATATTAAGGGTCATAATAAGGATTGGCTTAAATGTCACAAACCATATAAAAAAATGCAGGTTTATTCGTAAACTTATTTTTAATAATAACAAACTCCCTATACACGGTAATTTATTATATCTTGAATGTACATAAACATAAACAATTTAAACTCTGCCTCCGCATAAGCTTAGTAACGCAGAGTTCGAATTCACGGAAGATATATAAACTGACTGTTGTACCGCTACCCGCTCTTCTCGTCGCTCAGCCTATGATCGCAGCGACCTAATTCACGGTAGAACTATCGCCGGGCGGTGATTGGATTAGCCCGTACACTACACCCAAGAGAGCTTCGCCGTCGAGTAGTCGCCGAATAAGATTTTGATTTCTTGACCGAATATTGATTTTGTAATGCGTGACTTACTTCGAATGCTAAGAATTACGGTTGCTGATCATCATTGTCATTTCTACCATGCGCAGGCAGGTAGCTAGAAGTGTACTTTTTTTTTCATTGGTTCATTAACTACATCCGTCATTTTATTTTACTATGGTGATGTGCTTGGCCTTCATCTCACCTGTTTCCAAGTTAAGGCCGAACAACTCAATAAACTGAGAAACTGGCTATATAACCTCTAGAATACCGGAAAAAACATTTTAAGAATTGTTGTTTTGGCGACAGAATTAGGAAAGATGGTTGTAGCTAGCAAGGCTTAAGGGACTAAATAAAGTCCTACCACTAACCAAACCAAGCACAATACTGTACTTCTCCTGGGGATCGAAACCAGGCCTTCTGGGTCTGACACCGGTGGGCGAACCAGAAGACCACAGAGGCAGTCGATTAAAAAATACATGTTATTTATTATTTATGTTCGATTTCTATTTTGTCGTTTTTCTAATATGTAGACATCAACTTTTGTTGTTTGGTGATGGGTTCAGCTTTCTGGATAGCTATAGCAATGTTGAGGCCCACAGAGAAACGAGCCTTCCTAGAAACTTCAAAATCTGTAACGTCTTCTGTCCCTTCCGGTTGGAGTGTGATAAACCCTTCTATGTGTGATCTTATTCTGGTGTTGCCTCCTTAGACAACTGTAACCGCTTACGATCAGAGCCCCGATTCTATTTTACCAATCAAATAACCCAAGCAGGCCGTTTGACTGTATGAGACCATAGTGGTACAAAAAAAAGCATCAAGAGACCCTTTTGAGTTTTTTGAGTGTCAAACGCATAAAATAACCAAATCTCGATAGATAATCTCTTTGATAAGCTCTGGAAAGGTTAACATCTTATTTATGTTACCTTTCACACGTCCATGCTCGGGAAAGAAACCTACTACGATACGTATCGGAGGAAGATCCGGCTCCATCCTCCATTATATTGATAAAGGCATCAAACAAGAAAAATGAGGGCAGTTCTTACCCTTGCCTTAACCATATTTATCGGAAGCGCCACTTTTAAATGATTGATGATCCCCCATGTGAAGATTGTGAGCTTATCATTTTTCATAAAAAAGCTTGCGTGTGAAAAAGTCAAAAGAAAATAAGAGCAGTTCATGGAATAATCTGTTTGAGTTGGTACATAGGTTTCTGCCCACCCACTTTCACGTAAATTGGTATTATTAGGGTAAAGCAGTGCAACTAGTACCTTCAAAGATACAAGTGGAATAAATTGGGGTCTGTTGTACCATCAGTGGCACAACAGACATCAACTACTACTCAATAGTCTAGTCGCCTGTATCGATATGTATATAATAATAATTTTAGTTTTTTTCCAGTAAAGCCGTTACTTTCATGTCTGGAAAATTATGTTATTACTTTTGTATTCAAACTTGATAGATAATATCACACTTGAATACCATTTTAAAGACATATCTACCAGATGTGGGTACAAAAAAATGTAAAGAATACTTATAGATACATATAACTAAAGGCCTTTTGAATAAGTCCAATTACGTTCCAATCGCACAGCGAGCTATGGAGAGAGCCATGCTTGGAATTTCATAGCGTGATAAAATCCGGAATATGTATATCCGTAAGAAATTCAAAGTTACCGACATAGCTCTCAGAATTAGCAAGCTGTAGTGGCAATGGGCAGGCCACATAACTCGCAGAACTGATAACCGCTGGGAGCAAAGGTTTTCGTTGAGATCGCTATTTGTTGCGTCGATTGTCGTGGCCTATTTTCAGCAGTGGACGTATTTGAGCTAAAACGATGATGATGAAGTTACATATAACTGCAGGCGACTGTACATCATGTCTGGAGGGGTTTTATTACCATTGAACCGATGATGAGTATAAAAAATGTGGGACTATTTTGTGACATATTATGTAATTTATGACAAAATTATAGTTGAAAAACTCAACGCGATTTAAATCAGTAGGTATAAGGTATAATAATATATATGTTTATATTCAGAATCTTTATTATCTACCTTTATTTTGTAATCGTATTGCTATAATAAAACATTATTTTTATCATGTTGTACCCTTTAATTTTTTATTTCATTTTCCTGATAGTAATTATTAAATATATTGAGCCTCCCGTTATTTTGTTAGTTATTATTAACGTTACCTTACGTGTCAAAATCCATCTACTCGTCTCGGCTGCAGTTGTATGCGTTGTAAGTAGTATGTAGATAGTAAGTTCAACATTCAGTATAACATACGTCAATGAAATATATATATATATTATACATCCATACATACCTGCATTTATTAATTGTACGACGGGGGAGCACATGGCCTTCATCTCACCTGGTAACAAGTTGAGATAAGCCGAAGGTGGAAGCGCACTTCACCCGGAATCCTCAACTACCTCTAAAAACATACTTTATACCTTTAATATAGCATCAATTAAGAACACGAACACTCATCTTGCTTAAATTTAGAAACACTGAATACAGCGGAGCTGCTTAAGAACATTGAAAAACTTCCTTCTGAGGCAATAGGGTAAAAGTTATGTATTTTTTTTTGTTTTATGACTAAAATAATATGATACATGTGCAATACTATTTTAATAATTATACAAATAAATCATTAAGTTCACTATCGACGCACACCCACTTTGGAAAAGTCGATAGCTAGCAAAATAACTTGTGATACCGTTGATTGAAAAATTCACGGAACGCTTTATGTTCAGCCATAAAACGAGACGCAAGCTTCGATTATTCGTATTTTTACATAAAAATCGCGCTATCTACGCCTGAGCTACGATGCAGTATACATTTTCTGGATACGGGCCTCGATTCCAGCTAAAAAAGCCTGAATTAAAACATCTCGTGCCCATAACTTACAGGGAGGCCTTTGTTTACTCAAATCCTTATAGGTGGCCATTGTTTAAAAACAAAAAAATCTCTGCGCTTAATTCTTTTTTCACACAAATAACCAGAGCCGTTGAGAAAAGGTGGACACAGCGAAAGTTACACGAGTAAAAATTCGAATAAGCGTAAATGTATGTTAAAAATATATAACTGTACCTTCGTGCCCGGAAAAAAACAACTAACCTATCTACCACTGGATTTTTAAGAGGTGAATAGGGACTTTCTGGAGACCAAGGAATGGGTTGCACACCTGAGTAAAATTACAAATGTCGTAGGTCCTTACAACGAAAAAAAAGCTAAAAATTAACTTTTTGTGTATAAAAATGGAATTGACTTTACCACTAAAATTAAAAATAACTCTAATGTTGTTTTGCTATCCAATTCGGCACCAACTTCAAATTATATGAACTTACCATTAGAGTTATTTTTAAGTTTTTAGTGGTAAAGTCGGTTCCATTTTCATACACAAAAAGTTAATTTTTAGCTTTTTTGATTCAGGCGTTATTTTGCGGAGATCCAGGAGGAGGATTATAAGGAGATTTCGGATTTCAAAATAAAATCTGAAAACAGAAAAAATATTTAGTAACAAATCCGCCAAATCATTTGACTGACATTTTGACATTTGACATTTGTATTTTTTTCTGTTGTTCGGTTTATTGTATTTATTGCAGTATTATATGGCACCCTTTCAAATTATTTGAACTTACCCTTAGAGTTACATTTAAGTTTTTAGTGGTGAAGTCGGTTCAATTTACATTCAAAATAAAATATATACTTAGCTCTTGACTTTTTTTTCTACGACACCACGATGTCTCCGATACCCTATTAAAGAGTTGTGTGAGGGTGCAATAATACGGGATTCTGGGAAATATCGACACAATGATGGGAACGAAATAAATACAGATGACCGAAACAAATGTTAAAAATCGGTTCCTACTATAGTGCAGTTTAGAGGAGCACTATGTCCTAACCTGTTTCCTGTTTTTTGATTTAAAAGCCAAACTAGTGGACCGATTTTGATTAAATTTCTTTAGGATTGGTCCCTCAACTCGACTCAACCGATTTGAAAAATAAAAATTTCAAATCGGTTGATTGGTCTGGAATCAAATCTTTTCATACAAAAAATCAAATCCGTTGAGTTATTACAGAGTTCTGAGGTAATGCTAGTAGTCGTAAATGAGCCGTGTTAGACGCCTATAGTGGAGGCTCGTAAAGCCTGATACCAGAACTGTTACACAGTCCACACGATTAAAGAAAAAATGAAAATATGTATTTACAAAACAAAAGTATATAGGTATCATTACTGCGATCACTAACATGCCTGCCAAGCATGGTGATTATGGCAAAACCCTCCGTTACTTTATTTTGCATTGGAGGACGCATTACCTATGCATTGGAATGTTTAATATATAAAATTTATGGGCTATAAAAAATTAGTTGTACAGAATTTATAGCCTGAATGTATAGCTAGGTTAAATTGTTTTTTTACGGAGTTTTGGTGAACTGCCTACCCTTTGGCTTCATCACCAGATGACGAAGCCGGAAGGCAGGCAGTTTAGTAAGACTACTACGTATCATAAATACTACGATCACCAACACGACTGCCACGCGTGGTGATTATGACAAAATCCAAATTATGATGATGATTACCCTGAAAGGCAAGCAGTTCAATAGGTCTACCACTGCGACCGTTAACACCACAGCAAAGGAGAATACGCAATTTCGTTTACTTGGATATTTTTTCCAGTTATTTTGATATAAAAACCAAACTACTGTACCAATTTTAATGAAGTTTCTATGGGACCACCTCAAAAGTATGGCCTACGAAACACAATAAGAATCATCAAAATCTATTTTGAATTGGCGGAGTAATCGAGTAACAAACAAACAAAAAAAAAACATACAGCCGAATTGAGAACCTTCTCTTTTATTTGAAGTTGGTTAAAAAACCAGAGCCGTTGCCATAAGGTGGGACAGCGAAAGTTACACGAGTAAAAATTAGAATGAGTGTACGTTTATGTTAAAATATATAACTGTACCTTCGTATCCGACAAAAACAACTAACTACCACTGGATTTCTAAGAGGCGAATAAGGACTTTCTGGAGACCAAGAAATAAAATGCACATCTGAGTATATATACAAATACTGCTATCACCAAAAGTGTTCATAAAATATATTTTTTAATATTTTGTACGGGTCAGCTCTGTCTTTGAAAGATGCTCAAGCAAGGTTGAGGTCTACGATAGAGCGGGCCTACCCAGAATGTGCCTATTAATTCTCTTGAAGATATACAGACGTTAGAAGCTGATTCCAAGTTTTAACATTGATTATGATGAATTAAATCTTCTTTGAAATTATTGAAATTTTTCAGGCTGGAATGATGATAATGACTATGGATATAAATAAAACTCTGATCATTATCGACCTATTATGGGATATATGATCGAATTCGCGATTGTGTCACACTTCGTCGCCTCTATAATCGTAAATTTAGTAAACCTAAACCTAATAAATAAAATAAAATAAAAATACTGGTATGGGCCGTCGCAAAAGTTACTAAATACATGTACAAAAAATACAGTGTAATGTTTTCAATTGTTCCCCTGAAATTAAATGTATACTTAAGATCGTTATTATTATTAGATATCGCCAGAAGTTTGTCTACTGATTAACCTCCTACTGTGCTCTGCAACCCTAGTAATTCTGAGGATTGATTACATTTGGACGTGCTATTTGTCTCACAAGATGTAATGTATGAGGTATTGTATCTATCTATATTTGAAACTTTTTTAGACCAGCTTTGCAGGCGTAATATTTTTTATGTTTTATATCAGAAAAAATATATATTTAGTATACATCTTAAAAAGTATGTTGATTTTGGTAACAAAAGACGTTTAATAAGTCTTTTGACCGTTGATATTTAGAAGTCTCATATATTTATTTGTTCATCCTTTAGATCCTAATATATCCACAACGCATGTTTCAACTGTAAATCTCATTTGTAAAACACAGTTAGATTATTGATCAAGCCTAGATTCCAACTCAAATAAACCATATTTTGAATAAGAAAATTAACTTTAATCTTCTATTTTCAACTCAAAAATTTAACGAAATATTCCAAGCAACCTAGTCCCCGGAAGCGGATCGGGTTTCCGTATCCGGCGGAAATGAGCGACCGGAACCAGCCGCGAACTGTTACAACACAAACTTGGATTTATTTGAGTAAATAGATGGATTACGTTAACATGAACCTTATCAGCTTGAGGAACGCTATTTATAGACGTATAACCAATTAACTGAGTAACATAAATTGTGACTTAGGTATTTCTTAATTATGGGTTAGCTTTTTTTGTATGATAAGTATGTATTAACAAAAAAAAAGTATTATATCCGTAATCTAGTTCCCATATTAAATAAATAAATAATAATTATTACAGGACATTAATTTCACACAGCGCCATCTAGCCCCAAACTAAGTATAGCTTGTAATATGGGAACTAGGTTACGAATAGAATACTTAAATACTAAATACATACGTACTATATGATACAACAACCAAACCCAGAACAAACATCTATATTCATCACACAAATGTTTGTTCTCGGTGGGAATCGAAACCACAGCCTACAGCGCAGAAGGCAGAGTAACTACCAACTGAGCTATGAGGTTTGTTACAAATTACAAGCTATGCTTAATGTGGGACTAGATGGCGCTGTGTGAAATTCATGTCCTGGAATATTTATTATGCATCTTTTGGCCGTGCTTTCTCAGAAGGCGCCAGCTCTCCCGGGCACCGACGGAACTTAGTAAAACGTTTGGCACTGGACTTGTCAAAGGGAGGTCGCCAGCCTGGTGTACACATGAACCTTCATAGGTCCTTCAACCAGTGTTGTAATTCAGCCGTAACCGCTACCAAACAATTTCGTTGCCTAGAGTAGACCAGGTAGTAGGAAGTAGATCACACTTACAAATGCAAAAGTAAGTAAGTATTATTTATTTATAGTGTATGAAGTACCGAAAAATTTAAAACCAAAGTTGCAAATGGAAAACATAAAATAAACGCACATAACATATTCATACACATACAAACAAAAGGCTGGCCAACGGTCTATATGGATGTTAGTCTTTATATTATATTTTAAAAACAGTAAGTATACTTACGGTAGATTTTCTAGATCATTTAGAAAATAAAGGAATGAAAGCTGAGATAACAGAGAGATAGAGAGGAATGGAGAAAATGACACGCTGCACTATTTTATCAAACTTTGCAGATTTATGAAGAATCCTTTTATGATACGTTAATAATAATAATAAGGTTTCACTTTTCCCTATGTTAAGGCTCAATGACTTACAATCATTTCGTAAATTCTCAACACCACTTCCAAATTAAATGACAACCCCTAACTAACGGGGTGCGCTGGTGGGGTAACCAACGCACCCCGTTAATTAATATTCAAACTAAACTAATAAACTAACCACAAATACTAGCTCTAATAGTTAGATTATGCTAATCAACCCTCGAACTTTATATTGTTCAAGTTGTAATCACGTGATCTGTCCTTTAATGGGACCTAAGATTGGATGAAAACTTGACCTTAAGGTAAAGATATTTCACGATATGTACGTTTGAGATTGTTTATAGCAAACTGTAGCTTTCATACAGTAGAAACACAAAATTTAACAACTATGATTAATCTTAAGTACTTTAAATGTAATATGAATATTTTTTCCACCTCTGTGTTCTAGTGGTGCGCAATCCATTGTCAGATCCAGAGGTCCCAGGTTCGATCCCTAGGAGAGTACATTTGCTTGGTTTGGTTTATGGTAGGACTTTTTTTAATTCCGCCTGGCTAGCTACCACCATATTACCTAGTACTGCCGCCATAATAACAATTCTAAAATTGTTGTGTTCCGGCATTTAAAGGTAAGATAGCCAGTTCCTCAGTCTCTTGAGGATTCCGGGTGAAGTGCGCTTCCACTTTTGGCCTTATCATAACTTGAAACCAGGTGAAGTGAAGACCTAGTGCATCCCCGTCGTACATTTTTTTTTTAATTTTCAATATTATTATTTATTATATATGTTTAGTGTTTAAAAACCACTACCTGTATAATATAATAAATACCTATGCAAATCAGGATAAACCATATTTTATTTTATTCCTATATTTAATACTATGTAGATCCGATAAACAAAAAAATATAAGAAAGATGGAAATAATTGATTTGATTTGATTTTGATACAGTTACTTTCGAATTTACAATATAACAAATTATAATATAGGCTTGCCTGGGCATAAAGGCTTATAATGGAACGATCCTTTCAACAAAATTACATTTTATATCTTTCTTTTTGATGGTGTTTGGTTTGTACGGCTGTGGAACAACAGACGGCAGCAGTTGATAAGTTATTACTTGCTTGAGGATTAAAATACGACTATTTATATCATATATTTATATCAGGCCAGTAAATAAATGGTTAATTTAATATTATTTGATCTGTAATAAAAATGTAGCGCGAAAAAGTTATTTTGACAGAATATAAGTCGACTTTATGGTGGAGTATGTCAGTGGGTTGTTGGTTTTTACCACCTCGACCAACTTGCTGTTTATTTCATGTCGTTTACTGACAGAATACAATTTGGAACTTACCGAAACCCCTTTTAGTAGCTGACCGTTAATTTAGTTATTTGACCAATTTAAAACTTTAGTCTAGTATCTAAAATTAAGTATAATATAACTTGGTAGACTGTAAAGATTATGATCCGAAATGCTTTTACGTAGCACTAAATGTTCTCATTAAGCATACCTATCCAGGTACCTTAAAGCACTTAACAAAATAACGTCTTAAAAGCCTGCAGGCTTTCGCGTCAGATGTGGGCACGTTGAAAGGGTTGAAATAGCTTTTTGGCATCACTATAAACTATTTACTCTCATTCAATGAATTGATGACATTGTAGGAGAGTCAGAGGATAAAAGAGATTTATGTTTAAAAATACTGCTGCCCATATTCTGGCCTACGAAGGTCCTAAATACCGACTATCCAGATTTAGAGGTTCTGATAATGTTGTTCTATAAAAAACAATATATTGGCTATTTCGTTATTAAATATTCAAATCTGTCATTACCATAATCTAATATCAGGATCTTTGCTCTGTAATCTGTGTAAGATAATATTAGCAAAAGAGATTTTGCTCTTACGCCCTCACATATTTTATTTGACTTTGAAGGTTCAACCTATCTGCGTTGGTACATAGGTACGTATAGTACTTTTATCTTACTAACTTGATCCTACTTACTGTCAAAAATCCTTTTCAAATACCGTTATTTAGAAAGATTTCCTTGGATTATTTTAAATTGTTAAATATACCGCTTGTTCAGGTTCTGAATCGTGACTAACTAACAAGAAAATATTTTTTACTAAGTAACAACGCGAAATCTAAGCGAAAGATTAGGTGCATATTTTTGACTATCCATATCATAAAATATATTCTTAAGGTAACCTTCCCAATCGTAACACTAAAAAGTAATTATAGCAAATCGTCAGCAAATTCTTGCGATGTCTGTTAATAGATGCAAGGTCAAGATTTGAACCCACGAAATTCACAAAAACCTAGGTCTATCTCTCATTACGACCGAACTCACCCATTGTTTGTGGTGTTCTGCCTAAGCCTACCCCTTCCAAACCGTTGACGTAAACGGCGACTGATTTCACATTGACACCGGTAACAGTATCCTCCTAAGTACATAACTGTGACCTGCTATCGCCTGCAAAGTGTAGTGAGTTACGGACCATCAATGATGAACTATTCAACATTGGTACCACATGGTTTTCGATTCTTATTACTTTAGATTGGTTTGGTCCGAGTGGTTGTTCCGTGCCCATTAATACATTCATTACATTAACTGAGGTCCATTCGCCGTCTTATCGTTAAAAGGGAAAACCAAACAACTTACTAGATCTATTTTAACCTTGAGTCCGGGTAGGGGTCTTATTTTTTTGATAGAAATAAAATTAAAGAGTAATAAAAAAATACAAATACACTTCCAAGTGGTTTTATTTTGGAACTGTTTACATTTATCTTTTAAAAACTGGGAAAAAATCGTTCATAGTATATTTCGGTATGCACTAGATATGACTTTTTTATCCAAACTAAATAGAAAATTTCAATTGCATTCGAAATGTATACAGGTTTTTATAGGTTTTCTAGGAAAAACAAGAGAAATCGATGTTTTTCTAGTATGTGGTAATGCAAGCGGCCATCTTTTTCGCACGCATGTACCACATTCAAAGTGACCAGTGGTCAGGAGTGCAACAGTCCAAGGGTTGAATTGTTACCATCTCCCCCATGAAAGACCCCCACGTGGGGGCAGATGGTAACACTTTTGGTTATCTGCCCCCACGTTAACATTAATATTTTGGCGAGGCGACCGTGTTTCCTAACTTTAACCAACCTAGTCCATGGTTTAAATAGTTTTTTATAGGTTAAGTTGTACGGATGCAATCACTACAAAAGGTCTTTTCAATTACTGAAGAAAATAAATTCGGGTTCGATCCCCATGGGGAGTACAATATATTGTGCTTGGTTTGGTTGGTGGTAGGATTTTGTTTAAGCCCGCCTGGCTAGCTACCACCATCTTACCTAATTCTGTCGCCATAATAACAATTCTTAAAAAATAATGTTGTGTTCCGGCATTCAGAGGTAAGATAGACAGTTCCTCAGTGTAATGAGGATTCCGGGTGAAGTGCACCTCCACCTTCGGCCTTATCTCAACTTGTTACCAGGTGAGATGAAAGCCAAGTGCTTCATTGTCGTACAATAAAAAAAAATCTATATATTAATATAATTGACAGTATTTTATTATATTGCCTACTATCTAGCATAATATTTTATTTACAAAGATTATTTACATAAAATAAAAATAATAAACATAAAACCTGAAGATAATTTTGTCATTAAAATTATTATAAAGTTGTGGGGGCAGATAGAATTACAAATTATCGTATGTTATAATACCCTCACGTATGAGACACCCCACGAATGAGAAATGGGGGCACACGGTAATAATGTATTACCGTGTGTTTGACTGCTTCCCTTGTACCTATATATTTTGTTTAACGGGCTATAGTACCTCAGATTAGCAACTCAACGCAACTTTATCCTAGTTTCGAACTAAGATATAGTAATAAAAAACACGGCGCTTATGACAACCAGATGACAGAAATATGCGCGTATTTCTACGTTTTATTTTTTTACGGTTAAACAAATATGAATTTTGAAAATCGAAAATACAGACCGTCTGCTGTATACTGTGTTTATTTACTCTACAAGTTTCAAGTCCTAATTGGGCGTATTTATTGAATGGCGAATATTTTTGATACAAATTAGAGTCAGTTTTGGTTTTTTTTTCAATCGAGAAAATTTCATATAATCTTGTTTTCGAAACACAAGCGTTCTAGCATCTATCCTGAACTTATATTAATTTCAAAGTAAATGCTACAGTACTGTGGAAGATATGATTGCTGAAGCTAAGCCATTTCACATATCATAGACTCTTAATTGTATTTATTATTATTAGTTTATAATACATACTTAGTTACACCCTTAAACTTACTCACTCTTACCAAAGTCATAGTCTCTAGCAACACAAATAAATCTATTGAGAATATAATCTACTATCAAAGCTTTCATTTCTTTGCTCAAATGGAGACAAAAGCCCTGATTTGGAAGCGACTCAAACGTTTCCCGATAAACCTACTTTCTTTAAGTATTCATTAGATATGCGCTATCTCGCTCGCACCTTTAATACTCATAATATAGAACTGTTAATCCTGTCGTGTACGTATAATGAATACGGCAAAGGTAACCATAGTAATTTGCTCCAGATCAAAAAAGCCACGCTCGCTTGTGTTATCTGGAGGTAAATAATGTATTGAGATACCGACTAGGTACCAGAATTAATACTTTTTGTGGCAAACCACTTGCCAGGTAGACCAATGAAATTTTTGCCAGAGATGCAAGTGGCTTTAACGTGATATTTCTTAGAATAGAAAGTAAAATACATCTTAATTCCAAAACGATCCAGGCAACGTTAGGCAAATGATAAATTAGAAATTGATCTTGAGAATAACACATCGAGCTACAGTTAGGAATGTCAGAAATCAGCTCTTCTTCTGCTGTCTTTTAATAGGTTTATTCAATTTGTTAATTAGTTATAGAACGAAAAGTTTTGTTATTTTGAGTCTTTTCACTATGCCTGTGCAACTGATGCATGATGATGATGATGATGATGATAATGATGATGATTATGACAACAACTGTATTTCATCGAGGCAGCTTAAAACTGGTACAGCCTTCACTCAAACTCAAAATTAGCTAAAATTAAAATAGCTTTGTTTCTTCGAAAACTAGTTTGCTAGATTATGGCTACGTATATATACGTAAGAAAAACGGGCAAGAAACTCGGCTGGGTTTTACGAAAAATCACGAGCCAGTTTTGGAGTTGCGCATCTATCACCGTACGTTTTATCAATGGCGCACCTTAATTGCGCTCTCAGAGCGATTTGCATTAAATCTAATGTTTAACTACCCGCCTTATCTTCGTACCTTTGAGGGAGAGTGTTATCAAGGTGGATTATTGTATATTTCTCTTATTACAGCGAATTTTCCTAGCTATTTATTGTTTCTTGGATAATTGCACTGATCAAATTTCAGGTCTGTTAATCAACTTTTTTTGCTATCACTTAGGATTTCGGTTAGTTAGTTTAAACCTGCGCAGGTATCCTATTGCCACTGTTTTTCACTGAAGCTTAATTTTATGTTTGTAATTTATTGTGTAATTTAATGTGTGTAATTTCGTTTAAAGGCATAATTTAACCATGCAGAAAGCATAATTCAGTGGTAATCCTACCCTTACTTACCCCTATCACAACGTTTCCGGGTACAAATATCTAATAGGAGCGTAATCAATTAATGACGCTTTGTGTACATCTAAATTTGGTATTCCTATCATGTGAAATGATGATAAGGGTTGAAATAATAGACAAGTTCGAGTCTACTTAAACTTGTAAAATAATAAGATAGCTTATCAAATTATGACTCTTTCAACTGACTCCTGAATGTTATCTCTTTTTGAAATGTACAGTCGATTTTCTTGTCTCACTTAACACCCCTAAATAACAAAAACCACCTTTTTTTATCTATTAAAGAATATAAGTAAGTAAAATTTAAAATCGAGCGAATAAGAGCGCAAAAGGTAGTTTCCACTCCAATATCTCAAAAACCACCCCATAATGATTATAATAATAATCATCACAATAGTCCGTAAACATCTACAGTTGTCCATGAGCCTCCTAAAAGACTGAGAGGTTTTGTTATAATCACCACGCTTAGCAGGCGCATTGGTGATCGCAGTATTGGTGATTACGTACTCAGGCGGATGCTTCTGCCCGTCCCGGGTGTATTTTATTCCCTTAGTGGCCTTTTATGGCATCCTCAGGACGAAATAGAGGGGTACTATTCGTTAGCCGGAACCACCTGGGCTACCCCCGTAATCAAAAATCCCCCGCGATAATACATTTTTATTCATATTATCTAATTCGAATTTATCATCTGGGAATCGAAACAAGGATCTCTGGATCTAACACCGAGAGGCAAACCAATAGATCACTGCAGGCAGTATTTATGTACCTTATACCTTAAATTTCATTAAAATAGATAACCCGAGAGTTCGAGTTCAAGAGCTATGCCATTGCCTCACAAACATTGCCACATACATATATACACGGGTTGGATTTCCCGACTTAACTCTGAGATCTTGTTCGCTTCGCTCATTCGATCAACTAATTAGTAAGCAACCGAAAGTGCTACGCCGTAGCCTTTCGTAGCACGTCGTAGCAGAAAGGTCTACGCCGTTCATATTGTGGATCAAGTACAAATCAATTGCTATTCCAGTATTAGGTACTATAATTAAAACCTCTTTAAATCATCGGTAGATATTTAAAATACTACCTACAAGATTAAACAAGTTAAATATACATGTATCCGCGTAAAAACAAGACCAAATCTCTCTCATTACTCAGAAGTAGGTAAATTTCCCAGCGGTAGGAATATACATGAAAACTTTCCAAATAAAAAATATCTCTCAAGAGTCTATGATATGTGAAATGGCAAAGCTTCAGCGATCATATCTTCCACAATACTGTAGCATTTATTTTAATATATGTTAATTAATATGTTTAGTTAATATATGTTATAGTTTAGGATAGATGCTAGAACGCTTGTGTTTTGTAAACACGATTACATAAAATTTTCTCTCGAGAAAAAAAAAACAAAGTTGAGTCTAATTTGTACCAATGCTCGCCATTCAATAAATACGCCCAACTAGGGCTTGAAACTTGTACAGTAAATAAACACAGTATACAGCAGACGGTCTGTGTTTTCGATTATCAAAATGTATGTTTGTTTAACCGTAAAAAAACAAAACGTAGAAATACGCGCATATTTCTGTCATCTGGTGGTCATAAGTGCCGAGGTTGAGCGCACAGCAATGTCTCCTTTATTATTACTATATCTTAGTTCGAAACTAGAATAAAGTTGCGTTGAGTTGCTAATCTGAGGTACTATAGCCCGTTAAATCAAAGTAAGAACTTGCGTCCACTACTTTAAACCACTAAGTAAATAGCTAAGCGACTGAATACACAAACTAAATGCATTGCCAAGATACACCACCGACACAAAATAAACTAATCTATCACAGGCTACCTAGATCTAGTCAAAGTTATCGCCGCAAACCTTGGGGACATCCTGAACCACTACTACTAAATCTCAGTTGCTGACAACCCTAGCTGCAACTTACAAACTCACGCTGAATACTACCTTATCCGTATGGTAATTAAGTCGAAATTGCTTTGTGTAAAATAATTAAGCTTAGAGTTCTAACTAACAGTCTCGGGGGGTAGCTTTGAACCTCAAATCTATTGCAATAAAGATTGAATTACATTGCTTGGATTGCATTAGTACATGAACTACGTAGTAATCGGTAAATGTATTTAAGACCTTATGAACACAGTTGTTAGGTCTTAATTAGATTGTAGGATAATAAATAGCTCTGTCCGGTTTTAATGTATGATGCATGACTTGAAGCTTTGTAGGTTTTGCAAGTAGCGTAAAGTAGTACCTAACTATTTCAATGGTCGAGGGTAAATGAAGACTAAAGTATTGACTGTTGCCAGAATAATGCAACTATTTAAAAAACTAAGCATGAGAGTTGAGGGTTTTTATAAAACAGTCACTAATATACATAACCTAAAAAGAGAAATATATTTAGTAACAAATACGCTAAATTCACTTACAGTCACTTATCTCGGAGATACCTACCGAATTGTATGACATAGGGCTAGTGGTTTGCTAACATGTATAACAGGCTTAATCTAGACTTGCCTGTCTTTTATTTAGAATACGATAATATTAAATTCCTGGAATCGGTCGATCTGTTTGAATTGCCAGTTTAGCATGTCTATACACTTTAAAAGAAAACTGGCAACATTGCAAAGGAGTTTGAAATTCTTAGCGTTTCATAAACGTTTGAATATTTCCTTTCACAAAGAATCAAGTCGATCACTGAACGTTTTGAGTCTCAAAGCTGTTGAATCCTTTCTGTAAATATATCCGAGCCAGGATAGTAGGAACTGGCCAACTGCATTACGTTTTGAGTATCTCCATCTTCACAGCGGAATTTTACCGACTACTTTTCTATACAGAAACCGAGGATCGGTTGCACTGATGTTTATCTAGTGATATTCAAACGTGATCGTTAAATTTCCTAAGATTTTAGGCCATTATTTTTGCAGTAGCACTATGACCCACAAACTGGTAGAAAATGCTGCAAAGGCAAACATCAATGTTATAGTTACACAAGCCTCATAGTTCAGTTGGTAGTAACTCTGCCTTCTGCGATGTAGGCTGTGAGTTCGATTCCCACCCAGGACAAACATTTATGTGATGAATATAGATGTTTGTTCTGTGTTGATGTTGTATCCGTTAGTACGCAATGTATCTACAAAAGTATTTAAGTATTATAACCGTAATATAGTTCCCATATTACAAGCTATGCTTAATTTGGGGCTAGATGACTCTGTGTAAAAATTAATGTCCTGTAATATTTATTATTATTTATTTTTTATTAGTTAGTCCATGCACTTATTTTTTGATTTGTGCAAAATATAAATCTGTTTAATATTCTATTTCACCGTATGAGTGTGAAGTGCAAGCCAAAACGTAGACGCTTCACGTTTCTGCTTGGTAGAGAATGACAGTGAATTACATCAGCTTTCAATATTTTCAGTTTTTGGTAACGATATAAGCTTTGGTTCGCTACTGTAATTACTTGATATGACTGGTTATATAATAAGTGTTTGTTAAGTAGTAGGTAATCAAATAACAATCGTATAATGAAAACATTCATGGATTGATGAAGCTTATGTCATAACAGCGGTAGATATTAACAATTGTAACGCAAATATGTGGCTTTAAGATTTTGTTTTTATGTGCGCAATGAACATTTATTCAGTTTTAGGCTATGCAAAGACAGGCCCGCAAGATCTACAGCTCACAAAGCCGTTAGTATAGATATACTAGCGGCTTTTTGTTAAAGTTAAATAATGTGTCATACTTTGGGTGAGAAATGGCTTTAAATAATAAATAATGCAATTAAGTGAACAAACTAAAATGCCTGTATTAATCATTTACATAAAAAAGTTGTAGATCAGTTTTACCACCGTTTACTCGAAGGGTGCAGCCGGACCCAGCATTGCAACGTACACAACGGAAAAGATAAAGTTTGAGCATAAATCCAGCCTTGTCAGACGTACGCGATAAGCCAGTTTGCTTAGCCCACCCCTTTACGTAAACCTGCATTCACACTGTAGCGTAACTTTACACAACTTTTCCACTTAGAAATGATTCACGATTGGTCAGCTTCTTTTTTTTTTGCTGGCAAGGATAACTTCTACTATCGAGTAGTCTTCCCACAAAAATGCCTTTCGTTTCTTTTTCTGAAAGTGCCGTACGTCACTTTACAATTACAGTAATAGCTACCACGTATTAATTAATATCGCTGAATACATACACTGCTAGCTCATTTCACGCTTATATAATAATACCTTTAGACATACAAACATAGACTGTTTTTAACCTCATTCAAAAAAGGAGGATACTCTCAATTCGTCGGAATTTATTAATGTTCCCCGATTAACCGAAGACGCCTAGACAGATTTAGAAAATAAGTTTTTTTTAAAGGGTTAATACTTCGCAGGTGGTCCCATAATCATCAGGTTAGGATCTGATGATGGGATCCTGGAATAATCGAGGGAACTCTTCAAATATTATAGGCACAGTGATTTGGGTATTTTAAATGGACCCCTAATAGGATCATGCGTGTGTAGACAGATGGATGGACAGACAGATAGCTGTCTGTCCATCCATCTGTCACAGCCTATGTACTTGGAAACTAGAGGACCAATAATAAAAGTAAAGTAAATATAGCCGTTGGATATCTATACTATTGTAATTAATAGTTAAATGATCCTTGGGAAAGATCCCACGCACTTCCAAGGAATCAGAAATAAGGCTTTCTGCTTTCTTCGGTTAAAATTATAGATAATGTGCAAGTTTCTATGTAACATACAGTCACAAGTTTCGGCTTTTGCGCCACACTGCTAGTCCGTAATGAATTTAACGGTTATGATATTAAACGTTTTGAGACACATGTCTATTTGCTGTTAATTTAATATGACTGGTTTGGATTACGTTGTGGGGATGAGGGTTTGTTTATGAGATTTGATGTTTCGAAAGACGAAGCGACCGACGTTCTGTAAAGAGCTGCAACATATTAGGTAAGTGTCAAAAGTTTATGCCTTAATTATTAGAGATATTGTATGAAAGTGACAGCTCGACCAAATATTCTGGGCAATTTTTTGCAGTTCACAGCAAAAAATATCGCAGAATATTTGATCACAGTAATTGATCACGCACAGAATAGACGCAAAAGCAAAACAATCAACAACTTTACTTTTGTTTAGCGTGTGTAAAAAATTAGGCCCTACAAAACTTAAAAACGACAGTACATTCTTCAACTTCTCCATTAACGTTCAGATTTTCTTTAGCCATTTTAAAAAAGTCTAACCGACAAAACCTATAAACCCAAAAAAAAACAAAACAAATGCCAAATACAAAGCAGAGTCTATAACCAAAACTACTAAACCGAAACAAAACAAATGCAAAATCTCAAAATCCTTTCTTAGGGGATGCCTACGTCATCTCAGCCCGATCGGTTTAAAATTGACAAAGTTTCATACAAACTTTCATCCCCTTTTTTATCCCCTTGGGGGTAGAATTAATCAAAATCCTTTCTTAGCGGATGCCTACGTCATAACATCTACCTGCATGCCAAATTTCTGCCCGATCCGTCCAGTGGTTTGGGCTGTGCGTTTATAGATCACTATGTCAGTCAGTCAGTCACCTTTGAGTTATTACTAAACCGAAACAAAACAAATGCAAAATCTCAAAATCCTTTCTCAGGGGATGCCTACGTCATAGTAGCTTTATGCATGCAAAGTCTCAGCCCGATCAGTTTAAAATTGACAAAGTTTCATAAAAACTTTAATCCCCTATTTTATCCCCTTGGGGGTAGAATTAATCAAAATCCTTTCTTAGCGGATGCCTACGTCATAACATCTACCTGCATGCCAAATTTCTGCCCGATCCGTCCAGTGGTTTGGGCTGTGCGTTGATAGATCACTATGTTAGTCAGTCAGTCACCTTTGAGTTATATATATTTAGAGAACATTTAAGATTTATATAACATTTTGCCTTCAATTTTTTTTCAATACAGCAAAATTATCGCTCCGTAATGCATTAATGGACTTATCGATAAAATGATAATAAAATACTGTGTTTAAGGCTTTAAAGGTGAATAAGTGGTTTATGATGGGGTGGGGCGACATAAATTTATGGAAAATGGCCTCGTTAATTCAAGTTAAATGATGTTTAACAAGAAATCACGAGGTGGCCCAACTCGGCCTTGATTTCATGATCATTTTAAACGAGGTGATCGTTTGGCAGGTGGATAGGTGATCGCAGTAATACGTAGGTGGAAGCCGGCGGCGGCGGTTGGATTTAGTTAAATCCTGACATAATCCGTTGGTAGCTGTTTACGGTTTCGTGCACCATGTATTGCAGAATATGCGTGTTGTTTGAGTTTTCACAGCACCATAGTGTTGTCACGTAGCGATACCGCTGAAGCTCCAGTCTAACGTTTAAATCAATACCGGTATTATTCTACGGTAACTGGACATAATATATTTTTTTAATATATTAGACCTAGAGGCATAGCTTGTGCGGGAATGAGTCTACGACAGAGCGAGCTGTCCACCAAGGTGCCTCATATGTCTCTTTAAAATGAACGTTGGAAGCTGTTCCCGAATTTTCGCAATGCTCTTGCTAAAAGCTTTTTGCGCTCGTTTGTGGCCAATGCTGGACAGAGCCTCCTCCAATGCTGGAGGCTTTTACCGTAATTACCACACTAGGCTAGGTGGCTTCGGGGTCGCAATATAGTTGTAGATAATACAGAATAAAGCTGCTGCCCGATTGCTGGTGATACCCCTTAGTCGGCTTTTACAACATCCGTGGGCTGTGTTGGAGGGATCGCGACCACCGTGGCATTTTTCAAAAGGGTATGTAATTGCAGTGCAGCAGCAGCAGGCATTTATTGCTATCTCTTGGAATCACAATATCTATATTTAACCAGTGATTCCACTTGTGAGTTGGGCTTTACCATATTACCAAAATCCATACCCGGAGATTTCATTATATTTAAAGAATAAGATTTGGGTAGGTACTATGATTCTTTCGAGATATTGCAATGAATGATTCCCAACAACTAGCCACATCAAAAAAAATATGTGTTAAGAATGAATCTGTTCTGTGTTTGGATATTATATGATAAGTATTTATTTAATTATTATTATTTCCATTAAAGCTCCCACCCCACATTGTAAGTTTTGCTTTGTTTGGGGATTTTTAGCGTTGTATTATACAAATATAACTAGCCATTTAACACTTTTTTTAAAGTTTGTAACAAGGGAACTAGATAGCAGAGATTATGAATTCTTGTCTACTTTTTACAGCAACAGCTCTAAAAGCTTAGTCAGATATCTTTTTACATTTAGGAACACATTTTAAGCTTAGGTAGGCCTTTACTCACTTTCTGCTGGACATCTTATTATTTGTTCTAAATAATTTTGTAAATACATAGGTACTTATGATACAATACACAGAATAAACATATATGAATGATCAAAAAATAATATGCCGTGTTCGAATTGAACCCACAATCTACAGCATAGAAGGCAAAACTACGAATAGCAGTTAGGTGAGTTATAGTTATATCTAACCAAAAGAAAGTAAAAGTATCGAATTCCCTTTTACCTACACGAGAATACATAGAAGTTCATATCCAAATGTCAAATCCTACAAATTCAACGAAGAGAAAGATTTCAGCAAGCCATACATTATGCATCAGCCAATCCGCTTACGTATAAAGAGTGTAACTAAAATGGGTATTTTTGCTCTGTTCCTTTGTTTTTGCCGTCACATCTAGTATTGGAGCACTCCGTCTCGATGAGGGTGTGATCTGATGCTAAGCGATTGCTTTCAACTTATAGTAATTTGTTATCATTATGGTTCTGAACTAGTCTTTCTATATTATACTTGTAAAAAGCCCGTCACTTTGTCTCCGTCACCCCGTGGAAATTTTCCAAACTCATTTCTAATTGTACTCCTACAATACCAAAGGAAGCTAAAGGAAACCTGAAAATAACAAGTCTCTAGAACCTCCGGTTTTGGCTGTTCGTTGCTTACAATTTTATATATTTCAGTTACAATAATGTAATGTTTGTATTTGACTTGGTCAGCTCTTGACCACAAACATTACAAGAACAAGAATGAGGTCTACGATGAAGCGAGAATGCCTGAATCTGATCGTCTAATGTATGATTCATGTCTAAAATAACCCCCAATCAAAACAAAATTGGAAGAATCCAGTGAGACTTTATTCTTTAAGTTTTTGCTTTTGCCCACGACTTTACCCACACGACCCAGATACAAACTAGCCTTATGTTCCAAAATATCATCTCCTTACCATATTTCATCTAGATTCGATTAGAAAAAACGTTACAAGCAGACAGACAGACACTTGCAAATGGCTAAAGTTAATGTATAAATGGATTCCATGATTTTCAGCAACAGGTGGAAACTAAAAATGATGATGATGATGATGACAATGGTATCGTTAGCACTTGGGCCACACCTCAATCGCGAAAAGCTGAATATATTCTGACTTCGCACCGCACCGTACCGATCCTAGTTACTATTCGTTTTGACCTTTCAGTGCTTCAGTTCCGCCCATTCCCCGATTATAATCTCCTCGATTATGGTCTACCCTAGTAAGTAGCTTTAGCTGTGTCTTTGGGGCAAGAGACAATTAAATTATTACCTTTAATTATGGTTTGTTCCAAGAAACAAGCGAAGTATGATATTATAGTCTTAGAGGAGAATCGACATGTTGCGCTGACCCTACCAGTACTATAGTGTTTATAGGTTTGATGATGATGATGTTTTAGGTTCGTTGAGTTTAGAATTAATGCTCTATTTTTTAAAGTGTATTCAAGATGTCAAGATAAAATGCTGAAAGCCGAATCTAGCGTCCATGATTCGAGGCGCAGCTTGCAAACGTTGTAATTTTCATCCATCCCATATACCCTCATTAAAAGTGATGTAAACTTTTCGTAAATTTAAAGTAACGAAAGCAAAACAGTTCGCCTTATTTTACAGTCGCTGAGTTATGAATACCTACTAGTTTTTCAGCCTTGTTAAAATGTGTTAGTAAAACATTTGATTTAGGTAATTTTGGAGTAAGCGTGCCCAGATGCCTACCCAGGCAAGCTCACCAATTCGTAAATTTCATCATGGTCTTCTCAAACGCACGCGATGTAAGTAATTTTATCGGTAATTTTCCTTCACCGTGGGTTACAATATAAAAGTTTTTGTAAAGATCCCTTATAAAACCTAAAAAAAAATCTAGCCAATGTTACTCAGGAATTCTACAGGTGCAAGAATTATCCAGGCACACCTCGAGATCTAGGGCTGACTCTACGTATATAAAAAACAGGCCTCGGAAACTGATCATGAGCCGCCTTTATCCATCAAATCCATGTGGCCGCAGGTGACAACACAGCTCTCAGTGAGGTCGTGGCCCATATTATACCCAGTTCAAGATCTCACCCATTTTTCATTCAGTTTAGGTTGGGCTTAATTTTTTCAACCTTTAACTGGTATAAGCTAGGATCATAAAAGTGTACAATGGTTTAGAGCACAAATCACATCAGGCGCTAGAAAGCTCAATCACTAGCTTGGGTCTGTCGATACAATCTTGCATAGAGAAGCCTCTAAAGGGGAACAGCGAGAATCGAGTACCAGCCGCGCGGACTGTGTCAGTGAGCTCTCGATGAAAAGTGGAGCATCGGGTGTGGGTCAAATGCGGACAAAACACAGCCTGCGTAGTAAAATGCAGAAAGGATCAAGTGAAAAAACATAGTCTCGAAAAGCAATTCAATAAATAAACTAATGATTTTTTAAAGTTATACTTCTTATGGCGCGTTTGAAAAAAATATATTTTTAAGCGATGCACGTGCACACCGACTTTTAAAAGCGACACCATGAAGTTGGTTGGTTATTGTCTCTCATGTTTTCATGAGTACTGATAATATTATTCAAGGTAGTTCAAAGAATAAAACAGTAATGAGGTAGTTATTCAAATATATATGAATATACAATTACGTGTTAATATCAGTAGAGATAAAAAAACATATTCACACAAAAAATATAAAATGTTATGTGTGTGATTTTAAATTATAAATGGTGGTGGATGATATTTTATAGTGAGTATTCGTGATAAAAGTGTTTTTTTTTATGTTATTACCATTTAAATGTTCATAGGTTTGATGTTAACCGTTTATTTTTATTTGTTTACATTGTACATTATTATTATTGCATTTGCAGATATTATTACAGACTTTACGACAATAATGTAGTCATCTAAATATACCAGACAAAAAATATATAACTCCAATTCTTATTTCGGGAAGTCAGTATGAAAAGGACTCACTCAGGGACAAAAGGCACTTGTTTTCGTTTAATAGACAAACTCCGCTCTTTTCTGTAACTTAAGGCACCTCCTGCTACACGGCAGAGTACCCCCAGAATACTAACTTGGTACACGGTAACTTTCGACTCAGTTTTATTTCACACAGCTCCATCTAGTTTCATTTAGTTCTGTTAAAGTTTGGTGGAAACTAAACAGGATTGAAGAAAGAGCTTTACCGTGCAGGAGTTTACTGTTGCCTAGCAGTATTTTGTTTATTTAATACCTAATTCTGGCACAACGTAGCATTACCAATTGAAATTTACTTTAAGGCGTTGGGACCGTGCAGTCTTTACTGTAGTAGGTACCCTGTAGCTCTAATTGCATTGTCCTTATAGTAGGTATGATTTTAGGTCGTGGGTATCGTAAAATTGATCTAAGGTATCATGACAACCATCTAATAACCCTCTTTTACCAGGTTTCATGGAAGGGTTTTCCGCTCAAAGTGGTAAGTACTCATGGAATACATCATGAGGCTCGAATTGGTAGATGACAGTAATGTAGGAAGTATTACCACCAAACCTATTTCGGCTGCCAAGCAGCATTGCTGTGTTTAGGTTTGAATGGTATGGTTTTCGGTATAAAAACGGGCACGCGAGGCTTAAAACATTTTTGCCCCAAGTTTAAGGGCGCAATACAGTGTCGCGTAGGTCGTGTTCTTTGTGGATGTGACCTATACATTGAGGCTTTGTTATAGACAAGAGTTTCACTTAAAATCAGGTGCGCTGCTTGTTTGTTCTGTCTCCAAGTAGTATATTATAAAAAATAATAATTACCACTATGTATATAACCCGAATCTATAAATCCATTGGTACACGAACGGGATAAGTTCCCACAACCTCTTAATGGGTTTCAATCCCCATCACCCCATCTATCCCTATTTAGGTACTAAAATGAAACGATTTACGAAAAACCGGGTACAGTATATCTTGCAGACCATTTCAGACGCCATTTGCAATTTAACTCAGACACGAATCAAGAAACTCAATGTAAATTATAGTGGAGTCGCGGTATTTAATTAGTCTAAATACATATTCATCGTTTGTAAGCTGGACTGACATTGTTTTGACTAACTGTGGAATATTCATATAATTTAAATAGGCAGAGAACATCTTCATAGCACTGCAATGCCACGTTTACAAGAATCGCATCGAATGAGGAACACCTTGTTTACTTTAATGAGAGCTGCTATTTTTGCTAAGAATGAATAATTAACAGAAATACAGGTTGTGTTCTCTGGGAAACAGGTGCTGAATTTATATATTTTTTTATTGTACTATGGGGTAGCGCTTGGCTTTCATCTCATCTGGTTACAAGCCGAAGGTGGAGGTGCACTTCACCTGTAAACCTCAAAAAACTAAGGAGCTATCTTACCTCTAACTAAAAACTCTAAATGCCGGAACACAACATTTTTTTTAAATGAGTGATAAGGCGACAGAATTAGGTATGATGGTGATAGCTTGCCAGGCGAACTTAAAAAGTCCTACCACCAACCAAACCAAGCACAAAGTTGTACACCCCTGGGGATCGAACCCGGGACCTCTGGATCTGACACCGAAAGGCGAACCACTAGACCACAAAGTGGGTTATATGTGGCGGGTTATGTAAGAATTCAAGGGTATAGAGATAATTTAGTAGTGTGTTAGTGGGTGAAATTCTAAAAACATTAAAAAAATACGAATTAATTCTAACTTACCAAATGTGGTGCAGGTGCAGACAATTAAAAACAAAAGGCCGTTTGTAACGGTCCTTAGGTCTGACTGATTACTGACTGATAAAATAAATGGTTGTATTAAAAACAACAATTGTAAAAAAACATATGAATACAATTTGCAGCAACATTAGAACATATTGAAAAAAAATAAATTTGATTGATTTCAGCGCCGTGCCAACGAAACGAAAGCGAACCATGAAAATAGTTTAACTATATAAGAACAAAATATGTAGCTATGTTGAGGTCGTCCATAATTGAATGAATGAATTAAAATACTGTATTGCTTATACACCTTATAAATAAAACTAGTTAAATACATTTGCTTTTAAGCGATAAGATCGTCTCACCGTCTTCTTACAAGATAAAATTGTGTTGGAGAAGTTTCCATGGCTGATTAAGTGCAAATAAAAGCCATAATTTATCATAAATAAACCTATGTATCAATGTGAAATTTAATAGATAGATGCACTAAGCAAGTAGGTGATATGAGTTTTAATATTTTTTAAAATGGCGTTGTGGTCACGTGAACACGTTTGCGTTATGGTCACGTGGTATACGATGTTTCCTCAAAATAGTGAACCAGATTTTCATCAAAATATGTCACGGCTAGATTTTTAACTAGTAAAATCATACGATAGCTAGAAATAAACTCCACGTGTAAAGGAAGCGGCTGTCACCATAATTTACTAAAACGGCTGGAAGTGCCAAGAATTTACTGAAACATGCTTTTTTCTGCATTTTCAACCCTGTAACATTAGCACTAGAATTCAATTTAGATACTTCAGTTTAGGAGGTAGAAGCGAGCAAACTACGAGTATAAGAGCTTTGGACCATTATTTTAGCTGTTCGGTAAGATTGGATACGTTAACAAAGGTATATATATAAAGGTTGAAAAATAATGATTTGATTTGATTTGTTTTTTTTAAATCAAATCAAATCATTATTTGCATGAATACATATGATAGTGTGTACATAAGGTCTTAAAACATACGATTGCAAATGTACTCAGCCTGCATGCAGGCGTGCAAATATTAAAAATGTCATGCTAACGTCAATTATTACAATTATTTAATATATTTTTATGAGTTGTGCTCAGGTTATATATTTCTAAAGGGTAAAAGGTAAAGGGTATTTAATTATATGTTGTTTTTACTATGAATTAGTGTTAAAAGATTTAAAAAAAAAGTAAGACAAAAGAACATAGCGATAACGAAAACCACTTTAGTAAGCTTATAATGTTATGTAAATTACCGAATTTAATATTCGTGGACTCACATCTGGGACAATGTATTCAATAGTGTAAGGGTTCGTGTATATATTGTATAAATTTTTGAACGTAATAAAGTTTCGGAACGCAACTTCGATAAGCCTCCGTATCCGAGCCTGAAAAGATCTACGTGATTGGATCGAACGTGACGCTGCGATATCGCGTCGACCAATCGCGGTATTTGGTGAAACTGTTCTGGCGCGCTTTTCTGCCGTGGGGTTGCGATACAGGGAACCGAGAGGGGTCAGCCATGTTAAGTGAGTTAGAGCCCGTATGTGTGATTATAAGGTAACTGTTGTAAATGATTTTATTTTGTAATTTGTCTCCCGTGTCCCTGTGTACATAAACTGTGTTTTTAATGTTCATATGGCCTTATTATTTACCACCGAGCATTACAATAGGTTTTTATATATATTATTAAAGGATTAATTCTTCTAGCTTATACATTATTTTTTAATACAATATATTGGAACATCTACAATAAACCATCGAACTCGTACCTACTCTTGAGCAACAACCGTAAGTGATCGTTGAAATCCGAATGTATAGAAAATCAATATTGCATGGGTTATTAAAATCAATTTTAATAGGATAGTAAACTTCATGTGGTGGGCAATGCAGACGAAAACAGCGCATAAAATAATTATGAATTTTACCCACTCCGCCATTAGCCCTATGCTACTTGTGTTTGAAAGCTTTTAAACTACATTGTATAGGTGCGAAACGAACAACAGATTAAAAATTGTTTGAGATAAAGGCCAGACTACATTGGTTATTCAATATTTTTGCAACCCCAAGAAAAAGGTCGAGGGTTTTAGTAGTCCTCTTATCTGAAACAATGTGTCCTACAGCGATACTATATGTGCATGGACTTGCAGGATAAGTTCTTTTAATATTGTAGGGAGTTTTACCTTATCGAGACTTTCCTTAATCTTCAAAGTAATACTGAATACAAAGTTCATAGAGAGTCGCTTGCCTTTTTTGCATTGGGCAAGCTCTTGACCTCAAGGGTAGACTGGGCATTACAGTGGAGCAAGATTTCCCAGATGTTTCTTATTAAAGCAGTAGCACTCCTGCGCACCGATGGAATACAGCGAATTGCTTGGATTCGGACTTTGGAAGGCCTAAGCTAAAAAGATGTTTCTTATTAAAGCAGTAGCACTCCTGCGCACCGATGGAATACAGCGAATTGCTTGGATTCGGACTTTGGAAGGCCTAAGCTAAATCTAAACTAGGTATGCCTTAAAAAAGTTGCAAAATAAATACTGATTTGCGGGTTTCCATTCCCTTTCAAACCGAAATATATTTGGATCCAAACTCGTTTCAATACTTCGATGTAATCCACAAATAATCCACGAAGCGCTTTCACAATAGAGTGCTCTTTTTAGTAAGCGCTTTATCGATGATGTAGAGTTTTATGATTAAGGTTTCATTTTATCAATACTACGTACCTACGTATCGTGGCGGTCTTACCTACCCCTCCAACACAGCCCGTGCACGTCGTAAAAGCCGATACAGAGATCTCACCCTGCTTTATCTTACACCTTATACGGATAACCAATCCGCCTGCCATGCGTGGTGATTATAGGAACACTTTCTTACTTTTGGAAAATAATTTAGGCCACGTTTGATATTTTCGCCAGTCCTCCTGTCAAGCGTGGTGATTATGCTAAAACCTTCATGACTTAATGGCAAATACAAAAAGTAAAATGGTGTGGCGTTATGTATTTTTTTTTCCACAAATAAGAAAATAATTGCTGGTAATAAAAACATTAAATAAATAAATGCCGGTAAAGTGCGCTTCTACCTTCAGTCTTATCACAACATAAAACAAGGTGAGACAAAGACCAAGAATGTTCAGTGATAGTACTAGAAATAAATATAAACTTGATAGGTTTAGCACAGGTTTAGGTTAAATAACTTTTGTAAGATTTACGCTCAGGAAAAGTAAATGTCTGATTCTTAAGAAACTGTGTACCTACGATTCTATAATAAGCTTCCTCAAAGCGCCACCAAACTCTGCTCGTAAATTGAAATTGTATGTTTAGAATTATTTAATTAAAAGTGCCTACTACAACAGACATAGTAAGTGACTATATCGATGATAAGAACGCGTGGCCCGATGTTGCTATACCAGTTGACAGCTAAATATAGCCTAAGTTACTCAGTGATAGAATTGAGATCCAGGGATAAAAAACAGACCTCGCTACTGGTCAAGAGCCGCCTCTATTCATCAACACAGCAGTTAATTTATTATATTTCATTTCAACGCACTAGTACATGTTTGTAATTGAATTGATTGAAATTTATGATTAACCATCCAGCTAAGATAAGCATCCCCTCGCGCGTAGAGTAAAACTCTTTGCACAGAGACCTCATTATTAGGAAGTTTAAATGTTTATAAATTGTTTAAATTGTTAAAAGTTTCTAAATATATTGGTTTGCATAGAAACGTGTTTAACATTTGTTTCATAATTTGCTTCGCTTAGTATTAATAGCAACTTTCAAGTCAATCCATCAATGAATTCAAATGTATTTAAAAATCTTAGAAATATTTATTGAAAAATCTCTATTGTACTGCAACGGGACACATTATTGAGCGATATGATGAATTAGGTATTAAATCGTTTGCCTTGAAAAAAAATTACACCAATTTTCGTGTTCCAAAACCTTGCCAGATAAGAATTACATACAAACGTTTTACCCCTTTCCAACCCTTCAGAGGGTATGAAAAGAGATAATACGAGTAAGTTTACGTGATCCTTGCCAATGATATCGTTAATAACTAGTTGTTCTCCCAGAGCTGAGATCTTGTGATGTCTGGTTTGTGTTAAGTTAGCCACGGAGACTATCATACAAAAATAAAGTTAAGAAGAACTGGCTATCTTACCACTAAACCACGTTATGGCGACAGAATTAGGTAAGATCGTGGTAGCTGGCCAGGCGGACTTAAACAAAGTCCTACCACCAACCAAACCAATCACAATGTTGTACTCCCCTGAGGATCGAGCCCAGGACCTCCGGATTTGACACCGGAAGGCGAACCATTGTGGCAACCACCTAGGTAAATGAAGTCAACGTTCAAATGGCACCCCAAAAACATCCCTAGTATTATATTATTTTTGCACCAGCCGTGGTCGCGGGCAGACTGATGATTGCACGGCTGGTGCAACCCCGCTGACACGTCGAGATAAATATAGGTAAAATACGCGATAAATTATCGTTTCTCGAATAAAATAATGTGTTTTCATCGCGAAATTTTAAAAAAACATCCCTAGATTCAATAAAATCCTTGACTATCAAAACAAAATATATCAAATTTGTATAGATTGAAGCAACTAAACAGTATGTTAAAATGTAAAATCCTCATAGCTCTTTTAGTAGTAGTTCTGCCTTCTGTGATGTTGTGGGTTCGATTCCCACCCAGGCCAAACATTTGTGTGATGGCTTGTTCTCTGTTGGGTGTTGTACCATATGGTAAGCATAATTATGGTAGCACCTCGGATAACTTGATCCATTACAATATCGCAGGCAGCCCTAACATCATCCTGAATCCATTGTTATACTGTGTACATAGGGCATTGTTAGCCTGTACAGACAGTATTTGTAAAAGGAGGTGGAGTGATAGTTTTACATGTACATTATACTTATACCTGACATAATTTAGTCAAATCACTATTACCCAATACTTTCACAGTAACAATTTGTATAATGACCGTCTCTAGTCAAAAATACGATTGACAGCAAAACTCAGTAAATGTGGTTTTGATCAATGTCCATAGTCAAAACTACGATCGATTTCAGCAGTCAAAAGTGGTTTAGACTGGTTATTCGTTTTGACTGTAACATAGATAATATACATATAAATTACTTAATACCCAGCCATGTGACACAAAGTGGGTCGTTTACAGCCCACACAAAAAAGGTAAAAAAGAGCTAACCTAACACTGATAACAAAATATCTATTACCAACGTAAATAGAAAACCTTTCAATACTCCATTACCGTTACCCAATCAATCTGAAGGTACATTAATTCATTGAAGAAACTCCGTATATCTCAGAAGTCTCAGAAAATGTAATGAAATAGTCCTCCCTAATCTCACGCTTGTGTGCGACAGATAATGATGTCGCGCGACTTATGTCCTGTGGTGGAACTAACAAGAAATAGCGGTTTGTTTTTTGATTTTCGGACAAACCTAAATGGATATCAAACTCGTGCAAAAGATGAAAAATAATTACTACATACATAAAACTATACATTTTACACAGCGCCATCTAGTCCCAAATGAAGCACAACTAGCTGTAAAGTTTGTAGCGTATTAAATAAATAATAAATAATAAATCATTTATTTGTCTCTCACAAAAGGTATTCTGTGTATGGTGTGTACAAAATTACGGATCGAATATATACAAGATGTTATGATTATATAATTATGGATCGAATATATACAAGATGTTATGATTATATAATTAAGTATAATATTTGTATATCGATACTTCACGTCTTTCAGGGTTTCGTACACAAAGCCAACGGAACCTTCTTGACTCTGTAGTCGGCCCGTCCATCCGTGTGTCTTTTAAAACAAAACAGTAGAACGGTTAAAAAATACAATATTTATTCATAACGGTTTAATATTTATAAATATTTATTAATGACAGATTATCAAAAAACATAATATGTAAAACAACGAGCTATTATTAGGCCATCGTAAATTAGCAATCAATGCAATCAAAATTTGCATGCACTGCATGTAACTTAATCCACTTGGTGAGAGGCCTCACAAAGATGACCGACAACGCCAACCGATAGGGTAGGTACGACACTGATATAAGATAGCGATGTTGACAATAGATTACTAGATTCAATATAGATAAGCAAGTAGGTATTGTTAGTAAACATAATCGCTATGTGGAGAGAAGTTTCGTGAAAACATTCCTGTGACTGTGAAAAGTATTTTGTAGATAAGCATAATAAGATCAAAATATGGTTTTCACAAATGTTGTCTATCCGATCGACAAAACAGTTCTTGCAGTGCGTATAGTATTTATATAGTATGTAGTAGTTGTTTCGATTTATTAAGTTTATTCTCATTACGACAACAAAAAAACAATTAAAAACTACGAATTATTTATTCGTAGCTAATTATTCTAACTGAAGGTTATTGTTATAGAATCTCACCTCTCGAGCCTTGGACCAGCCGGGCGGTTCTACGTAAGTATTTCCACGAGGGTCCCGGAGGTAATATCATTTGCTTGATTATGACCTTTTCGGATTTGTTGGACAATGGAGGACTGTGCCGGTGCCACGATTTTCCTGTTTAATCAATTTTGATCATGCTAAATTGTAAATTGTTGGCATCACAGTATTATAATTGTGTATTGCAAATGAATTGCCCTTCGGTACAGTGTAGGGTAAAAATCCAAAAATACTGTGATAAGCGCTTATATCCGTTCACTTTGGCAAATAGGTGATATCCATACCGAATCCTTCCCTTTCCACCACTGGACTAGCAGACGTACGGCAGGTTACAACCCATACCTGGTAGATGTTCCAGTGTGCCGAACACATTTAACAAGCCTCATAGCTCAGTTGGTAGTATCTCTGCCTTCTGAGCTGTAGGCTGTGGGTTTGATTCCTACCAGGGCAAACATTTGTGTGATAAATATAGATAGTTGTTCTGTGCTTGGGTGTTCATATCATTCATATTCGTATCAGTTCGTATCATATAGTATGAATGTATTTTATAAAATTGTAAATACTTTTTGTAAATATGTATTCTATCCGTAGTCTAGTTCCCATATAACAAGTTATGCTTAGTTAGGGGCTAGATGGCGCTATGTAAAATTAATGTCTTGCAATATTTATTATTAATATTATAAATTTACCTTCATCAGTTTTGGTAAGGAACGGAACTCGTTGCCCTTGTCTGATTTTCGGAACTAGTACAATCTTGGAGTATTCAAGTCTAATTAGGAATAGGTTCCTTTAAGACAAGCGTGCTCAATCTAACGCCACACATCTTTACTTGTGTATCAAGTGTGATGTCTATCAAATGATCTGGTGGAAAACTACGTATACTGCATTCCGTCATGCTTTTACAATACAATTGCACTCAGATATAAATTTCCGAGAATATATATAACAAATATATCGACAGCCGTCATATGCATACCTACTGAAAAATATTAGTTCTCAATCTCAATAGTAAGAGCCCGCGTAGAACGATCTCATCTGAGTTTCAAATAATGAAAAGGTGTAACCGCACTTCATCCGAAATCCTCAACAAACTGAGGAACTGGCTATCTTACCTCTAAATGCCGCAACACAACAATTTAAGAAATGTTGTTATTGTGACAGAATTAAGTAAGATGGTGGTATAGCCAGGCGGACTTAAACAAAGTCCTAGCACCAACCAAATCAATCACAATATTGTACTCCCCTGGGGTTTGAACCTGGGATCTGACACCATTGGCCGAACCACAGAGGCGGTCAAAAGATCTAATACCACTTCTTGACTTGACCTGACAAAAAATTGCAAGGTAGAGCAAGTTTTTGTCAGTAATTACAACAAGCTTTGAGAGACAATTTAATGACATGAATACAACTGTTTACAGTTCACTTTACTGAACAAATTGTGATGAACAATTTATTCATAATTTAGAATTCAGAGAAAACCGATTAATTCCAGCGTCAAATTGAGATCCACTCGTGGCATTCTGAACCGTAATCTGATAGTGTAAGGCCTCTTGCAATCAGTTCTGAGTTCATGCTTCTAGTTTAAGGTTCAAATTGAACGTATTCTCTATTGAATTTCAAGGTATAACCTGATCATAGAGCCCCGCAAACTACGACCGTCTGATTTCTGAACTCGGGTACAAATTCAGTTAGGCACGTGGGTCGATTTCAGCCGCATGTAATATGATGTCCTTCGCCAGATAATTCGCCGTGCTCTGGTGCTGCGCGGGACAGTCAGTGCCGCCTACTCCTACATCGTATAGATCTCATCCCAGAAAAACAAGCTATTTTTCAGCTGTTACAACAGAGGAATAAGTCAGTTTTTTTATTTTTTTACTGTACTACTGGGAAGCACTTGGCCTCACCTGGTAACATGTTATGATGAGACCGAAGGTTGAAGCGCACTTCATCCGGAATCTTGCAGCCTAAGTGCCGGAACACAACAATTTTAGAATTGTTGTTATGGCGACAGAATTAGGTAAGATGGTGGTAGCTAGCCAGGCGGCCTTAAACGAAGTCCTACCACCAACCAAACCAAGCACAATAGTTGTACTCCCCCTGGGGATCGAACACTGGACCTCTGGATGACGTCGGTGGGCGAACCACTAGACCACGGAGGCGGTTAAAACGACCTATATACACACATCAACATTGTCTAGGAATATTCCATTTCGAAATGATTTGCTTTTTAGAAAAAGTTTATGTGTGGAATTAAACCTCTTTTGTTCCCTTTTCAAAATTTAGAAAAAAATAAAAATAGAACGCAATAAACAAAAGATAGAATGGGGACTCCGATTTAAATTAAACAACGTTAATTTTGCCTGAGATAAATTAACTTTTATTTAATTATCAATTAGTGCTATCTAAGTAATTTTTAATTTTAACGGATCTTGTGATATTCGTAATGTCATGGAACGTCGACGTTTAAGCAGAGAAGAAATGATAAGAGCGATAGGCATGTTACAAGCCGGTGCTATCCAACGCGTGGTTGCCAATACCCTAAACACCAATCAAAACGTAATTTCTCGATTGTGGTCACAGTATCGTATTACTGAGGATGTAAGAGAGCACCACACTGGAAAAAACGAGTAACCACCCCTAGACAAGATCGTTTTCTCCAAAATTCCGCCAGGAGGGAACCCAATCTCACAGCAAAGCAGCTAGTGCAAAGGCTTCAGTCAGACCATCAGCTGTCAGTCAGCGACCAAACCGTCAGAAGAAGGCTACATGAAGTCGATCTTCATTCTCGTAGGCCGCTTCGTGTGCCAGCTCTATGACGAGGCAATCGCGGAAGGCAACTTCTTTGGGCTCAAGAATATTTGTTATAGAACAATGGCCAATGGACAATGGTTCTCTTTACTGATGAGTCTCGGTTTGGATTCCACCCCGATTCACGAAGAACACGTGTTTGGAGAGTTCCAGGCAGAGAAAGTCGCCTCCAGCAGCCATAAGAGGTCCATTCGTACCGAGGTGGGACAATCATGGTTTGGGCGGGAATTCGTATTGGCGCGCGAACCGAGCTCATTTGGATAAGAGGCAGAGGTCATAGAACCTGTGATCATCCCTCACAGAGTTCAAATTGGACAGGAACTTCAGCTCATGCATGGTAATGCCCCTCCACACACGGCGCGTTTGGTGTCAACTGATGCCCTTCAGGAACATGTCGCGGTTTTGGACTGGCCTGCACAGTCACCCGACTTAAACCCAATTGAACACGCTTGGGACATGTTACAGCGAAGGGCTTTCAGTAATTTGCCATCAAATTTCACCACAGAAGACCAACTTTTTTGCCATTTAAAAAGAAATTTGAACATTTTTAGTACAACACCTTTGACACCTATAACTTCTAGATTTCTTAATAGTAGCGTGTGGCTTACAGTGTCAAAGGCCTTTTTTAAATCAATAAAAACACCTAATACAATGTTTTTATTTTCATTATTAGATCTTATTTTAGTAATTATGTCAATAGTTGCGGTAAGAGTGTTACTTTTAGATCTGAATCCAAATTGGTGTTTGTAAATAAAATCTAAAATCGGTCTATAATTTTGCGGGTCACTTTTTGAGCCCGATTTATAAATTGGAGTGACCTTAGCTATCCTTAATGATTTTGGGAACTCCCCTTTTAAGATAAGTTTATTAAAACATTTAGTTAGGTATTTAACCAACTAATCTAACGAGTAAAAGTAGCAAAAACAATAAATATTACTCAAACAATAATTTATTTATCAGCTCATCTACAGCTGCTTTCGGACCCAACAAACGTCTGCTCCTGCCCGTACAAGCAAACAGATAAATTGAATATTTACTATGCACACTTACAACTAAACCATTTAGCGATTACTCAATTCATGCTTAAGTAATGTTAAATGCTCATTTAACATTACTTAACAATAACAAAAACAATAAGTCCAAAATAGACTATGGAATGTACCTAATACACTTAATTGGGCTTCTTCTAAATGATGTGTTTAATTTAACACAAATTTTCACAAATATTACGGTGATAATTATTAACTTAATATTACAGGACAAACATTTTACACAGCGCCATCTAGCCCCAAACTAAGCATAGCTTGTAACATGGGAAAAAGATTACGGATAGAACACTTAAGTACTATTTGTTAATACATACGTACTATTATGATACAACACCCAAACACAGAACAAACATCTATATTCATCACACAAATGTTTGCCCTGGGTGGGAATCGAACCCAAAGGCAGAGTTACTACTAACTGAGCTATGAGGCTTGTTGAATTGGATTCGTGAAATCAGGTATCACGCACTACAAGCAAAAAAGATGGATGAAATGAGTGACAACATGCAGGCCCAGGGGGTAAAAAAGGAAAACCTAAAAGGGTCCTAATATTCCCTGACGTAAGATACGTGAATGGAAGAAAATAACTGTGTCTGAGGGCTAATCAGGTACGTGTTGCTCATATTAGTACATGAGCAACATATTGCCTTTTTTTTTTGCCTTTTTATATTTATATTTATTATTATTTAGTCTTTCCTTCCGTGACTCATCTTGGAATCATTATTTTGTGATGTTTTTTTAAGGCAAGAAAGTAAACCGGCTAAGAGCAAACATGCACACCGACTGATCCGACCCTCAAATCAAGGCATAAAATCAAGTTTTGTGGGGCACCCATCCTTTAATGTCATGTTGTGTCGTAGTCTTATTTTATTGTTATAGTGGCATGTGTTTGTGTGTGTGTATAAACACAAGCACAAACACATTCCGTGAATATTTTCAACAATCTATAAATACTGTTCGCAAGATACAGCCTGCTGACAGACAGACGAACGGATAGCGGAGGATAAGACATCAATGACTTATATAATTTAGTTAATTCCTGATCTTAAGTATATGTTACTAATTAGTATTGCGCATGCTAGACTTTAGTGAAATATGAGAGCATTATTTATAATTAGTATTGATGACCCTCATACAAAGCTTGGAGCATTAAATATTTTTGAATTCGAATTTGAATAAAGTAATACGGTCCCGTTGGCAACCTTTGGGTACAGAATCCTTAAAATGTTGTTGAGACTGAAATCATACGACAATATTTAATCAACAAAAAATTAATTGTGATTTATTTGGCACAATGATGTTCATCAAACCAAAAAAGATGTGTGTTAAACAGTCCATCAATACGTGTAGCCAGACCGTGGTTCTCGCAAGGTTTCACCCACCAACATTTGCTCGGTACAAACAGCATCTGATCAAAGTCGGTACGTTTCAAGTTAACTACGCGTCTTTGCAATATACAGAGATGTTCGGCCGTGTGTGCTTTTGGGAATCAGGCTTATCTACTCGATACCATCTGCTGGTGATTGCACTCTGTACAATATGTAGTACGAATCAGAAGCAGAACTGAAAGTTATATAACTCAATGGAGTAATATCAGTTTCAAAACTAACGTGAGTTGAACATTACTTACTGTACGGTTATGTTGATGTAGGTCCAGTTTCAATTTAACATCGAGATTATTTAATTCCTAAATATTTTGTGGTCTAATATATCTATTGTGTAATAATTTAGCCTAAGCCACATTATCATCATCACAATTTTAGCCCACATGCGCCACTGCAGAACATGGGACTCCCTCAATCGACGCCACGAATATCAAGAACTGAGCCGCCTCCGCGTTGTCGGTCCTTCGAGTGGGGGGCCTATGCATACTCCGTTTCGCGTTTATTCGTGGTCGCCATGCCAGAACCTTTGCTCCCAGTGGTTATTGGTTCTGCGAGCTAAATGGCCTGCCACTTCCACTTCAGAGTTCACTTCAGAGTTGTGTCTCTCTTTCGGATATATATATATTTTATCACAAGAAATTCCAACTTTATTCATAAAGCCTATAGTGAGCGGCAACATCTCTGATCCGTATATGTCATTACTGGTAATAAATACAAACTGATCAAATCCTTTCGTCTTGAGTGTCTGCGGTGTCTTTGTCGACAAGATATTTTGATACTCTTTATCGAAGTTGGATTTACCTAGTTGGTCCATCTGGCCTAGATGATTTATAAATTCGATAACATCGTTTCCAACATTGACAGGTATGGGTGCAACATGGGCGCTGTAAGGAAGCTGCTGCTCGTCTTCTGGTGATATCCCTTAGTCGGCTTTTACGACATCCATGGGTGAGTTGAAGGGGTCGATTATTAAGCGATCGCCACGGCCCTCACTGTCAATACCTTCTCATTATATTGTACAAATCATACCTTGCACAAACACGAAACAAACATTTTTATTCTTCAAACTATACATTTTTTATCCAGGTGGGAATTAAATTAGAAAATGAAATTAGGTATCTAAAAAAAATCTAATTTTCTATATGTGGTTCTATAGACTAAAAACATTATTACATGTCCACCAACAGGGATCCATCTTAAATAGTATACCTACAACTAACTTTAGTAAAGAAATTCTTCCTCGACTGATCATCTGTTAGACTTGGACAGTTAACTTTTCTATTATGTACCTGACCTTTACGAGTAAAACCCCACAATCTCTTTGTATACTTTTTAATTAACAGCGGCAGTTTCTCGGTTAATCTGACTCCCTTTTTGTCCATATTATTCTCTGAGATGATACTTAGAAACCCAGTGCGGCGCGGTGCATCCCTGGAACCCTGTGGCACCCCGACCAGGTTTCACATTTCCCGGGACGTGATACCGAAAACCCTGACTGAGCAGCGCGTGACCAATTCATGATGAAGCCAATTGCGGTGTCACTGGCTACAGACCGTATCTGCTGACACTGCGCTTACCACTCCTTGCTATTTCATCTTTAATAGTAGCTAGTTACACGCCAGAGTTAGTACCTACAATCATTCTAGACAGAATATTACAAAAAAATGTTCACTAGACATTTTGCACATCGCCATCTAGCCCCAAACTAAGCAAAGCTTTTAATAATGAGGAATATATGTAAGCTCATATACATTCGAAAATTATATATATACTTGGTACCGTTTTTATCTATCTATGTAAGGTTCCGAGGCATTGTAAGTGTAAAATACAATATATTTTTTTTCTTAAATTTACAAGACACGTGACATTTGCCAAATTCATAATTAGACAAGATGTACATTTTTCATTTTATTTTATGGAGTCAATAAAACAAATTAACCCTTGTTATGTATTATTTATTGATTAAGATATAACAATGGGCGTAGCATATTCATAGAGAGATCTAAACCCAGCAGTGGGAAGTAGTGAGTTTATTTGTGGTTTACCATTTTTAAATATGAATGAAGAGTGTGTAGCCGATTCATATTAGATATCCCGGAAAGAATCGAACCCACAACCTACATCGCAGAAAGCAGAGCTAACTGGGTTGTGGAGCCAGTAAGTTAAAAGGTATGTAGAATGTACTGACAAAGTTATCTTTTATTCAAAATGTGTACCTAGTTAAATGGCAAAGTTTTCCTTTGTTCCTGTTCTTTGTGCCAGCAAGAAACATAATAAGTATTCAAGTGTACTTACTGCCTTTCTTTTTAAGTGAGCATTTTAAATACCATTCGTTTTGTTTATGTCTCATTTTGTATGCTTTGTATATTTTTTGCGAGTTGTGCTAGAAAATACTTTATTTTAAATGAAAGTCTTAACTGAATTAAAAAGTACAAAACCCCTTTCTTTCACGGGTGAAAAGGGCGAACAAAGTCATGTAGGCAGACCTCTAGATATTCTAGTACCTTTTGCAGGCGTGGAAATAGGCAAAAATATATTTTGTTGTGTATTTTTATACTATCATATTTTTTATATTTTAACACCTATTCGCCTATTAAGCATGGAGACTAATGTTGAAATATACTTCAACTTTTGTTAAAAGTAAAAAAAAATGTAATAATAATTCATTTATATAACGTTTATTTGAGACCAGTAAATAAATATTAGGATTATGTCCATATAATAATTAATAAATACCTTGCAGTCTAACATACATAACTATTTAAAAAGGTATTTTCAACGGAGGGATTCCGCCATGAGCCACTTCCCGTCTGTAGACGAGTTAAGGCTAAAGCGGTTGAGGCTCAAGTCCTACAGTATTTTTTTTCGGAAGGATAATAACATTTTTTGAAGTGAAAACTTCTTTAGGCGCTTAGGGCATTTATTGAGATGGGAAAAAACATGTAACTCGCTACATACACGTTACCGACACTACTTTTGACACATTTGACTTTAAACACATTGTCACGCCATCTTTACGATCCTAAGAGGTGCGGGTAAGGACCGTTCGAAGATGACAAACTTCAAGTTTTAACCGCATCTGTGGTCTAGTGGTTCAACCCACCGATTTCAGATCCAGAGGTCCCGTGTTCGAACCCTGTACGACGGTGAAGCGCTTGGTTTTCATCTCACCTGGTAACAATTTGAAATAAGGCCGAAGGTGTAGGCGCACTTCAGCCGAAATCCTCAACTAACTGTCTTACCTCTGAATGCCGGAACACAACAATTTGAGAATTGTTATTATGGCAACAGAATTAGGTAAAACGGTGGTAACCAGCCAGGCAGACTTAAAAAAAGTCCTATTACCAACCAAACCGAGCACAATATTGTACTCCCCCAGGGGATCGAACCCGGGACCTCAGGATCTGAAATCAGTGGGTTGACCCACTAGCCCATAGAGGCGGTTGCATTGTATGGGACCCGCATTCCAATCCGGAGGTTGTGGGTTCAAATCTAGTCGTGCACATAGGTGCAATAATTTTGATTACGCACATAATCTTCCGATAAACTGATTATATGCGCACTTGACACAAAAACACTCTGTAGGTCACATGAAGAGGAAACCGTAAGGAACCTAGAAGGAATTTCTAGGATCAAAAGTTCGAATGGCATGTGTCGTTGGCTAGTATTAAATACTAGCTACTTGCAAACCGTGGGCATGTGCCGAACATAAGTTTATACGTGCCTCTGACTACCCCCTAGTAGGTGATCCATAAGATTCAAGCTCTCAGTAGTTATTATAGGTAAATCTGCGAAGGGAAAAATGACTGAGTCTGATGGTTTGTTTTTTACATCAAGGTAACAATAATAAGCGTTAGTAAACTCCAAGCTCAAACTTAGTAGATATTTATGTTTTGACTATCAGTGATAAGAAGCATTCTTCGAACATATATTTACTTAAAATTTAAATTGGCAACCTGTTACTTTTAAAAGCCCATTATAATTCAGATAGATTGACAGACAGACAGACGAATGAAGAACAACATTTAATAATAATAATACGTTAGCCTTTGAGCACGATCCTGAAAAAAAAACAAAAATCTGAGCTAACGATTTATTTTCTTGTAGGTACCAAAGGTACTCGTACTTTAATGTGATGCAGATACTTATTTCTATCTACTTAAACAAGATGTTTCTTGTTCGTTATAACAAAAGTTTCGCGAAACGATTTACATTTTCTGTTAGGGCAAGATGCTACTGAAGTCGATCGATACTTACGTACAGGTGTGTTCTATGGGATTTGTGTTTGTTTGCGAATCGTTTCTTGGTGGTTAGACCAGTGAATGGAATCAAATGATTTAATATAAATAGTCTGTAAACGTCATACGTCATAATACCCTTATTGCAGTATGTATACCTACATAGCTTTTCTTTTGCCGTAGTGATCCAGCCAAACCCCTCAAAACGACCGTTGTTATAAAAACTGTCTGAGGAATCTCTACCGAGGCAGCAATCGCTTACTTCTGTGTATAAGTAACGCTTAGGTCACCAAGCCGCCTGCCGAGCGTGGTGATTATGACAAACCCTCCAAGGTTGGAGAAGGCTTTGTTCAGGTTACCTTCAAGTGTTTAGACGGTACTATTTTCTGGAGTCAAGTTAAAGCAAAGTGCTTTTAGTCTTCTCATACCGTCTATAATGCTAAGTTGGAGAGATATTACCATTTTTTTTTGTTGTAAGTACATGAATGTACATTCATTCCAACTTGGTCGAATAAATCCAACGAAATGAGACTGCCCACTCGGGATAAAACTAATGGGCGATAGCTGTACCGGGGTAATGCGGGATTCGGGGAGAAGTGAGGTACGGCTCTTTTATAGAGGTGGGGCAATTAAACGGGGTTTTTTGATAAACTGCCTGCAAACTGCGGAATGAGATTTATTATGTTTTAGGCTTCATTAGCTAAATCAAACTTTTTAAAATAGAATTCCATGGCGGACCCGTAAAATAGAAGCTTCCTTTTTTTCATTTGAGGATGCGATAAGACGTGATAAAGGGTTTACAATAGGTAATTAACACCAGATTTCACCCTGCAATAGCCACCAATACTGCGACCAGCATCCCGCCTGCCATGTTTCACGGGCTGTCATAGTAAAGATGATGATGATGAAACAGAATAGTTACGAAATAATTGACTAGATCCGCCCAGGCGCTCAACACTGCCAACTCAGCCCGTGAATAACTTAAAGCCGTCTAAGAGATCTTACTAGAAGATGGACAGCTCCCGTTCGAGTTTTTAACCGCCTCTGTGGTTTAGTGGTTCAAACCCACCGATTTCAGATCCAGAGGTCCTTGGTTCGATCCCCAAGGGGAGCAATATTGTGCTTGGTTTGGTTAGTGGTAGGATTTTGTCTGCCTGTCTGTTATAACAGTTCTTAAATAAAAAAAAACTGTGTTCAGGCATTTAGAGTAAGATAGCCAGTTCCTCAGTTTATTAAGGATTCCAGGAGCAGTGTGCCTTCACCTTCGGCCTTATCTCAACTTGTAACCAGATGAAATAAAGGTCAAGCGCTTCCCAGTACAATAAAAAAAAGAGTATTATGGAACATATTATCTGCTTGCCAAGCGTGGTGATTATGGCAAAAACCCTCTTATTCTGGAAGAGTAATTATCTAGAACCCTCGTAAACTAATAATACTTAGTTTCTTGAATAAATGCTAAGTTAGTACAATAATATATTCTGTGGCAAAGCTAAGAGCAGTCGGTCGCGTTTAATGGGCCCCGCTTTTCCCGTGGATTTAAATCAGATTTACGAATAGACATTGTGTTTCGGAAGGCTAGGATAAGTGGACTTGATTAAAGCCTATATTATAACGTTTAAGTCAGGCTTCTCGCTTAGGCAATACATTCGGCTTGAAGAATTGATTTATTATCGAAACATCAATAGTTTGCATGAAATGAGAAAACTATATGAACGTATTTTCAATATTTGTTTTTATTATTTTCAATTGCGTAAGCATATGGTTTATGTGTTGTGCTGTGAGTAAGAACTGCTATATTTATTCACAAACAATTAAAAGTAATATGTACAATACTAAGTATTCTATCCATAATCTAGTTCACACGTCACAGGCTATGCTTAGTTTGTGGCTAGATTGCGCTGTGTGATATTAATACCCTGTAATATTTACTTATCTCTGAATGCGCCGTTTCAATTCCCCATCCTGTAGGCTCGTGTTAAATTAAGTAAAACATATGTTGGTGGCGTTAACTAATTTGTATTACTTTACGTAGGATTGTGCTCCGAAAATTACTGCAATGAATCTTGCTCGAGTCATTTTGTAATATTAGCCTAAGTTTGATGACAAAGTATTAAAGCAAGTATTTTTTTTAATGTACGACGGGATGTTCTTGGCCTTCGTCAAAAAGGTGGTATTGTTGACAAATGTGAGCTACTGACCAATCAGGGCCCCAATTCTACTAAACCAATCGCTTCACTATGACAATGGTATCATCGTAGAATGGCCACAATCGGTGTCTTTTTAAAAGTGAATTGGGGGTAACCAACTGGACCAAGCGTTTTATCATCGTAAAGCGCCCCCTGCAAGCCTCATAGCTCAGTTGGTAGTAACTCTACCTTTTGCGCTGTAGGCTGTCCTAATACTAATTAACATTATATAAAGCTTTGGTGAGTATATAGGTCTGCATATTCATAATTTTGAATAGATTGTATCAATCATTCCAAAGATATGGCCCAAATATTGTATTTATTTTTACCTAATATCTCTAAAACTACCCCATTTATCAAAGTCCCTCGCGACAATCAATTTATATTTATGTCATCTCTACAATTTAAATTTAATTAAATCGAAGAACCCCTCTTAAAAGTTATGCCGTCACAAACTTTTCTACATATACACAAAACTATATACAAATATACATCCATGCAGTGCCGGATGTCCCAAATTAACTCTGAGATCTCTTTCGCTTCGCTCATTCGATCAAAACTAAAGTTGATGTACCTAGGCATCGCTCAAGGCACTCTCATTAATTCTTAAGAAACTGTGAACGATTCTACAATAAGCTTTCTCAAAGCGCCACCAAACTTTCTGTTTGTAAATTCAAATTGTGCAAAGAATAGTTTTAATAAAAGAGCCGACTGCAAAATCAGTAGCTATAATAAAATATCAAAGATAAAAACGCGTAGCCCGATGTTGCTCTACCAATTGGCAGCCAAATCGTGATTACTCAATGTTCATTAAAAAAAATATTTTTTGCGATAAGTTGGTGGGTTTTTTATTTCAATATTTTTATGAAATGAATACCGCCTTCAAACGGAAATCCCTTTGGAAACCTGAACTATCTCTACCTAGATATATTAAAAAGTCCAATTAGTTGATTTTCGAATTTCCAGCTTGCACGATAAAACATTGGTTGACGGTAGGTAATTAAAGGTACACTTAAATCATATTGTTGATAAACCGTATGACCCCTTAGGTGCACCTTATACCTACATCCAGTAAATCCGTAAATAACCAATAATTGGGGAACCAGCGTATTTATTCGCAAAACTTTTTATCTTCTCTACTATGTAGAGCACGGAAACAGAGGAGAAGATAAATTTATCCCCTTTTGACATTTGTGGTGGAAATATGTCCTCGTATCAAAGCATGGACTATGCCTACCGTGGATAAAAATAGTCCCCGTTTGACATTAAGATAGAGAAAGGCTATCCACGATGCTATGAGATGGGTATTAATTATTATTTCAAGAAAAATATATATCTCGAGCATACTTTAACTACCTTTTGACGCGATAAATGCAAATAATGGAGCGGAAACAGCACCGAAGATATATTATTAGAGATGCCAACACAACCTTTCAGACAACGAATTCTAGCAAATTTTTCGTGTAAATAAGGATAAATAAGGATATGGCCCAGTATTTAACAAGCCTCACAGCTCAGTTGTTAGTAGCTCTGCCTGCTGCGCTGTAGGTTTTGGGTGCGATTCCCACCCAGGACAAGCATTTGTGTGATGATTATTGATGTTTGTCTATGTTTGGGCGTGTATTGTATGATAAGTAGGTAGGTATGTATTAAAAAAATATAAAAATAAAGTATATTAGTATTATATCCGTAATCTAGTTCCCATATTACAAGCTTTGCTTAGACTAGATGGTGCTGTGTAAAATTAATGTCCTGTAATATGTATTTATTTATTTATTTGAGTTAGGAGCTTAATAGCGCGATGAAACCGATTAATACTTGGGATGGTTTGCCAGTGCATGAGAAGGTTAGTACCTACCTTTAGAAGTCTACTACCTACTTGTTTAATTGTTAAATTCTAACCTAATTCGTTCCAGCTCTTAGTATAATACTAAGTAAATATCTGAGCCAAGTTAGTGGTGCCATCGTTAAAATGTATGTAAGTGATTTACCTAGTTGTTTATTATCATCAAAATATTGCTTCATTAAAAACTGCTTCATTTAATTATACTAGACACATGCCAAAGTGGATTATTTTTCCGGGAACGGAGAGTGCAGAAGGTATCTCATGGATTCCAAGAAAAACAACGGTCTTCCTGATATAGGTAATCGGCGCTATTGACTGCACCCATATCGATACATTTCCTCCGCCTTATTATTAATAAAAATTACCACATTACTTACTTCTAACCACTCATTGTAACACATAATAATACATACATACTATTACTGAATTGAATTCATTGAATTCCTGATCAGTAACATCAACATCGCCAAAACCAAAACAAAGAAGTTGAAGTCAATAATACAAAGACCTCCAGCAGCACTACTAAAATAAAATGTCACTTTCATGCTAAGAAACTCACATCAATAGCATCATATTAAATTAGACGTGTGATAAAATTAATTGATGATAAAGCAAATGAACGTACGATTATTCAAAATTGAGTGAATGTAATGACATTTTTATTTAATTTTCTTTGTATGACAAAAACGACGGAGAGAAAGGGTTTCTCCACCGTGGATAGAATATCCCCAGTCTAGCCCGTGCTCGGAGAGTAGACAATTTTGTCTCAGAGGAATAGATTTTTATCCTCTCCCCGGGGAGAGTTGTCTCCAGTCCATGCTAAGCCTGCAGGTGGGCTTGTCCCGTCTCCTAGTTGTATAAAAAAAAAGGTTATTCTTAGAATTTAAAACTGCAAACAGCGTAATTACCTAACTCTAAATAACTAAAGTACGACAGAAAGACTCAGTAGTTTCAACGTCCAAACAAACTTTCGCATTTATAATGACATCAGCGGAGTTTCCTACAGATTATAATATCTCCTCTTGGAAACGTCTAGGAAACTATAAGCCTCTAAACGTTTATAAACTTTTTAAATACAAATTGTGTTTTTTATAATATTTATATATTAGAAAGAAAAAATATGCCCGAAGTTAACGCGTATCTACTTTCACAAACAAAATCGTATAGACGTACGAAATCGTATGTCATACCTGAGCCAAAAGGAAAAACAGCTAAGCCCACTTTGATATTTACTAGGAAAACATTCGCTGTAGTCTAAATCGGTCAAGACAACATCATCATCAGCTCTTAACGAGTACCTACCTATGGTTATATATTATATTAACCTATTTAAAGACAGACCCGCGAGGTCTACTGCTCACAGATAATGTACCTATGTATGTTTATTAGTTTTCCCGCTACTGAACTTTACGCAAAATGGGACGTGTTGACGGTCAGGCAGTTCTTCATATTACAAGTAGTTCTCACTCAACACTCACTTATCCCCTACGACTCTAACTTAGTAAGATACAGACGAAGGAAAAGAAAAGTCTGTCAAACTCAGTTGTTCCGCACCAGCCTTTCCAATAACTTTATATGTTATCTAGTACCAATCCTATATAACAAAATTAACACCATTCACACCATTTATCCAATGTGCACATCTCAGTGTAAAAGTGTAACCTCTAAGTGGCTTAAAGCCCTTACTTATGAGGAGACTGAGAACCTCTTGGATCCTATTATCTAACTTTATTAATAGCAGCCCCCATATGGGGTACCCATTCCAACAGTGGATGCATGTGGGATGAAATGACGATGATGATGACTCACAGTTACCTTTAGATACCGAATTAACCTGATACATACACGCTGATCCACACACATCCTCTCACTTACTCACACATTTAATACACAAAAACACTCTCATCCATTATACGCACTTCCACTTATATCCAAGATGTGCCAAGCTTGTCTAATAATAAATTCAAAAATTTTGTAAAACAAAAGCTATCTAGGAAAGCTTATTATAAAATTTCAGATTACCTAGAAGATAAGAAAGACGGGCATTAAAAAAATGAATTTGCTCCAGTGAATAAATTATATATGTATCAGATAATTTTAAGCTATTGTAATGGATCATGAAAAAAAAAACTAGCCCGAGGTTCTTGCCTTTCTCCTTGTGTGCTGGTCGCGATTCCGAACAGGCGGTAGATTTGACGTTTCAAAGTGATCCTAAAAAATCTTACTGAATAAATATGTGACTTTGACTTTTAAAATACCTACATCACAAACAAGCATAATTTTCATCTTAATTTTAGTATTATTGTTCTCATATCGTTTTTACTTTATTCATATGCTATTTTAATCTATATTTTTATTATCATTAAGAATTATTGTTTTCTTTCAATTATTTTGTCTTTATTTCTGTTTGTTATACTTGGATTCTGTGGAGTGAGGCGACCTGGTGACCTGTAATACAGATTTTCTTAAACCTATCTCAGGCACCAGTCTCTTACAAAACAGGTACCTACAATTACAATTAGATTTTCTAGCAATTTTTATTTTATAATGATATATATCTATATGTATGTACCTGTGTTTGTTTGAGAAAATAAACATATATTTTATTTATTTTTATTTATTAGTTAAGGTTAAGATACACACAGATACAAGACCTTTTCCCATTTCGACGAACACACCTGACCACTACTTTAAGCTAATGATTAAATTATTAAATTATTTAAAATCTGTACCTTATCAACAATTGTACTATATCAAAAAATGAACTAGTACGTGTTGAGGTCGCGATACCAAACATCAGGCGCATAGATTTGACGTTTCAAATGATTCTGAAAATCGTACTGAATATTTTGTTTTTAGAAGTATAACTCATTCTTCTAAGTGTTAATAATTAGTCAATGTTTAGGTAATCTCGACGCTTGGAAAATGGTTTGATCTCAGTATCTGTGTAAAGTCAGTCATTTTGACATATACATCTACTATATTACGATGTTCTATGACATAACTTGAATTCAAAGAGCCAGGTCAGACATTTCATTGATAACATTTCAATGCGAATAACTGCATTTTTAGCTGGTTAAAAAGGCAAGTCCTGCTCAAAAAAGTTGCTGTCGGATTTTGTCCATTACTGAATTGCAATAAAGTTAATGATTAATTTCCTTTGAGTTCTCGTTAGATCTCAAGTCACTGGCAAAAGGAATGGTATTCCTTTGACGATTCATTCGTTTTCTATAGTCCATCAATTAGTATCTAGGAATAATATGCCACGTCGCCATTAGAATCGAAGTATATTTATATCCACTGTTTATGGACGTACAAACAGTACAGTCGATGGTCGGAGGTGGCGCTTTTCAGAAGCAAAACAGTAGTGTTTTATTTGTTTATTGGTTGCCAAGCGCTTGGCCACTAGCTCGTTTGAATGGTCATGATACAAACTGTAACGATAAGAATATAATTTTTGAAGCACAGATTTTGTTAAGTTCTATTGGATAGATAACACGATTACTAGTCGTGCCGAAAGTTATAGTAAGTTGGTTCATCCTACATAGTTTTATGCTATTTACCTCAACACCAACAACTGTATGGTCATTTTAAATCCCAAATAAACAAAAAAATATGCATCTGCTCCATCTATTTTTGATAAGGTAACTTCCACTGCGATGAGCCTGCCAATTTTGGTAATCCCTATAGTTTTCCAATTCAAATAATAAAAAAATAAAGTTAAAAAAATATCGAATAGATTAAAATAATGGAAGTCATCAGAAAATATTATAATAGAATGCAGTCTCAAAAACAATAAACCTTTCTGGACAGGACCATTATTTTATTATTCAGTTTGAAAGTGAATATCGGAAAAAGCTTGTCTATAAAGAACTGTTGGTGTCCCGCAGAAACCTCTTTTATTCACAGGTGTATTAGCCGTCTAAACCTGATAAAATGTAAAAATAATCAGTATCAGTACTGAGTACTCAGTATCTCCTTCAAGTAAAGACTCCACACCTTAAATTTGCTGATCACTTAAAAGACTCCTTCCTCCTTGTAAAGTGTATTTTCGGCATAAATGAGGAGTTTCACTTCATTTCACAGAGTATTTGAGCGTAGGAGGTACACGATGTAGATTTAAGTTACTAATGAGCACAGTGTGTACATTGTCACAGCTAACTTACAAACTAGCTGGCCCATATCGTGATCATTGGCGTAATTTCAAGAATTATTCTTAAATTGGGCTTTATCTTACTTTATTTTTCAACCAAGTGAGATAAAGGACAAGAACTTCCCCATCGCGCAGTAAAACAAAATGCTTTGCAGGAGTTTTGATTTATTTTTTTATATATGTTTGATTACTCAGCTTTACTTGGGGCTAGATAGCATTATGTGAAATGTTTTGTGATATTTATCTTACTTATTAAGTAAGGCGACAGCCTTAAGAAATCATGTAGTATATTAACTTAAATAACTACGTAATTAAAAAACAAATATTTGCTAAAGACTTTAGATTAAAGTAAAACACAAAAAATCTAACTTTATGAAAAACTGCATTACTCTTTTCAGTCTACGTAATTTTAATGTCTAACAGTTATACAGTTAGACTCTAACTGAAACATGTGTGTCTCCATAGGTGTCTGTCTGTACATATTAATTTTCATCGATCAAATTGTAATAATAAACTTTTAATTGTCTTGCGCGCGTACATTCACACAATGGAATTAATTAAAAACTGACAATGTGACAGCTTGACATCTGCTTTGCGTAAAAAAATATAACGGTGAGGTGAGATGAAGGCCAAGAGCTTCCCCTTCGTGCAATAAAAAAAAGTAGAAGTAACTATTTATTTTGTGCTGTGCCATTACGGAGAATTTACGTCTTAAGATTTTAGAGTTATTGACATTATTAGGGCGAGAGGAATTGAATATTTAACGAAATACTGTCGAGTATTTGGAGGAAATCAGATGATGCATGCTCATTGCGTGAACGAAGAAAGTTCCCAGGCATAAAAAGACTTCACCTACGGCTTTTTACCATTCGAGGAATAGGTAAAGTCTGTAAGAGACATTAGCGTGGATCGTTTGAGGTTCACCTACTAGTGGGTGGTCAGAGGCACGTCCATACTAACGAACTGCACATGCCCACGGTTTAGTAGTAGCTGTCATTCAATACGTGATAGGTTGCATGTGTCAAAGTCTAAGTCATTTATTAATTAAGATTTTTTATGAACATTTTGAAACGTCAAAACTTCCGCCTGTTCGGATCCGTGACTAGGTCACAAGGAGAAAGGCAAGAAACAGGCTAGTTAATTATTTGATGATCCATTCAATATTTAGGTATACAATTATGTTAAGTATACAGTTTTTTTTATTTTGATTTAATTTGATTTTCATCATAATCATGTTTTTTATGCTATGATGTACGGCGCGTACGGAGGTATTATCATAACTGGTGTTAAGTTATGATAAGGCCAAAGTTATATAAGGTAATTCGTACATACACGTTAAACATGCATTCGTACTTAACCATCCTTTTATGTAACAACTGCATTGCAATTCTGGCTTGAATGCAAATAATGGCTGAAATAATCTCGCAATGAAAGATAAATATTAATTTCAACGCAAACGGGAATTTTTCATTGAACGCAAATGAAAGGAAATATCAAATTACATTTTGCCAAGTTTACCTACTGTACCCTGTTTCAATATAAAGTATTTTTCATAGGAACATTAGAATACTTGCGAACGCCGAAATTCCATCCATAAATGCAAAAGGTACCCAGAAATTGCAAGTCTCCTTGACCTTTGCCTAAGATTAGTAAAATAGAATCACATCACACAGGCTGTGCTGGCTCGGCCACGTGCGAGAAACGGGCATACCTAGGAGTGCCGTGACCCAGATGCCGGTGGAAGAATGGGCGGAGAAGGATTTCCGCGCTCTTCAAGTTCCGGACTGCCAAGATGCGGCGCAGGACAGAGACCGCTTCTTGTCGCTCTATTGTGTCGGAGGCCAAGATCTACTTCGGGCCAGGGTGCCTGGGTTGTAAGTGAGTATCATCTTTGATTTGGGCTATGCGTTGATTTCAAATCATAATGACAATTTCATATAATATATATCGGCGCAAAACACGTGATGACTGATTAAAGCACGGAGTTCGTCGTCTAACATTATTTCAATAATTATTTACTGATTCTGTTTTGATCACTTTAGAGGTAACTTTTATGTTTACGTTTAATTCTAAGTGTTAATATTGATCATTCTAAGTTTTTAAAACGAATGTAATTCAATGTTTACTACAAAAATAAGCCTTGCTACGTCATGGCAGTTTTATAAGCTCGGCGCAAACAAGTGCTTTGGCGAGTATGAAATTTAGTATAAATACAGCCCGACGTCTCGACGAAAGTCATTACCGGTCGAGCCGTCGGACTGTGCAGACCTCAGAATAAACTTGGATTTGAATTCACTTTGAGTTTCACTTTGCCGCCACTATGATCAACCACCAGGATAGCGATGACAGTGACGTCAGCAATGCTGACGTCACGATTTTTAAAAAGCATCCTAATGCTATTTCTCCGTCATCAGAAGCCAGGGATAAGGAGTCGGAGCCACTTCCGATCCTAACCACTCTCTCTTCAGCTCGTCAACCACCTGAAAATGCACAACGTGTCGACTCCCAAATTCCACTACAACCAACAACATCGATTCCACAACGAGATACCCTAGATGATACCTCATCAGCTCATTCGTCGAAGCAAACATCAAAGGACGCCACAGAATTGTTACGTTCTACCTCGGACGTGTCGATACTTCAGCCACGGGTCAACTTCGGCACTTCACAACAATCTACGCAGCTACCGGTATCTGTTCCTCAACAAGCCGTTTTTAACATGGATATGCCCAACCTAGCCATAGGCGGTGTTCCTCCACAATTCATGATGCAGATGATGGAAATGATGAAAAATATGTCTGAACACCTGTGTAGTCAAAAACCAGACACAAAAATACGCATAAAAGATATCTACCTACCCTCATTCGATCCTGATACCAACGTAGGAATACGCGAATGGTGTCGGCATATAGACAAAGCAATTGAAACATACAAATTGAATGACTTTGATATACGTATGAAGGTTTGTAGCCTCTTAAAGGGCAGAGCCAAAATGTGGGTCGACGATTGGTTAGTTACTACTTCTACATGGGAAGAGTTGCGTAATAACCTCATTACAACGTTTGAACCAGAAAACCGATATTCTCGGGATATTGTTAGTTTCAGAGAACATAATTACGACTCATCAAAAGACATTGCAGAGTTTTTATCACGCGCTTGGGTACTATGGAGAAGAATTACCAAAGACAAACTGGGTAATGAAGATGCTGTTGAAGCAGTAATCGGTTGCGTAAACGATGAACGTTTGCGTATTGAGTTATTGAACGCGAGGGCAACAACAGTTCCAGAGCTCATTTCGATTGCATCTTCAATTCGGAAGAGACGTCATCAAACAAATAACAATCCCGGAATACCAAGTAAGCGTTCACGATTTTCAGATAACGCACAATCTACATCATTTTGTCACACTTGCAAAAAGACAAACCACACAACTGAACAATGCAAATTCAAACGACCAGAGACTAAGCAAGATCAAAATATGAAACAGGAGTCCAGGCCAGCTATTTCTACCTGCTCATTCTGCAAAAAATTGGGACACACTTACGAAGTATGCTTTAAGCGAGAACGTTCACTGGCCTCAAACGTGAACTACGTCTCTGGAACCAAATTGGCACCAATCACTATTAAAATAGGTACACAGACCATACAAGCCGTGTTTGATAGTGGCGCAGAGTGCTCAATCATGCGAGAATCAACTGCCGCAAGTTTACCAGGACAACGGAGTGAAAAGGTTAACTGCTTGAAAGGAATTGGACGGTTTCCAGTAATGTCGCTTACAACTCTTACCACGATCTGCATTCTAGATGGCATCAATGTTGAACTGCAATTCTACATTCTACCAGACTACGAGATGTCAACGGATATCTTGGTTGGCATGAATCTGATTCACAACACAAATCTGAGCATGGTGATTACATCAAATGGAACCAAACTGACTCGACTGCCATCGATTAACCATTTGAGTACAAATAACCCGATATTTGAGACCTTAGATTGCGATCTCACTGACGATAATGAAATTGAGAAATTACGTACTCTGCTTAACAAATATGAACATTTGTTTATACACGGATTTCCAACCACACGAGTCATGACTGGAGAATTGGAAATACGACTGAAAAACCCTGACATATATGTGGAACGGAGACCATATCGCCTTAGTCCAGTAGAACGAGAAAAAGTACGCGCTATAATCGATGATCTACTGAAACACAATATCATACGAGAAAGCAAGTCGCCATACTCGAGCCCCATCATCTTGGTCAAAAAGAAGAACGGTGATGATCGCCTCTGCGTTGACTTCCGAGAGCTAAATTCCAATACCGTGCGTGATCATTATCCCCTCCCGCGAATATCTGATCAGATTGATCAGCTGGCCAATGGGAAATATTTTACGAGTCTGGACATGGCGGCAGGATTCCACCAAATCCCTATTGCTGAAACATCGATTGAGAAAACTGCATTCTGCACTCCTGATGCTTTATATGAGTACATCACTATGCCGTTTGGATTATGTAACGCTGTTTCAGTTTACCAAAGGTGTATGAACAGAGCCTTGGTTCGACTCCTGGGAACTGCAGCACAAGTTTATGTTGATGACGTTTTAAGTAAATGTGCTGAATTTGAGGAAGGACTGTCATACTTAGAGCGAATTCTACAGGCCCTGGAGAAAGCTGGTTTCTCGATCAATGCTGAGAAGTGCAGTTTCTTCAAGAAGTCAATCGAGTACCTAGGAAACGTCGTTTCAAACGGACAAGTTCAACCTAGCCCAAAGAAAGTGGAAGCTCTTGTTAAAGCACCCATACCAAAAACATCTAAACAGGTGAGGCAGTTCAACGGTTTAGCGGGTTACTTCAGGAAATACATCCCGGACTTCTCACGTGTTATGATTCCATTGTACGAATTAACCAAACAAGGAGTTAAATGGGAATGGAATGAACGACATGAAGATGCAAGATCTAAGGTGATACAATGCTTATCATCTGCTCCGGTTCTGACGCTGTTTCAAGAAGATGTTCCTATACAGCTTTACACAGACGCTAGTAGCCTAGGATTTGGAGCAGTACTTGTCCAGGTGATTGATGGACGACAGCATGCGATTGCCTTCATGAGTATGCGAACAACAGACGCAGAGAGCCGTTACCACTCATACGAATTGGAAACTTTGGCAGTGGTACGAGCAATAAAACACTATCGACAATACCTCTATGGACGCAAATTTACGGTTATAACTGATTGCAATGCGTTAAAAGCCTCGAAACACAAAAAGGATCTTCTGCCAAGAATCCATAGATGGTGGGCATTCCTACAAAACTACGAGTTTGAGGTGGAGTACCGCAAGGGCGAACGTCTTCAACATGCGGACTTCTTCAGTAGAAACCCGACTGAAATGGTAGTCAACGTTATGACAAGGGATCTAGACTGGCTAAAGGTTGAACAACGAAGAGATGAATCACTGCGCTTGATAATGAACAACCTGTCAGACAATAATCCAGTTGAAGACTATACACTAGAGAACGATGTCCTGAAGAAGCATGTACAGAATCCAGTCTTTGGTCAGCAGCTTTGCATAGTGCTGCCTAAGTCTTTTCAATGGAGCATCATAAATTCATATCACACTGCACTTAAGCACCCCGGATGGGAAAAGACACTTCAAAAGCTCAGAGAAACCTATTGGTTCGAGAAAATGGCCACAACTGTGCGCAAGTTTGTGGATAACTGTATAGTATGCAGGACATCGAAAGGGTTATCAGGTGCCGTGCAAGCTGAACTTCATCCCATCCAAAAACCAACAGCTGCCTTCCAAGTGATACACATGGACATAACTGGAAAACTGGGAACTCAGAATGAACAACAGTACGTAATCATCACAATTGATGCCTTCACGAAGTACGTACTGCTCTACTACGCTACTGACAAAAGCCAGCGCAGCACACTAGCTGCATTAAAGAGGGCGGTTCACCTATTTGGCACACCAGTTCAAATAATCGTCGATGGAGGAAGAGAATTCTTAGGCGACTTCAAAGTATACTGTGAACGCTACGGAATAAACATTCATGACATTGCGCCAGGAGTCAGCCGAGCGAATGGACAAGTTGAGCGTGTAATGGCCACACTCAAAAATGCATTGGTGATGATCAAGAACTATGAGACTGAACCATGGCACACAACACTTGAAGAACTACAATTAGCCATGAACTGCACAGCTCATCGAGTTACAGGAGTTGCTCCACTCACACTGATCACCCAAAGGCAACATTGTGCTCCACCTGAACTTCTGAATCTTGTTAATATCGATGAACAGACAGTGGACATTGAAGCACTTACTCGACATGTACAACAAAAGATGTGTCAAACAGCCGAAAAAGACAGACAGCGATTCAATCAACGCAAAGCGAAAGTACGCCACTTTCAAAGAGGAGACTACGTTCTAATAAAAAACAATCCTCGAAATCAAACTTCTTTGGACCTGAAATTCAGTGAACCTTTTGAGATTTTTAGAATCCTTGAAAATGATCGCTACTTAGTCAAGCGGGTCGTCGGAAGAGGCCGGCCCAGAAAGGTGGCCCATGATCAGCTCCGACGCGCTCCTCAACCTGGAGATCAACACGAGGAGACTGTATCGGCGGAGGAGGACGATCTGCCAGCGCCTCAGGATGCCACTGCAAGCGAACCTGTACCATCCACCTCGCGTGCTGGGTTGCCGGAACAGCACCGCCGGAGCAGCGCTGGTGACAATTGAGCGGAATGAACACATTTCCTAATAAACATGTAAGTTCGTCTTCATGTTTATCACTCACAAAATTATCTTGGCCACGAGAAATCCACGAGAAATCTACGAGAAATCTACGAGAAATCTACGAGAAATCTACGAGAAATCTACGAGAAATCTACGAGAAATCTACGAGAAATCTACGAGAAATCTACGAGAAATCCACGAGAAATCTACGAGAAATCTACGAGAAATCTACGAGAAATCCACGAGAAATCCACGAGAAATCCACGAGAAATCCACGAGAAATCTACGAGAAATCCACGAGAAATCCACGAGAAATCTACGAGAAATCTACGAGAAATCCACGAGAAATCTATAAGAAAAAAAAATAACATTCACAAGTAACAGCCTGGTTACTTGTGAAAACCTACTCACCTGATTTATTAGTGGACAACTCGTCGGAGTTGCCAACAGATATCAAACTCTTCATTATTTCAGATTAGCAAAACCACAACGCAAGGCTGGTGCAGAGCGCGCACCGCCTGTCAGAATGCCCGTATCGGCGCAAAACACGTGATGACTGATTAAAGCACGGAGTTCGTCGTCTAACATTATTTCAATAATTATTTACTGATTCTGTTTTGATCACTTTAGAGGTAACTTTTATGTTTACGTTTAATTCTAAGTGTTAATATTGATCATTCTAAGTTTTTAAAACGAATGTAATTCAATGTTTACTACAAAAATAAGCCTTGCTACGTCATGGCAGTTTTATAAGCTCGGCGCAAACAAGTGCTTTGGCGAGTATGAAATTTAGTATAAATACAGCCCGACGTCTCGACGAAAGTCATTACCGGTCGAGCCGTCGGACTGTGCAGACCTCAGAATAAACTTGGATTTGAATTCACTTTGAGTTTCACTTTGCCGCCACTATGATCAACCACCAGGATAGCGATGACAGTGACGTCAGCAATGCTGACGTCACGATTTTTAAAAAGCATCCTAATGCTATTTCTCCGTCATATAGTTTTAGCATTACCTGTCAAATAATACGGGCCCCTCCACGTCTGTAAGAGATGTGTGAGGCACACATATGCTTACAATAATAGAAGCCTCCATCTCAGTACGTAACAGCAATGCTACGATCTCCAATCCACCTGCCAAACTTGTGTTTGGTTATGAAAAACCCCTTTTATTTTGCCAATCGATCCAGTTACAAGGATTAAATATCTCTGAGACCAAGTGGGCTTTGAGTAAAACAAAAGGCAGAAATCCCGAAACATTACAACGCATTACACTCATATTATAAACGCGAATATTTAGAGGTTTGTTTCTTCTTCACGCCAAAACTACTAAACGAATTGAACGTAAACTTAAGACTTGTATTGCACATGACTAGAAATAAAACTAGGATACTCTTCATCGCATTAATCAGTTAGTGTTGGGATGGGAATGAGATGTCTAGCACCTCCATACCGAGCTGATTAGTTCTTTGTTACTACACTAAAAAAAACTGTACGGAGTGAGCTGGAATTTCATACAGATATTGTTAGACAGAAATAATATCTGCTATTTTTGCTGATGTCACATAAAGTTGCTAAGCCCGATTGACCGATTTTGTTGACAAAATGACTGAACCAACTGTTGTTAAAGGTAAAGGTTTCAGGCTTTGAACATCGAAATAGCAAAAAAAATTTACTACTTCAGATAGTGATCAGAGATGAATCCTCGAAGGGGGAAAAGTCGTGAGTCTGTTACATTTAAATCTCAAGAACGTATCATAAAAGTAAACAATTCCCAGTTGCGTGATATCCCCAAATGTTCTCTTGAATTAACAATCATTACCAACACTCCTCCGCTGACACAGAATAACATAACAGTAGACTTCATATCAAAGTCCACTGTATCGCTGCATGATATCAAGCATTACTATAGACGGCCACAAGGAGTATCCTCCTTGTGGCCGTCTGTAGTAATGCTTGAGGATTTCAGAAAGTTTGTACAAGTATGTACGTTTTTAATTTCTTTATGGGTGGGACATTTGAAGTGTCATAAAATAATATTAAATAAAGAAAACACCTTTCTTTTTTACTACACTTTGTTTGCTGACAAAAATCATTTTGGAGCTAACCAAAACCGATATTTCCAATGCAGCCAGTGTCTTGTTCCGTCTGTTACTGGTCTGGAACAGTTGTCTATTAGCCGTTTGTATCGGTCCTTAGGTAATCTGACTGCTATCTTTGTACTGTTAGTTATTGTACATTATATTTTTAATTATTGTGAACAAATGTTTATATATTTCCTAGTGCTCCATTATTAATTATAATGCAATGGATCAAACATTAATGGTGGTCTACCGTTCTACCAATCTACCTTACAACGAGCCAGTTTTTGAACACACATCGAAAATGATTTTAGTCACTTTATGCTCATATCAATAAGGTTCAGTTCATCTTGTCAAATTGTTCAATGTGAAGTAGGCTACACATTTACCGCGCCAGCAAAGAAAAAGGCGGTAAAAAATACGCATTTTCATAAAGTACTGAATTTTGTGCGTGAATTTTATGACGGTAGAAACATAATATTTATACAATCCCTACTGTAGGTAATTTAGAGATAGCATTTCTTCTTGTAAGTAAGGATAATAATATTGATCAAATTATACAAACCTAGTGAAACTCCTGGGATTTTGGTCCCGTAATGCTCTAGAAATATCTTAAAATCCTTTACTGTACCAAGCTCATGTGTTCATAATACACTTACACCTATTTTTATAACACAACTGTAGAGGAACACGCCCTCCAAATTTCAAGTCAATAGCATGCTGTACTTTCTGTGTCAATACGTCACACTCTTTATGTTATTATGATTGTTGATTTATACAATTTATGAATTGCCATGATTATACTACGAATCATAAATAATAGTTTTTTTTATGTTTGTACCAACGAATACCTTTACTGTGATCACCAAACCAGCTTCTTCTAGTTTTGGAGGTAGGTACTTTGGGCAAGAAGAGCTTAGAAAGGTGTCCGTCAATACCAACATTAAATAGATTTATGGAGAGCTCGTCAAGGGCCTATAAGGGCAAGATATCTTTCTTTTGAGCTTTGCCATTGTGCTCCGACGGGCTTAAGAAATATATCGGGATATGTTAGGGGTGTATTGGTCGTTAAACAATGTAAGGGTAGATTTTATTAGCCTGTAAAATGAATCACTTCTATACATTCACAAGCGGGCACTTAACGAAAGTTTAGGATCGTTGTGAGGTTTTTTTATTAACGTTAAGCTCTTGAGCTCGAGTTTTGCATATGAGCGGGCCTTCCCAGAAAATGCTTATTAACTCATATTTTTAAGGGCTAACTGTATCTAGTTTTAATAATGTATGTTTTTTTGGAAATAAATAAATTTCAGTAATTAATATTAAAATCATTCAGCTAGCTGGAGATGATACATAACAAATGGGAAGTGCTCACTGGAATATCTCTCCTAAATGCCCAACTTCCTACAGAAAATCTGCTGATAGTCAGAAGACCGATCAAACAAAACAAAACAATTGAAGATCAAACAAAAAAAAACATGGTTTCAGGTACTTTTGGGTAGTGGTTGTCATAGAGCTATGTCAAGCCATGGCGGTGGCTCCTAAAGTGAAACCAGTGAGAAAAAGACAAATTATGTGAAAACAGTAAACAGTTTTATGACAACTAGCTGGCACATCACATACAAGCGATAGCAGATAATCTCCTCTCTAGATGGGATATAAAATAAATTGTTTCGATTAAGCGCTCCGCTGCTCGCCTTTTATTTCCTAGACAGTATTAATAACGGTAATGGGTTCAGCGTTTAATACCTTTTTATTTATCTACATTTGTTTTGCTATTATAAAGTCGAGATTGTGATCCTCACCGTTACTAAGTGGCAGCAGCAAACTTCTTACGTAGTTAGCTACTTTATGAATAGTTTATTCAAATGAAATTAATTTCATCCAAACATAATCATTATATAGTTTTGTGTATAGAAGGTAATTCTTATTTAATACTAGCTTTTGCTAGCGGCTTTGCTCGCGTTAAGAAGTATTATTATTAATTAAGTATAGTTTTTGCGGCTTTACTTTTTTTTAGCGTGTGTAAAAAATTAGGGCCTACAAAACTTAAAAACGACAGTACATTCTTCAACTTCTCCATTAACGTTCAGATTTTCTTTAGCCATTTTAAAAAAGTCTAACCGACAAAACCTATACTTAATCCAAACGAAAACAAAACAAATGCCAAATACAAAGCAGAGTCTATAACCAAAACTACTAAAACGAAAAAAAACAAATGCAAATTCTCAAAATCCTTTCTTAGGGATGCCTACGTCATAGTAGCTTTATGCGTGCAAAGTCTCAGCTCGATCGGTTTAAAATGGACAAAGTTTCATACAAGCTTTCATCCCCTATTTTATCCCTTGGGGGGTAGAATTAATCAAAATCCTTTCTCAGCGGATGCCTACGTCATGACATCTACCTGCATGCCAAATTTCAGCCCGATCCGTCCAGTGGTTTGGACGGAGCGGGCTGAAATCGATGAATCGGGTTCAGTCACCTTTGAGTTATATATATTTAGAAGCTGTTAACGTTAATATAGCAAATATAAAAATGTTGATGTTAATGGGTACGTGAAAAAGCGACGTCTTCCAGACAACATCTGTCTGCGAGACTTGCTAAGATTAAACTCAGATCACTTACCATGTAATATTGAGCTTGTGAGGATTTCCGAGTAAGGGTTAATCAGAGGCGAGTCTTAACATTGCATTTGGCACAATATGTAAGTAATGATGACTATTTGGCTGGAAATAAATATAATAAGAAAAAGACTTGATTTTTTCCCTTCTAGGAAATAATTACCAGTGAAGCTTTTACCGAGTAATCATTTCTGTTCTGTGCAACATTAGTGAAATTAGGCTCTCTATCGAGTTGAGTCGGTGCAAACCTTCTAGGAAATTGTCATTGGAATACATTTTTCTGAAAGGAACTTTTTATCGTTACAGTTTCAGTTGAATATTTTTATTGGAAAGCTTTGGCATCGGTGTGTTTACTCTGTGAACTGGAAATCTACAAATAAATGAAGTTTGTATCGAGATTACTAATCTTAACTTGATTTTAGTCTTATCACTGCCGATTTAGACCAAACGAATGCGCGGTTTGTCTTCGTGGAATTCAGTTTGTGCCAGAAAAAGCATCATTAAAAAGTCAATATACAAAACTAAACCACTATCCTCAGCTAAGTATTTTTCTTAGAAAAACCACAATAACGATATATTTGAGATAAAAAGATAGAAAGTGTTTTGCTTTTAACACTATCTACTTTTGTCAACGCGGACAATATTTATAAAACTATTCAAATTTAAACATTTTTTAATAGAATCAACTTCAGATCATTTTCCCATTAGTGTTTTATCATCTGTACTATTACTAAAAGAATTACACAAATTGGTCCCTGATTCCCGAAGTAAATCTTGAACCTGAGAGTATATCAGTACTAATATTAGATAATAATTCGAAAATGGACTAAGCAGCTGAACGGGTTAAAATTCAATTTGGTATGAATAGTCTCAGCACTCGATGCCCAGCAACACCCTGCGGCCTGCATTAAGAAGAAGTGGAAGAAGCAGTCCTGCGATTCTGGTCGCAGTGATGTGCCTGAGCCGGCTCTGGAGGGCATCACGGAGGCGGTGCGTAAGCGCTGGAAGCCCATCGGCCGGAATCTTGCAGTTTCCTACATCTCAGTTCTATGTGTCTCGCGGTCATCATAACGGCTAGCAGATTGGTGATTGCAGTAATAGTCTAGTTAAAACTCAGAAGGAAGTTGCTACCCTTCTTCTGTTGAGATCCCATATAGTCGGCGTTGATATACATGGGCTGAGTTGAAGTTAGGTCTATCGTTACTATTCCCCGTCAATTAAGAACAAGAATTCATATCACAAAAACGAATTGTACTTTATAATGGACAACTATACAACATTACATTTCATTTCATTTAATTAATTCATTAACAACAATTACAATAAATCTTAACTGTCAATAGGTAATGGAAATAACATAATCACCTTAAGTTAAGAATATTATCTACACTTTGGGTGCTGATATTTCTGTTCAGAAGCACAACTGACCCGCCTGGTCGTCAATTGCAATGGGCTTTTAAAAACCCCTCACTGCTACTTCCAATAAAACAGCTAATACCGGGCCCGTCGTAACGGATTTAATCAAAGGAATAAAAAAGTCAAAGGGGCCTTTCGCGCGAAATAATTCAATTTGAGATGGACTGAAGTGGCCTTTGAGGCTTTCGTACGTTTTCTACTTCCTTTCACCGAAGAAAAAAGCAGAAAACCAGCCAAGTGCGAGCCAGAGCCGCACAACGATTGGGTCTCGTCCACTTGTCTTCTTTTTAATCCTTGGCGAGGGTTCGATTTGAACTTAGCCTGTTCAACGTATTTCTATTTTACGTTAAGCTAGCGTTGGTTGATGTAGGTATAATAACTCAAATTTAGGTATTAACTAATGCGACCCCGCCAAAACGTCGGCATAAAGATTTAATAATCAATATTACAGGACATTAATTTTAAGAATATAATGTCATTGCGCGATAAAAGCAATATGATGTGTTCATAATAAGAAAGATAAAAAATGAATGGTTACAAACAGCTTAATAAATACGTTCAGAACACCTTTTCGGTATACAAACTACGTCCCTACCTACTCTTAATTATCTTATTTTCCATTTTATATGGTTGGTTTTTAAAAAAAAGGAAGTAGGTCTTAAGGGGGTCAGAAGTCCAATAGGCACTATTTAGGTAGGGTATGTGTGATCTACCTCCTAGTGGTCTTCCCAAGGCAACGGAATCGGTAGTTTATTTTTTATTGCTTTGTTTTTATCTTTGGGTAGCGGCTGTGACTGAAAGATCACAGCACTGATGGTAGGACCTGTGTATAGGTCTACCCAGTGCTAAACGGTTTGTTAAGTCTGTTGGTCCGCGGGAGAGCCAGAAGGTACCTTTTGGGAAAACTCGCTTTTTTCTTTTGACCTCTATACTAGCATAAAGCTCAAATATAAAAAAAATGCTTTTGACCTCTCTGCTTGACAAAGTCAAAGTCAAAAATATTTATTTATTCAGTAAGATTTTTTAGGATCAATTTGAAAAGTCAAATCTACCGCCTGTTCGGAACCGCAACCAGCACATAAGTAGAAAGGCAAGAACCTCGGGCAAGAGGTTCGGAACCCCAAAAACTTGCACTAGACACACACTGGTAAATCCTAGGGTGATTGGTTTACAAACTACGATACACATGTGTCTACGAAAGTGCTTCACTTTGGAGCAAACAACTTACAACCACTTCCGACTTACAACTTCAGACCAGGCTACCAATTTAGTAGCTTGTAACGAGAATGTACGACGTGTTGTTGCATGCTGAACTATGTGAGTGAGGCAGAAAAGAGTGTACCTTATATTTATCTTGGCTTTGTTTTGAATATAGTTTTATGTATGTACATTTATCTAAGTCTCTACGCTAGCCAGGAAAGGTAACGTCTAAAATATTTTAAATTGGACGTGCCATTTGAGTTGAACGACAAAGCTTGTTTGTATTGGAGAGTGAAAATTAGCTTTAAAGCCTTCTTCAATAAAAGCGACAGCGTTTGAGCGTTTTTATGTTGCGTTTCTTACTTTAATACACATGTTTTTGTTTCACACACCAGCTCACGATGGATCACGCTTGTCTACAAGGAACCTAATCAATATGAAGACTCCAAGATTGTACTGATGGAAAAACAGACGAAGGCAACAAGTTCAACTCCTTACCAGTACTAATGATAAAGGATAGCTCCTTTGAAGTAACCAATTTGCGCTAAACAAGACATACAAAAATGTCACCGTTTTAGTACCGAACCCTATAAACTTATTTGTATAGATAAAATGCTGCACTCGGCTTCAAGACTGAGAAGATACATGCATACCTACTGCACATTACGTGTCTGCCAAACCACAGCTGCTGTGGGGCGTCGTACATCATTTTGGGCATCTATTTTTAATATCCGTTAGAAACGATACATCATGTCCACCATAGGACAGCGTTGTTTACCAGAATTTAAAATGCGGTGTACAAGCATTATCAATCATATTTCCTGGTTAAGTTTTTAAATAAAAAGTATTTGAAGAATTCCGTATTAAACTAGATTACAGATAGAATTCATAAGTAATTTTTTTTGTGAAATACTTGTCATACAACAAATACACAACAAACATTTATTCATCACATAAATGTTTGGTTGGGGTAGAAATCGAACCCACAGCCTACAGCGCAGACGACTACTACAACCAGCCGAATTGTGTGGATCATTAATAGGCTTAACAGCAGCTTGACTACTCTTTTACAGCGAATCATTCTACATGTGTAGAACCGTTGCATCCCCCGACTCATGGAAAACAACCACTTAAACATAAATATTAGTATATCGTTACACTTCAACAGCTTCCTTTCACGGTTACGTTAACGGTGCAATCACATAGTTCATCTTGTTGTGTACTAAGATGAAACTCAAACTACATTTCACAAATGCACTAGAATTCCAAAATTTCTTAGATGCGTTGAAAAACCAGACAAGGTTTACTACAGACAAGGTTAATTAGCTCTGTAGGTTTGTTAGTTCACGACTAAACGGCTAAACGAATCTGAATGAAATTCGGCATGAATGTAATGTAGGCTAATAGAGATCAACACGGGTTACTTTTTTATCAAAGTACATAAAAAATATAACTAAAATAAGAAAAATCTAAATAGTCGGCAAAGAACGAACGCCGATCAGACCTTTGATTCGTTAACACATTGACTCAAAAGTCAAAGTCAAAGTCAAAATTTCTTTATTCATTAAGATTTTTTAGGATCATTTTGAATCGTCAAATTTACCGCCTGTTCGGAATCGCGACCAGCACACAAGGAGAAAGGCAAGAACCTCGGGCCGGTTAATTTTTTTGATGATCCATTCAACATTTAGATACACAATTTGTAATTATATTCTAAGTAGATACAACAAAAACCTAAATACTTAATCTTAAAACATTTGTTATTACCTATCTACCTATGGGCAATTTGTTAACATTGAGAAATCACCATTTTGCTGTCAACTGGTATAGCAACATCGGGCCACACGTTCTTATCGTCGATATAATCACTAATTTTGTAGTAGGCACTTTTAATTAAATTATTCTTTATATACAATTTGAATTTACGAGTAGAGAGTTTGGTGGCGCTTTGAGGAAGCTTATTATAAAATCTCACACAGTTTCCTAAGAATGAATTATTTACTTTTCCTAAGCGAAACTTAGGTATCTCAAGTACAAGACTCGGGAACGAATGTCATAGTATTTATTTTCAACGTGTCAGCTCTTAACTTCTTGAATCAAGAATCATGTTAAGGTACCCTAAAAATCAGTGTAGGCCACATAAAGATGACCTAAGATTGCACGCTTGCTATGCGTGCAAAAAGAGGAGGGATCAAGCTAGACTTTCCATAAAAAATTATAAGTCTTGCCTCTAAACGTCATTGGTTTACGAAGCCTTTGTTTAGAAATAGAAGTGTAAGAGTTGATGTGATAATAATTATCACGAGTTTGTTAAGAAAAAGCAATGAAAAATACTACTGTTAACAAATAGTTTAACATAATAGGGCCCCGGTATAGAATATGGCAGCTGCATATTGCATCGGCGCGGATTGGAGGTATTCCCAAAGTGATGGAGAAATATGCGAAGTGGGGTTGCCTACGAAAGGGGGGCTACTAAAAAATCATAGAATTATTTTATTTTTATCTGCTAGCTACTGGTATTTTTCATTGATCGTGCAGGATGCACTAAGAAATATGTAATGGTGGAAATGAATCTTTATATCTTTATCATATATATACATACACTCTTGAAGCTTATCTAGGCAAGGAGAACGCATTTTCTGGGAAAGCTTGCCACATCGTAGGTTGGGAGCGTTTTTTCCCATAAAATGTAGTCATTTGATATGAAAGCCACCTGTTTTTACCAGAACGCCACCTAGTACGAAACTATATATAATGGGAACTAGATCATGGATAATATGGAGACTTATATACTTGTTTGTGTAAATACGAATCAACACAAAGAATAAGAGTACATAGTAGAATTCCTTGTGAATGTGCTCGTCCGGGGAAAAACTATAATCGTACATATTTCAGCCACCAAGCAGCATTGCTGTAATTTGGTTTGATGGGTGTGGTTACCGGTGAAATTACGGGCATGCGAGGCTTAACACCTTAATGCCTTGTTGACGGACGCAATGCAGTGCCGCGCAGGTCATTTTCTAGTGAATGTTACCTACGTAGTAAGGCTTTGTTGTATGCAAGAGATGCACTTATCATCAGATGGGCTTGCTTGTTCCGTCTCCTAGTTGTATAAAAAACACCCAAACACAGAACAATTATGTTTATCACACAAGTGTTTGTCCTTATTGGGATTTGAACCCACAACGTGGGTAGGTCTATGTGTGTTTCTCAGTAGCCCACGCGAGGGTTGTCGTGTGCAAACAATTTGTATATTGCGATTCCAGAGATGACGGGATGGGCCAAGTGACGGTGGAATTTACGTGAAAACCAACGGTTTTAGTAAACTGTCGTTAAGTAAACTATTGTTTGCTAAAATCGTTTAACAAGCCTCATAGCTCAGTTGGTAGTAACTCTGCCTTCTGCTTTGTAGGTTGTGGGTTCCATTTCCACACAGGACAAACATTTCAGTGATGATTACAGATGTTTGTCCTGTGTTTGTTGTTGTATCATATCGTATTTTTTTTTAAGTGTACTAAGCTATGTTTAGTTTGGTGCTAGATGGTGCTGTGTGAAAATAATTTCCTGTAATATAAATGTCCTGTTTAAGAAAACCCAAACACGGAGATCTATCTATGAGACACCTACTCTTTTATTTATTTGAATTGGGTTAGGTTAGTATGATAGTAACAATAATTAACAATAATTGCCACAATTTGGACGTAAGAGCAATGCGCAAGTGTGTCCTACCGGGGAATGCCTATGCCCGTGAGTCCTATTTACTGAAATCGACTTTTACTTTGTTTCGTCTTACCAGCTATGACCTAAGTACCTACTGCTCCTCATTTAGGTACTGTAATAATCCCTTAGCCGCCTCTTATCCCATTCACGGGAGGAATAATGGTCAACAAATAATACACTTGGCTTCGTTAACAATAATTAGAAAAGGCGAAGGTCGCTCGATCACTGCCGCGTGTAATGAAGCAAGCTGAACTACTTTATGTTTTAGGATTCCGTTCAGGTCTGACTTGCGTAATATTATTCAAAGTCAAATATTTTATTCTTATCATAATGACTATCTGGTAGTCTCCAAGTTTCAAAGCTTCTTTAAGACGTACTTGAAGAAGCTTTGCTTTATTTCATCGACTGCGTGAAGCGAACGAGATCTCCGAGTTTAGGGAAAGCACTATCCGGCACGTATGTGATTGTCGAGGGAGATATTTGTAAAGTGGGGTAGTTTTTGAGATATTGAAGTGAAAATATATCATACAATATTTCGCCCATATCTCATGAATGGTTGATCCAATCAATTCAACATTTAAAATATGCAAAGATTACACTTATCATCAATCAAGAATCAAGTTATTGAAAAATAAGGCTATTAAGTAAGACTAAAAGATCCTTAGTATGTCTTGTTGGGTGGCATTTAAAAGAGTACTGACTGAGGGTTAGATTTATAAAATAAGGCAACGGGACTTAGAACACTTTTCAAAAAATTTACATTAAACTTTTCATGTTAGTAAGTCACTTATTTTATTCTGCCCTCTAATGACGTTTGGTTGTGCTTTGGTGCTTTGCTCTCATGCTGGCTTTGCATAGTATGAGAATTAGCACTAAGAGAGATCCTCGTACGGTCAGGTGAATAAAGAGAGATTGAGAACGGTCAAACAAGGTCACTTACACCTTTTCTCGATCAAGGAGTAATAAAAACTTCCTCTTTGATCAATAAAAGCCGTTAAACTCACACAACCAAGGTATTTTTAGGAAAAAATGGAATCGAATTCACAAAAACTTGAGAATTATACGGGCAAGATCATATTTTACTTACTGAAAAATTTTGGTCCCCAGGTCCGATAAAAATCGTGAAAAAAATCGTGTTTAATCGTGATCGCCATGCGAGCACCTTTGCTCCCCAATGGTTATTAAGTTTATATAAGGGTTTATATCATCAGCAAACCGAAGGTGAGTGATGTGATCGCCATTAATGTTCATGCCATTTTTAACTACTTTCCTTAATTAAATATCTAATTAATGGCATGTGGAATGCATGGGTCATAATAACCCTTTGCTGCTATTATTACAACCAGAAAAAAAGAATTATACAAAATACCAGAGGGTTTTTATAAAGTATGACTTTTCCACGCCGTCTTAGCTCTTCATAATCTCGAAGTAGGTTTTAGCAAAGCTTAGCGACGTCGCCAACAACGAATTTTTTACCTTATTACGAACGGCATGAGGTAAAAAATTGCACCGCCGATTCTAGGCTGGACCGTTACCACATTTTACAGCATCTAACATTTTATTAAGCCTCAGTTCAAATGAAACTACACTACTGTAAATAAATGTCAGCGTAATTTGATCTTTATGTTCTTTACATTGAGTTTAAAATGGCTCAGACCATACGAGTTCAATATAACCAGTGTGACAATCATTCACAATGTATCACTATCTGTAATTACTGTAAAAACTAGACTGGGTGATGTCATATGTGACCTAATTCTTAAAATCCTTTTCCATTATTTTGCGCTATCTATTATATTCAGTATTTTCAATTTTATGTACTTTTATTAGCAAATTGACGTGTAGGTATTTTTATTACCACGGCATGTTTCGAAGTGAAGTACGAAAAATATCATAGAAATACATCCGAACAGTATATAGTAACTATTCTGTGCCCCGTGCTAAGTGTAACAACATGGCTGAACATTATTTAGCAGTTGTATAACATACTAAACATTTATGAGTCCCGTGTTAGACATTATTGTGAGTCGGTTGTACCACGTATTACATTTTTATGTTGTGCCAGAGGTCACAGATATGGTCCACCACGCATTTGCCACTCCCAAGAAATGCTATAATCAACAACGCTTGGCAAGTGGATATTGAGATTGCAGTACTGAAAATCAGTGAACACTGCAAACTATTTAAAAGCCTCGTCGGTCTCTTAAAATGAGTTGCCTTGTACGATATCCATAAGTTTAAATAAGGCGTAGACTCTTATATTGACGCAGGTTGTTGTATTCTAAGCCTTATAAAAAGCCAGGTTTCCAACTAAAACTAAAACCCTTCTCGTCATATTTCTAGTAAACAAAACTTTAACTCCATCAAAGTTATCAACTCAAACTCTCTTAAAACTGCAAGCCTAGCTCATCTAAAGAAAAACTCAAATTATAACGAGATCAGTAAACTTTGTTTGTAAGGCTGTGAATTCACGAGTTGATTCTTTTTTTTTTTATTGTACGTCGGGGAAGCGCTTGGCCATTATCTCACCTGGTAACAAGTTGAGATAAGGCCGAAGGTGGAGGCGCACTTCACCCGGAATCCTCAACAAACTGAGGAACTGGCTATCTCACCTCTGAATGCCGGAACACAACAATTTTAGAATTGTTATTATGGTGACAGAATTAGGTAAGATGGTGGTAGCTAGCCAGGCGGACTTCAACAAAGTCCTACCACCAACCAAACCAAGCACAATATATTGTACTCCCCATGGGGATTGAACCCGGGACCTCTGGATCTGAAATCGGTGGGTTGAACCACTAGACCACAGAGGCGGTTTGATTATTTGACGCTCGGTAATTAAACGAACGCACAACTCAGCTTAGAGGTCAATTTATAGACAATTGATTGTGATCGCAGATATAAAAACCAGTCGCTTCTTTTAGGTGAGAAGAATAAGATGTCTTCTAAGCTGATGTGCTCCATGGTAGGCCACATTGTGATCAAACGTCCATAACTTTTTTTTAAACCTGTCGTGTAGTAGGGCGACTGTCTCATAAAAACACTGCATGCTTCAATCACCTCCGAGGAATTTTGTTCCTGCTATCTCGTGGGAATTTCCCGAAGTCTATATGTAAAATGTATAATTATGGGCACCCTTACAACATAGTCGTGAGCTACACGACTATTGCATACTTTTAGTTACTTTTTGGCTCTTGATCTGTGGTGTAACAACTAGTATCGCAAAGAGCCACGTTAGATGACCATGGCATGTACAGGATTTAAAGAAGGTGCTTGTTTTTGTTAAGGCCGAAGGTGGAAGCGCACTTCATTCGATATCCTCAACAAACTGAGGAACTGCCTGCCTTACCTCTGAATGCCGGAATACAACAAATTGATGTTATGGCGACATAATTAGGTAAGATGGTGGTAGCTAGCCAGGCGGACTTAAACAAAGTTTTACCACCAACCAAAACCAAGAATCCGGGACCTCTGGATCTGACACCAGTGGGCGGACCACTAGACCACAGAGGCAGTTAAACAAGGAATCAACACAAGGAAGCGGAAGACTCAATGCAATAACGTTGATGCTGTGGCCTAAGAATACCCTCTAACTCAGCCCGAGAGTGTCGTAAAAGGCGACTAAACAGAAGGGTTGCAATCACCAATATTGTGATTACCAATCTGCCTACGCTCGAGATATGTCAATGGCAAATACTACGAAAGTTTAAAAACTCTCAGTGAATAGACGTCTTCAGTCTTGAGGTTTTATTTTCTTGAAGCACTTTCAAACACGGATTCTTACTTAAACTCGGGCAAGTATTAAGTAAGTTTTTATTTTGTATTTAATACAAAAAATGGTAAATTTGACGGTCGGATGTTTCATAAATCTAACTAGTAGCTGAATGAAGTTCCTGAGTTCCATACAAATGCAGATCAGATGTTATTTAATTTGAATCACTATTTAAGTAGAACTTGATCAGATTGAATTGTATTTCCTAGCTTTAAACAACTTGTCGGTAACATTTTCTGGGTTCTCAACTTGAGCGTTCCTTGATTCATCCACCGTAGAAAAAAACCCACAACATTGTAATCGGGGTACCAGGACTTCATGAGTTATACGGATATGAGGATGTCTTTGTGCTCGCGTGCTCGCGTGTGTGTCATGTTTTTAAGCAATAAAGATATTTGACAAATGTTATAGTAACACAAACGCACTTTTTATTTAGAAACTACGTTCTTAACCAATTGAACCGCGTGGGTTCTGACGCGATTTTTTGAGTCATATTTGATTCAGCTGATTTTAATTTTATGTCATTATATTATTTGTAAAAGTTATTAAGTGCATTCACTTGAAATACATAAAAATAATACATAATTATTAACAAAAACGGGTCTTCATCGCGGTCTTCACTGCGATACATCGCAGTGCGAGGATGTAGTGAGTGTTGTGTGCCGCAGTGTGAATCTCATCTGTTTCCAATAAACAAGTGAGGGTAGTTGGAGAATCTACCTCACAACGACGACGACAGTAGCAGCGAGTACTTCAGTCTACCCGTGACCACGGCCGTTGTAACACGGTCGAAACTGTCGGGAATATAAAAAGGTACGCGATGAATACCCGTTTTTGTCATTAATTATGTATAATAATCGCGATAATTTAAAAAACGCATTTTTTTCGTATATTTCACCTTTACCGCGTGTTTTGAAGTTACAATTTAACATTATTGTCTCACCAGCCATTAACAGAACAGGTCTGCACCACTAAGTCTTTTCACTGTTTGTTTCTCTTTTTTTTTCTGTTAATCTTTGTATTACCTAACTACTTGTGGGAAAAAATATATTTATTGATTAATTAATACATTTTCTGTTCCCATTCTGTGTACCCTGACTAGCTGGTGATCATTTGATTTCACAACTTAGCTGGCGCTTGTATTCACAAAGAAGTGCTTCATCAAATGAATAGCTCCGCCGTTAGCTCTGCCGACTTATACTGAAGTGGTAATTTATAGAGATGGCATTTGTTTTGCTATCAATTTTTATCATTTCACGGTCATTAATCTTAGATTATATACGCACGTGAGTATATGATCTAAGTAGTTAATATACCTACCGTAGGACAACAAATGTGTGAAAAAAATTAAGCATCATCAGGGAAATACTACTACTCCTGATGATCTATTTTAAGGTCTCCACAATAGTATCTTTGAAAAGCCTTATCAGCAACTGACCTGCGGCTGATTCATGGCTACACCAAACTACGCGGGTACATGACCGCTGAGTCTGGGACCGTTTGGCTGTGCTGCACAGTTCTCTATGATGATATTGTTTTATAATTTAATATTTATACAGCTTTCGTGTATCATAGCCAAATAAATTTCATTTCACATATCATTTAAGGACGCGAGTAGCCTGGCCCCTCTCCAAATAGGTGCTATAGGTGCAGTACGGAGCGCTGGCACTAACGATAATAACATATTCTGTGAATAAGCGTGTCATTTCATTGGCAAAATTATTGCCATTTGTATGGATCATTTATGGGTTACATCAAATATTTGTTTTGAAACATATACTCTATGATAAAATTGCACAGGTGTGTGTACTATGAACGTTTGAGCTTTAGCGTTTTTTAAATTATCGCGATTATTATACATAATGATTAACACAGGTAGAATAAGTCTCGGTCGAAACTGTAAACTGGTAAAATATAAAAAGGTACGCGATGAAGAATCGTTTGTGATTATAATTATGACCAGCCTTAGATTGAATAATAATCATAATTTATTTCAATCACAATTTAAACTTAATTATTTCAATAATATATTTTTATATAAATCAATTTGAAATTTAAACAATAAATTCAAGTAGTTGAGTACGTAATCTCATAGATTATGTATACTATATTATTTAAGGAGGATTCATGTTAGTTTTCAATCAAATAATTATAATGGTTAATGACATAATTTCAATTAATTTATATTATAGTAAGCAATGCACAAATTTTAATATTGCGGTAGAATACTCAGAGGATGCAAAAGCTAGTTCTCTTCCTAGTGTTGCATTTTAAAAGGTAAGTACAACTAAAAAATGGGAACAGATTCCCATTTTTTAGTTGTAGTTATCTAAGTTGTATAGTGAGGTGTGATGTAGTGCAATGTAATATAGGGTAGTGTAATGTAGTAAAGTATTGTGTAGTGTTAGATAACTAACTTACCTATACCTTACCTTACGCTTCGTAACGAGAGACAGAATTAGCTATTAAATAAAAAATTGGACAATGCATGAAACATATCTAAATCTGGGCTGTTGTGACCAGCGAGCTTATCTACTTTTTCCTTGATCTGCCAACAACCACATTGCAGTTTACTTTGATTAAGCCGGTGGCTCTAAAGAGAAGCCCTCTTTTCCTTGATTGCTGTCCACTTAGATTCAGTGCAGTTTCTAGTCCCGTGTATTTCATCAATAGCCTTTGATACAGGCTTTGATTTCTGGATTCCGAATTAAATTTTCACGATTTCTTTCGTTTTGTAATGATTATGTACAGAAACTATTGTGATAGTTGCACAAACAACTAAACGTTTCAAATTATTGTGGTGTAAATAAAATTATGAATTTATTGAGGTGACACGTGACCCAAGGCCAGCCTCAGGTCACGTGTCGCCTCTTATTTGGGCCAGCGGATTAGCATAGATCTGAATATCTATGCTAATCCTATTAATAATCTGACGTTATAGATCTGATGCTTATCCGACGTTATAGTCAGTATCTTGGGCACGTTTCCGACGGGTTTGGAACAGTTAAGTTACCTTTTGATCGTTTTGGTGGTCCTTAGGACTGTTTATTTGTACGCAGTCAGTTATTTTACATATTATTTGATTAAATGTTATAATAAAATGTTAAATCAAAATAATATCTTTCTGCTCTTTATTCATTCTTTTTTTTTTGGGTTTGGCACAACATGTCCTCTTCCTCCACTATTCTCTATCTTTCTTGTTCGGTCTACTTCTACCAATATATCTATTCAATATGATAATGTGTCTAGTATTTATATGCTAAACTACTTGCAACTTTTTAAAACACATGACAATGTGAATAATTGTAAATAGAGACAGTATTGAAGGTACACAGAAAGCTGCTGCCCTTTCCTGGTGAAATTCCTTAGTTTTTATGACACCCACAGGCTGAGTTGGAGTGGTCGACTCTAGAGCCGTGACCACCCTGACAATGTAATGAATATAATGTGAAACGGAAAACAGATAATGTAAAATAGCTTTTTTGTGTTAACCTTTCTGAGGGCCTAGAGTTGTATGAATTTGCAGAGAACCTTGTTTATTATTTGTGTTTCATTCAATAATTAAAAAAAACTCTAGGCAACCTTGTTTTTCCTCGAGATAAAAGATAGCTAAAAAGGTTTTATTAACAGTCCATTTTCGACCCAATGTTGGAACATATCAAGAAACGCAGTATCTCAAACCGCTCAACGGGTTAGCTACCTCTAGAATGATAAAACCTGCGCCACGAGTGCTGAATAAATAACATTTTCCTGGCTTGCGTGCAGATACTCAATGGGTTTACGTTTATAGAACATGTTTAATGTAAATACCATGACAATGTATGTACAAGTTGAGAGCCGAAAAAATAAACCCGACTGCAAAATTACATACTTCACGGTTTAGCGAGAACTCGGCTTTCAAAAGTATTACAATGAATATATTTACAAAATTACATACTTTACGGTTTAACAAAAATTCTGCTTTTTTTTGTTGGTGGTAGGATTTTGTTTAAGTCCGCCTGGCTAGCTATCCTATACCATCTTACCTAATTCTGTATCCATATCATCACAATTCTTAAAAAAAATGTTCCGGCATTTAGAGGTAAAACAGCCAGTTCCTCAGTTTGTTGAGGATTCCGGGTAAAATGTACCTTCATTAGGCCTTATCTCAACTTGTAACCAGGTGAAATGAAGGCCATATTTTACGCCCGCATAAAAAAAATATAGCCCTTGAAAGTATCCGATGTTTACTTTTTTGTAGAATATGACATTTCAAAAACGCTCTAAAACTACATTGTATATTACAAAATAACCGGTGTAGGCCAATAGATTTAAGGAATGTGTCCCAAGTCACGTTTTGTAAAGTTTTATTAAAATAAAACCACTTTGTTATTGTGTTCTGTTCGTCAATTTAGTGAGCAGTATGTAGATACAGTAAAAGTTTGCCGATTTTATAGCAATCCTCTCTTGGCCTATCTATTCGGCTGGAGACATCTTTATAGGCTACGGGGGTTGAAAAGAGGGGGGCGCACAATATCTATGTGGAATTTGTATCTGGCTGAAAATGGCCATTACAGGAGCTTTATATTAACTCTGCGAGAAGTTTTCTGAATCGAGTGTTTAGAGATTTTTCTTATTGTTATAATTCGAACCACGCTTTCCTTAAATATACATATATATAGTAACTTCACTCTTAATTATAAGTACCAATCTGTAAATTGTTCAGAAATAAACGATTTATTTATTTATTTGTGTATTTTTTTGTGTTTTATTGTTTTACGGGGATGTGTTTGGCCTGCTGTCATCTGACCTGATTTTTCAAGTTATGATAAGGCCGAAGTCGGAAAAGCACTTCACCCAGAAACCTCAACATACTGAGGAACTGGCTATCTTACCTGAAATGCCGGACACAACAATTTAAGAATTGTTGTTATGGCAACAGAATACAGAATAAGGTAAGTAACAAATTCCTACCACCAAACATCATATTGAACTCCCCTAGGGATCGAACTCGGGACCTCTGGATCTGACGGTAGGTGACGGTAGGTTAAAAATATGTTACAATCATATGGGAATACATAACATAAATATACTTAATATCCCACCAACGTAATAAGTACTGATTAGCAAATATGGGACTCTAAGCCAGCCAGGGCGTACTTTTATACCAAAAGACATTCAATTTCTTTGATTTCCTTACAAAATATTGTTAAAACCACCTCTCTACCATGATCAATAGATATTCCCGAGTGCAACGTTAATGTAGTGTAAATAAAAAGCACTTGCACAAAAACTTCTACCTTATCCACCTTGAAATAGAACATAGTTAGGAATGTTTCAGACTGCGTGAGAAATTTATTACTGAGTTCGTGGCTGTACAATTTTAATTTCTGTTCGCGCTGATTTAAGGGGGGGTTTAAACATACGAACACAAATAGTAATCTCGGCAATTCTTTATGAATATTCTTATTTCTTTCAGTGGTCAGTTAATAGATACTTAGTTACGCACATTTGACACACTTAACTTGAGTGGTCTTAATAATAATAATTTTAAGCCGGATTCTCCTTTTATAGCCAAAATAGCAAAGGCTCCACTTTCGCAATATATTGATACATTAGCTCGTAGACCCTCTATGAATCCGTAGACCCTCTACGAACTCGTAAAGGTTTCGACTTGACTATAACGTTCTGTTTGTGTTCAATGAACTCACCTTTATGTTGTATTTCTGTGTTTTAGTAAAAATATTTACGTTTTATATTAATGAGGTAGAAGTGTAAACTTCTAGTTTTTAGTGGTGAGTTTTAAAGTAATACATTATTTTTATAATCTCATTCCAGGCAGTTTGTGGAAAATTACCCAAAACACTTCTCCAGTGCACTGCATATTGAACTCAAGTAAACCCGACAATTCAAGATTTCAGATTTTGAGCTCTGTTCAATCAATTTTACTTAACACTGTATTCTTATTTCGATAAATCAGATAATTTTTACATTAAATCAATTGTAACCTTTCTGTGAAATTATAAACCTGTGAAATACGACTAGTCTTCCTACCGCCTGTTGGAATCGTGTAAATATGATGAAATAATAATGAATAAAGGTAAATAGTTTTATCTATGTAATGAAGGAATTATAAAATAAGCCACCACTGGCAGTCTAGTGGTTTGCCTACCGATTTCAGACCCAGAAGTCCGGGCTCAATCCCTAGAGGGGTACAAATTTAAGCTTGGTTTGGCTGACTAGCTACTAGCAATTTGCCTAAAACTGACGCCATGACAGGCATTTTAAATTATAATTTTTAAATTATTGTTATGTTCTGGCATTCAGAGGATAGCCAAGGTTTGTTGAGGGGTCCGGGGTAAGTGCGCTTCCATGTTCGACCTAATCATAACTTAATACCAGGTGAGATGATTGCCAAGTTCTTCTCCATCATACAATCAAAAACAATGCCTGGCTGGTGACGATGATTATTGAAGGATGCCGTACAATTTCCTCCATGGGCGAAGTCAGTTAGTTTTATTAGTCTAAATTCGACCGTAAAATAACATGGAGTTTTGTTTCTTTCTTTTTTTGCTTACCCGTCGTACAATAAAAAAAAATAACACTCATTAGACACCTCTGTGCTCACCATATACTTAAAAAGGATCTAAGGCTTACTCTTCGTGTATTCATTAGACACTAACAACGTTAACACAGCGGCTTATAACTTTGGCCAAAGTTGCAGGCATCGTCTTTGTTACTAGAATCTATTATCTGACCAAATTTACTCTTGGTTCTTGACAAAGCAGAGCAGCTAAAGTCCCATATAAAAACCATAATATTTAATCCCTATCATCGCAATAAATAATTTACGTTTGACTGTTATTCACGCATAAAAAATGCAGTTAAATTTGACACACAGGCTATTTTGATATAATTATATACCAGACTATCGTAGCACGCCAAGGCTTCAATTCCTTCTGTCCATGGCGATTGCAGCGCTACCTACCAAGTCTATGATTCCGTATTGTTAACCGCCTCTGTGGTCTAGTGGTTTGCCCACCGGTGTCAAATACACCGGTGATACAACATTGTGATTGGTTTGGTTGGTGATGGACTTTATTTGAGTCCGCCTGGCTAGCTACCACCATCTTACCTAATCTTGTCGTCATAACAACAATTTGTAATTTGTTGTGTTCCGGCATTTAGAGATAAAATAAAATAATAAAAAATAAAATAGTTATTTATTCAGACACTGAGGTAGTCCATAAGTACATACATTATACAATTACACTATTATTATCTCAAATTAAATTTAAATAAAAAAGATAAGATAGCCTTTCATATGTAAATAAAAAGATCTTATACCTACTATTCTGTTTCGAAAGCAAGTAACCAAAACCTGTTTATACAGGATTGTTTCAAACCGATCATGGGCTTTATCAAAGCCGGTGAATCTATACAACGTAGTAAATATACAAAATTTTGTAAGTTGAAACTCTTGCTCTAACACAACAGAAGCGTAAATATTTTCAAATCTGGCCTTTTACTCACGTTTACATTTATGTTGATGTACTCACCAACGGTTTTTAATTTATACGTGAGTATACCGTATTTTAAAATGTATAGAACGACTCTCGCAAGTTTTGGTAACGATATAAACCTAGGCGTCGGTAAAAAGCCCTTGTTCTTTTTTAAGACAATTATAACATTAATAACATTCGTCTATTTGAATCAAAATTAAGGTATCTTTACCTACCTACTTACATAATAAGGTACGAAATACAAAATGCAGTTTGATACAAATTAATACAGGAAATATATAAATTAAAACACGTATAAATTAATACAGGTATATATATAATAATTTAGGCTACATTCCCTTCCCATACTAATGCTGTAAAATCATGCAATAATTTGAATGGCTTTGATAGTAAAGCTTTTAATTGTAGATATATATAGTAACATAAAAGTATCTTAGTCAAGTTAGTAAAGTAATATGCAGGAGTCCTTAAACATGTCCTCATACTAAGATAAGTGACACAAGATAATGATAAAAACCTGAATGTATTGATGATCTTGTATCAAGAGAAAAACATAATGATAAATAAATATTACAGGACATTACAGGACATTAATTTTTACACAGCGCAATCTAGCCCCAAACTAAGCATAGCTCAAGTATACATTTATTCAATAAATTAAACTAACTAAGTACAAAGGAATCAGTCAGATTACCTAAGGACCGTTACAAACGGCCTATAGGTAACTCAACTGTTCCAGACCAGTACCAGACGGAAGCGTGCCCAAGCATAGCTTGTAATATGGGAACTAGATTTCGGATAATAAATGATAGTAAATAAACTATGCATGTAGATAAATAACTGAATTGTGAGGTTTTTATCATGTAATCATTTTTAAACCGCCTCTGTGGACTAGTGGTTCAACCCACCGATTTTTGATTTTAAGGTCCCGGGATATTTTATCCCTCGATATTTTGCATGGTTTGGTTGGTGGTAGGACATTGATTAAGTCCGCCAGGCTAGTGTAGTATTATTTTATCCATCTTATATTATAGCTATTAATTTGTGTAAATACTCACGTAGGATAAACATTATGCTCTTGTATCATCACTACATCATAATCTTAGCCTTCCTTTATGTTATTTTAAATAGTAAATCCATGTTTGAGGCAAATTTCATCTCAAAAACATCTATACATGTATCGATAGAGTGGAATTTTCTGATTCTTTTGATATACATAAATATTATTCTAGATCTATATTTTATCTGAAAAATCTAATGTTTTGGTAGATTTTAGTATTTGATAGATTTTGACATGTTTATCAAGAGACAGCTCATGTCACAACTTTTTTTTTAAATTGTAAGTTTTGAGATAGTTTGCATATAAAAACGAATTGCAGAGAGTTCATATATGAAGAATAATTAGACCTCTGTAATCATACTAGAATAATACTGTCCACTCTCATTCTTATTTTGATTCAGACACGATTCCATCTCATCATAAAATTTCATATAAATAGGGGTCAACCGATATGAAAACGAATTGAGTTCTGACTTTCAGACAACTAACATATAAAACTAACACCTATTCCAAAAGAAGTACCAAAGAAGCCAGTATCTGACGCTGCCCTGGAAGCTATACCTCGGACGCTACTCTGGAAGCTCTACCTCGGACCCTACTCTAGAAATCTACCTCGGACACGTTCTCGGTTACGTTACACTAGCTAAGTGTAACGTAACCGAAAACCGCACGTCACTAATTAAAATTTAGAAAGAACCAAAAGAAAAAGATTTTAAATTTACAGATATATATTTGGTAAAAGACTAACAAGAATGAAAATAAAAAAACACTAACGAAGATTATATAGAAATGATACAGATCTTGATTCGAAGGCGGCAAGGTGCGGAGAGTTGTAGAGAGCGGAGATGGAGATATAGCAACAATTCTGAAATTGTCGTGTTCCGGCATTTAGTGGTAAGATAGCCAGTTCCTCAATTAGTTAAAGATTCCGGGTGAAAAGCGCGAGAGGTGAGATGAAGGCCAAGCGCTTCCCCGATACAATAAAAAAATGTGTCTGTTGTATGAACACTGGCTTTGTTAACGTGTACCAACACCTAGTAATTTTGACCTTCCTTCATAAATTACCGAACAGATTTTCCGCTCTACTTTCGCACGCAGTTCCGCTTGGTTATCTTTTTCATGCTAAAACACGCAGGGGCTCGGGCGCGACGTAATTTTGGAAAAAATGTCCGCCCCAAATATATCACGCTAAATTACGAGGGCTGTGCCCTTGAGGCGACCAATTGTCGAATTTTCTATAACATGTGAAACGCCCGTCGCTGTGTTTGTGAATTAGTACAGCGGAGAGTCAGTAGGCGTGAATTTGATTCCAATTAAATCTAATGAATATTTCTTTGAGTTCTTACTTCAGGTCACTGCGTTTTTACCTGCGTACCTGAACCAAATTATTTTTCGTTTTGAATATTCATAGTAATGAAATAAAATGGTTGATAAGATACGATAATTGATAAATCAGAAATCATAATTCACACAGAATACAAACATAGCCACAATAATGTTTAGGAAAGAAATATAAGTATTTATTGGTAATGTACCTACGCATTCTTATCAAATATGGGTCCCAAACTCCCTACAACAAAGCCTCACTGTATAGGTCATATCCACAAAGAACATGACCTACGCTGCACTGCATTGCACCCATCAATTGTTGCTGTTAAGCCCGTGTGCCCGTAATTTCACCAGCAACCATACCCTTCAAACTGAAACACAGTAATTCTCCTTGGAGGCGGTATGGTGGTATTACTTCCCCGGATGAGCTCTTTCACAGGGAACCCTACTCATTAATCTGTATATTGGTCACCGAGGCCGAAATAAGGTGAGAGAAACAATGAACCGTGATTGAATTACTTGCTCTATAATTTTTAATACCTAGGTACGTAATTATACAACAAGCTATGATTTTTATAGTTCCCAACCAAGCTCTTACTTCATTGTTAAGTTTGGTTAAGTAAGTGTATTACAGGTCAGGAGGTCGATTTCCAGCCTAGACAAACATATTTGTGATGAATATAGGTACATGTTCTGTGTTTGGATGTTTTTTTATTGTATGACTTTGAAGCGTCATTATTTGAACCTAGCTACAAGTTGAGATAAGGCCGAAGGTAAAGGCGTACTTCACCCGGAATCCTCAACAAACTGAAGAACTGGCTACCTTACCTCTAAATGCCGGAAATCATTTTTTTTTTAAGAATTTTTATCATAGCTACAGAATTAGGTTAGATGATGGTAGCTAGTCAGGAGCACTTAATCAAAATTCTACCACCAACGAAACCAAGCACAATGTTCCTCTTCCTGGGGATCGAACCTCTGGATCTAAAATCGGTGGATTGAACCGCAAGACCACACAGGCGGTTAAAATTGTGTATCATAATTAAGTTTTTTTTAAGTATACTAGTGGCTCTTTGAGCTTTAGACGTCGCGAGTCTGTCTTTTTAACCACGCACCTTAAATTAAAATCCTTAAAGCAAAAAGCTGAGAGACATTTGTTAATACGGGCGCTACCGCCACGCGCCGTTGTGACAAAAGCTTCCATTCGTGTTTTCAATATACGAATATAATCGATTTGCATGGTCCGATAGTCTGATTTTACTGTCGATGTTAAAGGCCTTAATTTTATTGTATTGTATTTACATGTTAAGTAGCGAACAAAAGCTATGGGGTGGGGGGGGGTTGTTATGAGTCACACAAAAGGTATGGGGATACATGGGTCACCAAATGCAAGCAAAATAGCGAACAAATGCTATGTGGGTTTAACAGGTAACTGAAAATAAAAAAATATAGTTATATTGCAAAAGCTGCTGAAATTGCCTTATGATTTGATGAAATTTGCGCATTTTTTTCCACTTCAAACTTGATCCCTTGAAGTTATCGGATGAAAAAGTTGTTCGGACAAAAAAATTACATAGGTGTCAGATCCAGAGGTCCCGGGTTCGATTCCCAGGGGCAGTACAATTTTGTTCATGGTTTGGTGGCTGGTAGGATTTTCTTTAAGTCCGCTTGGCTAGCTACCACTATCTTACCTAATTCTGTCGCCATAACAACAATACTTTAATTGTTGTGTTCTGGCATTTAGAGGAAAGATAGCCAGTTCCTCAGTTTGTTAAGGATTTTGTGTGAAGGTTAAGGGCCAAGCACCCTCCCTGTCTTACTATGAATAAAAAAATGCGTTTCAATTTTAAAAACAAACAAAATTACTGAAATGATACTTTTAGAAGTTTTTATACCCCATTTATCTCCATATCTCATTATTTTATTCAAGTTCCGAAACATTCATCGTCAAAAAGAAAAGGTGCCGGTACCCTCCGGGTTTTCAAAAATCTTGCGAATATTTTGATTGAGGCAACACGTGACCCAAGGGCTGGCTCTAATTTAGGCTAGCGAATTAGCATAGCTATTCAGCGTGGCAATGCAGAAAGTCTTGAGTCTTGAGCACGCTCCCATCTGGTACTGGCCTGGAATAGTGGAGTTACCTATAGGCCGTTTGTAACGGTCCTAAAGTAATCCGTCTGATTCCTTTGTACATACTTTGTTTATAATTTTTAATTGTAAATTTTAGGTAATAAATTATTATTATGTATATATTAATTGTACAATTATCGAACCTCCTCACCAACTTTCACGACAATCGGTTGAGAAATGCGACCTGTAGAGGAGAACAACCGAACAGACACACTATAGCATTTCGTCCAATCTAAAACGAAAAAGCGTATCTTGCCCTTGCGCTTGGACAATAAGTATATTATATTCTCCATAACAGTTATATTCTCCAGTTCCCACGTCACAAACATTGCTTAATTTGGCGTTAAGATGGCGTTAAGTAAGAATATATATTTCTAGATTACGTGATACTTTACAAAATCAATTCATATTATCTTTTGACTCCTATATCTAACCATCCGCAGTTCCACTATGATCTTTACAAGTCTTTCAACCCTCATCAATCGACCGCGCCTATACGTTCATATTTTTTCCAGTTCCAACAATTTCACACCTTTCAAAACCTATTGTATCTCTCATCAATTTACTTTTTATGGTACGCGAGTCGGAGCCTATACGCAGTCGTGTATAAGATCGATGGTACTGATGACTGATCTATTCTTAGTTTACAAGCCAGTGGCTTACTTAATTGTATCCGATCAGCATTTTACGCTGATGCCATGACATTTCATCATAAGCCTCAGCAGCTATCAGCCGTCGCGAAGGCAACATATTGTTATCTTCACGCACAACAATCATTTTGTCACGTCACGTATCATCCAAATGATCACATCAATATCAAAAAGCAATAAACAACAAACTGTTTGTGTTCTGTCTTTGTCAAACCGTACTCTTATTCTGTATGTCCAATCGTGTCTTAACACGATTGGTCATACAGAATAAGGGTGCAGATCGAGATCACATCGGTAAATCTGACGTAGCCCACCCCGACCCCAATATCAATAATTACATTTATTATCTTAATTTTTACTGCACTATAAGTAATATCACAGGTGTACGCGCACGCTAAAAACACAAATACACAAGAACAATATTTTCCTAAGCTTCAGATCACACCCCAGTTTTTTATCCTCATTAGCCTGCACTGAACTATTTGTGAATCCCCGGGAGATTCGCTAAATCTGCAAATAGATTTCCTTTTCCGCTTTGAGGCGGCCACTGAAACGTCATTTCTCGGGGTTTTTACCGAGTCATTAGGCACAGGGCAGGATAACGAGAGGCAAGGAGGTTGCTACCAAGTAAGGTATGGATGCGCAACCTCGGGGCTATTTATGTTGTTCACACTTTTTGTTCACAATTTTGTCCTTAATTGAAAATAAAACCACCTTGGTGGTGGAAATAAAAGTTGTTCATGTACTTTTCTCAAATAGATTTTTATGCATGATTGAGGCTATCTATGTTATTTATTATTAACATTATCCATTAATCACTTTACCTACTATCGGAGTAATTTCTGTTTTGTCACAACTAAAAAAACAACTTCTTACGTTGCGTAGGTACATAAATAACATATATATATTTTTACTGACAAAGCAATTTGCCATATTTAGGACCATTTCTTTTCGCTAGAAGCGCTATGGAAGTCTTGATTTATTTTATATATTGTCATCGCTTACGACTGTAGCTGCCACAAAGAAGAATACTAATTGGATCTGCCTATTACAAAATTTTACATCTATAAATAAATGTTAATTTATGCAGCGCCATCTAGTCCCTAACTAAGCAAAGCTTTGTAATATGAGATGAATATTACGGAAATAAAGCTGTTACATACATTTTGAAAATATATACATATGATGAAATACAACACCCCAACACAGAACAAACATCTTTATTCATAACACAAAATGTTTTTCAACAACATAGGAATCAAACCTACGACTTAAAGCGCGCAGAAAGCAGCTACTGCCAACTAAGTTGTGAGGACTGTCAGTACAGTAATGAGGTTCTCTTCCAGAGAGCATTCGTTCGCTTGTAACTAATGCCTGATTCTCAATATTCATTTCCTACATCGCTGTTAGCTTAACGTTGGCGACACAATTTTTTATATAAATAATATTCTTCTCGTTTATTCTATATTTTCCGTTACATTATTTGTCATCGCTATCAGGTTCCACGTTGTACTAAGGGTCACTTTGTTGAGAGGACAAATCTCTGAAATGGTTCCAAGTGAGTACCTATTTACTTACTCCAATAATTTTAAATATTGATCACGCATATTATTATCATCACTGCCAAAAAACATCACCAAAAGACGTGAGGGTTCCAATTACGATGGGAGGATTAGCCATAGTCACTTCCTTGGAAGGATCGGTGATCGCAGTGCCACTACAGGTGGTGCAATCAACTGACTCACGACTATTTCCCCTTTGATTATTCACCGCTGAGTGTGTGAATCTTATGAGGATCATCTACGAGGGTAGTCAGCAATCGACTATCAATAAAAATACCTTCTTTAGCTTCTTGAACAGTTCATTTCAATTAATTCGTTGATTTATGCGCATCCCGCTCTCTATATGTAAAACAACGGCTGTTGAAGCACCTATCGAGTTAATGTCTACTGCTGGAAAGAGTTTCCTACAATGCCGTCACCTTTTTGACGGATGTTTTGATGATTGCAGTAAAGTTGTTAGATAATAACAGAAGTTGCTGCCCTTCTTCTAGGATCTGTTCGTCGGCTTTTACGGCATCCACTGGCTAAGAATAGGGGTTAATACTAACTTGCAACCGGTATGATAATGATGATGATGATGATATCAAAACTCTTTTAGTCGGCATCGCTCCTGTTAACAGCCATCATTTATTTTTCCCGCCAATTAAACAAATTGCCTGCGAACAAAACGTTCATTCTAACGATTGACAAAATAATGGATTTCTAATTATGAGACTTTGTTTGAAGATTTACATAATTGACTAACTTTTTAGTTCAGCCTCATGCGGCAGATAAATTGGAAGAAAAGACTAATCAATCAATCAATCAATCAAAATTATTTATTTGGGATATTGCAAAACACAAAATAGGTAGGTACAATAAAATTTTTAAAGGCGGGTAATCCCAGAAAGGTCCCAACTCAGCATTAATGCAGGCTAATAAGTAAGTTATCTCCGTGTTTCTCTTGTAAAAAGGTTTCTCAACCTCAAGGATAGTTTGCATAACCTGAGCAATAAGTAAAAATTAAATAAGTAATTACAATGTGGGTAATGGGTATTCGGCTACATATCTACTTAATACATATTAACATGTTGAAATTGAGATAGGGCCGATTTTTTATTGCTGATAACATTTGGCCACAAAAAACAAGTAAATGGAGCATGCTTTTCTAATAGAAACATGCTTACTCTTGACTTGAACACTCCAAAATTGTATCGATGCAAATATACAGACGAGGGCAATGAGTTCCATTCTTTAGATTTTTATCTACTTTCACGATCACAATGGAATGGGATCTGTAAGCTATTCTGTAATAAGAATCTCTGTTCGTTTTTACTAAACACACTTTCGGAATCAAATAAAACTAACCTGAAAATTCCCATCAAAGGAAAATAAAGGATGGTAAATTCGATATCATTGTCCAGCCAATCTTTTTGTACCTGAAGAGTTTAATTAAATCCGGCCCTCGATAATAGTTGATTAATTTTTGCCGTTCCGCACAATAGTAGAGTTGAAACAGAAGAGTAGAGAGAAATAATTCCTTTATTTAAACCTACCACGAAATGAAATTAAACCTATAAAAATGTTATATTGACAAATACAAGTCACAATCCGCAATGCAACTCAAACCCGCATCTTTTCCCCTTCTCCCCATTTTCCCCCCATTTTTGCCGGAAAACTCTCTGATCAATTCTGCTATGATGATCTTGATGCAGTTTCCGAATTTTTATGCCATGTTTTTAATCGCCTCTGTGACGATTAAAAACATGAACACTCTGAAACACCAGACGGTGTTACAACCCACCGATTTCAGATCCAGAGGTCCCGAATCCAAAATTGTTGTGTTCCGGCATTTAGAGGTAAGATCGCCAGTTCCTCAGATAGTTGAGGATTCCGGGTGAAGTGCGCTTCCACCTTCGCCCTTATCATAGCTTGACGAAACCAGTGTAGCGATTATCAAATACACTGAAAGTTTTCGTATCGGAAACATGATTGTTGGATTCGACTAAGAATCTGATAGATTTCAACGCTATGTTCAAGCCATGGAAATCTTCTGTTGAAGTTTAGAATAAATACTAATGTAAAACTTTTAAGATTTAGAATTTTAGGGAATAGCGTTCCGCTAAAGCTTTCCGAATGTTTGAGAATAGCTACACAGGTAAGATGAAGGTCAAGCGCTACCCCGTCGTTCAATAAAATGAAGAGAAAAAAGAAGAGGGTCCTTTTCTCGAGTCATCAAATTCATAAACAAGATATAATCTACGATTCATATATTTCCAAGGAGATGACTAAAGTGTCTGTACTGTTTAGTAAATCTGCTAACCCATTTATTTACTGAGATTAAAATCTTTGGATCGATCCGTTGGGACTCAATGGTCTTGAGAGATAGCTACAGCCTCGCCAAGTTGCCTTGTTATAACTTTTGACCGCGGCTTAGTAATTGGAATGATATTGAAGTAACAGTTGAATATCGTATTGAAAACGTCTTAAATAAGGTAAATATGTTTGTGAATATCGAAAAAATACCTACATGGCTTCACAGCTCAGTTGGTAGTAGATTTGCTTTCTGCGCTGTAGGTTGTGGGTTCGATTCCCACCCGGGACAAACATTTGTGTGATGAATATAGATGATTGTTTTGTATTAGGATGTTATGATTAAACCTGAAAATCAAAAATTTGTTTGGGTGAAAAAAAAACTGATTCATATTCTTTTCTCCGTAATTCTGTTCACAAATAAATTATGCTTAGAGCGAGATGACACTGCGTGTAAAATAATCTGGAACAATGTCAAACAATGCATTTACAAGGTCGAGTTTAATTTACAATGACCGTTACAAACGGTCTGTTCTGTGGAACACACGTATCAAAGGTACTGGCTGCATTGCGTTATTGTATGGTTTTGTTAATTCACCAGCCTGAATAAAAGTTAGCTCTCGAGTTCTTGTATTCTGGCATTTTGTTACTTTGCAATTGCAATAATAAATAGCCTGGGCCTAGATTGGTCGAGATAAGACCTTAAAATTGATTAATTTTAGCTTGCTTCACCTCAGTTCGCGCAATATTCTCAAAAAGAGGTTGGAAGTCTACTCATGCATATCAGCGTGTATATACAGATGTGTACGGTATGTTTACAGGCACCCATTTGGTTGAGCCTGGAAAACTTTTAAGGCACAAAGTTTTCACTCAAAAACGTACAACTTGTATAACTCAAATTGTCTTGTATAACAAGATAATCTCCATGATTCGATAATCTGCTGACGCTAATATTTCGACTTGTTTGAAGTCGAACTAATTACAAACATCAAAGGCTCGAGAGAAGAGAAGTTGAAGACTTGTTACAAAGGTTACAACTCAGGTCGGAGAGTACATCAGTGTTATAGAGTAAACAGTGTCTATAGGCTCGTCTCGTCATCATCATCGTCTGTCAATACCTTGAAGGAACATTTTTAAAATACAGGCGAAAATAAAAAAATAAGCAGTGTTGCTGAGGTAAGCGTGATCTGCTTCCTAGGGGTCTACTCCGGAATATAGAATCTCTGGCGTTTGCTAACTGTTGTCTGAATGATGACAATACAGGTGGACCTGTAGAGATCCACATGGCTATTAGCTCTTGCAGAAGTCCGACGCCGACTTGCCGTGTTCTATCGGTGCGCGGGAAAGCTATGCCATATATAAAAAACTACCAAATCCACAGTGTAACGTAATAACGTAACTATAATTCTAAACGCTAGAGGCACTGTATACATTTTGATACAATTCCTCTTCGCTAACGATTGTAGTTGACATACGCTTAAAATGTTGAATTTAATTATTTTAAATCCATGGTGTCTATGTCACCAAAATCCATATCGCGTGTACATAACTCAGAGGAACCATTAAACCTAGATATTACATTCTAGATAGGAGATTGTGGCATCAAGATGCAAACGACGCGACGAAGGCTGTTTGTCATGCAAATCTGCGTAAAAGACACTTGAAGATGCAAAACAAACGCAATTTGTGTGTACGAGTTGAGACCCAATCTGGATAGCTACAGTCAATTTTATAAGCTGTTGGGTATAAAGTGGTGCTTCGGTCACGTGTGACGCCGCGCCGTGGAGAACTGCCCATTGAGTTCCCTTACGGGGAGAAGTCAATGGCAAGCGAGGACCAGGCAGATCTACCATCAGGTGAACGTGTCCAATCGAGGCACTTCTGGATAGTCCTATAGTGCACCAGGAAAAATAGCAGTCAGAGAATAATAGCGCTGAATTCTCGTACTTGCCCACGCACCCCACGACCACTCCGACAAGAGTGTGGCAACACAGACGAGGTACCTATACGGTACGGTTCGATATAATACTAACACCTTGTCAGCGTCATGTGATCTTCAGAACATCGGAAATGGCTACACCGATTGTGCATGGACCCATCCTAGATTATTGAGCTTTTGTTACGAAAATCACTGCATCGAAATTAATTGGCGCCCAAATACATACTCGTCTTTAGGCCCCAAAATAAAACACCTCGCATATTATTCGGAGTTAAATAGAAAAAAATCTTCGGATGAATTATCATTTATTAACATATTTTTTTTATAGTGTTTAATCATACAAAATCACACTCGTAACAAATTGTAATACTGATAAATAATATTTCCATTATAATATCACAATATTATGAAGATTCATACGAGGTAACGACGGGTTTTCTCGATTACAGTTCCGTTCTAGTTTAAATAAACTATGCCTATATATGGAGTGCCAAATTTTATGTATTAACCAGACAAAACTAATATAGCTGTGTATTTTAAATTGAAGCCAAGCTTGTGTATTTCGTTACAAATCCGAAGTGACATCTTTCGAGTTATTGTCATTATAACTTTGGATAATATAATTCTTAAGTCGAGAACAAGCCTATTTATGCAATAACAATAATTAGCACCAATTGTTTGGTTCCTTAACATAATCAAACAGACAACAATGTAACATTCTGTATTGAGATTTCTCTGAGTTTCTTCGCCCTAATTGACGTCTAAGCTTTAGGGCATAATTGCCTGTGATCCTAGAATATCTAGAGTGCTAAAACACAATATCAAATATTGATATCAGATTCATTAATTCAAATTATCGATAAGATTATCAACACTATGATATAAAATATATAAAGATTTGCTCTCTAAGTCTACATGTCCTAACTAATATTCTAAGTACACGATAATACTTAAAAATACATTCCTTAAATCATTGCTCATAGCAAATAATTTTATCACTCTTTTTTGTAATAATTAGAATTAATTCAATCACTGTATATATTAATTATAATTATTCAATAAATAATTTGATAAAATTTGTTATTATAACATTTTGAGTGAAAACAGTAACAACTTAGGAGTGGTCATGCTATCACAGTAATCTTATATTTAAATAGGTTAATGATCTACAAAAGATATCTATTTAGATAAATGAATACTCGATATCGACCTTTAACCTAAAATAAATTCATGATAGTATCACACAACGCTTAGAACTACGAGGCTGAAAATTAATGCACATTATAAAACTGTTCGGTGAAACGTGTATTTGTGCAAACGTACCTTAAAAAAAAAACAACCATACTCTCTACTTTTAAGAAACGGTCAATAATTGGGCGTATTTTTTTAAACCGAGGGAGCTGAACAAATTTGAATAAACTAAATATTCCCTATTATTCACGTCGTTATGTCGATCCACCTCTTGCATGTCCAGTTTCGTACAAAGAATAAACCTAACTTACATTTCATACAAAGTGTTGTATCTAACTTTACTAGGAACTTCGAAGTAACGAAGAATAGTAGTTTCGGCGAGATTTATTGCGTCTAACAAATGTTATAACACAATGAAATATAAAGCAGTCTCCCGCCGTGTGTCTGTCACGATCTAATCACAAAAGTACTGAGCAGGTTTTACTTCGATAAAACCTATGAATTGATAAGCTACCGAAGCAGATAAACAAAATTATTGCCTGGGCGGTTCAGCCTTACAAAAATAATTTTACATTTTAGTCCTTAGAGGGGATGGTGACCGTCTAGGATTTGGCTCATAAGCGTCAAACAACCTACTATTACTCGATGATAGAGCTGCACAATTCATAGGGAGTTCCTGTTTATCTACCGCAGATTTACTTTGATTGTCAAATGCATCGGTGTTAACTTGAAACCTAGATATTTGTCCATTTTGATATTTGTCTTTTTTCTCTGTTTCATGTTTAATCTCGTCTTTCACATCATCAACGGTGACTTCAGTTTTGACGGAAGATTCTTTCTCATCTTCTTTCTTCTCGGTGGAGTATGTTCGCTTCGCTCCAGGCATCTTGCGGTAGATCCTGGCGACGAGCGGATGGAGCAATCTTTCGTCGAACTTGTCGCTGTCCTTGCCGGTGAGAGCGCCGACGACTACGCCTATGACGACGCAGACGACGGTGCCTATTACAGCGTACCACATGTAGGAAACCGCGTATATTTTGTAGAGGGTTGATTCACTAGAAAAAAAAACAATTACGTTATTATGTAACATTAATTAAACGTAGGTGAATACTAAGGTGGAGGTAAAATTATCTTATTTAAATTGTTGTGGTTGATTAAGCAAACTGTGGCGACAAAGAATACGGCCCTCCCTACCCAGTCGTGGGTGTCGTTTGAGGCGACTACGGGACTTCTAGTGTAAGCACCGGTGGCACCTCATAGCACCACTCTCCAAAACCAAACGTAGTTTGTCGGTTATTTTGAAGTGTAATGAAATAATGGTGTCAGAAAATAATGCAGGTATAATCAGATAAGAGTAACTTTAGATTGTGCCGCTTCTTTTATTAATCACAACTAGGTACTGTTCAAAGTCAACGAAATGTGAACGTTTGCCTGCTAGCCACAATCAACGCACTGCCCAAGCCTAGAAGGTTCTAGAGAACTTTCCTAGTTGTAGTGTAGAAGTGGCGATATCTGTCCGAGATCATTCCGGGTACGCAACCCCGGACTGCTAGTGTCACACTCACCATTCTCCCGTAACATTAGTATCCTCACCCCCCCCTTATCCATATAATTTTCTTCTCATCCATCCTGATCAACTTAATGTACTAATCATAATGTACTCATCCCACACAGCGAGTATTTTCAAGGAGGGTTAACGTCAGACGGGTTTTAAATTGCAGCCCAAACTTGGACTTGAAGAAGACGAGTGGTACCGACCCCATCTAGTGTGTGATAACGGACAGGAAGATAAATTAGTGTAGGAGTGCGCTAATACAAGGTTTTAGGAAATTCCCACGGAATTACGGGAACGAAATCCTTGTAAAACATTAGAATCAGCTGCCAGCACTCGTTTTCACAAGACTACGACCATTTAAATTAAATACTAAATACTATTGCCACATAAGTTCGTTCAAAACGAGAACAGGGCCTCTGGAAGATTTGTTCAGTCGTAGTGGTAGGATGGAGAAGTGATGAGATGAGGTTTCTTACCCATGGCCCAGCCCAGCCACGAAGTCAAGACCAGATCCATCAATAAAAAACATTGCTGAAGGACTTACTAAAATGGATCTGGAGTACTGGTCCTAGTATTGACCTGGAGCAGCTCAGCGAGATGCACGAGAGTGTGGTTGACCCCGGGGGGTAGTGCTGGCGATTGGCTGAACATGTTCATGGTGGTGTTTGCGCAGCCCTGGAAAAAATACATTTTACCATAACCATAAATAGGCCAACCAGTAGGCTAGAACTAGAACTACATGAAGAAATCAGCATTATTTATCAAGATTTTGTCGGTGTTACTTTGGTCGGTTTATTCTATATATATTTTGAGGTAACAAACGTAAAGAGTATAATTGAGAAACTGTTTTAAATTTTCTTATACGAGTATATATTGGATTTTAATTGATTGCACTTGGTCACAATACTTACAAACGTATCTAACAATAAATAAATATTATAGGACATTCATTTTGAAATAATTCAAAATATGACATCCTATAATTCTATAATTTGAACTTTATTTTTTGGTCACTCCAAAAAAAAGTTCAAATTCTAGAATTTTCCATTTTAAATATGAAGTCCACCATTTTCGTCAGAACGCTCATAGCGCTCATAGCGCACCTCGTGACTCAGCCGCAGTGCTTTGACAAAGTAAACGCTCATTGTGATCACAGTGTTGAACAAATATTATGAGTGCTGTATCTGGTTACAACAATGAACTCCAACATTTATAATAGCTGTGCTATCCCAGTAATGAACATACATCAAAGCTCTTGAAATATTTAATGTTACGTATACGTTTAGCACGAAGAAACAACACGAAATAAATGTGTGAATCTTGGACGGCGAGCGCGTTAAACAGCTGTGTCTTCAAATAGGTCTTTATAATTATGTATTTCTGTGAAAAACATGATATTACGTATTGTGAAATGCTTGCCTACATACGCAGCGATTACTTACATCAGTACTCAACGGCAGCAAATCCCTCTTAGTGTTAACGTAAAGCTGTCTCCCCGTCGCCATCCAGATAGTGATGACATGACTGGCCACGATCCCGCATAGGGCTCCCTTGCCGTTCGCGATCGGGCATAGGGCTCCCAGTGTGAACACGCCCAGTAGTGCTCCGCTGGTCGCCGAGGTCACCAGTAAGGATCCTTCTACCACGCCACCGACTTTTCCCACGAAAAGGGATAGGAGCATTATAACGAACGCTGTAAAAAATATGCTATTTTATAAATCATCAACCTTTCATTGATTTTAGTTTGTTTTGGACTTTATCAGACCTCCTCCGACCTGATAAAGTTATCTGAAGGATAATGTCGGCCAAAATCAAGTGAGTGACGACATGACGTCAGATAGAGGAGAGTGGAGGATGACAACCGAATAGGCACGAAGATGATGATGATGATATTTGGACTTTATAAGGTTTTTCATAAATTTTAGCAGGTTAAGTGAGCTTCATTTTCTTACTGATTTGGTGGATCATAAAATATAAATCATCATAATCATCATCAACAGCTCATTAGTGTCCACTGCTGAACTGAGACTCCTCCAAAGGTAGAGGAGTTTTTAGATATAAATCAGGCATATAAATCAGCTGTAATCTCACTGTGTGATTAGTACTCACCATAAATGACTCCAATGATCTTAATAACAGTAAGTTGCTGCTTGTCGCTGATGTTCCTGAAGGGTGGCGCGGCGGAGACGAAGTCCTCCCAAGTCACGGTCGCCAGGGAGTTCACGTTCGATACCAGGAAACTGTCACCACAACAAGTTACAGTTACAATAAGCTGACAGAACCTCTTTGAAGGCTACCGGCCTCAACATATTGATTCAAGATTGTCAGCTGATGCGGTTCTAGTCTCTGTGGTCTAGTGGTTCGTGGGTTGGATCCCCAGGGGGAATACAATATTGTGCTTGGTTTGGTAGGTGGTAGGACTTTGTTTATGTCCGCCTGGCTTCCACCATCACACCTAATTCTGTGAAAGCAATTCTTAAAATGTTTTGTTCTGGCATTTTAGAGGTAAGATAGGCAGTGCCTCAGTTTGTTGAGGATCCCTGGAGAAGTGCGCTTCCTCCTTCGGCCTTATCATAAGTTTTATATCAGTTGAGATGAAGGTTAAACACCTCCCCGTCGTAAAAAAAAAAAGCAAAAAAAGTGTGGGCCACTTACGTCAACTATAAGTCCAAAACGTTCTAACCTCTATTTGATATCTGGCTCATAGTTATAGATTAAATAATGTAATAACGACATACCTAATGGTATTATAACGTAGATTTTTATGAGAAATAAGTTCGTTTCTGGCCACAAAACTTACGCACACAAGGATGGAAAAATCCTACCTAGATTATTTTAAAAGATAATTCTAAGCCTTTTGCTTCTACATTTGTATGAACTTCTCAACTACAAGATCTTACCTCAAAGCGCCATTGAATAGACTGCCCAAGAACAGCCCGAGCAGTCCAGGAAGGAATGTGAACTGGTCTTCCACGTAGTAGGGCAAGACCTCGTCAGGGGCGGTTATAAGCCCCTGAGCCAGCGGATCGCAGGTCTTATACACCGAGTAGAGAGTCATGCCCACCACCCACGACAGGCTGAACAGGACCGTTACTGCTGGCACGTTCGCGAATAATGTTTTTCGTACCCTGGAATTATTGATCTGTGTTACATGAAGGTTCAAAGACATTCAGATCATTTATAACTTATTTAGTGATACAAACATTCACATCTAGCTACAGTATTTGAACCTGCATCAAAGCAACTGAGCTACGAGAGTCTGGTGATGAGATTCAGAAGCGAGTTTTGTTTTTGTGTCAGACATTAAATTAGATATTAAATTATCAATCACATAATTATAATTAACACCAAATCAGCATACGTATGTTTACATATTTATGAAAATAAGACGTGTTTACATCTTATTGAAATTTTCACTGGTTAGATCATTTTGAAACAAATTACTGAATCTATATATCTGCAAAAGTGTTGTGTATACATATTTTTTTATGAAAATGAATACATAATTATGACACAAATTAATGGTGACATTATTTTGAAAATTATTTTTGGATACATATTTATGAAATTTGACCGTGACATCATTTTGCAAATTTGGAGTGTATCCATATTATTGCAGGCGACTGTACATTAAAAACGAAATGTAATGTTACCTGGCTTCAGAAGACATGGAGCAGTAACGTTGAACGAACGTCTGCTGGCATCCATAGATGGATATGGACATGAACAGCTGCCCGAATATCGCTGACAGCGTATCCACGCGTACCGTCGGATCCATCGAAAACCTGGAAATCAGACGCACTTTGGTTAGAACCTATCTCTCTCTCTCTGCGGTCGGTACTTATAACCTATCTCTCCCTCTGCGGTCGGTACTTATATACCTGAAAGGCTAGCCAAATGCACCGGTAAACTGAATGGTTTAGACCAGCAATCGAGGGCTTTCGGAGTACAGTCGCTCTCCAGTACAAATGTGTTTTGTCGATCATTTCGTATACAAGTATTAAATCCGTAATGTAGTTCCCATATACTTAATAACAACAATAATTTAATTAACAAGCATTGCTGAGATTGAGGCTAGATGGCGCTGTTTGACATTGATGACCTGAATTAATTATTAATTTGTTCGGAAGTTTATATCGTTCCGTTTGGATCCATATCCCTGTTAATCGATAGGTACATTCCTGTATCGAATATTTAAATTCTATATTTAAATTCTTCTTCCTATTAACTTATAATGACCATGAGTCAACACGAACACGACACAGTCTTGTGTTAGTTTCACACAATGATCGAACTAAGTTGACTCATCTGGTCGTTGACAAAATTATGTTGGATAAATGTAACAGCAACTGAATCAATAATAGACGAGCCAAGTGCGGACATACACATTGATGATTCCCGATTATATTGTTAGTCGTTATATAACCGCCTCTGTGGTCTAGTGGTTCGATCACCAAAGAGAGTACAATATTGTGCTTTGGTTGGTGGTAAGACTTTGTTCAAGCCCACCTGGCCCTAGCTACCACCATCTTACCTAATATTGTCCTACCACCAACCAAATTTGCTGTCGTAATAGATATACACACGCTGTGAAAATTTCAACCATACGTACCGACGGACGGATGGTGTCTTGTTGGCACCTTTTGCGAAACCCTAAAAATGTAGGGTATATAATACCAGATAGACGCAGTCTACTTAATATAAATAAATAAAGGACTTGAGTTGACTTCCGTTTCAAGGTCTTTATCGCGATGTCGATCTCCATTTCAGAAATAGGTATGTTCATTCTATCTACCAACTGAAAAACAATTGGATGACATATAAATGGTATAATTATAACTGAATTGATCCAGACTAGTACCAGACGATTCAGGCCTTAGTGTATTTCCTTGCTGAATAGACATATCAATTCAATGGCCTTGCTATGATCAATCCTAAAGTGTATTAAGTCACGAGGCGATTTTTTTTTTATTTTAAGCACTATTGAGATACTTCTTATAGGTAAACAAGTCCTTTCTATTCGAGCATTCCATCTTAGGCTACATTTCTTCTTCTTCAAGGGAACTGGTGGCCAAACGCTTGGCTATTATCGGCAAGCCCGAAGGAGACAGACTTGGTATCCTTAGTGGGAACAATAAAATACAGATAAAAGACTCACTGAAGGAACTTCATCCGCCCTCCTTCGATGTTGTCTTCGAGGACTTGCCTGGGGCCTCCAGCTTTGATCGTTGATTGGATGATGAAGGCTCCACTGACCAGGATCATTGTCAGGGTCTGGATTACGTCAGCTCTGGGAACCAAGTAAACATTTTTGCTACGGGAAAACTAGTCGAGGAGGTTTTTACGAAATATAACAAACACCAACGAACAAACATCAATATTCATCACACAAATATTTGTCCAGTGTGGGAATCGAACCCTCAACCTACAACTCAGAAGGCAGAGCTACTATTAACTGAGCTTGTTATAATAATAACTTTTATTGTGTGGGCGGAGCCAGTTTCTTAGTTTGTTGAGGATTCCGATTAAAGTGAGCTTCCACCTTCTGCCTTATCATAACTTGAAAAATGAGATGAGATGGAGGCCAAGCTTGGTGAAATTAATGTCCTGTAATACATAGGTATATTACAGGGTATTCAAAAATCTTGCTTTTGATTGAGGCGACACGTGACCCAAGGGCTGGCTCTTATTTAGGCTAGCAAATTAGCATAGGTATTCAGCGTGGCAATGCAGCCAGTGTCTTGGGCACGCTTCCGTCTGTACTGGTCTGGAACAGTTGAGTTACTTATTATTTAGGTCGTTAGTAACGGTCCTTAGGTAATCAGACTGATTCCTTTGTACATAGTTAGTTAGTTTAATTGTTCATTTTATTTAATGAATGTTTTAACTTATATTTATATTTATTTATTTATGTAAAAAAGACCTTACCAAACTGTGAGCAAACACCACAAAGTTGTCAGATGACCCACACATATCAGTTTAAAAAATTGATTACCTACTTACTCAAAAGAACAGAATTCACCTAAAATGAGCTGAAGGCTATTTGTTATAATTAAAATTAAGTTATGCGCATACATTTAATTGCTCTAAAGGTAAGGGTTTTCAAATATTTTATGATTCATGTTTTTTGTTACAGATATTTTGTGGATCTGGACTGAGTTGCAATAATTGAACGGTACCTTATAGCAGCTGCCAACCCTCCCAGCAAGTTGAAGACGATGCCCACAACGGTCAGCGCGAGAGCCGACGCCCAGTGGGGCAGCGCCAGTACGGCGTGCAAGGCCACGGTGGGGGTGTACACCGTTACTGCCAGGTTGAGGAGCTGTCTGATGAGGAACGTGGCTGCTGCCAGCTTGCGCACCCAGGAGCAGTTGAAACGCATCTGAAAAAAGAAAACAAGAATAAGTTTCTGAATCTGTCTTGGGATTCAGACATTGGGATTTAACAATCCTCATAGTTCAGTTGGTAATAACTCTGCTTCTGCGCTGTAGGCTGTGGATTCGATTCCCACCCAGGACAAACAATTGTGTGATGAATATAGATGTTTGTTCTGTGTTTGGGTGTCGTATGGTATAGTAAGTAGGTATGTATTTACATATAGTATTTGAGTAGGTATTCTATCCGGAATCTAGTTCCCATATTACAAGCTATGCTTTGTTTGGGGCTGGATGGCGCTGTGTAAAATTAATATCCTGTAATATTTATTATATTTATTTATTACATTCAAACACACACTGTAGGTAATGGTATTGCGTAAGCTCTTGATTTCGAGGCTTCCTGGCCATTACCTAGGTGAGGATGGTGAGGTTGGTCTACGATGGAGCGAGTTTACCCAGAAGTTACCCTTGGTGCCGGACTTCGGCAGTAGGGAAGTCGTAAGCTAGGGGGAGGTTCTACAGGTTCTACCGCCACCGATAGAATCATTCCAAGCCCTTAACTTTTGAGTGAAGGTCAATCAATGATTCGATAATTGTAATTTCGTTCTTACTATATTTGCTCGACTATCATATATAAGCTCAGGTTTCGGAGAAGACTTTTTTATTTTTATTGTACGACGGGGAAGCGCTTGGCTTTCATCTCACCTGGTTACAAGTTAAGATAAGGCCGAAGGTGGAGGCGCACTTCACCCGGAATCCTCAACAAACTGAGGAACTGGCTATCTTACCTCGAGATGCCGGAGCATAATAATTTTAGAATTGTTAATTATGGCGACAAAATTAGATAAGATGGTGGTAGCTAGCCAGGGGGACTTAAACAAAATCCTACCACCAACCAAACCAAGCACAATATTGCTCCCCCTGGATCGTACCCGGGACCTCTGAATCTGAAATCGGTGGGTTGAACCACCAGACCATAGAGGCGATTAATATAATATAATATAATATTATAAAATAACATACGGGTTGAGATTTCCAAACTAGGTTTCAACGTACCTATATACCGGAAACAACCAGCTTGGACATAGACATGCTAATTCGTTTTATTACAGAGCAAAGGTTCTTTTGCCATTTTGAGAGATTGTAGGTTAACATTATATTTGGATGTTTACATATCTATTTAGGTTTAGTACTCGTTTATGTAATCATTAAATTTTGGATTTTAAATGAGATACAAAACTAAACGTCGGCATTTACAATTTATGGATGTGCTAAATATAAATATTGAATAGGTTATACTATATTTAATAGGTATTAAATGGGTAATAGGTAATAGTTGTAGATATAATTAAAATATTAAGTGTTTAAAATACATTAAACAATAGCATAACAAGAAATATAGGTATTTACATAAAATCCATGATGACTCATAATTTAATTCAATTAGATTGGGATCAGAGGTGAAAGGTAGTGAGTCTATTTATTTTTTGGATTTTACATTACAATTAGGAAAAGTAATTATTTAATTATTAATAACAACATTCGTGTGGGTCCGACTCACACTTGTCTGGTTTTTTATATATATATAAAAAACCAGCCTTTTTATTTATTATTTGTTATTCTAATGATATAAATATATGACGCTCTGAGTAGTAGGTAGGTAGTATCAGAGGTGAAGCCTCGAAGGAGTAAAAGGTTGTAAGTCCGTTGGGTATGGAGGTACCTATCTATTAAGGATATAATCATTTAGCTATTGTTATATAAGTTAACTATGAAGGTAAATTATATCATATACTCGTATGAGACCCCTATATTTTTTTATCTTGTTATATATCCAGGTAATCCGTTTAACACACACTCTCTGAAAATTATAACCAGCTATTACGAATCAAAAGATATCCTTTAAATTTAGGACAGACAGACAGACTTACAAATAGGATCCCACCGCACCCTTTGGGTACGAAACTCTAAAAACGACTTGTAAATGCGTTTCCATTTCATTTCATTCATAAGAACCTAAGTGTTCGGATACCTACAGTAAGAACGGAACTACGGGTAGGTATGCGATGACCTTGAATCTGTTTCTGCCTACTCAACACAAGTGAGACTTCTTAAAGTACCTAGCTTATCACACCAAAGCCAAAAATGTTCTAGGTTCTACCTAAAATGTAAATGATCCTAGTTTCCGCGTCAACGAGCATAAATATACAATTGATCATCCATTTTTCTTATGTTTTTTTTATACTTAGGTACTCGAGGACTAATCGTCTGATAGAAACAGATATCAAAGTCTTAATGGCAGGGTCCCGTTGGGTACGCAAACCTAATCAGGTTAATGCATAGACCGATAGCTATCTTGTTATGAAAGCAATGGGGTCAATCAAATGGTCTTAAATAGAGTCTAAGATTCAAATGATGATTTAGTTAAAAACTAAATCATTTATTTATTTATTGTACGACGGAGAAACGCTTGGTTTTTATCGTATCCGGCGAGGAACTGGCTATCTTACCTCTGAATGCCTGAACACAGCAATTGAGGATTGATTTTTATTTTTTATTTTTTCACCAGCTTACCTGTAAAACAAGTAAAGATGTGGCCTAAGATAGAGCACGCTTACCTAAAAGGAACCTATTTACTCTGGACTTGAGGACTCCAAAATTGTACTCGTGTGGAAAAACAGACGAAGGCAAGGAATTCCATTCCTTACCAGTATTCATGATAAAGGTGGAGGCAAAACGATGTGTTCGTCACAATGGAACATTTACAATGTACGTGTTGTAGCCAGCCGTACGTATGCTAGTCCAGTGGTGGATAGGGGATGTAGGGATTAGGTCAAAGACATCGTGTGCACACTCGCCGAAGTGGAATTTATAGAACATAGACAGCCTGACAACCAGCCGTCTATGTTCTAATCTCTGCAAAGCGAATCACCTATGACTCTAGCAGCACGACGCTCAATTGGATTCAGGGCTTTGAGCTGATACTTCACTGAGAAAAAAATGGTACGTAATTCATGAGCCCCCTTACATATATTTGGACAAAAACATACCACTCGTAGGCATGTAACCGCCTCCATGCTGTGTAATGAACTAGCATTACGTAGCCTGCTTCCTGACAACTGTCATGTAGTGCCATACGTAAACGAGTGGTACCTATATTTTGCTACAGTCTCGTAAGTAACCGGTACTTAAGGTCAACCTTGTACTACTGGTACATCATACGTGCTAGAATAATAAAGCATGATGCGACATGCGTTCTTACTAGCGTGCCATACGTATGTATTGGTATTTACCTCTTACGGTAATGGTGCTGCCCCATTATAGCTTGATGCGACATATGCACTTACTGGTGTGTCATACGTATGTATTGGTATTTACCTCGTACGGTAATGGTGCTGCTCCATTATAGCTTGATGCGTCATACGCACTTACTGGTGTGTCATACGTATGTATTGGCATTTACCTCGTACGGTAACGGTGCTGCTCCATTATAGCTTGATGCGACATACGTACTAACTGGTGTGCCATACGTATGTATTGGTATTTACCTCGTAAGGTAATGGTGCTGCTCCATTATAGCTTGATACGACATACGTACTTACTAGTGTGCCATACGTATGTATTGGTATTTACCTCGTACGGTAATGGTGCTTCTCCATTAAAGCTTGATGCGACATACGTACTAACTGGTGTGCCATACGTATGTATTGGTATTTACCTCGTACGGTAATGGTGCTGCCCCATTATAGCTTGATGCGACATACGTACTTACTGGTGTGCCATACGTATGTATTGGTATTTACCTCGTACGGTAATGGTGCTGCCCCATTATAGCTTGATGCGACATACGTACTAACTGGTGTGCCATACGTATGTATTGGTATTTACCTCGTACGGTAATGGTGCTGCTCCATTATAGCTTGATGCGACAAATGCACTTACTGGTGTGCCATACGTATGTATTGGTATTTACCTCGTACGGTAATGGTGCTGCTCCATTATAGCTTGATGCGACATATGCACTTACTGGTGTGCCATACGTATGTATTTGGTATTTACCTCGTACGGTAATGGTGCTGCTCCATTATAGCTTGATGCGACATACGTACTAACTGGTGTGCCATACGTATGTATTGGTATGTTCCTCGTACGGTAATGGTGCTGCTCCATTATAGCTTGATGCGTCATACGTACTTACTGGTGTGTTATACGTATGTCATAGTCTTTTATAAGACACGTAATAGTGCTGATACATTACAGCTTGCTACATCTTATTTACAAACGAATGATACTGAAATGTTCAGATACCTTAATACCGTCTCCCAACATTATATTATCTTAAAACAAGCATGGGTACAATAGAAATTAGTTACTTGCAATCAGTTAGCATTCTGCTGCTAACAAAGTGTTTACTAATTCACAGTAACATTGTCTAGATGAACAATACTATAGGGGTTGATTTCTTAGAGGTTCAGTAGGTATCTACATGATTTTTGTCTTATCCATGTTCATTCTAAGACGATTCGATGTTGGGAGATAGGTTTCAGGTATCTGAGCATTAGGGTAACATCAGTTCAAAAATGATGACACCTCAAGCTGCAGTGGGCCAGCACTATTACGTTAACTATTCTGTCGCGGAATATAAACCAGCTATGTTACAATGTACCTACAATACCTTACCTAGAATAATATTATCAAGACTGCAGTTGTAACAGTAAAACATAACATTATCATTGACTTATTTATTAAAAAACACAAATTAAACAATATAAACATCTAAAACCTACATCTAAATGTATAAAATCGTAAATCAAACAAATGACAGTATTAATTTCTAATACCTAATTATAAACCATTAGACAAACCATTAGTAGATGAAATATATGCCGAGTAGTACACTACTACACTCTCCTTGCTGAATAGCTTGCATATATCTGTAGCTAGGTGGTAGAATTCTTCTGTAGTAATTGTCTTTGCAGGATTTTGATCCAGTAAACTATGTATTAGCAATTGACTGAGTTTCCTTCTTGATCCTTCTTTCAATAAGCCACTTTTGATTTGACAATTGCGTATTATTGCCCGACCATCTAAAATAGCCTGAAATAAAAAAAGTACTTAAATAATTATTTTATACAGGATGTGGTAAGATAAAAGCATACTTAGTGTAACCCTTTCTTTTATAGTTAGTTTTGATCTTGGGAAACATTTGGTGAATTTTGTAATGAACATTCTTTTTTATAAAAAACCATCCAACTGTGGGTAAGTATTAGTTTGTTTTAAGATTCTAAAATGCATTTTTTATTTTCATTCAAATTCACAAGATGTTTCCTTAGAACAAAACTTTACCCAAAACAGAGGAGGATACCCTTAGATTGCCAGATGGTTAGGTATACAGATGTGGTGTGTCAAACATCCTGTAAAATGTTACAAGAGGTTATCTTAGCATATTTGTTGCTTTGTTAACCACTTAAAAGGCTTAGAATTAAAACAACTATAGCTAAGCTAAGTACCTACCATTAAGGCTTAGTAAATAAATTACTTCTAACTTTATGCCAACTTTATGGTGGCCAAGATCAATCTGCTACCATACTGTACTAATTTACACTCTAAAACTACTATGAGCTACAAGATGATGATGATGAGTTAAGAATACTAATAAAATAAAAAAATAATAACTTTACATTTCAAATTTTGAAAACCTGAAACAAAGACAAACATTCTCTAAAGTAAGGTCATAAAAGTACACAATGGTTCTTACATCTATGTAAGATTATAATCAAGTAAATACTATAAGTTTGTATGAGCAAGCCAAGAAACCAACCAAAATGACAGTTTTCAGGTTGTCTGAAAGCCATCATCATAAAAGCACCTTTGCACTTCAGAAAATATGTTGAATTGTAAGTATACTAATAAAATTGTCTGATATTACAATTGATAACCCAGTCTTTTCCTAATTATATAATGTGTATGTACTTAGTTGAGTTCCTTGTGAAAGGTCTCTTCCGGGGAAGTACTACCACATAACTATTCTGACCGCCAAGCAGCATTGTTGCTTTAAGTTTGAAAGGTATGATTGCCAGTGCAATAACAGTCACTTGGTTGTTATAGGCAGGAGCTACATGTAACATCAGATGGGCTGCTTCCTTGTTCAGTCTCGAAGTTGTATAATATTTTTTTTTACATGTGATCTCACATAAAAAATCAGCATAAAAAACTTACATTGTTTTCATTTGTTTGGGCATTTGTTGATGGCTGTACAGGCTCTGCCAACAATGGAGGTGGTGTAAGCATAGTCACATAAGCGTGTCTCAGGATGGTGATGAACCAGACACTACATAGGTCTCAATATACTGAAAAAAATTTTTTTTATGAGTTTTTATTTTGAGTAACACACAATACATTGTGATGTGATTATTTGTGTATGATTCTAACATTTACATAATTTTAATAGGTGAAACTAACAATACATATTATGTAAATAACTAGGTACTTGGCAGATCGGTAATTTGAGAGTTTATATTGAGAACCTACTTAGGTTGATGTGGCACTAACAAACAATTTAAATAAACTCACAGCTATGTTATTGTGCCTTAAGTTTTCAACAGCTTTTTTAAATTTCTCGTATAAGCTCTTTTAGCTCTGTATCTTGGAGTAGGAAAACAGTCTTCAGAGTATCAATATTCTGCTCTGAAAATCAAAAACAATTGATGATCACACCATCATATCAACTCATTGTCTCACTTTGATCAAGGGCATCATAATTATGTATCAACGGTTATTGAGACATATCCATCAAAATTGTGCATTTACATACTACAAATAACATTCCGCATGGTTCAGATAATCATGGACAAATGAGAAAAAGTTTAATGACAGCAAAAGCAGGAAACTATAGGTACATACCATAATAATATAAAATTACTTACATAAACCTGTAGTTTGATGTTTTTGACACACAAAACATCAAACTTTTTGTAGGTATTTAGGTACTAGGATAAGTACCTAAGTAGTACCTTCAAACTCACCTTCAAACAATCCTATTAGATCGTGGCACCCAATCTCTCTGAGTACTTCGTGCACCGCCTGCATGATGAGGTGCAGCAACTAGCAAATACCAATCTAGGTACCTACAGCGCGATCCGAAACAACAGCGAAAATAAACGACGCGTTATCCGTAGGTAGGTATACCGGCACGGATTTGCTATTTCTATTAAAACAGTTAAAACTTGTACAGCGTAGACCATCCAAATAGAAGTAAATTCAAAGAAAGTTAGTAAGTAAGAAAGTCACATCACATCACAACCACAAGCTAAAGAGATCCAATCCAATACAGTACATAACCTACAATACTGCAAAAATCGCGCGAGCGCAGCGCGAGACGCGCGAAAGAATAATGGTGGAGAATTAGAGTTGCCATTGCCAACAGGAATTTTGAAATTCCACCGAATTATTTGTTTAATGCGTCCGTCCTAAGGACCTACCGCCGCGCCGCCCGTTTATTTAAAAATCTGTCTATATGTATTCGGTAGACGTTCAATTTTTTTTATTATACATATATTACCTACACTAGGCCTACGGTTATACTCTTTGTTTTGGCACCTATGTTAGCTGCCTAAATACATCATAAAAATATTACTTACCTATCTACCTATTTAATTTTGTGTAGGTCATTGTTTCGAAAAGTTGTACCAAATTATAAAAAAAAAAATTTTTTATTAAATAATTTGAGGAGAAAAATAAATGCATTAGTAGATTTTTAATAAAATGCTCAGGCAACGACTGTGGTCTGGTTTTTCGTCCAACGGTATCAGACCCAGAGGCTCCGGGCTGGATCCCTAGTGGGATACAAATTTTGGCTTTGCTTAGATAGCTACCACTATATTACCTGAGTCTCTCGTCATAACAACGATTCTAAATTGTTGTGTTCCGGCATTTAGGGGTAAGACAGCCAGTTCCTCGAGAAGTGCGCTTCCACCATCGGCCTTATCATAACTTGACACATGACGTAACATAAATATAAAATAAACGTTTGATGTATGCATTCTTTAAACAAACCACTTACCACATCATTGAGTCTGCATGTCATGTGCAGACAAGCTGAGAACAATTTGTTCATACTATAGGTTCTTACCTACATACTACCTATTATTATAACTTAGTGGCAAAATTAGTTTAGGCAAGAACACAGGCTATGCCTTAGTCAGAACCATTTTTTTTTATACGATTAGGAAATAGGACAAGCAAGTTGCCCACCCCCAGGTGGGCAACTTGCAAGGCATTTTTATAGGCAAGAGACCCATCTCTTGCCTATAAAAATGCCTTACTGCGTATGTCACATCCACAAAGAACATAGCCTACACCGCACTGCATTGCGCCCGTCAACTTGAGGCATAAAGGTGTTAAGCCTCGCGTTTCCGTAATTTGACCGGCAACCATACCCTTCAAACCGGAACACAGCAATGCTGCTTGGCGGCCGAAATAGGTATGATGGTAGTAATTCTCCGGACGAGACCTTTCACAAAGGGCTTCTACTACTTTTAAAAGTTATTTACCTACTTACTAGCAACATTTACACTTCCTAACCTAGAAGAATATGACGAAAACAATAGGTACCTACTCCAGACAATAAGTAGATAGGTACCTATAAGTTGCTAACTCACTATAATGCTTAAATAATATACTTACTGGGAGTAACGTACCTTTACCTAACTCAAGAGATATTCGTTACCTACCTATTTCTAATATAGTAGGTGGGTAGGTTAGTATGGTTATAATTTCCTAGGTACATATCCAATAAATCAAGGGTACCTCACCCATCTACTTTAGGTAGGTACTTACCTACTTATAAAGGTTATATAGATCAATAAATACTTTAATTACCTACTACGTTATTAAATACCTACCTACGTAATTTACTACCTACAGTACCTACGTCTTATGAAATTCATCAATTTAAGTCAATAGCAATTACAAAAGTTAAATAACATAACCTACTAAGGTATAGTACCTAACACAAACGACAAAAAAGTAACTTCCAACCTGCGTGCCTACCTATCTTTCAATTTATTAGTAATATTAATATATAGGTAGATACCACCTACCTAACTTAATTATATTTGTTTGAGTTTCAAGATTTCGAAGATTTCTAATTCTAATCTTGTTTTAAAAATAAATAAGAAGTGGCTGCCTTAAAACTACAATAAGTATTTGGCTACCTAATCACAGTCACAACATGTGTACCTGCGCACTACACATGCGCTTAATAAATTACATAATATACATAATATGCTTCTTTTTTAGAGTTTGTTGGTATGTAATGTTTTAGTGCGGCTATAATACAGCCGAATACGTAGGTACATTACGCAGGCCCAAACCGGGACAGTTATCCGGTTCTGTGACAAGCAGTTGCAAACGTGCTGTACGTAGTTCCTAACAGGGTCATCAACCCGAATATGGTTTAGGTAGCCGCAAACGTACGGTACATAGTCCTTCACAGGTTAATTAAACCGACTGTGGAAAATGCAGCCGCATACGTACGGTATAATGTCCCACACAGAATAATTAAACCGACTATGGAAAATGCAGCCGCATACGTACGGTACATATTCATACACATTACACTCAAACCGACAAAGGATAATGCAGCCGCATACGTACGGTACAATGTCTCACACAGGATTATTTAACCGACTAATGATGATGCAGCCGCATACGTACAGTACATAGTCCCACACAAGATAATTGAACTGAATGTGGATAATGCAGCCGCATACGTACGGTTCATAGTTCTACACAGGTTGATTAAGGTGAATACGGATACTGTAACCACATACGTACGTTACATAGTGCCGCATAGGATAATTAAACCGAATATGGATTATGCAGCCGCATAAGTATATAACATAGTCCTACACAGGATGATTAAGGTGAATATGGATTTTGCAGCCGCATACGTACGGTATAATGTCCCGCACAGGATAATTTAACCGACTAAGGATAATGCAGCCGCATACGTACGGTACATAGTCCCACACAACATAATTAAACTGAATGTGGATAATGCAGCCGCATACGTACGGTACATAGTTCTACACAGGATGATTAAAGTGAATACGGATAATGTAACCACATACGTACGTTAAATAGTCCCGCACAGAGTAATTAAACCGAATATGGATAATGCAGCCGTATACGTTACAGTACCTACTATATAGAATAATTAAACCGTAATGCAGCTGTAAACGTACGGTTCATCGTCCCACATAGGATAATTAAACCGCATATAGATTATGCAGCCGCATACGTTCGGTACATAGTTCCACACAGGATAATTAAACCGAATGTGGATAATCCAGCCGCATAAGTATAGGACATAGTTCTACATAGGATGATTAAGGCGAATATGGATGCTGCAGCTGCATATGTACGTCAGGTATAGGTACATCGTTCTACATAGTATAATTAAACCCAATAATTGGATACTGCATTTTAGGAAACAGCGCAGTTGGCTGTTCGGTTATTTTGTTTGAATAATAGTGGAATCCTATTGGATAGGTTTATATTTGTAGGTACTGGTTTGTGGAGTACAACCTTCGCTGGTTATTTTGGTAGGTACCTACTAAGTATGTATTAAGTAGGTTTGTAAGTACCTACCTTAATAGCCTAAATTCTTACATTACAACAAGTAGATGCATGGACTGGTAGGTTTTATTACTGCATTACGGTGAGCTTCATTATTCTGACAAATGAAAGTTACGGGCTAATCTACTGTCTACATCCTATCAGTAGGTATGTTTCACCAGTTGTGCTTTGGTAGAGGCGTTATCACTTATAGTCATACGTAACTTTGATGAATCTACAGTTGACCGTAGTTAACGCGGAAGTGCGTATAATGTCGCTACATAATTACGTACGAGTTATTTGGGGAGGCTACATACATTCATGTTGGTTCACCATTATCAAATATGAACGATCTTTCTACTGTATTTTGTGAAGTAACATTATCAAGACGGATGTTTCTTATAAATGAATCTGTATGAATCTTCATTACTAAGTAAGTTGCTACTAAATCACGTAAGCAATTCACGTAATACATTAGTAGGTATCGAGATCATTGGTACATAAGCGTGCGAAAGTTACTTGTAAGTAACATTTTTTTCTCAGTGTTGGCTGAGCCATCCCAGAGATGGAAGCAGTACTCCAAACAAGATCTAACTTGAGCTTTGTACAAATATGAAAGCTGAATTTAGAATTATTGTTATGGCAACAGTCTTAGGTACGACGGTGGTAGCTAGCCAGGCGGTCTTAAAGGGCAACCACCAACCAAACATACAACTTTTTGGGTGCCAAAGGGCGCAATACGCACGTGGAACTTGCCGTGTGTATGTACGGTAGGTCCTAATTATAATCTTTACAGGTATAAATTATAAAACAAACGCAAAAACATTAAAGTAAAATGGTGTTTCAAATTTATTGACCAAAAAACGTGAGAAATGTTTTTGTAATGTGATAATTTTGTTCGGAAACGTCTCAAGTTCGAACTTTTCGGCAGCAAAATGGATTAAAATTTTTCGCATAAGTATATTTTGATATGAGGCTTCCATCTGGATGGAATTTGGATTGACCTTGAACTCTTAAGTCAGGTACATCCCCTCATTTAATACCTTTATTTCCCTTGACAGTAGGTATGTTTTAGCATGAGATTACCTGAAGATATTCATACACGGAGTTGGCATGCAGCCGGTAGTAGACCGGCACGAAAACCCAGCAGACGATAGGAAACGCCAGGATAATTCCGTACAGCGTCTCCCACATGGCTGATCCGTGGTATACCAGCTCTGATGGGAAACCTGCAAGAAAACATGATAAAAATCAAACATGATTCTATCTGCCACCAAAGCAGTATTGCCGTTTTGAGTTCTAATTTGATAGGTTGCCGGTGAAATTACGGGCACACTTCAACGTTAGGTCATGCGTATTTTCTCAAGCAAGTTTTGACGGAAGTTCAGACCGAATCAGTGAGTAAGCGTGGGTGACTGTCTGACTTTTTGGGCTGTCACTGTGGGGATCTGACATGGCTCTTAACCACTACTGCTCCGTTACGCAGTAGACACTCAGGCTAAACGTGCCCTCTAAAGAACGGAATCATCTCAGTTATCGGAGAATCAGGTGAGTCAAGCCCGCAAATTACTAACCAAACTGCGAACAAACATCACAGCGACCAAAAAAATCTCTCACATAATACATAATAATAATAAATATTACAGGACATTAATTTCACACAACGCCATCTAGCCTCAAACTACTTGTAATATGGGAACTAGATTACGTATAGAATACTTTAATACTTTTTTTTTTGTAAATACATACTTATCATACAATGCAACACCCAAACACAGAACAAACATCTAGGTATATTCATCACACAAATGTTTGTCCTGGGTGGGAATCGAACCCACAACCTTCAGCGCAGAATGCAGAGTTACTACCAACTGAGGCTTGTTTCACGTGGACATTCAATCAATCAAATCAAAAATCAAAAAGACATTTATTTGCAATTCTTACACAAAAATCAACATAAAAATAATAATAAATAGAAACAAAGAATAAAAAAATGAAATTAAAATTAAATAGTTAGCACACATAGAATTGCAAAAAGGTCTCAACTCAGCGTTAATGCAGGTTCGGGGAACCTGCGCTGATCTTCCGTTGAGACCTTTGGAAACCGGTAGGTACAAACAACAAGAGGTCGATTTGACGTGAACACCAAGTGTAGACAAACATTTGGACAATAGGTACATACTAACAAAACAAAACAAAATACGATAGGTATGTTACACACAGCGAGGAAACAGAGATATTTACAAACATAAAATAAAATTAGCTAATAAATTACAAATAAAATAGGTAGGGACATCATGAAAGTTATTATAAGTTATATTATTTTTACATTATACAGATATACGGCATGAGTTCATTTTAAATAGCACTAGTGTCGTGAATTAGAAGTTCTTGCTCCTTTTGCCAGCCTAATAGGTATCTTTTTAGTCTTAATTTAAAAGTATATAGATTTTGAAGGTTCCTTATCGGCGGTGGAATATTGTTCCAACATTTCGTTGCAGCATAACGGAAACTACCTTCAAAGGCTACTGTCTTATGCCTTTGTGTTGAAAGCTGCAACGAACATTGTCGACGTACGCTGGATCTTGAACCATAGGAGTCAATCAACTTACAGTATAAATAAAATGGTGCTTTGTGGTTCAAAACGTTAAAAAGCAGACAAGCCAGATGAAGTTTACTCCTGTGTTTCATTTTAAGTACAGAGTGCTCATTTAGGTATGGAGAAACATGTCCTCTTCGAGGAATGTTAAAGCAATAACGGGCGCAAGAGTTCTGAACCCGCTGTATCAGACGCTTGGTTTTATTATATAATCGTGGACCAATAACTACATCTGTATAATTCAGTTTGGAGAGCACAAGTGATTCTACCAGTTGGACACGTATATCTTCTGAAATGTAAGGCCTCATTTTATACAGTACTTTCAACTTAAAGAAACATGCTCTAACTAGGTTAGCAACGTGACTTTCAAAACGTAGGTTGCAGTCCACTTCCAAGCCCAGATTTCGCGCTTTATACACTCGCTCAATAGGTTCATCCATTACCATAACACTTGTAAATGTACCGACGCTTGCCAGTTGAAAAGGGGAACCAAAAATTAAATACTTAGTTTTAAGGGGATTAAGTAACAGACAATTATTTTTAGACCAAATGGCAATATTTTTGAGATCAGCATTTAATTTATTTATTGTGCTGTTGATATTTGAAGGATGACAGGAAATATAGATTTGTATGTCGTCGGCATATATATGAAATTGACAATATTTAATATGGTTTATTATATCAGCTAAGTATAAAATGAAAAGAACTGGGCCTAAGATGGAACCCTGGGGTACTCCTCTGTTTACTGTCACCATCGCAGAGCAGTTTGAGGTTCCGTTGTTGCGTGTCAGATCAACCTGCTGAGAACGGTTACTAAGGTAGCTAAAAAACCATTTTTGAGCTCTATGATCAAAACCATAATACGCTAGCTTAGAAATGAGAAGATCAATATTTAAACAGTCGAAAGCTCTAGAGAAATCAAGCAGTACTAGTACTGTGCACATCCCCCTATCCTGTGCGCAGAGTATGTTATCGGTCACATCTAGCAGAGCAGTAGTCGTACTTCGACCCTTTCTGAAGCCCGATTGTGCATCTGGTAATATTTGATTTTTTTCCAAGTAGTCAGTCAACTGATAACACACTGCCTTCTCCAAAACTTTCGACATGCATGGCAAAATACTAATAGGCCGTAGGTCTTTAAGCTCCGAAGGATCCGAAACTTTAGGTAAAGGACGCACTTTGGCCGTTTTCCAAACTTCAGGAAAAGTGGACGTACTTATTGACTTATTAATAATACCTTGAATAATTTCCAAAGAATAAGGAAGAGTCATAATGATCATGTCTAAATTTATCAAGTCACAGCCCAAGGCATTTGATTTCAAATTTTTTATGATTTTGGTAATCATATCTAGGCTAACTGGTTCCAAGTGAAAAACTTTGTCATTATAACTGTGGAACTCAAAAAATGAGAGCTGAGAAATCTTTACATAATGGGTGCCGGGGATATTTATAAAGTGGTTGTTTATGACATCTGGATCTTGAAAGTGTACTGGGAGCTCTTCGTTATTTTTAGGTAAAAGTGTATTTTTAATATTCTTCCATAGAAGCTTAGGACGGTTAATGTTATTATTTACGTTAAATTTAAAATAGGATTTTTTTTCTTGATATAATGCCTGATTTACTATTGATTTCAGATTTTTATAATACTCCTTCTTTGAATCTGCCTTAGTTTTATGATAGTCCGCTGATGCCTCATCACGTAACTTCATCATCAATTTAATTGTATCTGTAATCCAAGGATATGAGGGTTTTTTTATGGTTACAGATTTTACAGGTGCATGCAGATCGAATATGAAAACGACACATTGGTTAAATACGTTTACCATTTTATCAACATCCTCATACGACTGCATTTCATCCCACCTAATAGCTTGTAAGTGCTTATCAAACTCCTGTGAGGAGATATCTTTAATTGGTCTATATGTTATTGTTAATGGTATAGGCTTCCCGCGCTTAATACTAAACTCACAAACTATGAGACTGTGACCGTAGAGCCTCCCAACCATATCATGATTAACATTTCTTGCTTTTAAATCGGTACAAACTACGTCAATGAGTGATTCAGAAGTCTCTGTAAAATGTGTTGACGACGTTACTAGTTGTGATAGGCCAAGACAAGATAGAAAAGTGTCAAACTTAGATTTTACCTTTATTTCATTAAAATCACCTAGTAAGATTAAGTGATCATGACTCGGTAGCGCATTTATAGAATCAGTAAGAGTGTCGAAGAACAAATCAACTGCTATCCAAGCGGGCCGATATGCTGTTCCAATCACTATTTTTTTTCCATTAATCGTCTTAATAATCCACATTTGTTCCACTTCTGAGTGCTGAGGCTCTACTGGATGAGGCCACGTACGCGCGTTCATACCACGCTTCATATAGAACCCGACACCGCCTCCGCGCTTTCTCTTACCGCGTGGTCGTGGAGAATCACGTAAAGTATAATTAGTTAAAGTAGGAGCTTTACCCTCTTGACCTGGTTTGAGCCAGGTTTCATTTATGGCTAAAATATCAACATCATGACGCTCTACAGACGTTACAAAATTTTCATGATTAGTGCCGAGAGAACCTGGATTAAACAAACCGATTTTAAGGAAATTGTTAATCATTATTAAAAGTAAAAAAGTATGTTCTGGAGCAAAACTGATAAGAAACATATAACACGACACCAGGGCGTAGGTTAACGAATACATCTATACAATTACTTTGTAGGAATTTAAATATGAATACATAGTTATTAATTCTAATAATATTATCACTTAACAGATTACAGTAGGTACTTAATATGATCAAACGGAAGTTTGCCCAAAAACCCGTACTAGGTCTGCCTCGCTACGTATGAGATAAGCCGTTTTTCCATCTGCCTGGCGCACATGTACGCGCCCCCTCTTGGTCCAACAGAAGCGCCATTGCAGCCTGCGGCACTCTTCACGGGCTCGATAGAAGAGCTGCCTGTTAACGCGCGTCAACCGTTCATTGATGAAAATGCGCCCGCGATGTCCTGCAGGCGCAGTACGTCCGGCGTCAGTGACGGTGAGCGTGCGTCTCACACGTGCGGCTTGCAGAAGTCGGTCCCGCAGATCGCGCCGAGCCAACCGGACAACAACGCGCCGAGCGTGCGGCTCGTCGCCCGCAGCCGATGCACCCTGCGCTACACCAATCCGCTCGGCGAAAACGATATCACGCTCCTCTAGCGTAACCCCCAGCTTAGCACCAAGCACCGTTACGGTGTGCAAGATGCTCTCTCCTTTCTCCTCTGGTAGGCGTCCAATTTCTAGGTCTGTCTGAAGAGAGTCCTGGTCTCTATCGCTCATCTCTTGCTTTAGTTGCAAGATGGTGTGCTCTAGGTCGGCTACTTTTCCGACAACAGGTGCGCGCTGCTTTTCAACCGCGGCTAGTCTCTCCTCGAAGCAGTCCATACGAGTGCAAATGCCAGAAACTGACATCCGTAGGTCAGACATCTCACGCCGGAACTCCCTTATCTCCGCCACGCACTCGGCGAGCTCCCGACGAAGCCCTCGCACGCCATAATCGTCTGTATCTGCATTCTGCGGATCCTCCGTTCGCGGTGTACATACGCGTGGAAGGTCTTGCGTTAAACAAGCGGCACGCTGTGGAGGTGCGGATGCGGCGGGGGTGCCCTCCAAAGCTCGTGAATTAGTTCCACTGACATTTCGAACAGGAGTGCTGTCACTGTTATTAACCTTCCGCATCTTCATTTTAAATTAATTTTAAAATAATCATTAAAAACTTCATTTTAAAATAATCATTCACGTGATCCTGTCGGTAGACCCCTCAACCCGCAGCTGTCTCGTGAACTGACACGTGCGCTATCCAAAGCTCATTGAGAGGGTTATCCTTCAGTCCAAAACGTTTTTTGTTTAAATACTTTATATAAAATATTTTTTTACAGCCCACATGCTGAACATGTTACAGAAATAGTATTTCTAACGTATAAACGTAACGTATCCAGAAGGACTGATATCGTAAAAACATATAAAATGAATGCGTTACTGATTTGATTTGATTGACTGACGCACATCCTCGATTATAAAACCAAGAATATACAGGACATAATTTCCTAGAGCGCCATTTAGCCCCAACAGCCATGTAGCTAACAATTTTTAGAATTGTTATTATGGCGACAGAATTAGGTAAGATGGTGGTAGCTAGCCAGGCGGATTTCAACAAAGTCCTACCACCAACCAAACCAAGCACAATATATTGTACTCCCCCTGGGGATCGAACTCGGGACCTCTGGACCTGAAATCGGTGGGTCGACAAACTAGACCACAGAGGCGGTAACCCTCCTTTTTAAAACCTACTGCCATATTTTGCCCCAAAATAGTTTTTGTTACTCTATCGGTAATTCTATTTTGTTTTGATTGATTTCGTTGTGTGTGTATATCTTTCTAAACAATTGTTGTAAATCATGATCTATTGTAAAAATAATAATAATATTATTATAACTTTATGATGAGCGTTTTAAATCGGTAATTTGCGCATGCGCACCACAAGTCAGACTGACACGGTGGGCGCACACGCATTTACCGACGGAACTGTGACATTACGCTTATCTGCCCGTTTAATCTGAGAATCAGTGTAAAATGCTTTATTTATTGTGGTGATCGGTGCGACGCGCGACGGCGCGGCGACCGAAAACAATGACTCATGTTAAATAATGTCTCTCTTTACATGAAATAGGTAAGCTCTTGGCCTAAAAAATTGCACAGGCAGGGATGAGGTCCACAATGGTACGAGATAACCCAGAGGGCACTGGCTCCCACGCACCAACGGAACACAGCGCACTGCTTGGTGCTGGACTTTGGCAGGTGGTGGTCGCTAGCCAGGCGGAACATTCAGGTCATGTGAAATGCCGTGGCAGTTGCGGTTTAAAATCGACCCCTCCAACTCAGCCCATGGATGTCGTAAAAACTGACTCAGGGATCTCACTAGAAGAAGGGCAGTAGCTTCCTTTTGGGTATAAACTGCAAGCATAGTGATTATGTCAAAACCCTCCAGCTTTAGAGGAGGCTCTGTCCAGTACTGATGGACACTAATGGTCTGTTGATAATGTGACGTACGTAAAGTTATTGTTGACAGGGAAGCGCTTAGCCTTCATTTTCACTGCCTAAGCCTACTCCAAAATTAGAGGAGCTTGGCAGGCAGATTGGTGAACGCAGTAATGTTGTAAGCATTCAAGAACCAACTCGAGTTTACCTAAACCGGAGGTATGAACGATAATAACATTATTATTGGAGTGTTGTGGAGAGAAATACAATACTATCGAAGCCAATAAACAGCCAGTAAACTGTGGCAAGGTATGTGATACGAGTATGTCATAAAAATTCAAGCCATTATTTGCATAGAGTGTTCATTCCTATACAAGGTTTTTTTACCAGACTGCCACAGTACATTGGATATGTTTTTCGAGGGTTGAGGTTTGAGTTTTCGTTTGGTTTGTATTGATTGTAGGAGTGCCATAAGCTAGTTGTATACAATGTAATATAATTACATATATCAGATTATTATCATAGCTCAGTTGGTAGTAACTCTGCCTTCTAAGCTATATATTGTGACTTTGATTCCCACAGGACAAACATTTGTGTGATAAATATATTTATTTTTTTCAATTGAACTTACTGGATAAAAATATTCCTTTTATTTCAACTTTGACAAAAAAGTTACAAAGTTAAAATAATTGGAAAAAAATCCATTTAGTTCAACGAGTTGAAATTTGAGTTGAACTCAGTGGAATAGGGCTTATAGGAATATTAGCCAGTGACATAACATGCCATTCGGATTTTTGATTCTAGGGAAATTTCGGTTTCCTCACGGACCTTTCCGTGGAATTGAGCCCACAACCTGCGTATTGGAAGGCGGGTCCGTGCTCACTAGACCGCACAGCTCTCAAATTTGTATAACAATAACAGTGATAGTTTCAGTGAGAGACATGCTGATTCTAATTATATTATAGATTAAAATTCTTATGAAGGCCGGGGTATTTTTTTTAATTAACTACGCGTAAGCGCTTGGTCCTCATCTCACCTGGTTACAAGTTAATATAAGGCTCAAGGTGGAGGCGCACTTCACCCGGAATCCTCAACTATTTTAGCTGATCTGCCTAATGCCGGTACACAACAATTTGCATCAGCATTTTTTTAGAATTGTTGTTAAGGCGACAGAATTAAGTAAGATGTTGGTAGCTAGCCCGGCGGGCTTAAACAAAGTCCTACCACCAACCAAACCAGGCACAATATTGTACTCCCCTGGGGATCGAACCCGGGATCTGAAATCGGTGGGTAAAACCACTACACCACAGAGGCGGTTATCTGAATACCAGACAACTGTTGTCTGATTCGACAAGTGGAAATATTACGGTCGGGTTTTAGTTTATCTTTCAACAAGATTTCCTTGTGTTGTTCCAAATACCAAAAAAAAAACAGTCTTTCACGAAAACGCATCACTATCTGGATTTTTCTTTATCATTCAATTATTGTTAGGACAATAGCGTACAAGGAATTCATACCGCAAGACGTGAGAACAAACACTTCATTATTATGACTAACCGATACGCACGTCAGCAATTACTACACATTCGCCAATCTTACATTCATGCTGCCCCTACACCGTACAACCAAGCCAGCCCTTAGGCACAAAAACGTACAAACATATAATTCTGCCCCCAGGCACAGGCACAGCACAAAACGTGACAGCAAAATTGTAAATTTTCGAGTTTTACGATATGTACTTGCTTCGCTTAATTTGGGGCTAGATGGCGTTGTGTAAGACGTCAAAAAAAAATATTAATTAGTATTTATTTTAATCTCGTGGTAGTGAGGAGTGCGGGGCCTTTGCCTAGCATTGGGGCTAATAATAATAAAATATTTGAATCTCAAACTAAACATTTCAACAGTAATTACCTAGAAAACTTCTAACGCCAAGCGTCCCTCTCGCCACCGATAGGATCATTGCTAAGGTGGAGACTCCACCGCCGGCGAAGATGTACGCGCTCTTAGCGCTGGCCCCGGCGGCGGCGTCTTTCCGCCGGCGCCATAGTGGCGCGAGCGATGATGCAGCGATGAAAATGGCGAACACTATACATTCCCATGCAAGCCAACCAGTGTGCATTTTGATCTGGAAGCAGAAACATACATCGTATTTAAATTAACTTACATAATACTAATAATAACCAAAATGTATGTTACATTCCCGAGGTTCAATGTCAGCGTAGTCTAACTTTATCCTAGAATGTAGGAACAATGAGCATCAATTTCAGCAAGAAATAGATCATTACAAGTTAGTTCCAATTGAGCATGGTTCCTCATTCCCGGGGGCGTTTCATTAGTGGTGCGCTTGCGTCAATGGGTGCTGAGTACTCCGAGTCACGTGGATACTGAGCCGATCGGGTAATAGCCGCTTAGCAGTCAGTATCTTGGAAACACTTAGAAAGCATATTTCAGTTATTTTAAGACTTGTGTCTTTACAGCTGAAGAATAATGTTTTTTGTTTTTATACAACTAGGAGACGTAAAGTAGCCCACCTGATGTTAAGTGCACTCTTGACTATAGCAATGCCTTACTGTGTAGGTCAAATCCACAAAGAACACAGCCTACACGGCACTGCATTGCGCCCGTCAACTTGAGACATAACGGTATTAAGCCTCGCGTGCCCGTAATTTCACCAGCCACCATACACTTCAGACCGGAACATAGCAATGCTGCTTGTCGGCTGAAATAGGTATGGTGGTAGTACTTCCGGACGAGCCCTTTCACAGGGGGCTCTACTACTCTTTAAGCACATAATGATTAATAAGCAGTTCCGAAATAAAAACTAAGAAATCATTGATTCTGTTGGCAACTTCTTGTCTTAATAGCAAGATGACCGACTCAAGTGGATACACAGCAAATCCATTATTCCGTAGGATCCTGATATCCCTACCATTACAGAAGAAGAGTACCAACCTTTTGCTATGTGTAAATATCAATTCTCAAGAACCTTAAGCAGGGTTGTACTCACGCGTTGGTTGTCAGTCCGACAGATACACACATATACATAACTGTTTATATCATAGGAAAGAAGCTGATCGTCTCATAATTATGGCGTAACTAAAATTATAAAAAGGCTTACCCGCGGTGTGTTATCAAAAGATCGTCTTAACTGTCGTCACGACCCGCTACTAGCTCGGTAGTTACCCTTTTTATTGAGTTAAATTTACATAACTACCGAATTATTATGTATTTAATTATAGGTACGCGTTTACATTTCCTCAGTTTCCTTCGATCACAAAACCTGTTGCTGTTTAAATAGAACTAACGATTGAGTACCTACGGATATTTAAATATTAAATTATATGTTCTTATCATGCCTTAGTGATGATGATGATGATGAACGCAATCGTGTAAAAACGTACGTGCTGCGTCTCAGCTATCTGAGTGATTCGAGCTGACTACAGAAACAAGCCTCATAACTCAGTTGGTAGTAAATCTGCCTTCTGTGATGTAGGTTGTAGGTTCGATTCCCACCCAGGACAAACATTTGTGTGGTGAATATAGATGTTTGTTCTGTGTTTGGGTGTTGTATTGTATGATAAGTAGTATATATATAAAAAAAAAGTATTTAAGTATTCTATCCGTAATCTAGATCCCATATTACAAGCTATGCTTAGTTTGGGGCTAGATGGCGCTGTGTGAAATTGATGTCCTGAAATATTGATAATTAATTATAAGCACAGAACCAGAAAGAGGTATTTTGTTTGAAGTCAACATTTCCCCAACAAAGGGGTAAGACAATAGACTTGATGATTTATGAAACCTAAACAACAGAACCTAAACACAGCGCCTTCCACGAAGAAGCCTTACGTGGGCTTCAGAGTGCATTAAGAAAGATGGTAAATAAAGTGCTTCGCGTTTCAAACGTTGTTCTTCTTGGATTATACCGCGCGGATACATTGAGGCTTTGTTGGTATTGGTGGTGGCTCTGCCTTCTGCGTTGTAGGTTGCGGGTTCGATCACCCAGGACATATATTTGTTTGGTGTTTGTTGTGTAGGGGTATGGTATTGTATTATGATAAGTACACATTGCACTAGGTACGCTCGGCCAAGAAAGTGGTCTCCAAGAAAGTGGTTTAACAACTTTGACAAATGTGTAACAAAAATATAGAGGTAAGCAGGAGCCTTTCGAACAGTGAAAGAAATTATGACGTAGGTACTAGCACAGAATAACTAATTGCGCCTTGAGGTGTTACCCGAGAAAATAATAAATATTTAGACTTAAACTTGGAAGAAATAACGATTGTAGATTTGTGTCAACTTGTGTGTAAGTAATGCATTTTATGCATTTTCTATCCCAGAGGAACACAACATTTTCCAGGACTCATCCTGAAAAATCAAACTTCTCAAAGTAGACTCTACGTTAGTTATCCCACGGGAAAACTTAAACCTTTCGCTCTTCTCTTTTCCGTTTTAGCATGAAAGAGCAACAATCATATTTGAATGTGTCATGTCACCTATAAGTTCTCCTGGTAAATTTCATCCAAATTCGTTAAGTCTTTTGAGCGTAAACGAGTGACAAACATATTTGAATTATTTAGTCATCCCACGGAATTACCGCACCTTTCCGGGATGAAAGTAGCCTTTGTGTTAATCCAGGGTATAAACTATCTGAATACAGCTCAATTCGTTTTGTAATTATTGCGTAAAAGAGCAACAACGAACCAATCACACTGTAAATGAACTCCAACGGTAGGGTGGTTGTCTGTACATTTTTGGCCGACCGTGCGTAATCTAGCTCCCATTACTACAAGCTTTGCTTAGTATACGTATAGATAGGTCTAAATGGTGCTGTATGAATTAATGTCCTGAAGTTTTATTCTTTACATAATATGTGTATGATTTAACCACCTCCGTGCTCTTGTCCGGGTTCGATCCCCATAGAGAGTCCAATATTGTACTTGGTTTGGTTGGTATGGTAGAATTTTGTTTAAGTTCGCCTGGTTAGCTACCACCATTTTACATAATTCGCCATAATAATAATTCTTAAATTATTGTGTTCTGGTATTTTGTGGTAAGATAGTCAGTGAAAGTGCGCTTCGCCGATGATGATGAATGATGTGTAACACATACCGTCGTACAATAAAAAAAATTAAACCCCGCGGACGCAAGTATTTCTGTGTTAATGTTACCTACTTACAGAGTAAACAAAGATTTCGACGAATTGAGAACCTCTTCCTTTTATTGAAGTCGGTTAAAAGTGGCTAACTAAAGGAACGACAGCATCTTTTAGTATTAAATAATTGGTTTAAGATTTCCAAAGAAACTCCTTCCCATCCTAAGGTTGTCTGGAAGAGATCACTTTTAAGCGATAAGGCCGCCCATTAGTTTTAAATTGACAATATTTTTGCAAGTATATGTTTTTGGTGTACAATAAAGAATTTTCATTTATTCATTCATTCATTACATTCGCTCATCTCATTCTATATAGCTTACGCATGTTTCAAGGACAAAGGCTGACCTATTTCGAATGAAAAAAAATAAAAAATAAACTTGTTTATAAGTTGAACCTAACAAAAGAAATAAAAATGCTATTAAAATTCCATAGTTCGTAGTGAAATGTTTTATTTTGAACCATAAACTTATAATATGTATAAGGTTCAAAATAAAATATTTCAAATATTTAACCAATATTGTGAGAACATACATACTACCGTTGGCCATTGGAAAATACAAGTTCATGACATCCAGTAGTACGTCCCTACACCTACATGCATTTGGGAGTGTAAAATAAAATAAGATTTACAAAAAAAAGTAAAGATCCAGTAACGATATCCCCGCCCGCTTCTGTTTCCCCACGCCACCGTCTCTTCAGGTGCAACTGCCAGGCCTCACAACTCCGTTGGCAGACCTCTGCCTACTCCGCAGTAGGTTTTTTTATTGTACGACGGAGAGATGCTTGGCCTTCATCTCACCTGATTTTCAAGCTATGATAAGGACGAAGGCGGAAGCGCACTTTACCCGGAATCCTCAACAAACTGGGAGGAACTGGCTATCTTACCTCTTAATTTTAACAAGCAAACAAATTTTAAAAATTTTAACTAGCCAGGTGGATTTAAACCAAGTCCTACCACCACTCAAATCAAGCACCATATTGTACTCCCCATGAGTATCGAACCCGGGACCTCTGGATCTGACACCGGAAGGCTAACCACTAGATCACAGAGGCGATAAAGGCGGGTTCGATTCCCACCCGGGACAAACATTTGTGTGATAAATATATTTGTTTGTCCTGTGTTTGGGTGTTTTTGTAAACCTACTTATACAATGCTAATTGTATCATAAGTAGGTAAAAATAATAGATAGGTATGTATTCTATCCGTAATATTGTTCCCATATTACAAGTCATGCTTCGTTTGGGGCTAGTGTTGGTGCCTAGCGTCGAGTAAAAAGTCCAGTAAAAAAAGGGTTTTGTGTATTGCGTCTCGCCAACGGAATAAATATTACTTAGTTGTTTACTTATTAACTACGTTATTAACACGTACCTAAAGTTTTATCACTTGTTCCGTAGTTCCTTCTAACTATAAAGTACTCCGTGGCAGCTTACTTATAATGTACCTAGGTACCTAAGTCTAATCTGATTAGAAGAATTCCCAATCTTCAACACGTTTATTAAAACCTAATCGAGTTGCAGCCATCAGTTGCGGTGTGTGATTTTACGCAGATCGAATGCTTTTATGTTGTTACATATGTAGGTAGGTACGTAGGTAGCCTAACGTAATCTATTTGATTGTTTATTTTAGGGAGGTATTTCAGAACTGGACCCATATACCACCATCTACCAGTGTGCCTACCACGGGAGCACAGCAGTTTAGGTACTATACGTGACATCTATAGTTTACTGGCATAGATACGTTTAACCGCCTCTATGGTCTCGTGATTCATCCACTGGTGTCAGAATCATAATATCCGGGTGCAACCCCAAGGGGGTACAAATTTGTGCTAGGTATGGTTGGTGGTAGGACTTTGTTTTAACCAACCTGGGTGCCAAAATCTTAGTCAGTCTGTCGCCCTAACGACAAATAAAAATTATTGTGTTCCGGCATTTAGAGGTAAGATAGCCAGTTCCCCAGTCTGTTGAAGATTCCACGTGAAGAGTGCTTCCACTTTCGGCCTTATCATAACTTGAAACATGTTGAGATGAAGGCTTAGCGTTTCAATGTTGCAAAATAAAAGAAAACATCACGAAGATGTGCCCCAAACAAGGTTTGGTGATTCGGAGGTCCCGGGATATACATATATATGTATGTACTTAGAACAATGGTGGCGGCTCGTAAAATCTGACACCAGGGGACCACCACACATACAAAGATAACGAAAAAATAGCAAAACGACTGAAGGAAATATATAGTCGTGATATATAGTCATTATGGACGTTAAGATTCAAGTTCATCAACACCGCCTGGAAAATTTAAATCAAATTATTATATAGCATCCTCAATGCTTTTCAAAAAAATGCAATCAAGTGATTTTTGTTTTGATCATCACGTTAGACAAACAAATTGATGATCGTTATTATATAGTTTTCAGATTGATAATGCTCCTGGCATGTGTACAAATAAAAACATAAATATGAACACCACAATAAGCTAGATAAATACAGACTGTCTTCTCTTTCACTCACTTTCTTCTCTGTTAAACATAAATTACAATGAAACTTGGAACTTTTACCCGCCTCTATGGTCTAGTGGTTCAACCCACCGACTTCAGATCCAGAGGTCCCGGGTCCGATCCCCATGGGGAGTACAATATTGTGCTTGGTTTGGTTGGTGGTAGGACTTTGTTTAAGTCCGTCTGGCTAGCTACCACCATCTTACCTAATTCTGTTGCCGTAATAACAATTCTAAAATTGTTGTGTTAGAGGTAAGATAGCCAGTTCCTCAGTTTGTTGAGGATCCCGGGTGAAGTGCGCCTCCAACTTCGGCCTTATCTGAACTTGTAACCAGGTGAGATGAAGTCCAAGTGCTTAACCGTCGTAAAATAAAAAATAAAAAAAGTAAAATACGATTTGAATCAATAATTGAAATCAACAAAAAAAAAATTGTCGCCTCTTACGCCATCCACGTGAGGATTGTTGGTGAAGTTTGTTTTGTTTACTTATGTTTGGATTGTAGTACAGGAAATAATATGAAGGCGAGACTGAAACGTAGGTAAATGTATTTTCTAAACATTCAATTTTTTTAATGCTTCACTCCCACAGCACTAACCAAGTAGGTTAATTGACAGACGGATATCCTATCGATACTGTTTTATGGATATACTAGCAACACATAAAATTTACTATTCTTTGGATTTTCATTACTTACATTACAACATGATTATCATTTGACTCATTTTGTAAATTTATGCTATTTTATAAAGATAAAAGTTTTGTATTTTTGTTTGTATTGAAAAGGATCAAAAACATCTGGCCCGATTTTAAAAATTGATTCACCAAAAGGCTATAGTATCATTGGATAACAGAAGCTATATCTTTGACAGGTTTTTAGGGATTCTCACGAAAACTCGAATAATGTAACCAAAGGTGAAGGAAACTGACCGATAATAGTAGATTGTTTCACAAGGGACTAAACCATCCCATTATATACGAGGTTGCTATACTCCCGAGCGTAGCGAGGGAGGATGACAAGACCGAGTTATAATGGGTGGTTTTGGCCCGAGTAAAACACTCTACTTTTCACATCGATTGCAAGAAAATAAAACAATTCAAAATTAAACAAATTTCAGTAATTTTATTAAAAATCAAATGTGCAGTTAGAGCAATTTTGAATGTTTAGTGATATTTTTTTCCCGGGAAATTTTATTTCGGTTCTCTGTGATTGGGATGTGATAATATTTTGAGTTGATTGTTGTGGAGTAAAAGTTGGAGATACTCGACTCATGCTTGAGTTTCCTGAATTATTAAGATCTGAGTGCGGCTTCAGCTGAGTTTACATATTCATCCAATCCCGCGATGTAGATGCTTGGGGTTTTGTAATGTTTGGTAGAATATTGATTCCTTGCGTAATCCGCTGCGTGACGTGATACTTGTTTTGTATAGAGTCCTCTATATAACCTTCAGCCACTTGATCGGACCTCCATCCACCGTGCCGTTTTAATGTCGTTATATTCGCACCAGAGTCCGCCAACAGAGTCGCGGATGTTCTGCGGAAACAATGGCCCGTTTAGAGTTCCGGATTTGGTGAATTTAGATAAGTGGCAATATCTTTAGGCATGTTACCAAATTTATTTTTGCCTATGACTTGCCTTGTGCATTTACCATTTTGATAATTTAGAAAAAATCTTCTTGTTGAAACATTAGTGGGACGTAATTCCTGATAGGCTTTAAGTATATTAAGGTATTCTCCACTGATGACAAATTTACGCTCTTTGTTTGTTTTCGTGTTCGGCAGACTCACAGCTTGTAGGTTTGTATCCGTTTCTACGTCTTCTAGCGTTATATTAGCAAGCTCTATTCCTCTGCATGCACCGCGATTCCATCAATTAAAGCAACCTGTTGAACAAAAAAATAAGTGTGTTAATAATCGTAATAATCTAGGTACCTATTTTAGGTATGTAGGTAGGTATCTATTTATTTAGTTTGAGTAGAGTAGATAAGTAGGTTACCTTTGTTGCCAAGTATTGTTTATTTGGAGCGTTATTTAAAAATGTTTCGATTTCTTGTGTCGTCAAGACTTAAGATTTTTTTGCCTTGTATCCAGTGGACAATTTCTTCAGTAAAGCTGTCAAATTTACATATTTTTTAATATCGACGTCGTGTCTCGTTTGTAAGGTCATTCTTAACATTGAATATGTGCTCCAAAGAGTCGACGATTTGAATTTTTTCGATAATTCATCAAAATAAGTGAGAAAAACCCCTTCAGTAAAAGAATCCACACGTTTCTCATCTCTCCATTTTATAAAATTTTCGTAACTCTTTAAATATATTCCACGTGATTTTGTCGGCAACAGATTCATAATTTTTTCTTTGCCCTTTTCTTCCATTTGCATATTAGCATCTTCACTATCACTTGATGACATTTTTCACGTTCACAGTTTGGAAGTAAAAGTCGGGAAGTTATACGTAAAGGTTTGTGATTTGGAATGAAGAAAATTCTAGAGATTTAGCGCCAATTCCATCTTTTTTTTAAATCTCTATCTAACCCGCAACGAAACAGTTCGCATTTTACCGTGAAGGGAGAATCAACCTTCATAAAACATCACCAAGAAGGTTTTATTTAAAAAAAAAAAGATTGACGGAGCACCAAGAAGTAGAGTTTTTATGTAAGAAACCGAATGCTTTGTACGGGCTGATGATTTTAGACAAAAATTAAAAAGAAAAATTACGAAGAGTTTTAGGCCCGCTAAGCTACACTATTATGATACACTTTTAGAGCAAGAGAAGTGAAAATTTTTTTACATCGCGTGCGCTGCGAAAACTATTAAAGATAGAACAAAATCATGTTGTACAGTTCTAGAGAACACATCAATTCCTACAAAAAAGTCAACAATTGCATATGTTCAACTATTATAGTAATTTAATAATAACAACCTTTATATGTCAAAAAAGTTAATACCTAAACGCTAGTAAAAACTACATGTAATTTGTACCTTGGTAATCCTTAACCAAATATTTTTTTTCGTCGTCAAGGCTGTTTAGCAGCTGTTTATCTGTAAGCTTTTGGATCATATAAATCGGACATTTTATTGAAAAGACATCTGGAATTTAAAATTATTATATATTAAATTCACATTTCAAAAAATAAAATAATGAATGGATTTGAACGAAACTTTGCATATTTTTTGCTGATATCTTTGTTTTGTATACTTTATTTTTTGGGTTTATATACTAAACGAAGTAAATTGTGAAACATTTGCTTCACGAGTTTATGATAATCATCGTTTTAAGACTTTTGAAGAAACCAATCTAGAAAAACCAACATGTTATGAGCTCTCTGTACAAAGAGGTAACTACGCGCGAGTGGTCAAATCTGGATGCAACTTAATTAATTTAATTGAATGTAGGTATAGAAAGCATACATTGACTTGAAATAATATAATAGGTATATATTTGGGAAAAGCCACCCCGCAGCCCAATTCAGAGACGAAGTATAAAAACGTTTTTTTTATTTGAAATGGAATGGAATTTGAATAGAAATTTAGAAATGTTTTATGTCATGGACGCAAACAAATCTTTTTATCTAATCTAATCGAGTTGAAATTTTGTACGTGTGTATATTATAACCACATGATAATTTAGAAAAAATATTTCGGAAGATCAAACTAATAGAGGGTTAATTGGGGCAAAAAAGTTTTTATGCAAAAAAACTTTATTTATGATCTGATTGAGTAAAAAAATTGTGAGTGTAATACGTTTAAAATGCTAATTATGGAAAAAATCCATGTGACTCTTCCTCTAAAAGGCAAAAAATGCATGTCAAATCTTTATAATTCGATTTAGTTACAATGTTGTAAGTGTTTGTGGATCAAATACTATTAAGATACTTATCAATTTATTATTCCTCTAAAAGGGTGAAGATGAAAAGAGGGTGAAATGGGGCAAAAGTCTTGAAATTCAATATATATAATTTTACTCTTGAAATTTGTGTATGTTTACAATACAATACAATTGAAATGCTAATGATAAGAAGAATAACTTTGAGATTCTTCCTCTGATAGGGTGACATGGGGCAATGCTTTTTGTAAGGAGATTATCTTTTTATTTGATCCAATCGAGTTGAAATTGTGTGTGTATTGTAAATTAAATGCTTATTTAGAAAAAATCATCAGCAAAATCTTAATTTTAAAGGGTAAAATGGGGCAAAACAGTATTTATGCAAAAATCATCATAAATAAAAAAATATTTATGATCCGATTGAGTTGAAAATTTGAAAGTGTATTTATAATTACTTTGAAATGCTAAAATTAATAAAAAAAACTTCCACTAAAAGGTGAAATGGGGAAATTCTTTTTGCGTGGAAAATTATTTTTACATGTTCTGATCAAGTGGAAATTCTGTTAACGTGTGTTTATTATAACTACATGCTAATAAAAATTAAACTTACTATAAATGGGTGAAATGGGCCAAAACATGCATTCAAAATCTTTATAATTGGATTTGGTTAAAATAATGTATGTATTTGTGTTTCGAAGACTAATGAGACACGTGTCCTGTATGTTTTTTTACTATTCCTCAAAAAGGGTGAAATGGGGCAAGTCATTAAATTAAAAATCCTAAGTTTCATTCGATTGACATTATGTATGTGTATTATATAATAACATTGAAATGCTAGTTATGAAAAAAAATACATAAAGATTTTGCCTCTGATGACATGGGGCAAATCTTTCTGTACGGAGATATCTTTTTATTTGATATAATCGAGTTGAAATTTATAGATATAGAATCCAAAGTTCCCGGTCTCGATCCCTAGGGAGAGGTGGCAGGACTTAAACAAAGTCCTACCACCAACCAAACCAAGCACAATATTGTACTCTCCTTGGGGATCGAGCCTGGGACCTCTGGATCTGACACCGGTGGGCGGACTACTAGACCAGAGGAGTGGTTAAAACAGCCCTGGTTATCCAAAAGACTTGACGAGCCGCCACATAGCCTTTTGACGACCATTCCCTGTGGCAGAAGGTTCCCGGGACCGACAACGGCCTTCCAAAGCAATCTGGTAATTCTAGCCTGCAATGTCCGTACGAAACGGCCCGGCGACCAAACCTCGTAAAGGAATGCCGCACCCGTGAATCGGACCTAGGACTACTAGACAGCCGCGAGTCTCTAAAGCGCTGATATTTTTTGAAGATTATTTTCTACTGTGTTTTTGAAATTCAATGATACTTATGCCTACTACCAACCAAATAAGCACCAGGTTCGCTTTCTTCTATATTTTATACCAAAGAGTATAAATAGGATCTGGACATATGATTTCAGAATTACTGGGACGGGCCGTGTAGAAACTAGGAACCCTGTCGTTCAGTACAAGCTGTATACCCGGTATCTACAGCCATTCCAATTTTCTTATTTCACCATAGCGAAGCACGGGTACTTTTAGCTAGTGCTAATATAAAAAACCTACTACCTATGCAATAAAAACAATAAGAGTTTACACTGAAATAAAAACGAGTGAATACCTACCTACCTATCTACTATTGAGTAAACTCATCGATCCAATCGTCGTCTGGCAGTGAGCCAAGTCGCGTGGTGATATTGTCTTGTCTAGAAACGGAAAAGTTTTAGAGCTTCGCTGTATCATCGGTAAATATATATATTAATTACATAATGACACAATCATTCCTAAGTCACGACTGGACTCGAACCCGCATTGTTTCCTAAAGCCGGAAAGGCTCTGCCGATGAGCTACGACAGTCTACACTTACATACCAGGAAGTTAAATTTGATTTATTATTCAGTATTTGTGCAACCCAAGTAAACACCCTACACTTCCGCTTGGTATACCATCATGCCATGGGAAATGAGTTTCCCAATTTTTTCCTAACAAAAGTAGCTCTGTCTGCTCTAACTGGCAAACCATGAGAATATATGACTGAAAATACTTTAGTGTTAAACTTACATTCAAAACTAGATACCTAACTTTAAAGAAATTATACATGTTTTGTATTTCAAGTGATTGGATTTGGTCTCAACATTTACAAGTATTATAATGACACAAACATTGTCCTTGAGCCCTTGCCCGACTTGAGGAAAAGATGCTGGCTAGAGTCCCTTCGCGGTTTGTGATTTTTTGTGTATTAACATTTGTTAATTAAATAAGATGGATGACAAATGGCGGTCTTGCCGCTTAGAAACTAATATCTTGAAGGGACATGTCCAACTTACAGACGTAATGTTTTTGGACTTGACTTTGTAATAAAGTGAAACTCTAAATTATTTGCAATACGCCAGTATATAAACACCTTCTTTGCATGTAAACGTGCCCGCTATTAGATGGTGATCATTTTTAGGCTGGTAGGTACATCTATAGGTACTGAATTTGTATAATGTGCCACACAGGTGTCGAACAAACTCGGGACTTTATTAACGCATGGTTAAAACATTTTTAAAAGTTTATTTTGTGAATTCAAGAACATTGTTTTTTTATTCATTTTCGAAGGTTCAACTCTTGTCCTTAGAAGCTTGCCTGAGCAAGGATGAAATCTACGCCGCTATAAAATTACCTACATACATTTATCTCTTTTTTATGGTGGTTATTTGTGAATGTTTCCTACGAGAGAGAAAATAAATTTAAAGAACCTGTCACTGGTGTGTTAATTTCACATGATTGCTCTTTGTCATAATTTCTACCATTTTACAGTTATTTCCTAGTAGTTATTTATAGTTGCATTGTTCAATTTTGTCATATCTTATTCCGTATCATTCAATAAACACCACCCTATTGTTTAAGATTGAAAGGTTTTTCCTCAAATAAATCTTACTTTCAGTTACGTACCTGATTCGTATATTTTATTGTACGCTATTATTATTTGTCATCTAATTGCACTTTTATTACTGTAACAGTAGGTTGTAGTTACAAAAGTGATTGTGTAGAATTGATTGTGTAGAAATCGCTGTGGGCCACAGTTCTACCAACTTTATTGCATGTCCTTATTATATTTTTAACCTGTAGGTTTTATACCTACTATGGGTCTGTGGCTACTTATTGTTCTTAATATATTATAGCGACGATTTTTATTCGAAATGGTGAACAAATTTAATGTTGAAAAAAAATTTACTTCCTAGCGAAATATTATACGGTAGGTACATGCATGTTTTCATGTAGGTAGGTACACTTATAGCTATAGAATGAAGCCGTTTGGTCTGCAGTGTATTACAATGATATAAACATGCATACATAATTATATAAAAACATACATACTCTCAAGAAAATTGCCCCCTTTCTGAGGCCTATAAGTCAGCGCTAAGGGATTTGGATCTGAGTCCCTCTGGTCCTTAGTACTTACCTAGAAGACTTTTTATCTTTGGGTGCTGAGCCCCTAAGACACGTGTTTACTTACCACGTGTGTATTTTACAACGAGTTATAGAAAAGTCCTTCGCAGTAATTAAATCGACAGCGTTTTTGTTGTGTTTTTAAAACAACGATTATCCGCCTCTGTGGTCTAGTGGTTCAACCCACCGAATTCAGATTCAGAGGACCCGGGTTCGACCCCCATGGGGAGTTATATATATAATATATAGTGCTTGGTTTGGTTGGTGGTCGAACTTTATTTAAGTCCACTAGAATAGCTACCACCATCTTAAGTAATTATGTCGCCATAATACCTATTCTGAAAATTGTTGTGTTCCGGCTTTTAGGGGTAAGATAGCCAGTTCCTCGTTTTATTGAGGATTCCGGGTGAAGTGCGCTACCACTTTCGGCCTTATCTCAACTTGTAACCAGGTGAGATGAAGGCCAAGTGCTTACCCGTCTTACATAAAAAAAAAGATCTCCAGCTCGCCTTCTTTCGGCTTGTGTGCATGTGATACCAAAACCCAGATGTATTTAAGGAGTCTCATGTCCAACCTGTGGGCGTGGTATGTTGATATATATAGTATTGGGTCAACAAAACATTCGAAAATCCCAAAGACACCAAGGTGTGACGTTGATTCTGTTTTTGTAATAGTAGGTACAGACTGTATTTATTATTGTAATAATGTATTATCATGTAAAATTATGCACGGCACGGCTTTATAACCTTTAATACTATAATAATAGGGCCTCCAGCCGCTGGCACTCCACAGATGGGTATTTTTAGCTTAATAAAATTCGTTTCGATTTATTCCTCAACCCCTTATTTTTCAAAACTATGACAATCGTTTAATATTACTAGTGAACTGGCAGGGACTTTCTGCCCGTCGTCGAGATGACAAGAAGGAACCAAATGCTCACTATAGTCAATTGCGTACAAATAATTGTCTGACGCATAGCTCAGACAAGACAACAATATGTAACAGTGTTTCTTTTACAGTGTAGGGGTGCATTGTGCAAGGATTTTTTTTCACATTTTAGAATCCACGATGTACATATACCAAAAACCGTCTCATGCGTACTTACCAAAGAGGTTCCACCCTAAAATCCGCCCACCATAAGCACCGTAGTAATCAAGCCAAATACAACATACCCGCTGTCTTCCTGAAGTTCCAAATATAATATTGGCTGCAATCCACTCGACGTGTGTTAATTGACCGGCACTTCGCGTTAGGCTCTACACGTGCTCTCGCGGCGGAAGCGCGGGCGCGAATGAATGAAAACAGATGCGTGCGCCATTTGTGCATTATCTTATATACCTAACAAAGTAAACAGTAGGTACATGACACATCTCACCTACTCCTGTTTCTCGGGGACCACGTACCTACTAACTTAGATTAGATTTGGAGTTATAAAACCTTCAACTAATTATCTTCATTTCGGATCAGGACCCTTTATTCGGTACGACCAATCGTGTCTTAACGCGCCCTTAATACGATTTTGAATACGATGATTCCATAAAGATATCGTAACGCGGGCGCGTTAAGACACGATTGGTCATAGTGAATCCAGGAGGTTTTGGAAGCTAAATTACAAGCTAAATGTTCTTGGATGCACATCGAGTGTAGTATAAAACGCTCTGACAGCAAAACGTCCTCAATCATTATCGGAAGCTAAATGGCCTATCCAATAGTTGTCTTCTAGCCTAAGTAAAAAATGACCTAAGTTCCAAATTGAATTGAATTGAATTGATAGTACCTATATTTAGCAAAATCTTTAGTTTTAAAAGTAAGGTGAACAATGTATGTTTCAAATGTTTTTTTTTAAATACGACGGGGATGCACTTGGCCCTTATCTCATCTGGTGTCAAGTTATGATAAGCCCGGAGAGGGAGGCGCATTCGATGGACTACGCCATTTCGGCGGTCACAGTAAGTCGATGAAAGGAGGCGGCTCAGATTAATGTTTGTGGCGGCAATTCTGTGGCTTGTAGTCGAACTTATATGGAAGTTTGTCAGCTAAAATTATTAAAATAACAATATAGGTACCCTCCCATTTTAGAATGGGAACATGGCAACTGTAAAGTTCTGAAAATTAATCTTAAGTACGAGCAGGTAATGTTATGCGTGAAGAAGTAATACTTACAAGGCGCCAATTAAAACATAAGGTTAATTATTTAATTTCAGTACTAACTAGGTATTTATAATTATTGTTGGTGACTTAAACTGAGGTATTCACTTAGGTGTGGTGAAACATAAGCAGTGCTAGTTTGGCAAAGCTAAACTCGTGCATGACACGAAGTCAAAGAAAGGTACATAGCTTAGCTACCAACTAATGACCCTTGATTCTATCAATGGGACCACGACACAAGGAATGATCGCATGGATAGGTAACTCTTCGGGCAATAAGCTACTGACAGTTTTTATGAATAGGTACCTATTACTTTTATATTTTAAGTCCATGTTAAAATATTTAAAAACTGACAAACGTAGGTTTTTTAATTTATAAGTATTGCTAATCAGCGTGGCAATGCAGCCAGGTTTATGGAGCCTGCTCTTGACCTCGGAACTCGCACATTCAAGGATGAGGCCTATAAGATGACCGAGCCTATCCAGAAGGTACCTCAGAATCCAGAAGGTCACAGCGGAAAAAATATTCTGGATGAAAGCCTTATCGGCCGTATATGGAATAAATTTAAAGTAGGTTAATACCTACCATTACTATTATGGTAATCCAATTTAACAATAAATTAGGGATGCCTAATATAATGTTATACTTATTTGATCATGTAGTTTAGTATTTTAAAATCTGTGATGTAGGTTAGAAAGGTTGTAGTAAGAATAAAAATAATTAAACAAAATATGATGCTACCATGGAATATTTAAATATTATGATATGATATTTTTAGCGTAGTATTTCCGTAGCTGCGTAGCAGTCTATGTGATTATGCAATGCCGAGGCACCGTTACTGAATGAGAAGGTAGCTAGCTAGTATTTTACATGTATTTGTGTTTTTCTAATTCTGTAGTTGCTAAGGCTACGACCCGTAGCGGCGTAGCAGTCGTCTATGGTGAAAAAGAGAGAGCTCGTTTATCTTCAACTCTACGATCTCCAACCCCGCTGCCAAGCAGATCGATAACAGTCTTAAATGAAGTAAAAAGTGGACATTTACATCTACAGGTGAAGGCCTTTGCATATGTTTTTTTTTATTAGTGACTTATTTTATTTTCTAAATTCAAAATAGTTATCTAAATAAAAAGGCAAAATTTTTGTAAATCTTTATATTTTTACTTTACTACAATTTCACTGCACTTTTGTTAAATACAGTCGTCTAATTTATACTGTTCTTTTATACTTTATCTATACTGTATTTTATCAGTGGAAATTTGTAATTGGCCTTCAGTCATACATAAAATGCACATATTAATGTGTTTTGCATGTATTATTATATAATGATTTGTAATAGTTCCTAGCTGTAAGTTTTCTAAAATAAATAAAAATAAAATAAATAAAGTGTTGATGAATATTGGCTCATGCTACGTAGGGTGGTTTAAATTGTACGAACAGCAAGCTAGTATTTTTTATTTGAAATGGATAAGCTCTTGAACACTATGCTTGCCCTGGCATAATCTTCATTTTATTATATACCGGGGAAGCGCTTTACTTTCATCTTGCCAAGCCAAAGGTGGAAGCGCAGTTCACCCGGAATCCTCAACAGAATGACGAACTGGCCACCTTACCTCTAAATGCCGGAACGCAACAATTTAGAATAATAATTGTTCTTATGGCAACAGCTTGATTGATGGTGGTAAGTAGCCAGGCGGACTTAAACAAAGTCCTTTCTGGGCGAGGATGGGGTCTTCGATGGAGGGAGCTTTCCTTGAAGCCTATAAAGACACGGACAGGACATTTATGTGAATGATGATGTCGATGACTCAATTGAAACGTCAGTGTTACTTAGTTCTTTCCGCTGATATGTAAATTAGATCAATGTTTTCGCAGATCGATTTAATGTGGATCAATGAGCCTGAATCACTCGATGACCGAATCGTTATCTGTGTACAACAACTTAATCTATGCCAATATTCAACAAGCCTCATAGTTCAGTTGGTAGGAACTCTGCCATCTGCGCTGTAGGTTTTTGGTTCGATTCCCACCCAGGACAAACATTTGCGTGATGAATATAGATGTTTTTACTGTGTTTGGGTGTTGTATCATATAGTACGTATGTATGTATTTACAAAAAGAAAAAGTAAGTATTCTATCCATATACTAGTTCCCATACTACAAGCTATGCTTAATTTGGGGATAGATGGCCAGATCCTTTAGGACAGGACATTAATTATTACAGTTGTTGTATAAAAAAAACAACTACATCTATGATTATATATAACAACACAATTTATTCGATTATCGAGGCTTCACTTCTCTGAAAATATGCACCTTCATATTATATTCACGTCCTGATACAAATACTATATACCTACTTGAAACAACAAATCTCATTTAATAGATGTGATCCATCCGAGAATCATTGCTAAGACAAATAAAAATAGAACAGATCGTTATCATATTATTTATTTGGCTTTGTTGTTTAGGTTATTTCTCTTACTAAACCTCAAAGTCATGAAATGTTTATTTAGAAAGATTTTAAAACGTCAAATCTACGGATTGTTACCGTCTGCCCCCACGAACGACCCCCACGCGGAATCGCGACCAGCACACAGAAAGGCAACAATTTAGGGCTAGTGAGTTTTTGACCTGAATCTGTATACCTACTTAATTTAATTTATCGTAGGTTTATTCTCGTATAGAGCACATCTCTTTATGTGGTTGTTTCCAGATCATCAGGGGAATCACGTGAAAACGGTCTGATAAAGAGACGGATTAGGTTCTGCATTCTGTATGTAATGTGCCTAGATAGATTATCACTGAACGAGACTAAACTAACAAAACATTTCTACTTTTAAAAACATCGTACCGGAAGTCTAGATTCCTAGCCTCAAACAATACCTAGATACCCGCTTACCTAAATTTAGACACGAGTTTGCTTTGTTATCTTTGTAGTACTATTCCATTAAATATAGCAGTTAGTTCAGTTATGAACAAGCAACCAGAAGTTAAATAAATAAATGTTACAGGACTTTTATTTCACACAGCGCCATCTATTCCCAAAGAAAGCAAAGCCTGTTATATGGGAACTAGATTACGGATATAATACTTATGTAATGCTTTGTGTTTGGTTGGTGGCAGGATTTTGTTCAAGTCCGCCTTGCTAGCTACCACCATCTTACCTAATTCTGTCGTCATATCAACAATTCTTAAATTGTTTTGTTCCGGCATTTAGAGGTGAAGTCCGGGTGTGGTGCGCTTCCACCTTCGGCATTATCGTAGTTTGAAATATCAGATGAGATGAAGGCCAAGCATATGCCCGCAGTAAAAAAAAAAAAAGTACTTTACAATACAACACCCAATCCAAATGTATGGATGGAGGATGAGGTCTACAAGGGAGCGAGCTATCCCAGAAGGTAAGTAGATTGACAGAAGTGGTCGCGACCGCTGCTTATTGATTGAATGAGCGAAGCGATCCGACACTGTATGTATGTATGTGGCTATGTTTGTGACGGCATAACTCTCACTTTCTCAATAATACATAGTGTACATATTCTGTAACGTAAACGATAATATACCCCATCATAAATTTCTTGAAAATCTACCTCGTTGGAGTAGATAGAGTACCTACCTACTCCATCTTAAACAAAAAATTGCAACCAATTTTTGCAATGTTTTTTAATGATTTGAATACTTACTTATATTGATATATTGACTTGAAAGTTGCTATAAATACAAAGCAAAGTAAATATTTGTTCTACGAGTTAATGATAATAATTCGGCTCACAGTACAAGGACCCCATTAACTCTGCGCGTGGGGTCTTAGCTAGATGTTATTTCCATACATTCAACTCAATTCAATTATAAGCTCTAAGGTTTGACTCGAAATATATGTGAATTAGATCTCGATATCTTGGACAAGAATGAGGTCTACAATGGAGCGAGAATTTCGAAAAGATGCTTTGTTCAGGTGTTGGCTTACATGGTCCGAAATTATAGAGATCAACTTAGAACTTAGTAGGGTACCGAAGTATAACTGCGCAGGGTCAGCTATAACTTTTATAGTTTCATTCCATTAGGATGCTTTCTCAATAATCCTTGCGTACGTAGGTAGCTACGTGTAAGCATGCGTCACCTACGTCACATCATGTACGTATCACTTCCCCCGCACATGTGAATCATAAGACAACCTACGTTATACCAGTCACCAGACATGTCTAACACAGCGTAAGATACAAACAAACATACCTGCTACATTGCCTAAATTACCTGTTTGCCAGCATGCGCCACGATCACAACCTATGTAAATAACGCCTAGTTACTAGGTATATGTTTCTAGGCATTATTTACTGAATTTGGTAAAGGTAATAAGTTAAAGCTACCTACCTAAATTCGAGAGGAGATGATAACGTACACCCAGATAATGGACAGCCCGATAATCTACGACCAATTATGCAGCGCCCGCCGGCCGCCGGCCGCCATGCCAGAGTGTAAATAAAAGTGGCGTTTAATTATCGTCACTTTTTGATACTTAATAGGATTCAGTAGGATGTTGGGTATTTTTTTCACTCCTTGCTTTTTTTATTCCAACACAGTCACGTACCGAGATTGCACAACCAGGTAATGCACGACCCGATAATGTACCCGACAATTAACACGACATTGTATCAATAAACGAAGCCTAAAAGAAGTGAATTCGAGTTATTGGCCGTGCATTATTGGGTTTTACAGCAAAAACCCACCCCCAAACTTTATGAAGGTAGGCAGGTATAAAAGTTAGTACTAGTGAAATTTTATTTCACAAATTTTCGCGTCATCCAGAGGTGATTTTCCAGAATAGTTAGATACAGTTATTGCACATTTTAGGGTTAGGTACCAAAATGATGCCAACGGGACCATAAGACATCGTTGACAGACGAATGCCGGTCTGTCTGTAATATATTTGGAGATCAAGTGTCATTATGGTGGATGACCGGACAATTTTTATAAAACCAGGTATTCAAAAAAAACTGCCGAAACCCGGCGCCAAGCAGTTCGGCGAGTTTCAGTGCCAGTTCCTTTAAAGGCAACTTCTGGGAAAGCTCCTCGCCAGGTGATACCAGGCTAGCTAACATTTTTTTTTTAATAAAGGGGGCCCAGAAACTTTTTACCTTAACGATTGCAAATTTATGAAAAAGCTTGACGTTTTTGTAATTTTAATGCACCTGAAGGCATAATAACATATATATAATATGATATCATTAGTGTGATGAAAATCTTGAGATATAGGGTGGATCGGAATCCTGGTTTGCGATTAAATTGAAATAAATTAAATTAATTAGTCATCAAAAAAAGTCTCTTATGTGGCCCGCGCCATACACTGCGTGTTATTTTTCAGATACGTTGTCAATGAGACCACAGATTATATTAACTTCTCTAGTACATACATACATGCATCCGTGACTAATAATTAGTTAAGTGATTACTAACATAATTATGGGACTAATGATTAATTTTTTTGTCTAAATTTAGCTTTACATGGTTTTTCCTTGCCCTTGGTAATATGCACACACATATACACGTTATATATTCTCACACAATGGCATGAACCACAGTTCACATCGGCCCGCTCCAAGCGTTGCCAAAACCATCAATCAATATCAACATTTGTAGGTACGGAGGGTACCTAAGCTTTAGTAACATCACTATAGGTATCTACATAGCCGTCTTACGTAGAAATACCTACAATATACCTACAGATACAAATAACAATACCTGTCAACTGTATATTGAAATACACAGTTGACAGGTATTGTTGTTAGTAGCTCAGTAATTTTTTTTTTCTTCCAAGTTGCGCACATAGCTATTCAAATAGATTCTTCTGCCCATCTCTTGGGATCCTTTATTCACCTCTTACTACATTCACTGGAGGATTGGACCCCCCTTCCTCTTGTCACATCACAAGGTTGCATTTATTGTACCCAAGTACATTAAATTAGTCTTGCGGTAGGCTGGTAAGCAACAAATAGGATTATATATTATTAACTTTCCGTATTGCCACTTGTCTTCGGTTGGGTGCAAGATGCTGCGCCTCTCACCAGTGCCGGTGCGGTGCGGCCGTAGATCAATTTGGTTTTGACGGACTTTCGTGCGCAAGGTCTGCGGGCAGGATTTCGCGCCACGCTAGTCTTAATGACATTATCCGTCGAGCGTTTACCAGTGTCAATGTGCCAGCCGTTCTTGAACCGAATGGTCTGTTACGTGATGATGGTAAGCGGCCCGACGGTATGACTCTTGTCCCTTGGGAAATGGGTAGGCCTTTGGTGTGGGACGCTACCTGCGTCGACACCCTAGCGCCATCTCATCTGCCTAGGACATCAGTTAGGGCTGGTGCGGCGGCTGATTCGGCCGAGGATCACAAAAGGCGCAAATATAGTGGTCTCGACAGAGCTTACCTATTTGAGCCTTTTGGGGTGGAGACCTTGGGTCCGTGGGGAGCCGGTGCCCTCCGGGTTTTCAAAAATATTGCGGGGCTTTTGATTGAGGCGACACGTGACCCAAGGGCTGGCTCTTATTTAGGCCAGCGAATTAGCATAGCTATTCAGCGTGGCAATGCAGCCAGTGTCTTGGGCACGCTTCCGTCTGGTACTGGTCTGGAACAGTTGAGTTACCTATAGGCCGTTTGTAACGGTCCTTAGGTAATCTGACTGATTCCTTTGTACTTAGTTAGTTTAATTTATTGAATAAATGTATACAAATAGGTATAACAAAATATCCAGTATAACGTCTTATCTATTTTTTACCTGCCAACCTACATAGAAAATATATAATGAATACACGAGCAGCAAATAAATTATAAATAGAATTACGTTATTCTTTGTAAATGGGTGAATGTACTATAATTAGGTATGTACATAATGATTTCATTCAAACTATTGTAATTACTATTGAACGCTACACTAAATAATAGTGGAGCTAATTAACAAATGGATGGATGTTGATAATAATTTAGTTTCAGTCATGTGATAGATAGTACCTAAGAAGTAATACGTAAGAAGGTAGGTATTTATATTATTTATGTACGGTTATATACTGGTAAGGAATAGAATTTGTCCTCGCCTGTTTTTCCGCACATTTTTCAGTTTGGAAAATAAATGAGCTCGCAATCTACTTGGCGTTTTACTGTTTTGCTGCTCTTCGGAGACTGACTGTGGACCGACATCACGAGCTTCTTCAAATAAAACCAATACAAGTGACGTCAGCGGCGAAGGCGTCACACCAAATCTCTTTAAATCTCCATCATCAGAAGTGGGTTACAATAAATCTCCTTAAATCTCCGTCATTATATACAGGCTGGTTTTTAAGAATATTTTTATTTTAGATTTTTTTTCTATCTGCAACTGTACGGTGGGTAGGTACGACAATATTTAAAATGTTCAGCCATTAGGGTGTCCGTGCCTTGTCATCAGCTGCGTTACCACGAAAAAGCGAACGTTTTTTAATCCGATGACTATTCAATTTAAGCTCATCACGAACAGAAAATACAGCAAAAGAGGTTTTAATAGTTTAACTTACGCATAGTCTGAACGTATAACCTTTATACTAAATGCATGATGTCGAATTTCTTTTTATTTTATTTTTAAAGCGTTCCAACATCTATGGGCACAATACATAGTCATCATACATTATTTTTTTTACTATCAAACAAAGAACACATAAATGCAAATTTTTTTTTTTTTCAAAAATTCACATTTCTTGAAAAACTATAAAAAAATTAAATGTTCTTTAATGCAGAACTTTTTTTTTTTTTTTAATCGAGCACGTAACTCCTAACATGATTTTTCGATAACTCTCACGGTTTCAGACTTGGCCGCAGTGGCCCTGGAAAAAAACTCGCCCTGCATATATATATTTTTTAACCTATACTGTCCCACTGCAGGGCAAAGGTCTCCCGTATATATTAACTTCCATAAAATATTCGTATAAGTTTCGTATTCCAAATCCTTTTCAGTAAAAAAATTACCCCTTTTGACCCATTCTGAAGGAAGAGAAGACAAAAAGTTTACAAGGTCCTAACCAATGATATCCGTGACATGTGTACCTTACCTATCTATGCAGTTAAATTCAAATCCATCCAGCATCAGTAATAATGCAAAGTTTAACCAAATCCATTACGTAGGTAGGTAGGTACCTAAATTATTTGTCACACCACCTGCTCGACAATGCCAAATTACATATCATGCCAACCTTACGTAAAGCAAGTCATTAAAGTCCTTGGCTTTAGCTGGGTGTTATGTTGGAGTAAATCTCATTATAACCCGCTGGGTTTTAATATTTTTACTTTTCATAGTTCTTATTGCAATGGACTTAAGTCTAATTTCGTAATAATAGATCAACAGACTAATACTCGAAGGCCGGGGCCGGCGCCGCGTCGAACTTATTTGAAAACCGAAATTTTTCTAAACTCGACCTGGCCACGGCAAGCTGAATGGAACACATTTGAAATTAAACAAAAGCCGCGAGTATTGTAAGACGCTGCAATAATATACGTAATAATAACTGCAAAGATTTTATAAAAATATATCAAAACTAACTTTTGCTCGCAGCTACGCTCGCGTTAAGAAGTACCACCACGCTTTTGTTTAGCGTGTGTAAAAAAATTAGGGCCTACAAAACTTAAAAACGAGAGTACATTCTTCAACTTCTCCATGAACGTTCAGATTTTCTTTAGCCATTTTAAAAAAAGTCTAACCGACAAAACCTTTACTTAAACCAAACGAAATGCCAAATACAAAGCTGAGTCTATAACCAAAACTACTAAACCGAAACAAAACAAATGCAAAATCTCAAAATCCTTTCTTAGGGGATGCCTACGTCATAGTAGCTTTATGCATGCAAAGTCTCAGCCCGATCGGTTTAAAATTGACAAAGTTTCATACAAAGTTTCATCCCTATTTTATCTCCTTGTGGGGTAGAATAAATCAAAATCCTTTCTTAGCGGATGCCTACGTCATAACATCTACCTGCATGCCAAATTTCAGCCCGATCCGTCCAGTGGTTTGGGCTGTGCGTTGATAGATCACTATGTCAGTCAGTCAGTCACCTTTGAGTTATATATATTTAGAGAGAGAAGAAAAGTTCTGCTAAAATGTCAATCTCAAGGACCACGTTCCCTGACCTTTACAGTACAAAACGACCCTCAGACGCAAGTTTCTGAAGCTGTGAACAATACTCAAATAAACTCTACCTCAACTTCGATAAACGTACTCGTACCAAATAAAAATATAAGTTTGTCTTTCCACAACTTGACTAATGTCTCAAACATCAATTTTCACTTTTAATTTTAATATAACGCTGTTTTTAGTAGACTTGCTTTTTTATTGTCTCGCAAAAGGTGAGAAAAGTAGAGTACACTCTTCGGGGATAAAGCGTTTTTGTCTTGGGCGCGCTTGAACCCCTCACTGCGCTCAGGAATCGTGTTAATTTCCTCGCTTCGCTCGGGAACTAACTCATAGCACCCTCGCTGTTACGTTCAGAATTCAATATCGCGCCCGTGACATAAAACAGTGCTTTATCCCCTCGATGTATAATCTACTATAAATGCACGATAACTTTGAAATTGAATTTCTGTTTCGAATAAAAAAAAAAGTGGTCTACAGGTACTACAACAGTCTTGAATACTAAAATAAATAAATATTACAGGACATTATTTTTTACACAGCGCAATCTAGCCCCAAACTAAGCATAGCTTGTAATATGGGAACAAGATTACGGATACACTACTTAAATACTTTTTTTTTTGTATATACATACTTATATGCAATACAACACCCAAACACAGAACAAACATCTATATTCATCACACAAATGTTTGTCCTGGTGTGTTTTTTAAACTAAGTAAGTGTTTTTGTTTGATAAGGATTTATATCACGGTACAAATAACGTGGCAGAGTACCTATCTACTGGCGGCGCTTACCTACGTGTAAAGTTTTTAAACATAAAAAGTATTGTGACTATAATAGTTGGACATTTGCTATAACGGCCTTTTTTAGATATTGATGCGTTCTCTAGAACTGTAGAACATTACTTTGTTCTATCATCAAAAGTTCACGCAGCTGTCTTCGTCTTGGGGTAAATTATTATTGAGTTTTGGTAAGGCTTCCTAAAAAATACTTATATCCTTAGGTTTGTTGCTCAGTGAAAGGTATTGCATTTTAATTGGAGAAAGAAATTTTAAAATCTTTTCAGTAGATTTTGAGTCTATTCAATACAAACAATAAAAACCTTTTCTCGTGATAAATATCTCTACTCTACCTAGTTTGTATATGTATACCTACGTGTACAGTATAAGTACAAAGGCAGGGGCGTCATACACATTTTAAACTTTCCTTTTTTTATTGTACTACGGGGAGATGCTACTCATTTGATTTTTTCAAGTTATGATAAGGCCGATGGTGAAAACCTCAACAAACTGAGGATCTTACCTATAAATACCGGAACACAACAATTTAAGAATTGTTGTTATGGCGACAGAATTAGGTAAGTCGGTGGTAGCTTGCCAGACGGACTTAAACAAAGTCCTACCACCTACACCACCTACCGTAGGTAGGTTGCTAGGTATTTAAAAGATTTGACCATTATCAGATGTCTTCCGAACATAATAGTTGGGAAGGCATTCCTCTTTTTTAACAAGCCTCATAGCTCAGTTGGTAGTAGCTCTGCCTTCTGCGCTGTAGGCTGTGGGTTCGATTCCCACCCAGAACAAACATTTGTGTGATGAATATAGATGTTTGTTCTGTGTTTGGGTGTAGTATCATATAGTACGTATGTATTTACAAAAAGTATTTAAGTATTATATCCGTAGTCTAGTACCCATATTACAAGCTATGCTTAGTTTGGGGCTAGATGGCGCTGTGTGAAATTAATGTCCTGTAATATTTATTTATTATTTATTTATTTATTTATTTACTCTTTGGCTGTTTCCGGTTACGTACCTACCAAGTAAACATAGGTACTTACAGCGCCTCGTCATCCGTATCTAACTAAATAAAACAAATGAAAGAATTACTAGATGACTAAATGATTTAGCTCCCGTGACATACCTACGCGTACCGATACGAATTAGGTACGGTTCAAATTTTTGATCGAGTGATCAAAAATCAATCAGATTGATCGAAGGCAATCGAGGTCGTTTCAATGTTATAATGACACAAAAATTCACAACCCAACGACGACGGGACTCGAACCCGCCTCTTTTCCTCAAGCCGGAAACGCTCTTACCACGAGGGTCCTGACGCAGAATCCGGATGTTTGTGTCATATCGATACTCAGCTTGAGCGCTTATTAAGCTAGAGCGGGTTGTGAATTTTTGTGACTTTATATACATTTCTAAATGTTGTGACCAAGTGCACTTGAAATACAAAAAATTGAGATCGTTAAGGTTGGGAAATCCGGCACTAAATGTATTTATGCATGTATGTGGCAATGTTTGTGAAGGCATAACTGTCGAACGGTTTATCCGATGTTGTTGAAATTGAAAATGTAGAGATAACATTGATTGTTTATTTTTTGTTTTTCACTCAATAGGGAAGAGTGTCGATAAAATCCAAGAATTACTTTTGGGGTGTCATGCAAGTGTTTTGACTGCGCATATTCCATATCAACGGTAAATTATTGTCCACCACCATGTGAAAAGAACTTCCTCTATAACTGTTAGGTTTCGCCATAATCATCAGGTGCTTACAGTTAAAGTTTTGTTAACACACAGAAAGAAGCTGCTGTCTTTTTGGTTGACTTTACGACATCCGTAGGCTGAAGGGGCTACATTTTTAACCACGACTACTAAGGCAATGGTTTTGAGAGCACTTTTCAAAACGTCATCAACCTTTGTTTCATGTTATTATAGGTTATTTATAGGTTAGGATGTTATAGGTTAGCAACAACAACAACTAAGTATAATATGATAAGTAGTACTTGTATTTCCTTCGTCCATGGTAGTACCTAGTCGAACACTTAAGGTAAGTGAGGTGCATTGAAAGCATACCTACTTGTATCGTTTGTTAATTACGTTCTATTTGAGAAATAACCTCCGTCACAAACCAGACATCACGAGATCTCAGTTCGGGGCGAACTACTAGTAGAAATTGTTTTTGGAGATATTGGGGTGTAAAGTACAATATTTGACCCATATCTTTTGAATGGTTAATCCGATCAATTCAAAATTGTAAAAATGCAGAGAATACAATAATACTCATCAATCGGTATAAGGATTTTTTGACACTATTTTTGAGAAATAGGGGTGATAAGTGACGAGAAGATTTTTGGATTGTAAAAATTCATTTCACAAAAAAAAACATTCATTTCATTTGTGAAAATTTGTGGAAATGTGAAATATTGTATGAAACGGGGGTTTGAACTGCAGATTTCAAAATTAGTTTAAGTATATTATTTTTCAACACAATGTGGAGAGACTTCCTCCGAAACTGTAAGGTTAGGCCGTAGTCGCCACGCTTCAGACAGATTGGTGCTCACTGTTAAAAAACTCTGCCTTTGACTCCAATTCAGCCCATGGATATCGTAAAAGCCGGGTAATGGATCTCACTTGAAAGGCAGCAGCTTCCTTCTGTGTATTATCTACACCTTTACTGTGATCACCAACCCTTCTGCCAAGCGTGGTGATTATGGTAAAATCGCCCATCTTTGGAAGAGGCTCTGTCCAGCAGTGGACACTAAAGTGCCATTGATGTGAAAATAGGACAATATTCAACGTTGATCACTCAGATGCTAGTCTCGGATGGGAATCGAACCCACCACCTCAGCGCAGTAGGCAAAGCTACTTTCAACCGAGCTGTGAGGTTCTGATGCCGCTGACAACTGCGCGATGTGACTATACATACATAATAATATACTTTGGTCACAAATGTGAATAACAATTATCTCGCTAATCTAGTACAGTGGTTTTAACTTCGACTCATTGTTTTGGTATATCTATGTAGGTGAAGGTTACGTGTGCCTCGGCTAGCACAATTATTAATCTTCTTAGCAAATATTTCTAAGGGAGTGGAAAGTTTTTATAAGTGTATCTGTTTGTCTCAATGAGTAGGTAATCTCAATTGTAGGCTCCAGAACCAAACTCGGTCTGAAACTACAAACACGTCATAAAGTTGTGTTTGTATCGAGATTAAGCTGGTAGGACACTTCTGCAAATAATATAAAGGTGATAAGCCAACATTGTGAAGCCGATAGTTCGAAACTTTTAATATTTTTAATTGGTGCCAGCCAAGCGTTTGACTACCAGCTTACCTGAAAAACGAGTAAAGGTGTGGCCTAAGATGAGCACGCTTACCTAAAAGGAACCTATTTACTCTGGACTTTAGGACTCCAAGATTGTACTCTTGCGGAAAAACAGATGAGAAGTAATTCCATTCGTTACCAGTATTAATGATAAAGGTAGAGACAAAACGATGTGTTCAACGCAATGGAACATTTAGAAGGCACGGTTTGTAGCCAACCGTACGTCTGCTAGTTCGGTGGTGGAAAGGGGATGGAGGGATTAGGTCAAAGATATCGTGCGCACACTCGCGAATTATAGAACACAGACAGCCTGGCAACCCGCCGTCTATGTTCTAGGCTCTGCTAATTGTTTAATGTAGCTTCCTCTTATTATATATAGGGGTGCACTAAGAATTCGGGATCCACACTATGATTGTCCATGAAATAATTTTGGTTCCTAGATCCAAAGATCTTTGAGCCGCCTGTGGTCTAGCCCACAGATCCTGGATTCGATTCCCAGAGGCCTTTAAATTGGTCAAATTGTGGCTTGATTGGTTTGTGGTAGGACTTTGTTTGTCCATCTGGCTAGCTACCATCATTTAGAGGTAAGATAGCCAGTTCCGTTGATGTTGAGGACTCCGGGTGAAGTGCGCCTCCACCTTCGGCCTTATCTTAACTTGTAACCAGGTGAGATAAAGATTTATAGGTAGGCACTAAATAAAACAAGTTTATTAAAAACCAATTATTATTGGTATTTCACTGTGAAACGTACAGATAAAGATATATTTTTCTATTTTAGCAAGCTAACTGAAAAGCTTTGAGATACAACAAATAATATCTGACTAATATCTATTAATATGAAAATATACGAAGATTTATATCACGGATGCTCTAAAACTTTTCAGTTAGTTAACATTACACTCTAACAATTTACAATAATATACAAAAATCAACAATATTTGGTCTGCTCTATGGCATTTCACGGACACCTACGTACCAATTTAACATGACGTTTAGGCAAGTTATCATATATTTATTAGAAGGAAAAGTCGGATTGCACTAATAGATATAATACCTACACATTTATTTTTATATTTGTTAAGTTATACATATTTAAATGTATTCAATATTGATGTTCTCGATTTGTAGATATATAAGAATACTGCATTAATTTATCTATTTGTGTCTGATTATTTGTTTTTTGTTATACTGATATAGACTTAAGTTGATAATGCAGTTCATTTTATTTACCGTGCACGGGTGAGGGAGCAAGAATTACAAAATGAAAAAAAAAACAACAGTTATTGCAGACTCCAATAACGACTACGTATAACAACTTGCCAACAACGCAACAAACTTAGCACAGTTGGTTCTCAACTCGGTATGTACCCAAAATAACCTTAAAATATCAACAACTAAACTCGCACTTAAGTCCTTTGATGATCATAATTACGATTAGAATATAAATAAAATATTTAAAATGGTCTTACAACGATGTACCATAACTTACACCTAAATAATCACTCCGTTCTTAAATGTTACATATATTTGAGTATGGCTTACTTATAATTGCAAATCTTAATAGTCGCATAAAACATGCCCTATTTACTATAGTTAGCTATTTATATATAACTTTATTGTTGATTGACGTGAGTGTTAGAAAAGCGACATACGATATGATTAATATCTTATTAATATCCTTTATTCTTGTAAAATATCGTTATTACATTAGAATATGAAAATATTTATTTTGTATTTTTTTTTTAATAAATAATCTGGTTAAATTTCACGTCAAATTCATGAATTCTTTTTCCGATGATTTTTTTTACCAAAAGATTTGGCTATATCATAATTATAAAATAAACGATTTTTTCTTTAATAATTTTGAAAATAAAAGTGTGTTTTCAACTAATTTAATAAACGTAGAAAATCGTTTGAAGTCACATTCAAATATAAACGGAACTATGAACTTACACATTAAATGGGTTTGTTTTGGAAGCCCTGAGGTGCAATAAGTACGTACTTAAACATAACTTAGTATACTCAAGGATACATATTTGACCATTCTAATTTGAAAATTATACAATAGTCGATAATTCCTTTGGATACATGGCATCTAGAATAATCTAGATAATATCACATAAAGATATATTTCTCCACAAATACTTGTGCATGGTAATGTAATGGTAACAATCTCATTATTTACAAAATATTACTGGAAGTACTAACATGACTGGTGGGTAATCTAAAGTAATCTACAATACGACCGACACTACCTTTTAAAACTTAACTTATTTTTACATCAATCAAATACAGCTCTTTCTGAAAACCAGCATTACCGCTTTACTTAAAGAAAGTTGAATTCCTAAAATGTGTAGATAAAATCCATTATCAGAATCAGCTGTACCAGGCTTACATAGTCAGTAGTTTTATGACAGTTCTCTATATCCTTTCAAATCGGATTGGACTCGAGCCTACGACCCCGCTCAGAAGGCGGGATAGATTAAAGTTCCTTCTATTTATAACATCATTATCAGCGCTCATTTTCAATTGCTTACTATACGGAGTATTTATTTTTGTATAAAAATGTGAGTTTACAAATAAATCAAGGAATGAGTAAATGTAGCTAAAGTCCAGGAATGAGTATTAAGAATTATGTTTGATTTTTCACCTTTGTTGCATTTCTAATCGATTTTTTCATACATTCTTTATATTTTTAATCATATACTTTTTATGTATTTCTTTTTAATTTTGTAAATAATTTATCAATCGTGAAGTGTGAAACGCGTAAATTGAACTGTTTAAAATTAACATTGGCCTTGATAAGGGCTTTTATTAGTTTTGTCGTTTATATTTTGTGCCTTTTTTTATTTTTTAACTTAAGCGCAATAAAACACATATTTTAGCAGGTACTATTATGTAGTCTTACTAAGGTCGGTGGCGACTCACGATAGTACATCATTCTAAAGAGAACCCGTACAAATGAGTAGCTTATCATTCGTTAATGCTTAAAAGTGCGTTAATTTTTTTTACCTAACAATGTTTCTAACAAAATTTAACTTTAAAACTTTTGACACCATCATGGCTCTTCAGTACAAACACAGTTAATTCATATATATTTTTTTAAATGAACGGTACAACTGGGCCTTCTTATCAAGCTTTCATAACAGTAAGACTTTAACCAATACCTGTGTTCCTTTTCACTGTGCGTTCCGTTTCTTCGGCGGCGGCGTTGGCGCCTTCTCCTTCGTCCGGTGCGCCATCGAGTTGTAAAGGAAAGACCCTCTGGGCGAGAGTACGGTATCGTAGTTGTGTCTCAGTAGCAGGTTCGATTCCCCGTTGTTGTTTGTATCGTCGAGCTCCATGCTGCGGTGGTTGTGCTTCGGGGGTAGTCGCGGTGGGGGCTCGTCTTCTTCTTGATTTGAGTCGGTGGTTCCTGTGTGGGATTGAACTGCTCATTACTGCTTGCTCGCAGATTTGCACGGTGTACAGCGGCAGTCAAGGTAACTCTTTTTAAAGCCTATTGTACATCTTTCTACACGTGCAGTCTGTGGGCGAAGTATACACAGAAATCCTACAATGCCCTACGAATCCAATACAACAACGGGTTCAGGATGCTGTTGAGGCTGCCACTGTTTTGTAGCGCTTCAGGGATGTTTGCAGATGCGCGCACTGATGACTTCTTTGCAATTATGCGAAAAAGAACTGCATCCCTGATGCGCCGCATACGTGGGGGCACCAACAGCCTTCTGGCTGTTGTTAATGAAAATCTCTGCTCAGGCTACATGAGACACTGGTTGGCTGTACTTAAGCCTCGCACTCCACTAGTGTCTCAATGATTCTAAAATATTATAACTAATCAATTTCTATAATAATTGTGTTCTAAACTAACATAGATTATCATAAGTTATTTAATTGTTAATTGTTACTAACATAGGTATAGTATAATATGGATCAATGGTCTGAAATAAACGTTTTATTATTATTATTATTATTGCGTTTCCTAGCTTGTTGAAATGTTAGGTACTTCGACAGTTTCGATACAGAAGTCTCGTACTTTGCTATTTGGAAATCCAATTATCAAAATCCAATCACGTTCAAGTAAAATATGAATGTAGCAGAATCTATGTTTCACATCAATGTATTATAACAAGCCTCACAGGTCGGTTGGAAGTAATTCTGCGCCTTCTGCGCTGTAGGTTCGATTACTACCCAGGACAAACATTTGTGCGATGAATATTAATGATTTTTCTATGTTTGGGTGTTGTATCTATTATTAGTATGTATTTACAATGAAGTATTTAAGTATCATATATAGTAATCTAGTTCCCATATTACTGCATTTCTTAGCAGGGACTAGATAGCGCTGTGTGATATAAATGTATATTAATATTTATCTATTATTAAATTATATGTTATATATTGCAATGGACACTTTTTTGGTACAACCTTCTGAATTCAGATATCTGGTATACAGGAAATGTTGTGATAATGTAGTTTCAACCCTGCGATCCAGCCAGAATGTGAAGATTGTGGCAAAATCATTTAGTTTAACCACCTCTGTGGTCTAGTGGTTCAACCCACCGATTTCAGATCCAGTGTGATCAGATCCAATATATTGTGCTTGGTTTGGTTGGTGGTAGGATTTTGTTTAAGTCCGCCTGGCTAGCTACCACCATCTTACCTAATACTGTCGCCATAATAACAATTCTTAAAAAAAAATGTTGTGTTCCGACATTCAAAGGTAAGATAGCCAGTTCCTCAGTTAAATGAGGATTCCGAGTTAAGTGCGCCTCCACCTTCGGCCTTATCTCAATTTGTTACCAGGTGAGATGAAGGCCAAGCGCTTCCTCGTCGTAAAAAAAAATAAAGGAGGATTGGTGCATCAGTAGACATGGACATCAATAGCCCAGCGGTGATGAGCTACTCCGAAGCACTCACCGATAGAATCTCTATTGGAAGGCGGCGCCGAAGTGCTGATGTAGCTCGCTCGTTGCTGGGACAGTCTCTTCTCCTTCTCAACCTCCGCCCGAAGCGGCCTCTCGGTCACCAGCTGAAGACACGAACGCTATATGCAACGCTATATGTAGTAACCACCACCACTGTGCCACGCGCTACGCTAACACTAGGCTAAACACAGAAACTCATACATAAATATACTAACACACTTCATTTTGGAGCAGTCATAGGTGAGGGTCAAGGAGAGGTCATCGCAAGGTTATGCAGGTCAAGGTTACATACAGTTAGTATAGTTACGAGTTTTGGTTATTTGCACAAAATTTTAAGGAATATTTTATGTTATACCCACAAAACATATTTTTTTATATTTAGTCCCAGGAAATAGTTAAACACCAGAAACACGTATTTGGAGAGGACAGGGTCACACAAGCTAGCTTATTCATAAGGTCAAGGTCAAAAATTCACTTCAATCTCTATCATCAGTTACTGTAGATGAAAATAATAGAAATGATGACAAGGGTTAGGACTTCCCACTAAAAAAAAACATGGATTTTGTTAGCCTAAGATTTGAAGAAAATATTTTCGGATATCTCAACCGCGTTGTATTATGCGCCCCTTGCATCTAACCAATATATTTACCAAAGCATACATAATGCGATCCCAACTGACTATCAGGTACATATTATTATAATGTCATCATTCCTATTCCAAAGTGAAAGCAAATAATAACCCATATTTTGTTGATAAGTCTGGCTTGTTGAGATAGTCTCTTCTCCTGGGTATCAGCGCAAAATGGCCGGACATTCCCCCGCTGTGGACAAGAATACTAACTAAACCATCACCTTTCGTAGCCATAGCCAAAGCAAACATTGCTTGAACTTTAAAATACTACTTGCTCAACGAGTAGTATTTTTGTCTGTAATAAGGAAGGGAAATTGCACAAACTTAATATACTCTTATGACAAATGGCAACAATAAACTTTTCAACTGCCGATAATAAGGTCTGGTTGAGACGATAACTAAATTTCAAGTCAATCTTGTAGCCCATCAAACTACCCACATCAAATGATGGCGAATCGTTGTAATATGCCCATTTGCATGCATCTTTAAGAAAATAAAGAGCGCGACTTTCTATCGGCCGGAAGAGTAGCATTTTCATGTAAATTAGTTTGTTATAGGAATCTATATTTCAGATTCAGATTCAGATTCAGATAGCACACGCAAGTATGTGTGCTCTTCAACGATAAAACCGTCCATTGTAACTCTAAGCATAATTACTTGGTTCTGTATTATTGTAGTATCGATTCGATATGTTTATTGGGAACTCTTATGAACTCAAGCGGTAAATAACCCACCACCACAAATATCACGATATCACCATTTTAAATCAAATCAAAGGTAATTTTAATAATAGATATTTTAAGAAGCTCGGGAGATTATCAAAGTGAGGACATAGGACTAAGGAGACTTGAGGTAAGGATCAGTGATCATTCAAGCTGTAATGCTAAAGCCACACACTATGCTATAAAATACCAATTGATGGACAAATCTGTTGTAACTCCTGAACAATCAAAGCTTGTGGTTCTGTTTGCAGTAGCAGTCGTTACATGACCCATGTTTTTATGCGAAGCTTGCTTCATGAAGCGAGCCTTCGTAAAATATGTCAATTACCTCTCTTTTAGAAGGTAGATGGCGCTTCCATACATTTTTTATAATGCGCAATGAAGGAGAAATGAGATATCGTCTGTATTGCCGTTGTCTTACGAAACTAATGTCAAGAAGAGAGCGAATAGGAAACTTCTGGGTCCACTCTTCATCGTAGACTTCATCCTCGATAAGTAATGCTTTCAGGGTCAATGACCCATTCATACCAATATTAAGTCGAAAGGCTCTGTTTGTTTGTTACCTTTTCAAAACCTACCGGCTGAACGGATATTAATGAAATTTGGCTTTACTTTCACGAACATTACTTTTTAGCCAACCACACCGACGAAGCCGCGGGCAAAGCTAGTTTTTAAAAACAAAAAAATATATAAAACTGACTTTACCATTACACCAGCGCTATCACAAACCACACGAATGCACGCAGACTTACTTCCTGTCTGAGCTCTCTCAGTGGCGAAGTGGTGGATGTGTCCTGCGGAGTCCCACTGCTTGGCGTGGGCGTGGGCGTGGGATGCACCGTTTCGCGGTGGCTTGTACCGTTGGGGGTTGAATTCGATGTGTACCATTGGCTGGACGTGCCTATTTCACTCTGGAATTATTAATAATGGCTACAACAAAATCATCTATTAGCAATGTACATGTCAGAAAATGAGCGTCCGTAGTCAAAATCGCTCCGTAAAGACACCCACCAAAAACAAATAATCCGACTCTATATCACACAAATAACACGGAGTCCGTAGCCAATTCAGATTGAAAATATATTTATCCATTTCAATGCCAATGGAAATCAATTCATAATAAGTAATGGTGGATGAACAAAGCTCCATGAACGAGGTGCGTACCTTTCTCCCGGCAGGTTTCTTCTTCCGTCTCGGCGAATTTTGCAAAGTCAGGTAGTTGGACAGATAGCCCGAACTGTTTCTGTACACAATCAATAGATTAGAGATGCTGTGTGCACTAGTGGAGAACCGGAGGTTGTGGGTTCACGTCTGTGGCCTAGTGATTCAGCCACCGGTGTCAGATTCAGAGGTCTCGGGTTCGGTGGGGGGAGTACAATATTGTGCTTGGTTTGGTTGGTGGTACGACTTTGTTCAAGTCCGCCTGGCTAGCTTCCAACCATATGTTCAATCATGAGGTTTATCATGTTTAGAACACTATCTCATTACGATTTACGAATACGATTATCAAGCCTCGCAGCTCAATTAGTAGTAGCTCTACCGGCTGTGCCGTAGATTGTGGGTTCGATTCCCACCCGGGACAAACATTTGTGTGTGTATATGCATGGTAGATGTTTGTTTTACGTTTGGGTGTTGTATTTGTGTGTTGTACTGCAGCCCCAAACTAAGAATATAATTTGAAATTAATGCCCTGTAATATTCAGATGATAGATTCATACGATGACATCATATAAAACATATGACATACCTTGCGTTGAAAAATCTCACAGGACTTTTGACTGACGACCTGCAAATCAAAATCAAGACTAAAATACTCAAATATATGTTTCAGTAACAGTTTACATTTATTATATTGCATTTGAAGCCCTAATCTCTTAAATTAGAGATGCTATTTGTTTGAAAAGCAGTAATTATATTATTTTACTATCTTTTACTAGCATCGTATGACAAAGTAAGCCACTATTTTCACGCATTAAGGCGTGCGATATCCTTTGTTTAGCAAGTATTTTCTAGTACCAAATAAAATAGGACCGACTAGAATACCATCTACTTCTTATTTAGAGTTTATTACAAGAGGTAGGGCATAGTAGGATTTTGTAATCACTATTAGAGCAGCCTGTCTGGGTAAGTACCCACTTACACAATATCTCAGCTAAATAGCACTATATCTATAATGGTGTGCTCCTGCGGTGAGTTATGTCCATAGACGATAGGGGCCGATTACGATCAGGCAGACCGCATGCCTGTTTACCGACTTAGTAACATACAAAATGTAAAAATATGGTATTCTAGACGAATCGTGCAAATACAAGGATGATAGTGTGTTAGAATATATCCAGTGAAGTGAAGTGACTCACTCGTTCCCCGTGGAGACGTCGGACATGCGGTTGGCGCTCGCGTTGTGCTCGGCGTTGGTGGAGTCCCGCAGCCGCATGCGGAGCTGAACTTCCGGCTCCACTTCTAGGTCACACGTCTGCGAACGAACATTGTGCTCTCATTGTGTACTACAGGGTTGACACCACTCATTTTATTATTACATTTTCCGTATGGGCCCGCCTGCTGATCCGTTGTCAGTCGTGTAACAATGGACTTGACACATGAATTGACGTGAAGGTCACATCATGTGGGAACCGGCATCTCCCTAGGATGTAACACCCGAATGGCGTGTCTCTGACTAGTACTCGGCTAAGCGGCGATGGGCTTGCAAGCTAGATATGATTTAATATCTATGTGCTAATAGCGTCATATGCCTAGTAGACTACCCCCTAGTAGGTGCACCTCATAAGATTCCACACTTTGAGTGGTGGCTCAGGGATATTTAACAAAGTCAATGTTAAATGTTAAACTGAGTGATCCTAAAGATATAACGGATGTATTTCCTTTATTTTTTTATTTTTGACATTCGTTGCATGACCAATACTTTACCCATATTTTATGATAATATTGTCGCTGATGACCTTTTTCGTGATGATGATGATTAATTGATGCGTTCTATCAACGCTAACATCATAATAGGTTAAGTTTGTAAATTTAAATGTAAAAGACCTTTTCCGAAAATACCCCCCAAAAATTAGAATGGACTTTCAGGGTAGTCATATAGGCTATAAAATATGATACTCAGTTGAGAGTGGTATAATTTTGTACATTGCCTTTTTACTAATAATCTTACAGTCACAAATCGGATTCCACGCAGGTACAGCTATATAATAAGCACACAAATCGAGATATCACATGGTACCTCTGACTATGAACTGTAAAGGTTCAGTAATATAATAGCAGGTAGTATAGTACCTTCCGTCCGTATCTCTGGTGCACATGTTGCTGCATTCTCCGGAAGCACTTCATCAGATGAGCGTGTAGCTCCTCCAACTCCGCCGGCGCCCTGTTGCCGTGCACGTCCAAACCTAACGTGTGTATGTTTTGATGATCTCAACAATATTCAATACAAACAGATACTTAAATAGATAATAAATATCACTAGACATTTTGCACAACGCCATCTAACTTCAAACTAAGCAAAGCTTGCGTACGAACTAAATAGGTACCTACATACTTATCGCACGTATTACCGCGTTGCTGTTTACGCCAACGCGGCTAGCTGACCCCAATTTAGATCAGTTCGCAATCATCAATCATTATAATAATACGCAGAGATTTTAAAATAGAGTTTGTAAAATATAATATGAACTAGATTACTGAGAATAAGAATACAAAATACTTTTTTTTTTGTAAATCTGTAATATTTAGCACTTATTTTTAACTAACAAATTTTGGTCGGATTCCTTGTAATAAACTGGATATTCTTATTACATTCGGGTATTAGTATTTCTCTAACCAATTGAGCAACGAGGGTTCTGACGCGATCTCAAGTTTTTTTAATATGGCACATTCTATTCAGCTAAGCGCTGAGTAACGCCATCTAGCAGTAATACACCAAACTACGTAAAACTACTAAACTGAAAATACGTTCAAATCTAGTCCCGTTGTGGGTTCTGAATTTGTAAATGTATATAGTATTATGATTGGTTACTGTCTGCGTAGAGTTATCTGTAGTGCGGCGCTCGGTGCGAGGAACCGAATGCTCTGAATGGACTTTTGTTGCGTGCACGGAGCGTACGCTACTCGTGTATATAATTCTTATGTTGGTGACCGGAATCAGACAGCCAGAGGTCGGATTCGGTCCCCAGCGGTACGTGGTAACGCAGGCACTCACCGAACTTGAGCAGCGGTATCTGGTCCGCGATGAGGTCCTTGAGTTCCGTGAGCAGCGGCCTGTGGTCCGCGTGGCGCGCCTCGTACGCGGCCGTGAGGAACGACCGCTCGTAGTTGACGATGCCGCCTTGCACCGCCGGGTCCAGCATGCCTGGGGAGCGGACCGTACGTTGCTGTGTCACGTGGTCGCGCACTTCTCGCTGCGGACTGCAGTGCCCGAAACGTGCGATATCATTCAAACAAACTACACCCGAATCGTGAACGTCTTGATATCTTAGAGGCATTTAATCCATTTTAAATTTTGCCATCATCATGTCCACTGTACATTTAATGCGAAATCTATAAATGCACAGACAAGGATAATCACCTGCCGCCCCTCATATATCTATTGGAACAGTGACAAACCGTTGAGCCTCATAGTGAGGGTCTGCAGCGCCGCGTCTGGCGCCCTCGTCTCCAGGACCACCGACTTGAGACTCCTGTTGGAGTCGCGCAGCGCCTCCACCGCCGCCTCCAACGGGGACACCCAGTACGTCTGCTGGCTCGTCACCGGGAACCAGCGGAGTATACCTGCGTGACAATGTGTTATAGATAAAACCTCCCTCCGCAGTTACACTCGCATGCAATGAACGTGTACAGTCACTTGCCAAACTGTTTGGCGTTGGTTGTTTATGAACATTGTAACTAAACAATAAATATATTACAGGACATTAATTTTACACAGCGCCATCTAGTCCCAAACTATGCATAACTTGTAATATGGGAACTAGATTACGGATAGCATACTTAAATACTTTTTTTTTGTAAATACATACTTATCATACAATACAACACCCAAACACAGAACAAACATCCATATTCATCACACAGATGACAAATACACCTTTGCATGTGTACGTAACTACTGTGGAGGGGCGTTTACTTATAGAGTGCTTTATTACATTACTTCTCTTGACTAAATATTTATATTTAACGTGTTTGAATCGCGCGTACCTTTTCATATATTCCGGACGGTTTCAGCTGTGTTACAATGCAATAGCCGCGGTCAAGAGTAGACTAGTTTCGAGTGATATACCACTCGAGTGCAAGTTGGACACGTGAGTACACTGAAGACTCGACACATATTTAAATTCAAGAAAGTGTTTAAGTATGTAATGAGCTCTCTCAAGTCACTATCCAGTCAAATCACACTGTCCGCGCATTTAAATATTTAATGTGGCGCCATCTAGTTATAAATTGAAACCTTTTGTTGATGAACGTCGTAAGTATTTGTGTAAAACAACGAGGATACGTACCAGGTAACTTATCGCTGATTTCCAACTCGGTCCGTTCGAGCCAGCGCGTCGCGAACTCGTTCTGACTAGAGACGTCCTCGTTCGAACCGTTCAACGATTCCTCTGAAATTTACATAATTATTACGTACGATCGTCAAAGAATTCCGATGTTTTTGCTTGTTTATTATCCATCCATACCAATATTGAATACTAGCTTCTTGCGATCCGTGGCCATGCGCTGATAGTTTTGTCTTGCCTCTGACTTACCCTCCTAGGTGATTCTCGTATGATCTACGCTCTGAGTAGCGACCAGAGGTGAATCCTCGAAAGATATTACCAATACTGTCAATCCAAGATAGTTTGTTACTGTTTTACGACAATACGGCTAAACGGTTCGTAATGTACTTTGGCATGGATATAGTGAATGCCATGGGGAACAACATAGGCTACATTTCCTCTGGGTAGGTACAAGCTAGTATACACCAGGTTGTTGCGAATATCAGTGTCCTCATCCGCATCCACATCTGCGGATGATCCGCATTATTTAAAATATCTGCATCCGCATCAGCATCCGCTTTGATATTCATTGCGGATAATTGATCGTGTGACGCAACACGCGTGTCTCGAAAGGGGCGGGGCTTATGGCACATGATTATAAGAAAATAGGCAAACAAAAGTAACTGGAAAATATAATACATTCGAGGGAGGAGGGTAGCAGCGACACCGATGACGTAGAAAACTTTCAATCTGATTAAATGTTAGATGAGCCTACAGACTTTTGTTAATCAACGACACAATATAGATAAAAAAAATATTTCACTTCATTCAATACCAAAGAAACTAAAATGTTTTTTCATTAGACTCTATATGGGAAAAAAATCATTAAAATATCCAGGACATTTTAATGTTTTTTTAAATTAGTAAAATCAGCATCTGCATCCGCATCCGCTGATGTGTAAAAAAACTGCATCAGCAGCCACCCCGGTATACACGAATGATAGGATAGTATACACGAATGATAGGATAGTATACACGAATGATAGGATAGTATACACGAATGATAGGATAGTATACACGAATGATAGGATAGTATACACGAATGATAGGATAGTATACACGAATGATAGGATAGTATACACGAATGATAGGATAGTATACACGAATGATAGGATAGTATACACGAATGATAGGATAGTATACACGAATGATAGGATAGTATACACGAATGATAGGATAGTATACACGAATGATAGGATAGTATACACGAATGATAGGATAGTATACACGAATGATAGGATAGTATACACGAATGATAGGATAGTATACACGAATGATAGGATAGTATACACGAATGATAGGATAGTATACACGAATGATAGGATAGTATACACGAATGATAGGATAGTATACACGAATGATAGGATAGTATACACGAATGATAGGATAGTATACACGAATGATAGGATAGTATACACGAATGATAGGATAGTATACACGAATGATAGGATAGTATACACGAATGATAGGATAGTATACACGAATGATAGGATAGTATACACGAAAGATAGGATAGTATATACGAATGATAGGATAGTATACACGAATGATAGGATAGTATACACGAATGATAGGATAGTATATACGAATGATAGGATAGTATACACGAATGATAGGATAGTATATACGAATGATAGGATAGTATACACGAATGATAGGATAGTATACACGAATGATAGGATAGTATACACGAATGATAGGATAGTATACACGAATGATAGGATAGTATACACGAATGATAGGATAGTATACACGAATGATAGGATAGTATACACGATTGATAGGATAGTATACACGAATGATAGGATAGTATATACGAATGATAGGATAGTATACACGAATGATAGGATAGTATACACGAATGATAGCACGTACCCGGTCGATGAAAGGGGCGAGAAAACATGAACTTGTCGACGTTGTTATGTTTGTAGTACTGCAGTATCTGCTCGGCGATGGGCTTGCCGGAGAGACGCTTCAGCTTGTCGCACATCACGGGCTCGACCGCGTTTATTTGTAGGTCTGTGCACCAGGTCTGTGGTCAAGGATATCATGCGATGTGCCAACTATCACACCTGATAATATACACTGCTGTGATTGGCTATTTAAGGATGCAAATCTGTAAACCTAGATAGGTTTGCAGCGCTTTACTTTTACAAAAACACAATCAAAATAAAAAAGATCTTGTATCTATATGAAGAAGTAGGTAGGCTAGTTAGTAATTTGACATTGACGTGGATACATACATCAAGTTACGACAAGTACGACGAAGAATTTATCCATGGGCTCTTTTCTAACCGACCAGACTCCAGTTCATAGAATTATTTGAAATTTGGAAATTTGATAGAGATTGGAATCATGAAAGTCTTAGAATGTTGGTAGATGGGGTAGTTATTTGTTATCACAATATTTCTTCGGATTTTCCCCCCCTCCGTCGGTATGCACACAGTGTGCTGGTTGTCTGGTAAAGGATACACTGTCCGTCGGAGTGGGTGACCTCCTCCCCGGGAGGGTCCAGCTTGGTGAGCACCTCGGCGTCGGGCCACTCGTCCAGCAACCGTTCGCTGAAGTCGTGCAGTTTCTCGTACTCGTTGCCGCGGTAGATGAACCCCATGTTCTGGACGTCGCGACTCTGCAACACATTCATACAACACTAGTTAAACTTCCGACTCTTGCTTTCCGCCATCGTACAATTTTGTTTCCACAACAGTAACCTACACGATGTTTTTTTTTTACGACGGTGAAGCGCTTGGCCATCATTGCAGTGGAAGCGCACTGGATTCCTCAACATACTGAGGAACTAGCTATCTTACTTGTGAATGTCCGAACACAACAATTTAAGAACTGATACGGTGGTGGTAGCTAGCCTGCCACATCACATCAACAGCCCATTCGTGTCCACTGCTAGAGAGAGCCTTCTCTTGGCTTCACCACGCTTGGCAGACGGGTCGGTGATCGCAGTGAAGGTGTAGATAATACACAGAAGGAAGCTGCAGCCCCTTTAATTGTAAGATCCGTTAGTCGGCTTGAGCAACATCCACGGGCTGAGTTGAAGGGGTCGATTCTTAAGCCACGACCGTAACAAACAGTCACGGCATATAATTATATCTTGATATGAAAATATGCAGAATCAAAAAATAGTCAAGTAGGTAAGTATTGAGTAGCTGCAAGCAGTCATTTCTTACCAGAGGCTTCCGCAATAGTTCAGGAAATCCTTTCCCATGATACACCACCCTGAAGTATCTGTAACAAGTCGATATCTATTCTATACTGTTTTGATAATCTAATAATAGTTTTCAACGGGTGTCGCATTCAAATAAATAATATATACATTTTATTTGAACCAAACACTGGAGAAAAGGATTGGAATGTTGAGGTGGATGTGTGGTTTGACCTGGATGGATAAGATAAGGAATGAGATATGGAGATGTCATGCGGAGGGAACAAAGTCACGTGACTAAATAATGTCAGGTATGAATGTGGACGGACGTAGGAGTGAGGGTCCCGAGGGAGAGACGGATGGATGGAGTGAGTGACGATATGCAGGTGAGAGGAGTGGATGATGAGTTGACGGGAGACAGGAAGGAGTCGTGTCAGGCCGACCCCGGCGCGAGTGTGTACAGTGTGTAGTGTGAAGAACACATAATTAACCATATTTGATAGCACTTCATCCAAGTAAATAGATGATAATAAGCTGAGTAGATAGGTCCAATCATTATATTGGGAAGATTGTAGGTTTCTTGGTTGTTTAACTTATAATTGTTTTTTTTTTACATAAAACGAATGTGAATGTGAATATGTACTGTGTTGTCAAAGTGGCGTCCGAGTAATGAAAAAATAACCCGGGATGACTTGTAGACGTCCGAGTGATAGCCGAGTACAGTATGTGTTGTTCTTACCCGGGATGACTTGTAGGCGTCCGAGTGATAGCCGAGTACAGTATGTGTTGTTCTTACCCGGGATGACTTGTAGGCGTCCGAGTGATAGCCGAGTACAGTATGTGTTGTTCTTACCCGGGATGACTTGTAGGCGTCCGAGTGATAGCCGAGTACAGTATGTGTTGTTCTTACCCGGGATGACTTGTAGGCATCCGAGTGACAGCCGAGTACAGTATGTGTTGTTCTTACCCGGGATGACTTGTAGGCATCCGAGTGACAGCCGAGTACAGTATGTGTTGTTCTTACCCGGGATGACTTGTACGCATCCGAGTGACAGCCGAGTACAGTATGTGTTGTTCTTACCCGGGATGGCTTCTAGGCGTCCGAGTGATAGCCGAGTACAGTATGTGTTGTTCTTACCCGGGATGACTTCTAGGCGTCCGAGTGATAGCCGAGTACAGTTTAGACAGCTGGTCGTGTAGCTCGGCCAGCGGCGCGTAGCCCAGCGCCGAGTCTTCGTAGACCACCACGAGTTCCTTCACGTTGGCGATGGCCGCTTCCCACTGCCGGCCGCGGGTGAACAGATCTGCTATTTCTAGGTAAAGGTGTTCCTGAAATTATCATTTCATTGTTTGATACAAGCCTTTGTCCGCGGCTATACCCGCTAGGTACCCGGTTCAAAGTAGTCTGTACGCCTTACACATCGACAACGTTTGGTTTGGAGGGTTTTGACATGATCACCACGCTTGGTGCAGTAAAGGTGTACATAATACACAGAAGGAAACTGCTGCCCTCATTCTGGTGAGATTCCTTATTCGGCTTTTATGCCATTGTTTCCATGAGTTTGAGGGGTCGATACCCTATGGCGTACACTATATCCATGCTGAGTTTTAATAAGATGCTTTCAGCCATAAAACGTGAAAATATAACAATCAAACAAATAGTAAGTAGACATTTTCTAATACATAATATAAGTATTGACCAATGAATGTGTATACAGCAGTCGAACACTGTAATTTAGATATTTTTCGATGGTAATTTGTTTATATTGCACGCTGTGAACAGGAAAAGGAACAGTTTAGGACAGTTCTATATGTAGGATATTTTTTTTAACGGGTATAGCTTGATTTCTAAGGTGCACAGGCAATGATGATAGGTTTACTATGCAGCCTCTCAGAAGATGCCTATGAATTATCATCAAGTCAATGAAAATACAGAGTGATGATACCACGTGGGTGCTACACGTCGGTCGTTCACCTTGAGGTCTCTGTGCGAGGTGTGGAGGTCGCGCTGCACGGTCGGATGCCGCAGTCGCACGGGCAGCGCGTCGTGCGACCACAGCAGCAGCTTGGCGTGTAGCTGCAGCGTGAGGCCGGCCTCCACCCACTGCTGCGAGTTGCAGTACATGTTCGCCAGCTTGTGGACGTATCTGGAATGTGTGCAAACATTACAAAACACTCGATATTTTAATGTAGCTGAAACTACTAACGCAAGATACGCCAGTGTGTCAGATATGAGTTTAGGTGATGATCATAAAAGCCCCGGCCGAATGTAATGGCCGATAAAATTCCAAGTGTCCATAGTGATTCAAACGCTTTTTTCAAGGATTTGAATAATAAAATTATAATGTAAGTGGTGGTTATGGTACAACCCTCCAACTATGGACATCACATCAACAGCCTGTTAGTGTCCTGGACAGAGACACTAACAGGCTATTGATGTGATGTGAACAAGAATGGTGCAAAACCAGCCATGGAATATATTATAGTTTTTTTTTTTTTTTTCGGTAAAACCGTAAATCATGTTTCGTCAGACGATTTCTGTAACGAAAACCTGTATAGCTTAACGCGGTTTCACCCGCGATGCACCCGCCATGGCTATGCCAAATTTGGCGCGAACACCTCATCAGACTACTCATTAACTCACCGGATGTACATGTGAGGTCGTTCTATTTGCTCGTAGAAATGTAGTACTTTGGTCGTCAAGTGCATCCGGTGCGGCGTCGATGATTTCAACGCGGCTGTCCTGTGAATGAACACGCAATTTTATGTTTCAGAACTTAGTCATGAGATTTTTTTTTTACTTACATATCGGTCCCATATAAAATTCATTAAAATCGGTTCAGTAGTTTAATTGTAATATTTGTTTTAGTGCATGTTACAGTAACCTGTAGAGCAGCAGCGTGTCCAGCTGCCGCGCGGCGGCGGCGACAAGTCCCGCGGCTGTCTGTCGCAGCGCACCGCCCGCCGCACCGCACAGCGCACCGCAGAGCGACACGAACCGTACCCGCCACGCCGCGTCGCCGCCGCCCAGCTCCACCAACGTGTCCAACTTGTCGATCAGCTCGCTCTCCAACTCCTTCAGGTGACTGTCTCCTGTACAGACAAGTTACACTACATACTGCACGTATGTTCAGCTGATACTTCAGCTGATACTTCAGTGATCAAAATCGCATGAGCGAGAACACTATTTATGGTTCATTTGTATGTATTTATGGGACACTTGCGCGTGGCTTTCACGTAAATGTATTCTTGCGCAAATGTACCAGACTCAAAAAATATGCCAGACGACATTACGGCTGCATTATTTAATTCTTACCATAAGTTTATTTAGATTATTTTAGAATAAGTACTGTTGATTTAGTAAATAAATTATACTCAAAGCTAGCTGCTTGTATTCCAAAAAAATAAATAATGAGGCAACGAATGATACCCCGCTTGTATAATTCGTTGTCTCATTATTTAATTCTTTATAACTTTTTTTTTTTATTGTACGACGGGTAAGCTTTGCCTTCATCTCACCTGGTAACAAGTTGAGATAAGGCCGAAGGTGGAGGCGCACCCAGAATCCTCAACAAACTGAGAAACTGGCTATCTAACCTCTGAATGCCGGAACACAACAATTTTAGAATTGTTATTATGGCGACAGAATTAGGGAAGATGGTGGTAGCTAGCCAGGCGAACTTAAACAAAGTCCTATCACCAACCAAACCAAGCACAATATATTGTACTCCCATGGGGATCAAACCCGGGACCTCTGGATCTGAAATCGGTGGGTTGAACCACTAGACCACAGAGGCGGTCGCATTTTATTTAGACTAACGAATAAGCATTGCTATTCAGCGTGTCAATTAAAAGGCGGTCAAAAAGGTGCCATAGGATTGTATGTACATGTTGTATTTGCTAGTAATAACACGCAAGTAATGCAATATACTGGTGAAGAATATAGAACTTTTTTTTTTATTGAGCACGTAACTCCTCACATGACTTTTCGCTAACTCTCACGGTTTCAGACTTGGCCTCAGTGGCCCTGAAAAAATATCTGTATAACCGGTAGGGACGTGAACGAACCTTTGTCCTCCGTAGCGACGCTGTGAGTGTACTCGGTCTGCATCATGTCGAAGAATATCGGTATCGTGGTGTTCCGCACGTCTTCATCTCGCAGGAAGCTCACTTCCAGGAAGGGACCCACCAGGCACGGTATGAAGGCGCGCTTGTGCTCACCTGAACGACGGACAAATATCACTTTACCAAATACCCCTGTCGAAGTCAAGGAATCGCGTCTTCTGGTACCACATCCTCGCTCTGGCCTAGGACCAAGCCTAGAGGTCAAAAGCTGACCCATCATTACAAAATAAAAACTACCAGAAAAATCTACAAGGATAGGTCAACTTCTTATTGACCTTTGAGCTATGAGGTTACGTTATTAGGTCAGCTGAAGTAACGTTTAGGACTACGAAATAGGCTTCAGATAGGTTTGGACGGTCCCGTATATTCGTGTTTTTTATTTATCGTTTAAACACTTTATCAACGATCACAGAATTTATCAACGATGTAGTATAATGTAGTCAATGTCTGAAACTCCATAGTAATTTTAGATTTAAATACATTTACTCTCACAAAGACTCAAAAAGTCAAGCGACTTTTTTGACTTCTTTGACTGTATGTTTAGTATAAGATAACTGTGATACTTATAAAGGTCGTTTGAATTCTAATATGTATTAGCTAGGATAATACCTACCCAATACGGTAATTGATTGTTGGTGTGCGAGTGATAGATACAACTATTATTCATATTTGTTAATTGTTTTCTTTTAGTTCTGACACCTAAGCGCTAGTTCGACTCGCAATTGGCCAGTTTTTCGTCTAATTGTCATACTCATCTTCAACAGCACATTGTGGACAAATCCTCTAGCATAGTAAGATTTTGCCATAATAATAATATTTATATTATAGCAGTACATACTATGTTTGTTACAATCAAGTTCAAGTACTATCATAATGTAACCTCATTAAATAAAGAGGTTGTGACGTGTTTTGTGCGTTAAATAAATAATCGCGCTTGGCAGCCGGATTCGTGATCGCAGTGGGAGACGAGCAAACAACAAGATACCCACCGAGACTAAACCACATATCCCGCATACAGTCGGCGACCCCCCGCCGGATGTCTCCGTAGTGTCCGACGACGCGCTGTCTGCGGGCCGCGTGCAGACTCTCCAGCTGCAGTGGCGACTGCGTGGCCACGCCGGCGCACGCCTCGAACCATTGGCGACACAACTCGTGCACTGACGGCGCCAGTGTGTCACCCTCCTCGACCGACAGCCGCTCGTGCAACGTTATCGACAAAAGTCTGGAACGGAAATAGATCATATCGATATTGAACTACAATTTCTAGCAGGGAAATAACGCATCAGTTTTTGCCTGCCCAACTGATGATGAGTGCATCTCTCGCCTATAGCAAAATCTTACTGCGTAGGTCACATCCACATAGAACGTGACCTACGCGGCAATGCATTGTGCCCGTCAACTTGAGACAAACAGATGTAAAGCCACGCGTGCCCCTTCAAACCGAAACACAGCAATGCTGCTAGGCAGCCGAAATAAGTATGGTAGTAGTACTTCCCCAGAAGAGCCCTTTCACAAGCTCTACTACTCTTATAAGTGGAGGAACATTTATGGAAGCACCCCTTTATAAAAAGTGAAACATTACAGACACAAGTTATGCTTGCAAAGTTTTATTTGAATTGGAAGTGGCATTTCGAAATAAGCGACAAGCAACGTTGGAATGGGAAAGTACTGGGCCTTCAAATGGAACAATAGCATACTTGAGCGCATGTAGCATGACATGAAACTGCATGGTCAGCATATCGGCCCAATGCTGCTTGAAGACCGGCTTCCGAAGCAACTGCAGGATCAGCCGTATAGCGTCGCCGACCAGAGTGCCTGGGCCCGTCACGCATTCAGCTTCCAAGGCTCGCACGACCAACTTATACTGGTCTTCGGTCATTTGACGGACCATATCGAGAAGGACGGATACCATGCGTCTCTGAAATAAAACATTTGTGGTTATGCAATTGCATAATGCAAACAAAATTGCAGTTTTGTTTGCCAGGAAAATATAAATTAACCAGGCCAGTGCGAGTGGGACTCGCAAACTGAGGTCTAATCCTTCGGTTCTTTTTTATTTCATGCCACAAAATCTCTCAGCGACCTAAATTCTCGTAATCCTCTACTCCTTGTTATGTATCTTATTACCGTAACTTCTAAAACATGTATATGATAGACGCAATAAAATATAAGCAAAATGCGTTTTTTTTACATTTAGTCTTAGTGCTGGTCCGACTAACGCATGGCCGGTTATAATAAATGCAATGAAAGATAAGAAAACGATTGGGTACACTCACTTCGCTAGCGGATGTGATTTCCAAATTTGTATAATCATAGGATCGTTTATATTTTTGATCCAAAGCCTAAACAAACATTTCTAGCTTTATTGAGGTCATATACTCACCACAAGAGCTTCATCCCTCAGGCTTTCTTCAGCGAGCATCGAACCCGCTACCTTCAGCGCGGTCGGCATCAGACGTATCGACAGTTCTCCGATATCCGTTTCTACGGGACCGATGTCGTCTCGTGCAAGTAACGACATCACCTCTCCCAATGTCTCTACGCACAGCTCCACCTGATTTTGAGATTTATAACGTGAATTTTAAAAGCTAAAATCCAATGACGGTGCTGTGTCGTCCAAAGCCAGATGATATTACTTTATCGACTGTAAATTCAGAGACCTGCATAGTTTTATAAAGGTAAATTTTAGAGCGCAATAACCTGCAACCCGATTTTCATATATCTCTATCTCTACTTACCGAACATCATCTTCCTGCCCTTTATCCTTCACTAGTCAACACTAGGGGTCAACACAACCTTTCTTCCTCCACTCTCCTCTATCAGACGTCATTTAATCATTCACTCATTTCTTACATTCATCATCTCTCACACGTTCTGACCATCTCTTCCTTGGAACATTCATGAATTTTTTGGTACGTTTGCATCCTTTCAGATCTATTCAATTGTTTAAGAGAGCGGAGGGAGAGCTGACGAATATTGAGAAACGGCTTTGGACGACGTTATTTGAAGCTTCATACACACAAACGAATTCATCGAAGTTCAACAATAACTATAATTCCCGATATTTGTATGTATGAAGCCGTTTAAGTGCAGGTATAATTAGAGCTGTTAAAATCCCGAAGACACCAACCTTTCGGCCTTCGAATCAGCTGCATGTAATCAAAAATTGTCAGTATATGCTAGTTATAAAATAAACCTAAATACAATACATTTAAGACATAAAGATACAGTGATATTAAACTTAAAGCAAGCTTGTGAATAATAAGCGACTAAACTAGCGATTGTACAGCTGTATACGTTTGCAAAAGTTCATTTTAGTCAGGATTGGTATGGCGTGAACTTTGACAAAATTAATTTAAGAAACTTAATAATGAAGTTAGATATATATATGTATCATGAAGTAAGATAAGCGAGCACGTGACGGATTCGGCGCCTCGCAAGTTTCAATATTTACCTTAAACTCATCATAAATCTCATCTCATCAATCATAATTTACGACCAAGTAACCAAATGATAAGAACACTAGACGTGTGTAACGCTCTATCACTGTGGAGCTGCGACCCTTTCAAGAAAGTGAAAACACTTAATTTAAAAGCACTCCATGACTGATTGGCTACACTTGTGTATGGTGTCGGTATACTGCAGTGCTCCGTCACAAGCTCGCCATAAGCAGAGTACATACGATATGGTGGTGCGGCGAGTCATCCAGTATCTTCGCGGAGTCGGCGCCGAGCAGACGCGCCGCCTTGCCTTTGGAGCGGGACTTGTGTGCGGCGGAGCGATCCCACTGCCACACCCGACAATAGCGTATGCTTTCTCAACCCGTGTGTAAGCTTTGTGTCGCATTATGATATTCCACATTCAACTGTGTTCATATGAATTAAGGTCCAAAATAGCAGCGCTTTTAAAACATAATGGCAAGTTGTATCATCTCTTTTTATTCTAATTATGAGCTGTAGTGTATGTCAAAATTAGGTTTGTTCATTTATGTGATTTCAATTATTTTTTTCGTTTCAACAAAGGTTTTTTTGGCGCTTTTTTTTTGGTTTATGAAGTCAATTCATAATGTAACAGAAAGCTTACTGACCAATAGGGTATATAATATGTAGAAGCATACACTAGCATTAATTTGACTGATCATTGAATACAACTACTCGCCAAATTCTCGAAGATTATTTATTGGTACGTCATGTTAATATAAAACAAAAAGGACCAAACAGTAAGGAGGTCGAGGAGTTAGGCAATGATCTGTCAACACACCCATGATCTGTGACTTTGACATGTGTCAAAGTGACAGTCCACAAATGCAACATGCAACACATCAAGAGTTTGCACACAATTTAGTGGTCAAGCGACGTCAATAGCTCGCTTTAAAACGTTTTGCTTTTAATTTAAAACTCCAAAATCATAGCAATGTTATTTCTTGAAAACAACTAGTTTACTTTTATTATTTTCATAATAAGGACATAATGGTGAGAATAGAATAAATATAGTTATGCTGTCTCAGATAAAGTACTTATAAAAATGAAGAATAGGCACCTAAATAATTTGACGAAGAGTAGAGACAATATTAGTAGAGTGAACACACAAACGACAGACTGGCAGTTAGCAAAAGCGCATAAAAACTTTTTAGCGACTCTTGTTGATGGCAAAGATAAAAGAAATGGCTCAGCAAGTTACGTTTTGAACATGATTGCATTATTTAAATAGTACATATTTAAAGCATAATTTTAAAATGATTATTTGATTATTATTGCAAATTTTAAAAAGCCAAATGGGTGATATTACATTTTAGTTTTGTGCAATTGCATACTGTACCATCTCAGAAAACTACACACATTGAAGTATCACATGCATTAACAACACACATACACATATTACACAAAAAAATAAAATGAGACAGCTTACGTGATGAGGTATTGTCTACTGCTACGGTTTGTTAATGTCCGAACACAGAAAATACTCAATATAGGTATAAAATATTATAAATATCATCACATGATTATATCAATGAATATGACGAAAAACTAAAGTCATCTACAGAAGTATGATAAAATGATGAATACATATATACATAAAAACTACATACTGTTGATTTTAGTGAAATTACGAAGAGTTTAGGAGTAATTATATTATTAAATAATGCATGTACATTAATAAGTAGTGAACCGACATCAAAATACTGAAGGCCAAATCCAACGCCAGATTTAGCTGTTGGTAGTTTTTTTGGGAAACGGCTTTATGAGTAGGTTTTGAAGTCGGTAGTAATAAATTGATTTAAGGGCATAATTTTTATTTTGTTATAGAAATCACGATTTGTGTGCATATCTCACGGTGCGGGTGCGATCAGGGTGTTATTATTAAATCTAATTACCTAGATATTATTTGGTTAGTAAACTACAACTACAATGTTACAAATGAAATATTACACGCAAGATTAAAAACTTTAGACTTTAGAGATTTAAGCATGTTTTTTTTTTACCGAATTTTAGATAAATGCTCGTAAAAAAAATCGATGACACTTGCACATTTATAAAACGATTCCACGCCAAAACAAAAAGTTTAAGTTGAAGTTCGAAATCCCGAGAGTTGTGTTGTTCCTTGTGTGTAACATTTTTTTCTGTTTTCGAAATAATGCTTAATATCGTGAGATTAGATACCTTGTACATGTTAGTCATGATAGTGATTTTTATATGTATTTGATGTGGGTGCAAAACAAAAACATGAACAATATAAAAAAAAGATTTTTTTATAAAATAAATAATAATTTGAACATCTTGTCATACAAATCACCCCCAATTCGTGCTTTAAGCTAAACTAAACATTTAAGGCTAAATACAACATAAAGAAGGATTCATATCAATCCTAATCACACATTTTTATATTACAGAGGTAAGTACGAAACCTTTTCCAATGCTCATGTAAGAACAATATCTTAATCGAATTTAAACTATTTCTTCAGCTTAAGCTAGTGTTATCGAACTTTAGTTCTTACGTTGAACATTAAAACTCACAATCAACTTTCACCTTTACCACGTACAACATAGAGTGCTAAACAGGCCGCATGCATCAGCATGCGTGCTTACCTGTGCCGACGTCTGCGACTCACGAACACAACTGCCATGGACCTTGTGTGGTGGGAATTAGAGCGAGAATCGAATGGAAGTCAGAAAATAAACGAATAGAAATTACACAAATCATTTCAATAAAATGGCACCACATAACAAGTATGAAAATAATATGCAAGCAGCCGTTAATCATTTTCATATAATTCAAGATACCTATCCACTTGATTCTCGCCCTTAGCTCACATAATGAGACAAGTGACACAAAACACGTAAACACTGGTGCGTACACGTACATACCAACCGACAGGTGATTTCAAACAGGACGGACAAAGTGACAAAACCGACCCATTTTGAAAGTGCAACTTGCAACATATATATCTCGTTGAGAAATTGTCGACGAAAATACCACAAGAGCAGGTAGGTGGTTTAGATTGAAACATTTACGTGCATGGTGCATTTCAAAATGAATTTATGTTATTTACACTATGCTGGGTAAGGCCGAAACAAATATCAGACATACATTCAGATTATTTCGTCTGTATATTTTGTTATATACAGAAAAAATATGAATAATGGTATGTATCATGAGTTAGTCTCAGTTTAGAGAAAGGTGAATGTTTTGGCTTTACCCAACCGTTGCAAACGAATGTCCCTAACATATAGCTAAAGAGTTGTGATATTATGATTATAACGAAGGATAGCTGCTAGCAGTTTCAATAGTTTGCCCCTTAAATTGTGTACAAGAGCACTCGATACTATTGCAATTAGAAAAATAATCATAACGGAACAATTTGGAGAAATACAACATAGAAATGTGTTGGGGCGAAATAAAAAATATAATTTTGATTAATATTTACGCAAAAGATTAACAAGAATCATATTTGTATGATATATCTTTACAAATTATACTTTTACATTGACTTAAATTGTATAAGGGGTGGTTCAAATGTAGGTTATTATTATTGTTATCTCTGACTGACACACATCTGTCGCTCAGGTTCATAAAAAGACAAGATTTTAGAAAGAGGATAGTCCTCATATCACAGCTAAGAGTCTTTAAGGATTGTATTGCCAAAGTCATAGTCAGTCAACCGTAAAATAGTCAAAGTAACCAAGAGTAGTTAAGTTCCCAGTGAAAGGGCTCGTCCGGGGAAGTACTACCGCCATACCTATTTCAGCTGTCTAGCAGCATTGCTGTTTCGGTTTCAAGGTCGTGTTGATCGTGAAATTATGAACCCAAGGGGCTTATCACCTTTATGCCTCAAGCTAACGCAAAAAACAGTTTTTTTGTTAAGTTTCAACATGCATAGGCAATGGAAGAACTTACCCAGAAAGTCCCTATTAACTTGAATCATTAGGGTCGTAAGACAACGGAAATACAGACACTACAAACTGTAATCTGGAATGTATTCCAAGTTCCGCAATGCTTTCATAGTATCAACCTATGTAACTAAACTATGTTATGTCTAGAAACTATGCTTGGAAGAACTAAGTCCTTCTTAAATTCCTATTAAAGAACGGTGAAGGCAGTAGTAGCAGTCAGGTACATTGTCAACATGTCATATTCGGAATAATTAAACATATTTCTATTCACAGTCACGAGTCGTGGTCGAATTCAGTAACAAAATGTCGCAGATATGACTCGAGCTCTTTTTTTTATTTTTTTTATTGTACGACGGGTAAGCACTTGGCCTTCATCTCACCTGGTTACAAGTTGAGATAAGGCCGAAGGTGGAGGCGCAAATCACCCGGAATCCTCAACAAACTGGAGGAACTGGCTATCTTACCTCTAAATACCGGAACACAACAATTTTTAAGAATAGTTAGTATGGCGACAGAATTAGGTAAGATGGTGGTAGGTAGCCAGACGGAGAGCTCACCTCGTCCTTGTCAGCCAGCAGTGCGTGGAGCGTGCTCGCGAGATGCGGCAGCAGCAGTCTCCTGGCGGGCGGGGTCGCACACAGCGGACCTCGCACCAGCTCCAACAACGCGAACAAACGTTGCTTGCTGAGTCGCCCTATGGGCAGCGCTTCTAGGGCGCGGACCACGTACGCACTGAAACAAGTACACGTAGGTACGGACGTGGATTTATAATATGTTTTACTATTTGTATTATTTAACCGCCTCTGTGGTCTGGAGGTTGATCCAACGATTTCAGATCCAAAAGCCCCGCGTGCGATCCCCATTGGGAGTACAATACATTGGGCTTGATTTGGTTGGTGGAGGTCGTAGGACTTTGTTTAAGTCCGGATGGCTAGCTACCACCATCTTAGCTAATCCTGTCGCTATAACAGCAATTCTAAAATTGTTGTGAAGTGCGCCTTGTAACCAGGATGACCATGAAGGCCAAGCGCTTCAACGTCGTACAATAAAATAAAAACTTATTAATTCAAAATGTTTTTATTGGCCTCATAGCTCGGGTATTCTGCCTTCTGTGTGATGAAATGTTTGTGTATTTGGGTGTGAAATGGCATTCATGTTTGTATGCAACCCCAAATAACCCCAAAATCTCGCGTTCCAATTTCAGCATGAAATGAATATTCGCTATAATGGATGTTACGCTAAATACAGTTCTAAATTTGTGAAGATGTAAATGTAAAATACTCCCGTTTCAACACTCACGCTCTGGTCTGTTAAACGTGTTTTTTTTTAGGTGTTGCCACAGTATGAATTCAAACGCGATACCGTTTTGTTTTGGCAATAGAGTGAGATTAGTGCATATAATTGAATTGTGTTATCTTTCTGTGGGTCGGAACCCTTGATATGCGTGTCCGACACGCATCTGACGGTCTGTTCTATAATACTTAAATCTTGCTTTGTATCGTGGGTTCGAACGCTCTGCGTGCGTGTCCTACTCGCACTTGGCCTAGTTCGGTTATTTTATTTTATATGTAATGCAAAGTTTTACCATAAATCCGTCTCCGGGTAGACCTTGATGATATGCGGCACCGCGTGGGGGAAGTACTTCAGAGCCGACCCCTGGCAAGTCAGGGCGTATTCCGCGCAGCGCATCAGCCACACCAGGGATTCCAGCAGACTCTACGATACAAGTGTCACGCTAAAGTATTTGTGTCTTTGAATTTATTCAGCAAACACTCCGCTATAAACAACAGTTCAAACAACCGTCACAAATCGTGACCGAATCGATTCGTCAATTATGCGAACAGGTAGGTATTGAACTATGGCAAAGACCACTGTTTGACCATGCACAAGTTTGTTTTTGTTGCTCAAGGCGGCGGATCGCCACGCCGAGCACATACACCACTGTCACAAACGTAACAAAACATTCCTCCCCTTAGTACAGTAATACAATAAAAAAAAACACTGAAAATGTTACATCATACAAGAAGTCTGTTGTGCCGATCTGCCCAGCGCGAGAACCCGCGAGTCAATCACTCGATACACTTCATGCACACCAGCAGACGTTGGTTGGTTTAAATGTAGACTCACATCAAACAATCGTTTAAAGTCGTGGTCGGACGCGCGCTGCTGTATCTCGCGTCGCAGCTCCCGACTCCGCACCACGAGGCGAGTCAAACTCTCGATACACTTCATGCACACCAACAGACGTTTCAACGCCACGTCGTCTGACGCCTTGGCCGACCGGATCGTCCATACTATCACAGAGATCAGGTTTCTGAAAACAAAATTATAATTCGGACTATTCAGAGAATTTCCTCTTTAAGTGTTTTCAGTTTTTGATTCAACGATGACCTGGCTTGCTAATTGGACTATTTTATCCTGCCATTGGGGTTGGTGTGATTCATGATACAAGGAAACATGTTCCCAGCCTAAATGGCGTGTGTTCCGTCGGTGCGCGGGAGAGCCAGCGATTTCTAGGAAAGCTTTTAAACCCTAATATTTGCTTACTAGAGGTCAAAAACTCATAATTTACAATTCAATTCAATTCCAAGTTCAATTTAATTTTAATTCATTTATTGTTTGTAATATATAAATCCATCATTTATTAAAAAAAAAAACGATATTAGACATTTCCCATGAACAGAGTATAGTTGTGTGAAGTAATTTTCTCATTCTTATTCTGAATGCGCCGAAGTTCCGCAGTGGGATGCATTGTGCATTGACCCCCATGGTTCAAACAAACGCTACCCCAGCCCGCCCAGTTCCTTGAGATACCGGAGCAGGACCTTGGGTTGTTGGAGACCTTTATAGCGCACCTAATTTCGCAATAACGGCAATGGAACCGATACGGCTAAAATAATCGTTTATTTGTGTAATTACAAGACAAGCTACACCTCAGTATTATGAACTGGCAATTATTTTCTTTTGGTATCTGGGTACAGACGTACAAACATTTCATGCTTCAAGCGACTTCACCTCTTCAATCTGAAAATGAGACTAGGCAGTCTCAGCTAGTATCCACCTCAAATGAAATCCCTTATCACATAAATGAGTTAAACAAGAGAAGACAAAACTGGCTAGAGCACAGTATTATGAACTGGCAATTATTTTCTTTTGTAATCGGATTACAGACGTACAAACATTTCCTGCTTCAAGCGACTTCAACTCTTCAATCGGAATTCAAATGAAATTCCTTATTACATAAAAGAGGAGAAGAGTTCATAAAGAAGACTCACTCGTAAGCCAACGTGTCACAGAAGCTCTCGTCGATGTAGACGTGTAGCACCGGCTGGAAGTGCAGGTACTTGTGGTCCGCCACCAACGAGATCACCCGCAACAAACACTCCAGTACTAGCACGCCGTAGCTCTGCTCCGTGAACCCGTCTGGGTCATCTGCCTACAAACGAATTGTATATGTACAGACAGACAACTCTAACGGCTGTAAGATAGATACATCGCCACCAAGACCAGCAAGAACAGGGGGGTACCACGACATCATAGAGCATTCTTGTTTTGATATTACTCTACTTTTGTCACTATCTATACAGGTGTATAAAAAACGAGACAAAAGTAATGTAATATCAAAATGAGAACGCTATGAGACGTTGTGGTCCCTGGCTTAAATCTCCTGTTAGGGAGATTTACTGGAAACTATACTCCATACAATCGTCAAAGCCATTTTTGACGTTTCATTAGTGAATGCTACATTAAGTCATAACGGTTGCTGACTCAAGAGTCGATAATATTCTGTCATTTTGTTCATGCAATTTTCGTTAATTTACTTAGCTGTTCGAAATACTTTAAATTTTACTTTCTTTCGGCGTTAACGAAAAAAGTATTGTTTCACTGTGTCATTAGCTTGAGATATGTCTCGTGACTGTTGCAAATAATTAGTTTCGGCAGGCGTTCACTCCGAAAGTATTACGGGGGTTCGTGAAATGCGTGCTATGTCGACGATAAGAACTATACCAGTTGACAGTTAAATGGTGATTACTCAATGTTAAGAAAGTGCCCATAAGGTAGTTATGTAATAATCAATGTTTTAAGATAATATTAAGCATTTAGGTTTATGATGTAGGTAACACTTGTAATGGTATAAAATTATTATAACAATACATATACCTAAATGTTAAATGGATCTTAAAAAAATTAACCAGCCCGAGGTTCTTGCCTTTCTCCTTATGTGCTGGTCGCGATTCCGAACAGGCGGTAGATTTGACGTTTCAAAATTATCCTAAAAATCTTAATGAATAAAAATATTTGACTTTGTCATGACTTTGCGCAATAAATATAATACCTTGGTAAGAATACTGAACAGAGCGTCCAGTATGTCCTGCAGGAACTTGACCAGCTCCTCACTGGGCACCTGCAGTAGCCTGGTCAATGCGACACGCAGGCTGCCTTCTGCCATGTGGTACGAGTTCCACTTCAGCACGCCCAGGATCTCCTCTGGAGATACGAGAAAGCATCGGTACAATCAGAGCAACCAAATTGTTATTTGGTTTGGTTGTTGGTAGGACTTTGTTTAAGTCCATCTGGCTAATACAACAATTCTGACATGTTGTGTTCTGGCTTACGGGTAAGATATCCAGTTCCCTAGACCGACGAGGATTCCGGGTGAAGTGCGCTTCCACCTTAGGCCTTATCTATCTTGAAACCAGATAAGATGAAGGCCAAGCGCTTTTCACAGTTGTAGATAACAAAGACAACATAATTCGGTAAATAGAATAGAATCCAAGTTTGAAGAGATAAATAAATAAATATTACAGGACATTAATTTTACACAGCGCTATCTAGCACCAAACTAAGCATAGCTTGTAATATGGGAACTAGATTACGGATAAAATACTAAAATACTGTTTGTAAATACATACGTACTATATGATACAACACCTAAACGCAGAACAAACATCTATATTCATCACACAAATGTTTGTCCTGGGTTACTACCTCCTCTACCTACCTCTCTGAGTGAGTTTGGTGGAGCACAGTTTAGTGGCGACCGCGAGCGAGTCCCGCTGCACGAGAGACAACACCCCCCGAGCCAGCCCCCGCTCCGCTCCCGCCGGTAGTGAGTCGCGCCGCATCGGTAGCTCCAGACACGCGAGGGCCGCCTCCAGATCCGCCAACGTGCTCGCGCGCTTGTGATCGATCTGAAACAAACACTTCTACACGTTAACAAGGGAAGCGGTTGGGTTACCTTCAGACGAATGTGCTTATGTTTTTTTTTTAATTTAAAATCGGTTCAAAACTGCATAGCTTTTATTAACCCAGAAAAATAATTAGTAACACAAACCCGCTAGGTATTTTTGCCAAAATATTTTTTTCCTGCGGATATATCGTGTAGAGGCGATGCACGTGTCGATTTGTTATTTTTTAATTATATTATTTCTATTGGCTAGTTATTTACTAGCTATTTTTTTCCGAGTATCGGGTTAATAATGCATTCGACAGTGAAATTGATGAGATGTTGTGAAGATGGCGCATAACCCGCCCGAGGAAAAAAGAGGCAAAGGCCGCACGCCAACTTTGTCAAATATTAAAAAAGGCCACAAGAAAGCCCAGTTGCCTGACCCGACTACTACTCAGGATCAATGATCCAAAAATTGCGCTCAGTTTTCCGAAACTCAAAGAGATGCGCGGCGACTAGATGGCGCCACTGAGACCGGAAATCTGACGTACAACTCCCTCTCATTATAAAAACTTCCAGTATCGGTCCAGTCATTTTATGTTATTATTACAAAGTGGGACTCTCGTTGAAAGAAAGGTCTTTACTGACCTTGTAAACACACAGATTGTGCATCGTGTCCGGCGTCGTGGTGCCCTCTCTCTGCATCAGTCGCAGGTACGACAGAGCGAAGTGCTTCTCCGAGCGATCTTTGGCCTCGTTGGAGCTCCGGTGGCGACACAGGAACACCAGGTGGGCTTCTCTGAACTCGTCGATGTCCAGACACACCTGCATCACAGCGAGATGACCGAGTGATAGTACGTATAGTACAAACGTAGTTAACCGTCTCTGTGGTCTAGTGGTTCGATTGAGGAGGAGTACAATATTATGCTTGGTTTGGTTGGTGATAGGAAATTGTTAAAGTCCGCCTGGCTAGCTTCCATCTTACTTAATTATATCGCCATAACATACATTCAAAATTTGTTGTGTTCCGGCATTTAGAGGTAAGATAGCAAGTTCCTCAGTTCGTTGAGGATTCCGGGTGAAGTGCGCCTCCACCTTCGGCTTTATCTTAACTTGTAACCAGGTGAGATGTAGGCCAAGCGCTTTCCCGTCGTACAATAAAAAAGTTAAAGAAAAAGTTTGTCATTGATTTCGAAATAGCTCGTCAGATTCAAATTAGTATTTTAAATAGCTAATTGATTCAGGCGTTATTTTGCGGAAATCCATATTTCAAAATAAAATCTGAAAACAGAAAAAATAATTAGTGATAAATCCGCCAAATCTCTCTGAATTTTTTAATATTTTTTCTGTTTTCAGATTTTATTTTAATATTTTAAATATAAATTAAATTCGGATGTTTGTAGGTATGATCAGAGAGAGATATCTGCATCCGTGATTCGTTACCTTTTGAAACTATGATATATAAATAGTAATAGTAACCTTAAACGTCTCCTGCCACCGCGGCCGATCGTCGTGGTAGTACACGATCGAAGTATACTCGTTGACGAGCGGCACTCCTGCGCCAATCGATATCACGCCCTGACACAAAAATAAACGTAATTACATCACTAAAATCCCTTTTGGTACCTTTAGTGTCTCCCAATTTCCCTCTTCAATAATACAAAAATCTAATTAAATAAAAAGTCAGTTTTTTACGTACGTGTATATATACCTCTAATAGGTCTATTGTCATTGGTTGTTCATCACCATTGGTGGCTGAACAACCAATGACTTTCAGAATGTAAGAATGTGTTCAAAATGTCTCAGAATGGCCATCAAAGAACACCCGTCCAGATTGGTGGATAGTGCACTATTTCATCTGCATACCCAAAAATACGTGGCTTTTGTAGTTGTGTAAATAAGTCTTTATATTTATGTGTTAAGAGGACTCCGCAGTGTATCGCTAATTATCTCTCTGTATAAACGTAGTTTGTTGTTCATTTAAAAATGGCATGTCCGATTCAATATAAAATTTGCAGATATAATTGGATAATCTAGGTTTGCATTGCTTACTTTTTCTAAAAACGTAATGAACATCTAAATATATGCAAATGAGTGTTTGTACGGAAAAAAATATGTTGCCTTCACAGCTATATTTTAAGCCAATAAATGATTGACAAACTACATTTGTATAGAAGAGCGGTACGTGCAAGCGAATGCTCCCATTTATCTCCAACACGGTTTGACGTATTCAGCTATTTGGCTTTCTTTATGTACATAAGTAACTTGCCCAGACAAGCTGAATCTTCGGGCAGGTTCGCTAACCTTACCAATAAATGCGCACTTATAAAGCGCGCGTTATAATTGTTTATATTTTGTATAGGTACCTAGTAGCAACTAATAAAAATATAACTTTTTTTTTAATCCTTACCGGCATAGTCTCCCCCTTGCTGTTACAGACTCGCGCCGTGAGCTCTATGTTCCTCTCCGAGGACTTGCCCCCGCCCTTGGAGTAGCTACCATGAGCCACCGTCACGTACAGCTCGTTCCGCGCGTCTCCTGGTAGTATCACTTCGGGGAAGCCCATCTTGCGAGCTTCGCACACGTTACCTACTACTAGGTGCGGGTTCTCTTCCCGGATCTACAACAAAATTGGATTATAGTATGTTGAGATGAACCGTGTTGACCAAATAGATTGGCCTGTCTTCATTTCCGGAGGTCGTGAGTTAAAATTCATGAGTTTTTAAATACGTCAACTCTTGACTTTGAAACTTGCACAGACAATAATGTTCTTACGGTAAGGTAACATAGTGAGGAGACCTAATAACACTTAGTATATTCTTATATACTAAGTGTTATAGACTAGATCTATTCTTAATTTGAGAAGCGTCAGCTCTTTACCTCGAAACATGCGTTGGCATCAGAGTGCCTAGTGCGAGTTGCAATCGAAGTTCACTCGATCCGCATTTGCTCACCGTGAATAGTGAATAGGTATTATTTTTCATACAAATCGTTGTAAACGCAAACCATAGAAAACTCGCAATAGACACACAGGTCTATGACGGAGTAAGCTTATCCACAAGGCGCCTCTCATCTCTTTTCTCGAAGACATTAGGGTCGTTAGATAACGGAATCTCAGATCTCCAACCCGCCAAGCGAGGCAGTCATGGTAATATAATCAAGTCTTGTCATTGGGAAGTTCCGTAAAAATACCTGTTTCAACCCCCCTTCGACTCGTTGTAAAGAAACCCACAGCCCTTGAGAGTGTTTCGTTTCCTTGAGATCCTTGTTCATGATCACTTTCTTCAGCAGCGAGTCTAAGTTTTCCTTTTCTAGTCTGAAACACAACATCGATAACAAATACAAAGGCGCAAACAGAAAGAGACGGCATGATATTATCATGCCGTCTCTTTCTGCCAAACGTCTACAGACAGACCGACGGATGTTAATTATATATAACTAGTTAGTGCTCGCGGCTTCGCCCGTCCGTTTATCTGAGTCTCTAGGATACAATCAGCAGCGGCATTCAGCTGTTTTGTCGTAAAAACAAACAGACTGACATACACTTTTTTGAATTTACAATATTGGCACGGTAGTAGATATGGATGATAGTTGTCATCAACTTCCTTTCCATATCCATATCCATATCTAGGCAGGGTCGGCACATGTACTTCTCTTCCATTCACTTCTATCAGCCGTCAGCTCATCATCCATCCACCTCTTCCACTCATACCCTAAATTGTTTTAGTCACGTGACTTTCTTCCCTCCGCATGATAAGTCCATACCACGCTAACCTATTTACCTCCCCTGAAGTACTAATTCCTTGTCTTATCTATCCATATCCATGTCAAACCATTACAAACCTCAAAAATTCGCATCTCGGTTACATGCACTTACTTTTTTAAACTTTCGCGATTAGAACACATTACTTTAATTCGAGAAACGGGTATACACGGGTTTTTTTTAAATCGAGCACGTAACTCCTAACATGACTTGTCGATAACTCCCACGGTTTCTGACTTGGCCTCAGTTTTTTTTTTATTAATCTGCCTCTGTTTTATTTTGAGAAGTAAACGGTTCACCGATACTCACGGATAGAAAGGCAGCTGTATATGTTTGTCCGGGTTGTCCGAGTTGAGCGCCCTCTTCACGTCGGCGATGGCGACACCGAACGGACGCCGCATGGCGCCCGCGCTCGTCGGCGGCGGCGGACTCGACGGGATCGCTACGGAGCTGCGTCTGGGGGGGGGGGGGGATTCATCAATATATTCATAAATAGGTATTCATTGTTTGCAGATCGGTCTTATGGTTAAAATTTTATTTCTTGTCTGTGGTGTCAAGCTTACAAACATAAATTAACTAATTTATATGTCTATATATGTAAATATATAAGGTTAATTTGAAACAAACAAAAAAATAAATACCGTATACAAAATGAAATAAAAAAATGTGTATCCGCAGCTATGGGCTAATGGTTCGACTAACGGTGTTCTGGGCTTGATTGCCAGGGGAGTAAAATATTGTGCTTGGTTTGTTTTATATATCGTTTTTAAGGTATTAGGGTTCGGACTTTACTTGACAAAGAACTGAATCAATGGGAATCATTACCTGTGATCTATGTTCTGTGGCTCCATAGCCCCAATTCTCACTATATTACAGACTAGATAAATCTTCTCACTCTTAAGTATATCGTTGCCAAAGTCCTGAAACAAGAGTGGCATCTAGTTAGATGAAACAAAAACACATTTGGAAATATTCTCAGGGTACTGTACCAAAGGGTGGCAATGGGGCCCTATTACCAAACCGCCGCTGTCAGTCTGCATGTCAGTCAGCGGTATGTATTTCATCAAACCGTAATAGATAGAGATGAAATTTTTACTGAATGTGCAAAAAATATTTATGTTTTTTACCATCTTATTTCTAACAGTCCATTGCATCCAAAGGTTGTCTGGTAGAGATCGCTTTTTAAGCGATTAGACCGCTTACTGTTACACTAATTTGATTGTTCTCCTTGTTTGTGTTTTGTGTTATATTGGTGAACAATAAATATTTTTTCTATTTATTTCTATTGAAACAAATATTAAAAAAATAATTTAATTAAAAAATAATAGTGGCCATACCAGAAACGTGATTTTTTGCCTTGATATGTGGATCGGAACGGAACCGTCGGTGTGCGTGCCCGCAATTGGCCGGTTGTATTTAAAAAAAAATCATAGTCATGGAAAAGCCGCTATTTTGATTGAAACCCAAATGAAGCAGAGTTGGGGGATGATACGAGAATAGATGTGTAAATGTACTCACGGTATACACGACTGTGACCAGGGTGGTGGGGAGGTTAGCGGTCGGCCACGGCAGCAGCAAGTGTTCCGACAACTTGTTGCCGGCGACGTCGTACAACGCGAGCGCCAGTTCGCAGCACGAGGCGATGCGACACACCAGGTTGTGGACCCTCACCACGATGGAGTAGGAGCGCGCGTGCGACAGCGGGGAGGGGGAGGGGGACGGCGCTGCGGGGGTGCTCTCCTACATCGAACATATCATCATACACATCAGATGTTCCTTCCCACAGCGTACACTCAATCCATGCATTTAACAAGCCTCATAGCTCAGTTGGTAGTACCACTGCCTTCTGCGCTGTAGGTTGTGGGTTCGATTCCCACCCAGGACAAACATTTGTGTGATGAATATAGATGAGATGTTTGTTCTGTGTTTGGGTGTTGTATCATATAGTACGTATGTATTTACAAAAAGTATTTAAGTATTCTATCCGTAATTTAGTTTCCATATTACAAGCTATGCTTAGTTTGGGGCTAAAATGGCGCTGTGTAAAATGAATGTCCTTTAATATTTACCTATTTATATTTACTAAACAATATAGATGTTTGTTCTGTGTTTGGGTGTTGTATCATGTAGTACGTATGTATTTACAAAGTATTTAAGTAATATAATATATATTACAAGCTATGCTTAGGCTAGATTGCGCTGTGTGAAATAAATGTACTGTAATATTTATTTATTTATGGTCAAAATGTCATTAATTCTGATTCCGAATCAACTACAAACACCGTTTGGTTGGCAAACGAAAGTGATCGATACTTCGCAGAGCCAAGGATCAGTAGAAATATTCAATAAAAAATAAATATTTTAGGTAAAATTGGTATCATCATTATCATGGGTAAAATGACCCACCATATTCTTGTCTATCCTTGTATTAGCCTCATCGTGCAGCGCGTTCAGTTTGTACGCAGATATCTGTGTGGGATCGACCAGCTGGCCGCTTGAGTTGCGAACTGCCAGCTCCATGCCGAGTGCTCTGGAATATTCGATATCATTTTTTAAATAAAAAAAAAAACCGAATCTGCGATTTACAAGTGCTGGGAAAAGCCTAGTTATATTCCCGTCTAATTTTAGCGGTTACTCGATTCAAAAATTCGTTCATGTTTAACTGCGTTCGCTTCACAAATAACGATTTACTGAGTTTCACCTCCTGTTCCAAACTCAACCACTTTAAACTGAAAGCCTTACAATCTTGTCATATAATTAAAAACGTGCAATAATGCAAAAACCCTATCATAATGTCGAGATTCACCATAAAATAAGCTCTGTGGCGAATTTCATGCTGCATATATCCACCAGGTTATGGTGTACAGGGTCAGTCAGTCAGCAGATGTATAAGTGACTGACCTGTTCCCTTTATCAATGGTGAAGACGACGGTCCTCGCTTTCCTCCTGAGCTGGTCCTGCGGCAAGGAGGCACTCGTCGACTCCTTGCGGAGTTCCAGTAAAGCTTTCATGCTTACTTCTACGAACTTCAGTCGTTTATCGTTGTTCTGGAACAAGTTGCTTTCATTTTAATTTGCTTGAAATGGTTAACCTTAAAACTTGCACAGGCGAGGTCTACGATGGAGCGGGATAACCCAGAGGTAACTGGTATCCGCCTACGCCGCGTACCGCGTACGAAAGAACACAGCGCACTACTTGGTGCTGGACTTCGAAGCTTTGTCGCTAGCCAGGCGATTTTTGCAGTATAGGATCTAAATCTAAAGAAAACTCCACTTAGCGTAGGATAAAGGGATAAGATGAATAATTATTAATCAGTTGACAACACGGCAAAAATGATCTGCAAAATTAAAGAATAGTCTCCTTTAACGTTTTACTAACGTTTTTCCGTGCCTATATTTGGTATTATGGATTTCAAGATCCATTCAAAATTCCAGCCAGTATGTAGTCCCTTTACCGTCTTACCATTGCAATACCGTCGTCATCAACATCAACATCAGCCTATCAATGTTGATTGAAAGACGGCCTCCTTACGCCATGATCACCACGATCATAGTAAATATGTTCGGTACCCAGAGGCAAGCTAGGCAAGTCCGTTTTCTGGTGCGATCGATTTAGTCACGTGATTTGGAGGGGTCTAATCTTTGACCACAATACTGTAGTGTACTTACAATGTACAGACTCTTGAACTGCGGGAGCCATTCCCGCAACGTGACGGCGATGTCATGGACGACGCCGCTGCCCCCGGCGGAGGCCACTACGGTCTCGCCGCATCTGTAATACAAAATACAAACCATTTCCCTCGGTGAACCTTCCGACGATTCACTGTTCTTCTATACAACTACTTATTCTCACTATAAAATCCATCTACCAATGACATTATCTCATAAGGAGGTGAAATTGGGCGGAACAATTAGTATAGGTACAAAATCTTTAATCCGATTGAGTTGAAAATTAGTTGGTATGTGAATTTGTAATCACTTTTAAATACAAATTATCAAAAAAATCTTCATATTCATATGCATAACTATATTCTTATTTCATACAATTGATATCTGCATATCCAATTGAATGTCACCTCCGTTCAAACAACAATAACTTGAACAATATAAGAAAATATATATTTCTAAGCATTTAACGCAATGCTATCTGAAAAAGAACACTACAAAAGACAAACGTCCGGGCAGGGCTGGAGTAACCGATAAATTAAATGAGGCTCGCACCTTATTCGGTAGGTGGACTACCTCCTAGTGTGGTCTACCCCAGTACAACGGAATACCGGCTTTTGCAAGCGGTAACGGCTGAATGATCACAAATCTGATGGAAGTACAAGTCAAGGCCCACCTGGCTAACACGCCAAGCAGTTCGCTGTGTTCCGTGGATGCGCAGGAAAGCCAGTGCAGTTTTGAGGTCAGGAGCTTATTTATTTCAGTAAAAAAAGGAATCGGCTTCTAAGCCTACTTGTTCCAAACCCTCCTTGTAAGGTATGTGTGCGAGAAACTAATTAAGTAAAATTCTCTGTGAAAAAGACTGTGCCATGTGGCGGCATGGCCCGGATTCATGTATCCGAGCCAAAACATTTACACAGAGAGGTAATAATTTCTTCCTGAACGCACCCAAAGCGTCTTTTTAGCTGTAGCTTTTCAGCATTTTATCGATTTTGCGCTTATTTAAAACATATCCAAAATGGCATGACATGTCTGCTAGGCAGATTCCCAGCCATGACAAACATTTATGTGATTTATATAGATGTTTGTTCTGTGTTTGGGTGTTGTATTGTATGATAAGTTTGTATTTACAAAAAAAAGTATTCAAGTATTCTATCCGTAATCTAGTTCCCATATTACAAGCTATGCTTAGTTTGGAGCTAGATGGCGATGTGTGAAATTAATGGCCTGTAATATTTATTTATTTATCATTATTAATTTTAGTCTATTTGACGTACAATTGCAATTACTGGGCATTTCGTGGTTATTTGAACTTGTGTTATAAATATGTAAATTCATAGGCCTACAACTCAAAAAAATTTACAGCATAAAATGTAGTATCAATCAATCCTCTTCATAAACATATGATATCCTTATAGGGTAGTACAGAAGTTACAGTCAGAAGTTAGAGGCCATCATTTCCGTAAACGCTTTATCGTAAAAAAAATCAGCCGAACCCATATCGGCGCAGGAGTTGATTAAAACAACAATATGACACGGTCAACGACCGGCCATGATTATCATGGCGTAATGAATCACCAGACCAATCAAAGCGATTCAAACCTAACGTCAAACGCGGTTAGGTTCAGTTCGGTATGGCGGTATAGGAACAATGAGTACCTTATGAAAGGGTGATAAGGTCACAGTTGAATCACTGTATTTTGGTTTAGTTTGTAACGGTGCAGTGTGTCAGAGTGCATCTCTCATTCTGCATAATTATGCTTAGCTTATAGCCTAGTTGTACAAGGGCGAGGCGCTCAGGGTTCCGTAGTAACATAATAAATCTTTCATCTTACAGTTCTGTACTGGACTCGACCTCAACTGTTTTCCCGCACCAGTACAATCTTGGAGTCTAAAAGTCCAATAGGTTCCTTTTAGACAAGCGTGCTCCATCTTTAATTATTTTTCAAGTGAGCTAGTCGTCCAACGCTTGACTGTCATCAATAAAAAACTACAGCTTTAACCTCCCGGAATAGTTTTGAAATTGTTTACGCCCTTTCAGAGTTTCATCTACATTTTACCTCATCCTATTTGAGAGCAAATAGATATAGGTACCTACATTACATTAAAATAAACAGTAGAACATGCTGTGATATCAATATTTAAAGCCATAGTTATTTATTGCATCAATTGACACAATGGTCTTAGGATTGATGAAGGTACCCAAGTTTTGTATGTCTTATGACAGGTTTTGATGAACCAGTTGGACCTGCTAGTGTGAGTGAATAGGAGGTAAGGAAACTCAAAGACTTTAAAGGGATCATTTAGAACCAAAATCAAATTTACCGCCTGTTCGGCACCATAACAATAGCCATTAAACCATATACATTAGGATGACCTGATATCATAAGTATAGGTTATATTTAACGTTTTACTACAATACGATGGGTTTTCCTGAACACTGGTTTAAGGAAATTATTGTGAATGAATTAATTTAGTACGGTTATACCAACAATTTCAAAACGTAAATAAAGACTCGCATCATCATTACCATCAGCTTCGGTATCATTCGCGTAATTTTAATCAACCGATGTATAAATTTTAGTACTTACCGCTATCCGAAATAGCCTGCCCCGGAATGTCCGATTAAAAATAAATGTTGCAGGTATAAACAAATAGGCATATATTTGTGCCGCTTTACTTCTAAAACATAAATTAAATTAAAATAATTTTGGCATACCAACACCCTGTGCCCCGATTCCACTAAACTAATCGCTTCACTATATGGTTTGATCGCAGATTGGCCACTACAGGTGCCTTTTGGTATTCAAGTGGCCATTTTGCGACATTACCATTGTCATAAAGAAGCGATTGGTTTTATTTCGACAGAACTGGTGCTTCGCTTGTAAACAGTAATCGTCTTGCAATATGGCATACACCTCATTACAATGCCACCTTCCTACCAATATGAAATGTCTCTCCATGCAAACCTGTTTCACTTATAAAATTGTCTCTCAATAGTCACCTCTCTACGATACAGTCCCGTTCAGTGACGTAGCTCTTTGGAAAGGCCCCGCACTTGTCTTTGCGCAGGCTGGTGCCCCAGTACCAGTGTGGGGTCTCCCTCTCCAAGTGCACCAACTCCCCCACTTCGAGAGACAGCTGCCTCTCGCTCTTTCCTTTGTAGTTGTATATCGCTGGAATACAAAGAAAATAACCATTGATAACAAATGAAAACTCTTGGCCTACTTGGGTTTTCAACCTTTTATAGGAGTTCGAAACCGTACAGGTGCACTTATATTACAGAACCAATCCTGACGTTCACCTTGCCCAGACCAACCTCGAGATTGAGATAGAATTTAAGAAACTAGTAGAAAATCGAAAATATCAAAACTCGAATGCAAAGTAAAAAAAAATCCACGGTTTTACGAAAACAAGGCATTCAAAATAATAACAACTTATATGCTAAATTTAATATCGGCATGGTTTTTATATTAGATACTTAAGTATACTGTATAATTATATACTGTACTAAAACTATGAAAAAAAAAATAACGAATACATCATAAAAACTATGATATATGGAGAGAGCTATGCTTGGAATTTCGCTACGTGATAAAATCCAGAATATGTATATCTGTAAGAGAACTAAAGTTACTGACATAGCTCTCACAATTGGCAAGCTGAAGAGGCAGTGATCAGCAGGCCTATTACCTAACTCTGTTTCATTTGGGTTTCAATGGGTTTCAATTAAAATGCCTGTACCTATTTCTGATTGAAACCGATTGAAACCCAAATGAAACAGAGTTAGGTAATAGGCCTGCAGACCACATAGCTCGCAGGACCGATAACCACTGGGGAACAAAGGTAGAATGGTGGCGGCGGCGTGCCAATCAAACACATACAAACGTACAAACTCTCCAAATACATAACCCTCCTTGAAGGTAATCGGGTAAAACTTGATTAGGTACATGTGCAATGTAGCGTATAGTACACTAAGAAAGGTGTTTCGTAAATTTCCACATGAATTCAAATACGTTAACGAAGAACCAGGTATTACTCGCTCGCAGTCATCAAGTTAAAATCAACCTGGACGTTGGTCTTTGGTTACAAAGGGAAACTGGAACAGGAAGGATGTTACACGCATTTATTCAGGTACATCGCTGATTCGTGAAGGCTCAACACTGACTATCAAGTCTATAGCTGGTAATTAGCTCAATGAAGGCCAATTTTTTTTATCAAAAATCTGAAATGGTACAAGGAACGCGTAGGGCTCCGATGTCATAGTGAAGCGATCGGATTAGTAGAATCGGGGCCCTGGTCATATGACACTATTCACCTCGTATGCATCCGTTACTGGAGAGGTTTTTTTTTTTATTGTACGACGGGTAAGCACTTGGCCTTCATCTCAACTGATTACACCAGTGAGATAAGTCCGAAGGAGGCGCACTTCACCCGGAATCCTCAACAAACTGAGGAGTTCCTCAGTCGGCTATCTTACTTCTAAATGCAACAATTGGAACACAACAATTTTAAAATTGTTACTATGGCGACAGAATTAGGTAAGATAGTGGTAGCTAGGCCAGGCGGACTTAAAAGTCCTACCACCAACCAAACCAAGCACAGTATATTGTACTCCCCGTGGGAATCGAACCCGGGACCTCTGGATCTGAAATCGATGGTTAGAACCACTAGACCACAGAGGCAGTTATAACGGTTAGTGCTTATGACCACTGCCCGACACAAGGACACAACCCAGCGATAGAAGCAACATAGATAACGAAGCAAAAAATAGCCGTAGAGTACGTTACAATCACACACCATGACATAATAGAAACGACGTCTACAACTTCCTGCTACTGTACCTTCTAAGGTCACTAGTATTTAAGGAACAATGTGAAGCCTACTCAGATTGTATAATAGTGTTGTACCTGACCTGACGACGCTAAATACCTGGGGCTCTATTCTACTCAACCAATCACCTCACTATGGCAATGGTATCATCGCAGAATGGCCACTAGAATACAACAAGCATCATAGCGTTGGTAGTAACTCTGCCTTCTGCGCTGTAGGCTGTGGGTTCGATTCCCACCCAGGACAAACATTTGTGTGATGAATAAAGATGTTTGTATTGTGTTTGGGTGTTGTATCATATACGTTTGTACGTATGTATTTACAAAAAGTATTTAAGTATTCTATCCGTAATATAGTTCCCATATATTCCGTTTGGGGCTAGATGGCGTTGTGTGAAATTAATGTCTTGTAATATTTAATATTTATACCAAAGTAACCTATAATGGCATTTCTGTAATACCATTACCATAGTGAAGCGATTAGTTTAGTAGAAACGGGACCCTGAATGAACACTGAACTTTTTATGTCAGACGGTATGCGAACTCGCACTTGGCATCTTCCAGTCCGTTATCCCACCTAGATGGGGTAAGGTAAAATTGATAATACGTACTTATATTGTGTGTCAGTCAGTCTGTGAGCTCCGAATTGGTCATCTAGCATCATAGGTTAAATAATGTAATGTCAAGAGGTTACCATATCATTTATAATAAACACGCCATGATGAAAAGCATTCTGACCGCGTGGGTTCCGTTAAACTTGCATTTCAAAGCCAAAATGCATATCGCTCTGGAGCACTCGTGTGGATTCGACTCACGCTTGGTCGGTTTCAAGCATTTGTCGTCTCAGTTGGTTTATCCGTTCCAACGATACAGTTAAAATAAAAATAGTAAAAAAGACACGTTTCTTTTACGGGGGGCTCCTTTTCCTTTTTCTAGAGCGAGAGGTACGGAACCCTAAAATACACTAATGAGATGTCAAACACCACATGAATTCTTATGTAATAATTAACGACAAGATTTTTTTGCGACACCATAAATGCCGCAGGATGTGAATCGTTAGACCCGAGTTTATTTTTATGTGCAGACTAATTAGGGCTATTAGAGTACTGGTAGCGAATTTGCTAGTTGAAGTGGCATATGGCAATTGCCTAGTGCGTTTATAGGAGATGAGAAACATGCAAAGAATTTGGCTAGTCATATAAACTGCCTGTGGTTGAGGTTCGATTCCCAGGTTAGTGGTAGGACTTTATTTAAGTCCGCCTGATTAGCTAAGAATATAGTTCTTATCCAGGTCTGTCGGCATTGTGTTCCGGCATTTAAAGGTAAGATAGCCAGTTCCTCAGACTATTGAGGATTTCGGGTGATGTGCGCTTCCACCTTGGTCTTAACATAACTTGAAACCAAGTGATGAAGATGACGGCCAAGCGCTTCCCCATCGTACAATAAAAAAATGGACACTCAAGCTGGCGCTCTCACCAACTTTGTAATGGATTTTGTCAGGTTTTATTTGTATATTACTATTATTTATACAGACATTTTTTTTTATGAAGTGGTTAAGCTCTTGTCGTCGAGGCTTAACTCGGCAAAGATCTATTAGGAAAACCCTGGAACCCAAGCACAACGTCTAACTTTAATTTTGTCTCGTTTTTTCAACACTGGATAGATAGTGACAAAAGTAAAGAAATATCAAAACAAGAATGCTATAAGAGGTCGTGGTACGACCCTGTAGTACCGCTCCACCATACAAACGTAGTTTGTTGTTCATTTCGAAATGGCACATCGATCCAAAATTCAATCGGTCGAGTAATTTCGAAAACGACTTGAAAATCATCAATTTCACAGAAAGTGAAAATCAGCGATATACTCCGGGGCTTTCCTCGTCTGGAAAATGTATGAAATCCATAAACTAAACCCACTAGCTCAATCGAACTTCGTATGTAAGTATGTTAATCATGCAGTTTCCTTTCCAATACTCCTTGTACGTACACGGAAAATTAGTTTTACTGCAATGCATAAGGCATGTACGTAAGTACCTACTCGTAAGAAGGCAAGAATTGTTGAATATGCATGTGCAATCTGCAATGTAAATTGAGTGACGCCATTTTTGGCCACTTTAAATCCACTATGACGACCCAAATACTCTAGTTTAAGAGATTATTTTCGAGTTCCAATTTTTCGCCGCATAAAACTTATCTTATTGGCAAGATAGAACAACGGGTAAGGACAGCTAACACCGACGAGACAGTTATGTGTTTCTTACCCCCTGAAAGGAGGATGACGTAACAGAATCTTGTATAAAAATATATTCCTAGACATTTTACACAACGCCCTCAAGTACGCTTGCTTATTTCCCCAATGTTCGGTTCATGAAGCATTGGCAGAACCATGGGTCGTGTCGTCACATGAGATTGTATAATTCAACCTATTCAAACATTAAACAGGAAATTCGAAACGAAGAACCCCGGACCTCATTTTTGTAATCATCATCATTAATTTATGGCTGGACATAAGCCTCTCCTAAGGTCCACTGAGTCCGATCTTCTCGCTTATCATTCACATTTTTTTATTATCTTTATGAATAGGTTATGCATGCATATCATCATCATTAATTGATGGCTGGACATAAGCCTCTCCTAAGGTCCACTGAGTCCGATCTTCTCCCTTATCATTCACATTTTTTTATTATCTTTATGAATAGGTTATGCATGCATATATACGCGATTGATAATGTGATTGTAGGGCAAGGGTATGAACAATGAGGAAATATTTAATGCCTCTATAGTCAGGAGATGCAACGGATGTATACCGGAAGGTGACAAACAAGTTATTTGCCCAAGAACGGAACAGTCATATTGCGCTGATGATCTGTACGATTCGTATCTAAGGAAAGTCGTATTACTAAATATGAAACATGAATGCCGAAAGGTTGAAGACTTGGCCTTTGAATAATGCATATCAACGACACGAGATAATGTTGATTGAATGATGTAAATGATGATAGAATGAATGAATTAACCCTACAACTTACGGTGACAAATCCGATGCGCGGGAGTGCGTGACTCAACGAGTACGGCTCGCGCTGAAATCCTACTGCGCCAGAATACTGATCGATAGAGCGATAACAACTTATAGACATGGCAATCGGTAGAGTAACACTTGCACAGTATTGGTCATCAGAGAGGATAGAGGATTAACCATGTCGATTTCAGTAAATTTATAAAATTAAACGTTTGGGTGTAATATTGTACTTAAAAAGTATGTATTGAATGGGTGTGTCGTAAAGACTCACGATAGAAGTGACAACAGGGAAACATTTTGATTATCTCCCACTCGACCCGACACAGTGCCCTACTACTTTTCGTCACACAAAAAGGTTGCGGATCACAATTTCAAAACCCCTCCCATCCACTCCACCCGACAGAGTAACCTACCACTTTTCGTGACACAAAAAGGTTGCGGATCACAATTTCAAAACCCCTCCCATCCACTCTACCCGACACAGAGCCCTACCACTTTTCGTCACACAAAAAGATTGCGGATCAGAATTTCAAAACCCAAAAATAGTTTTACTTCAAAAAGTTATGAGTATTCTGTCCGTGTGATCAATCAATTGTGATAATCAAATTACAAGCTATGCTTAGTTTGGGGCAAGTTGGCGCTGTGTTAAATGTCCAGTAAATATATTTGGCCCTTCCAAATCTTACCACGTTTGAAGTAACTGCGATTCGTCGGTGCCTCCGGCGTATCTAGATCTCCTTAGCTCTATCGAGACACCCGAGCCATACGGCACCTGTCACACTATACCGTAACAAGATATTGGCACACATAGGGTTGAGGAATAGTAGACATGACAGACACTGCGTCCTAAAATGTGACGTTTCACCAGTTGGCCTATTATATCGACAATTATTATTAATCAATCCTCCAACTCTAACCGAGGACGTCGGCTAAACGATCTCACTGCGACAAGCCTGTCGATGTGATGATGAAAAGTCTTCATTCGGAGGAGGCTCCATCCAGCAGTGAACGTTATTGCGTGCTGCTGAAGAATACTAATCAAAATAATCATTTCATCAAAGAGTCATCATCATTTGAGTGTTGCTAAAAAAAACACTGAATACTAAACAATTACCTATAAGAATAAATATTATAAAATATGGGTGAAAAATATTGCTCAAACTTGATAGTCAAAGCAACGCAGCGAACCACAAGTCAGCGACAGAGGACGAGCCAAGTCACATGTAACAGCAAGTTGAATCAATAAAACGTTTCGGTGAAATGGTTAGTGTTTTGACAACGCAAATTGGACTTCCTCGCATTGGCGGAAGGAGGGGAATCGCAAAATGACTGACAATAACAGATTTGGGTACATTATGACCTAGAGATTTCACGCGTGATAGATTTCACGTCAAATATATTATCGCAGGATTCATGTCACTGTCAGGGTCGGGCGTAAATGTTGAAGAAACGATCTCGATTCCTCCGACAGAAGATAATGGAACTTCTTCATCCTTTCAACCGGGATTCGGGGAAGGCATTTGTCCAGGGGGAAGGCATATGTCCAGGGGGACGACACAGGATGAGAGTTAAATCAAGAAATTCCCAAATCTTCAAACCGCGGATGGTGGATGGATGAACTACACAATTGACCTCCTTGGTTCATATTGATGAAGCTTAAATGGGCGAATGTTTTCAGATGACATTCCACAGAGGCAGATAGATTAAACTACGAATTCGTTTTTTAAATTAATTTTGTTACAACCCACTCTACATAGAAACTTATATTGGTACCTAGAATAATGTTGTTCTTTTTTATTCCATGTGTTTTATGTACTTACCTAATAATAAATATATTTTTCATTTTCATTTTTTTTTTCAAATAAATATCACAATTCCAACAACAGCCAACCCTGGTAGATCTTGCCTTGTGAACAACCCGAAAGTGTACGTAGACCAGTAGATATCGGCTTTTTTTAACCGACTTTCAAAAAAAGGAGGAGGTTATCAAATTCAAATATTTTTGGCACACTTGAAGCGATTTGGGTATCTTTAGGGTGTATTACCTCAAAAGTAAAGAAAAAACGGACCCCTTATAGCATCACGCGTCTGTGTGACTGTATGTCGGTTCGTCCATCTGTCATCAAAATTATTGGAAAAAAAGACGTCATACAGGTAAACGAAATTGTATCATATTCTTCATTGAAGCCGGTTTTCTTTTTAGTTTTTAAAACGTAATCCTCTATGCTTTCCTGCTCTGCGGCGAGTGTTTTTATAATAACGAGTGTTTTTACTGGATGAATGATGAATCAGATCAATACCTATTGCAACTGAAGATACGTACAATAGGCCCACTGCTGATACAGACTTATGAAAAAAAACGTGTTTGTATACTTACTATGCACGTAAGAAGTTATACTTCCTTAGCATAACATCACAAATATAATGATAATAATTGTTATGTTTTATTATCATAATTTTGTAACAATTTTTGTGTTCCGTCCGGCATTTAGAGGTAAGATAGCCAGTTCCTCAGTTTGTTAAGGATTCCGGGTGAAGTGCGCTTCCACCTTCGGCCTTACCATAACTTGAAAACCAGGTGAGGTGAAGGCCAAGGGATTAAAAAGAAGTATTACTTCAAAAACAGACAGCAGCTTATACCTATAAAGAACAGTTTGTTTTATGGTTGTTGTGATTGGTCCATGTGCAGAAAGAAGTTCGCCAAATAAATTACTTTGAACATTATTGTGTATCAGAGGATATGCTTGCGAGAGAAGTGGATAGCCAATATGAGTACTGAGGCCTATGTCATAATTTTCAGTTAAGACAGACTAAGTCCACTCCTATGCCGCCGCTTAGAAAAAAAAAAGCAAGTGGTCAAATGTTGTCAAATGATTGGCAAAAATGGCATTGTAACAAGGGGGCGTAATTAAGTGAATAGAAAATAAGGCCATGCTGTGACCACTATAAGCATGGGCTTATGAATTATGCTTGTTTTTTATATTTTTTATTTATACTATAGTGTTGTATCCATACCCATCATCCACATGACCACAGAAGCATCACTATCTAGATTTAGTACTATACGGCTGCAATATTCTGTAGGGGACAGACAGACAGTTCACATGTGAGTAGCAAATCGTTTTATGCCCTCTCAAAAATTAATGTATTATTATTGTAACAAATGCTAGGAATTCTGTAACCTTGGCCAATGTTTGTTTGGTCCAGCGTAGTAATCATAAAGAAACTCCCATGACAATTTAATCACAGATCACCAAGGTCATAGTAATTTTACAAGCGGGGAATCTTCAGATGTTGCGAGCGTTGTAAAGTCTATCTATTAACGAAATCAAAAGATTATGTTTTGAATGTATCAGATTGGAAAATCCAGGCAAAGTCAAGATCTCACATAAATTATCTGTTATTGTTACTATCAATCGGCTTATCTGTAAAATAATAAAAAAAAATGTATACCAGATAACTATCACAGATAATGTTTACCTACATAAACTGCAACTTTTATGCCATACTAGTGAAGCACCTGGAACTCATCTCTAGTCAGTCCAGAGAGAATATGTGTCTTCTAGACTGGCGTGCTACATTGTAGGCCGCATGGTCGCTTCCCTTCAGGCGAGATTGTGGTCATAGTATCTTAATTTTAAAAAAGGCATCCTCTGGGGTTTTCTCAGTCCTTTCCCAGTGCACTCTTACAGAGCAAGAGGAAGCTTTTCCAAAAAAATACAATTCTTTAGAACCTTTTCATTTGGGCTGTGCATTGATTGTTTGTAGATAACTAGACAATAACATTCATGAAACCCTGAACAGCACTAAAAACCCTGGTTTCACATAGTGACCACATAGGTATAACTGGAAATTACAGAAATAAACAGAATAAATTTAGTCCAAACACTTTGATGTTTAATATTTTTGCGGTAACAATGGTGAGTGTAATGTTTATGATACCTGTTTTATTAGCACTGCAATAATATTTCTATATTCAATTCATCATCATCTTCATCATTATGATGTAACATTTGCCAGTTAAAGTTCAATGTTGGACATCATCCTGCAAAACTAGAGGGTTTTGCCATAATCTTCAGTTATGGCAGGTTTGTGCTATATATACACAACAGAAAGCTGCCCATTTTTCTTACTTCAGACAATTTCTCAAAATTATTGCCCATCCTTATTGACACTTTTTATTTTATTGTTAGACAGGTAAACACTTGTCCTTCATCTCACCTGGTTACACAAGTTGAGATAAGGCCGAAGGTGGAGGCGCACTTCACCCGGAATCCTCAACAAACTGAGGAACTGGCTATTTTACCTCTAAATGCCGGAACACAATTTTTTTTTTTTTTAATTGTTATTATGGCAACAGAATTAGGTAAGATGGTGGTAGCTAGCCAGGCAGACTTAAACAAAGTCCTACCACCAACCAAACCAAGCACAATATATTGTACTCCCGGGACCTCTGGATCTGAAATCGGTGGGTTGAGCTACTAGACCACAGAGGCGGCTTAACGTGAGTGTATGGTGATATTTAGAGTTTTTTGACTCTATAATGTTATAGAAGAGCCTTTTCCCTTTCGAATTTACCACTGATCACTAGGTACTTTTAATGTCTATCATTTTATGCCTGAAGCATTTAACTACTTATGTAGGTAGTCTTTTTTTTTTAGTGCATAGTTAGTGCCAAATGAAGTACCAAATTGCTAGGGTATTTTTGCTAGCTGTAAGTGTCTGTATGGTATTATTAGAAGCTGAAACATGATAATTTGCTAGACCTATGTTAACTAAACGCAGAATCTCACAAGTTTCACAGAAACAAGTAAGGTATTAACTACCTACCTACTTACTTTATTGCTATAGCTGTTCTGCAGCCTAGTAGGTTATTAGAGCGATTTTTTATACTCTGTGCTCTAATGAAATAAATGAACGTGATAGCGATTATGGGATCAGAACCAATCACAATATGCAATTATGTTGGTACAGTCATCATGAGCAATCAGTTGTAGGGAGTGGCGTCCTTACATAAGGAATTTAGGGTTACAAGGATATAATATCCAGAAGACAGAGGCCATCGTCGCAGGTGGTACAACACGATGAGACAATGTTTATATTTATCAAGCTCGCGGGGGGTAAAAACATGTTGCCACCAAACTTCGTCTAACGAACTATATGCTGTATAAACACAATTAGAAAAAACTTACCGACAGCATAGCACTCCTCATTTTCAAGTTTTTTCCACACGGTCATGCTGTTTTACAATTTATCTAAATATTTTCAGTATAAACTAGTGAAAATCATCATTGTAATCTCGGTTTCAGCTCTGATCTGACCTGACTTTATTTGACTGACTGCCTGCCTGCCTGACTGATCTGAGATTCCGAAGCAAGCGAGACTGACAGACTGACACTATTGTCTTATTTTTACTTCAACTCAACACTGACACTGACAGTGACAATTAAAAGTTATGAAATTATCAACATATCGGCCGGAAAATACGGAAATAGTATTGGGTTCGGGTTTGGGTTGCGTTCGGGAAAAAACATAGTAAGAAGACAGACACAAGCTAACTTTGTGTATTGACAAAATTTCTACATTAACGTTACTCCTCATCATTCTCCTGCCCTTGGATCAATTCACTGGATTCTGGTAAGCGAAACTAAAGTTCGGTTGGAACCGGATCGGAAATGTAAATTAATAATCAATATTTATTTAGAGGCAGATACGAATAGTACCTAAGTACCGACAACATTGGTAAAATAATTCATTAATAATCATCTAATTTAAAAACGCGGAAACAAGTTTAAGTCCGCCAGGCTAGCTACCACCATCGTATCCAATTTTTGTTGTGTTCCGGCATTTAGAAGTAAAATAGCCAGTTCCTCTGTTGAGGATTCGGGGTCTTATACTTTCGGCCTTATCATAACTTTAAAATCAGGTTAGATGAAGGCCAAATACTTACTTCCCCATCGTACAATAAAAAATAGTGGCACTCCGGGAGTACCGACAGAAGAGAAAGCTTGAAATTAGGTTGATCTTTGCCGAAGGGAACATACAGCGATACAATTAAAACATTTAAACTTATAAATGAAAAGAAGACCTCTGACCTCTGGTGTATCTCTGTGAGCATTTTAAAACCAATAATAGGCGTTATAGCGCCTGAATTAGCTTTTATTTTCAACGAATGCATCGTATTCCCTAATTTAATGAAATGTAGTAAAATAACTCCTCTTTTTAAATCTGGTAACAGTTCTGATCCAACAAACTTTAGGCCGATATCAGTACTACCGACATTCAGTAAAATCTTTGAGAAGATTATTCTTACGCAGTTACATAGTCATTTTTATGCTAACGCCCTATTTCATGATAAACAATTTGGATTTACAAGAGGTCTCTCAACTGCTGATGCCGGTATTAGTTTAGTATCGCATATTTTCGAGGCCTGGGAGAAATCACATGATGCATTGGGAGTCTTTTATGATTTGTCTAAGGTTTTTGACTGCGATGTTTTTAGTATTTGATTTGATGTTTTTAGTAGGTATATACCTATTAATGATCTGCCCCAAATAATTAAAGATGACCATGAGATTGTACTGTTTGCAGATGATACGGCACTTCTATTCAGATTGAAGCGACAAATGACTAACTTTGACAACGTAAACAATGCAATCTCAAAAAATGTTAAATGGTTTAATGTTAATAACTTAGTACTCAATCAGAAAAAGACCAAATGTATTCGATTTATTTTACCATATGTAACTGAAGTTGAAGCTAAACTTTTAGTTAAAGAGGAAAACATAGAATTAGTCAAAATCACTGTATTTTTGGGATTAACTTTAGATAATTCAATGGGGCCCACACATAGACAAACTGGCGAAGAGACTTAGTTCTGCCGCATATGCTGTAAAGAAGATACGTCTTCTCACAGACGTTGCTACAGCAAGACTAGTATACTTCAGTTACTTTCACAGTATTATGTCATATGGCATAATACTGTGGGGAAGTGCTGCAGATATAGACACCATATTCGTTTTGCAGAAGAGGCTGTTCGCGCTGTTTACAAAATGGGTCCCAGAGATTTATTAAGAGACAAGTTTAAGGAATTATATTATATTGCCAATATATTAATGAAAATATTATGTACGCGCGTAAAAACATAAGTCTTACCTATTAATCCGCCAAAACGCACCGCAGTGTTAATAAAAACGCGTTAGCTTGTAGCCTGTGGAGTACTTATTAGCATTGCAAGCTCCTTTATCTCTAGTAGGCACAGTGTCTGACTGAACACGGTCTGAATACCTTTACACTCTACAAGATCTAGTGTGTCTTAGCTAAAAAAAAAAAGGGATTTCGCATTCGCGCCATACACCCGAATGCGTCTTACCTATTAATCCGCCAAAACGCACCGCAGTGTTAGACAAGGATGCACGATGTGCTACGTGTCGAGCCTTCTATTTTTTTTTACGGGGGAATTCTGTTCGCAGACACCTTAACGCATCGGGGATGCGAAAGGGTAGTGTGAGGATGTCGGACTCGTCGACTCACTAAAACCACTCCGGTGGACGGCCTCGATGCATGTCGAGGGGCTCCGACAACTCTTTATAGAACATTTCGGTGCCCTTCTCGCATATCGCCTTAAAAAAGCACGTCCCGGGAACGACACCCACTGTCGCCCCCAGCACTCGTGGTGCTACGGCTGCACATGCCACAATGTGCCAGCCGCCCTCCCGGGGTCCGCTTCTGACCAGCCGGAGCCCTCGCTCCAACCGCCCGAAAGGCCCCCTGTTCGGCAGTTGGTACCGCCCAAGCCCCTCATGGGGCAGGCAGTGCGTGGCGGCCGTTGCCAGCGCTCCGCCGCCGCCTCCTCCGAGTGAGATCAGCCCTCTCCCAATCTCGCTCAGCGGCCTCTTTCCGAATCAATATCGTACCTACCACAACTCGACGATACAACTTCCTTCAATTCATTCTATAAGTTAAATTATAATAGGGTAGATGGACATGATGCTTCCTTATTATTTTCAGTGTTAATTAAATATCGTTTTATTATTATTTCGGGGATATAGATTTTCTATTTATACTTAATAGTTGTGTTGTGTAACTATCACGTTGTTTGCTTACCGCAATTGGCGGTTTAGTCCTATTAACACCCCTATTTCTCAAAAACTACCCTAGTGTCAAAAAAATCCTCGTACCGATACGTATTAATATAATCTCTGAATGTTTAAAATGTTGAATTGATCGAATCAGCCATTCAAAAGATATGGGCGAAAAACTGTCTTTCTTTTCACCCCAATATCTCAAAAACTGCCCCATTCATCAAAAATACTCCGCGACAATCAAATTTCATTTATTTTTATTATTAATTTTACGTTTTCTCTATTCAGTTTAAATTTCATGAAAATCGAATAATCCGTTCGAAGGTTCGAGAGTTATATAAACATTGCCACAGACATAATACATACATACATACAGTGCCGGATTTCCCAACATATCTCAGATATACTAATGCATTTTATGTAGAGTCATAATATTTAACCCTATTACGGTGTATAACATTATTTTGTAACGATAATACTCGGACAATATATTTCTAAGTGTGGCTCGACTGGCTTAAGTATCTATGCGGGTGAACCATTTCGTAGATTTTTACTGATTTTTAAATGATTCTTTGTGAAGTAAACGGTGCATCTCTGCAAATATTTTTGATTTATGTAATCTGCTTTTCAAAAGTCAAACTTTTTCATTTCAGTCAAAATTGAGGGTTATAGATCGGATATACCTACTTATAGCTAGTTTATACAGGCAAAAAAATACACTATTTTACGTGAAACGTGCGATATCCTTTTTTTATCTATGGTCTCAGCGCCTGGCATAACTAACGTTCAAGCCCCGACACTCGAGACTTTAAACCGGCGTTCAACGCCTACCATTTCGGTAATCCTTCAAAGTTGCGAGCTAATTTATATCCGGGATATTTGGTAAATGAACGCTGTCTGGCAAATTGTATTGGATTTTACTTAAGCCTCTACAAAATGAAATCTCTAGCGGCTCAAAGAAAATGCAATTTGAACATTTTTTATCTGAAATAAGAACGGGTTTCTTTCATAATTAAGATTTAATGACCACTAAGAACTAGTGTAGTAGACTATGTTACTGTTTTAATATGCCAATATACTTTATGTGTGCAACAATGTTCCAACAATACAAAAAAAATATAATAGGCTAAGTTATCATAAAACTGTAGGTAAATTAAGTTGAACACACCCTAAACTGTTCCGTTTCATAGCACTGACTTCTACATACGCTTTCAATTTAAGTTTATCTAATTATATTAATTAATTCATTTGGTTTCATTGAACTTTGTTAATTTCATAAAACTTTATTAAGAAATTATGTGAATTTATTCTGGTTTTGTTTTAAAAGAGTATTTTGTACAGTAATTTCGACAAAATTGTGACGAAATGAAGCATCCGGGAAAAATACTCAGGATTTACTACGGATTTTATTAGATTTACTATTTATTTCAAATCTTTTAAAAACATACATTCGTAGGCAAATTATAGCTAGAATGTGTGTTTTAGAAGATTTTATTATGTTAAAAGTGATTATTAGAAAACAATACCAAAAACCATTGTTTTATTGATACAAAAGTTCGATTAAAAAAGTGACAAAGTGGAGTGATTTTCCCAGCAAACTGAACAAAAAATATTTTTTTTGTAGAACCTATTGATTAATCAACGAAAAAAAATATTTAGAAAGACATGCCATTTCATAGCCTGTTTCTTAGCCTGTGTGTCATTGTTTCTAGAACTAAAAAAAAAAATATCTTGCTTTCCACCTAAGTAACGAACATTTTAATTGAAAACCGCCCACGTGACTTACATACGGTGCGGAGCTGGATTCTTAGGTTTTTTCCTTCATGCGTGTCCTACTTCTATACGATATCCTGCCAGTACCTACAAACGAGACAAACGTGCTTGCTTAAAGTAGGAGAATTTGGTGAAAAGTAGCACTGATATATATTTTGTACCGCACTAGAAAACAAATTTCGTTATTCAGTGCGGTTGAAGCGGAAGTCCTGTTAGTCGTGTCGTGTCTCGGTAACGTAGGTACTGTATGCGCACTGGCTTATTTTTGGTACGCTTGAATTAACTTCAATAATTCCTGTATACATGACAAAAGTTTTACCCATATCTTCAGTGCGGCTCGGGACGGGACAATTCATATCAGATATCTAGCATGCTCTAGCAGATATTAGGTAGGTAGTAATATAAATCAATAAAAAACATTTCTTTAATTATTTTTATTAGGCTTTTAACGAAAACTATCTTGCAAGAATAAAGGGTCCTGTATAACACTAGAAGTAAATCTCTTAACAACCATTTAGTTCTTGTAACGCATTAGCCACTAGTTCAATCAAAATGACTCTCGCAAGGAAGGTGTTAAGAGTTTATAAACTTAAAATTAAGTTATTTTATCTCAGTGATGATGAAGATCACAAGGGTACCTACCTCAATGCAGTGCTGATAGGTATGCATTTTCCGCAAGGTAAGTGGGTATAGGTAACTTTACTTTAACATTTACGTGAGTAGGATTTATGACTGTAATATTTACCTAGGTGACTGTTTACTTTTACTTTTACTTTTTAGGTGTCAAAACTAACAATACGTAGGTATCGAGTATTCAAGAAAATGTACAATTAAATAAACTACCTACACGGAAAAAAAGGATTTCTTTATCCAAGAGTAGCAATATTCTTAGAAAAATTGTTTATATCCAAGTAAATACTTTTTTAACTTGAGTAAATGTTTTCAACCCAAGAAATCATGTTAACTCAATTAAACAATAATATATTCTTCATTTTCATTCTTGACCAAAGAATATATTTTTAGTTAAAGAAAATGTTTATCTCAATTGAATAATACATTTATTATTAACTAAAGACATCAAAAACCTTTTAAATCAAGATAATCTTATATTCTTTCAAGATAACATTTTACTTAACAAAAGAAATGTATTGTTTTTGCCTCAAAAAAATCGTTTTTCTCAATTTTGAGACAAGATTCAAGATTTGAGACTATGCCGTTCTCAATTGGAAGAATGCGTTTATTTTAACTCAAAACAAAATTCTAACGTACTCAACCAACATATGATTATCTTATTTCGAGAAATCTCTTTACTTGATTCAATTCTTTTTGCATATCTTTAACAAAGACTCTTGTTCAAGAAAGTATGTTCTTCGTTCAAGATTGATACTTATTTTCGAAGCTTGATTTGAGAATATGCCAATGTCAATTGAAGAATGCTTTTATTTTAACTGAAAACAAATTATTGACTTTCTACCAAAACAATTTATCTTATTTTGAGAAAACAATTTACTTGATTCAAATCTTTTTAAATATTTTTAACACAAGACTCTGTATGTTCTTTGTCAAAGATTGTTACTATTTCGTATGCTTGATTTGAAAATATACCAATATTAATTGAAGAATGCTTTTGTTTTAACTGAAAACAAAAGATTTACTCTCAACCAAAACATTTCATCTTATTTCAAGAAAACCCCCTTCTCGATTCAAATCTTTCAGCATATTTCTAACACAAGAGTCAGTATGTTCTTCGTTCAAGATTGTTACTTATTTGGTATGCTTTATTTGAGAATATGCCAATAACAATTCAAAAATGATTTTGTTTTAACTGAACTGAACTGATTTACTCTCAACCAAAACGTTTTATCTTATTTCGAGAAACCACTTTACTTGATGCAAATCTTTTGGCATATTTCTAACATACGACTCAGTATGTTCTTCGTTTAAGATTGTTCAATCTTTCCATACAAACGTCACAAGGTCACCTACGGCACTGTTTGATGTTTATTGTCCAAAACTGGGAATTATAACAGTAGGTACTTGATGATAATTATGATTTTTTTCGTTGATAATGTTGTGTTTCTATTCCTGTCAGTAACATAATCTACTCAGGTAGCAAATAAATTTATTCTTATTCATAATGGCTGGCTACCTATCTGCGAATAGGTAGGTACTTAATTGACCGAGCGAGCGAAGCGTCTCAGTTTCGAGATTTGACAAAAAATGCATTACTGTCTGTCAGTCAAAATTGGCACACAAGTTCCTTGATTTTTTTTAGTTGATCGCGATTTTTGACTGGGGGCAAAATAGGGGAAGGGTGCTGTAGCGTTAATTATCGACGGATTTCAATCAAATATAAGAGGCACACTGAGAACTTCATTCTATTTCCAAAAGTCCCCCTGTTGTGGGCTAAGTGGAAGGGAAAAATGGAGGAAGTTTTCTGTATTGAATAAGAACGGTTTTTTTTCTCGTTAAATTTATACCTACCTACGTATACCAATCAGACTATGCAGTCCTCTCTGCCTTCGCGAGACAAACCCATAGACATCCGACTTCCTAGACCAGACTTCCGGGGAAAGTGTTGGTTATTGCATGGATTAATGGGCTCGCGAGGTCTACCTACCTACTGTTCTAACATAATCACTCTAGTAGGTAGGTAGGTCTATACCTACCTACCTACTAGAGTGGTTCTGTAGTGGACCTATAGATGAGAAGCTATACCTAGGTACCTATTGAAATATTCGCCTCCTGGAGTGTTAAATAAACGTTTTTTTTGTCTTCAAACTTAAACTCAACTCAATCAGTGTTTTTCCATAGAAAGTTTGATTTAAGTAGGTAGGTACCTAGGTAGATTAGATACCATGCTGTTTGTAAATAAACAGCCTTTCAAATTGGTGGGGGTCAATTTGTAAATAATAATGGTCGTATGGACATAGGTAATAAATAAACCAGGCAAGTGAGAGTCTTTAATGCACACAGAGGGTCCGACCGAGATCTTATAACATAAAAAATGCTTTTCAATAGGTAAGTAGGTACCTACCTTATGTTTTTAGTACCTAGGTATTTGTTATAATACCCACATCATGGTATGGACTAAGTATAGGTCATAGATATCAGAATATCTATAGTATAGAAAGAAACACACGTTTCTTGAAGCTTTTTTTTATTGTACCCACAGAGATACACATGACTCCGAACCACTAGACCACAGAGACTGTACATTTTTACCTAATAGCACATTATATTAATAAAGATCTAATAGGTAGGTAGGTATTTGTCAGGATAATTTCAATTGATTCACGGTAGGTAATCATCATATCAGCCCACACACGTCCACTGCTGAACATAGGCCTCCCCCAATCGACGCCACAACTAACGATTCTGAACCTCCTCCATCCATCGACTCCCCGCGACCGCCACAATGTCGTCGGTCCATCTAGTGGGGGGCCTTCCCACACTCCGTTTCGCGTTTAGTCGTGGTCCCTTTGGTACCGGTGGTAACCTTTACTCCCCTACGGTTATCAGTTCTGCGAGCTATGTGGCCTGCCCACTGCCACTTCAGCTTGCTAATTCTGAGAGCTATGTCAGTGACTTTGGTTCTTCTACGGATGTCCACATTTCGGATTTTATCACGTAGTGAAACTCCAAGCCTAGCTCTCTCCATAGCTCGCTGTGCGACTTTGAACTTATTCACGAACTTATTAACTTATTCACGGTAGGTAATATCATAGGGTTATTTCAAAATTAGTACACCCCTTTATGGGTCGGACAGACAGGTAGACCGACGGACAACGAAGCTTATTATTAGGGTGCCGTTTTAGGTACGGAACGGAACCCTAAAAAAAATATGGTCCTTCAATGCAATGCGCGCGCGCCACGCCGTCACGATTCGTTAAGTAGGTTCGTATAGATATACCTACCTACCTTTAATTGTCTGACACATAGATTTAAATCGTGCCCAGTACCTTGATAGGTATCTACTATAAATTATAATTACATAAGTAAGCCGTAAATGCTTTCTTGAACGAAGAAAATTTGTCTTAGACTTTGACTTCATTTCTTCGTTCAAAAAAGTTCTCAAGACTCAAATCAAGATATATATTCTTCGATCGAAGAAGCAGTTTTGCTAGCTTGCTTTGCTTGCTATTTATTGCGGTGTTGCTAGAAGTAAGAAAGATTTCAAGTTCAAGCTCAAGAGTTCTGTGTAATGTTCCTAAACACAAATAAAACAAAAAAATAAAAAAAAGTTTGTACCAATTAAATCTTTACTCAGAGATTCCCTGTTCCATACATCTTAATACACAGGACAATGTTTGTACCAAGATCTAGGCGTTCATGGCTCAAGGTCAAGTCAGATGAGCAAAAGCAGAGGTAACTTCAAACGCATATTACACTCGGCCAGCTGAGGCATTGCGTACCTACCTATTTGATTTTGGATATGTACCTACCTGCCGGGTCGTATGGGGAGGGGATACCATCTAGAAGCGTAGTAAATTTATAAAAAAACGGGCTAAGTGCGAGTCGGACTCGAGCACCGAGGGTTCCGTACTAACTTGAAAAGGTATATATGTATTAGACTTTTTCCCAAGCCATACGGGTAAGCCTATCATTTTACTTTGTATTCAGACTTGAGAGAAATCTAAGCACTGAATAATAACAAATCCAAATACATTTTTTTTTAAATGTGCTCAAACATACAACCATGTTATTGAGTAGGTAGGTGGGTTTCATTATTAATATCGACAATAAGATAGTGGCTCATTACTCTTATTACAATTAGGTATGTACTAAAGTTTAGTAAGTGTATACATTATGAAAGCATCTACCATTATTGTTCTGACAATAAGACTATCTAATCTATAATCTATAAAAATCTATATAATCTAGTTAAGATTACAGGTTAGCTATGCTAATTCGCTGGCCTAAATAAGAGCCAACCCTTGGGTCACATGTCGCTTCAATCAAAATCCTCGCAAGATTTTTGAAAACCCGGACGGCACCGGCTCCCTATGGACCCAAGGTCTCCACCCCAAAAGGCTCAAATAGGTAAGCTCTGTCGAGACCACTATATTTGCGCCTTTTGTGATCCTCGCCCGACCAGCCCTAACCGATGTCCCAGGCAGATGAGTCGACGCAGATAGCGTCCCACACCAAAGGCCTACCCATTTTCCAAGCGACAAGAGTCATACCGTTGGGCCGCTTACCATCATCACGTAACAGACCATTCGGTTCAAGAACGGCTGGAACTGATACTGGTAAAAGCTCGACGGTTATGTCATTAAGGCTTGCGTGGCGCGAAATCCTGCCGGCAGACCTAGTACATGAAATATATTAAGTACTTTCGTATTTAGAAGAGGACACAATCTCCTGCACACAAAGGATTTAAAGTTTCATTGTAAGTTTTAAAATTGTGTCGTTTTTACACAGACAAAAACAACAAGGTAATGGCACAGCTGTGTCCACGTCGATATTGGGCAGTGTGTGTAATTTAGTACCTACCTAAAATGAATGCGGCATAGGATAGTGTGCCAAATCGTCTGGCAGAATGTAGATAGTACACGCGGACACGCGGCATATCTAAGCTACCTTTTTTGTACCACATATTACCCTTATAAATCATCGTGACTATGGTGGAGCGTTCACATTACACATCAATGCGAATGCTATCATTCGGAAGAACAAATATGGAATACCTACTTCATGACCGCAGCTGTTGCTGTTGCAACACACTCGAACCTGTTGGGAATGTGAAAGGTACACGGAATCAAAGTCAAAGTCATAATTTCTTTATTCATTAAGATTTTTTAGGATCATTTTGAAACGTCAAATCTACCGCTTGTTCGGAATTGCGACCAGCACACAAGAAGAAAGGCAAGAACCTCGGGCTGGTTAAATTTTTCATGATCCATTCAACAATAAGATACACAATTTTAAATTATATTCTTAGTAGATACATCATATTTGTTTACATATAGAAATCACCATTTTGCTGTCAATATAATCACAAATTTTGTAGTAAGCACTTTTCATTAAATTACTCTTTATATACAATTTGAATTTACAAGCAGAGAGTTTGGTGGCGCTTTGAGGCAGCTTATTATAGAATCTCATACAGTTTCCTAAGAATAAATTATTTAGTTTTCCTAAGCGATACCTAGGTATATCATGTTTATTTTTATTTCTAGTATTAACACTGTATACATAACTTCTTTTGCTAAACTTATCAATGTTTCTGTGAGCGTGAATTAGATTTTCATAAATGTATTGGGGGCTGACTGTAAGAATGTCAATCTCTTTAAAACGTTCCCTGAGCGAGTCACAAGTTTTCATTTTATAAATTGCCTGTACAGCTCTCTTCTGTAGAATAAAAATGCTTTCAAAATCAGCTGCACTTCCCCATAAAAATATGCCATAAGACATAATACTGTGAGATGCCTTATTGTACGTACAGCGTATGCAACCGAGCTCAATCTGCTAGCTAATGACTCAATATGAATACCCGATTGCAACTTTGCATCAATATTTACCAAAGAAAGTAGTTGCTTCAATAAAGTTAAGGGTTTCCCTATTTAAGATAATGTTAGCATTGCTGACTTGAACACTAGGCCACATTAGGTCCTTCATCATTGATATAGACTAGAAATATAAAAAACCTTAAGATCGATCCTTGCGGTACACCTATGTTAGTGCATGTTCCCGAAGATCTGCTACCGCTAATATCCACTTTTTGAATGCGATTCGATAGGTAACTATGCATGAGGTTTATTGCCTGATTCTGGATACCGTAGTGTTTAAGCTTTGAGATCAGGGTGTCATGATGTACGCAGTCAAAAGCCTTAGATAGATCACATAATACTCCAATGGCATCCTGTTTTCCCTACCAGGCTTCAAAGACTCTTTCAACAGCATGGCACCAGCGTCGGTCGAACGGCCTTTAGTGAACCCAAATTGTTTTTCATGCAATAGCCTGTTGCAGTTAAAATATGACTGTAACTGATTAGGAATCAGTTTTCAAATATTTTACTACATGCCAGCAGGATTGATATTGGTCGATTATTTGCAGGATCGTTTTCATTTCCAGACTAGAATAAAGGGATTAGTTTGCTATGTTTCATAAGATCAGGAAAGATTCCTTCGTCGGATATGGACACGTTTCGTATAATACGACTTCATTAATGTAAAAACAGATACCGACTATATAATTAGGTAACGTCATGTACCTCCCTGTAATTTATAACTAGTGGTTATGAGCCCTTTTTAACATGCAATAACCGATGCCCCTCTTTCACTTTTCCTTTTAGACTTTTGAGCAAATAGGGGTATACGTTTTAGCGATTACTCGCGAGGAGATTGAACCCGGTGTCTACGGATTTGTCTTGCAAAGGCGGAGAGGACTGCGTAGTCTGATTATTAAACGTAGGATTAAATTTTCCGAATAAAAATCAAAAACTGAAATCCTGCAGTAAACTTCTCCCTTTGTCCCCCTTCACTCACCTTTTTTTCTCACAACATCTTGTGTAGAATTAAATCCTTAGTGTGTCTTTCAAATTTAATTGTAATCCGTTGATAAATAACGCTACGGCATACTGCCTTGCCCCCCCATATTTTTTATTAAATCAAAGAACATGTGTGCCAATTTTCATCAGAATCGGTTGAAAAATGCGACCTTGGGCGAGAACAAATCATTTTTGGCCAATCTCGAAACTGAGACGCTTCGCTCGTTCGGTCAATAATTATGAGTGTGATTGAGCCTGAAGAAGTACCTACCTTCCGTGAGTAGATACGTGCCAGAGGCCTATTTTACATAAGGTTGTGGAAAACCGGTTTCTTGCGACGTAATCTTATCCCGCCTTCACCGTTCTTTGATTGGAATTTTAGACGCACAGCTAATTATCAACCCGAACTGTTTGATGTTTTAATTATAAGGACTAGTGCTTTTAAAATCGTTTATAGTACTGTACGAGCTTGGGAGTCGCTCAAGGCCGATGCAAGCCCGGGAGATGTACTATTATTTTATTCTATTGCCCGGGTGTGTTCGCCGGATGCGGAAATGATATGAAGCATTAGTGGTTTGCCTTTTGGCCCTATCTAGTTGTGCGTTGTACCCCATTAGTAAGATAAATCAGCAGGGGTGGCTTACACGACAGCCGAATAAATCCTCCCTAGATACCTATATAAACGATGGTCTTAGAGGTTTGTCATAATCAATACGGTCGACCGGTGGATTGGGATTCACCGTGAAGGTTTTATCTTGTAAGGTACTCAAGGGTGCTGATGACTATCCTCCTGATGAGATACCTTAGTCGTATTTTACGATATACCTTGGTTGATTTGGATGGGTAAATTCGATGCCGCGACCGCTACGGTATTAGAAATCCCAAGAAGTTAGAAACCGAAGCGGATTCCTATTGTTTCAGTTGTAACCAAAACTGCAAGTTTTATCTGTAGTTCTGCAGCTGCTATAGTAACTATGTGGTATTCTTCGATGCGGGTTGAGTCGCTACGGAGCTACCGAGCTACGCCGAAGCACTTACTACGAGTATCTTATTTTTAATTATGACCAACAATAATTTATAACTGTATATCACTTTCAGTTTTGAGTTGAGTGTGGGAGGGCTGCGAAACATAAAAAAATAAAAGTTTACACACGATAGTTATGTTACAATAGATACCATCCCGTAATTTTTATATTACCGTTCAGATGTACGAAGGTCATCTTTTGAAAATAGCGTTTGATCATGCAGTCCAAGACAGAAATGTATGATATTCTTTAAAAAAGCCACGTTACATACTTTAGGTAGCAAAATAATTTGTGTAAAAGTATTAACAAAGTAAGATAGATACAAGATATATAATACTTTTTCTTCTCTATTACTCGTATATAAAATCGATTTACCACTGACGTTATACGTAGGTAGGTAGGTATTCATCACGCTAGAGCCGACACTGTAGGACTTACGGACTTGACATTTTGGCATTGTGTTCATTGTGACATGTAAGTGCTCACTAAGAACGGATTTTAGGAAATTCCTCCGCTATGGGGGTGAAATGGGGTGAAATAGTTTGTATGCAAAATCTTTATTTATGATCCGATTGAGTTGAAATTTAGTACGTGTATTTGTAATTACTTAGAGATGCAAATTATGAAAAAAAAAACTTGAGATTATTCCTCTAAAAGGGTGAAGAGGGGCAAAACTTTTTGTATGGAGATATTTTTATATTTGATCTGATCGAGTTGAAATTCTGTTTACGTTTGGTGATTATAACTACATGCTTATAAAAATAAACCGAAAATCTTACTATTTAAAGGTGAAATGGGGCAAAACATGTATCCGAAATCTTTATAATTGAATTAAGTTAAAATATTGCATTTATTTGTGTTTCAAAGACTAATGAGATACGTGTCATGTTTATTTACTATTCCTCTAAAGGGTGAAATGGGGCAAGTCATTAAATTAAAAATCCTTAGTTTAATTCGATTGACAATATGTGTGTGTGTAGTATACTAACATTGAAATGCTTATTATGAAAAAATAAACTCTTATATTTTGCCTCTGATAGGGTGACTTGGGGCAAATCTTTTTGTACGGTGATATCTTTTTATTTGATACAATCGAATTGAAATTTATAGATATAGGATACAAAGGTTCCAGGTTCGATCCCCAGAAAGAGTTCAATATTGTGCAAGACTTAATCAAAGTCCTACCACCAACCAAACTAAGCACAATATTGTACTCCCCTTGGGGATCGAACCCGGGAACTCCAATGATACTTATGCCTACTAACAACCTAATAAGCACGAGGTACTCTTTCTTCTATATTTTATATCAAATATTATAATTAGGATCTGGACATAATTAAGATTTCAGAATTACCTATCTGGACGGGCCGTGTAGAAACTAGGAACCCTGTCGTTTTTTACCCCTGAATGTATACCAGGTATCTACAGCCATTCCATTTTTATTATTTCACCGTAGTGAAGCACGGGTACTTTCAGCTAGTTTATAATAAAATTCCCTGTGCCCACAGACGCAATGCATTGGTTTTATGTAAATAATTACACACGAGCTCATTTAACGTGTTCGTCAGGATGGCTGGACCAATAGAGATATTGTCAAAGGTTGCGTTAAAGTTTTGCTTTTTTATTGATTTAATTAGAATCTGTACATAGGCTAGATACGATTGTGGTTACAAAATCCAATTAATTAATTTGTTGTGTATTGGGGATTTCGCTGATTATAAAATAGTGACAACGCTAAAAACTCACTCTTCGAAGGACGTTGGTGGAAAGGCAGACGCTGTGTCAGCTGATCCCGATTATAGCAGTGCGCATATTAAATAATCTTTCCCTGACGAAACCATTTACAAGAAGCTTTATTAACAAGCTTCAGCTGGTAGTCACTCCGCTTTCTCCTTCTGCGCTGTAGGTTGTGGGTTTGATCCCAGGACAAACATTTGTGTGATGATTTTGATGTTTGTTCTGTGTTTGGGTGTTGCATCATATTATGGTAAGTATGTATTCACAAAAAAAATAGTATTTAAGTATTCTATCTGTAATTCAGTTACCATATTTCAAGTTATACTTGTTTGGGGCTTGATGGCGCTGTGTGAAATAAATGTCCTGTACTATGTTTGGTTTTAATTTTTCAAAGCAGCAGTTTACAATTGAGTTACCATAGTAGGTACTCTAGTTATCCCGCAGACGAGCATCCGTCCAACTTTAAATCCCTGAATACAAAGTCGTATCGTGCTGAGCTCAGCACTCCAAGAATTAATGGGATTGGGAAATTATTGAATATCTTCTTTGGTGGAGAGTTGTACGGATTAGAAATTACATTCCGATTATACCTGGATACCTGAGTAAAAATTGCTTAAAAAACCGTGGTGACAAGCAGAGGCTTATTTCCAAGAGTTTACACCATAGATCATTTTATGTATTTTGGTAATTATGTCATTATTTGAATCTGCGTACTTAATGTTTTTACCGTACATGTACCGCTGTACGATAATCTATAGGTACCTACTAATAATTATAATTTTGTAACTATCACTAGCTTTGGTATTTTCGTTCCTAAAAATTCAATAGGAGGAAACTTCGCTTCCCTTTTTTACTTAAAAATGCGCGCACGGAAGAATATTATTAGTATCCCTATTTCGTATGTTTTGCCATAAAGTTTATATTGAGAAGTGCAGTTTTTACGGATTGTCACATCATTATCATCATCAGCTTATTGGTAGTCCATAGTTGAACGTAGGTTTCTCCCAAGGTGCGCCGCTGAGCCTGATCTTCTGCTATTTCTTATCCACTCTCTGCCCACCACTGTACGGAGATAGTCACTACTTTTAACAGAAGGGCATCCTACACTACGCTTGCCTACCACTACCACTAGTATCTAGTATATCCTTAACTAGGGCAGAAACCTTGTGACGATGATCTGGGATCTCTAGTCCCTCAGTACATTAGTATTCAGTGTGACTCGAGTGATATTATCCCGTTTTTTTTTTTTTTTTTTTTTTTTTTTTTTTTTTTTTTTTTTTTTTTTTTTTTTTTTTTCCGGCATCACATATCCGGGCGTCGGCGACCCTCTGACTTTGGATGTCAGAGTCTTTTTTACTTTTTTCTTACATATATTTACCTAGGGGAGGTTTTTATTCCCAAAAATTAATCTATTGCTTGAGACAACTAGCATAGTTGTCTCTGAGCCATCCTCATTCTTTTCTGGCAAGGTAGGGTTACAGCCCGAAAACTCTTCGGTTTTTTCGGATTGTAATTCCTACCTTGGCTTACAAAATCTTATTTATACTTTACAAATGACTATTTTATCTTAATCTAACAGTTTATCTTATATGTCTAATGTTTACAGTTTTGACTATTACTTATTTATCTTATATTAACATATGTTTTTACTTATTTTTATAGCTGTGATGAGTATATTATTACAATATACATGTTCAACTATTATTACTTATCCTTATTTCTTAGAATTACTTTATTAGCTAATTTTACACAAAACTCTACAAATTTATCTCTTACATCCTTATCGCTTATATAACTACTGACATTTTCCAACTTAAGTTCTATTTCTAATCTTTGTTCGGCCTCATACCTCTCTCTTCCAAAGACAGGGCATTCAAAAAGTATGTGAGCAACAGATTCAATTTTAGTCGGTTCGCAGATGCACGCCGGGCTCTCCTTGCACTTAAACCGGGATAAGTACTCGGAGAACCCGCCGTGACCGGTCATTACCTGAGTGGTTACGGCAGTTGGGGTTATGGATTTGATGATTTTGAATGCCTTGATGGCATCAGGGAAGAAAATTTTTGTGCCTTCCGCTGTGCTGGCCGTTTTGTATCTCCTGTTCCATTCGTCAAGCGTCTCCCGTCGGATTTCCCGCTTGACGAATGAGACAGGACAGGCGTCATAATGTGGCTTGGTTTTTAGACGCAGTGCTGCTGTTTTCGCTAGTGCGTCAGCCCTCTCGTTTCCCTCCAGACCTGCATGCGCTCTGATCCAAAACAGATCAATCCTTTTGTTTTGTTCCAGACTGGCTGTCAAATTCACGCGAATTTTAACGGCCAGAGGATGGGTTGAGGTCTTGTTTGCTATAGCCTGGAGTGATGAACGAGAGTCACTGTATATCCCGAAGCGGGTTTCTGGCCTTTTAAGGACCTCCTCCGTCGCCTTACATATGGCCAGCAATTCCGCCTGGTAAACCGAGCAATATGACGAGAGCTTCAGCTTGATGGTTTTTGTCTCGGCCCCGTTTGTCCATATGGACAATGCGGCTCCGACTTGACCCTCAAGCTTACTACCGTCTGTGAACATCCGGACTGCGTAATCGCTGTGGATGTCCACTTGCTCTTGGTTCTCCAGGCATATGAATTCCATGGCCATATGTTTCGCTGGGTGGGGTTGTGCAGAGTATGCCGACATTTTTTCAACTTCCCTGTCTGCTAGTGTCGGCTGCGTGACACCCCTCCGTGCCTCATACAGAGCGGCTGCCTCCTGTATTCTGAGGTCGAGGGGTAGTACGCCGCTCAACACCAGCGCAGAGTTTAGTGAAACTGTTTTGTATGCGCGGCACAACTTCTGGACGAAGCCACGCTGTGTATTGTTGAGCACTTTTTGTATGCCGAGCTTTTTTGTTGCCGGAGCCCACACGCTAGATGCGTACATCACTATCGGCTCTACCACTGCTGTGTAGATTGTTCGCACGACTTGAGGATGGAGACCCCAGCTGATCCTGGCGGCTCTTGATAGTTGCTTGTATATGTTTTGAGCTTTCTTACATACTTTGATTGCATGTTGATTAAATGTAAGCTTTTCATCTATCAAAAGCCCCAAGACCATGATTTCCTTTGACATGACAATGTCAATCCCGCCCATCGTCAGGCGTGGGGCGTCAAATTTCAGCTTCCTCGTCACCACCATCGCGTTTGTTTTGTGTGGTGCGAACTTCAGCTTGTTTTTGACGCCCCACTCCTGGACACGGGCGAGCGCGGCATTGGCATGTCCCTGGACCTCAGAGCCGGTGTCTCCATCAAAAACTAGAACGACGTCATCCGCAAACGCCTGACAGTAATACCCGTTTTCCTGTAGTTCCTTGAGGAGAGGGTCTATGAGCAAGTTCCATAGTAGTGGACCACCGATCGATCCCTGCACGCATCCTTTTTCAGTGGTTTTTAGGAACTCCTCACCTGCATACCTAACTCGGACCCTCCTCTCCTCCAGATAACTATCCATCAGCCTTCTGATGTTTATCGGGCATCCTTCCTCAGCCAGTCGGATTCTTATAGCGGGCCACCAAGCGCTGTCAAAAGCGCCCTCTATGTCCAGGGAGACCACAGTCGTGACCTTCTTCTGATGAAGTTTGTCACGAATGCGTCCCACCAGGTCATACAGGGCGTCTTCAGTGCTTTTTTGGGGCATGAATCCGTACTGGCGAGTACTGAGCCTAGGAATAATGTGCCATTTTATCCTATTAACCACCAGCTTTTCTAGGACCTTTCCCAGGACCGGAAGTAGGCCAATCGGTCGGTATGACTTGGGACATTGGTAGTTCTTTTTACCCGGTTTTCTGAGTGCTACAACTGTGGCTTCCTTCCACGGTCCTGGGAAAAGTCCTAGTTCAAGGCATTTATTCGCGATGGATCTAAAGGTTTCCGGTCTATTTCTTATAGCTTGGAAGCAAATGTCTGGCGCTAGACCGTCCGATCCAGGGGCCTTTTTTGGGTTGAAGCTTTCTGCCGCTGTTAAAACTTCATCTAGAGTAAACGGTGGGTCATGCTTCTCACCATGTCCCGGGCCGTTTACTTTGTCAGCTAATTCCCTAGTGCTTTTGTGGTTCGCGTCATCTTGCTCGGCTCTATCCTCAGGATAGAAGGTATCCGCGAGCAATTTCGCGGATTGCTTGGGACTTAGCTGTTTACCCTCTTTTTCCAGCGGCAGGTCTTCTTGTCTGTTTATTGTTCTTTTTATGACTCTGTAAATCCCGTCCCACATCCCCTCCCTATCTTGTTTCCCACAGAAATCCCTCCAACTATCTATTTGCGCCTGTTTTACCCTTAATTCGTATTCTTCTTTTGTTTTCAGGTACTCCCGGATGACTTTCTCCCTTCGGACTGGCGCTGCGCAGCGGATTCTTCTCTTCTTCGTGAGGACCTCCTTCTTCAGGCGAGCGAGCTCCTCCGACCACCATGGCAAGGTAAGTTTAACGTTTTCTTTTTTCTTTGGGATAGCTTGGTTGCATGCTTTGCAAATCGAGTCGATGTATCGTTCTGTCGTCTCTTCAAGTCGTCTTTTTTCCGTAATTTTGTCTATTTTGTCGCTGTCGATGTCATTGTCTTGGTGTAATTGGGTCAGTTTCTCATGAAACTGGGCCCAATTCGCCTTTTTAGTATTGTAGAGTCTTGTCGTTCGTTTTACATGCATGCCCTTCGCTTCCTTTAGATTTAGTCTGAAAGTTATTGCGTTGTGGTCGGAGTTCAGCAGTTGCTCGTCCACCTTCCAGTCCTCGACGTGTCCGAGAAGATCCAGTGAGCAGGCTGTTATGTCGACGAAGCTGGAGTACCTTTTCCCCCCCCTGACGGTGTCGAAAGTTGGTATGTCGCCTGTGTTCAGGATCTGCATTTCTAGGTCTTCCAGGGTACCGGCCAGGTCTGTTCCTCTCTGATCAATAACCTCGGAGCCCCACCAGGTGTTGTGTGCGTTGCTGTCTCCCCCAACGATGACCTTTGTAGTGTTTATGGTGCGTTTTAACTTTTCTAGGTGATCTAGGTATGGCTGGTACGGCGCGCCGGAACCTTCGGGCTCGAAGTAGAAAGAGACTGCTAGTAACTCCCAGGCACTAGTTCTTAATTTTACTGCGACTATGTTGGGCGTAGTCCATTGCGGGAGCAGGATGACATCAAGGTCATTGTCGAAAACGACAATGGCCGCCTTGACTCTTCTGTCATCTTGTCCCGCGTACTGGAAGACTCTAGTGCCTTGGTTCTGCCTCATTCTGCTCCCCGCCCCTACGTAAGGTTCCTGGATCAGCGCCATTGCTACCTTCTTTTTTGCAGCTTCCAGCATCATCTCCTGTGTGGTCAGCTGTCTTCGTTGGAGGTTTGCTTGCAACACCCGGTAGGCTTTGGGAGGGTTAGGAGTCATTTGTGCCAATGGGACCACTTTAGCAATACGCCGTTGTAGCTCGTGCCAGTGCGTCCCATTTTCTCCTGACCGGGCACTCCTGACTGAAAGCGTTATGCTCTCTGCTTTCCAGCTTGGAGCATAAATTATTTTAGTGTCGTAAACCACAGACAAAGATATCGTTCTTCGGGGAGAACAGGTACGGCGGCTGATTCGGCCGAGGATCACGATCACAAAAAGCGCAAATATAGTGGTTTCGACAGCTTTTTTTTATTGTACGACGGGGAAGCGCTTTGCCTTCATCTCATCCGGTAACAAGTTAAGATAAGGCCGAAGGTGGATGCGCACTTCACCCGGAATCCTCAACAAACTGAGGAACTGGCTATCTTACCTCTGAATGCTGGAATACAACATTTTTTTTTATGGTATTGTTTATGGCGACATAATTAGGTAAGATGGTGGTAGCTAGCCAGGCGGACTAAACAAAGTCCTACCACCAACCAAACCAAGCACAATTAGTGTAGTCCCCATGGGGATCGAACCCGGGACCTCTGGATCTGAAATCGGTGGGTTGAACCACTAGACCACAGAGGCGGTTAAAACACACAGAGCTTACCTATTTGAGCCTTTTGGGGTCGAGACAAGAGCCAAGGTCTCGGGTTTTTGATTGAGGCGATACGTGACCCAAGGGCTGGCTCTTATTTAAGCCAAAGAATTAGCATAGCTATTCAGTGAGGCAATGCAGCCAGTGTCTTGGGCACGCTTCCGTCTGGTACTGGTCTGGAACAGTTGAGTTTCATATAGGCCGTTTGTAACGGACCTTATGTAATCTAACTGATTCCTTTGTACATAGTTTATTTGTACCTACATTTTATTGAATGAATACTTGTTCATTCAATAAAATGTACACATTGATAATACAATTAAAACATTCACAAAAAAAGGTATGAACCTTGTGAAGTACCTATTGGAAACATTAACACACTAAATATTACCGTGCCGTGATCACGATTAGCAACATAGGTCAGAAGTCAACGTTTTTTTTCATGAAATGGGTCTGCAATCTTTTCACACTTCACAGAATACGAGACAACTTATTGCCTCATTCACTGTTATTACGTAACAGTTATGGTAATGCCCTGGCCAGCTTCGTGGTTAAGAGTTTAACCATTACAAATAGTAAAAAAAAGTTACAAGCTCGTCATTGGTGCAGACCCTAGACTGACCCCAGACTTCTGACCCTACCTCGTATCTCTTTGACGCTCGTTAAAACCTCATTTCAAATTTAATCGCCATGAATAAATATCTCAATTTCCGCAGCACAAAATGACCGTTTCAGCGAAACGTAAACTGATGATCTGATTCGCTGAAAACTGCCTCGTATAAACTTTACGACATCATTTAGGTACCAAACCTAATCTACTTTTATGAGACCTTGATAATACAGTCAAAACATTTTGACCTTTATTGTTTTAAATCTACCCCTATATTCACTATATCATAATCATCATTATATATATTATTTTGACCGCCTCTGTGGTCTAGTGGTTCAACCCACCGATTTCAGATCCAGAGGTCCCGGGTTCGATTCCCATGGGAAGTACAATATATTGTTGGTTTGGTTGGTGGTAGGACTTTTAAGTCCACCTGGCTAGCTACCACCATCTTACCTAATTGTGTCGCCATAATAACAATTCTTAAAAAAAATGTTGTGTTCCGGCATATAGAGGTAAGTTAGCCAGTTCCTCAGTTTGTTGAGGATTCCGGGTGAAGTGCGCCTCCACCTTCGGCCTTATCTTAACTTGTAACCAGGTGAGATGAAGGCCAAGTGCTGCCCTGTCGTACAATAAATAAAAAAGTATATGAATATATGCCTACCTTAATCGATGCCACAATTAGCAACCTGAGCAGCCTCCATCCATAATAAGTAGCCTATGGTATCTCTCGTGGCATAACTTAGCACCACAATATCTTTAAGAGGTAAGATAGTCATAGAGATATCATATCATAACACATTACGCTACAATGGCTTAGAGGCTCTTGGTGAAATTGAGCATGTTTTTTACGACGAGGAAGAGCTTAGCTGTCACACCTGATTTTTAGGCTATAATAAGAAGATGGAAGCGTACTTCACCTGGAATCTTTAACAGTCTCAGGAGCTATTTTGCCTCTAAATACCGGAACACAACAATTTAGAATTATTATAATGGCGAACGACTTAGGTAAGATGGTGGTAGCTAGCCAGGCGGAGTTAAACAAAGTCCTACCACCAACCAAATGAATGCAAACTTACCTAGTTTGTATGGAAAATATTGGCCAGAGTGTCGAGCCATGTAGGACATAGTTGTTTACAGGGGGGCTGAGACAAATTCATTTTTTTAACGACATTATTAAAATGTGTGGATTAGACATCAGCATCAGAAATAAGTTTAGTCATTTTCTTGGGTACATAAACAGTCAGAAACTTAAACAAAATATTACATGACCTACTTATTTAAACAGTCGAGGCTTAGAGGACATGTCTCCAGGCAATTTTGGGGATACAGCAAGTCAGGGTTCCACAAACTTCTGTTGGCAAAAAGCCCAGGGCGACGGAACTTTGAATATTATTTTGTGCTACGAACTTGTACCTTCTTTTGAGTTACGAATTATTAATAATGTAATCTCTCCGTTATGTAGCTATTCTCGGGCGCAATGTTTAATTCGCGACCAAAGAGATTGTACAGTGGGGAGATTTACTGGTGCGTTGGTGTTAAGGTACCTAGATGGTGGTGCCGATCTCTTGGTAGAATCCCTTAGTTGCCTTTAACGAGATTAACAGGAGCATTGGGAGGGGTCCTTATTACTTACTGCAACAGCCGCGACCCACGCAATGCCGCCGCCGCAAATTCTGTTCACACTGTCACTTTAACAGATTCTGGACACAAGCGACGATTTGCTTCTCAAACGTTGAAGGAAAACAAATATAGTTATTTTGAATTTATTATGCTCTAGTGAATTGTTTTTTTTTGTCGTACGACGGGGAGGTTCTTGGCCTTCATCTCATCTGATTTTTCAAGCTATGATAAGGCAACGTGGAAGCGCATTTCACCCGGAATCATCAATAAACTGAGGAACTGGCTATCTTACCTCTAAATGCCGGAATACAACAATTCAAGAATTGTTATTATGGCGACATAATTAGGTAAGATGGTGGTAGCTAGCCAAGCGGACTATTAAACCAAGCACAATATTGTAATGCCCCTGGGGATCGAATCCGGGACCTCTGGATCTGAAATCGGTGGGCTGAACCACTAGACCACAGAGGCGGGTAAAAGTGATCTTCTTCCTCAAATCAGACGCCCAGTGGTTGGCGGTTCAGGTGGTTCCTTAGCTTTAGATACGCGCGATTTATATTTTCTAGAATAAGTAATTTCGAACCGCATTGGGAATTGATATAAGTTGAAAATCTATTTATTCGTTCTATAACCAACAACCAACGACAACAAGCCTAGTAGCTCTGCCCTCTGCGCTGTAGGTTGTGGGTTCGATTCCCATCCAGGACAAATATTTGTGTGATGAATATTGATGTTTGTTCTATGTTTGGCTATGTTTTATGTGTTAATTTTTAAATGTACGAAAATTATGTGTCACAAAAAAAATATTATAAGTAGGTAATATTCCCGTAATCTTAGTTTGTAAAATGAATGTTCTGTAATATTTATTTTAAACCCTTGGGATCAACCCTAAGTATTGTCACAGATGTTACATTACTCGGTGACCTGCAGGCCTATTACCTAACTCTGTTTCATTTGGGTTTCAATGGGTTTCAATTAAAATGCCTGCATTTCTGATTGAAACCGATTGAAACCCAAATGAAACAGAGTTACGTAATAGGCCTGCTGATCCCAAAGCTGGCTATTTTCAGGTTTCTATTCGCGAATGGGTTGCCTTTTAGCGGCGCGGTGTCCGATTCAATTACCGCGGGCCGGCACTCAGGCCGTTCGGGAAAGCTCACGGTGTTGTACATATGCTGTTGTTGTTTCCTATCCACTGATCAAAATGTGATCCTGAAGCCATCCATGCTTGTATGTTACCTTTCCACGACTAAACGGCAAGACAGATTTTAATGAAAATTTAATTGAATATGGTGAATGCCATGGGGAGCAACATAGGCTACTTCATATCCAGACATTCCATAAGTGTGAGTCTTTTCTAAGTGTCATTTCAAAAACGTTTTAAATTCCTACTGATTTATTATGTTAGAAATAAAAATCCAATTATACATTATTTATGTAGACTTAAAAGGAATATTGATGCCCTCTGCTGAGTGCTTCTGCCACAAATTCACCATCATCATCATCATCAACCACACCAATGAACCAATAAATAAATGTACAATGAACCAATGTGTCATAGGTATCATCTTTCTTGCTTAATTCAAGGTGATTTTTTTTTTAACATTACATTTAACAAACGATAATACGTCTCATCACTTCTTTCTTGCTAATTATTGTCATTAACTGCATATTGTAGGTAGGTACTGTTTGGTTGATGGTAAGGCTTTGTTTAAGTCCACCTGGCTAGCTTCTACAATCTTGCCTAATTCTATTGCCATAACAACAATTATAAACACTGACTCATTTGTTTCCAATAAACAAGTGAGGGTAGTTGGAGAAACTACCTCACAACTACGACGACAGTAGCAGCGAGTACTTTAGTCTACCCGTGACCGTTGTAACACGCTCGAAACTGTCGGGAATGTAAAAGGTACGCGATGAAAACCCGTTTTTGTTATTAATTATGTATATACTAATTATGGGTATTCAGTTGGTAAGTCCGTCTGATTAAAAAAAAACCGTTTTAAAAACGAACGCTGGCAGCTTGTTCCAAATGTTTCAATCAAATGAATAAGATTGATATTAAGTTCCAGTTCTTCAGACTGTTGAGGATTCCGGGTGAAGTGCGCTTCCACCTTCGGTCTTATCTTTGTACCTACTACAATTTAATCGTTTAGTTATATGATGTGAAGTGTGCTATTTTATTTTAATAAATGTTATCTATCTATCTAATAGGAGTGTTTGTGTGTATTTGTCTACATCATCTAGGTGTGTGTGTTTCAGTACCTAATTTGAAAATTAGTCCCGACTCGGTATCAAAGCCCGCTGTACCAACACAAACGGTCCCAAGAATCGGCAAGAATATAAACACATTTATGCTAGAGAAATGATAGACAGGTCATATTCAGAATATTCGATGATGTAATACATAGGTATAATTTATTTTATTGTCTTAAACTATTTTTTTTTATTTTCACATTAATTTAATTTAATTTATTACGAAATTGTTTAATAAATATAAATATAAATAGGTAAATATTAAAGGACATTCATTTTACACAGCGCCATTTTAGCCCCAAACTAAGCATAGCTTGTAATATGGGAACTAAATTACGGATAGAATACTTAAATACTTTTTGTAAATACATACGTACTATATGATACAACACCCAAACACAGAACAAACATCTACATTCATCACACAAATGTTTGTCCTGGGTGGGAATCGAACCCACAGCCTACAGCGCAGAAGGCAGAGCTACTACCAACTGAGCTATCAGGCTTGTTGTATTATCTAACGCAAACGTAATACATAAATTGATGACAAATTATTATAGTTTAGATATCTATATCCACATTATTTCAGTATAGATATACCTACAGGTACCTCATCTAAAACAGTAATAATCCCAGAGCTGTCCCGGGCGCTAAGAAATATCTCCCTCAAAGGTATCTTATTTTCCTCAACCTCCCTAAACGAAACCGATCTGCAGTTACTGAGTTAGAACCCAAAGGGACCCACGAACCTTCGGGTCTATTGCTTTTAAGAAAGTTATCTTAATTATGATCTCGCCTAACTCACATAGATAGGTTGGGCGCTAGTTTTTCGCTGGCAGGAAATAATTAGGTTGACATTGTTCAATGGGTAAAATGTCTGTCTGCATTCTAAAAGTTACCTAAGATTCCTACCAATTCCTTATCCTCGACCGTGACATAAGGAAATAATTTATTTCAAACTTATCTCTGAAATCAGTTTCATTGGCTGAAACCTCAAAGTTACCAAATTTCATCCAAGGCTACCTAATCAAGTATCCAACTTGTCAAGTTTTCCATTGACTCCATCGGTAACTTAGTTTATAACTTATTCGTTCAAAAACCGTCGAAAATTACTTCAAGTTCGCCGTCAACTACCTTTACAATGGGAACCCATACAAAGAGCCCAGTATTGGGATAAGACAGGCTGCTCGTGATGATGATGATGATGATAATGACGACGATAACGATCATAAGAGGTACGGGTAAGGACCGTTCGAAGACGTCCTCAACCTATAGACGGACAGTTGACAGCCGGGACAGGTATCTATCAACGTCAGTTCTAAGAAGTCATTGTGACAGTTGTGCTGAAAAAACTCTCATTAATAATTATATCCCGACCAACACGACAACATTGAGATTCAAGTACCAATCAAACTTCAAGTTTTCTCTTCTGTCGGCACTCCCGGAGTGCCAATGTTTTTTTTTTTAACGACGGTGAGTTGCTTACCCTTTATCTAACCGGATTTTCATATTATGATAAGACTGAAGGTGGAAACGCAGTTTACCCGGAATCCCTAACAAACTGGGGAACTGTTCCTCAGTTTGTTGAGGACTTTTGTTGAGGTTTGTTGAGGTCAGGTGAAGAAGATGGTAAAGCAACTCCCTGTCGCAAAAACAAATAAATTGTAAGACACATAGCTACTATAAGCAAACCCATTTGCAGTCTCAGAGTGTTTTTTGTTTCATGTCGGAAAAGTTGAATTTCGTAGATTTATTTTTCTTTTTCCTTGGCGCCAAAATCAATCAGTAAATGTTTTAAGCCCAAGGGATCTTACCAAATGGGCAGCAGTGCTTTTGTGTGACTTACACATTTTCAGAACGAAGTGCAACGATCGTGGCATGTGAACGGCCATCTGTGTTCCGGCATTACTGACAGCTACTGTCTATCTTACCTCTAAATGCCAGAACTGCTGCCCATCAGAACACAACAATTTAAGTATTGTTATGGCGACAGACATAACTAAGATGGTGACAGCAAAAGCAAGCCAGGTGGACCTAAACAAAGTCCTACCACTGACCAAACCAAGCACAATATATACTCCATTGGGGGATCGAACTCGGGACCTCTGAATCTGACACCGGTGAGCGAACCACTACACCACAGAGGCGCTCTCCCACTCGCACTCCTCTGCTGTCATCCTTCAAATTGTTTTGGTTGTGTGACTCTTTCCCGCTCATACCCCATCATAAAAGTTTCATTTGGGCTCCAACTTTACATTGTCATGCCCGGACAAACAGACCAACACTCCAAATTCCGTGAATGTCAAACAAACAACGGCAAAATGTTTTCAATTATAGATTTCCATGTTTGACACTCAAACTCAGAACTTGGATTGTATTGCTAATACAGGTTGACCATTTTCTATAGAGACCACTATATTTACGCCTTTTGTGATTCTCGGCCGAATCAGCCGCCGCACCGGCCCTATAAATAATCACGGAACAGACTATTCGGCTCGAGAACTGCTGGAACCTTGACACTAGTAAAAGCTCGACGGATAATGTCTGATTATAGTTTAGTAATCAGAGCCTAGGATGTCTAGTTTGAGCTGTGCGTTGATGTTATCTACACAATAATTTTATTTGTTTAACGTTTAGATTTATTTTGCCAGCGAATCAATATATCAATAAGCTATTTTGTAGCAGACTGTACAAGAGATTTACTTAGTTTGAGTTTAAGCTGATTGTACTTGGCACTTCGTATCGTACACTCACGATCGAAATATTGATGCTGTTTACTTTACAACCGAAGCAGATGTTTGCTTTAACTTGTTCTCAAGTGTACAGTTTTGTGAAAGGTTTTTGTTTGCGAGGACACGTTTTCTTCTTGAAATTTTCAGACAATATGTGCTTAATGCCGAATTACCAAACGCGTAACTTTTAAAAATGCTAAAATATATATAATTATGTAGATGGTTATTTTTTTACGGGGAAGCGTCTGACTACGTGTGGCGATCATCTCACCTGTAGTAAAGTTATGAAGAAGGAGGGGATGAAAGCGCACTGCCCCGGAATCCTCAACAGACTGAAGAACTGGTTATATACCTAGTTATTGGATTTTTGCTCTTTGCCCTCCTTATAAGCTTCAACCTTTCGACAAGCCTCATAGCTCAGTTGGTAGTAACTCTGCCTTCGGCGCTGTAGGCTGTGGGTTCGATTCCCACCCAGGACAAACATTTGTGTGATGAATATAGATGTTTGTTCTGTGTTTGGGTGTTGTATCATATAGTACGTATGTATTTACAAAAAGTATTTAATTATTTTATCCGTAATCTAGTTCCCATATTACAAGCTATGCTTAGTTTGGGGCTAGATGGCGCTGTGTAAAATTAATGTCCTGTAATATTTATTTATTCATTTAACCTTTTGATTCACGCGCTGGAATAACTAAACACACAAAAAACCAGCCACTTGCGAGTCAGATCCACAGACCGAGGGTTCCAAATTACGATCTACATAGAAAATATGTTCTTTTGCATTTCGTTCTGGAACCTAAGTTCAGGTCTAGGTATCTCACACTTGGCTTAGTTTAGTTTTGAGATACTCTGATGATAAACTTCAATCTACACACACACTACAATCACATCGAGATTTTTGTGATCAATGAAGTCTTCAATTCTAATAAATTCAAGATCGCTTATATTTATCATTATTTTTATTATTATTGTTTAACATTTGATTTATTTTGACGGTTTCATTGCATATTTAGCTCTTAAAAGGTGAAACAGAAGGGTTAATAATATAATATTTCTACGGACACTCGTCGGAACCCTAAAATGAGCTAAGTTAGGTAAAATAAGATAATATTTGAGCAGTAAAAAAGGTTATCGTTGTTATTTGACATATCATAAAATAATCACTAGACTTAAGAAATAAACTTTATACATTGCTCATTTAATCGCTGAAGAAGTAATATCTTATTTCCTAAGAATGTACAAGTCTGTTTTCATTATATATATAGTGTGCTTGGCTATACATGGTGAGTATTAGAAAATCCAATCATACAGTTTATACTGATCAGTTGCTGTCAAGTATTTCAAAGTTAGTTCGTAGTGTTTTAAATATAATGAGACCCAGTGACTGGGCTATTATGGGCGGCACAACAGAATATCAGCGCTGACCTGTGTCGCAGTGAGGCGTAATGCTAAGTTTATGTGTATGTATTTCAGTATTTTTTTATTTCATAAACAATCATCAAAATCGTGTTTGAAAAATATATAGGTACCTAATACAAATAATAATTATTACAAATGTATATATGTAATATATATTAATTATTACTTATTACATTATATATGTATTTAATGTAATAATGACACAAAATAAAAAAAATATTCATAATATTATATATATTATTATATGTGCTATTTATTGTCAGGAAATACATGTTTATGCTATGTCAATGTCTAAAACATGTTTGAGGACTTTGGGGCAAACAAGTACAAACATTTAAACTTTGTAAGCAACGCACTTTGCGGGAAGTCATTACTGAACCCGTTGCATTTGCGGTCTAGTTTTTCGCCCACCGGTATGAGACCCAGAGGTTCCGGGTTCGATCCCTATGAGTAGTACACATTTTTGCTTGGCTTGTTTGGTGGTAGGACTTGTTTCAAGTCCACCTGATTAACTACGACCGTCTTACCTGAGTATATCGCCATAAAAACCTTATCATGATTTGGATCCAGGTGAGATGAAGGCCAAGCGCTTCCCCGTCGCAAAATAATAACAACAAAAATACCTTTCATTAAAAGTACTTGGCCGTCACTAGAAGCTAATTATAAGAGAAGGCATATCCGTTTCCGTCGAATAGTACGTAAAGCCGGTACGTATTTCCGGTCTCAGTGGTGACACCTGGCGGCCGGGCGCCTCTTTTAGTTTCGTAAATCTGTGAGCGCCATTTTTAGTTCATTGACGTTTCGTTTTCCGTCGAAGCAACTTGTGCGCAGCTTCTCAGGCTCTACGCCGTTGCTTAAATAAAACAAATTCAAAAGAATATTCAGCGCTAGAAAATGACTAAGTTTTGTGGGCGAATGTTTTTAAAAGTGATACAGGGAATAATGTAAGTCTCTTGATACTACACACTACCCTCGTTATCATATTTCAATTTAAGAATTTCTATCTCAGGGGATCTACCATAATTGTTTGGTTATGAACACCAGTATTTGGTATTGCATACACCTTTTTCGAAACCCGCATTTACTTATCAAAATATAAAAAAAGTCTTCACTAATGCTCATCTGAGCAGACCCATGTGTGTCGGCGGGTGAATCAGCACCGCACGGCACTGTCGAAACCGCCGTAGTAAAAAGTATAGCGCTTGGCGTACTGACCCTACACTGAGATAACTAATTGAGAATATGCAATATTGCAAGATTAAATCGCAAATCAATCTGTTATGATATGAGGTAAGTGGGGAATTATATGAACAATATTATTATGTCTCTGCCCTGTCGGGTTAATGAAAAACCGTTCACAATTTCACATAAATATACCTACGACAAAATTAACCTTAAAATGTTGCTGATGACTCTTCCGAAAACTCTCGAAGTGATTAGTGCCATCATCAATACTTCGTTGTCCGGTTCTATCTTCCCCGACGCGTGGAAGACAGCCTCTGTCCTCCCTTTACCAAAGGTACCTGAGCCTGCTGTAATGAAAGATCTGCGACCAATCAGCATTCTGCCTTGTTTATCAAAAATACTAGAGAAAATTGTTTGTAATCAACTGACTGGATTTCTTGAGAAAAATGGAATGCTGCCCGAGGTTCAGTCCGGTTTTAGGAAGGGACGTAGCACTGCCACTGCCCTGTTAGATGTTACCGACAACATCATCGGTGCGCAGGATAAAGGGATGGTAACACTGCTGGTGCTGCTCGATTTTTCACGAGCCTTTGACGCGCTTAATATTTCTTTATTATTGTCAAAACTAAGCTACTATGGTATCAGTAATAGCGCTGTCAAGTGGTTCGATAGTTATTTGAACGGTCGTCGTCAGTACGTTAAGTTAGCTAACTCTAAAGGAACCTTCTCTTTTTCTGACGAAGTCCCGGTTGTGAGAGGTGTGCCTCAAGGCTCTATTTTAGGTCCATTGTTGTTCATTGTCTACTCAGCGGATATAGCAAAATGCATTGTAAACTGTAAGTTTCACATCTACGCAGACGATGTACAACTATACATCTCTTTCAAGCCTGACGACGCACTCTCGGCGATTCAAAGATTAAATGATGATCTGGCCAGAATTGCTGACTGGTCACGCCGGAACAGCTTGGTTCTAAATCCCACAAAAACTAAATACATGGCTATTGGTACCAAGCATCGTCTAAATAATCTTAGTCTACCGATCACCATCTCGTTAATGGGAGAGCCTATAGAGCAAGTATTTGAGGCACGTAACTTAGGTCTTTACATGGATGCTAATTTAAGGTTCGAGAAACATATTGCGAATTCGATACAATCATGTTTTTATAAACTAAAGGTCCTTTATAACATTAGGCCTTTTTTAAGTGAAGAACTTCGCATTCAGTTAGTCGAGTCACTTGTACTCTCCAGACTGAACTATTTAGACACTGTTACTGGTCCTCGACTACTAAGTCGAACTCAGCGTCTTATTCAGAGAGTGCAAAACGCCTGCGCCAGATTTTGTTTCAAAATACCACCTAGGAGTCATGTGACTCCCTTCTTGAATCGTCATTCTATTCTTAGAATGAAAGCGCGACAGAAGTTACACCTTGCGTGTCTGCTCTTTGGCGTGATCAAGCATGCCACTCCTATGTACTTGTATGAGAAGCTAACGTGGGTTGCTAATTCCAGATCTCTGCGTAAATGCTCGAAGCAGCTATCGACACAGCATCACCGGTCGGCGGCCTTTAGAGGCAGTTTTCGATACGCTGCTTCAAAATGCTGGAATAACATTCCACCGCCTATTAGAGATCTCCAGGGCATTGTCAGTTTCAGGTTTCAAATTAAGAAGTTTCTGATTGACAATCAGAAAGCTTGTGAAGACCTTAGAAGCGAGGTATCTCTCCTCTAAAGATTACACCCATACCATTTCCTTGTTTAATTGTCACTAAGTACTTTTAGCATGTGTTATGTTATTTTACCCATATACCTACACCATTTTTATACCATTAAGTTAACTATAAAAAATTGTTTTGTTTTTTTGTCTCTATGTATTTTCTTTATTTGTAAAGGTTACAAGTTTTAATTTAAATAAAATATAAGTTTATATTCTATAAGGTTAAGAATCTTTATTTTGCTTCTTTTGAATCATGTTTTATAGTTACCTATTTATCTATCTTGTTAATTGTTAGTATTTGTTGTGTTATTTGTTTGTATAATTTTAATGTAAGTAAGTGTGTTCTCGTTCGCGATGCATTCAACTGGTTTCGACGGAAGACCAGCGTTGTGTTATAATTTATATTACAACACAGCATATTGCTGAGTCGAACGCCAATTTGATGCATTTCTATGCCTCAAATAAATGAATTTTCTTTCTTTCTTTCTTTCCTATGGGTATTCTAATATGCCCATGGATTCAAATCGAAAGACTACTTAAAGCTTCGTTACGGTACTTTAATGGTTTTTTATTAATGCTACTTGATGACCAACGCTGTAGTCATCATCAGTCGAAACATTATTCTGATACATATTCAGAATTAGTTTTATTTTATTCTTCAGGTTTCATAGACATGGAGAAAAACAAAAAGGTAAAAATATATGGCACCTTACGTCAGTGCAATTATGTATACATCTACTACATCGCTTTGAAAAATTCTTATATAGCTGATTATACCAAGTGTGAGCTAAAATAAAAAGAAACCCTCAAAAATGTTTGCTATGATTCACAAACGAACAAACAAGGGGTCCTAAAAGTAGCGCCTCAATCACAGAGTTTCGTACTTGTACCTGTCCTCCATAAAGTACCTATGTGTGTATACTGGCTACCTCATATTTCTGGTACCAACACCAAAATGTTAACATGTATTTTAGTCAATCTTTATGTGCTTGTGCTAAACGATTATTTAGTGACGAAACCTTTAATTGTTTCATAATTGTTTGTTAGTCAACCTATCTTGAAATGTTTAAATATGAAAGTCTCACGGGCACATTCTTTGTCTTGTTTGAATGAGTAATGAGATAAATAACAATTACAGACGACAATGTTTAGACAACTTCAGCGTTGGAAAGGCTCTTTAATCAGCTGATCCTGATATGATATAATAAATTTTATTGATTTTGATTTGTAAACCTTCAGAAATAACTAATTTACCTTAACATCTACGAGGATACCACCGTCTAAAGTCAAGCTAAAATCATGCAACACCGAACAAAATTGTACTAGCCCGTAGAATAAATTTATTATTTACGCCTCAGAGGATGTGTGTTAGAATGTATGGCCTAACTAATGTCAATAACGTTGACACAACAAGCAATAACCCCATAAATGCTTTACTCGTGTTTTAAACGATTTATTTTATCTCACTTGAAATGACTACTGTTCAGTCATTTCAAGTGAGATAAAATAAACCTACTTATTATGATAATAAATTTGTCTTCAAATCGATTGCTCAAACTCAAAGGTTTCACAACTACCTTTTTGAGATGTTTGTACTCTGTTGTAGGTTTCTAATTTCAGTTTCAATACAGTAATTGAACAAGCCTCGTGTCGTACTGCGAGTTTACACGCTGCTCAGGCAGATGCATCTTTGACAAACACTACTTACAATAGATCCTGATCTAAACATCACGATCATGATGTTGGTACATCATGGACCAATTATTGTATTTGGTTTGGCCAATATTTGTTCATAACTTATAGTAGTTGTTTCAAATGCTAGTTGGCCTAACCAATCCCTTTTGCTGTGGGTATTTTTGAAACTACTTGCTACTATGCTACTAAAAGATGTAGGTTCGGCGGCTAAATAATGTTAATAATTTGTATGCCTAACAGCTGATTCATTACAGTTTGACCAAAAACTTAAACCTAATTCTTGCACCGTTGAGTGATATGCCCTGTTGTCTATAAGCTAGCTGGAAAATCATCTTCTAGCTTAGGCTAGAATTAGTTAGGTAGAACTCCCTTAGGGGTCCAGACAAAATTCTCAATAGGATAGTAGCCTTTGATATTACATTCAAAAGTTTTTCAGGTTCAAAATAATGAACAATACCATACAGAATGTTCTGATAATTATATGTATTAAATCTAACAATGCAACCCAAATGTTAAATTATTATTGATAATATGATATATTGAACTCATTCAATGAAATATAAATATTTCTTGAATAGTTTTCAAGTGCTTATAATTAATTTCTCGATGGTTTAATATGATTGATATATAAATACTTTTGTCCATTCCAGTATTCGTCATTCATTATTATGAATGATATTAAAAAGTTACCATACGACTAGTATGGTGTTCAAATAGGTATATTTAGTAATTTTTTAGCTATAATGCAGCTAAGCTTTTCTATATTACGTTTACCTAGTTAATAATGACTTCACTTTGGCGCTAAATTAACTTCTCTCATAAGTGGCGACACCAGGCGATAACAAACGGATCTTATTATAATTAACTTCCAGTGACGGTCAAGTACCTTTAATAGCAGCGTTTTACCTAAAAAAACGCATATTAAAATTCTTACCTCACTGGAAGCTAATAAGCTTTTATCGCTGCCTGGTGTAACTAAGCCAACAAACTAAAAATGGCGCTCATAGATTTACGAAACTAAAAGAGGCGCGCGGCCGCCAGGTGTCACCACTGAGACCGGAAATACGTACCGGCTTTACGTACTATTCAACGGAAACGGATATTCTTAGATTAGAGCCTTCTCTTATAATTAGCTTCCAGTGAGGTAAGTATTTTAATATGCGTTTATTTCAGGTAAATCGCTGCTATTTAAGCCTCTAATTAGCTTCACTTTTAACAAAGAACTAGCAATAACATCTGCACTAGGAATGAAACGGCACAAACAATTATTAACCTGAAGAAGAAGGGTTTCAGTATAACCTTACGAATTAGGGCTCGCTAGTTTTGTTTAGACGTGTTTTTTATTCATAGAACGAGTCCCTCCTGGCCTTTCACCTTACTTCATTTCATTTGGTTTAGCTTTTCTTTGACAAATTTGATAAATTGTTCAGAGGAAAAGCCGGCATTTTGATTGAAACGAAAATTAAACAGATTTAGGTAATGGGCCAGCTGATGATCGAGGAGTGGGGTGGGGGGCGGGGGGATAGTGAAGGGGATAGATTATAACAAGATGCTAACTGTTTTAAACTTTACAGCGTTGACACCAGCCGCTCCTAACGACGTGATCGGCTGTAGCCACTCATGTCCAGACTGCAGCTCCATTGATTCAGTGACGAATGCCACAGCGCAGCTGGGAATAGAACAGACGATAGAGAAAGTAGTCACACGAGCTATCGACGCTGCAGTAGCCAAGCTGGAGCGAACACTAAAACAACAGACTGTAGCCATAGGGGACATCAAAGCCGACGTCAGTCAAATCGTCCGATTCGCTGTGGACGATGCCATTAGACCCTTGGAGGAAAACCTACAAGAACAGGCTCTAGCCATAAAGAGCGTCGCTAAACTGAGTATGCGCTGTGGCGACGATTCTGGTAATTTCTCACGTATAGCTTTATTTATTCAATCGTATGAATTATGTAAGGCGTAAGGATAACAAATAATAATTCTAGAAGTTAATAGCTATTACAAGCGTAGCAACGTCATCCCTGTCATCACAACATGTGCATCCCTATTCACTTCAAAAGGAAACCCTGAAAGTGTATTACTAGGATTTCTGGCTCGGGCTGTACTTTGATTGTCAGTCAGTCATTTATTTGCAGAATCTTTTTCCTAGAAATAAAATGTCTATGAACTTTCTTCTTGAAGTCATTAGGGTCGTAAAACAGACCCCCCACCCTGCCCCCTACATGTGGGGCACGTTTTTGATTACCTTGATACTGTTTTCAAACAGACTACTCTCTGAACTGCGACATCGGTACTATTTGATGTTGCATCCTGTTCTTTATGATTGTAGATGCTTGTTCTGTGTATATTTACAAAAAGTATTAACCAATAAGTATGCTTTATGTAACCCAGTTTCCATATAACAAGATTTGATGAGTTTGGGGTTTAGATGGCGTTGTGTGAAATGTGAAATAACATACCAATGTCCTGTTAATTTTTTTCGTGTGATTAGATTCTAAGTAATGCGTAAACATATTGTAGGCTATACATACTACCCTACGGTAGATACCTGCTACAAGATGCACACGGAGGCTGCGTGGTGGCCGGTAGCTAACTCCACCTGTCTTATGGAAGGCGGACGTCTTGCTATCATCAACAGCGACGAGGAGGCGCAGCTCCTCAGTCTCTCGTTGCGGTCCAGAGGCTGGTGGTGTGCCATTATCGGAAACTATCGAGACTCGCAAGGTGTTTGGAAAACCAGCGACGGTAAGTGGGAGCTACTTAAATCACGTCAAATGGTGATTTTCATTTTTAACTAAATGTTTGTGCTGTATTTATTTTAATGTCAATTTGCATGTTAAGGATGCAATAATACCCGAAATAAAATTGAGTATAATCGTTTCTTGGCTCTTCACTATCGTAACATTCTGATGTTGATACCTTATAACATCATAACCTAAATTCCAGGGACGAACCTCACAGACTCCGGGTATAGTTCGTGGCATGTCGGCTACCCTAAACATGATGAAAGCAATAAGCAGAACTACGGCGGCGTGCGTTTTGATGGACAACTCATCAACCTGGATTGTTACAATAATTTCTACATCTGCGAACAAACACCCCAATGATTGTAAACTATACTATATAGTCATTCTGTGAATTAGATTTCAACGGTTGAGTTCAAGCGATCATAGTGTCTTCATATATTTAAGATAATAAACGCCTATATACTAGGTACAATTAAACTATCTATAAACATCGGTCAGTAGGATCAGTAGGAAGCAGTCCGGTTAACTAAAGCTCGTTACAACCGGTCTATACGTAAATCAATCGTTCCAAATCAGTATCAGATGGAAACGTGGCCATAACACTGGCTGCATTGCCACGCTGAAAAGCTTTGCTAATTTACAGATCTAAATAAGTGCCACCCCTTTGTTAACGTGGAGGGCACCGGCTCCTCATGGACCCAGGTCTCGACCCCAAAAGTCTCAATTACATAATATGCTACTTATATTAATAATAAGCGTTACTGACTCCACATATTTAAGTTCCTGCCGAACCAAACGCTCTAGAATCAGCGCGGCAGGCTATTTCAGAATGAATGCCACGAGAGTAAAACAAACAGCACAGCTGCATTCGTTAGCTGCACGTTCGAACACATGCCAACGACATCGTAAAAGGTTCTACACATGAAGTTTTACTTCGATATTGAACACTTTTTCATGCAGCTGTGTGTGACATAAAAATCTCGTGTAAAGTTATTTTATCCAACGGTGATCGCAAAATGAGGTTGATTCCCGAGTGGGACACTCCTTGTTCTATTGAGTGGAACTCATCGTACATCGGTATTCTGAGATGTTTTTAGTTTAATTACATATTTGCATTTGGAATGTAGTTTGGAATCATCAAACTTTCATCGAAATGGACGGCTGATTTACAAAATGTATTGTGACTTTCAGAAAGTTGATACAGCTAAACATGTACAAATTGAGGTTTAAAGTTGTAATTTAACCGCCTCTGTGATCTAGTGGTTCAACCCACCGGTTTCATATCCAGAGGTCCCGGGTTCGATCCCCAGGGGGTATTGTGATGGGTTTGGTTGGTGTTAGGGTTTTGTTTAAGTCCGCCTGGCTAGCTACCACCATCTTACCTAATTCTATCGCCATAATAGCAAGTCTTCAGTTTGTTGAGGATTCCGGGTGAAGTGCGCCTCTACCTTCAGCCTTATCTCAACTTGTTACCAGACGAGATGAAGGGCAAGCGCTTCTCCGTCGTACAATAAAAAAACATGTCATATAATTGTTAAGAATATTATTTTCTATTTACATATCAATCAGTTCATTAACCTCATTATTTTTATTAAAAGCTTGCGATACTTGTAGCGGCCACTATGTTTTATGACAACTTATTGTAGATAGCTGGCCCCATAACGTGGGTCAAGATTGTATCGGTCTGCAAAATTGGCATGTTTTCTATCGTGACAGACAGTTCTCTCGTCTGCCTCTGCGAGATGGCAAAATGGATCTTTTTATCGTTGAGTACCAAGCCGTTTGTTATAAACCACTGGGAGACCAGAACGCCAGTTTCATTTAGTTGATTACAGGACAGGACATTAATTTTACACAGCGCCATCTAGCCCCAAACTAAGCATAGCTTGTAATATGGGAACTAGATTACGGATATAATACTTAAATACTTTTGTAAATACATACGTACTATATGATACAACACCCAAACACAGAACAAACATCTATATTCATCACACAAATGTTTGTCCTGGGTGGGAATTGAACCCACAGCCTACAGCGCAGGAGGCAGAGCTACTACCAACTAAGCTATGAGGCTTGTGAGGCTTGAGCTATGATGCTCAAGTTGATCCAGTGACTGTGGAGTCTGAGAGAGCGGTCTGTGGGATTGTATGCTTTTTTTTGATAGCATACGCACATTCGGACGATTTGCGCACGGCGTGCCGCAGGCCGTTGCGGTGCCCGCGAACCTGACATTCATAGCGTCAGTTTTGCCTATACCTTTAACATTAATACTGGAAGGAGTGGAACTCTAGGTAAGCTGGTGGTCGAACGCTTGGCTACAACCAATATAAAAACGTAAATGTCCACCAAGCTTTGGAAAGTCAATCTCTGCCGATACGTAAGATGCATCCCGTTCTCCTTCCACTTAGCTATTTATACGTGATGCCGCCGCGCGCCGCCGCCAGCGCCCTCTACTTCATAACACTATTTTTTATTTATAAAATTTGAAAAGTGGAAATCCGTTGGAGAACAACCAAAAAAAAAGAAGACCAAAGTGCCTGCATAGCTTTCAGAATTAGCAAGTCGAAGTAGGCTGCATTTTTCCGTTATGTAGAGGTATTTTAATTTGCTTCTTAAAAATATCCTGCATTTTCCATATTTCGGAATGTTCTTCGTCTTTTTCTCTCATGGCGTATCAAGGCATGTTGTTGGTATGCATTTTCATATGCAGCTTTCCCGTTGAAACTTTTTGGAAAATCGTAGGGTTGCTGCATCGTGTTGTTGTATTTTCTTAATAGTTTTCAACGATACCAGAAGTACTCGTCTGCATTACTAGGTTAATAAAATAAATGGTTTTATAAATTCGTAACATCGCAGTCTTATTTAAACGGCATACAAATAGCACATGCTAAGCTCTTGCCACAAAATGGAGTGTTTTCATATCTCTACCTACTGTAGGTATATGAAATCCATATTTTTTACAGTATTTTTGGAGGGAAGCTGGACGATATTTTTAACGGATGATATATAATGATATTTTCACGCAGAGAAAAGGAAGAGTGTTATCCTTCTGAAAAAAAATACAATGCTACAAATTTAGTTCTCCATTTAGTTTGTAAATGAATTTGTTACGTCCCTAGAAGAGTACCTAGGCAACCCTAGGTATACATAAAAGAACCTGAATTTCAACTGAGCTCTAATTTGGTATTCCAAATTGTGTGCTGCGCTATTGTATAAAAAACAAAGGCAAAATATTACCGATAAAATCTTGAAGACTTTACTAACGTTTTCCTTCGTTGCAACGAAAGCAATTTTGTTTTAGAATAAAGGAAAACGTTAGTAAAGTGTTCAAGATTTTATCAGCATTAAAACCCATTAAATTTTCCCATTAAAATTGTTGGGTATTGGGTATTATTTAATTACGGTAGCTATTAGATGATTGTTGTACCGTCTCTATGAATTTGAGCAGTCAGTAAGTTTAAAGTTCTTAACTAAAAAAAAACCATTCAGATTAGATTTGTCTGTAACCGTGTACTTATCACTGAAATATCTCACTGAAACGTTAATTTAGTTCAAAACCCACATAAAAAAAGTGAAAAATTGAGGAGAAATGCTTTCTATAAGCTAGGGTATAGTTACTCTATAGACACTTCTCTAACTAGAACTGAAACATATGCTATTCAAGTGAAGAGACAAACAATTTAGAACCTATCTCTAAATTATTTATTTTGAAACGAAATAAAATTTAAGAGTTCATACATTTCAATTATTGTTTTTTTTTTCGCTAAATTAACGATTTTTAATTTGACCGTTTTGATTCACGTTTGAGAATAGTTAGAAATTTATATCGAATTGATGACCATAATATGTATATTAAAGACATATTTAGACAAGCCTCATAGCTCAGTTGGTAGTAACTCTGCCTTCGGCGCTGTAGGCTGTGGGTTCGATTCCCACCCAGGACAAACATTTGTGTGATGAATATAGATGTTTGTTCTGTGTTTGGGTGTTGTATCATATAGTACGTATGTATTTACAAAAAGTATTTAAGTATTTTATCCGTAATCTAGTTTCCATATTACAAGCTATGCTTAGTTTGGGGCTAGATGGCGCTGTGTAAAATGAATGTCCTGTAATATTTATTTATTTATTTATTAAATATATTTATTAAAAAAATATGCACAACTAAACCAGCTATGTACAAGATAAGTAGCCAGGCAGAGAGTATAAGCATAATACACTACCTTAACACAATTACAAACGGTCTAAACGTAACTCAACTATCTAGCATGGAAACGGAGGAAGTACCTACAGTATATTGCCACGATAAATAGCTATGTTAATTTGCTGACACAAATAAGAGAGCCAGCCTTTGGGTCACGTTTTGCCTCAAAAAACCCGAAAGGCACCGGCACCCACGAATCCGAGGTGTCGACCACAAAAGGCTCAAATAAGTAAGCTCTGTCGAGACCACTATATTTGCACTTTATTGATCTTCGGCCGAATCAGCCGCCGCACTGGCTGGTGTAACATAATACATAGATAGGTAGATATATTTTCATTAATTTTTATCACGGTGTAGCACCTCTACGAGCTGGCTCTACGGCGTAGCACATCTACAAAATTACTCAGCACGAACGATTTCCTGCCTAGAAATGATTTAATATTTATAATCTTAATAGTAGGCCAGGATTAAGGTTGTACTTGTGAGGTAATTGTGTGGTAGTATTACATTTCAAGTCATGCTTTAGTATGGAGTCAAGTGAAAAGTCAGCATTCGTACGAATACTATTTCGAAATTTGTGTACAGGTATTTTTGGAAACATGATTTTTTTTTTTTTTTATTGTACGGTGGGAAAGCACTTGGTCTTCATCTCACCTGGCCAACAATTTATGATAAGGCTTGAGGTGAAAGCGCACTTCACCCGGAATCTTCAACGGTCTGAGGAACTGGCTATCTTACCTCGAAATGCCGGAACGCAACAGTTTTAGGTTTACTTTATAATGAAACATTTTCAGGGTCAGCAACGCTCGAGTAATATGGAAAAGTCCATTGGCTACGTTGGATAGATCTCAAGGAGTCCCGGGGTGTAGTTATGGATTCAAACCATCGTAATGAGACATCTATGGGGTTGTATTTAAGGTGAAAGCTCCTATTTTTCGGTATAAATGTAATCAATACGATATAGTTATCGTATTGATTACTATCAGGGGCTAGTGCCCCTGATAGTAGATTTAAGTAGGTTTTGAGAGCGTTATTTGCAGTGGCTTAATTGCGATGGTTTGAAACAATAACTAGAGGCGCAGGGGACTTTTTCCATACACTCATAAAAATAGCATCACTATAATCATCAAAATGCGAAAAAATCCAAGTTGATAATATCTGACACTCATGGTATAAGTAGAAAACTAAAATAAGCCCAGGGGTGTCATATCCACGTACGTGAAAAGGCCGACATAAACTACGCTGTAAGGTTGGGGTGTTAAATTATGTATTGCTTAGACATGCTAGCAGTAAGTCCGACCCTTATTAATCTCGCGTCGTCCCATCACATCAATCAAGTTAGCGTTATAACTTCACATGATGGCCGTGATCTGCTGAAAAGCGGTGGGCGTCAAATGATGTTTTTTTTGCTACGTAACATTATTTTAAAAGACAATTTTAGCCTTCTTCTGATGTTGAATCGATGTACCTTGTTTGGATGACAAAACTATAATTTGGTATCTTGAGTTGAAATGGTGATGGAGCCACGAGATGGACACTATTCTTCCTAAATAAGAATCAATGAAAACTCACCTGCTACTATTATTATACTTGAACCTACTTGCTTAACAATTATTATTGCTAACTATGACAACTCCCCAATTGCAAATGCAATTTTTAGATTTTAAGAAAGACCCACAGAACTTCTAGTCCGACAGAAGACTTTCTCGGGGTTAGAAAATGAAGAAAATGACGTACTTAATGCATGCAAAGTATTGACGATGCATTCACCCTCTTTGTATGTGGGTCGTACGTTACTTGCTCAGATTATGGGTATCTATTTCATAGTCAGTTAACGATCACGTTAATTGCGCTCATAAACTTTCCGAGGCATTTACTGCTCTTGTATTGAAACCATTGGCCATTTTCTCACAGTTTTATGTAACTTTGCACGTAACATTTTTGAGCGAAATTTGAATTATTATGCCTTACCTATAACCGGCTCTTTAAAGAACGGGTTATAGGTAATTGTTCACACATATCCCGACAATACTAGTTACTACTTAGTTTGCCCTTAGTACGAAATAAACGAGTACTGAATAAATCATAATATAGACCGATCTCTTCCAAACGTCCTTTGGACAGTCAGGACTGATTCATGGTTTCCAAAATCAAATTGCTAAAAAAAAAAACTAATATGTGTGACAAATACACTTTACTAGTTCACTTCTACGTCATCAGAACATTTATTTTTAATGCTGGGCAGAGCCTCCTCAACACTAGATAGGTTTTGCTATTATTACCACGCCTGGCAGGTATATCGGCGATCGCAAAAAGGTTCTTAGAGAAAACACGGAAGTAAGCTGCTGCTCTTCCTCTGGTGCGGTTAGGGAAATCGCCGACTGCAGTTAGAGGGGTCGTTTTTATTATTTTTATTGTCGACGGGGAAGCGCTTGGCCTTCGTCTCTCCTGGTTAGGAACAAGTTGAGATTAGGCCGAAGGTGGAAGCACACTTCATTCGGAATCTTCAACCAAACTAAGTAACTGGCTATCTTACCTCTAAATGCCGGAACAGCCAGGCGGAATTAAACAAAGTCGTAACACCAACCAAACCATGCACAATATTTATACTCCCCCTGGGGATCGATCCCGGGACCTCTGGATCTGACTGTGGTTAAAATTGATGATAAGTTGCGATCGCCGACAAGATAAATGAAGGATATTAACATAGTTTACCGTGTGCCGCTTTTTCCGGTACACGGCTGTACCGGTGAGCTGAGAGAGGATTTGAATAAATTGTAATTTGTCAAACGGAAGCTTCCGACGAGCGCGCAGTTTTACATAGATAACATGTGTGTCTGTGTGTACAGGTGGAGGTGAGATGTTTGTTGGACTTAGGGGTAGTATCAAAATACACAAATTTTGCGGTCACTGTACGGAATGTGGGCTTACCGTCCCACGGGTGTCGTAAAAGGCGACTAACGAATAAAACGATCGTGTACAACAACATCTTTCAATTAATTGCCGATATGATACTAATAAATAAGTCCACCTGGCTGGCTACCACCATCTTAACTTATTCTGTCGCCGTAACAACAATTCCTTAATAGTTTAAATACTATATGATACAACACCCAATCACCGAGCAAATGTATTTATGCTTAATAAATAGGTATGAATTATGTATATCTGACTATCGTCAATGCCTTCTGGAAGTTCGCCTGGCTTGCGACCATCCTGCCGAAGTTAGGTACCAAGCAGTTCCCTGAATTCTGTCGATTCGCGAGGGCCTTCTGGAAAAGCTCGCTCTATCGTTGACCTCATCCTTGTGAGCGAGCCTTGAGGTCGAAGTTAAAGGTTAAAGTCAAAGTCAAAGTCAGGGTCATGATCAAGGTGAAGATCGAGGTCAAGGTCAAAATCAAAGTCAAAATTATGTTATACTTTAATAGCTTAGCTAACGCACAGTCTGTCTGTACGTACAACCTTTAGATACCTACTTAGTCCATAAAGTTTAATTTATACATTTAAAATTTTTCATAAACAAAACATTTCATTTTCATCAACTAAGGGCACATCGTAATATTACATACTTACATATTTATTTTTATTATCAAACAAAGAACTCAAAAACGTATATATTTTTTTCAAAAACACACTTTTTAAGAAAAACTATTAATAAAAATAGGATATTTAATGTTTTTTTTAATCGAGCACGTTACACCTATCGTGACTTTTCGATAACTCTCACGGTTTCAGACTTGGCATCAGTGCCCTGGAAAAAAACTCATCCTATATTCCGAAAGCTGATGAAATTTCCTTGCGTTTGATGAGACACAGGATTTTTTATTTTTTTTATACGGCGGGGAAGCGCTTGGCCTTCATCTCATCTGGTTACAAGTTAAGATAAGGCCGAAGGTGGAAGCGCACTTCACCCGGAATCCTCAACAAACTGAGGATCTGTGTCTATCTTACCTCTAAATGCCAGAACACAACAAAAAATTAAGAATTGTTGTTATGGCGAACAACCAAACAAAACAAAAAAGTCCACCCTCACACCCCCAACCCGACACAAGGGACAAAAAAGTAGCGTCTTTCACTAGATGGCAGCACTAAGAAAATTAGAACGCGCTAGTGTTGCGTTTTATAATTTCTGTAAATGAAAACGTTTCTGGTTTTCTTCATATTTTTACAACTCCATGCCTATGTGTAGTTGACAGTTTTTGAATATGCTTGTCTAAACAAGCATAAAAGACATTAATTTAAAAGTGCTTTTGCACTATTAACGTTTTTATTTTATTTATTGTTTTTTTTTTACGTTTTCGTAACTCCGTTGAGATTTTAATAGTTTATTTATTATATGTTTCATTAAGAGGTTAGTTAGCCAGTTCCTCAGTTGTTGATGATTCCGGGTGAATTGCGTTTCCACCTTTGGCCTTATAATAACTTAAAAATTTGGTGAGATGAAGGCAGGTGCTTGGCCTTCATGCCGTACATAAAAAAGAGAAACGGTTTTTGAGTAAATATTAAATTTAGATTAGTAATATAATCTAAATTGATTAACAAAATATTAGATATATCAATTTTGGAATTCATATATTGTACCAGACGTGTAGCAGCATCTACCTGACCTACTTATTAACTATACGGTGGTCACCAAACTGCCTGCCAAACGTGGTGGTTATTGAAAATTCTCTAACATTTGGTATTCTACGAATCTGTTGGAATAGTGGATAGTTTCCTACCGACGAAGTAACATTTAATTTGCGTCTTTGAAGGTATAACCGCTCTCTAAGGGAACTATTTTGGTACGAAACTATGTGTCCCTTAATATCTCAACATAAACGTAAATCCTTATAATTGGGTATAAAGTAAGGGTCCACGTGTAGCGAAGCAGAGAATCAGTGCAATTACGCACGAAGTGACTTTGGGACGTAAAAGGGGTGAGTGAATACGGGTACAGTGCTGACATCTGGCGGGCTGCCAACGTGCCAGGTGGCGATACGTAACCCGTCACACAGTGTGGTAGAACACAGAACGTAATTTAGAACTAGTTGAAAAATATAACATATATAATTTAATTATCCCGCGAAATCCATTTCATCGTATCTACATTTCGGTTGCTAAACAAATTGTAAGTACTTACTTAATTTTTATATATGAAAACATTTTCAAAGTAAAACTTTGTCTACATAATCGGATAATTCTTTTTTTATATATAGATTTACACTACCTGACGCATCAACTCCGTCGTGGAACTTGGCCTATGGCACAACCACCGCCTCTTGTCATTCCAGAACTCGTGAAGGCCGCGGATATACTTTAAACCATTTTTTTTTCATAATAATTTTGAAATCAGTCAATTTTATCCCAACCCAGGGCAAAGGCTTCTTCTAAATATTTCCAACTCCCACCACTCTCCATCAAAGGAATTGAGATCATCGCCAACATTTTCGCGGCATACATTTTCTTAACATACCATACTATGTATATAGGCTCATCGCTCATTGTATATACATAGGCTCACGCATCTTTACCAGATGGGAAGCAGAGAAAAGGGATTTCCACTGCAAAAAGTAATGTTTACTAAAAGTATTTTAATTATATAAAATGTAATAATCCAAAATACTTTTAGTACCACACACACAAACAGAACCGAGGACGAAAAAGTCCTACTTACTACTGCTTTACCTCAACTATGCACAGTTGTGATATTACTAGCCAGTATTGCGATAGTGCATTTTGCCACAGCTTTGCTTGTTTTAATCTTAACCGCATCGCATGCGGATATCACGCCTAGTTTTTTTCTGACGGCATTGGCGGCGGGGCAGCAATACTCGATAATGATATTATCGTTAAAACAAAAGTTAATGTATGAGTTCGAGTATTATACTTGCGGTTTACCCAGCTTTGAGCTTTCTGCAAATATGGAAGGTATAACAAAAAAATAGTTTACATTGTTTCCATCTGTGTTGAACAAGCGCGCCAGTTTTAGAGGAGTCTCTGTCCGATAGTAGATTACTCGAAAATTATGTGATGTGCGAAATATCTACGCTTGGCAGGGATATAAGACAAGGAGGCAAATATGAAGTGAATGTTAATGTTTATTAAAATAGTGAATGAAGCTTATTGTCATCCCTTGTAGATTTATAAGGTAGACCCTAATTGATCGAGTGAGCGAAGCAAACGAGAGCTCTGAGTTAAGTTTGGAAATCCGACACGGCATGTATGTATGTATGTATGTGGCAATGTTTGTGACGGCATAACTCTCGAACGGGTTATCCGATTTCTGTTAAGTTTAAACTGTAAAGAGATAACGTAAATATAATTTAATTTTCGCGGGAGATTTTTGATAAGTGGGGTAGTATTTTTGAGATATTGGGGTGAAAATAAATTCAATTTTTCACCCATATCTTTTGAATGGCTGATCAAATCCATCCAAAATTTTGAATATGCAGAGATTATTTGAATACTTATCAATAGGTGTGAGGTTTTTTTGACACTAGGGTAGTTTTTGAGAAATAGGGGTGTTAAGGGGCTTACTACACAATTAACTTGTTTTTTTATTTGCTGAAACCACCCCTGTATTACCATTAAAGGTTGCAAAAGGGGTAAATAAGATTGAAGTCTTGAAAATGTGTGTAAACTTGAAATATGCATATTAATGGAGTAGAGACTGCAGATTTCAAAATTAGTTTATTATTGCCCGTAAAAGGGGTGATTTCTAAAGATGAAGGGGAAAAATATGATCATCAGGTCTTGTAAGATAAAAGAGGGTTTTCGAAATCTCATGAAAACTGGTCTATTTATTTTTTATTTTGTAATTCACTTAATAGGGTTGTCAAACCAAGAGTGTCAATAAAATCCAAGAATTATTTTAGGATGTCATGCAAGGGGTTTGACTGCGCATATCTAAGTAGGTATATAAGTATATATTTAAGTTTTTGTTGAAGCCATTTGGTTGCCTATACGACATCCGCAAGCTCCAGCCCACGGATGTCGTAATGTCAATTAGATTATTAAGGGTAGATTTGTAAGTAACGATTACTAAGGCAACGGTTTTGAGAGCACTTTTCAAAACGACATTAACCTTTGTTTCATTTATGGAAAGGGTAACTTATTCACTTACTGTTTTCTACCCACCTACTATGACGTACAGTCGGTGGTTTGATGCTATGCTCTTATTCTGGCTTTGCATAAAATAAGAGTTAGCAACAAGATAGTGCCTCGGATACTCAGGTGAATAAAGAGAGGTTGAGAAAATTTGTGCCTTAGTAAGGTAAGTAAGGTGTTATGGTGTGTTACTTTGATAGTTTGTTAATTACGTTCTATTTGAGAAATAATCTCCGTGGTAAACCTAATTCAAACCAGATATCACAAGATGTCAGTTCGGGGCGAACTACTAGTATAATTGAACATTGATTAAAGTGAATAGATTCCATTCAGACAAGCGTGCTCCATCTTAGGCCACATTTTTACTTGTTTATTAAGTGAAAAAAAAAACCTGATAGAACATAAGAAATCATTTTGTACAGAACGACAGATGAGCAATGGCTCCTACCTGCAATAGATTTTGTAGGATCGTTAGAAAGGCATTAGGGATTGCGTCCACCGTATCTGAATTGAATGTAGGTATGATGGCACGTAAAGGATCAGTTTGTTTTATATCATTTGTGCAATTTAAGTATTTTTTTTAGTTTTTTGTCCAAAAGTTATCTGTCTGTATCTGTATTATGTACTCCGTTCCCTGCCATAACACAGTTTTTAAACTATCACGGAAGGAATGTAAGCGATCTATATGCTTAGTTACATAATTAAATTTGAACTTAACTTTATTTTGTACTTGATATATAGTACAGTCACACATAACAAAATACTAATACTGTACAGTGAAACGGTATTGATTTTGAAAAAAAAAAATGAGGATTATTCTAGTATAGTATATCGTATATTCTAGTATATAGTATATATCATACACATGATTTACTTTAAAACACTTCAAGATTACTTTTTAACAATTAAAAAAAAACATTTAAAAATTTAAAGAAATATAGATAACAATAGAACAGTAAAATATACAAAAAAGCCAAACAAATAACCGCAGGTTACCCGTCTTATTTGAAAAAAGAGCTCATAGCTTGTACATTACTGAACAAAAATAACGTTTTCTACATAGCTTCAGACGTTTCAAAGTATTTAAGCTGGTATTGGACATCGGCCAGTTGGCTTCAGGAACCAATAAGTTCTGACTTGTGAACTAGCTTTATCCTTGCATACCTATAGGAACCTGTTTGTATACCTATATATTCGATTTAAGTTCACATGTACCTATTGTTTCCACCTTTTCTCTATTCCTTAAGACCGGTTATTAGCTCTCTGTTACCTTTCGTAGCTTCTAGATACTATAAAATGTAAGCTGTTGCTTTTCCTAAAAATAAATATATTCTTATAACATTTCTGTATATAACTGTGGTGCATAGAGCTTTATGATTAATTAAATTTAGAATGCATCATTGAACTTCGTTGGTAAAATATTAGCACTACTCATCATCAGTATTGTCTGAAAAGCCGATGTTATAAAATAAAAAATATAGTATAATATTAAAAGTATAACAGAAATGCTGAGTGATATTTTCCTCTACATTTTTTGCAGTAATTGTCGATTGGTGCAATTTGTAAAATTGAACCTACGGTCTTCTTTATGCCACACAATATTGGTCATCACAGTTATTAATCCAGTATTTTATTTTTTTATTGTTCGACGGTGAAACGCTTGGCCTTCATTTCACCTGGTAACAAGTTCAGATAAGGCCGAAGGTGGTGGCGCGCTTCATCCGGAATCCTCAACAAACTGAGGAACAAACTATCTCACCTCTAAATACCGGAACACAGCAATTTTCGAATTGTTATTATGGTGACAGAATAAGGTAAGATGGTGGTAGCTAGCCAGGCAGACTTAAACAAAGTCCTACCACCAACCAAACCAAATACAATATTGTACTCCCCCTGGGGATCGAACCCGTGACATCTGGATTTGAAATCGGTGGGTTGAACCACTAGACCACAGAAGCGGTTAGTAGGTGTATTTTTTTCAGTGTGCGACGGGGAAACGCTTGGCCTTCATCTCTCCTGGTTTAAAGCAGGTACGATCGGAATGGAACAAGTTAGCTGTGTCTGCCATCCCGGACCAGTAAAATCTGATAAACAAGTAAAGGTTAATTCCAAAGTGCATACGTTCCTTGAGTGTGACCCACCATAAGCCACATTTTGTCTGGTCAGACGCGTGACTTGGTTTGGGATTTAAAAAAAAGGCGTTTTAAAATGTTGACAGGGAAACGCGCAATTGACGGATCTGGTTACAACAATTACTTATTATAAATATACTTTGATAAATAAATATATACATATAAGGAAGAAATTTCCATCCTTTTAATTTGTAATGTATTTTTAATGAAACTGAAATACCATAGATATTATTACTAATAAAATATACTTTATTAAATAATTCCAATCTAACGTGACGAAATCAGCGATGGAGTCGGAATCTTTGGGAATCACTGGCCGGTCTTCTTAAATAGAACTAATCCTTGACGATTCCCATTGGAATAGTTGGACCTCTACTCAGTGATTAACTAGTAAATCTAGTATTGAGTAGAGTCAGGTGCATGGCTCGTTGCCAGCGCAGCCTTCCTCTGCCAGTAATACATTCACGAGCTCGCGAGCAATCAGCTCCGCTCTAGGGAACCCTTGGAAGGAGGAATATGCAGGATATGAGATTATTTTGTGTGCATTAGTAATGCGAACTCACTAGCACAAAATGTGATGTAACTCTAGATGTACAACACGGCTTAGACGTTTGTTGGTTGGGAACCAACTTGTTGAGTATCCTTGACTTTACGAGCCACCGCCATATACGTCCACGGCTTAACGTGCCCTCCGGAACACGAAATTATCAATTTCTATTTATATAAGATAATTAATATATTTATTATATTAATTATCTAACTATTTTTTTTATTGTACAACGGGTAAGCGCTTGGCTTTCATCTCACCTGGTTACAAGTTGAGATAAGGTCGAAGGTGGAGGCGCACTTCAACCGGAATCTTCAACAAACTGAGGAACTGGCTGTCTTACCTCTAAATGCCTTTTTTTTCTTTTCTAATTTCCTTTTTTTTTACCTCTAAATTGTTGTGTTCTTACATCGGACAATCAGATGATTCATCTGAAATGTCGTTTCCACATCTATCTCTATATCTATCTAACCAAACAAGAAGCAAAGATCGCAAAGGTGTGCCCCGCCCGGGATTTGAGCCCAGAGCCCCGGGACCGAGAGCAGTACGCTCTACCACTATACCACGGAGGTGTCATTTTAGTACAAGGAAATACTACTTACAAGATAATAATGTGTAACTTGCGATATTTTTCAAACCAAAATTGTAACCAATCCTCGTAGTAAAGTTATTTTATTGTTAAGTCTATGAAGTATCTCCGAATAGCACAATCTCATCATTGTATCGTATCAAGGATCTACAGCACAACTTTTGACGCTATCGAATCACCAACTCTCCCTAGGTGAACCTTGTTGTGAACAACTGACCCTAATCTTCAGCCTTCCACATCCACTGCAGTATAGTAAGCAGGTCTCTGATCCAAAGCCGAAGGGAATCTAACATTACTCATGTATGACGTGGGCACCACTGCCTAGAAGGTAAGGCAAGGTAAGGACATTAGTTCCCATCGACATATCTATTTGTAAATAAAAAAACAAAAGAAGCAACAAGTGTCATTGCCCAAGCTAGCGAGGGAGTTGAAGGAGGAGAATTTGAGGTCAATAACTGACCTAAGTTATTATGTTATGTTGTCTTCACAGAAAATGACAATCAGGTATCTCTCTTTCTAAGGTGGGTCGAATATAAATAGTAGTTCTTCAGCAAATATGGCACACCAGCCACTTCAAATGTCAAGATCGCGTTCATCATATTATGCGGGAAAAGAGACGCGGTTCGATGTTAAAACTTTTTTTTAAAATTTTATTTGTACAACAAACAGCCACAATATAAATAATTACAAAATTCTTAAAAAACATCAATTTTGGCAGTACTGTTTCCCACAACGCTGTCCACAGTGTACTAGTTACATAACTAAAATTAAAGGTTCTAGATGACACTACAAAACTAGGCTTACATGCTAATAAAAGTTATATCATTGGAGTGCGAATGTCAAAAAGAGCAAGAAACAACACAGGTAACTAACAAAGAGAAAAGAAAGTAGGACTACATACAAATTAATTAGTTAGAGCGCTATCGAATCACGATAGCACACCAGTAAGGTGGTTAGTAAATGATGGGTTTATAAATGAATAATAATATATATATAAAAATAATGGTATTTGCGCAAAAGCTTACATAATGATGACTTGTATCATTGAGCAATATAAAAAACTCTCTCGCTGTAGGAACTCGTGCTAGGTCTACAGAATCTTGCGAAGCTCGAGGTGAAAAATCTTCAACTCCGTCACGTGTGTGACATGAATGTACACAGCAGGGCTGTCAGCCCCCTTATTCTGTATGACCAATCGTGTCGTAACGCGCCCGCGTTACGATATCTGCATGGAATCATACAGAATAAGGGTGCAGTCCGCTCAGACATTTTTACGACTATTTTCATTAATTTTGCTATACAAGGAGTGATTCATCTTAGATTTTAAGGTTCCCTTGATCCGTAGAATTTGAGAAGACAAATTTCAAAACAGTAGTCTTACTATGGTTTTTTGTCGTCAAATGAGATGCAAAAAAACCGCTAGAAACAGCACAATCTCGAGAGTATTACGACTACAATGTGAGAACACAATTTGTTATGACACCCCTACAACTAGATTTGCAATAAATGCTGAGCACGTTTTTTCATCGCCCCAGGACGCACCGTTGAAAATGTTGAAATATAGGTTTTCTCAACCCGTGTTTGTTCCATTTTAACATTTGTTGTGTTATGGTAATTACTTGTTTTTCGGCCGAATCTGCAGCACCTAAATCTTTGTATACATAAAGTAAACACACTGGTGTATCTAATATCTGTCTCCCATTTCATTTGATGGGTTATGGGAGTCGCAGGTCATTAATTTTAAGAGTCTCTTTTTCTGTTTGTCATTGAAAATAAGTAACGCAAAAACCATTTACCCTTTGATAAAATAACTTCACTACACAGGTTTTCGGTAGGTATCTAGTGATTCAAGAAGGTAATTGTATAAAATTTAATGCTTCTAGGTCCGAACGTGAAATACGTTTCTAGATGAGTGTTGAACGATAAAAGTTTGTGCAAATATTGTATACCTACATAGCAAAATGTGCAGGTCGCAAAACGACGAATACTGTCAAGCCCGACACCACACGAAAAGCGCACAACAATGACAGTGGGACAGAAGATAGAAGTGTAACCACATAATTTTGTCATGGATTTTTAAATGAATGACACCGTATTTAAGCGGCGGAATGATACGAATTGCCATGACTTTATATAGTAGCTGTACCAGTGCAGTATCACTTGCACATAACGCCAAGAAATTAACTTTTATCTCTTCTGCTTGCCCTTCAGTAACGCGTACGCAGCGTGATTTAATACCACTGGTATCATGAATTTCTTGTGGATGATTTCTAGTTTACGGCAGCGGCTTACATAGCATATGGATCCCATGCTATGCGCCCGTGGGTCTCATAAGACTCGACTAAGGGATTTCACCAAGAGATGGCCAGCAGCTTAGGGTATTTTTCTATTTCTTCAGTTCTTTCTAAGGTTCCAAGTATAGTGACATTACTCTTGGTGGGTATCAAGTAGAGCAGTAACATTCACTTAAGTACTAAATTCCAACACTACAATTACCAAATCTCTTGTCAAGCGTGGTCCATGATCTGCATGGTACTATTTTCGGCTATGATTATGATGCGAATTCTATTCATCATTTCTATAAAATGACACCAGATATAAATGCTCATAATATCTCCAGTTTTTAGTAAACAGCACTAATTTATACTTGGAAATATTAAGTGTGCCTACAAATACAGTTTTCTTACGATTTTAATGTAAGTAGGTTTTATAGATACAACAAAAGATTAAAAAGATGTTGCTACTAGCATTTTAAAATGTACAATATTTATTCAATAAAAAGTACAATTAAACTAACTATGTACAAAGGAATCAGTCAGATTACCTAAGGACCGTTACAAACGGCCTATAGGTAACTCAACTGTTCCAGACCAGTACCAGACGGAAGCGTGCCCAAGACACTGGCTGCATTGCCACGCTGAATAGCTATGCTAATTCGCTGGCCTAAATAAGAGCTAGCCCTTGGGTCACGTGTCGCCTCAATCAAAAGCCCCGCAATATTTTTGAAAACCCGGAGGGCACCGGCTCCCCACGGACCCAAGGTCTCCACCCCAAAAGGCTCAAATAGGTAAGCTCTGTCGAGACCACTATATTTGCGCCTTTTGTGATCCTCGGCCGAATCAGCCGCCGCACCAGCCCTAACTGATGTCCCAGGCAGATGAGATGGCGCTAGGGTGTCGACGCAGGTAGCGTCCCACACCAAAGGCCTACCCATTTCCCAAGGGACAAGAGTCATACCGTCGGGCCGCTTACCATCATCACGTAACAGACCATTCGGTTCAAGAACGGCTGGCACATTGACACTGGTAAACGCTCGACGGATAATGTCATTAAGACTAGCGTGGCGCGAAATCCTGCCGGCAGACCTTGCACACGAAAGTCCGTGAAAACCAAATTGATCTAAGGCCGCACCGCACCGGCACTGGTGAGAGGCGCAGCATCTTGCACCCAACCGAAGACAAGTGGCAATACGGAAAGTTACAGGATCCATAAGTGTACCGGTATTGTAAGATGGATGTGCTTGCAGCCAAAGACCTGATTCCCATTTTGAAACAGCTAAGAGACGAGCACGATCTGTGGAGGTTGAGCACGTATGTAATAGATAATTCCGTGTCAACTCGCACAGAGGCCCGTCCCACTGCCGTTGTGCCGAAAGGTGTTTTGGGGATCGGTATTAGGGCAAGCACTATGCCAAGCATTTCGAGCATTTTATAACTACACTGAAATAGCCACAGAAAATACGAAATATTCCGATATTCCGCAATAATACGAAAAGCGGACTTTGTGCACAAAGAATACTTAACAATACAGAATATTGAAAAGCGAGCCTACCGGAAACAAAGAAGAATATTATCCGGAAATTGCTGAAAACAATACTCTGATTGATTGATGACACCGACAATTTATAAAGTACCGATTCCACTGGAGTATAGCGAGCGCACATTCCCTGGGCAAACCCACCTTCGGGGGGTGTGCTTGGGAGCTTCATGACGGTATTCTGACTCCATTCTTTAATAACATTTCAAACGCAGCAAAATAACAATATAAAATTCAACATAATTGTGGATAGTAATTAACCATCCACCATTATGTGGAATTTTCCATTAATAAGTGCTACTAAAAATCATTAACCATGAACACTGTTAATATTTGGAATCAGCTGGCAGCATCAGTTTTTCAACTGTCCTTCAAAAAGTGAGGTAATATGCATTTTCTCATACTCGCTCCAACGTAAACATCTTTATCGACATTTTCTAGGCCAGACTCGAACTCAGGGGCCAACCCATCGCAAATAACAAAATAAACCATACAACTACAAAAAAGTTTTATCAATAATTTAGTTTTTTGTTATAAACACAGGTACATTTCAAAATTAAAGAAACGATGCCAGGTACAGAAGTTTAAATCTGTGTCGCAGCTGACAATGTCTACCGTACAAAAGTCTACGATGTAGCTTATTAATATAACTGGACATATTATTTATATTTTATATTCTAGCCCCAAACTAAGCATAGCTTGTAATACGGGAACAAGATTACTTTTTTTTGTAAATACTTACTTATCATATAATTTTACATATTTATTCAATAAAAAGTACAATTAAACTAACTATGTACAAAGGAATCAGTCAGATTACCTAAGGACCGTTACAAACGGCCTATAGGTAACTCAACTGTTCCAGACCAGTACCAGACGGAAGCGTGCCCAAGACACTGGCTGCATTGCCACGCTGAATAGCTATGCTAATTCGCTGGCCTAAATAAGAGCCAGCCCTTGGGTCACGTGTCGCCTCAATCAAAAGCCCCGCAATATTTTTGAAAACCCGGAGGGCGCCGGCTCCCCACGGACCCAAGGTCTCCACCCCAAAAGGCTCAAATAGGTAAGCTCTGTCGAGACCACTATATTTGCGCCTTTTGTGATCCTCGGCCGAATCAGCCGCCGCACCAGCCCTAACTGATGTCCCAGGCAGATGAGATGGCGCTAGGGTGTCGACGCAGGTAGCGTCCCACACCAAAGGCCTACCCATTTCCCAAGGGACAAGAGTCATACCGTCGGGCCGCTTACCATCATCACGTAACAGACCATTCGGTTCAAGAACGGCTGGCACATTGACACTGGTAAACGCTCGACGGATAATGTTATATAATATTATATAATATTATATATAATATCATTATATATAATACAACTTATCATATAATACAACACCCAAACACAGATCAAACATCTATATTCATCACACAAATGTTTGTTTTGGGCGGGAATCGAAGCCACGACCTACAGCGCAGAAGGCTACTACCAACTGAGCTATGAGGCTTGCTTGTTATTATTGAAAACCCCTACGCAGTCTGGACTTGGAGACTCTGACATTTTGCTATTAGTTTATGGTGTTAATCTTTTACCAGTTACTTAGAAACCTGACTGATTCTCTCGCTTGACATTTGCTCACCTTGTTATACTAAATGACTGAGGAACACCTCGAAATAAAGCTCCACCTTCATTATTCAGTTCCGCGCCGCGGCACAGCTTTATTGCAAGCTCCGAGCTCAGTGGAAACGCGCCCTTACTCTCAATTTATCATCTTGACGACGTTTTAATTAAATGATTTGGAATTCGTGACATTTAATTATTAAATATTTAGATATTTGGTAAATTAAGAATAGAATGGATTGATACAGTTTTTTACCCCAGAGGGAGTACAATGTTGTGCTTGGTTTGGTTGGTGGTAGGACTTTGTTTAAGTCCGCCTGGAATACTTTTTATTGATACCTAATTCTATCAATAAAAATTCTTCAATTTTTTTTTGTATTTCAAGTGATTGAACTAAGTCACAAAATTTACAAAAGTTATAATGACACATACATTCATAACCCGCGACGGGACTCGAACACGCATCTTTTCCTAAATCCGGAAACGCTCTTAACCTCAGCTGGTTAAGAAGGTCGGAGCAACCGCAGCTGGACCCCACGAGGGTCCTGGCGCAGGTTCCGAATTTTCATATTGATACTCAGCGAGCGCTGGTGCAGATGCGGGTTCGAGTCCCGTTGGGGGTTGTGAATTTATGTGTCATTATAACATTTGTAAATTCTAAAATTGCTGTGTTCCGGCGCTTCCACCCTCGGCCTTATCTTAACTTGTAACCAGGTGAGATGAAGGCCAAGCGCTTCCCCGTCTTACAATAAATAAAAAGAAACCTAATCATACACCAGGTAGCACCAGTTGAGATTGAAGCACAGGCACTTCCACGTAATACAATAAAATATAATTGCCCTCTACGACATCTACAGAAGTAAATTAGGGGGGTTTTTAGGCTGCCCTAGATCAATATCGAAGTCAAGAGCTGCCTCATTTTAAAATAATAAACAAATAATAAATCGTACAAAAAGGGTAGACGTGTACAAAATAGGCCCAATACTGGCAACCCACGCTTTATAAAATAAACAAACCCCTATTTTCGGCAACACTGCCTATTATTTTTGCAAATGGTATCGTAAATTGTGCAAATAATGTCGAGTAAGCAGTGTGACACAGTGTAAAGAATAGTTTACACCACAGTATATAAATGTAAAGATAGATAGGCTTACGAGTTCATCCTTGTCAAGTAATCGGATCACTACTCTGAGCGTTGATCGATTGAACACCACCTGCCAGGGGGCAGTCTGAGGCACGTCCAAACGGTATGTGCCCACGGTTTGCAAGTAGACAGATTGGTTAAAAGACAAACGTAATTTATTCAGAACAACGTTACAGGTCTGACTATCTAAGATTAGTAGAGCCCCTTGTGAAAGGGCTCGTCCGGGAAAGTACTACTACCATATATATTTCAGCTCTCAAGCAGTATTGCTGCGTTCCGGTTTGAAGGGTATGGTTGCCGGTGAAATAACGGGCACGTGAGGCTTAACCTTTATGCCTCAAGTTGACGGGGGCAAAGCAGTGCTGTGTAGGTTTTGTTCATTGTGGATTTGATCTACTCAGTACGGCATTGTTATAGGCAAGAGTACACTTAACATCAGGTGGGCTACTTGCTTGTTCCGTCTCCTAGTTGTATATAAAAAAGATTTATATATATAGAGAGATAGAGATATCTTATACATAGATATAAGAAAGATTACTTATTTAGTGGTCCTATGACATTAACATAGAAATAGAATCTCAGATTTTTTTTTGTATATTACAAAAAACATTCAGACAAGAAACATGTTTTACCCGACTTCATGCGAAACGAAGGATTATGTTTTCCACGCATATATTATGTATTTAGCTTCATTAATTTGCCAGACTGTAGGTGTTCTTCAACTTGCACTTAGTTTTGCCCAGGGTATTAACGAGTCACGACCAGTACCAACAAAACAATTGGGTCTCCTCCCGTGGATGTCGTACCGTGCGACTAAGGGGATACTAGGTTATTACAACAGGAGATAGGCAGCAACATCTTCAACAATACTGCGGTGTATGTGCTAAACACAATTTGCATCAAATGGGAATGTCTGTTAAAATATGTAGAAGTGTTACTTAGTATAAATAATTTATAGATAAAAATGAGAAATTCAAATGATGTAAGCGATGATGCGGCCTGCGATGGAGCTCAGTACTTTAAAAGGTCGGACTAACTCTCCGAAGAAAATGTATTGACCAACAAAATGTGCCATCTGCCTCATAATGTGCAAAATGTAATGGTTTGTTTATGACTACCCTATTAATTGAATCCTTTTATTGTTAACACCATGGCTGTAACGCCTTTCGTACTCTGTAGTGCAGGAGCCTGCTACGGACTACTCTCGCTATCCGACTGCCTCAGAGGGAGTGTTATGTAATTCAAGAGTGGGTATCTATGTATGTCTAATTCAAAAGCATGCTCTTCAACCTGAGTGGATTTATGGATTTTAACATGTAAGGTATCATTTGGTTTGTCAAAATGTTTTCGCCTCGTGGTCTATTGTCTCGCCCGCCGATCTCAGATCCAAAGGTTCCGGGATCGATCCCCGGGAATACAACATTGTGCGGTTTGGTTGGTCTTTGTTTAAGTACGGCTTGCTAGCTACCACCATCTAACTTAAGTCTGTGGCCAATAGAGGTATGATAACCAGTTACTCAGACTGTTGAGGATTCTGGGTGAAATGCGCATCTACGTTCGGCCTTATTGTGACATGATCGATTTGTTACAGAATGGTGCAAATCAAAAATTATTTGGGCGAGATTTTTTTACAACAAATTGGGTATCAAATAAAATGTATTGACATGTTAATTATAAAATTCATGTACTCATGGTTTCAGATTTTTGTCAAATTAAAACTATTTTAGGTACTTCGTATTGTTACGTAACATTTTGATATTTTTTTCACCACGGCCCCAGGTTCTTAGTCTTCATCATAATGCATCATGCATGTGGACTTTGTTAAGCTATGATGTTGATGATGATTTTTACCAATTGCACCTAGTCACGATATCTTGTCATCTTCCGGCCCTTAGTCCTTTTATGGCCGGCGGGTGTTTATTTCGTTTATTATTTCCTTTGTTAGGTGTCATAACTTTTTAAGGAGGGGCATAAAATGGGGGAAATATTAGCAGGATCACGAACAGGAATAGAGTCAAAAGGCATTTTCTTGGAACGCTCGCTCTATCGTAGACCTTATCCTTGCCAAACCTTGAAGTAAGCTGAACCTGACCCTTTGTCATTTTTTTTTATTATTGCACAACGGGGAAGCGCATAGTTTTATCTCACCTGGTTACGAGTTAAGATAAGGCCGAAGGTGGAGGCGCACTTCACCCGGAAACCTCAACTTACTGCGAGGAACTGGCTATCTTACCTCTAAATGCCGAAACACAATATTTTTTTTAATTGTGGTTAAGGCGACAGAATTAGGAAAGTCCTACCACCAACAAAACCAAGCACAATATTGTGCTCCCCCAGGGGATCGAACCCGGGACATCTGGATCTGAAATCGGTGGGTTGAACCGCTAGACCACAGAGGCGGTTAAAACTAGGAATCATGGCAAATTCTCGGTGCTAGCTGAAGTCAAATATAAAAGATTTCTTGCACAAAATCGACTCGGATCCCTGCGTCACAGCATTGTTTTACCAATCTCTGTGATACCCGTATTATAGTACTCATATTATTGATAGTACAGAAAAGAATAAAGCGCTTACACAACGAAAAGTTGAAACCGATATATTTGAAAAGCGCAAGACATGCTTTTCCTCATGAATGAACATTTCTGACCCCCTTTCGCCTCGGTTGCGGGATACAGCCACTACAATTGCATTGCATCCGTCACCTCGGCCCGCTTTTTGGCAACGCCCGCCTTAGCTCTCAGTCCTGCTTTCTGGTATTCTCGGCACGGGGATACTTCCCGGCTGTTGCTATGGCACATTGATTTTATAAACTAATTATTTAAATATATATAACTCAAAGGTGACTGACTGACTGACATAGTGATCTATTAACGCACAGCCCAAACCACTGAACGAAAATTTGGCATGCAGGTAGATGTTATGATGTAGGCATCCGCTAAGAAAGGATTTTGATTAAATCTACCCAAGGGGATAAATTAGGGGATGAAAGTTTGTATGAAACTTTGTCAATTTTAAACCGATCGGGCTGAGACTTTGCATGCATAAAGCTACGATGACGTAGGCATCCCCTAAGAAAGGATTTTGAGATTTTGCATTTGATTTTTTCGATTTAGTAGTTTTGGTTATAGACTCTGCTTTGTATTTGGCATTTGTTTTGTTTTCTTTTGGTTTAAGTATAGGTAGGTTTTGTCGGTTAGACTTTTTTTAAATGACTAAAGAAAATCTGAACGTTAATGGAGAAGTTGAAGAATGTACTGTCGTTTTTAAGTTTTGTAGGCCCTATTTTTTTACACACGCTAAACAAAAGTAAAGCCGTAAAAACTATACCTAATTAATAATAATACTTCTTAACGCGAGCGAAGCCGCGGTCAAAAGCTAGTTTTTAATAAATGACCACGGCTGGTGTAACTCCGCATACGATGAGATAAATAAACATGCTACAATTGACCTAATTTTCGTTTTTGAAATAAACTGGACGGTTTCATATTAGTAGTAAGTAATGATGTGGCAGTAAATCACTTTGGGATGATATAGACACGCAATGTAACACAAAAACACAAAAAAATACCTAATGTCATCTGCACATTAGTGTGCAACAAAGGTAGAAAGATGAAATTACACTTTTTTACTTTCTACTTTTTTATAGTAATAGTTAGTTTATACATGAGTATAAACTAACTATTACTATAATATATAGCTAAATCTCCGGTAGTTTGTTTAATTCACAAGTTCACCGAGACAGTAATACTGTCTATACATCAAAACTACAATATAAGTAAACATCACATTAACAAGCCTCATAGCTCAGTTGGTAGTTACTCTGCCTTCTGCGCTGTAGGCTGTGGGTTCGATTCACACCCAGGACAAACATTTGTGTGATGAATACAGATGTTTGTTCTGTGTTTGGATGTTGTATAATATAGTACGTATGTATTTAAAAAAAAAAAACGTATATAAGTATTCTATCCGTAATCTAGTTCCCATATTACAAGCTTTGCTTAGTTTGAGGCTAGATGGCGCTGTGTGAAATTAACGTCCTGTAATATTTATTTATTATTTATTATCACAGTTATAAAAAAATACTATAACGATTTTTTTTTGAGTCATTTCGTTTAACGATTATTAAATTAATGACAGGATTCTTGAAATTTCCATGGCTCCTTCAGACACGCACGACTGTTAGTAGGTACCGATTGGTATAAAAAATTCGTTCAAACGTAGAGCTAACACCACAACAGATAGAAACTGGATATGCCAAAGCAATGGCCGAAAACTGCGTCGTACGTGACTGCAGTATCCAATAAAACAAAATTAAAAGATTAAAGGTCCCACGTGGACGTGAAACCCAAAGTTGGCGGCAAAACTAAATTATGGTTTATAAAAACTACGCTCGCCTTTTTATTGCCAAAACTGTAATGAATAGGAGTGAAACGAAGTTTGTTATACCTCTAGAGGCACTTCAGCCATAAATTAATAATTAAATTAAACTTTATATTTCAGACATTCTATTGTACATTGTAACGTTACTGTTTTTATAAGAGAAACAGTAAGAACAATAATAAGAAATACTAAAGGACCTATCCTACTAGAGGTGTTAAAGAGATAGGTAAAATAAGAATTATGAAAGTAAGAAAGATAATAAAAGTATATTAAAGAAAAGAAAGTCCACAAGTTCAATCAGAGACTTCTACGTCCAACCAGTATGAGGGTCTTCAACGTCCAGCCAGTAAGAGGGTCTTCAACGTCCAGCCAGTAAGAGGGTCTTCAACGTCCAGCCAGTAAGAGGGTCTTCAACGTCCAGCCAGTAAGAGGGTCTTCAACGTCCAGCCAGTAAGAGGGTCTTCAACGTCCAGCCAGTAAGAGGGTCTTCAGTATCCCGTACAGCAGCTTTTTAAAGATAGCCAGACAAATATATTGAAGACCAGCAACTTTCCCGGGCCACTTGACCCGGGAATGGTCTTGTATTTAATTTAGAGTTCTCCGATTGGGAGCTAATAGATGTAACTTATCTCCGCTCCGTTTGGATGCTAGATATCAATTCCATTCCTCAGCCACCAGCTTTAGCAAGAAGACTTTGGTGGAACGCTAGTATTCTAAATTTGATTAATTCAAATATTATACATGGCCAAAGATAATTGCTAAGGTTTTAATACAAGTTGAGATAAAAATGTACGTGTTAGACAGAGATAGCATATAAAATATAAAGGAAACTTACGTCTATGAGCTTTTTATGACATAAAAAAGATAAATGACATTTGCCATAATTGACAACCTAAAATAATATAAACAATCTTCGAAAATCTAAGGTCTATTGATTTCAGCTAAATATTACATTTGAAGAAACAATAATAAGCTTATCGTAATAAGATAAATCCAGAGAATCTATAGATGTACTTTTGAAAGCAAAACAAGGGATAAAAATGAAAATATGAATGTACGAATTGTGAAGGAATAACATAAAAAGGTACTGTTTTAGAACTAAATTAGAACTAAACGATAAAGAAGTACATGTTTTAATGTAGAAAGTATAAAAACATGCAGATAAAAGTACAAAATTATGCAGGAAAACACAGTTTTCCTACAACATGTACTTACGACTATATTTAAAATAACAATCAGAATAAGAATCTCACAAAACTAAACAGTAATAGTAACAGTAATATAAAATAATTTGTAAATAAAAATAATATTAGAAATAGGAAGGTAAGCAATTTTAATGAATGAAGGAATTATTTAATTAACACTGTGTACACAGAAATTACAACAATATAAATATTAGATGACACAATGATAAATAAGTACAGTAAGGGCCTTAGTGTACCTACTAAGTGTGTATGGCGAGGACAAACCAAACTAGCATAAATATGTTCATCAGGGATGTCATACAATGCGAGTAATGTACAGGCAGATACAGATACCCTTCTAGGTCTAGGCCTCCGAAGACCTCATAATGTCAATCAAACACCAGCACAACGGTTTTGTAAGCAGGTATAATTACTTCGACGACCACACGCGGGAGATCCTCAACATAGCTGCAGGACTTCTTTGCCTGAGGATACTTCATGTAGAGGCGAAACACGTGACCATTTGCTTTGTATTTTGTGATGTACTTATTGTATTCCCTAAAGTTTTTGTTAGTTGGTTAAATTTATTTGGCCTTAAAATAGTAGGTAGGTAATATAAACAGCAATATTACGTCTTCACGAAAGTCTTACTTCTGTTCAAGTATACACCTTAATATACCTACCCTTCCATTTAACAGTTCTATCGAAGTTTCATCCTTTGCAAATACTTGCTTATCACCCCTGAGGGCTACCCTTTGTGGTCTGGCATAAAACGTGGATTTAACATACCTTTGTACTGTTTTATTGAATTTAGTCAAACATGATGTATGACAACCATTTGTGGTAAAGGATATTAAATTGAATTTAAGAGTCAGGAGCATAGGCTTCCCCATCACCCTCCCATAATTACTGATTCTGAGCCACCTCCATCCATCGAAAGCCCGTGACAGCCACTATGTCGTTAGTTCGTCTGAGAGCAATGTCAGTAACTCACTTCTATCTCAGCAACGTCTATCAGGTTTATCAGGTATGTTCCATGACTTCCGTAGCTCAGAACATTAGTAACATATTTTTTTGTGTAGTATTTCTAACTTCGTGATATCTGCAAGAAGCAAAAATGGTAATGTAACTTAACTTATAGCTTTTCTGGCATTGCATACGGCTATCTCATTCGTGCATTTATTCACAGTCCATTTTCGTATAATTCAAACGAGATATTCGTTTGTGTACGTAAGTCCTCGAAAAGTCTAGAATCGCGAGCTCGATTTTCAACGCCATGTCACCTAAAACTCAGAAAATAGGTTTTTGTGATATATTCTAGCTTTGATTCCAGGTACAAAGTCACAGGTAGTTAATGAATTTTGGTTATAAACTATCTAATTCCAAGCAATAATTTGTTGTTTTAAATATGTATAAAAATTCCTCTTCATTTCATTCCTTATAATATATACCTTAGGTGTAAGATAGCCAACTCCTTACTGGTTGAGTGTTCAGGGTAAAATGTGCTTCCACCTTCGTCTTTATAATAACTTTTATTATAGAACCTTTGTCTCAACCAAACGTCTAAAAAAATGCATATATTCTGCCTCATTCTATTCATCGACTCATTGCAACCACTAGCTACCTTATTGTCTATTTTCTACAGAGCCAGGTCTCGAGCTCGACACTTGCAGGGCAGGAGGCTTACGATAAAGTGAGCCTACCCATAAGGTGCCTATTAAGACTCTTCTCTCTCCACATCAGGGTTCTAAAGCAATGTTGCGTCTCTCTTGTGTCTCCAACAAAGATAGCAAGATCTTTAAAATAAGTTCGTAATCTGATTTGAAATTCAGTTTTTTTATAAATTATAAAAATAATAAGTATAACTTATCAGATATTTAGGCTTTTGAAGTTTTAGGTTCTGATCTTTGCTAGAAAAGCAATCAAGGACGAGATCTGCAATGGACCCAGCTTTCCCAGAGAGCACTGGATTTCCCGCGAACAGCAACACAGCAAACCGTATAGCACCTAGCTCCAGACTTCGGCAAGTAGTTACCCAGATTGACCTTTACAGGTCGCTAGTAAAAGCCAGCAATACCGTTGCCCGAGGAGACTCCTCGGAGGTACATCACCCCTACCCCAAAATATATTTATAAGGTTCTCAGTATAACTTGCCCTGCAACATGGCTACTAAAGTTATTTCCCCATAGACCTCACGTTAGCGCATCTGGGAACTTGGACGTATGTAAGTAATGCACGACTCATTACAATATTTAGATACAAAACACCCGCCCGAACTAACTTCACGCTAAGTTTGATGAGATACGGATACGAAACGCTGTGACAATGAGGATAGCTATCATAAAATGTTAATAGTGACTTTGCTGCGGGTTTATAAAAATCTTTTGGAGCTTTAGATTGAGGGAACGCGTGCCACAAGGGCTGGCTTTTATTTATTTCAAATAAGCATCGATATTCAGCGTGGTACTAACAGCCATTGTCTTGGGTTCGCTTGATTTTTTCGTGTCTGTATCCGTTTCATTGTATTTGTATTATTTTATTCAAACAAAAAGTTTTACAATAAATAGCATTATGTAGACACAGTAAAAAGTAAAAAACAGTATTTGTCGGGGTCAGTTGGTTTTCATACAGACCGTTAGGAACGGTCCTCAGGTAGTCCGACTACTTCCCTTGTAATTAGTTAACGTAATTGTTGATAATAATAAGTATCGCTTGTGTATTAATACATTTGATTTATACATTATATACTGCATTATGTAGGTACTATTTTTCTTTAATTGGCCTCACAGCTCAGTTGGCTCAGCCTTCGGCACTCTTGGCTGTGGGTTCGTTTCCCAACCAGGACAAACATGGGTGTGATGAAAAATGAAATTATTTCTATGTTTGAGTGTTATATGGTATCATAGGTATTTATTTTTAAATTATATTGGTATTAATATTCTTAATAATATTTTTATTTAAATTTTGTGTTAAATGTCGGGTAGGTAATATGTATTCACATAATATGTGTGACCCACTAACTTACCCACGCCAATAACTGTCATATCACGGCAAACATAAATTCCTTCCTGACTCGCTGTCTCGGCTTCCCGTAAGATTCCCGCGACCTGTCACCCCCCCACATGACACGTAGGATTTATCACCGCCTCCGAGGACAGAAGTTGGGAACTTCATGTCACTTAATCAATAAAAATCAATACCGGAGTGAAATCGGTGAAAGAATTCACATTCTTGGCAATCTCTCCAATATCAAACATTTCTCAGTCCGCAAAAATCTTACACAGGACATTGCCCCCAAATAATGGAATAGGAAATGCCACGCTTGGCAGACGGATTAGTGATCGCAGTATTATTATTATGTACTCCGGGCTCCTTTCGTATCAACATTCACCTCAGAACATATAAACTCTTTCTATCTTTAACTAGAGACATAAATTATATAGGCCAAATTTCAGAATGTAAGAAATCATCAAAAAAAACAAAATCATTTGGGACTTACATAGATTTCGGATGAAATACTGGCATATGAAATTATTTTTAATTTAATTAATTATTAGTTAAATGCATACTCATGATAGAAAACAACACCCGAGCACAGAAAAATATTATATTCATTACAAAAGTTTTGTCCGGGTAAAAAATCTTCAGCGTAGAAGGCAGAGCTACTGGCAACGGAGCTGTGAGGCTTGTTAAAACAAAGCATGCTCGGTCACAAGACCACCAGTACAATCTTGGAGAATCTTTCGAGTCCAGAGTAAATAGGTCCCAAGTTAAAATGGTCTGAGGGCCATATCTTCTCTACTAATTTTTCATATGAGCTGGTGTTCAAGTATTTGGCTATCTACCTCCAGTAAATAACAAGTTTACTATGTTATACTTTTATTTTCTGTGTAATGCTCAGCGCTCGAGTATCACCCTAAAAGTCCCTCATTACTCCCATACCAATAAGTTATGAGGCAAAAGTAGGGTCACTTTGCTTCCGGATAATCCAGATAAATATCCCGCCGTTGCGTTGGTCCATCGAACCGGATATCACGTCACGCAGCCGGTGTCATGAATATTCACGGGGAAAGAGGCTAGAATATTTTTTATCCGGTTTTTTCCATTTCTTTTTGAACTGTGTTGATCTGTGCCCAGACTTGTTATAAATGTAATTTTTTAAGCCTAAGCTTAAATAAATTTTCACTCCAGTTAAGTTTGCTATCGAGCATTATGCCTAGATATCTAACTGAGCGGCTCCATGGGATGTCGTAACCTTAGATTTTGAGGGTTCGAGTTGGAAGTGATCTCTGTCTAGTGAACAATATGGCCTCAGTCTTAGAAGCATTGATTTTTAGTTTCCACTTGCGAAAGTAAGATGAAACCAAATCAAGCGACAGTTGCAGACGGCCAATTATTAAATCTAGGCAAAGCAGGCTAAGTTAGTGCGTGTTTGGATAGGAATGTCATTCAGGTAGAGAAGAAAAACTTGGGACCCAAGAATGGAACTATGAGGTAATGAGGTATGAGGTCCCCGGCAGGAACTAGTGTTGGTTTGGAGGAATTTTTACCTACGTAAACCTTAAACGAGCGATTTGCAAGGTAGGATTCAACTATATTAATTAAAGATACTGGGGCATCGATTTTGATAAGTTTGTGAATGAGACCTTGGTGCCAAACTGTATCCTCCATCCATCGACTTCCCTCGACTCATTCATAATTATTTCATCCCATTCTCACCAATTTATACATACCGAACGCACCAAAAGTGGAAAAAACTGTTCGCTTAGTGTCATAATCAAGTAAGTAGTCAAGATATAAATTAAATTTGGTATTGATAAATATTATATCGTTATTTTATACCCGGGAAGGTTTTATAAGTCACGGGTAAAAGCTAGAATTTTTGCTGCCGAAGTCCGGTGACTTACAATAAATAATACTTAATAACGGAAATTCGCTGTGTACAATTGCACGAGAGAGCAAGCTTTAACGATAACGTCACCGAGGACCTCGTCCGGCTAGGTTAGCAAGCCTACGGCTAAAAAGTTTTCTCTTAAATGAACCCACGTTATAACTCTTACCGCGTACCGCTTCTATGTAATGTACTTATAAAAAAAAAACATTTTCAGGAGCACAAGGCTCTCGTAAACCGTTCAGTTCCGCAGTACGCCTGCAGACACATTTTTCATTATAATTACAAGCGCGGCGCTAAGTAGGCTTACTGAGCACCTAATCATTCAGCGTATATAAACAACACAGGACGACACTTTACACGACACGATAACGCTGAATAAAACCGGTCTGTTGGTTTATTGTGAGTTTGTACGTTGCAGTATTACTAGACATCAGGCAGAAAGACCGAATCACAAACTTAGGGTCCTAGGTAGGACTTGCTAAGGCTTTAAATCCTGCTCGGTAGTAACCTATTTGCGGACAATGTAAATTACATAAACAAGCCTCATAGCTCAGTTGGTAGTAACCCTGCCTTCTGCGCTGTAGGCTGTGGGTTAGATTCCCACCCAGGACAAACATTTGTGTGATGAATATAGATGTTTGTTCTGCGTTTGGGTGTTGTATCATATAGTACGTATGTATTTACAAAAAATATTTAAGTATTCTATCCGTAATCGAGTTCCCATATTGCAAGCTATGTTTAGTTTGGGGCTAGATGGCGCTGTGTAAAAATGAATGTCCGGTAATATTTATTTATTTAACTAAATTGGTCATCATAACATGTATTCACTGATCAACATAGGCTTCCCCCAAACTGGTACAACGTAGAGAGCACCGTTTCTCGAATCATCTATCATTCTGCGAGCCATGAAAATAATTTAACGAAAAATAAGATATAGCACGTGTGAGTTGTGTGTCGTATGTCGTGTATGTATGTATGTCGTGTCGTACAATCTAAAAGGCAATTTTTAACGTTCCCTTTTTGCAATAAAATTGAGAGGAGAAAATGGTACGTCTAAAGAGCAGGTGGGCCACGCCTCGTTCATTCTAAATTCTTCATTTATACTGCATACAGATACAAGTTTAAACACCACATTTATGCTCATTTTAAATGTAAATAGGAATAAGAATTTTCGTTTTTAGCTTTTGGGAGCAGCTTACTTACTTACTAACAGCTTACTTTAGTAAATCTTTAACCGCATCTGTGGTCTAGTGGTTCTTTTTTTTCGGCCTTAGCATAACTTGTTACCAGGTAAGATGCAGACGGACATTTATGGACTGATAAAAAAACAAGAACAAGGCATGACTTTGTACTAATTACACTTACATTCATATCATTGATTTTTGTTGTCTTTGGGTGTTATATTGTATCAAAGTAGGTAAGTAAATATTTTATTAGTAATCTAGTTTTCATAATTAAAGCCATGCTTCGTTTGGGGCGAGATGGCGCTGTGTAGAAATTAAATGATCCATAGTTATTTATTTTTCTACCAAATTAAATCAAAACATGTATCCAAAGACAAATCACAAACAATATTCCGGGACAATTGGGTGAGAACATGAATGTGCGTAAGAATATTTCAATGTTTTTACGAAAAATATGAAATTATTCTTCCATATCGTCCCAACCTGTCTGCCATGACGAACACAATTTTCCCGAATCAAGATCCTATCACTTTCTATTTGGGAGATCTTTATCTGTTACGCATTCCGTTTCAACAAAAGGCTGGTGATTTATTGCAGGACACGATCTTGTGCCGTATTGTGAATATAAATTATTAAAAAAATAATTTTAAACATGCAAGGGACGACCTTCTGAACAAGGATTAATGTAAGTAAATATCTACAATATTTAGTTAATTTTGCATGATTGAAATACATTATTTGTGTGGACCCCTAAAATGTCTTAACTAAACCGGGAAAACACACCACAAAGATGTGCTCCACCCGGGATTTGATCCTAGGATCTGCGGATCAAGAGTCGCACACACCCTTTTACTAGACCACGTATGTTTGATATTTGAGAAGGATGTTGAGTTCTTGTTACCAGGTGGGATGAAGGCCAAGCGCTTCCCCGTCGTAAAAAAAATGTTACATAATAATTACTTTAAAATATTTAATATTTATCTCAGTACTAGCTGACCAACAGACGTTGTCCTGCCATTTAATTCAAACAAGAATACAATACCAATAATTATTATTTATTTTGTTGGTACAACAAAACATAAAATATTTTACATACATGTTTGTAAAATTTATTATCTCTATAAAATATTGTTTATTGTAATGCTTGTTGTCATTGTCGCGTAACCGACGGTAGTTATAGGAAGGTGAATAGAAAATGGTGGGTTATAGATATTAGTAGGTATATTGATAGAAGTTTATAGTCATAGATGATAAGTTATATTCTAGACGCGCCGGCTATGGGCGTAGGGGGTATGATAGTCTCTCTCTTAGGCAATAGAGGTGGGCTGAAGGCCTGACCTCAAGGGCATTTGGTACACTGGTACTGTCCTGTAGTATGCTGCTGAAGGGGCGTGGCGTGGACACGTCGTGGCGACGTTGAGTGTGGAGAAAGCGTGTCTTAAGGAAGCGCGGTAGCTCGGTGGAAACATCGGTATAGTGCAGCTCAGTAGGTAGCTGGTCGGCAAGCAGTACTAGGTAGTGGAAGCTCGCCCAACGTGTGGGAGTCTCGATGGGCGCAGGCGGCCTGTCTGCGCACAGCTTGAAGTTGGGTGCAACAGCCCCCTACAGCCGTTATGCTGTATTGTCATGTCACGTGGCGACGACTTCTATCGTCTTAGGAATAGCAGGGGTAGGCCTGCGAGTGTGCCACGCCACGCAGAAGATGGACAGGGCAACAGTTTATAATTTACCAATATAGGGCAAGTACCTTCATATATATTAATAAGCGGGGGCTAGATTCACAGGTTAGAATATCACTTGCCTTACGTTTATAGCGAAAATTTCTAGTGTAGATTACAATGAAGCCGAGGGCCAAACGTAAAGAGTAAGCCCTACGTTCGATCAGTGATCAACTCACACCCAGGGAGAACTTTACGGGCACTTAGGACATCGGGCGAGCGTCACGGCTGTCGTGTTGATTAGCTTTTGTAGGTGTTGTCGGCAAGGCTCTTGAGCAAAGACAAGGACAGACCTTTTTTTTGAAAGGACAGTACGCAGGCCTAGTTCTAAACCGGGAGGGCGACAGCTTTGCGCGGACCTGAAAGTACAGACTCTGTGGCTGCGGTGATTTTTATGTCACACACACCCTTTAAAATTAATGTAATTCCAGGATGAAATCCTTGATTCTGATGATACACCTAATAAACGCAAACATAATATAACGCTACGCTAGAATTATGTGATCTTTGTAAACGATATCGGCCATATTATATTGGCGGTGTGCGAGCTGTCTCTTACTGTCAAAAAACTGACAGTTTTTTTTTTAATATATGAATGAAATCGGTCAAGCCGTTCTCAAGTTATAGCGTGACCAGTAAAAATAGGGGTTCATTTTTATATATATAGATAGATAGGCCTATTTAAACTCATATTTTCGTGGCTTTAATAATGATGATTATGATGATGATGACGATACAAAAACATTAAACTGAAAATGGGGTCAATGTATATTTTCGTCTCTGGCAGACTAGACTAGACCAGGTTGACCCTATAAATAAGAGGTTATAGAAACAAAGCTTGTCAGTTTTATTTGGGTTTTGTGACGGAAATAAAATGCATTACTTATAAAATACAATTTACTAATATTAAATGTTACCAAATATCTATAATATGTTAATTAATTAATGATTAATTGGTATTAAGTATATGTTCGTTCTGTTTGTTTGGTGTTACATTTTATTGTTAAGAGAAAAAAACGTATTTAACGCATATTTCAAAAATGTTAATGTAATGTCGACATTAATTTATGCGAGATACTACGAGTATAAGTAAGGCTTTAAACTTGGCTATGATACAATATATAAATAGTAAACAACTGATTAGGATGCAAGTAGTAACGTTTGTACGTTTAATGAGGACATTAAAAGTACTACTTCCTCTTTTCGAATCGAACTTTGGTGCCGCCAAAAGCTTTGATATTAAAGTCCGCTGGTTGCAGTCGGAGTGGGTCCTGGGTGGCTGCAGTCTTCACCACCCTGTAGTTCAGCACCAAGTCGTGAATCACCACCTTCAGCTCCAGAAGAGCAAACCTCGAACCTGAAATTATGATTACCAACAAACATGCAGGGAGGACCTGTGGAATAAGCCCTCTCTTTCTAATGCAAGGCAACACGTTCTCGCTATCTCATGAGAAGAAGAGAATGCCAGGGAAAGCAGCCAGTACTCTTGGCTCCTTCCCGGAAGAACAAGCTGTTTTGTTGATTTAGTTTTTAGTCTAGTTATTAAGGTTTATTTTTCTAAATTATGCTTGGTTTTAAAAACAATAAACCAGTAGGTACCTATAACTTGGATCCACATCAAGTTTAAGGATATGTTCTATCCACCAATTTGCGTTGGGTCCGTGTGGGTGACTCAATCAATATTAGTCAGTAGTAAGTCAAGAGTAGAGTATACCCAGCAGTGGGAACGTAAGATAAATCCTTGGTGATTGTCTTGGTTCTAATATTTAATTCCTATTAGTAGTACCTTACCTATGCAATTCCTAGGCCCAGCTCCGAACGGTAAGAAAGTGAATGGCGTAATCTTGTGTTTGTTCTCATCAGAGAACCTCTCAGGGTCGAAGGTATCAGGCTCCGGGAAGTGCTTTGGGTCCATATGGATGCTGTTTACCAGGTTGTACACCAAGTCTCCGGTGTTCAGCTGTGGAAGAATTAATGATTGACCATTGTTTAAAGAATTATATTAGTCAGCAAACCAGTGGTTCTATCTACCATTACTCGGTTATTCGTAATATTTATAAAATTAACAAAAATAATTCTGAGAGCAGTTGCATTGGAGACTAGTGATGCGGAGAGTAGTACTCAGCTCTCTGAATGCGTAACAATATTGCGACTTGCCCATTGCACTCTATTAGGGAGGCCCATTCCCAGCAGTGGACTCTTATGGCTGTGGTGGTGACGATGGTGTGATGTGAGGTGGCTCTTACTTGCACAGGCTTTGCTCCTTCTCTTGGTGGTGGAAGTTCATAAGGCTTGAGGCACACTCGGTCTAGTATGATAGCTGCGGACCATTTTCTTGTTGTTTCTAGAAAAAAATGTTGTCTCAAAAATTTTAAAATCTTTTTACATTTCTAAAAAGAAAATAAAAAGGTTTAAAAGAGATTTCATGTGACGCATTTTTTTTATTAATATTAGCTTTGTTTCGATGTACCAAAGAGAGATATTCAGCCGCCTATAGCAAACAATAATTCAGCCATAGATAGACAGATCATCGATCGTTACGGCTTTTGTAGCATTATTGAGGCTTAGGGTAATAAAAGTCTGTAGAAAGCACCTACATGTCTCTTGTATTATATATTTACCATTTAAAACGCAATCCAAATACTTCAACTGCCCAATATTGTCGTAGCTCAGCTTCTCTTCCCTCTCCTTGAAGTCTCTGAGCTCCTGGTACAGCTGCTCCTGGACTTTAGGGTTCAGTGCGAGCTCGTGGATGCACATCACCAGAGTCGCTGCGGAACTCTCGAAACCAGCGACGAAGAAGATGAAGACTTGTGACGTGAGGTCGTCTTCTGTCCATTCTAGCAGACAATTCATAAATAAACAAAAAAAAAAACTATGTTGTTGATTGAACTAGAAAAATCCAATCTAATCTCATGCAACATTTGGTTTACAAACATTTTGTGTAGAACCCAATGGTGAGTTTTTCTGAAAATTTTAAATGAATAAATAAATGAATCTACCGAAGACTTATCTATTAGTAAAGTTTAATAATGATCATTGAAACTCATTATTGGTGCACGGAAGGTTCCATGGTTAGTATATGGAACAAATGAATGCGAATAAACGAATGATTTATATAAATTCATTTAATTATTTATTTATTAAAATAGGACATGCTATGTAAATATCTTAAAACAGAATCTATTTCCATTTTCAGGCCACCTAGGTAGTAGATAACTATAGTTAAGTATAGAGCAACAATAACCAAATGTCACACAAGTATTTAAAGGTTATGAGGTGTTAAAATATTGAACAATACTATGCTAGCGTAAGTTATACCAAAATGCTTCTAACGAATGAGAGTTGTGAGATAGAGTATGGAAATTACTATAGTTTAGGATTTTATATACGACGGGGAAGTGATTGACCTCCATCTCACCTGATTTCAAGTTATGATAAGGCCGAAGGTGGAAGCAGACTTCATCCGGAATCCTCAACAGTTTGTGAAACTGCCAGAGGTATCTTACCTCTTAATGCCGGAACACAACAATTTATAATAGTTTTTATGGCGATAGGCTGAAGTAAGATGGTGATCAGTTCTTCCACCAACAAAGCCAAGCACAATGGATGCCCTGGGGATGGAATCCAGAGTATCTGGATCTGTTACCGGTTGGCGAGCCACTAAACAACAGAGGTGGTTCAAAATGTACTTATTAGGTACTTATATAATATTTTTGACTTCTTTTTTTTTCCGAATTGCCAATTATAAAAAAAACCTTTGGTGTTTTTAGTTGCTTTTATTATTTTTGCCATATTTATTCAAATTCAATTTTTTTACATCACATTGTTTTTATTTGTTGAATATTAGAAGGTAGAAAATTATTTTTGGTGAAAGATGACATGCGAATGAATACAAAGTTGACGGTTGATATGACGTGTACCTCATATATGAAAACCGGATGTTCCAACCCCACGTAGGAATGTACAAACGGACTATAAATAAATATAGGAAGATATTACATTCAAGAAGCTGCCTATCATTGTTGTTATGTACCTACCACATAATTGAATACAGACAAGGCGAGTTTGGCATTGCACGGCACAATGTATTCAACACGTATTTTTGCAAAACCATTTGCTTATATAAGCCTTAGTATTTTGTTATCTGTGCTTATACCAAGGTAACGAGCATTGGTCCTTACGGAAGACCAGCGCGGGTTGACTTTGTGCAACCTGCTTCATGCTGAGTAAGGTCCTTTTTGCAGCGACACGACTTAGTACATACATTTTTTTTTGTGTAATAATTAATTAATTGTTGTTGCAAATAAAATTATATTCTATTCTATTCTATTCATTGCTATGATCACTGTATGGTCCTAATCCCAGAACATTTGTGGGAGTTACGCGAGAATAGACGTTAGCTGGGCCAATCATCACCATTTTAAAACCTTGGTGCAGAATAATACCGCGATCAGTATATCAGCATCCTAAACCTCTCGGATCCTCGGACCTACAATGTGGACCAACGCCACTGAGGCCGCTAGATTACGTTGTGTAAAAAAATCGAATAATTTTTAGTTTATCAGTAAATAAGTAACCAGACCAAAATGTATACTCACTTCTGTTGTGTTCTCGTTGGTTCAGCATTTCTTCTTGGGTTGCAAAGCCGACATCTTTCTCAGCATGTCCAGTGTCTTTTAAAGTTCCTGTCGATCAAACATTATCAGGTTACCTTTTTTCTATCAGAAGTAAGCTAGATGAGTAATAAACGAAAACAAAAAAAAAACATAGTATGAAAAAACAAGCTTTGCAGAGCTACGCTACTCTGGGCCCTGGCGCTGAATATAAAAGATTTCAACGCGCCCACACTTTTTTACAACTAAATAAATCATATCTAACACTCTCTCTCATAGCTCAGAACACATCATTATGATACAAAAGAAAGGGAATTTATAGCATTCTACTTATATTAACAAACTTATGTAGCGAGGCACTTAGTGGAATCAGGTCTTAATCAATGGATATTACTTCATAGCCTGAATAGTTATTTCCAATAAACGGCATTACTACAAAATGAGATGTTCTTAAAAGCAATTGAACTTAAAAGTATCCCAATTTTAATAATGAGGTCGCTTCAGACTCCCTGACTCTTGGTATACTGTGGTGTCCAGTATCGTGCCCAATATCAATTCATTTATTGTTTGTGAACCTAGGTACCTATAGGTGTTAAATATTGAAAACTAGAAATAACTAGGTTCTGCTAAAAAGCATACAAACGTTATATTTGGTACATAGATCACATCTTAGATTAAACTAAATAAAGTCACCAGAAAATGTAATGAATCGATACAGACATAAGGAATTAATACATAATGTCAGATTATATTAAAATACTTAGGTCATCAATCATTTTACATATGCATTTTAAATAAATAATCCATAATCAAATCAATTTAAACAAAGTAGTAATTTAGTGCCCAAGTGTGCTCCTAAGACAAACTGTCTTGATACTGACAGTGTTGGACGACGTCTTAATGTGAAGGTGGAAGGTCTTATTATTAAGACCAAGTTGAGGGTAGTTGTTGAAAATGCTTCAAAGTTCCTGTTTGCTCGCGACCAAGGCTGGTGCAACTCCGCCAAAATGTCGTCATAAATACGAACATACCTATTTCTGTACGGTCTACTGTACTTTTGTAAGTATATCTAACCATATACGGTAGTTATTTAATTATGAGTACCTACTGTTCGTAGCATATTTGGTTTTAAAGGTATTATTAGACAATAATTAGAGTAAGGTATTGCTTGCTGGACTGACGGCAAATGTTTATGTTTGACGGTACGTACCCGTTCGAAAAAAAATAAAATGACTTGATAGAAGATACCTTTAGAAGCCTCCATCAGTAACTGGATCATGTCAGGCCGGTACACGCTGTTTGTGGTCCTGTATTCGATGGTGCTGGAAACTAGCTTCCTGAAGAAGCTGGTCATGTACTCGGGGAAGATTTTGATGCCGAGTTTCTGAAATTATAAATCAATTTAACTACAATCGTAATAATTGAGTGAGATTGAGATTTTGAAAAACACTGGTTATTTCAAAATTTCTTAAGTATCAAGATCCTTGCTTACAGGATCAGGTATGAGTTAATGAGCTTAAAGTAAATAGATTTTTTTATAGGATAGCTTAACTTAATTATCCGTAAGACCACGAAATCTCTTGAAAATAAATAAAAGTAGCGATGTGATGAAACCTGTTCATTCTGGACTAGAAGACTCTAAGATTGTACTGATGTGGAACAACGATTCCATGATACGACAAGTTCCATTCCCAGGAGATGGAAGCAATAGAAGACAGAGATGATATTCCACCCAAGTTCCACCCTTTGGTTAAACGACATATCACAAGAAGTAGTGGTGAGCGTTTTCTCGACTTGTCATATATTTTTTTAATCAGCTAGAAGACGGAACAAGCAAGTAGCCCACCGGATTTTAGGTGCATCTCTTGTCTATAACAATACCTTACTGCGTAGGTCACATCCACAAAGAACAAAGCCTACACAGTATTGCATTGCGACCGTCAACTTACAACATTATCATCGTTTGTGTTTAAGATCAAGTAACTGTGCTTGAACTCTGATGAACTTTCCGACTAACTTCTAATTAGACTGAGTAAAAAGTATGTCTGAGAAACTGAGGTATCTGAGGATATTCTTAGCGAATGTGAATCGGAGATATGCGACTTGGATTTTTATGATATGCCTTACTCCAGCAAGCCTGGGAAACTGCGTGATGATTATGAAGTAAGCCCTCTGAAGGGAGGTGAACTTGAACAACTTCTGCCCCATCATGTAGAACTCGTTGTCGCGATCCCGGAGCGAGTCCACCGAGCAGCCGAAGCCGGCAGACGCGATGACGTCATTGGTGTACCTTCGCATCAGGTCGTCTACGTCGATGTCTTCGGCTTGGCGGGCTGATGAAACATTTTGTTATAAGCATCCAGCCATCCATTGATACCCTGTTATACATTCTGGAGTAACTTGTTGGTGCTTGAGACCATTTCAAGACCAACTGGCTGAACGGATCTCAATGAAATTTCGAATGGATATTGTGTATGCCAAGGGGAACAACATATTAGAAGGCTACTTTCTATTTGGTTACCACGTAGTTGAAGATATCCGCATAAGCTAGTAAGACTTATATAAAAGTAAAATAAAGCCGAATGTAGAATTGCACTTTACCCGGAATCCTCAACTGTCTGAGGAACTGTCTATCTTACCTCTAAATGCCGAAATACAACAATTTGGAATGTTAGTTATGGTGACAGACTTAGGTAAGATGGTGGTAGCTAGCCAGGCGGACTTAAAAAAGTCATATCACCAACCCAACCAAGCACAATATCCCTTGGGGATCGAGCCCGGGACCTCTGGATCTGACCAGTAGGCAACCCATTAGACCAAAAAGGGGGCTAGACTACCTATAGCTTTCTCTCCGACATTGTTTAGAGGAGGTATAATATGAAGAGATGATCTTACTTTGAAGGTATTTCACGATGTTGTCGCTGATTTCCATCATGAAGGGCATCATCAGCTTCATCTTTGATCCGGTGAAGGCTGGGCTCAGAGTTGTCCTCATGTCCCTCCATTTCTCACCTGCATAGAGGTAATTAATAAACAAAATATGACATGTATATAGTAAAAAGAAGAAAAGTTTATTTCTTTCGAATAAATCACCTGAGTACTTTTTAGTATGAGACTTGAAAACCTATAGTCTTGATAAAAAAGTAGTTGAATTACCGTTAGCTGCCTGACTGCCTTCTTGTTAAATTAGTTAACTAACATTGTGTCTTCTAGACGAATTTGCTGCAAGGATAATTGGTATAATGTAAGGTCTATCATTATAAAAATAACATTAATAAAGTATACAAAGAATGACCTTGCATAAGCAGCAGGCTGCCCCCAAACAACGGTTCGACCTCGGGGTCAAAGAACTGGCGATGGTTCACAAAGTGGTCAAAGTCCTTCACGGTCACCGCCTTGATGAGGTCAGGGTCACGGATCAGGACCACGGGGACCGTGCCTTCTATGTAGCCGACGTACCTGTTCAATTCAGACATGTGATTACCCGGCCATGTGTGAGTCGGACATGCAAACCGATTCTCCCGTATCCCGACCCCAATCAACACAATTAGTAGAAAGTTGGGAAAATTTCAACCCGAAAGCATCGAACCTGCTAACAGCTCCTCCATCGGTCATTGATCCACTAAGCCACAGAGACCACTTACACTGATATACCAGCGCGGTAAACAATGCATTGATAAGCGTTTATCTTCCCGATTGCACTATTGTTATTATGTCTTGTATTAACAACTTGAGATAATATTGTTGTTATTGGTATGATAACGTTAGTAGAGTTTTTGTATGTACGTCCCTCCATTTTGTTATACTGATAGGACAAACGGTCGGGACACCGGGGATATATTACGGGATAATTTTCCCCGTTCGTGGGAAAAAGCGTTGCCAGCCTTACCGAATCTTTTCCTGTGTGTAAAATCTCAGCACACAAGGAGAAAGGCAAGAACTAGTTTTTTTTTATGATCCATTACAAAAGCTTAAAATTATCTAATACTAATTACAATTTATTCACTGGAGCAAATTCATTTTTTTAATGTAATTTTAGCTCTCTTATCTTCTAGGTAATCTGAAATTTTATAACAAGCTTTCCTGGATAGCTTTTGTTTCACATTTTTTTTGAATTTATTATTTGAAAAGCTTAGCATATCACTTGGCAATTGATTATAAAAGCGTACAGTTTGCCCTATGAATGATTTATTAACCTTATGGAGCCTAGGTGTGGGTACAGCGAGTTTATTCTTATTTTTAGTGTTATAATTATGTTTATCACAGTTTTTGTCAAGTAAGCTTATGTTTTTACGCGCGTACATAATATTTTCATAAATATATAGCCTCATCTTATACCTGGAATTTACAGCAGGTATGAGGCTTTTGCCAACAGTTTTTCCTCTGTTTACCCCTAAACTACAGGCTTATGCCAACTATGTCACTAGCTACGATAGTAGAGATATAAACATTGACTCATAGTATAGTATAGAATAGGTACTAAATTTGGTATCTCCACCTAGGTGTAGTACCTAGTGTAGTGTCACCTAGGTGTAGTACCTAGTGTAGTGTCACCTAGGTGTAGTACCTAGTGTAGTGTCACCTAGGTGTAGTACCTAGTGTAGTGTCACCTAGGTTCTACACCTAGGCTGTGTCTGTGTTCTAATCCGGTAATGTTTTATTTTAGTGGACGACGGGGAGATGCCCAGGCTTCATCTCACCTGATTTTTAAGTTATGATAAGGCCGAAGGTGGAAGAGCACTTCATCGGAATCCTCAACAAACTGAGGAACTGGCTATCTTACCTCTAAATTACGGGTCACAACAATTTAAGCATTGTTGGTATGATAACAGTATGAGATAAGAAGGTTGTAGCTAGCCAAGCGGACTTAAACAAGGTCCAAGGTCAACAACAAATCAAGCTAAATATTGTACTCCCCTGGGGATCGAACCCGGGACCTCTGGATCTGACACCTGTAGGTAAATAACTAGACCACAATGCGTCATCAAGAAAAGAGTATTAGAGAGACACCTTTTGGGTTAGCTTCCTCCAACGTAGATGGATGAGCTCTTGGGTGTGTGATATGGACTTACTTCTCTTCAGGAAAAGCCGAGTACACCGCTTCAATATCATCAATCACATGTCTTCTCAGGAAGGTGCTCCTCAGGATATTACCGAACACCGGGATCCCGGGTAAATACCTGATGCCCTTCTTGTCAAAGAAATTATGAATCTTTTTGTATACGTAACCATAGTACACGATAATCGTAGTTAATAAAAATATTACTATTTCCAATATCATTTTTTCACCAAAAACTGTGATATTTTATAATTTGGCTTGTTTGAATAACTTTGTGATACGACTGTCTCCTTAGTTATTCTCGGCTGACTGCAATTTATAAGGAAAATGTTCAACTGCTCAATCAACCTGTTAGATGTTCATTCTAGGGTATCATTAGTGTAGATGTGCCACGATGGGTACGAGTGAGATTGTTTCATGATCATAATCATCATCATCATCATCACTCATTACAAACCAAAGAGTGCAAATAGCCCCATATGCCGTAATTACAAGCTTAGCAGTCTGGTTGGTGGTCGCAGTTTTACTCAAGTAAGATGCTACTGCCCGTCCCTGGAGGACCTTATGTTATCCACGGATGATAAGAGCCTGAAAAATACACCATTTTCTATCCCATACAAGCCTCATAGTTCAGTTGGTAGTTACTCTGCCTTCTGCGCTGTAGGCTGTGGGTTCGATTCCCATCTAGGACAAACATTTGTGTGATGAATATAGATGTTTGTTCTGTGTTGGGGTGTTGTATTATGTTGTAGTATGGTAAGTATGTATTTACAAAAAAAAAGAATTTAAGTATTCTATCCATAATCTAGTTCCCATATAACAAGCTATGCTTAGTTTGGGGCTAGATGGCGCTGTGTAAAATTAATGTCCTGTCCTGTTATTCAGTGCCGCCCGCTTTTGTAAACAATAAGATAGGTACTTTTGTAAGGTTGATCAGAAACGAGTAGCATTATTAGTTAGTTAGAAACATATTTTAGCTAATTTTTAATTCGTTTTGATTTGTTAATATAGACTCTATTTCAAGTCCATAAGATCTCTACTATACCTGAAACAAAATTATTGAATATACATTATTATTAAGACAAGCATACTTATCGTGGCACATCCACCTTGAGGATGATGATTAAAAAAATGGTCTCATACAAAAAGTCATATTATGTGTGACCGTATGTGAATCAAGTTATTTGTTTGTTTTTGAAGTGATACGCATGCGTGGTGTTGATCGCTGCGTTGTCGTTCTTCACACTCCACCGGAGCAATTTCTGTACAGCCACAGAAAGTCTTTACTGCCACATGGTGGTGATGTCCACTAGGTTTAGCTCACGAGCTAACGTAGATTCCAAGGTGTGACCGCTGCGTGCTAGACAGCTACTTGGAACCACTGGTGGGTGTTTGCAGACTAAAAACTAATTATTTCACCATTCTACCGCTGGTACCCGCTACATCTCGCTTAACTTAGAATGCTACAAACTAATTATTTCACCATTCTACCGCTGGTACCCGCTACTCCCCGCTTAACTTAGAATGCTACAAACTAATTATTTCACCATTCTACCGCTGGTACCCGCTACATCTCGCTTAACTTAGAATGCTACAAACTAATTATTTCACCATTCTACCGCTGGTACCCGCTACTCCCCGCTTAACTTAGAATGCTACAAACTAATTATTTCACCATTCTACCGCTGGTACCCGCTACTCCCCGCTTAACTTAGAATGCTACAAACTAATTATTTCACCATTCTACCGCTGGTACCCGCTACTCCCGCTTAACTTAGAATGCTACAAACTAATTATTTCACCATTCTACCGCTGGTACCCGCTACTCCCGCTTAACTTAGAATGCTACAAACTAATTATTTCACCATTCTACCGCTGGTACCCGCTACTCCCCGCTTAACTTAGAATGCTACAAACTAATTATTTCACCATTCTACCGCTGGTACCCGCTACTCCCCGCTTAACTTAGAATGCTACAAACTAATTATTTCACCATTCTACCGCTGGTACCCGCTACTCCCCGCTTAACTTAGAATGCTACAAACTAATTATTTCACCATTCTACCGCTGGTACCCGCTACTCCCCGCTTAACTTAGAATGCTACAAACTAATTATTTCACCATTCTACCGCTGGTACCCGCTACTCCCCGCTTAACTTAGAATGCTACAAACTAATTATTTCACCATTCTACCGCTGGTACCCGCTACTCCCCGCTTAACTTAGAATGCTACAAACTAATTATTTCACCATTCTACCGCTGGTACCCGCTACTCCCCGCTTAACTTAGAATGCTACAAACTAATTATTTCACCATTCTACCGCTGGTACCCGCTACTCCCCGCTTAACTTAGAATGCTACAAACTAATTATTTCACCATTCTACCGCTGGTACCCGCTACTCCCCGCTTAACTTAGAATGCTACAAACTAATTATTTCACCATTCTACCGCTGGTACCCGCTACTCCCCGCTTAACTTAGAATGCTACAAACTAATTATTTCACCATTCTACCGCTGGTACCCGCTACTCCCCGCTTAACTTAGAATGCTACAAACTAATTATTTCACCATTCTACCGCTGGTACCCGCTACTCCCCGCTTAACTTAGAATGCTACAAACTAATTATTTCACCATTCTACCGCTGGTACCCGCTACTCCCCGCTTAACTTAGAATGCTACAAACTAATTATTTCACCATTCTACCGCTGGTACCCGCTACTCCCCGCTTAACTTAGAATGCTACAAACTAATTATTTCACCATTCTACCGCTGGTACCCGCTACTCCCCGCTTAACTTAGAATGCTACAAACTAATTATTTCACCATTCTACCGCTGGTACCCGCTACTCCCCGCTTAACTTAGAATGCTACAAACTAATTATTTCACCATTCTACCGCTGGTACCCGCTACTCCCCGCTTAACTTAGAATGCTACAAACTAATTATTTCACCATTCTACCGCTGGTACCCGCTACTCCCCGCTTAACTTAGAATGCTACAAACTAATTATTTCACCATTCTACCGCTGGTACCCGCTACTCCCCGCTTAACTTAGAATGCTACAAACTAATTATTTCACCATTCTACCGCTGGTACCCGCTACTCCCCGCTTAACTTAGAATGCTACAAACTAATTATTTCACCATTCTACCGCTGGTACCCGCTACTCCCCGCTTAACTTAGAATGCTACAAACTAATTATTTCACCATTCTACCGCTGGTACCCGCTACTCCCCGCTTAACTTAGAATGCTACAAACTAATTATTTCACCATTCTACCGCTGGTACCCGCTACTCCCCGCTTAACTTAGAATGCTACAAACTAATTATTTCACCATTCTACCGCTGGTACCCGCTACTCCCCGCTTAACTTAGAATGCTACAAACTAATTATTTCACCATTCTACCGCTGGTACCCGCTACTCCCCGCTTAACTTAGAATGCTACAAACTAATTATTTCACCATTCTACCGCTGGTACCCGCTACTCCCCGCTTAACTTAGAATGCTACAAACTAATTATTTCACCATTCTACCGCTGGTACCCGCTACTCCCCGCTTAACTTAGAATGCTACAGGCTATACAAGCCAATTATAGTTACTCTTTTTATTTTGTTCGACGGGGAAGCGCTTGGCCTTTATCTCACCCTGGTTTCATCCTGGGTGGTAGGCCCTCCACCCGATCCCACTCCAGGTGCTCCTCGCCGCCACGAAGTGGTAAGTAAAACTAGAACCTTTTTTTTTTTTTTTTTTTTTTAAGTGGGAAAATGCCCTCGCATTTCCCTTCCACCATGGGGGTGGTGGAAGGGGGTATGTGGGACTCGAACCCACTAAAAACCCACTATGAGCAGTCGCCCGCCTTCGTGGGGCCGAGATGGGGTCGCGTTAGCATTCACCATCTGGCCCCGGCGGTTGGCCTGGAACCCGTGTCCAGGCCCCGGCCAAGGAGGGGTGGTCACTGCTCACCAGGACCACCCCTCAGACGAGTGGAGCCGTGCAAGCCGGCGGAGAGTCCCCCGACTCTCCACCAGGTGGCTCCACTACAGGGGAAGTCGAAGAAGGCGGGCAAACCGCCCCCTCCTACCCCCCCTTCGCCTCCGGCGGATCGGGTCAGAGCGGGCATCGTCCTCTCTGACCCTCTCCGCGGCCTCCTTCTGCGACATCACCTGTTCGCAGAAGGAGACCATCGCCTGCCACTCCCTGTCGCCGTCGAGCATGGCGTTGACCACGCTCGGCAGCGAGAGGTCCCCTCCCAGGGTGGCTGAGAGTGTGTGTCGCATGGGACCCCACGCGGCACACACCTCCAGCGTGTGGTGCGCCGTATCCTCCGGCGCACCACATTCGTGGCAGGCCGGGGTCGCCTCCCGTCTCGCGATCTGGTACAGGTACTTTCCGAAACATCCATGTCCGGAAAGCACCTGCACCAGTCGGAACGTCAGCGACCCGAATCGCCGCCGCACCCAGTCACGGAGGACCGGGCGAATGGCCTCCACCGTCCACTGACCAGGGACCGGTGGAGCCAGGTCCTCCGCCCACCGCCTCAACATGGCGGCCCGCGCCTGTCGCCGTAGGCCCTCCACCCGATCCCACTCCAGGTGCTCCCCGTCGGATCTCCTCGCCGCCACGAAGTGGTACACTTCGGCGAGGATCTCCGCTTGGAGAGCCCAGGGGGGATCGCCGGCCAGCACGCATGCTGCCGTCCAGGACACCGTCCGGTATCCGCGGATCACCCTCGTCGCAATGACCCGCTGCGGTTGTCGCAGCAGGGTCATGTTCGCGCGACCGAGGGCGTCCACCCAGACCGGTGCCCCGTAGGTGGCCATACTCCGGATCACTCCGGAGTATAGACGGCGACACGTGGCGCTCGGGCCGCCCACGTTGGGCAGCAGCCTCCCCAGTGCGGCGGCGGCTCCCAGGACTCTCGGGGCCAGCTGGGTAAAGTGGGCCCTGAAAGTCCACCGTCCGTCCAGGATGAGACCCAGATATTTCATCTGGGTCCCAACCCGGACCGGGACTCCGTCCAGGACCACTCTGGTCCCTGGCGGGGGTCCCCCCCGAGGCCCGTGGAACAACAGGGCCTCGGTCTTGGAGAGGGCCACTCCCAGCCCGAGGGAGCGGATGCGGTCGATCACGTGGGCCGTGCCCACCTCGGCCAACCGCACCGTCTCCCTCAGGTCCCTCCCCCTGACTACGACCAGGGTGTCGTCCGCGTAGCACGCAACCCGCATGTTTGCGGGCAGCGTGCCACGGAGGACCCAGTCGTAGCCGATGTTCCACAGGAGCGGTCCCAGCACCGACCCCTGCGGAACCCCGCGGACGACGCGACGGCGTCTCAGACCGTCGCGTCCCTCCACCAGGACTTCGCGGTCCTGGAGGTAGTCCGCCAACAGCCTCCGCAGATACAGGGGCACCCCGTGGTAACGGAGCGCCTCCTGTATCGTTCCGTGCGGCAGACTGTTGAAGGCGTTGGCAATGTCCAGCGAGACAGCCAACGCCTTATCCCCCTCCCGGACCGCCTCCTGCGTCCACCCCTTGAGCCAGAGCAAGGCGTCGATCGTTGACCGCCTCGCTCTGAACCCAAACTAGAACCTAGACTAAGTAATACTAGGGGGTGTGAGTTTACCTTACAAGATGCTTTTAACCGCCTCTGTGGTCTAGTGGGTCAACCCACAATTTCAGATCCAGAGGTCCCGGGTTCGATCCCCAGGAAGAGCAATATTGTGCTTGGTTTGGTTGGTGGTAGGATCTTGTTCAAGTCCGCTTGGCTAGCTTCAACCATCTTACCCACAGAGCAATGAATCTAATAGAAAGGTGTTGTGCGCGGGCCAGGCGCGCCGCATATTCGCATATATGCTCAAAATGGGCATATATTGAAAAAACTCGCTTCAACCAACCGCTAATAGTCGCTCTCGGGCGATGTGACAGTGCAAAGCTCTGCATAATATATATTATTATGCCAAATTGCGCTGTCCTAAGCTGTAAGAAAAGAAGCCAGGTGTGTAGTAAAAGGCAAGGAGGGATTTCTTTTCACCGTTTAGTCCATAAACCTTTAAATAAACGTGATATTTAAAGATATTGTAAAAGTATTATGTAGTTTACAGACGAAAACGATACAATCGCAAACAGATGTAATTTTGTACATTGCTTACTATGCATGGATACCACCTTATTTTTACATTGTCGACCGCGCAGTGTATTGCGTTTACAGCGATGAAGGTATTGTTTGCACTACGATTTAGTAGTAATGGCCAAGACGCTCGCGCATCGACTAGTGTTGCTCGAGATTCGTGCAATCAAAGATTACGCGTTTCATGTCGATAAAATTTGTCTGTGTTTTTGTTTTATCATATTGTTCGCGACGAGGCCCGCCTCTGTATGTGAGGGGAGCGGGGCACACCACAAGGCGCGGGGGACGGGGACCATCACTCGCCACTCGGACAAAGTCACAGACGCGCGCGCACGCAATATTATAACACCATATCACTTTCTAATTCTATTTCATAGTCTTGAAGATTAGTACCTAATATATTTTGTAAGCAAAGGATTGTTTCATTTGTTCACCGCAACACATATTTTATTGACACAAGTTATCTAACTTTATCAGTAATTTAGTTCTTCTCAGAATTTAATTTCATTTGTATGTAGAAGTTCGTAACGCTTAGTTAAACACAAAAAAAAATATTTTCAGTTTCCCAAAATATGTAAATATTAAAAAAAAAAGTGGATTGAGGCAACGGGCAGAGTTGAATGGACTTAGATCATCTTTCACAATATGCTCACAACACTTACTTATATATACACTTACTTCCATTTACTTAAATCCTTATTATAGTTCAAAAAATGACATTGCATTGCAAGTGATGTCATGTTTTGTCTTCCAGTCAAGATTGACCAGTCACCACAATAGAACCCAATGTGACTCTTATGAGTCATTATTGTGATTGGGTGCTATTGAGGTGACTGGTCAATCTTGACTGGAATTGAACTGAAAAGAATAGCTTTATTTTATCATAATGGTTTTCATCACTTAATAGTTAATTATGCAATAGAATGGTCACGATATACTTACATGTAATTAATAAGTGGAATACGATTTGTTTGTTAAATCTTATTGTCTATTTGTATATGCTGTGTATCATTAGATATATTATATATATTATATTATTCATTAGAATAATATAATATACAATCTAAAAGCTACTTTTATTTAACACACTATCTATCTTATCTCTTTCAAAGTAAGATGCCGAACGCAGCGAGGGATTCTTGTGTTTAATCTTGAACGGAGCGAGGGATACAAGTACCGTGATGATTTTTTCACTAGTTGTGTACTTTATTTGATACCATACACTGCAAGAATATAAATAATAGTTTGTATCGTATGTATTACATTACCAGTCCATTAATGTCCAATACTGAACAGAGCCTCCCCCGAATCTCGAGTAAAATGATATAATATGGTGTTAAATACACAGATGAGAGCTGCTTCTTCTGGTGAGATTCTTCAATAGACTTTTACGACACACTTGAGCTAAGTTGGTAGATTCCGTTTTTATATCAATCTCATACAACTAGCTGTAGCCCGTGACTTCGCACACGTTCATGGATAAAAATTTTGTTGTATAGATCGTGACGTCACGTGACCACATATTATCACTTGCGCTGCGGGCGGCCGGCGCTAGCAACGGAGTCGATAACTTTATTTTATTATGTAACCTGTGATAAAAACATAGAGAAAAATCTCCACGCTTGGTAGATGGATCGGTGCTCGTAGTAAATGTGTAAGGTATTACTTTGAGCCACATGCTTATTTTTGAGTATCAATGCTAAAGTTATTTTTATCGATGAATACGGGTACATCTCTATCACCGGGATACCAGCTAAAATGTTTTGCAATTTATATTTTATCAGTTTTTTTATAATTTTGTATACAATCCACTAACTGTCTATTAATAATTATTAAACGAAATATTAAGCACACACTATAGAATTATTCGATTATGTAAATATTATTTATTCTCTATATTGCGAATTTCGGTAGCCTCACGAAACTATGGTAACTGCACGATTAGTATGCAGTTTTCACAAGGTGGTAGCATCAAAGATTGCACGATTCTACAAACTGTCAAAGTTATCCATAACGAAGTCGACATAAAGGTTTATTTTCAATGACTTCGATTATCGGAAACTCGACCAATGAATGATAAGTGTTATATGTGTTAATAATATGACATGCTGCGTGAGTGTGTGTAGCCTGCCACAGCGGTACTAGAACAAATGTTTCTAGATGGCCTTTCTAACCTCTATCATGTGTTCTGTGATCTTACCTAATTCTGTCACCATAATAACAATTCTTATTTTTTTTTTTGTGTCCCGGCATTTAGGGTCAGATAGCCAGTTCCTCAGTTAGTTGAGGATTCCGGGTAAAGTGCGCCTCCACATTCGGCCTTAACTTAACTTGTTACCAGGTGAGATGAAGGCCAAGCGCTTCCCCTTCGCACTACAAACTTGGACAAGAATCAATTTATCTAAGAAAAGGAACATACCTACTGACCCTAAAATTTAACCTATCATTACTTAGTTGTTGATGATAGACCAGTTTACTACTAGCATACCTAAATGTAAATGGAGCACGCTTATCTATGAGGAGGCAACTTGACAGACCAAGATTATTTTGACGTGGAAAAAGGAAAACATTTTGAAAATAATATTGTGATTTATACTTCTTTTTAATATCATTTTTAGCGCTTTGCAACCGTTTTGCTTCCCAATCATACGCTAAATCATCAACCATACGCGAAATCATCTACCATACGCTAAATCATCTACCATACGCTAAATCATCACCCATACGCTAAATCATCACCCATACGCTAAATCAGCTAACGGATCCGGAATAATGTAGTGGTCGAACAGATTGCCGGTCAATGGTATCTCGGAGTCTGGAAAGAAACGGTACGAATTAATAACCTCCTTTTTTTGGCATTCGGCTTTATAAGGTGCCCCTTTATAAAAGTTTGGTACCATTACAGCAGCTAAACGTTTAATACATATTTAAAGTTAAAAATCACGACGGTTGATTTGGATGTCCGCACAAAACCACGAGGTATTTCCAAAAATAGTACCTACCAATTTTAATAGCACCTAACCAATTCCCACTAAAAGCACCTATCTTCATGTTGTTTTGTTGCTCAGTTTGGGAATAGTTGCTAATCTTAAGCTATTCGAAAAAATAGCACGTACAGAGGAATGCCTTATAGTGACAGGGATTCGTTGCTTTAAATACATAACTGCCCATAACAAATATTGTTTCTTGGTCACAGTATCTAGCAATAAAATATGTATTCAATAAAAAGTACAATAAAACTAAATATGTACAAAGGAATCAGTCAGATTACCTAAGGACCGTTACAAACGGCCTATAGGTAACTCAACATAAAATATTAATAATCGACAATCATTACAATTTATCTCCGTGTCTGTATTACGTGTACGACGTCGCGGGAAGATACTGTCTGATATCGATGAGTGTTAATAATAAGGAGAGACATTTGTCTAGCTGTGAGAAAACCTAAGAAAATATTGCTGAAAAAAGTACTTCACATGTTAGGTACCTACACACCGCCATTTGACCCCGATCTACGGTTACGGTTACGGTTTAAGACATTTCTGAAGAAATGTCTTAAACCGTGTGTGTTTGCTTTGCTGAGATTCATCTCAGCAAAGCAAACACACAAATGATTGTCCCAGGTGGGAATCGAACCCACAGCCTAGAGTGTCAAAGTCAATAGAGACACATAAGCCTGCATGTACAGATGTTCGTTGGAGGTGTCTGCCTTCCACCAGTCTGACCTCATCGGTACCCTAGGTGTGAGGGTCTGACTGTCATTTTGGCTGGATTCATTGTAATTTTGGTAACTTGTAGTTTCTACACTCATCGTTATGAACCAATAAATTGAAGTACGTAGTCTCATAGATTATGTACTATATTATTTAAGGAGGATTCATGTTAGTTATCAACTAATTATAATGGTTAATGACATAATTTCAATGAACTTATATAGTAAACAATGCACAAATTTTAATATTTAGGCTTTGCTAGCTCTTGCGGTAAGATACCCTGAGTTAGCAAAAACTAGTTCTCTTCCTAGTGTTGCATTTTTAAAGGTAAGTTCTGATCCCATTATTTAGTTGTAGTTATTTAAGTTGTGTAGTGATTTGTGATGTAGTGCAATTTAATGTAGTATTGTGTAGAGTAGTGCTTATTAAAAAGTGCAGTGCAATTACGTGTAGTGTCGTGTATTCTTAATGAGTATAGTGGAATATAGTTAAAATATAGTGTGCGATTATAGTATAACAAGGTAAGATACGCAGTTCCTCAATCCGTTGATGATTCCGGGTGAAATGCGCTTCCACCTTCTGCCTTAACATTACTTGTAAGAGTAATGACCAGGTGAGATCAGAACTGAGAACTCAGACTCTCATGTCATTAAAGCTAACATAGGGTTTCTCGCGAGCTTACTTCTGTGTAAGCGTAGTGATGGTAAAACATAATTATCAATTATTAATAATCAGCGAGGCAATGCAGCCAGTGTCTTGGGCACGCTTCCGTCTGGTACTGGTCTAGAACAGTTGAGTTACCTATAGGCCGTTTCTAACGATCCTTAGGTAATCTGACTGATTCCTTTGTACATAGTTAGTTTAATTGTACTTTTTATTGAATAAAGATTATTTTCATGACTTAAATTCTCATTATCAATTATTACAACCAAGTAAAAGTCGGACGCCTTAGATTTTTCTATTAAGAATGGGTCGACTCTTGACTTCGAAACTCACACAGGCAATGGAGAGACCAGCGATTGAGCCGGCACACGCACCCAGGAAGTGCCTATTTACTATTTGCCTAGTGCAGATTGTTGCCTGAGCCACGGACTCCAATGCCAGAACCTGCATATTTTTCCTTGAATTCGGCCGGACGAGCATACTGACCATCAGTATGCTCGTCCGGCTTATTACTTACGTATGTAATCATTTAGTGTTTCGACGATATAACACGGTCCCATATGGGCCAGCTGCCATACTGAAATAAAAAATATATCAACACTATTATTATTAAAAAGTTAAAATATTTTTGTTTGTATTGAATAGGCTCAAATACTCTGAACCGATTTTTAAAACAACGCCGTAACACTAGAACTTAGAATTGTTGTTATGGCAACATAATTAGGTAAGATGGTGGCCAGACGGACTTAAACAAAGTCCTACCACCAACCAAACCAAGCACAATATTGTACTCCCCCTGGGGATCTAACCTGGAAGCCTTGGATCTGAAATCGGTGGGTAGAACCACTTGAGGCGGTTATATTTGAATTAAACTTTGCAAAATTATTAGTGATACTGGATGGATTTGAATAATACTTTGCATGATTACTGATATCATTGGCAAATATCAATGTTAACTTTTAATCACACAGATAAAAAGTGATATGATAATCATCGACAAAGAGCTCTCTCTGTACCTAGAGTTTACTTTACTACTCGCGAGAGGTTTATTTATTCGTATGGCATTATTAGCGCAATCGTTTGCATTGTAGGTGTCTACTAACAAAGTAATCTTAAGTTGCTGAATCCATTGGATCGTGTCTACGTACTAGACTTGACTTTTTTACTTTCAATTTAACTCAATTACAAATAAGCACTAAACAGTTGATGGTCCAGCTGTTTCTTCAAAATGTTTGCAGTGTATATAATTCAAATTAGATTAGATATAGAACTAAGATTCAGTGGTCGAAAGATGTTTTTTATTCTTTTATTTGAAATGTTTGAGCTCTTTAACTGGGTTAACATTAGCCATGAACACACTTAGCAGACGAATTGGCTTCACGGGGGGCTGTGCCCGCGAACGTGGAGATGATGGATGGAGGCGGCTATTTATTAAATATAGGCAGCCAGGACTGACCTTCAGTCGCATTCATGGCTTGCTACAGACAAGTTTCGAGATCTCGAAGCTTGCCTGGAGAATAAGGTCTTCAATGGAGCGAGCCTACCGAGAAAATACTTTGTTTTTGAGCGGGTTATCTATAAAATTATATTGTGTCTAAGCACGTCCAACCGGGTTCTCACAGGCCCCAATGGAAGACCAGCGCAGGCTTCACAGCCTGCATTAATGCTGAGATGGGACCTTTCTGGGATTACCCGCCTTTAAAAATTTTATTGTACCTACCTACCTATTTTGTGTTTTGTAATATCCCAATTTTGATTTGATTTGATTTGATTTGAAAATTTTGGATAATCTTCAAATGGACATTACCTTCGTATCTTTCCATACAATTTGCGTAGTCCAGCATACAATAGTTCGTGAAATTCTGGTGTGTATGAAATATCGTTCTTCCGCAAACTATTCCAGTACTAAAACATAAGATATCATTGTATGGAACCATAACGTACTAGATTGTAATCTTCCATATCACAATTAATAATTTAGAGAAGCATCTTTTAAGTATCGCGATTATTATGCATAATACAAAACGGGTGATCGAATATTTGAATTATATAGATTTTGAAGCTGATTCTTCTTCTACCTTCCCATGTCGGCACAGCACGCTCTCCTCCTCTGCCCTGTCACTCAGCATCCACTCCTCTCACATACATACATCTCTTCCTCGGTTTACTCCCACTCCTACGTCCGCCCACATTCATACCTCACAATAATTTTACGTTTAAGAAACCAGGCGTGAATGTAAATATTTAGGTCAGTTGGGTTTAGTGTTTAAACTGTCTGTGTTAGCTTACGTGTACGCCCGCATGCAGTACTGTGCCTTGTAATCACACATTTCCTCGAACCTCGCGCGGTACGGCGTGGTGCGCTGGTGGGGGTACGTCATCGTAGTGGATTCTCCTGCTCCTTGCTGGCCCCCGCCGCCCCCGCCGCCGCCGCCGCCGCCGCCGCCGCCGCCGTTATTGTCTCTGTGTAACAGGACAGGACATTCATTTCACACAACGCCATCTAGCCCTAAACTAAGCATAGCTCGTAATGTGGGAAATAGATTACGGAGAGAATACTAAAATACTTTTTTTTTTTTTTTAAATACATCCGGCTGACCAGACTACACAACCGTACCACGTTTAAGAAGCGTACTTATCATACAATACAACACCCAAACACAGAACATACATCTATATTCATCACACAAATGTTTGTCCTGGGTGGGAATCGAACCCACAACCCCCAGCGCAGAAGGCAGAGTTACTATCAACTTAGCTATGAATATACCTAACACCCAAAAACAAAAAAATACAGTGACTGAAATACCGTCAAACACGGTTTATCGAAATTGATTTAAAATCCTCAAGGTTAGGCGCGATACCTTACGGTTATTATAGTATATTATATTTTGAATATTAAACTATTAAATTATAAACCACTAAACAAGTTACTCTCAATACTACAGCACTCAATACTACTGCCAAATGCCAGATGCTTCGAGAAATATTAAATAGGTGCTGGCTGTACCATGTTGAGGATTCCGGGTGAAGTGCGCCTCCACCTTCGGCCTTATCTCAACTTGTGTAACCAGGTGCGATGAAGGCCAAGTGCTTACCCGTCGTACAAGAAAAAAAAAGATAGCTAGCGAGGCACTAGCGCGGATATTGTGAGGTAAAGAGTTCCATAACCTGACTGAGTTCACAGAAAATGAACCACCATAGCAACTAGAAGAGTGATGGGAGTACTAAGAAAGAGAGATTTAGCTGTTGCGCAGGGCTTACCACGAAGGACAAGATAATAAAACCGCTCACAGAGATAAAAAGGAGAAAGATGTTCGTTGAGAATATTATAGAGAAGAGAGAGTAAATCACGGCGACGAATAGGGAGCTATTTGAATTGGGATCTATAAATTGAAACGTGATCAAACTTACGTATATGAAACGAATGGACATATTTTGGAGATGCTCCAATTTATATAGAATTTCTTTCGTGGCGTCTAGGGAACAGGAGTCAGCGTCGAAAAGAGGTAACAAGAGAGTTTGAAATAGAGTAACTTTAGTCTTAAAAGGTTGAATACTTGAAGAGAAACTTTTGGAATCGTTAAAGAGAATGCCATGAGGAGTAAACGCGTTTACTAATGCTATTGACATGGTTCACCTAAGAGAGGGAAACAATACCTGCCCGACATAGCGACTATGGCTAACTTTTTTGGGAAACTGACCGACTTATATAGTAAGAGATACGGGCTAGAGAGGAACAGTTGATGATGATGATTAACAGATATTATATAAGAACTGCAAACTAAAAAGAAGAAGAATGTACCGTGATTTCCGTACATAGAGAAAGAGTAAGTAGATTATCTATATCTATCTACCTATACTTATAACTAAATGGTGGAAAAGCTGTGTCTGTGCATTAATTATATAAAAAAAGGTATATATAGGTATATATTTTAAGTTTATAAGTTGCGTTGACTTTTAATATATAATAATATATAATCATTTTGGGTTAATGCATGCATAATCTTATTCATTCATGTTTGGATTTTGATAAATTATACGAATGATGTTATTCCAAATATTACACAATCTACCGTTAAAAACCTTATTCAAATCGGTTCAGTACTTTCGGAGAATAGCGTGGTGACGCGTTTAATGTAAACGCACTTCATCTCTGCTTACTCTGAGAAATACGAGTATTACGAGTGATAAGTTAAATACTCCTTGGAGATTTAAATTTTAACTAAGATTTTTTTATTTTTAGTTGTTAAAGGTTTGCAAAATCGTAAAAGTTCGAAAATGAAATATTTAGGGTGGCTTGCAAAACCAATGTTAAACGCATTTAGGGAGTCCCTAATACATTTAAGTAACTCAATACGCTAAGGCGTCTTGCACAACAATAAGTAAGCCACTAATCATGTTAAGTGAACTGTCAAAGTTAAACATCCCAAAACCGCCATTTAGCAAAGTCTAATGTGACTAGCGGCATTTTGAATGACCAGCTGATCTGTTGATGTACACTACACCATTGTACTCGTATTATTTATATTCGACTCGACAAATATTGTTGCACCTTTGGTGAAATAAAAAGAGTTTTCCGGAGATACAGTAGTGCAGAATATTTTTTTCGGACTTATCCGACGAAAAGATTCTGCACTACGCGGCCGGAGCGCGATCCAAAGGCGCGGTTGGTGTGGACGTGCCGCGTGCAATCCAAGTGCATTTAACCGCCGATCGATCTCGGTTAGAACCTGCCCTGAACCATTTCAGAGTAGCTTTTACGATCGATTGTTTAACCATTTCATAGATGCACAGTTACTCAACTTACGGCCTGTTTCCTTTGTCTTTTAGGTACTGTTTGTATGCCGCTTGTATGTCATCCTTATTTGCATTTTTTAAGAAATCATCCCTTTCTTTACTCCCAGGCCCTGCTTCCGTAGGGGGTTTTTTAACCACGCCAGCTGAGCTAGGGGTGGTGTCGTATTCATCATCATATTGGCGGCGGCCATCTTCAACCACGTCACATGAAGCTTGGAGAATAACTATGGAAACTGAATAACATTTTTTGTATTTGATTGGCTTACGTTTGACTGCAATCTCGCCGGAAGGTAACCAACCATGCAGCCTACTACAATGCAGCACGCTTGCCTAAAATAAACCTCACGTAAACATCCCACTAGTGCCCACTACTGGACAGAGCCTCCTCCAAAGCTGAAGGTTTTTTTTCCCCCCTCATAATCACCACGCTTGGCAAGCGGGTTGGTGATCGCAGTAAAGATGTAGATAAGACACAGAAAGAAGCTGGCGCTTACTTCTGGTGTGATCCCTTAGTCGGCTGTAACAGCAACCATGGGCTGAGTTGGAGGGGTCGATACCATAGTCACGACCGGCAAAAAAATAATAATCCTATCCTGTTTTTTGACTTAGGGGAAGCGCTTGATCTTCATCTCACCTGGTTACAAGTTAAAAGGCGATCGAAGGGGAAAGCGCACTTCTTCCGGCATCAGCAACAAACTGAGGAATACTGGCTAGCTTACCTTTAAATGTCGGATCAACCATTTAAGAATTGTTGTTATAGCGACAGAATTGAGTAAGATGGTGGTAGCTAGCCAGGCGGACTTAAACCAAGTCCTACCACCAACCAAACCATTCACAGTATTGTACTCCCCCTGGGGATTGAACCCGGGACCTCTGGATCTGAAATATAGAAATATAAATATATTTACTGGCACCTTAGAACAAACCATACTTAATACATTAACAAAGACTTAACTTAAGGTAACTACAGTTTCATTTTAGTGTTATTACTGCTACCTAAACTTGGATAATTATCACCCTGTATGATAGGCAACAGTGCCCACACCTTCAAAAGGGATATTCAGATCAAAAATTACTCAATCATGTTTAAGAATAAGTGTAACTTAGAATAATGATATGGTAAAAAACATAGTCAGTAAGTTTACACCAACTTGAATTATGCAGTTCGGTTGAGTTCTTCGCCAACTTTGTGAATTCCATTTCTAAAAGCGTTCTCATAACATCTTGATGTTTTTGTGTTTCTAAAAACAGTTTGCTAATGGTGTTGTACCTATTTGTTTTCTCGGAAATATCATCGGTAACCGTGAGTGGCGTGTACGAAGCTTTGCTGCGTTCTGCTACGCATATACAGCGCGCCTTCACCGAGGTGCTGGGCGAGGCACGCGGTCTCACGTGCTCTCTGCCGTTGCTGCACGCCTTCAGCAGGCCGTGGATATTGGACGTGGCTCAACGTGGCGTGCTGAGTGCTCTCTACGGGCATCGGGCGGGGCACGAGGTGCTTCTGCTTGCCGCTGTCGCTACGAGCTCCATTGCGCGTGCTGCTCGCTGCCTTAGAAGTCACGAACGTGGCTGATCGAGTTTTCTTCTGCCGCGCGCTGGGTTTCGTGCGTCTGCTTGCTCGTTTGGGTAACGGGTATTCAATATGGAAGGTACTGTAATCGTTTTCCTTACACTAGTGTCCATAATATGGCAAGATGAGCTATCAACGTGGTCATCACGGTCGTGGACGCAAGCGTATTATCAAGGAGTTAAAGCCTGGCTTCAGACTAAGATACGTACTCTGCTGGATGTTTTTAACTGGTCAAATTTTGAAACGAATTCTTATGGCGATTCAGTCGCTACAATCAGTAAAAATGATGTAGGTTCGATTCCCGCAATAGTAGAAATGTCTAAGTGAACTAAAGGTTTATTTTTCTTTAAGGTATTTTTGTAAGCCTACCCACGGTACATAAATGAAATACCAGCATACAAGGTAGTCCTGTAATTTTATTGTGTGTTGCTACCTACCTACCGATGCTTATTTTGATGAGTGTCGAGTGATATTCTTGTGGCAGAAAGATTGTTATTGCTTTCTTATTTTGAACGCAATGGAATCTATTTTGTACGCGATACCACGCGACAAACAATAAGAAGTGGTTAAGATGTCAAGGGACGCTACGTCGAGCGACTGCCAATCTTATATTACGTTCTTGTACTAAGAGGATTGTGAACCTACTTAGCTTTGGGTCAGAATAGCCGAGCGTTTGTGGGTGCGCTTTGTGTGCTGTTGAATAATGACTCTCCTTTTTTTGTTTTTAGCAAATCTTCCTATGTGTTGACGTGGCAAGGGCGAGGATAGTAAACTGGCACTCGGCGATAAGTATGTGTTGTGCCGTGGATATTAAGTGTCATTTTCACTTTTAACTTGTGATGCGCTGTGCGCGCGAGTCTACACATTCTGGTAAAACGTAGAGCGTGCGACACACTGTGTGCGCCGCTGTTGTAATGAGTAGCGACATCTACCTAGGTGTACTTGTAGACGACGTGTTGTGGATGAGACAACGAAAGGAAAACTGTTACTACCCGAATAAGCCAAGCACTGTAAATACTGTAAATTTTGCTTTTAAATACATTTCTGAGACAAAAAGGCTCCTGGTCAGCACTATGTTTTGACACTGTGTTTGTGTTTGTTGGCAGTGTAACCAAGACTGAGTCCGTGCAATGTGGCCGCATTTTGATGACGGCGGTGGCGGAGGATGTGTTGGTGGCAGCAGCAGCAGGCGTCGACTGAGGTTGACTTTCCGTGAGCTGGCTGCAATGACAGGTGTTGACTGAGGACGACATGCCTGGTTCTAGTATGCGCGGTCCTTACAAGGTCTTGCAAGTGCTTCCACATCACCGCTACGAGTTAGAGCTTCACGCAGAGCAGTTGAAGTACGAGTCGCTGAGTGGTAGCAGTCGAAAGCTATGGCAGCAGGCAATGTTGTATTCATGTTTACAACAAGCGTTAGTCGCTTGGTTGTCGGTACATGATTTGCAATAAGCGTTAGTCGCTTGGTTGCCGATACACGATTTGCAACAAGTATTCAGCTTACTTGGTTGCCTGAATAAGATTTTACTGCACATAGCATGCGAATGTTGAGGCTGAGGCTATGATGTAGTAAACTCTTTTCAAATATCTTGAACAATGTATAACAGGTGATAGAAATCCGGAATCGGTCACTTGCTATGCTTTGTTTTTTTTTACATTTACTTTGAGATTGATGCAAACTGTCGTCCTTGCAAACATTGCTTGCAGAATCTTTGTTATAGGCGCTAGAGTGCACGCTGGCGTTTATAGCATAAGAATCTGTATTTTTCGCTCACTATTATCATTAAAGGAATTTAAACGACTTGGTGATGCTATGAGCTACACATTTTAAGGGTGTATTTTCAATATTCCAGAAAACAAGCAGGACAATAATGACCAGGTTCCTGCAGCAGGGCCATTCTATTGTGACCAGGCACCTATGCCAGTTGTTTTGGGTTTGGTATGCAACCTATACTGCTTTCAGGCAGGCGCATAAGCCAGTTGTTTTTTGTTCGGTATGCAACCTATGCTGCTTTCAGGAAAGCGCCTTTGCCATGGCGTTGTTTTGGCCATGGAATCTGATTGGCTTTGCAAAACCAATCAGTCACTGTGTAACGTACATTCACAGGGTTTATTATTTGGCTGTTTCATTGTTTGTGTTTCATTTCATTTAATTTGTTTTGTTGTGTTCCTATCCAACTTAGGTAGCTGAAAATATTATACTCCATGGCGAGTTACGATATTCTGAAACAAATTATTCGGCAATAGTTACTAGTAGCGTAACAAGTTAACTTAACTAAACCTGGATGACAGCGACACTGTCTAGGAAGTATACTTTGTTTTATCTGCATTAAGGGATAGATAGTTTCTATAAAAGGTCAATGCGGTGTCATCAATGTAGACTAAGTTTTTACAGTTATTTATATTTAGTTGGGTGAGATCATTAATGTATACTAAAATAAGTGTGGGACCCAGAATACTTCCCTGAGGCACTCCATGAGTTATTGGTAGGCTCATGTATTTATCAATTTTTACTTTTTGTGCTCTGCCATTTACATAGGTAGTCAGAAAGTAGGTTTAATTGAGCTCCTCTTATACCAATGTTCTCCAGTTTACTTATAAAAATAGGGATGGAAACCGTGTCAAATGCCTTGGCAAGGTCTAAAAATATTGTGATTCATTTCTTTTTTTTATCTATCTTTTGAACTATAAACTCATTAAAACAGTTAAGGCATATTGACAGTTTGAGAGTAATTTATTTGATTCCAGATAGTTTATCAATCTTGAGTTAAGCAATCTTTCCAAAACTTTAGACAGCAATTTTTTTCTATCTCCACCTTTAAATATTGGGCAAGCTATGGACCCTTTAAGTATATCTGGGAAAATACCGTTACTTAAGCGAAGGGTAAGGATATATGTAGGTAACGTAGCTGATAATTAGTTTAGATAGAAGAGATGTCATTGTCACCAGCCGCACAATTACTTTTTAAACTCAAAACTAGCTGTTGAACTTCATTTTCGTCTGTAGCTAAGAGTACAAATGAGTTTATTGAAGGTTTAATACAAGTATGTGGGGTATATTGAAAAACTGTTTTTATTTGTAGTGACAAGTTTTCACCAACAGTAGCAAAGAAGTTGTTGATTCCGTTAACCTACATTTCTGGGTTTTCGTCGATAGAAAGTAGTTCGTAAGTTTCTTCCTTTTTGTAGTTAGTCCTATTTGTTATGTCATTGATGGCTTTCCATGGTTTTTTTTATTATTTTTACCAGCTTCTACTAAAAGTTTTCTTTCATATTTACGCCTCAGTTTTTTGATAAGATTATTGCAGTAGTTTCGGTATCTCTTGTAAGGTATCTCAAGAACAATATTATTGGGTGCTTGTTTAAGTTTTAAATGCATTCGATCTCTGTTTCGTATGCATCGCACCAGCCCCATTGACATCCATGGTTTAAGCAGTCTGTTTCTGGATGATACTGTTAATATTTTTGTATTAAGGTGAATTATGGTTTGAAGAGTATAAATAAACAATTCCATAGCAGTATTAGAGTCTCTTGTAACATAAATATTTGAAAAAAAATGTTATCAAAGTTTTTTTTTTTTTATTGTTTTATGTGTTTTGTATATTTGTTGCTTAGTTTGCATGCAACACAGGATAGCTTTGTGATCTGTAATGGCCGTCTTAAGAATAAAACATTTGGTAGGAAGCTTCGTTTTCAGTATGACATGATCTAAACAACTACTTGCACGACTAATGTTATTGAATGCTGGAATAAAACCACTATGAGAAAGAAAATCTTGGTAGTTGTGTAATAAATTATATATCGCTTTCTCTGGTAAGATCCCTAAAATCGGTTTTTACGATATCCGCGGGCTGAGAGGGAGGGCAACGAATCTTAAGCCGCGACTGCTACCGCCGGATAAATACAGACATTTATCGTTAAATGCCTCATTATACCGATTTAAAAAGGTATAAGCACGACTATTATACCATGTATTATTTAGGAGTTCCGCTGGCATCATCAGGAATATATAATGATAATTTTGACCTTTTATCATGCACAGTTTCAGAGTTAGGGCTTACTTTTAATGAAAACTTTAAAAAAGGGGTTTGAACCCCTCAGGGTACGAATTTTCAAAATCTTAGCACTCATTTTCGCATCAAGACAAACATACCCTCCAAATTTCATGTCTCTACGATTAACCGTTTAAGCTGTGCGTTGTTATCAGTGAGTCAGTTAGCATTTTATATTAGTACTAACTTTTGCTCGCGGCTTTGCTCGCGTTAAGAAGTATTATTATTAATTAGGTACAGTTTTTGCGGCTTTACTTTTGTTTAGCGTGTGTAAAAAATTAGGGCCTACAAAACTTAAAAACGACAGTACATTCTTCAACTTCTCCATTAACGTTCAGATTTTCTTTAGCCATTTAAAAAAAGTCTAACCGAAAATCTCAAAATACTTTCTTAGCGGATGCCTACGTCATAGTAGCATAGTAGCCCGATCGGTTTAAAATTGACAAAGTTTCATTCAAACTTTCATCCCCTATTTTATCCCCTTGGGGGTAGAATTAATCAAAATCCTTTCTTAGCGGATGCCTACGTCATAACATCCACCTGCATGCCAAATTTCAGCCCCATCCGTCCAGAGATTTGAGCTGTGTGTTGACAGATCACTATGTCAGTCAGTCAGTCACCTTTGAGTTCTATATATTTAGATAGATAAGATAAGATAAGATAAAGACGACAACGCCATCATTCTGATTATAATGAGATGTACTTGAGGCACTTCTAAAACCAGCTAAGGTTGGCAAATTTCGAACGCATGACATCCAACGCTCAGATAGAACGATGATGTCGCATGTAACTTTTAATCGATGTAACAATGTATTAAATTCATCAAAATTAGCATTGATACTTCTTATATTCTGTGAAATTATTTTAAGATAACTTTTAGGCTGCAACAAAATAGTGGAGCATTGTTCTGGTTCGCAATAAATATTACCAGAGACCGAATAATTATCAATGTCACATAGTAATTGACTAACGTTACCAAATTTTGTTTCGTAGTTTTACACTGTGATGTACTAGAGTCAAAGAACTATTAAAGGTTCTTTTATAAAATACAAAATGTTATTTATATGCTGGTATTACATTATAATCTTCTACAATATAATAAGTATGATAATTAACGATTTTTTTATGTATAGTGTATCGGGTCGCGTATGGGTATTGAACATTTGAAAATTGTGTCCATGAATATGATATAGAATTTATATTATTTATGAGGTAAGTGTAGGTTTTAAAAAAAAAATTGGTTAGGTACGATACTTTAACAACTTTAACAAGTTTTCTAATTTGACTTTTAGAATAAAAATTAACTAATACGGACAATGGAAGCGGACATATTTTCTAAGAGACTCACTTTTGACATGTAGTGGGGTGGAATTATCAAATTTCTTTATGAACACTTTGCCATTTGATATCCAGCAGGAGTGTAGATGTCTCGATTTTACACAAGTTCTGGCAACAAAGTGTAGTCTTCGGGTAAGTGGGGTCAGGTGCTCCGCTACATAAATTGGACCATATGGTGCTGCGGCCCCTAGATGTAGGCTGTTCAATTTGTTGTTCGGATTTGTTTTGTTAAATTATTTTAATGTTCGTAAGATTTGAGTCTTCATCGAGTTATTGCCTAGGCAATAAACTAAAACCTGTTAAAAAAAAACTGCCAACGATATCAGATCCAGAGGTACTCTCGATCCCCAGCGGTAGGAATATGTCCAAGTCGACCTGGCTAGCTACCACCATCTAACTCTACTCTCTACGTCTGTCGCCACAGCAACATTGCGAAATTGTGGTCAACCGTAGGTCTATTTAAAATTTTTAACAAGCTGCAAATGTCAGGTTTGTACTTAACATCAAGTTTGGTTTGTCATCTTGTTCCATCTCCATGTGGAATAAAAGAAGCCACGTCAGTTGCTCACGTACCTATTGAAAAAATATGTGATTTTTTATATTCCATAACAAAATGACTCTATGATTCTCAAAATAAAAATTACTATCCGAAAATTGGTTTTAGTCCAAGAGCTCTATTTATCTTTCTCTTCATGTTTGAAACTGGACAGATTCTCAGCTGGACAGATCAATAACAAGACAGAGTATGGTAAGAAAAAATATATCGATAATATCTTTTGAGCTAAGCTAAAATAAACGAATAGCAAATAACAAAACCTTGAACAGATATGTTTATGGTTTTAGATTTTCGATTCAGCCGTGCTACTCTACAAACCGATAAACGATATATCGGGACAATTATCGTGCAAATGGTACTCTTAGTGACATAGTTTTGAGTATCGTTTGAACGATGGATCGTCCGACATTAATTTCGACAATCAATGCCGAAATCGTACTCTAGCACCAAAAACGATACGATGATTTGAATTAGACCAATAACAGCCGTTAATTCGACCGAGCTTGACGAACATTGTAACGACACATAGTTTGCTATCGTGTACGTTATCGTTTCTATTTTTTTAACAGCTATTCCTTGATTTTCTGCTTCAAATTATTTTAGTAGCAGGTATAATAGGTACCTACAATGTTTATGTTAACTTAGGTACCTACCTAATAAACACAAAAAGTCCAATCTAATTATTTCTGTAGGAGGTACCTACAGGTACAGTGTTTATGTTAACTACATAGTAGGCTTTGGGTTACTAGGTAGTGGACTCTAGATTTACCTTGTAGTTGGATTCAATAAACTCACCACCATCTGTAACTTTTAAAGTTATATATAACCCAAAGTTTATTAGGTAGGTACCTAAGTTAACATAAACATTGTAGGTACCTCTACCTATTATACCTACTACGATTTGACTCTCCTTTGCCATGTTAATTATGTAGGCATTCTTGTTTTAGGTAAAATGGTGCGTTTTCTTCTGTTCGTCCCAAATGCTTCCATGGTCAGAATAAAACTATCTAAAACAAGAATGTACCTACCTATACATATAGAACATGAAAGAAGAAAGTTAAATGAAATTATTTAAGTAGTAGGTATAATAGGTACCTACAATGTTTATGTTGACTTAGGTACCTACCTAATAAACTTTTTTACTTATAACTTCCAATCCAATCAAAAAGTCCAATCAAATTATTTCTGTAGGAGGTACCTAGGTACAGTGTTTATGTTAACTACTTAAGTACCTACCTAGTAAGCTTTGGGTTACATACACCTTCAAAAGTTAAAAATGATGGTGAGTTTATTGAATCCAATCACAATGTAAATAAAATTGGTTTCAGACAATGTTTTCTATCATATTATGTAAACTACGTAGGTAGGTAGACGTTAAGTATAGGTAAGTAACATAAAACCTACTTTTTGCTACTGCTGGACAGTATTATCACTGCCGATTAGGGAGTTAAGAAGTTGTGTCAAATCTTGAAATAACCTCTTTGCCATAGTGCGGCCGGATGCCATTGGCAGATCCCTTGCTAGATCCCTATACAGGGTCAAATAAATCTAGCTAGACGTTCAACGTTGATGATCAAGCGTTGACGTGTAGCTCATGTTATCATGTCGGGAAGGGTCCCGTAGGTACTTCCGCGCCATCGATCGATCCTATTTTACACCATGTCGCACACGCAAGTAAACTCTACCAAATTTATACCATCGGTACCTACTTACCTCTATAGTAACTGTAGCTCAAAATGGTGACGCGCGCTAGCTGGTGATTTGACCATAGAGAGCAATATGTGGTATGGTTGTATAACTTTAGCCTTTCCGTAATGGGTAACTAAAAAAATGAAACATAAAAAAACAAAGTCAACAAACTTTGACATAAAAATGGATCTAGACAATCAAGCAAAGAGATTTGTGCCAAAAGATTTTTATCCATGCCATGCATTTTGTTGTCATTCGTTCCGAGCATTCGATACAACTTTCGACAGACGATGATTATTTCTATGTTTTTCAGAGTACCGTTGTTTCCGATTATTCGGAAGACTACCGTATCGTTTCGAATATATCGCAATCGGTTTGTAGAGTAGCTCGCTTAGTTTGGGGCTAAATGGCGCTGTGTAAAATGTGTCCTGTAATATTCATTTATTTATTATTTATTTGTAGACTTGTTATCAAGGCACTCATTTAAGCATGTCTCAAGGCAGTACAAATGACGGTAATTTATCGGCTAAGGGATACTCTTCTCATAGTAACAGACAACGAAAAAAGGACTTGGAAAACTAGTGGGGGCTGAGGTATTTAGCCGGAGTTGTTACTTTTAAACGTTGGTTTTGTAACTCTCAGCTCTCTGACTAACTCGTGATGTAGGTACTATATTAATTGCTTATTGTTTTAATTCCTTGGTTTCTACCATACCATTAAACCATTCGATTTCAATGTTCAGTAATAAACATTCATGGCTATTCAGGATTGCGATAAAGAGAAGCAGATAACTCTTTTCTAAAGAGTAGGTAACAGACATTCGAGCAAACTTTCACATACTACTCGTTTAGTATAGTACGATAATGACTGGTCACGCTCTTCATATCAAATTAGCACGTTCGATTCAAATGAAATTTTGCAGGTATAATCGGACAGACTACCGATATTAACATTTCAGCAGCAATGCTGTGTTTTTTGTTTGCAGGGTATGGATGCCGGTAAAATTACACCTTGATACCTCAAGTTAATGGGCGCATAGCAGCGGTTCTTTGGGAATATGACCTACGCAGTAAAGCTATGCTATAATTACAAGAGTTGCATCAGGACCCTTAATCTCTATGACAATCGTATTATAACGCGCCCGCGTTACGATGTGGGTTGCTTGCTTAAAAAAATAATAAAATAATACCAAATCAGAGGTATTTCGGGGCGTCGGTTTAAAATGTTTGATAAAATGAAACAACGTCAATGCATAGTAAAATTGGTCTTTATTAAATAGCAAAATAACATTATCAAGCGTGATTTCCACTGACAACGAGCGAGGCTAAGTGAATGCTGAGACACAGTGAGACACAGTGACAGCGTGCCACAAACACATCCGAGATAAACTTATACTTCATCACTTTTATGAATCCACAGTACCTCGACCTCGTGGGTAAGAATGGAACCCTGCAGGGTTCCATTCTTACCCACGGTCGCGCTTACGTGTGTAAACGTTGCCAATCAAACCTCAGCATTCGCTAAGCCTAATGCCGAACGGAGATGAGTAAAACTGTCTAGAATTAGATGTTCTATACATTTCTTTACTAGGTTTTACTCACGCACCAAAAGGTATACGTCATGAATGATGTAGGGGTTGGGACCGACTGTTTCGGTTTAACAAGTGAAACCATCGTCAGGTGTATGTACATATTTTCTCTTAGTAAGCTTTCCGCCCCGCTCGCGTTGGAATTCGACCTTTAGGAAACATTGTGAGTAATAACAGATAGGTACATTATTGTAAGTGTGGGGACAATACTATTTTGAATCGCTTAACGCACTGAGAGATAAGACACACGACATCTTTATACAGCCAGTGCTAAATATAAAAACAAGTTGAAAGTTGAAAAATACTGAAACACGACTCCAAAATATTTTAATAATTTGACTACGCGTGCAATTTTTTCCTGTGGCGACAACTAGATTTAAATTGAAATAAGTAGGTATACATAGTATAGTTATCATTTTATGCTATAAAATACATTGTTTAGTAAAATTTTAAGTAGATAAGCATGTGTTTACATTTCTATGAAAACAGGTGTTAAATAAAAAAAAGACATCACCAGCTTACACAGACAATAATTATAACAATAGATTCAAGGTACGAGTGACGTACTTTAAACTTTGTGACTTTGTGATAGCATAAATATGGTTTAATATATTGGCAAATTACTAGCTTTCATTTGATACCCATATTAATAGAATAGAATTATTTTTGCGTAAACCCCCCCAACCCTCTACCTTCTGATTCACACACCCCACATAAAAATAATAATAGCCTATGTCACTCCAACAATTCGGACAAATCAAATGATCACAAGCCATATTTCATCAAGCTTTATGGTTGCAAATGGGAAGTTAGAAATCCCATACAACCATACTCTTGAAAATCATAACCCTTCTAGGGCAGTCAGGTAATAAATAAATAAAAGTAAGACAAATTTAACAGGGCATTTAATTTACGCAACGCCATCTAGCCCTAAACTAATCAAAGCTTGTAATATGGTAACTATATTACGAATACAATTCTTTTAAATATTTCTATTATTTTTGTGTTGAAAGATACCACATACAACGATACCCGACACTCAGAATGAAAATATTCAATCAGTGTGTGTTGCCAGGGATGACCTATGGACCCTGAACGTGGTCGCTGACTGTAGGCCTCGTGGATAATTTCAAAGTTCCTTGAAGTTTAACTACGAACTACTACGAAGAACTAGCCCTCAGAATGACAGTGGCGGTCGCGGGGCGTGGGTGGATGAAGGGGGCTCTAGGGAATCGAACCCACAACTTACAGCGTAGAAGGCAGAGCTACTACCAATCCATCTCAGCTGTGAGGCTTGGTGCATGGTGAAATTATTAAAATATTGTTAGCACAATACAAGGTTATACTGTCTTATTCTATAAATATAATTAGGAATAATTTAGAATATTAGCATTGATAGTGATATTTTCTATAAAGCGTTGTTTTTAACTAGTCTTTACTTTACCTATTAGCAATGATTTAATTAAATTAAACATTATTATTTATTCTTAATTTATTGTAAGGAAGCTAAATGAAGTAATTTTTATAAATATTTTTATAATTTACTTGACCCGAACATATAAACTCATATACTGATCGAGAAGGATCTCGGTCGTAAACCAACGCAGATTCAAGATTCCAAGGTTAAATTAGTAGCTTCACCTTAGCAGTTTATCAAAGACACTAGCGCCTTCACGAATCCAGCCGTGACTCCACCAGTGTCTGCTTGTTCACTAACATTTTAGTATTACCTCCGTCAACCGACCTACGCTGTCCTACGTTACCTACTACAGAGTCAAGCAAATCAACACCATTACTTAAAACGCATCTTATTATAAATAAACCGGTCAAGTACGAGCTGGACCCGCGCACCGAGGCACGAGGGTTCTGACCTACATTTCAGGGCATTAACATGGGCTCACGCTTGGCTGTCTTTTCGAAAATGGTCGTCGTTTTGAAATCGTGAATTATATATCACGTCTCTTCTCTTTTGGTTGTAAATTTTAGTCAAAATTAAATGGGGTTCCCTTATTTTTTAAATTTATTATTATTATTATTATTTGTAATTTTACGGTTATGTACGCTTATTGAGACCATAAAACAAACATGCGGGCTAGTGCATGCAAATTTAGCATTATCTTAGTAAATAGTATTACTAAGACTTCATTACTTATCCTATTACAAAGACCTCATAGTCTGTTCGTCCGTCGGATCTCAAAGAGCTGTTAATTTTAAACGGTATGCAAAGCCGGTTGAGATTGTTTCAGAGAATAGAGGTATGTACCTTGTTATTACGGTGGGTTCCTTTAAACGTCGCCGCTTCTATGGTTTAGTGGTTCGTCTACCGGTGTCAGTTCCAAAGGGTTCGATCCCCAGGGGAGTACATCGGTGTGCTTGCTTTGGTTGGTGGTAGGACATTGTTCAAGCCTGCCTGGCTATTTACCACTTGGTGTGATTATAAAAACAAAATTGATAAATTGCCAAGCGTGAGGAACCTCCCTTAGACTCCTTAGAACTTAATGGAAGCTTAGCCTAAAAATGTGAGTTGGAATCGGAGCCTTTGGCGTGCGTGTCTGACTCGCACTTGACCGGATTTTTTTTAATTATAGAGAGTATTATGATCATAAAAGTCTATTCCTAGGGTCTACATTATATTTTAATTGACTAGCCGCTTTTACTTATTATGTCATTATTTACTAGCTAGGTAGATCTTACCTATACACACGTTTTCTAATGAATCTGTGATTTCCAACCCTGCCAAGCGTGCAGTATATGGCAAAACCATCCATGTTGAAAGAGGTACATTCCACGTTCTTCTTCAATTCCTGATGATTTAATCATCGTAAACGATGAAAATTTGTAACATCATGGGATCATGTTTTCCATACAACCATAAACCAATAACGTTGAAGTAGGTATTTATTATATATCGCATTTCGGGTCAGCTCTTAAACCTCCCGGCTTGCCTGGGCAAGGATGGGGTCTACGAAGGAGCGTGCCTTCTCCGAAAATGACAAATTTGAATGTCTTTTCCCTTTACAAAATGTTATAATGACACAAAAATTCCAACCCGCGACGGGACTCGAACCTGCCTATTTTCCTTAAGCCGGAAACTAGCCAATTGAGCAACGAGGGCTCGCAGATTCCGAATTTTTGTGTCATAACCAAACTCGCTTGAGCGCTGATGAGGTTTTTTTCCCTATTTGATGTACCAGGAGTAAAGAAATGGGAAGGAGTTGAAATGTTCCCCGCGCGGTCAGCGGGCGAAGGCGACGGCGGCGAGCGTGGCTGCCACTGCCACGGCGGCGCTCGCTGCATCTGCTCGCGGCGCGCTGTTGCACTCGTCAGTGTCGCAGCAATAGTTGCGCGCGCCCCACCATTCTGAAACATGCGCTTACATTAGAACTTCGTTTCCCATGGGGTGACAGAAACACAGAAAATACGGCAGTGGCGTCAGGACAGGAAAATGTAAACACACATCTTCCAGAAAGCAAGTCCGTGCATTCAACAAGAAAAACAGTTTTGTGTAAAACATTTCATCGCAGTTGTTCAATGTATTTTGCTCGAACATTGCTTGTCGACGATAATAAAAACTGATTTGCGACTATGGCGGCGACCGGTGGGCATAGTATATAGCTTTGCAGTGGTTCAACCTACAACATATAACAGATGAAAGGCTGACTGCAATAATTGCAATAATCGGAACCGAGACAATACGAGAAATACCCAAAGTGTACTGGCAACGATAACTATTAGCGAAGGGGCTTTAGCCACAAAAACAATAATTATAATAATTATTGTATCAGTGATCTGCTGGCCTATTAGTTACCTAAGTCTGTTTCATTTTCAAAGAAAAGCCGCCATTTGATTGAAATCAAAATAAAACAGAATTAGGTATGTAACAGGCAACAGCATTCTTAAATACGGGGTTAATTAACAAATTATCTTAATTATTAAGATAATTTGTTATTGGAATATTTTGTGTCCCAACTAAATCATCATCATCATCATCACATCTCGTGCAGTTCAGGCAAAGGCTGCACATTTGACTATGTCGTCGGACCCATATTGCTGGCGGAAGACCTTCGTACTGATTTGTCACCATCTTTCAGAGATTCATAGTACCCTCTGCCCCACCGGAACCGAGACAATACGAGAAATACCCAAAGTGTACTGGCAACGATAACTATTAGCGAAGGGGCTTTAGCCACAGAAACAATAATTATAATAATTATTGTATCAGTGATCTGCTGGCCTGGATTAGTTACCTAAGTCTGTTTCATTTTCAAAGATAAGCCGCCATTTGATTGAAATAAAAATAAAACAGAATTAGGTATGTAACAGGCAACAGCATTCTTTAATATGGGGTTTAATGACGCTGTATGAAATATGACCATGTCCACTGATTAATATTATTTTTATTTGAACGTATCCGCAGGACTGTTAACCACGGAACGTGCAAAGGGCTGCACAGGCCGCCCATCCAGCCCACTCGATTACCATAAAGCGAACAAACGACTGTTCACTCCCACTTTATTTTATAGCCAAAACGATTTGTGTTTCGGAAAATGAAAACAGAGCCATTAAATTCTTAAATCAAATTTCAATTTATGTGTTTTTTATGCATTATGTTACTTATTTCAGAAAAAAAGAGTACTACGTTTCTTTTTTTAGTCGCCAAATGTGATTTAATTTAAGAATTCTTCTTCTTCTATTGGCTTGTTTAGTGGTCCTTATGGGTAATTAATCAATCGGGTCATCTGCAGCTTATCTTTTATCTAGCTGCGGGTAAGCATGCTGATGCTAGATGCTAACAAGAGTTGTAACGTGGCTACTACTACGACGCTGCGGGGCAATGCTTTGGTGCCTTATTTGGTATAAGTGGTCCATCCGTATCATTTAAAATGCTTAATTCTGGTGCTCCTTTCTGATTGCAATTCTATGGAGAGTCAGGTGTGCCCAGTATTTCACGGGGCAGGGGTATCCAGGGCTCCATATTAGTAGGTGTCCCTATAGATTACCAATGCCAGCCTTATCTAAGTAATACATTTTGACAGCGGTCAGATTCATAAAAAGTAAGCACCTTGACATGCATATTTGTAGGAAACTGACAGTTAATAGCGTATTTCTCAGATTGGGTGCTTTTATTAATATCAAATTGACAGTAGATGTCAATACAACGCCACGGTAGCGGATTAGAAAAACTAATTGAGGCACCATTGATACAGAAGTCTATAGACAACCAAATATGAGCACTAGCAATAAATACGGCATTTGCCATGTCACATTAAATAGATGTTGAACTTACAGCAGTGAATATTCACGCAAACACACAAGCATTGACTTTGAAATAAATAATTTTATTTAATATTGTTTTTTGTTGTCATTGTATTTTATAACAATGGGCAGAACTTACACGATGTTACTTTCGTACCACGCCTTGTTACTTTCGTACCACGGCTTGTTACTTTCGCCCTGACTTTCGACCCCATGTCGAAAGTAACAATATCCATATTTTTTTGCAGTCCTATATTTTTAAGAATCCGAGATAAATTAGATAAAATAATAATGTACGTTTGTAGACCATACACGTAAGTTTAATATGGCTTTATTTTTTTTTTCAAAAATATTATAACAGCTAGTTAGTTATAATATTTTTACAAACTGTTACTTTTGCCTCCCCTACATTTAACAGAATAGTTCTAAAATCAGATACCTATCACGTCATTGTGGACATGAAAAGTGCATTAATTTGTTTGCTAGTACCTGGACCGAGCTAATTAATACCTGTACCTGTGATTGGTAATCAATAGGCTAATGATACCTTTTTCACTGCAGGAAGGCACGCAATCACGGACCACTGTCAACTCGCTCACGTATTTCTGAAACAAATTAAACATTCATTGATAAGTGGACGGAGGAGGCTCAGAACCACTATAAGCGTCATCGTTTGGACAAGGCATAGATTAAATTGTACCTACTACAATTTTAACCGCCTCTGTGGTCTAGTGGTTCTTCCCACCGATTTCAAATCCAACGGTCCCGGGTTCGATCCCCATGGGGAGTACAATATATTGTGCTTGGTTTGGTAGGTGGTAGGACTTTGTTTAGGTCCGCCTGGTTAGCTACCACCATCTTACCTAATACTGTCGCCATAACAACAATTCTAAAATAGTTGTGTTACGTCATTAAGAGGTAAGATAGCTAGTTCCTCAGTTAGTTGAGGATTCCGGGTGAATTGCGCCTCCACTTTTGGCCTTATCTCTACTTGTAACCAGATGAGGATGAAGGCCATGCGCTCCCCTGTCGTACAATAATAAAAAAAACGATGTCTTTTCACAATAATACAAGAGTCCCCCGTTGGCACCTTCTGGTTACGAAACCCTGAAAACAACTGCGCATAAAGTTTTATGCTGCTGATGATACTCGTACCTTATCAAGGGTATGAGAGTGTCCCTTCAGTAATTACATTTCACTGTCAACCACGAAGCCGCTCATATTTCCATTTTATTCAAAACAGATACATACTACATACGTACCTACATATTTCTGATGGCTCAATGAATGTAGGTACGTGTGAAATTAATGTTGCATGAAAAAACATGTACATTGATATCTGCTTACAACTCTTTCAGTTTTCAGACGGTTTGACTTTTGAACACTTTGCCTACTGAAATAAGATGAGCTCTGTCAATTCATACTTTTAAATTGAAGCTGAAAACTTCCTTGCAGCTACATAATTCTGGCCTGCCTGTTTCTGATCCATGTTACACATGTGTACTGTGTACTGTGTACTATGTACATGTGTACTGTGTACATGTGTACTGTGTACTGTGTACTGTGTACTGTGTACATGTGTACTGTGTACATGTGTACTGTGTACATGTGTAAACTTTAACCTACGTTCGGCAAGTGTACGTTAGTTAAGGAGCGTACATTATAATGTAGACCCCAGACCCGAGGTGGGACCTTTCTCATGAAATTCTCTTTACTTATACTTTGATGGCACCCATTTTATGGAAATCAAGTGAAGCTTAAACCACAGGAACGTATTTTATTCAGTTTATAATAAATGTGGATGTCGTGAAAGGCTTACATTACACCAGTACGAGTATAAAGGAAATAGATTATTTACGCCCTCACCACGCTTGTCAGGCGGAGTGGTGATCGCGTTATTGTTGTTAAATCTCAGGAGAACGCCGCTGGTCATCTCTAAATTAAGTTTAATTCATAGTTTAAGGGTGTGTTTTAGAGATAGCACGGCATGGTTTTTGGTTCTAGAGCAAGATTCTATAATCAGTTATGGAACTACTTTTCAACAATATTGATGTTATTCGTTACAAATTAGCCTGTATATCGTGACAAATATATTTTTTTGAACCTATTAAATATAATTATTTAAATATATTAATATTATTTTATGTTACTGACCAGAGTAACAATATAATAATGCTGGTGTTGCCTTCGTCCACAGGCGACAGGTTTCGATCAGGTGGACCGTAAGCCTATTTGCTACTGCATATAAAAAAGTAGGGAAGTATTTATTTTATTAGTAACAAAACCTTACAGACCCTTGTAATCTTTTACAGATTAATTAACTGTTATTTGGACTACTTGTTATATATTTGATGTATTTTTTGTAACTTACAATAAATATGCGTTATCTTATAAAAGCATAAAACTCTTTTAAGTAGGTTGAAATTTACAGACGACATTCATTAATAAACAAAATATAAAAATTAAAAGGAAATAGGAACTACGAACCATATTTTTAAAAATTGCTATTTCCTATATCAAACTCGGTGTGAATATAGTGCTTACTATGAGGTCGATAAATAAATAAATATTAAAAACTAGCCAAGCGTGAGTCGGACCAGCATTCAAGCTAAAAAAAAAATTTTTTTTGTCCGGAAATGTGGTTCGGAAGTCGGAACGCTCAGTGTGCGTGTCTGACTCGCATTTGGCTGTTCTGACAATTAAGGCACAGCCTTTGTAAACTGGTAGGTCCTAGACTTGAATTTTCTAGATTTTAAATCCCAGTCCTTCTACTTGTGTCTATTTTAAAAATCCATTACGCGGACGAAGTCGCGGTTAAAAGTCTCTAGTCTGCAATAAACATGTGTTCTGAAGCAACAATTTACCAATTATATTCTCGTATGTATTCAGAGTTATATAAATATATTAAATAAAATTCTGCCAGATTTGTTGGGTAAAAGGTAAAAGCATGCATTATTATGGCCTGCTAATGGAGCTGAAAGTTAGTGCTGTGCTAACACTCAAAGCTACTAACGCGCTCAGATAAAAATAAATCTAGAACACAGGAAAGCACTAACTGTTTTATCTAGACTCGCAACAGTCGGACGAACCTGATTTTGCTTTATATTTAAAATACACCTACGTTACATTGTTGTGCAGCTGCGTTACTAATATTATACGTACCTATTTTTTATTTTTTAATCCTTATCCACTGCTGGATAGAACCTACTCCAAAATTTGAAGGCTTTGACTTAATGCCATTAAATAATCACCATTAAAGGATACCAAATGAAGCACAATTAAATATGAGAACTATTTTTACGTGTAGAATATTTAAATTCTTAAAATAGAGTTGTGAGGCCGGATAAGATGTATGCATACATTAGTGCACACCTAACATTTTGGTGCGGAGAACAAAACTCCTGATTCGTGATCACAACAGGTAGGTAGGTAGGTACCTACAACAAGTGATCTTGCTATCTACGAAGCCTTCTTCCCGCTGAAGTCATCTGACTTATCGTCGGAAGTGGGTTATCTTATCTTAATGTTTTCCCTTTGTGCGTCGTTCGTTAGTAAGTTAAATGACTTTGATTTAATGTAAGACTGATTTCAAATCAGAATTCACGTTGTACCTGTGAGATAACAATTGTACAGTAAATTACATCCGAGAAACTGGAAAGCTCGCTATGACCTGGAAATTATTTGCTTTGTAGCTTATTAAATAAATATTCGTTATAAAAATTTTACGTTTAGTTTTATGCATTTTTATCGATAGATTATTGGATCTTATCTTGTCTCACACTACTCTACGGATTTGGTCATATTGTAAGGTGTAAATTGAAGTTACGTCAAGTTAAATAAATTATAAATAATTAAATAGATAGGCTGTGCATATTAAAATTAAGCAAAGCTTGTAATATGGGAACTAGATTACAGATAGAATACATAAATACTTTTTTTAAATACATACGTATGTTAATTGATTCAACACCAAAACACAGAACAAACATCTATATTCATCACACATGCTTGTCCTGGATGGGAATCGAACCCACAGCCTACAGCGCAGAAGGCAGAGCTACTACCAACTGAGCTATGAGGCATGTTAATTGAAGATAAAGTAATATAAGGTTTCTAGCAATATTTTTTTTTATTTTTTCTAGATTCCAAGATTACTAAAAAGATCTCCAGAGCTTATTCCCTTACTTATAGCTAGCAATTTTTCAACTATTCTGGCGTATTACAATCGTTTAGTCAACCCAAACACATGGTGTTCTCAAGCACATTTAATTGTCTATCATTTGCATACATATGTTGAGGAATTAGTTATCTGACAATCAAATACCCGGAACCATAATCCTAGAGACTTGTAATTTCAGAATGGCTTTCTTTTGGAAAATTCCAATGGTATGAAGGATGGCACAACGTCAGGGGGTTTGCTTTCCCGTTGAACTACTCGCCCTCCATTAATCTGACGACCGATCCACGAACAATCGGGTGCAACCTCGGTCGTACACATGTTTTCACAAGCTTGACCTCCAGCAATGCAATTGTATAACGTGGCCTGTATGGTTGTTCCTTAGCTTTAGGTACACAAGAGACGGTTTTTGGCAAATTGTACAAAACCCTTTGAGGATTCAAAAGCAATACATTCACCACTACATATATCTATAAAAACATTATTTTTCAACTCCTGAGGTTCCTTAACCCGTAGATTTTACGCTCGCGCTGTCCAATCATTCATGCTACCACATTATATTACGGAGTGTTACGTTTGTATTTTTAAGGCAAGACAAATTGCGCATCACTCACGTCGTTTGAACAAAAGTCCAAACAAATAGTAGAATGTAAGTTTACCCATAAACTTTTACTGCGATCACCAACCTATCTATCAAGCACGGTGATTAACGGACTGTTAAAGAATGGGCTCCCGGGGATGAGTGCGTGAGTTTTTCCGTTTTCGTTTTCTCCAAGAGGCCCTCAGTCCCATGATGTCACAAAAGAAGGTGAAAACTGTCATTAGGCGGGTCGATCGATCTTAAACTCGCCAAATCCATTATCGATCTTAGATAAAAGGGCACTTAAATCCGAATTTTTTTACCTCCCGACGGTTAAAGTTACAAGTGAATCAGGCAATCTTTACACAATTACACCACGAAATAGTCTAATGCAAAACATTCCAAGAGAGCTGGGGTTTAGGTACATTACTCGCAGGTGGGTTGGTGATCGCAGGTGCTATTCACTAAAATGTAGTCCCTATAGCAGTATTGAAGCCTGTTAAAGTACCTACCTATTTTTTTTTTAAAACATTTGCAAAATTTTCTATGGGCGAATAGGAAGGGATATTGCCATGAATGAATAAAGATTTTAAGTATTTTTATTCATTTCTGGCAAAATCCTATAATTATAATGATTGTACCTTATAGGTAATTTTACTCTCTAAGGTTACCATGACTTGCAATCTCTGACATCTGGAATATTACCTTTTTCCTCGTTATGAGGCTGCGAATGAATAATTAATTTTTAATTTCAGAAAATCCCTGTTTTCAGTGTGAATGCGGCCAATCTCGTGAAACGCCAGCGATGACAGGTAGAGCCCTCTTGATGAGGTGTAAAGATAAATTAAAGAATTTCGTGACTTTTGAAATAACACTGCTTTAAGGTTAAACATTTTCTGTTGAATAACGTAATCCTCTCTTGATTGTTGGTGTGACAGTATTCTGATATCTGTGGTATATTTCAATAGTCAAAGGAGTTATTTTTCAGTTCGATTTTTAGGGTAATTAGGAGTCAACCTAGCACCAATATCAGGCTTCTTGTTCCGGTCGTCCGTCTGACCTAAACTTACCCTTTATATATCGATGTGTAGGTTATTGTATTGCTTTTTAAGATGCAGTATTTTTCAACTTTTAGAAGCAGTAAAGTATTAAGTATTTAGCAGCGCACTGCTGAAGTCTCGTGGTAATCAATTTGTACACTTTTCGAGGTCAGATTTAGTTTTTTAGTAGATATGAGCTTCCTTGCATAACAGCACTTCACAATAATATAAATAGAGGAAAATCAAAAGAGAAATGATTGTCAAGGTTGCAGGCATAGACAAGATAAGCAAGATGGAGATGCTTTAAGAAACATGGAGGAGACCTTTACTCGTTTAGAAGTCCCGTGTTATAAATGACACGGTATACCTTTGCTTTGTAATAAATAAGATCAATCATAACCTCCTTGCTAAGCAAGGTGCTTGGAGCTCTATACTTACGATGCAGTACTTAGCAGGGGCGGGGCACTGCAACAGCTTCGCGGCAGTGCGGTTTGTGCACGGCGTGATTGAACCCACGCCATCGCTGTAGGAGCCACACTTCCAACACGTAATGCCAAGCGTGCCGGCGAATAGGTTGATAATAACCAGGACTGAGGCTAAGCGGGTTGTGTTGGACATTTTCTGAGGACAAATATTTATATATTGTTATTTGACAATTTGAAGATAACAATTTATAGAGATACACTGGATTTCCTAATAAAGGAAATCCAGTACTGTATGTATGTATGTATGTATTTATGTATGTGGCAATGTTTGTGACGGCATAACTCTCGAACGGGTTATCGTATATAGTTTTTGATAAATAGGGGTGTTAAGTGAGACATGAAGTTTTTTGGCATGTGGGGTATCATTTGAAAGAGTATCGGCTGCACATTCATAAAATATTGATTTAACTTTTTAATAGGGGTGGTTTTTGTAAGAAAAGGGCGGTTTAATACGGTAAAACGCTTAATAATGCCTTATAAGATATACTGTTAAAAAGGTTTAATTTGTTTTTTTTATTTGCTGAAACCACTCCTGTATTCACATTAAGCGTTGCAAAAGGGGTTAATAAGATTGAAGTCTTTAAAATATGTGAAAACTTGAAATATCATTTGAAATGGGGGTTGAGACTGCAGATTTAAAATTAGTTTATTTTGGCCCTTAATAGAAATTTGGTTTTAAAAGATGAAGGGGCAAAAGATGATCTTGTAAGATAAGAGAGGGTACCAATTCAAAAGCTCAATATTATTTCAATATTAATTCACTCAATAGGATAGTCAAACCATGGGCGTCGAAAAAATCCAAAAATTACTTGTAGGATCATGTAAGGGGTTTGACTGCGCATATCTCAAATCAACAGCAAATTATTATCCAACACAATGTGAACAAAACTTTCTCTAAAACTGTAAGGTTTGGCCATAAACACCACGCTTGGCAGACAGTTTGGTGCGCACAGTTAAAATTTTGTTTATATACTAGTAAAAAGCTGTTGCCTCTTTGTTGAAGCCCCTTGGTTGACTTTACGTCATCCGTAGGCTCTAGCCCACGGATGTCGTAAAGTGATGTCGTAAATTAGATTATTAAGGATAGATCTTAGAGTAACACGGATGTCGTAAAGTGATGTCGTAAATTAGATTATTAAGGATAGATCTTAGAGTAAGCAACAAGAGAGTGTCTCGGATACTCAGGTGAATAAAGAGAAAAAGAGTACTTAAGTAAGGTAAGTAAGGTGTAATGAGAGCACACTTTGATCGTTTGTTAATTACGTTCTATTTGAGAAATAATCTTCGTGGTTAAATACCTAACTCAAACCAGACATCTCGAGATTTCAGTTCGGGGCGAACTACTAGTTAGGTACCTTCAAATAAAAGCAATGGTAGAAGGACATAGCCAATTTTTTTTTTTTTATTGAAAGTACTTGGTTAAGGCCGAAGGTAGAGGCGCACTTCACCTGGAATCCTCAACCACTGAAAACTGGACTGCATTAGCCAACGAAAATCCACACCTTTTCCAGCTGCGGTCTCACTGCAGTCAAAGGCAGTGCCACGTGCTCTAACTAACAGAAAACAGGTGCAATTACATTCTTGAACTAAAAACGTAAAACTTGAGCTTTTGCCTTGCGGGCTTAACCCGCGTAGCACTCGAATAAAAAGAAGCCTGTGCCCCAGGATACCCATAGCCTTTTAACATTTAAGATAAGTACCTTCAGCCGAAAGCAGAAAGCTTTAACAAAAGATACAAACAAGCGTTATTTATACAGAGATACTTAATCATATTAGAGAATATAGGAGCTATTTTGGTGTCAAAACAAGCAATTATTAACTAAAGCCATTTTACAGCAATATACGTTATTTACAACCGAAGCTGGCCCCAATATAGTGCAACCTTATTACAGTACATAACTCAATATGGCCGCAAGCCGCGGGCTGACACTATCATGATTGTGCCTTGGCATGACACATGGCGTTGCGTTGTTGTAACTCTACATTTGGCATGACACATGGCGTTGCGTTATTGTAGCACTACACTTGGCATGACACATGGCGTTGCGTTATTGTAGCACTACACTTGGCATGACACATGGAGTTGCGTTGTTGTAGCACTACACTTAGCATGACACATGGCGTTGCGTTGTTGTAGCACTACACTTAGCATGACACATGGCGTTGCGTTGTTGTAGCACTACACTTGGCATGACACATGGCGTTGCGTTGTTGTAGCACTACACTTGGCATGACACATGGCGTTGCGTTGTTGTAACACTACACTTGCTGTAGTTTCATGTATTCTTATGTATGAAAAATGTTAAGAACATTTTTTAAAATAAAAAAAAAATATTTTCTATCTCATGTACGGTGGGTACGACAATCCGTGTCCGTGCCTTGTCATCAGCTGCATTATCACAAAAAGCGAACGTTTTTTAATCCGATGACGATTCAATTTAAGCTATTCACGAACAAAAAATACAGCAAAAGATGATTTAATAGCTTAGCTTACGCATAGTCTGAACCTACAACATTTACTAAATGCATAAAGGTGAATTTATAAATTTTCAATTTTGAAAGTGTTTCAACAACTTTGAGCACATAGTCATCATAATTTTTTTTTATTATAAAAAAATAGTTTTTTCAAAAACTCACTTTTCCAGAAAAACTATATTAAAAAATAGTTTTTCTTTAATACAGAACTTTTTTTTTAAAATCGAGCACGTAACTCCTAACATGACTTTTCGATAACTCTCACGGTTTCAGACTTGGCCTCAGTGGCCGTGGAAAAAAATTATCCTGTATACCTAGTCATATTTTTTTGTTTTTTACTATTATTTAATTTATTGAAAATTCAACAGCTATTTGATTTTGATTGATAACAGTAATAATCCTAGAAATCTGTGATTCCTAGATTAGGTGTTTTGTAAAAACAAAAGTAAACATTGGATGATATAAATACTATTATTTACGGTATGTTCTACATACCTATTATATAATGGAGAATTGTCACTAAATTTGTTGATTAGGTAAGTGATTTGACTAAACAAACCATTACCGTTTGACCGTTAAATGTTAAATTAACGAATTTAAAGCACTGATCTTTGCAGTTATGTGACTAACTAATGGCTTCGCGCCGATATATATTAACACTTGTAAACCTCGTCACGATAAATTGTAGACACTGAGTCAACGTTTTTGTAAAAAGTAAAACCCCAACGTATTTTTAATTATTCTTGCGATGCGGTGAAGTGCCGCGGAGAGCCGCTGACAATGTCAACAACACGCCTTATTGTGCAATGAGAGGCTGCGGCTACGAACTACGAAGGGAATTCCAAACAGAACATTTTGCTTCAAGAAACATAAAAATCGTAAATGTTGTTTCATGGAAATGTACCCCGTCTTCAGATTCACAGGGTACGGGCTCTAATTTGATTGCAACAAAGGATTTTTCTTTTCGGAATGATTATGTTCCCATAGGACTCATGCCTAGTATATATACGCTACACGAACACCGTATGGTATGGTCGCAATGAATAAATATGCGATTGAAATGGACTGCCATTTCGCTGTCTGTCCTAATGCCTTAAGATAATTAATAGACACCTTCTTAGTAAGCTCATTTCACCGTAGACATCATATTTGCCTTTCTACGTTTTGAGGTGAAGATTAACCTTTTTTTTATTGTTTACGTAAAGTTGCTTTGCTTTTATCTCACCTAATTTTCAAGTTATGATAAGGCCGAAGGTGGGAGCGCACTTCGCACCTTAACTAGACAGGCGGACTTCAACAAAGTCCTACCACCAACCAAACCAAGCACAATACTTGGAGATCCAACCCGGGGCCTCCGAATCTGAAACCGGTAGGCGAACCACTAAACCACAGATGCGGTTAAAACAAACATCCCTTAACTCAAACTGGGCATGAATACCTACGGTCTGTACTACGACATACGATCAAAAGGAGGTTCTAGCGATAATTATTTCCGAATAAACAATTTTGCGGAAGAATGTACGTTTTACAGTACACATGGAAAGTTTTATTTTATTCCCGAAACATTGCGATGACCGTCTTGTAGAATTTGAGGCCCCATCAAAGCGCATCAAACGGACTTTGTTAACATTGAAACGCCGCCCTATCTCCTTTATTGCCTGGCACCGGGCCAATAAACACGCACACAATTTGAGACCCTGATCCTTTGATTCAAGGATTACTATTATTTGACGATTGTTCTTTGGTCGATTTTCGCGAGGAAGTTTTGGGGAAAGTGATTGGGTCCGTCCAAACCGAGCGCGGCAAACGCAGACCTCAGGCGTATTTGCAAGGCCGCCCAGGCAATTTTCGCTAGGTCTAAATGAAGCAAACGCTCATAAAGTAACGCCAAAAGGCTTTCCTGACCGTTTAGTGCAACTGAGGGATGCCCATATGGCCCTTTTACTAAGCCTCCGTTGTCATTCCGTCCGTACGTAAGTACTTCTATTTTTGTACTTCGTTGAAATGTTGTAAAATAATATTGCTTCGTCTTCATTTCACCTGGTCACCTGGTCCCAACCTGGGTGCCTTGGTGCCAAATTGAGCGACAACGAAATGTCTGCCTCGAGCGTTTACCGTGCTTCGTTTGCCCGCACCTTTACACTACGGAGCTGTCGATCAACACATCTGTCAATGGATCGAGTCGGGAGTGATGGAGGATGTTTGTGATTGTGACAAATGTAATGGAAGTGAAAGGATTTTGTGTGCTTTAGTACGTTCATTGACATATTTGTGTATGTTAATGTATAGTGACTGTAGCGGCCCAGGTAGATCATAATGGGCCTCGTTTTCCACTCGTTGATATCGTAAGAGACAACTAATGATTAATTTTTCTTGCCAAGCTTGGTAATTATGGGAATTCCTACGAGTGGTACTGCCTACCCTAAATCACTGGCTGTTGCTGTCGCAGCTGAATGATCACAACACTGCACCTGTAAAGCTCCAATCATCAGTCCTGGCTGGATCACCTTGCTGAAGTCCGGCGACAAACGGTTTGCCGTGTTCCGTCAATACGCGGGAGAGCCAGTGCCTTCTGGGTAAGCTCGTCCTTTTATCCTAGACAACCCTAGATCAAGAGCTAGCCCATCATTAAGAAAAATAGAACTAATCAGTCTTGAAATTGAAATAGAAATTGAAATTTATTATTGAAAAAGAAATACATATTAACAGTGTCCGCTTACAAAGTTAACTGTGATCTGTTTCTCGTCTTATGGCGTAACTTAACAACAAAGGTATAAGTACCTACCTACATTATATTATATTGTTCTAGGTCTTCGCTCAGTATTTCCCTGGTGCAAACCTGTGGCCATCTTCACGATGTTCACGAATGATTTGACCAACATTTGGATGATGCTAGTGTCGAAACCTACGTTCGATGATGATGATGATGTTAAACACGAAACAGTGACGACGCAACACGTGAACAACGCAACACGGGAACAACGCTTTCAAAATCTACAATGAATTGACGATGACGCGAACTTTTTCTGTTGAAGAGAGCTACACGAGCCGTATTATATTTTATTATTATTTATTATAGGTTCAAAATATTGGAAACATGTTCTGTTGTTAATGAAAAACACAAGAGGAGCAGCGTCTACTTGAGCACTACGATGACAAACCGTCCCTGTGGGGGCAACATTTCTCCCCTTGCGAAGAGCAACTGATTGTTCTACAGTTGACACATTCAGTCTGCGAGTGACAATGTCTATGTCGGCATTGCCCTCGAATGAGCTCTCCAATTTTCATGAAATCGATAAATTAAAGAGATGACATTGTAAAGCGGGTCCTAAGCCTTAAATGCAAATGGGCGGGACACCTACAAAGAACATCAGCTGACAAATGGTGCCAAATAGCTACCAACTGGATCCCGCGAGACAAACAACGCAGGAGAGGCAGACCTATGACCAGATGGGATGACGACATAGTCAGAACTGCAGGCAATCTATGGTCCAGAAAAGCCAGAAATAGGTTAGAATGGAATGATTTGGAGGGGGCTTTCACCGCCACAGGCGGTCCATACCTACTAGATGCATAGTTATAATATAAGTTAACTTTTAATTAATTTAATTTATTATTTAAGTAAAATTAAAAAGTAACATTGTAAATAACTTAGGTATAGGAAAATAAAGCTCTTTTTATTTATTTATTTATTTATAACTGCAGGCCTTGAGAAAGTAGGTACATGTAAAACGAAGGTGGTGTAGAGTAGGAAACCCACAGGTCAGGACAGTGTCGAGAAAACCCACAGGTCAGGACAGTGTCGAGAAAACAGAGCATGTTGCAGCATACCCTCCTTTGTCTACTCTGTTCGCAGACACAGTCCTCATCATCTTATACAGCAGAATTAACTTCATTCTCGATTCAATTACATCAGTGTTTGAACGAGGGTCGTACACAAACCGGTTCATTGATTCTCCTCGAATACAAACTGTGCTTAACATAGTTTGCAATGCGCCAACATGCAATTAAAGGCAAATCAAAATCCTCGAAAAATATTGCATAAAAAAAGTAGGTAGCTTGCAATACGTTACAGGTTGCAAGCCCATCGCCGCCTAGAGGAATCCTACAACCTCCTGAACCGAAGTCAGGCACACACCCACTTGTCCACACATGATAATGCTTCCCTGAGAGATATACGTTCATGAAATTTCTTAATTCTCATATATTCAATTTATTAATAATCTAAATTCAGCCTATGTCGATGACGCAGTGTATTAAGTACATTCCTACGTACATTTTGTAAGTAGGTAATCATGTAATAGTATTTTCTCTAACTTTGAAATGAAAGTTTCAACTCATGTTTGCTTTGCCCCGTTATCATCCAAACATTAAGCCTCTGTCCAAATTCACATTACTTAATTAAAAGTTCTGCCGTTTCGACCTAATGTTTATGCATAGAGGAATAGTTCGTTCTCGGGAGGAATAAAAGGGTAGGGAGGGAGCTAATGTTATATGAGCTCCAGAATTACTTACCTCCATACCACGAAAATACTTAAAAAGCCAAGCGCCTACTACCAGAGCACAGATTGTGACCTAGTATAATAATAGATAAATACACTTAACAGGATATACATTTCATAGTGCTATCTTGCCCCAAACTAAGCGAAACTTCTTATGTGGGACATAGATAGCGAATAGAATATTAATCTACTATTTATTCAATAAAAAGTAAAATTAAACTAACTATGTACAAAGGAATCAGTCAGATTACCTAAGGACCGTTACAAACGGCCTATAGGTAACTCAACTGTTCCTGACCAGTACCAGACGGAAGCGTGCCCAAGACACTGGCTGCATCGCCACGCTGAATAGCTATGCTAATTCGCTGGCCTAAATAAGAGCCAGCCCTTGGGTCACGTGTCGCCTCAATCAAAAGCCCCGCAAGATTTTTGAAAACCCGGAGGGCACTGGCTCCCCACGGACCCAAGGTCTCCACCCTAAAAGGCTCAAATAGGTAAGCTCTGTCGAGACGCCGATATTTGCGCCTTTTGTGATCCTCGGCCGAATCAGCCGCCGCACCAGCCCTAACTGATGTCCCAGGCAGATGAGATGGCGCTAGGTTGTCGACGCAGGTAGCGTCCCACACCAAAGGCCTACCCATTTCCTAAGGGACAAGAGTCATACCGTCGGGCCGCTTACCATCATCACGTAACAGACCATTCGGTTCAAGAACGGCTGGCACATTGACACTGGTAAAAATGACATATAATGTCATTAAGACTTGCGTGGCGCGAAATCCTGCCGGCAGACCTTGTGCACGAAAGTCCGTGAAAACCAAATTGATCTACGGCCGCACCGCACCGGCACTGGTGAGAGGCGCAGCATCTTGCACCCAACCAAAGACAAGAGGCAATACGGAAAGTTGAAGGATCCATAAGTGTACCGGTATTGTAAGATGGATGTGCTTGCAGCCAAAGACCTGATTCCCATTTTGAAACAGCTAAGAGACGAGCACGATCTGTGGAGGTTGAGCACGTATGTAATAGATAATTCCGTGTCAACTCGCACAGAGGCCCGTCCCACTGCCGTTGTGCCGATAGGTGTTTTGGGGGATCGGTATTAGGACAAGCACTATGCCAAGCATTTCGAGCCTCGTCAAGATAAGAAATTTGGAGTATATTGCCTGGAACAGCCGAAATTGATGGTGTTAGAATTTTCTCAACCAAAGAATGTGTACTATAGACGGAAGACAAGAACGCTGGCAAAGCAACACTAGAAATTTTGAGTATACCTAAGCCGCCCAATCGAATAGGCAATGAGGCCTGCGACCATGCTCTGTCGTCCAACTCAATATTCAAAACCGTGGAAAGGGTGTTCTTTATGATGTTGTCTAAGCCTTCCACCAGCTCACTGTGTTTCCACAGTTGACAACATCGTAAAGCATAAGTAAATTTTGGGACAAAAAGGCAAAATTTTATAATGCTGAAAGCCATATGTGAGTTAATTTTTGCAAGTCTGTCCGAAACCTTCATAAAATTTTGAATTTTGCCGTCGACGAAACCCGGAAAAGATTCATCAAGAATTGGTGAACTTAGTAGGTGGAGTGAACTCTTATCTACAACAGTAATATTGGAAGCCAAAGTCTCAAACTTTTGAATAGTTGAATTTCTATGCAAACATGTATCTGAAATGTATATTTCACATTTCGAAAAATTTAGTTCTAAGCCAATCTGCCGAAATTCATCTATAATAATTTTTAGATCGCCAAATACTGAGTCCACATCGCCACCCAGGGATCCGTCATCGAGATACCAAACATTCAATTTAGATTTCAGGCGTTGAATAATTGGGTGAATGGCAAGGCTAAAAATATAATCTACTTATATTTGACATAATATACTTCATACCCAAACATAGACTCATCTTCGTTTTTTCTTTGACCGCCTCTGTGGTCTAGTGGATCGCCCACCGGTGTCAAATCCAGATGTCCCGGGTTCGATCTCCAATTACTCACCTTGCGGATCGAACCCGGGTGTTTTTAAGAATAAATCTTAAATAAATAATAAAACGTTTTAATAATCAATCTTAAAATGTTCCACTTTTTAGAGGTAAAATAGCTATTACCTCAGTTTGTTGCGGATACCTGGTGGAATACGCTTCCACCTTCGGCCTGATCATAACTTGACATATCAGGTGAGATGGAAGACAAGCACCTCTCCGTAGTACCACAAAAAAACAGAACAAATACTTTAATTCACACAAATGTTTGTCCTGTGTGGGAATCGACTCTCAAACATGTAGCGCTACTACCAACTGAGCTTGAGTTGTGAGGCTTGTTAACTACTTTACCTAGCTTGGTAAGCCCACTTACTGCTTAGTATAAATAGGTGCTCAAATCGGTAGGTAACCTCCGGAAAATGGCAACCGGATATACTAATGAACGGTTTGGATTTTACTTTTTTCGAGGGGCAGGTAATTGGCTCGTAGAACGTACCATCAGCTGGTTGTAAATTATAGCAAAAAATATTAAAATGTGAAAACTGATTATTGAATTACTCTTTAATTTAAGGTAGTACGTGGTTTTGTATCTACTTTATTTTGATATAAAATATTGTCAAACGAAAAATGAGAATTTACACATTTTCTATGGTTATAACATCCCTTTTTCATGATTAAAGGAACAATCAGCCTACTTTGGAACATATTTAATATCGTAATCATATTTTTTGTACAACACGTGCAAACCATCAGTATTTATCACGTTCGCATTTAAAGGAGCTGTTAGGCCAAGTGGGTTTAGGCCTGCCTTCCATTCCGGAGGTTGTGGGTTCGAATCCAGTCGTAAATCAATTGACTTTAAGATTTTTCAGAAGTTTATGTGCGCAGTTGACTCATGTACATGCTCTAACGGTGAAGGTCACATCATGATGAAACCGGCGCGGCATGTCCATAGGACCACAAATCCGAATGACCAGTGTTACTGGCTAGTATATTCCGCTTAGCAGCGATTGGCACGCGTATCGTATACTATTTACTTGCATACTGTGGGCATGTGCCTGACGCAAGTTTGGGCGTGCATAGAAAGTGATCATTGTATCCACGTTCTGAGTGGTGATCAGAGGTGAATCATCGAAGGGGAAAAGTTGTGAGTCTGTTACTTTTTTATGTTGTACTTGTGCAAAATGCAGATCAAATAGGTCCATACATCATCTGCATTTTGCACTTGATTCTTAAATGACTAGGTACAATCTTTACCTCGCTGACCGTACCGTTCCAATCAGGCGTGGAAGTTTTATTAGGTCTAGAAAATCGTATTTTAAATGAAAGTTAAATAGAACAGTTCGTTTGAGTCCGGCCCCGTCTACGGAACGTGGTTTCGGGTTAGTTCGTGTTCTTCTCACACCTCAGTTGGGAGTAGCTCTACCTTCTGCAGCGGAGGTTGTGGGTTCGATTCCTATCCAGAATAATCATTTTCTATAACTTTTGCAATTTTCATGGTTATGAACACTAAGTATCACTAAAATTAAAGGGTTTTAACATTTTATAGTAATTATATTTTATTGCGAAAAAAGTCGACAATCAACAATACTTCACTACCGAATCTACGTTTTACGTTACATATAACGGCTCTGAAAACCATATGTATGGTATTTCATTTCTGCACTACAGGGACAGTCAACCCTGTCTAATATAGTATCCAGAGGCCATTGTCAGTACCTCGCACGAACACGCATTTGTAAATATGATGAATATATATGTTTGGTTTTTTTTAGGTGTTGTGTAAAAAGCCTTGTTCCAGACAAAACAGTTGACAGTCGAATTCGAAAACAGAATAATAAGGATAACACCGCCTGTTCCCCTACTAATCTATCCCCAGAATGAAGATGACGTATGTCAATGAACAATATGAATCAAGATTATAATCGCCAATTAAAACAGGCTATCCGAACGATATCAACTTTATATTTCAGAAATAAACTAAACAATTGTTGGCGAGCTATGTGGCTAAGTGGGTATCTATGTAAATTTGTGCGTGAGAACCGTGCACCCCCGAATTTTCGTTTTTTTGAAGTTTATGTGCGTATTTGACACATGCAACGTGCTCTGACAGATCGTGAGGAAACCGATATGCCCCTACAACACAAAATCCAAAAATCACGTGTGACTGGCCAGTGTATTCTGCTAAGCGGCGATAGGTGAACCTGTCACTCATTGAATACTATCTAAGTTAAGTGAGTTCGGACGTGCCTCTGACTACCTCCCAGTAGGTGATCCTCAAAAGATCCTCGGTGAATCCTCCAAGGAAAAATAGCCGTAAGTCTGTTAACAAAAATGTTGAGCCGCAAATATCGAGCAACGAAATATTGGCGTACGGGCTGTGGGGGCGTACAAAGAGCATTCACAAAGAGCTCCTCAAATGCTAATGAACATCCTTAATGTGATATTAAGCCGACTGTGTCCCCGATTTATCAGTGGAATGTCTCCATCACTTCCACGCAGATAAATAGCCCAATTACCGACTGAAAACCAGGATTATACTTTTAGATTGCCGTTTCTAATCTGCGAGAAGTGCCATGCCGCATGCCATGCTTTGTACGCTGTCAATAAAATTTTAATTTCTATAAAAAACGTCGATAAAATAATCGCAACACTCCGCACTTGCGATCCTTAATTAAACGGATTATATGCTATTAATAGTACTGCTTATACTGTCTGATTGACAAGCTCCTATTATTGAAGTCGGTTGCAAATTACAACACTGACCACAATGCGTCTTGTGGCATTATTTTAAAGCAAAAATGTTTATAAAACTACAATTTCTTAGTTTGCAGAAAATATTACAATGCAGCGCTTCCGATAATTTTCATAATGCATATAATAAACATTGGGAATCCCAGTGTCTATATTTCCGATATTTTATAGTTAGGTAAATTACCCTAATTACCGCAGCTCACGAAAAGAGTTATTTCTAGGCAATCATATTCCATCGTTTACGATGAAATAACTATAAATAAAATAACTTTACTGTCTGAAAAACTGCAAACATAAACTTTTTTCTTGGAATTTGAGGTGAAAAGCTGACCATTTTTTTAAATATCAATTTGGATTCGGTAATTTTGTTGTTAAAAAATACGTCAATTCTGAGTACAAATGAATGATCTACCCGCGTAGATATAGCACAAGATAAATGGCGAGACTTCGATTAATTGCAGGCCGGTGTCCAAGTAAGTCCACATCGGGCCGAGCGACACAGGCGCATCATTTATAGCTTTAACCACTTGGGAGCGATTCATCGGATCGGCTCAGTCTGAATCACGTAGTGTTCCTAACAATTACATTTTCCACTGTTTTAAATATATATACCGTCCCGGATAAAATGAATGAAACGAGGCATAAATCATCTTTGTAACAAATTTCATCCTAATTCGTTCGGCCATTAAGAGTCTATGATACGTGTAATAGCTTAGCTTCAGCGATCATATCTTCCACAATACTGTAGCATTTAGTTAGAAATAAATATATCATTATTTTATAGTTCAGAATTGATGCTAAAACGCTTGTGTTTCGAAAACACGATTTCATACAATTTTCCCGATAGAAAATAATTCCAAAGTTGACTCTAATTTGTACCAAATTTGTTTGCCATTCAATAAATACACCAAATTAGGCCTTGACACTTTGTACAGAAAAAAAACACAGTATACAGCTGACGGTATGTGATGTTTTAGATTTTTTTAATCAATATTTGTTTTACCGTAAAAAACAAAACGTAGAAATTCACGCATATTTCTGTCATCTGGTGGTCATAAGCGCTGTGGTTGAGCCCACAGCAATGTCACCTTTATTGTTACTTTATCTTATTTCGAAACTAGAGTGAAGTTGCGTTGAGTTGCTAATCTGAGGTAGTATAGGCCGTTAAGGCACGAAGAAGTAACAAACATACACACAAACTTACGCTTGTATAATACAAGTGAAATAAATATTACTTTATATTTTACGCAAGGTCAAACGAATGCTTGTAATATGGGCACTAGATGATTACGGATAATATAATATTATGTACCTATACTTTTGTAAATGAGTACAAACTTGTACAATAGAACCCAAATACAAAAGTTTTGAATTGTGTGACGCCGTCTTGTATAGACATAGGTATCAAGTATAACATGTTTATTAAATGTTTGTATCAAATTAATCGTAAATACGATCTCTTACTCTGACTGACTTTCCACAAAGGAGGAGTTTCTCAATTTAGACCATATATCTTGTTCTTTAGAACTATCCATTATAGGGAATGAGCTATCTAGTAAATCTACCTTTTTTATTTATGACGGGGAAGCGCTTGGCCTTCATTTCACCTGGTTCCTGGTTTTATGATAAGGCTGAAGTTGGAAGCGTACTTCACCCAGAATTTTCAACAGTCTGGCTATTTTACCTCTAAATGCCGGAACACATATTTTTATTATTGTTATTTCGACTTATGTAAAGGGGTGGTAGCTAACCAGGTGGACTTGAGCAAGGTCCTACCACCATCCGAACCGAGAACAATGTTGTACTCCCCTGGGGATCAAAAACGGGACCTCTGGATCTGACACCAGTGGGCGAACCACTACACCACATAGGCGTATACCTACAATCATGGGATATTTGGTTATAAGTGCTCAAGGAAACACAACTTCCTCCTAGTATCGTTCCTTAGTGACCTTTTACTACATCTGAGGGGATATAAGGGGTAGTCCATAGTCCATGTCGGAGCCATCGAAAAAACAAGTAAAGACACTTAAAAGGTAGTCAGTTAGTTATTTATTTTACGTTATACTCAGCTGTTCAGCCGCATTCGGCCAATATCGATAGGATGTCACCAAAATTCGAAATTGGAATTCTGCGAAAATTCTCTAAAAATTCCAATTTCTATTTCTTATTTATTTCAATTTTAATTTCTCGATCTCGCGTCGATGCCTGACCAAGAGGTCAGCATCGAAGTCGAATAAAAATATATAATTGAAATCGGTAAGCGAATAGGGATCTATCTGGAATTTTAAACTATATATAAGATTTCCTGTGTAAATCAGTGAATGTTTTATTTCTTCGCGTGGGCTGTGTAACAGCCGTGTCAGACATGACGAGCCCCTGTCTTCAACTTACCTAAGTCTGTCGCCAGTACAACTATTCTAAATAGTTGTGTTCCGGCATTCCGGGTGAAGTGCGCTTCCACCTTCGGCCTTATCAATGAAGGCCAAGCGTTTCCCCGTCGCATAATAAAAAAACAATTGATATGGTTCTTTATCGACTATTTCTGTGGTCTAGTGGAAGGGCTTATGGCTCTAGATAAATAAATAAATATTACAAGACATTAATTTCACACAGCGCCATCTAACCCCAAACTAAGCATAGCTTGAAATATAGGAACTAGATTACGTATACAATACTCAAATACTTTTTTTTTTAAATACATACAATACACAGATTTGGAGGTCTTGGGTTAAAGTCCCGGATGGGGCATACATTTGTGATGTTTGTTCTCAGTTCGGTTCGGAAAAAGCCAGCTTGAATCCTGATTGACCGATTGTAAGATATGCTTGGATAATTTATTTAGTCAAAAACTTAAAAACATACCGTAAACATCAGTTAACATTTTGCTGCCCCTTTCCCACACCAGGTGAGGTCGGCACAACATGTCTTCTAACAAGGTTTAGCAGAAGTTTTAAGACCGGGTGTAAATCCGCCTGGCTAGCTACTACCATCTTGCCTAATTCTGTCGCCATAACAACAATTCTAAAATTGTTGTGTTTCAGTATTTAGAGGTAAGATAGCCAGTTCCTCAGTTTGTTGAGGATTCCGGGTGAAGTGCGCCTCCACCTTCGGCCTTATCTCAACTTGTAACCGAGTGAGATGAAGGACAAGTGCTTACCCGTCGTACAATAATATATATATATATGGTGTGTTGTTGTTCAATACTATGACCAGGGTCCCGGGACGTGCATACATTAGAAGTAGTCAAAGAGTCATGTCAGACGTGGCATGGTGGTGGCTTGTAAATATTGCCATTAGTTATGTGAAGAGTGAAAATATATAAGACTATGAGATAAATACCGGGCGCCAACAATGGTTTTTATTTAAACTGGGAAATAACGTTTTCCTCACGCACTTTTTCTTTTTCACGGAATCCAAATTTATTGTCCCTGAATATTCCGCTACGACTAAAAAAATAGCAAGAATTTTAATAAAGGCTGTGTTAGCAGTTAGCACATACCTGCGATTTATATGCTAAAACGTGCTTGGTATAAGGCGGAAGGCACATTATGACGGTTATAAACTTTTCTGTAAAGTCGTATTGTCACAAACTCAGGCGCCCAAACATAAGTCACTCACAACAAACATACAAAATGTGTAATGTATATGATTGATATGTGTTTGGGTAATTCACATAAAAGTTCCTCAGTCATGTATTCCAAGATATGTAATCTAGTTTCCATTTTCAAGCTACAAGATGCAAGATTGTAAAATGTACAATTTTAAAATATCGTAAGTCATTTTATAAATGCGAATGTAAGTAGATTAACTACTTAACTAGTTTTCAACATTTAGTTTTTCGGTATCCATGCTAATAATAAAACTAACGGGTGATATGAATAGTAGATTTATTTTGAAAATTTAAATTGGAGGAAACATTTTTTCGATTCTGTTCTTTTTTTTAATTTTTGTGTGTCTGTTTGCTGTTTGTATCTTGAAGGCACTGAAACAACTGTGGATGGATGGATTTGAATGGTGCTTTGCATAATTTATTACTTCTATCATTGGCAAGTATCGTGTTAACTTATTATATCCCCTCTCCCCCTCTGAAAATATGAAAGGTGAAATATTACTTTGTAACTTTTTACTGAAAAGAATTAGGAATACAAAAATGCAGTGTAAATATTCTTGATGGAATACTATTATTTTTTAAATCTACATTATGCATACAACAGGGTTGCAAATATTTCTTAAATAAATTGTACCTATATGTTGACGGTTTAACTGAAAGTTTCTAAAAATGATAAGTACAGTATATTATGAAAAAACAATCTCGAGTTTATGATAATCATCGTTTTAAAGGCATTAACATTTTTTTTATACACGTAGAGTCATACTGGGCCTAGATCTCAAAGTTTGCCTGGGCAAGAATGAGGTCTACAATGGAACGAAACTTCCCAGAAAATGCTTTGTTCAACGGTAGGCTAAAATGATAGTGATGTACTTAGAATCTTGGCGCAAGTGTAAATGCGCAGGGTCAGCTGGTCTTGAATAAGTTACAATGTAGCAAGATCTCTATGTGGAAACTCATCTTAGTTTTCGTCATATTAACATAAGCTTATTCGTTATAATTCATTGACCAATATTGTCATTGGATACTGTTAGATTTCCCCAAAAAATATATATTTAAAAAAAAGTACTTATTCGTCATTTTGCAAGCGTTGTGGTTAAATAAATTATTATTGATCTAGTTCCCTTAGCTAGGGGCTAGATGACGCTAAGTGTGACGGAACGCTGAGTCCCACGTCACACTGGGTCAATTACCGTTTTTGTTTACTTCAATGTAATCGCCGTGTAGTCTATATTGACTAGTACAAAAATCGATATCCCTGTAAACATATAATGCACACGTACCTTGGAGTCAGGAGACGAGGACCTGGAGCTGTAGGCTGATTGAGGCACTCACTTTTAGTCTCACATGCACCGGCCGGTGATAGTCTTGTGCTTTAGGTGTATATACCTAATTAAGTATTGTTTTTAGTTTGGACATTCAAAGGTTCAATAACCCACAACACAGTCGGTAGTATTTCGATGGCGATGGAATATTGGTGAAGATGTACTTCTCGCGCGTACGGTGGTTTACGAGTAACTGCCGTAAAAAATCCTTTGTCTACCAAAAAGCAGCGCTTGCATCTTGGTCTCGGCGGGTAGGTGTGTGCATCAGACAATGGATTAGTTGCCCTTGTCACAGGAAAATCAATCCCAGTAGCTAGTCATAAGACCTACTTTTGGCGATACATGAACACGAATGAAAACGAAACATCCCGCCCACCAAAATACAGTTGGTATTTTCGTATAAGCCGAACAGCAAAGAATCAAATCATTGTGAAAATCATAATGAAATATTGAGCAAAAACAAAATTAACTCTAAACGTAAGAAGTGCAGAACCCGGCTGTATGGAGATATTTATGGTTATGGATGAGGTGCATAAAGTAATGTGATACAAATTAAAGGTTAACATAATGAAAAACTTGCTTAAATAACTATCTTAAAACTAAGTCCGTTAATAGACACATTATTCTACAGGTAACGGGCATATTTTTACTAGAGGTCGTTTGATCAGATGGTCGTTTGTCGTTCGCAAAGTAGCGACGCGGACCTCGCCATCGGGACCAGGATGCAACTCGACCACTCTGCCAAGAGGCCAGTGTAAAGGTGTTCGAGTGTCATCTTTGATCAGAACCATGTCGTCTATTTTTAGGAAATTACTTTTCTTGGTCCATTTTGCTCGTGCAGTTAAAGTGTGGAGGTATTCATTTCTCCAACGTTTCCAGAAATGTTGCTGAAATGATTGTATGAGTTGCCAACGATTCAGTCGATGTAGTTTTACATTTGTTGTGTCAGCGTCGGGAACGCTAGTTAATGGCTCCAGAGTTAAAAAATGACCTGGAGTCAAAACGGAAAGATCATTTGGGTCAGAACTGACGGGACACAGGGGTCGGGAGTTAAGGACTGCCTCGATCTGGGTGAACAGTGTGGTCAGTTCTTCAAAGGTCAACACTTGATCCCCAACGATCCGATGGAGGTGAGCCTTGGCAGCTTTAATTTGGATTTCCCACACCCCTCCAAAATGAGGTGCTGAGGGGGGGTTGAATTTAAACGCTATGCTTTCTGTACCTGCTGCGTTCTCTAGCTGGTTATGGAATTGATTTCGTGTGCCAACAAAATTTGTACCACAGTCCGCATGAATTACACTGCATCTGCCTCGTCGTGCCACGAATCTGCGTAAAGCAGCGATAAACCCATCAGATGATAGTGAAGACACTACCTCTAGATGCACTGCTTTGGTCGTAAGGCACACAAATAAGCACAGATATGCCTTATCTAATTTAGCTCCACGATGTTGGCCAAGTTTAATACGAAACGGTCCCCCGAAATCAACTCCTACTACGGAGAAGGGTTTGACGTCATTGACGCGGTAAGCTGGCAAGTCGCTCATATATGGTTGCAAAGGTTGAGGTCGTGTACGATAGCAATTAATACATTTAGATAGACAACGTCTGATTGCCCGCTTCGCTGAAATGATCCAAAACTGGTGCAAGAGCAAGAAATGAGTTGTATTTACCCCTGTATGGCAGTATGTTCGATGGATTGAGTCAATAAGTTTAGCGGTTAAAGGAGAATCGTTGGGCAGTAATGCTGGGTGTTTCTGATCGAAACTAAGTCCTGCGTGACGGATGCGTCCACCCACCCTAAGAACTCCATGATCAATGAATGGATTGAGTTTTTGGAAGGGTTTCTGTAAGGGTTGCCCACTTTTAAGTCTGGATAGCTCTTCCTTGAAAGCTGTGGCTTGAACGTTCTTAACAACAACCATCAATGCCTTCTGACGTTCAGCGTGAGTTACGACCAGGTTATCTGGCCGCGAATCCTGTGAGTTTCGGGCTGACTTGATAAATCGAAGACAGAAAGAGACAATTCGGAGGATTTTATCAAGAGAAGAGAATTTTTCAAGCAGATTATCAATGAAGGAAGGGGTGTCTCCTGGGCTTTGTGTGTTTAAAGATGAATGCGGTACGACTAAGGAAATGGGAACGATAGGCCTTGCTTCATCTAACGCTCGTGTATCCTCCTCTAGAATAACTGACGTGTCTGTAGGTGAATTGTGGTTCTGTGCCATCCAAGGTGCTCCCGCCCACCATAGCGTATTGTGTAACAACTCTTGAGGTAATTGACCGCGGGAGCAGATATCGGCTGGGTTATCGGTCGATGCTACATGGTGCCACCATAGAGTTGGCGTGATATCGTGAATATGACTTACACGATTTGCGACAAACGTAGTCCAACGAGATGAGTGCGAATTCAGCCAAGATAGCGCAATGGTAGAATCTGACCAGAGATGTACATTGATTGATAACATGTCAGGTAATTTGCACGTTTTCCTAAAGAAATCGTATAAGTTAGCCAATAAAACGGCCGCACATAATTCTAGCCGCGGTAGAGACACCTTTTTGATTGGTGCTACTCGTGCTTTTGAACAAATAGGAATGATGTGAGTTTTGTTTGACTTATCAACAGCTTTCATGTAAAGAATGGCGCCATATGCCGATTCTGAACTGTCGCAGAATCCGTGAAGGGTATACGACTGGGCTTCATCGATTGTTATTCGCCGAGGGATCCTCAACTTCGTTATTTGGTGAATTTGTTGTTGATACTCCTCCCACAGAGTAGTAATATGGGTTGGAGGTGTAACATCCCACCCAATACCAAGTATCCATAACTTCTGAATGATGCACTTTGCCTTTATCGTTAAGGGTGATAAAAATCCCAGTGGGTCGAACACCTTAGCAAGTTCACTCAGAATTGTTCGCTTAGTGCATGGTCGGTTACTAGGTGCTACATCGAATAGAAATGTATCTGAACTAGGATCCCATTTTAGGCCTAGAACCTTGAGAGTCAGATGCTCCGCTTCATCAAAAGGGATCGCTTCATGTAAGCAGTCAGAAGGGGGTAAGTCAGACAAAAGTTTCGGATCATTACTTGCCCATTTTCGCAAGTGAAATTTACCTAGTTTAAATAGTTTTATTATTTCAGCCTTTGCCTGGAGGGCTTCCTCTAACGTATTTCGACAGGTCACGATATCGTCTACATATATGCCAGTTCCGGATGACAACACTTCTTTAGCGATAGGAAAGGCGTCCCCTTCGTCTTGAATTAGCTGTTGAATAACTCGACAAGCCAAAAATGGTGCAGATGCCACACCATATGTGACAGTGTTTAAATAGTACTCCTGAATAGGTCCATCACTAGAAGAACGCCAAAATATTCTTTGATAGTCTCGATGAGACGGGTCCACAAGTATCTGACGGTACATTTGCTGAATATCTGCCATAAAAACGATGGAAGACTCACGGAACCGAAGAAGAATTTCATTTATATTCGATTGAAGTTTGGCGCCTGTGAGGAGTGAATCGTTTAATGATTTATTGTTGAGATCCCGAGCGGAAGCATCGAAAACCACCCTTAATTTCGTGGTGTGACTTGCAGGGTTAGTTACACAATGGTGAGGTATGTAATATTTTCCGTAAGAGAGTTCTTTCGTGGGTACCAACGACATATGACCACTTGAAATGTAGTCAGCCATGAACTCGGAATATTGCCTCTTTAAGTCAGCGTCGCGGGCTAGACGACGTTCGATAGCATGATACCGGCGTAAAGCGATATCACGGATACCGTGAAATACAGGTTCACTATCATCTTTAAAGGGCAGCTTAACGATATAGCGTCCAGAGGTTTCACGAGAATGTTCTGCTTGAAACTTTTGCTCACATACCACTTCATCTGTTGTCAATGATGAAGCGGGTGGGAGCACGTCCAGTTCCCAGAATCGCTGAACGAGGTTAGTGAGTTCCGTATCCCCACCAGAATGCATGTGAAATAGCGTGTGACTAGCTATTGGTGTCTTGCCCAATAGTAGCCAGCCAAAAATGGAATTGAATGCTGGAGGGTGTAAGGATGTGCCCTTAATGCGTTCACTGAGAAGACATTCAGCAAAAATGTCTGCGCCGAGCAATACGTCAATTGGACCGGGAATATCAAAACCCGGGTCTGCTAGAGTTAAGCTGTTAATACGAGACCAACCGGACCGATTTAATTTAGCTATCGGCTGATCCCCGCATATGTTTTGAATAACGTGTAAATTTAAATCGATTTCCGCCTTTCCCTGTACACCAATCGTGCATGCGACATGACCTTTAATCGTAGTCGATGTTCCTCCTAAACCACAGACTTCAACAGTACTAGCTGAGGGCTTGAGCTTCAACAATTGAACCGCCTTTTCAGTAATAAGATTGTTCTGACTACCCGTGTCAAGTAACGCTCTGAACGTCATGTAATGGCCATCAACAGTTTGTAGTTGAATAAGAGCCGTAGCCAGTAGGACCGTCGTATTTGCTGGTGGGACCGAATCTGACGTATGGTTAGTTACCAACGTAGAACCGACTGCTTGTGGTCCATGGTCTGCGTCTTCCCTATGGAGAAGCGTGTGATGCTTTCGTCGACATTTTTGACATGAAAATATGGACATGCAGTCCTTTAGTTGGTGGGAGGACTTTAAGCAGTTAAAACACCATTGTTTTGAAACAGCTACCTCCATGCGTTCTGATATAGATTTTTGAATAAAATCTTTACATTGAAGAATGTTATGGGCTCCAGCGCAGAATGAGCACTTGTATATAACTTTGGTCGGGGAAGCAGTTGTTAGAGTGGTATTCTTCTCTAAATTTTCCTCAGCATTCAACGCAACCAAGGTGTGATTTACATTGTTATATTGGCGTTTTGACATAAATTGCGATATACTACTTTTCGTCGCGTCTTTGGTGGAAGCTCCAGTAGATTTGACAGGTTCAGCAAAGTGAGCGTCACGTACGAGTGCATCACATTTGAGTTGCAGGAACTTCTTTAATTCGGTAAACCTTGTAAGTTTATTATCAGTTTGCTGTTCCTCGAATTCACGTCGTGTTTTAGAATCCAGTTTAGAGAGAACATGATAATTCAGAATAAAGTCCCATTGGTCTACAGGTAACCTTAACCCTAGAATACTAATCATCGCCTGAGAGGCCGCACGCGGTCAATTTTTTCCGTTATTTCAAAAACGCGCCCGCGAATCAAGTTGTGCTTTCGCGCCAATTCCGTATACCCCGCGCCGCAGAGGTGAGCATACGCGGGCACGGCTCGGACTCTCCGTTTTCAAAATATAAGCTACTGGATCGCCTAGGAGGCGATCATTAGTATTAACGGTAAGTAAATTTTTCGTTACATGTTTTGTTTTTTGCTTTTTTTCAGCAATTAGCCATGTTATAACTTAGCAAATGTTTATTTTCTTTTAAGATGAATCTCAACGAAGAAAAAATAGGTGATTCTTTACTAAACGAGAACTCCGATAGCGAACCTGAGGACAACCTGGAAGTTGATCCTTATGATTTTGACGATAGCGCGGCAGATCCTTCTTTTGTACCATTTCGACTGGAAGAAGACCTACAAAATATTGTAGTTATTGGTCACTCTGAGCCCCCGAATAATTCAGTACCAAATCAAGCCACAAGCAATGTGTCAGATTCACCAGTTCTAGAAACTGCGTCACAAGAAGGACAAACTGCAGTTCCTGTGACAAAAAATTAAAGGCTGACTTCAAATTAGTCTGTAGACAAAAATGTGATGTTACCATAAGTTTTATTTTGTGTTTTATAAAGTTTATATATTGGATAATAATAGTGATGCCAAAAAAGCAAGGATATAGTAGTTTTCTTTTTTCACCAGACTGATATACGACTGTTATGTTTTGAGAAAAAATGTTCGTTATTGTAAGATTTAAGTCTTATTTTTAGACTAATGTTGATTTTAAAAAAGGATTTAGATTTTAGTTTTTGAAAAGGTAGAGGTTTGCCAAGTAATTTTTGTTATCTTTATAAAAAAATAATAAATAACTAATATAATAAATTGATTTTATTTAAAAAGTAGCCTCCCAAGCGATCATTAGTATTAAGCTATGGTAAATTTATATTAGTATTCTAGGGTTAATCGTTTCAATATACATAGATTTTCATCGATAGAATCGAGAGAACGACGAAAATCTTGAACGTTTGTAAATTTCAAAGTAACGTTTAGTACATCTCGCCAACATGCAAACGCCAGTTCACGTTCATCTTGATATCGTGCTACGAGAGCCTGGTATGCGTCCTGGTAATGTTCCCCGATCACAGGAAAGGTTCGGATGACTGCGGCCGCGTCGTCTCGCAGGGATGATATCAAGTAGTGGAACCTTTCAGTGTGACTTAGCAAAGGGCAGTTATGAATAAGTACATCATACGTATCAATAAACTCTGGCCACTTCTTGATATCGCCCGAAAATATAGGTAACGATATTTTAGGTAGTTTTATATGTGAAGACTCTGTTTTGATAGTGGCTGTGGAAGAATTAACGGCACCAGCTGTTGTAAGTTTACGGTGGAGTGCTTTAATTTCAAAATAAATTTCATCGCAGTTTTTGTGAATATTTTCGTCTTCCTCGGGTCTATCGGAGAGGTCGATTATGCTAAAATGACATTGCTCGAACTTGGAAATATTAACGTGTACGTCGTCGTAGTACGCAAAGAAAAGGTTGCGTTTGTCTTCGTCTGCTGAGGCCTCTAGACCTAGTTCTAGCGCCTTAGCGAGCCGGTTATAAGCTATAGTTCGCTTTCGACGTAACGAAGGTAAGTCACTCACGCTATAACCTTGATCAATAGATTTCGCTTTTGTTTTACTTAATCTACGTTTACCCGATGCTGTACAAAACGCCATAGTAATCGTGGGTAGTACTTATAGGTATCTTACCTGAGGTATATTTGGGTATATATAGGTATATATATACCTATACCTAGACTAGGACAATTCTACTCCACACGCACAAAAGCGATATTAAACCGTACTTACAGTATTTTAGGTAACAGCAAGGGCCCTAATAAATAATACAAACGTAGATAATGATTTCAGCGATTTCAGATGCTAATAAAATAAGATAACGCAAGAATGCAGATAAAACACACTAAAATGGTAGGTGGGTAGGTATTTTAAAGTATTGTCGAGATTTTTCTTGCTATTCACTGTAAGTCCGTCGCTTACTACCTATGTGATAAGTACTTAACTCAAAATAATTTAATACGATGGAGTAAACATAGCTATCTAATTCTCAATCAATTGAGTCAGTAAATATATACCTATACAGCCTATACTACTTAGTACTCGTTAGGTAGGTACGTTACTAAGAATAAAAATGCATGTCTACAAAGAAATCAAGCCGATAATTGGTATTAAATACACATATACACACCGATATTGCGCAGGTGATAGTGATTGTCTATATGTATATACTGATCTTGACGAACATAAGGAGGTACTCATACGAATCACGATAGAATGATATATTTTGAGAAAATAATAATGCGTAGGCACCTACAGTACAATCAAGCCGATAGTGGGTATTAAATACATATATACACACCGATAATGAATTGGGGAGTGATTGTCTATATATGTAGATAACGATCTTGACTAACGTAAGCACCTACTCGTACGATAGAATTCGAAGTACGCACCGAGAAGCAGGTAAGTTATTACCTATATAACATAAACCAAGCGCTTGGTTTCATAAGTCAACACTACAACAACAACGTCATTCACGCGTCACATGCAAGGCGATCGAACTGCCCGCTTCTAAGCAAAGTAGTTGCCTACCAAACAAATACCTAGATACTTTGACGGTGCCATCAAATAAGCAAGCTTCGATACAATAGTAGAATAAACAGCGACTTGGCGAAGCTATTTATCTTTACAATGCGTGTTTATTCATTGTTAATTTGAATCACCGTACTCTAGGCACCTATGGAATTTGAACGCTGAGATCAGGCAGTGACAACACTACGTAAAGTTTAGATTAGGCCAACGCTTAGATAGTAACAATGCGGGCGAATGCACTACCTATAGCATGCCTACTCGCCAACATTAAATGCTTGTTATTTTTCAAGAATTGCTTATGCTTTTTTAAAAAATACCAGACTGTAATTTGCGCTATTATAACATGATTTGATTGAATATTATATCTAGAAAGATAAGTTCCCTGGTTTCGGCACCACTTAATGTGACGGAACGCTGAGTCCCACGTCACACTGGGTCAATTACCGTTTTTGTTTACTTCAATGTAATCGCCGTGTAGTCTATATTGACTAGTACAAAAATCGATATCCCTGTAAACATATAATGCACACGTACCTTGGAGTCAGGAGACGAGGACCTGGAGCTGTAGGCTGATTGAGGCACTCACTTTTAGTCTCACATGCACCGGCCGGTGATAGTCTTGTGCTTTAGGTGTATATACCTAATTAAGTATTGTTTTTAGTTTGGACATTCAAAGGTTCAATAACCCACAACACAGTCGGTAGTATTTCGATGGCGATGGAATATTGGTGAAGATGTACTTCTCGCGCGTACGGTGGTTTACGAGTAACTGCCGTAAAAAATCCTTTGTCTACCAAAAAGCAGCGCTTGCATCTTGGTCTCGGCGGGTAGGTGTGTGCATCAGACAATGGATTAGTTGCCCTTGTCACAGGAAAATCAATCCCAGTAGCTAGTCATAAGACCTACTTTTGGCGATACATGAACACGAATGAAAACGAAACACTAAGTGATATATCGTACGTACGTTTTTACGAGTTACTAAATGTAGGTAAAGCTCCATAGGAATCTAGAACAAAGCGGAGTCCGCTGATAGCCATCTATTGATTCTACTACAGCGAGTTTAAAGAGAAAAGTTTCGCAATCTTCGCTCTAAACAGTTTTCAACTTGCAGTTTAGTTGTACTATCCTCTCCATCCTATGGTTATCTGGAAGAGATTTAAGCGCCCATTGTAATGTTAACTTTAGTTTTAAAATAATCATTGTCAATTGTCAAATATTTTTGGTGTACATTAAATAATTTTCATTTCATTTCATTTACAAACAGTTAAACCTAATATCATCATAACCCGTCCAAGTAACAATTCCAAGCAATGAAACGAACGCCACGCTTGGCAGGCAAGTTGGTTGGTAGGTGCTGTTGGCAGTAGGTATTAAATAATGTTAGTAAAGCTATTATTTATCGAATCAGTGTATAAATTAATAAATGAAAATTTACCAAAGTAATTTATCAGTTGACAAAAGTAACAGTTGACAAAATCAAAATACATAGACTGTTTGTTTAACTATGCGGGACTCTCACGGGCCTGTACTGAAATATATTTTATTGGTAAAAAGTACCACTGATCACATGTTTAAAATGCAAACTAAGCCTGTTCGTTACGACCTTGACAGACAACGAGTAACTTAATGAAAACCACTGCTACGGTACGTTTTGGCCGAGTTGGACCATTTGGACGGATGATGGTGCGAAAGGTCATTTTTTGAGTTGGTCAATGGTTAAAAAACAAAGAGGCTTTATAAAAATTCCGTGCAAGATGGTGTTGATTCATATCTGTTTGTAAATATGTTTTGCTACAAATATCCCTGAATGTATTTTTACTCCCATGAAAGGCTACATTAGGCTGAGAGCAACATATTCGAAAAATTACAAGAACGATATTACAAAAAAATATTTTTTGCTTACTCACCTGCTTTTATCCATACACAAATAAACAAACCAGTTAATTACTGCGAAGCTACTATTTCTGCTTCGATTCTCAACCTTACGCCATTACATTACGGGCTGATGTTTTCTCGAGTCTATAATTTATCTTTCCAATTCCCATTTTTCACAAAATATAAGAAACTTTCGGCCATTTTCTGTCAGTGTCAAAGATAAATAGAAAAACGGTCAGGGGTAAATTGAAACTGGTCGCAAACGGTTCCGTTATAAGATGGAATAAAAATGGCAAGTATTTCTTTAAGAATTAAATTTAAAAAATGTGATCACGTAAATGGCTTTGACGTTTCAAAGTGATCCTAAAAAATCTTACTGAATAAATATATTTGACATTGACTTTGACTTTGGCTAAAATAATAGGTTTAACATAGAGCTAAGCCATTGAAAAGTTTCCTACCAGCAAACCTTTGACAGTGGGAGAAGCGATGCGTGAAACCGGTATTCAGACAAACAATGTTATATACGTATGTAACTACTTAAGACTTGTTTCATTGTCTATTGACGACCTTAGCAAACCTACAGCGTAGTTCTACTAGTACTTGGTATGTCGTGGGCTCGATTCCCATCTGGTACAAACATTTGTGTGATGAATATAACTGTTTGTTCCGAGATTACCCAATAATTCATATTTGTTGTGTTCCGACATTTAGAGATAAAATAGCCAATACTGTTGAGGTTTCCCGGTGAATTGCGCTTCCATCTTCGCAGGTGAGATGAAGGCCTTGGCGCTTCCCCGTCGTACGATAAAAAGTATGTAATAAGTAGGTACCTGTGTATTATCAAAATATAGTACTTGTATCAATACACGATACATAATATGTAATAGGAAAACTAGATTCTATCCGTAATTAAATTCCCATAGTACTAGCTGTGCTTAGCTTGGGGTTAGATGGTGCTGTGTTAAATTACTAGTATATATTTCTATTAACATACGCACGTTTTAAGTTGAAGCGTTCTGGATCTTCCTAAAAATATTAAGAGTACTTACAAAAAGTTACGTGAATTTTGAATCAAAAAGATTTTATCAAGAGATCTATTCATTGAATCAATATATAGACTTTAATAGGATACATTGTTATCTATGTACACTAAAATTAGATGGGTTGATTTAAAACCTTGTTGGATGGGCCAGGTAGATGGATACCCGCTGTAAAGATAAGAATCATGATGTGATCATGAATCATGAATCACTCCCCAGGTGAGATCTTTAGTCCCCGTGAATTATGTAGTCACATCTATGACATCCATAGGCTACGTTGGAAACGTTTTATTCTTAGGTCAAGTATGCAGATAGTATCTACTATATGCAACATATACTATAGATAAAGATAAACTTTGTTAAAATAGTGGTGGAAAAAAAAAGTAACATTAAAATTATATGGTGAGTCCAATGGGCTTCCTAATTGTATTAAAAATAATGAATTATTGCTAGAAATATATCTGATATTACTATATAATATTAATGTTATTGTAATATTATTGACAATTAACACAGATTAATTGTGATCCATGGACACCCATTATATTACCACGGAGCCCTAAATGCCTCAAAGATAACTGGACAAAGGCTCGGAAACACAGCCATTCGATTAATCTTTTATATTGGGTCGCGAGAAATTGATAAATAACTCGAACACCCTTCGAAGGATTGGCGGCGGCGGCATTGGGGGGGATTTATTGTGATGGTCTTACTCAGGTTACGGACTTTGAATTGATCAGGTTACCTTTACAATCCCTGAACCTTTACTAGTGTGGCAATCAATGGTTTATACCAACTACAGTCACAAGCGAGGTCTGTAGATATGTTTGTCGTATCTGATTGTTTGAAAACCTATACAGCGCTGCTAGCGTATAGAATTGGAATTAGTACTTAATTTGGCGTGGTGAGTTTCTTTTCAGGGCCACTGAGGCCAAGTCTGAAACCGTAAAAGTTATCGAAAAGTCATGTTAGGAGCTACGTGCTCGATTTAAAAAAAATAAGTTCTGCATTTAAGAAAATCTATTTTTTTTTATATTTTTTCTGTAAAAGTGAGTTTTCAGATAGATTGAGATATTTTTTAATGTAGAACTTATTTTTTTCGAAATCTAGTAAGTAACTCCTAACATGACTTTTCAATAACTCTCACGGTTTCAGACTTCGCCTCAGTGGCCCTGAAAAAAAACTCAACCTGCATATATCATATTTATAGAATCTGTTATTACGACATTTAAGACATTTGTCCTACGTCACACATTATTGTAAAAGGTAGGGGATGAGTTCTACTTCGCACTATACCTCTACAGCAGCTCTAAAGGCCTTCAAATTAAGGACGTACTAACCACCTTGGTTCTAGGCTCTCGTCTTGAATGCCTAGAACTAACTAGTAGCGTCGTATATCCATTTCCTGAATTCCAGAGCGAGCTGGCAACCTATCAAAGGAGTGTCGAACAAAGGAGCCAAATCTAGGTTTATCATTTAACTTGAAACTAGACGGAGGAATATAATGGAGAGTATCGAATAGAGTGGAGGTTATTCTCAAAAAAAAAATCGATCAAATCAAGAAACTGCATTGAAGAATTGATTAAAGCGTTACTTAGCAACCAAAACACCCATGGCTCACTAGACCACTTACGTATCCAATAGAAACCAATACACTCACAACTCACTAGACAACTTACGCATCCAATAGAAACCGATACACCTATAACCCACTAGACAACTTACGCATCCAATAGAAACCAATAAACTCATAAATCACTAGACAACTTACGCATGCAACAGCAACCAATATACTCATCACTTACGAGACACCTAACGGACACAATTATATAAAACATAATATATTCAAGTTGATAATTTTTGAAGTGCATCCGGGATGTTGCTGAATACGAGACAGACAGTTTTCAAGCTGTAATTCATAAAAAATATTTGTCTCTGATCTGCAGAATGCGGGGACTCGCAATACTATCTGGATGACCACAGCGGACCACTGTGGTAAAAGCCTAGAACATAGGGTGATCAGAGAGCTTTTTCGCCTCCTCTGTGATTATCTTCGGTACATGGACTGAATTTCTACTTCGAATTATTTTGTTAATTTTTGTACCGTACCTACCCATAACACTGCATTGTCACGCTGAATGGCTATGCTGTTCGCTGGCCTATATTATAGCCAGCACTTGGGTCACGTATCGCCAATCAATCACAAGTCCCGCAAAATGTTTGATACATAAAAAAATAAATTTACAACTCAATTTTGTTTCTTTTTCAAAAAAGTAACATAATGATTCCAAAACTTACAAAAAGTATTTATTTTTTATATGCAATAATATACTTTATATACTTATTACAATAATATAGTTTTGTAGCTAGCTGAAATCTGAACGTATATATTATATATTTGAACACCGAAACACATTTTTAAAAGTATTCTTGTTTCACTATCATCATCATCATCATTTTCACAGCTTGAAAACTTCAAAGATACCCCATAATAAGTGAAACAGAAGCATCGAAGAAGGTTTTTTTCATGCGGTGTAATGCAAAGAACCTAACTACAGAGGTGTCACACAAAGGTTGACTTGAAGTGATCGATTTTAGCGATAAGATATTACAGATAAATAGCTAAGCGCTCTTTATAGACTTGTTTTTGGCCAAGCTAACGCGAAAAACAGACGAGGACCAGGAGTGTATGAGCTAACGAGTGTGTGAGTAGGTCTCTAGTCCACTAGCTCCTAAAGGTGACCCTATAGACATAGCGGTGAATACCTGAGCACCTCTGAATAGTTGCCTCATAGGGGTGCATTTAGTCGATGCAATTTTGGACGCCCGGGGCGAGACCTAGATTCGGGGCTGATGAAAGGGTTATGTTTTATGTATGGACCTAATGGATCGAAGGCAGCTAGCTCTCAAAGCGGAATTCATTCATTTTCATTTAATGAGATTTCGAGGAACCTGAGTAAATATGCATTCGGAAATTTACGGTAGTTATATTTGACAAATGATAGGGAATGGGTTGTAATTTTGATTAAACAATTACCAATGGCAAGCTGTAATCAAACATTTTATGCAAATAAAATATTAACTTGCCAAAACAAGTGTTTTTCATTTGTTTTTAGTAAATGGTGGGTTAGCTCTTGACAAAGCTAAGGTCTACGATGAAGCGAGTTTTCCCAGAAGGCACTGGCTCGACGGCAGGGGGTGGCCGCTAGCCAAGTAGGCCTATACAGGTCCTATCAGCAGTGTTGTAATTATTATGCCATTTCAGTAATTTTAATTTTTGTACGACGGGTACAAAAATAAAAATTACTGGCCTTCATCTCACTTGGTTACATACGTTGAGATAAGATGGTGGTAGCTAGCCAGGCGGACTTAACAAAGACCTAACACCAACCAAACCAAGCACAATATATTATACTCCCATGGGGATCGAACCCGTGATCTCTGGATCTGAAATCAGTGGCTTGAACCACTAGACCACAGAGGTGGTTCAGCAGTTAATTATTTTCACCTACCCCATTTTTTTTTATTGTTAACAAAATAACTTTTTTAACAACTTAAAACTTTAACTTTGTTTTTTATACAACAAGGAGACGGAACAAGCTAGCGATTGCGTATAACAAAGCCTTACTTCGTAAGTCATATCCTCAAAGATCATGACATACGCCGCACTGCATTGCGCCCTTCCAAGTTGTTTAAGCCTCGTGTGCCCAAATTTCAACGGCAACCATACCTTTCAAACCGAAACACAGCAATGCGGCTTGGTTTGGTGGAAGTACTTTCCACCATATCTATATTCCCCGGACAAGCCCTTTCACAAGGAGTTGATAGTTCTGTGAACTACATAAATTCGGATTAGATTGTGGTTTGTTTAGATGAAAATTCAGTTAAAGTTTTATAATTCCAGATATAAATCATCAAGTGAATAATATAATTCAAAAAGTACGTGCTCATTGCAAAACATTATTTCATCGAGGACAGTTAAAGCAATGCCCAACGCTAGGCTTCCACAGGGTCGCAGTACATTAGAACGTGTCGTAAGTACTTTTGCACTGACAAATTTACTACCTATTCTCAGCATTCTCAGCAACTGTAAATCTATTCATACTTTTTCTCTATTAGCCTCCTATTTGGCATAAATCTATGATAGCCGCGTAGTATAAAGCCATTTAAATTTGAAAACACCCCTAAATGTCACGTATCGCCAATCAATCACAAGTCCTAGTAAATACTAGGTACGTAAAAGCCTACGTTATTTAAACGTAGCTGGTTTTTTAACCTGCAACCGAAAAAGCCGGCATTCTTTTGCGGTACACGCTCAATGAAACGGAAAATGGCCACAAAGTAACCGATACAAAGCGGGAAGCGAGGAACAAACGAACCATTCGATAGTTTTTTGCGATGCAAAATAATGAGACTGAGCTTGGAAATTGGGATAGGTTGTTCTTTTTAGGGTTCCCTACCCAAAGGATGCCAGTGGGACCCTATTAAGCCTATTAAGATTCTGCCGTCCATCCATTTGTCTGTCAGCGAGCTGTATCTTATGAACCGTTGTAGAAAAACGGTTGACGTTTTCACAGTTTGTATTGTAGCTATAACATACACAATAATTCATGTTGACTTAAAAAAAAGGAGGAGGTTCTCAATTTGGTTGTTTTTTATGTTTGTTACCTCAGAACTCCATCATTTATCAATAGTTTTGAAAGAAAAATATATGTAAGTATTTTAAAGGGTATGACTCCAGATTGATTCCATAGAATTTTAATCAAAATCGGTCAAGTAGTTTGGTTTTTAAATAAAAAAACAGGAAAATAGGTAACGAAAAATGTAACAAAGGAAAAAAAGCTAAACATAAGTTATTAAAAAAAAAAAATGAAACCAACTTCACTACTCAGACGAAAAAAATACTATAAAGGTAAGATCATGTTGGTGTCGAATTGACAAGCAAAACTGCATGTTAATTGTATTGTTTGCCTTGAAATGTGGGTCGAACGGTGGGTCCGCGTGTCTGGCACTGATCCGGCTATGTTGCCTTTACAAACCACCTATTTTAATATCCACTAAGATAGCCAAGCAATTAACTAATCCGCAGTGAGTCCGCGTGACCTACCATCACTTCCTAGTGGGGTGGTCGAGGGTAAAATGGTGTACTAGTAGTAAGGCTGTTAACGAAGACTAAATAAATATAATGCTTTAGAGCCTTATATCATGTTCTGTTTCAATAATAACCATACTTGAAATATAAACTGAAACTTGAGTACTAAATTATTGAAGTACTTATGCTTACTTTCCGTAGAGGTAGCTTCGGATCCATTGCTAAGCAATACATTTAAATAGAAACCATCTTACAATTAAAAAACTTCAAAACTTTTTATTTATTAAAAGGTACTTAGGGTGGGGTAAGAAAGTGATTACCCAGTAAACGCAGAGCTCGGGGTAGTTTTTCAAGAATAATTAGTACCTACCTACATACGGTTAGCCCGTTTCAATAACAAAATTATCTGTTCAAAGGTACTTATTAAAAGTTAATGCATGAACCTTTTAGCATTCCTATGAAGACTTCTGCTTTGAATAAAGCTAACTAATGCTTTATTTAACCACCAAAGTAAAAGGTATAACTTACTAATTTTAACTTTATGTTATAAGCAAGTTAAATAAAACCTTACCTTCACAACAGAGCTCACTTCAACACAACACTCGTATTTCAACGAAGTTTTTCCCGAATGAGTTTGCAAAATCGTTGGTGAAGACGTGCAGCCTCTGCGGAGGATCCCACGGAACTGACGGAGGGCCAGAGGGCCTACGGGGCTGCGTACGTAGCCCTGAGCATACATACCCTTATGTTTCCAAATGTTAATGCCCACTATTGGACAGATGCATTGATTGGGATGCGATACCGAGAATAGCAGTGGACTGTATCAGGTTGATGATGATGTACAGAGTCGCGTCGAAAATGGAGGGTTTTAATACAAGCTGCCTTTCATCTGGTTCGATCCCTTAGCGACGATCATGACATCCGCAGGCTGAGCTGAACGCGCCGATTCTTTAGCTGCATGCTGCTTGGTGCGCTTTCTCAGAGATTACATTTTATTGCTTGAAATATTGGTCGGCCCAACTAAACCTGTACGAATCCACGTCATCCAAGGATGTCTACAACTTTCAAAAATATTTGTTTGAGTTATCATTTCTATATACATAGATAAACAAGTTTTAACAAACAGTAAAACGCTAAAGATAGCGTGATTCAGATTTTTCTGAGGCAAAGTGCTGCCACCTTGTCTAAGGCTCATATTCCAGAAAGCCACTCAAGTAGATATCCCTTCGCAAGCAGAGATTTAAACCAATAGACAAGACAATAATCTCTTCTTCAGTGAATGTTCAAGCTCTGAGTGGATTTTGAGAATATGGGTTTTGTATTATGTCTGAATGGAAAAACATACCTAGTTGAACTCGTGTGGTTTTTATGTAATGTCCAATCAATATTCTGAAAAGTCGTTATCTATTATAGGAAAGGGTAGAATAAGAATAACATTTACTTTGGTGGAAAAGTAACAATAAAAACTAAGGGTCTTACCCTAATCAAGGGGGTTGGAGGCGATAAAAGAGCCATTGGACTAAACAAGAGAGGTTTTCCTAGCGGGTTAGCTTGGCTTTTGTCAAAGAATTATGGGAAACCTGAGTTGTATTTGTTGCTTGAGAACTATGAGACTATTTCGTGAGAATTTCCCAAAATCACACATATTTACAATCAATATCTTTACACGTATCGCTAAAACTGACGTTGTAAAATAGGTAACTACTAAGAAATGTTCTTATTTTTGAAATTGGCAAATACATATTGTGTGCATATGCACACAATATGTAATCGAAGGCACTACGATTTGGTTTTCTGACATCCTCCATTTTCGGAACGTACATACTGTAATAGTTCATGATTATTATCATGAACTATTATATTATTTTATCGTGAGCGACAATAGCCGCCATCCAGCACACATTATACTTACCCACGGCAGATTTTAATGTTATGGTCGCCAGCTACAAAATCTAGAAGACAGAATGAAAGGTAAGTTACAGGTTTATTAATATTAGCTTTTAAATAATTCTACTATTCATCTGAATAAAAATGGAAAAGACTTGGCAATTCGTTATTTAAGAGGCTTTTCATCTCGAGAAAGGGTTTATTTAAGGAATGAATCATCTCCGTAGCAATTGACATATTTATGGTGCGAGTCTGTGAGCTAAAGGACGCAGGTGACGATAAATATTTTTCTTGTTCAATGTCAGAGATACGTACTTGACTCTCTTGTCAATTACTTTTCCCTACTACCTAATCCTCAACTACTCTTGTAGTTCAATGTACAGTTCTACGCTTTTTTATTTGGTCTATTTGTAGCATGTTCATAAGTAAAAGAGGCGGGCTTTCATCATCAGATCACGATTATTTTTATCATTTATTGATATATTAACATATCATTTATATTAAAAAAATATCTGTAATTTAAAAATATGTATTGCATGAGCTGCATTTCGCGCTCCTTTCACTCACTTCACTCGTCGCACTCGATCGACGTCGGAATAATGGTCAAAATTAAATATTACTTGATAAAAAAATATATCGATATTTTGATTGGTTGAAAATATTATTTGACGAGTACCTACACGATTTGGTTATTGGTTGTATTAATGCAGTTGAATATTTTATTCTATTGATCAAATAAAATTAACCGCTAATTCACTATGCTAATAGTAGCACTATGGGTATTTGTTTAAAGTATCACATCACTTTGTATTGAATAAAAATATCATATACAGCAAATCAGACATTGAATCTCTATAGTGAGGAGTCGAAAGCATACAATTGAATGAAGTCAACCTTATGCATAGATGAAAACTCTGCGAGCAGCAACGTACGGAAATGTTTCTTATTTATAGCAAATTAAAGTTAAAATTTCAATGCATTCAATTATGTTAGTTCTAACTCAGGCTGAAGTTGATATGATATTTTTATTCGATAATGTTAATTCTGAATATAATGGTTGATTTTAAATATTAGTTAAATTTATTGGTTGATTCGTCATCTCTAGTGACGTCACAATGATGTTTCTTGGGCTCTGCCGCGGCGATCGCGGCTACAAACGGAACGGAAAGGTGGGCGACCGCGGCGAATGTGGCTAGTAACGGAACGCACCCATAGTAATGTGGCAGATTGAAAATGTGTCAAAATATGATTGTGTCAATACACAACCGATGAATATAATGATGATGTGTATATAGTTAGCCGTCATTCTTTGGAGTGGTGGCCCCGAGGTGCGCATCCTATCTTACATGTAGTTGCACAACACACGCCACTGATCTTGAGCCGCCTCTATCCATCAACTCCATGTGATCGATCGTCACACGCCCACGGTGCGGTTGCGGCCAATTCGTCTGCTGATTGTCGTGTTTATGACCAATTTAATACCCAGATCAAGAACTAACCCATTTCAAATGAAAAATGATTTTCATATCTCGGCCTCTGAATCTGAGGTTAGCTATTCCCTGCACACAATTTGAAGACACAACTGGAGGTTGATGTTATGTATCTCAATTCAACCTAATGATTTAATTGAATTGAAAATCTTTGCAACCCTCGAGTACATCATGAGGGTAGATTTTTAAGAAATTTATGACAGGGTAATAATTAATATACCTACCATAAATAATATTAAAGTTTAGTGTTCCAAATCCTTTCCAATTAAAAGTTACATACAAACCTTTTCATCCCTTTTCACTCCTTCAAAGTGAGGGGAGATAAAGAATTTACATCCATGCCAATGATATCAGTAATAATAATACAAATCATTTAAATCCAGATAAATTTAAATAATAACTGCGTAGATACGCAGTTTCAGTGTGATGTGATACGAAACAGATCCGAACCCCGCTATGCTCCGTGGAGCAGTGGAAGTTGCTTAGGTCGAGGAAGTTTTTAATGCTTTGAAACGTTTCAATCGAGAAGGAGAAGAAGACACGAACATTTACTACTGACAATGAAGGCTATATCAAGAGGAAATCACTAAGAAGCAAAAAACATTGGTTTTATTACCTACCTATTCTATTTCCCCTTCTGAGGGGACATATTTAAAAAAATGTAATAACTATTTTAAAATATCGAATATTTATCACTCGTAAACAATTTCAACTTAATCGAATGAAACTAAAGATTTTAAATTTCAAGTCTTTTGCCCCATTTCACCCTTTAATAGCATAAGTAATACTATCTTAAATGTTTTTTTTCTAAATAAGCATTTATAATAAAAACACGTACTAAATTTCAACTGGATTGGATCAAAATGAAAAGATATCTGCCCACAAAAAGATTTGATCCATGTCACTCTTTTGGAAAAAGAGTCTCAAAGATGTTTTTTGCATAATTAGCATGTCAAAGTAGCTAATATCTACATGCACAATTTCTACTCAATTGAATGAAACTAAACATTTTTAGTTTTCAAGAAAGTTTCAAGACTTTTCCCTCATATCACCCTTTTAGAGGAATAATAAAAATAAATGATAAGTATTTCAATAGTCTTTGAAACACAAGTATGTAGTACATAAAACATTTGAACTAAATCGAATTATAAAGATTTCAGATGCATATTTTGCCCCATTTCACCCTATACTAATAAGATTTTCTGAAACATGTTTTGTAAATAAGCATCTAGTTATAAAAAACACAAATAAACAAAATTTAAACTCGATCGGATCATTTTTTTTTTAAATGGAAAGTCTTACCCCGCTACACCCTTTAGAGGAAGAATTTACGAAGGTTTTTAGCATTTCATAGTTATTATACACGTTCAATTTTTCAACTCAAAAATATGTATATACTTATGTAAAAAAAATTGTGAAAAAAATATATATGAAAAAAATAAATATTTGATTATTCATTTTTTATATATATATTTACAATAAACACGAACTGATAGAACTACTGTGCACGATACTGCGACCCGCGCTCCGCTCGGGTCGAGGTGCTGTAACGTCACGTGACCACCGCCCACATAAAATTAATAAAAAAAAGTTTGTCGAGGTTTGCTATCCATAGTCTCCCTGCAAGTAAAAGAAAATCGATATCACAATGGCGTAATAAAAATATTTGCATTGCCATCCCTAAAAAAAACATCCATAATTCAAGGCGGTATACGAAAATGACTGATGCCTCTTTACATTAAAAAAAACAACAACCATAAATCAAGGCGGTATACAAATATTGACTTTAGGCTTCGGTACATAATTTGCATGCACTACATTTAAAAAAAAAACATAATTCAAGGCGGTATGCAAAAATGAGTGTAGCCTTATGTGGCGGTATACAAATATTGACTTTTGCCTTGCCGAAATTAAAAAAAAACAACCATAATTTAGGGCGGTATGCAAAAATGTCATTTGACAAAAAAAAAACAACCATAATTCGAGGGGTATGCAAAAATGACTTTTGCCTTCTTAGCCTTACTCTTACCCATGAACCTATACTAAAACTGAACTGCGCACTGTATTTTTAAAAACAAGCCGAGGTAGAAGTTTGAGTATAGTAGTTGATCTCGTTCTAATAGGGTGTCCACACCGCCCATTTCAATAAATGAAACTACGAATTAGTAAACATATTTATTTTCTTATTATTGTAACAATAATAGGTAATTAGTGTTTTTTTTTATTTGGTTATTCTAAACACTTGCGCCTTTTCTTAAGCCGGAACCACTAAGGTAATTGATAAAAAACTAATATTTTTGTGAATGCGTTGAGTAGGTACCTGAGTCGTTTACATAGAAAGTTTCTTGTCTCCGAAATGAAATGAAATGTAGTAATAGGAGTAGCAGAGGTTATCATACGACAAAAAAGGGCATTGTGTGCTTTTAAAAGTCAAAGTCAAAACCAAATATTTTTATTCAGTAAGATTTTTTGGCTACGGGGACTTGGCTTCCCCAGTGGCTCCCTTAGGGGAGCCAATGTGATTCTGATAGGGCCATGGCTCCCCGGACGGGGGAGACAAAATACCATACATTTTCCGTTATTTTGTATGTTGTTAAGTGTTCTTGACTTCCCTTTCCCCTGTTTAGACCTCATCCTTGCCTATGCAAACGTTTTTCTACTTTGACATGAGACAAACAATTTTGAAACATATTTTCAGCGCGTGGAGTGTAAATGTACCTAATTTTTGAGTGCGTAATCCAGTTTTAGTATAGGTTCATTCATGCCTTCACCAATTTAGTCATATTTTCGTGTCATTTTTGACAAATTTCAACTTTTCTACTAATAATACTTACCACGATTGTTTAAAATTTGGGATTTTTCTTCTACTCACCGAAAAACTCAACACAATTACCTACAATTTTCCCCATATCAACGAAACCCCTATCCACACAAACAACCATATCAATGAGTGAGTGAGTGAGTCAATGGCATTCAAGCTTTATACATGTGAAAAAACTTTATATTAGGTAATTAAATGGTAGATGATTTAGTTAGATATTCACTAACGTTTATTTGAGGGACCCCACTCATCCTGATATGAAGATTGATAATAAGATGTAAAGCACCCCCATCACTAGACCCTACATTGGTGCGCAACAGTATACCTACTGAATGAAGCGCACCAAATCGGGTGCGCTATGTGGAAGTACTCTGGTGCGCGAGATCCGGGTGCGCTACGAGGAATGCCTCCAGTTATGAACCAATTGCATAACATTCCAACAAACTATTGCTAAGGTTTCTAGTAAATTAATTAGGTACAGTATCGCAGCTTTGCTTTTAAATTAAACTTAGTTGTTTAAATGTTGCAGCACTAGGATAGGTAGGTCAACGATGTTTATTGCGGAAAAGATGTAAGAAAGACAAAGATCAGGAAAGAACTGCTTCTAAATTTCGAAGAAGAGGCTGGGTAAAAGAGTTATCGAAACTATTACTGGCTTGGTTTAGCTCGCCCCGCGGTACCCGGATCTAAAGAACCTTGTCCTTCCCCAGGCTTTGTCTCAGAGCTACTTTTACACATCAGGTCATAGAATAAAACTTTGGCTATGTAGGTAAGGTTAAGTTTCGCAAACTAGCATCAAAGATTATAGATTAATGTATTAAATATATTAATTTCTAGATTTTTTTACGATAATGTAGATAGCAGCAGTACTCCGACGCTATGAATATGGGGGGTAAACTAACAAATCTTGTCTCTGCCTGCCTATTTGGAAAACTTTACAAACGCGAGTCTACGTACGTTTAATTTATGCTGCGAGTAGATACCTGAAACTTGAAAATACAAAAACCCGACTGCCAAATTGTAAACATGGCTTTACCAAAATACAGCATTAAAATGTATCCCTGAATATTTATATATATAGTGTCAGCTGATAACAAATAATATTTATTTAATATTTGACTATTCTTTTTTATATTCCCATATACATCCCTATTTCTAAAAATAATCTAACATAATATAGTACTCTTACAATTCATTAAACCAAAAGACGATGATGACGGTTCAAGTCATTTAGGTTGCAGAGCATGCCAATTAAAACATTTACATACATACACACCATCCTACTCTCGAAAAATGTACTCCGCCTGCTTTTGGAATTTCAACTTTATGAGAATTTAACTTTCTGTTACAGAAGGAAAAACTAGTAGTATTCTAAATTTGACCCTTTTTGTTTATAGATAGGTATGCCAAGCTCCTACAACACTCCTCCGTTCGCTTGATATGCTTAAAAACTGATATGAAATCACGTCATATCCTTCAAAAACGATCAACCGTACCGCAAAAGCGTTAAAAATGATTGGCATTATAATACCAGACAAAGCCAAAGCGTATTAATCCGAATAACTTAAATCGTCCAATTTCGTATGGAAAATAGCCTCAAACCAAATTTAATATTCAAATGTCCCAAAACGCGGGATGAACCACCCTACAGCCGGATTAAGGCTTATACCTATATAATATAACATCTTAACTATTACATGCTCCGCAAAATGCGCAAGTAGATACTATTGCTGAAATATAATGCTAAAACTGTGTCACTCCTGCCAAAGTCCGGCGCCAGACGGTTAGCCGTGTTGCGGTGGTGCGCGGGAGAGCCATTGCCTTCTAGGACAGCCATTTTCAAAAAATACAAAAATATTCTATCTGGTAGGAAACCGAGATGAAAAATCTTATTAATTTTGAAAATACTGTAGCTACCTACTAGTTATAAGTAGCTGGTAGTGGAATAATGAATTATGAATTACATACGCATACAACCTATTTTTTTTTTGTTCTACTTTAATTCAATCGGGAATCAAACCCCGTTCGTATGATAGACACAAGCGTATCACCATGCCACTGGTATTTCTTGTTTATTTTCCCAAAGAAAATAGAAGAAATCTTGCCCGGAGAGTCAAATTAAGGTCAGTGCTACACTGAACGAGTTAGGTGGCCCACTCTGCCGAGTATTCCAACTGAGCACTGAAATGGAAGCTGCTGATGTAGATTATATCACTGCTTTGTTAAAAACTATCAGCTTGCACCAGTGGACTTGAATCGTGTACATTGTGCGTTATTTATAAAATAAATCGACTGAATCGGGACATGTTTTAAACTTTTAATTTAAATACATAAAATCGTGTAGCTGACTTGAATTTTTCAGGGTAGAAAACACGGAATCGCGGGATCAAAGTCCCGGGCGTTCAACTAGTAACCATCATCCTGGGATTTGGGCCTCCACCAATGTAATTTTTTTTTTATTGTGCGACGGGGAAGGGCTTTGCCGACAGAATTAGGTAAGTTGGTGGTAGCTAGCCAGGCGGACTTGAAACAAAATCCTAGCACCAACCAAATCAAGCACAATATATTGTAGAACCTCTGGATCTGAAATCGGTGGGTTGAACCACTAGACCATAGAGGCGGACATTGAAAGGATTGTGTAACCCCTTACTCTTACGGGACTTCCACGCAAGGCTATAAAGCAGTCAATGCCCTGTACTGGGTATGCTGAATCGCATTATCTGAAATGTGTTCTTGTTACGATTCCGAACAGGCGATTATTATATTTGATGTTTCAAAATTATCCTAAGAACTAAACATAAACATAGACAGAAATCTGACTAAAAATAAAAATTGCAATATAGTTTTTTTTTAGATTACCATGGTAGTATTTTTTATTTATTTTTTGTACGATGGGGAAGCGCTTGTCCTTCATCTAACCTGGTAACAAGTTACGATAGAACTATCTGAATAACTGGCTACCTACCTTTATGCCGGAACACAACAATTCTAAATTGTTGTTATGGTGATATACTTAGGTAAGATGGTGGTAGCCAGACGGATTTAAACAAAATCCTACCTACAACCAAACCAAGCACAGTATTGTACTCCCCTGAGGATCGAACCTGGGACCTCGGGATGTGACACCGGTAGGTGAACGGAGGCGGTTTAACATAATATATAAAATCAACTACCACCGACAAATACGAGTAAAGACGAGACACAAACGATAGATATATCCCAGTATAAGCGCTTCACTCCCGCTGCAAAAAATGATTTCCGTGTATTTAAAAGAAATCTCAGAAGCAGTTTGTCTCTTCAAAGGGTAAAAAATAATAAATCTCGACAAACGTTGATCTGCGGGTTACAGACGGACAGATGGACAGAGCGGCGGAAATTACATGTTTCTGAGTACACGGGAATGAGATTCATTTTGTAACACACGGGTAAGGAAATGTAGAGCCCTATAATAATGAACGTCAGTCAAAGATCGAAGTCAGTTGTTTTCTTTGAAGACTTTTTGTATGCAAACTAATTAAAAGTTAATTTTAAATAAGGTATCAGTCATCAACATCACATTCAAGATCTCGTTTTTTTTCTAAAATTTAATGACTTTCGGTGTTTATACTCGTACTTATATGACAAGCCACTGCTCTGTGTTATCAAACCGATATGTTACTTAAATTAAACTTATCGATAAGTGTTCTTTTCTAAATTAACATTGGTATACATTTTTTGAATTGTATTATGTATTTTGAGTTTTAAGCAACAAAAAATATTTCGAATTTGTGATGTTTTCTAGTTTACCGTTGGTACTATTTTGCATGTCCTATAGATAACTGAAATCAAAACACGACGCTCAACATTTTGTTGTCATGTAAAAAATACTACGCACTTGCAGTTGAACTCATAATTTACAAAAACATCACCACGCTGCCTAATAATACAGAGTTAAATCGTATCACATCAACAAGAGTTCTCACACTTTCGCCACCCGTGTGTCAGACACAAAAGAAAGTGAGAAAGTGAGCAGAACTGAAATTATTTAGATGTAAGATATATTTTACAGAAGTCCGCATAAAGGCATCACAGCCTTTCTATTATATAAACGAATACAAAGAAACATTTGAATGACTATCTGGTTTCAATGTCAAATGGTATTCATTCCACAGGAAGTACCCACATTTGTAACTTGAAGTTAACTTCAACCCGGCATGTGGCAGATTGAAAATATGTCAAAACAGGATTGATGAGTCAATACGGTACACAATCCTCATGTCTTTTGTACAAAACAAACAAAATGTTGAATGGTGTAAAGTATTTTTCGACGATTTTAGCTAAACTTTAGATATTATTTTATATAAACCGTTTGCGAGTGTGTTTATTCCTTATACCTGTTATACCTTGTCAAATTGACTTGACAGTACACCAATTTTTTGTAGGAAATAATTTTGCCACAGTAAATTTTGTGGCTTTTCATAGCGTTGTTCCTGTATAAAAGCTCTAACTCCAAATATCAGCCATGCTTGAGTCATCTGCAGCTAGGAGTAGTTCATTCAGAAGTCAAAAAGACAAAGATATATCAAATATTGTCTTTTGATTTCGTTTGTGGAAATATTTAACATCCACCACATGAACTAACTTGTATCAAGAACACCCGTGTGACTAACTGACTGATTGACAATCAATGCACAGCCCAAGCTAGGAGAAAGACTATTATAGACTACCATTTTCAGGGTAGCTTGTAAATACATACTTATAACAACAACACCCAAACACCTATGTTCATTTTATATTATTTTTGATGATGAATGACGATTTAGGTAATAAGTTTGACATTTAATTATGATTATAGGTTGTTATGTATGATTATAGTAAAGAGTTTCTAAATGACGATTTAGGTAATAAGATTGACATTTAATTATGATTATAGGTTGTTATGTATGATTATAGTATTAAGGTATTTGACATTTAAATTGCAGTTTTATTCTTAATGTATGTTATTTTAGTTAAATTCAATGTATAAATTTTATGTTGACATTTGCATGCCTAATAAGGTAAGACTGTAGTGAAACTTATATTGCTGAACCATATAAACTTCTTGCATAAACCTACTTTCTGATAAATAAACTATTTGATTTGATTTGATTTTTTTTGTCATTATAACAAACATTTTAAAATGTTGTGACCAAGTGGAATCACTTGAAATACAAAAATAATATGATGATTTTAAAGCAAAAACGCAATTTCTAGCGAGTGATTTGAACGCGCATTTAGATACCATGGCAGTTTAATATAGATTCGTGAATCTCTGCATAGCGGCGTCTGACTGAACTGCGTCAAGACCTTCGTTGTTCAATTGGTTAAGAGCATTTTCGGCTCGAGGAGAAGATGCGGGTTCAAGTCCCGTCGCGGATTGTAAAGTTTTGTGTGATCATATTTAACATTTGTGAATCAATATTCATCACATATTTGTTTCTACTGGGTGGGAATCGAACTCAGAATCCACAGCGCAGGAGGCGGAGCTACTGTCAACCGAGCCGTGAGGCTTGAGGTATTCATTCGCTGTTGTGGTTCCCAAGCTGTTAACGTTAGGGTATCCTCGGCTACATTTTACAGCACGCGCCTCGTTCTTCCCGCATATAAATAAGGTGGTCTATAAAATATTCCGTGGGTTTTTGAAACGTCCAAACGATTTTACGGACCCTTTGGGACTGAAGGTTCCACCGCTATCTTAAATGTTTAATTTCAATCCATTTCTAATTTAAGATTGTCTTGATAAGGTCCTTGTGGGTTTTTAATTAAAATAAGTAGACAAGTGGTCTGGATAAATATATTGTGTAGGTTCTCCTCTATCTTATTCTCCATCCTCTCTTAGCTAAATGAAGCGACGACCTTCGTACAGTGGCAGGCAGAGAGTGGGTGCAAAAGACTGAAGATCAGGTCACAGTCGTGCACCTTGGGAGATACCTACATCCACAATGTATTGCGTTGCGATGATGATAATGATACGCCTCTTAGGAGTTCTCTGTGGACTCTCGTCCGGCTATAATTTTTCGGGCTATGATGACGATGATGATGGAAGTGAATTCAAAAAAAAAAAAAAAAAAACAAGCAATATTGTACAACATTAACAGCTCATTTGGTAGTGCGTCTTACTTCTGCGATCGATGTTTGTTCGATTCCCACCCAGGACAAACAGTTGCGGGATGAATATGGTGTTATTATTACGTTTGGGTGTAATATTGTATCATAAGAACAAAAAATTGGAAATAAGTGTTCTATCTGTAATGTATTTCCATAGATAGATATAACATTCCATATGCTTAGAATGGGTTAAATGGGTTAGATGGCGCCTTTCTACCCAGTAATATTTACAGTGGGTCTTATCTATCGCGTTAAGATCAACTGTAGTTGAACTAAGTGGAATAGAGGGTCAAGCGACATCATGCGTCGCCCGCCGGCGATAAACCTAAAAGTTCCTAATATAACAACGAGCACAAACACCACTGTTTTGCCTAAAAGTTTGATAGGTAAAGTGAAAACACGATTCTGTTAAGCCGAAAACTGTTCCAGCTCATTAACTAATTAGTAGCACCTGCAAGTTGGCGGTAGTTTGGAGTTCAACCTTTGCCAAAACGTCATGAGACATTATGCTGGTATTTTAGGGCTAGGAAAATCAAATTAACCATGTTTATTCAGTAAAAAAAATTTGACTCGTCAAATGTACCGCCTCGGTATCGCGTTCGGAATCGCGTCTTGCATACAAGGAGAAAGGCAAAAACCTCGGGCTGGTAATTTTATTGAAAATCTTTAAAATAATAATTGATTGAGCGAGCGAAGCGAGTCTTCTAAGGTGTTCGAGTAAAGTTTGAAAATCCTGCACTGAATGTATGAATATAGGAATGTTTGTGATGGCATATAACATAATAAATAGAAATTGATTCTTGTGGGGGATTTTTGATAACTCAGATATTTTTTGAGATATTGAGATATTGAATTTGATTGAGATAGATTGAGAGATTGGGATATCTTTCCAACCATCTTTACAAGGGTTGCTTATGAGGAATAGGGGTGTCAATTGAGACAAGAAGATCTCTGTCTGGTGGGGTGTAGTTTGAGAGTATTGACAGTTTTTTTTTTTACTAGGGTTGGTTTTTGGAACATGCAGGCGCGTTAAATAGGTAAAACGCTTGGTATGTAATACAATGTTATAGGGGATTTTATAATTCACTATTTGCTTATTTATTTACTAAAACCACCCCTGTATTTGACATCAAGGGTTGAAAAAGGAGTTAATAAGATTGGTGTCTTGGAAAATGTCATATAACAGGGTGTAGACAGCAGCTTTCAAAGAAAATTCGGTGTTGAGAGCACTTTTCAAAAATTAGACCTTCCGGCCATGTCTTCCTTACTGAATATGACAGGGCACTAGTCAATTTGCTATAATCATCAGACTTGTCATCAGACAGAGCAGGCAGGTTGGTGATCGTCGTAATGGTTAATTAATGACTAATTGGTGAGTAAAAACCCTTCTGACGTTATCCACGGCATGCATACACGCATGTCAGTATACTACTTTCACCAACGTACCTGCTAAGCCTGAATTTTATAGCAATTTGACTAATATGACCCATAAACTGTACATCCTTTAAACAACGTTCTAAATATCCAGTGGCGCTGTGCCCATTAGCGGTGAAGGTTCCGTAAATGGCGACTAACAAGTTAGATAGCCACAACAAGCTATAACGCTCGATATTAATTACAATAATTACCCGTGATCTGCATTGCGTCGCAATAAATAATATTAAACTGCCGCTGCTACAAAGGGGTTAATTGTTTTAAATGGCTACCTTTCAGGGTGGGAATTAATTACCATAATAAGTAGGTGAGTACCTAATGATGCAGCACCAAACATTGAATGAATGTTTGAGGTGTTTTCTTTATATGAAAAGAAATCTGCGGGACAAACAAATTAGGACTAGGTCAAACCAGATTGTCACATTTGGTGTGACAAACAGGGATTTTAGTTAATAGTAAATTTATTTCAGTAAAACTTACTCGTGGTCACCTTATTAGTGTGGGAATACATAATCTGCCATACAAGACGATGTTGGAGATAAGTTTCTTATTCGTGTGAAATTGATATTTCACACGAATAAGTATATATATAAGTATATTCTATATGTTGTGCTGATGCACAACATATAGAATAAAACAAAATCTCAAAAATGACTACTGTCTGTCACTGACCTATCGAACTTCTTTTGAATTCCTCATACGAATACATTATAATTACTGCGCTTCAAATCTTTCAATAGTCTTGGCCAGCGCCATCTTGCCCTAAGTATTGCTCGTTATATTGGATATTCATATTTAATTGATTGGTAGATTGGTATAGAATAAAGCATATTACGTATAGAATACTTTAAACATTGTTGCGGGGTGTGTTGTTGTGAAGTGAAGTTTTAATTCTAGAAAAAGTTTAACTTGTGTATGTTAAAAAAACAATACGTCGGTGACAACAATACTACAACACTGAATGTTGCTAGAAAACAAACTTTAGTTTAGTCCTACAAATAAAATAAATACATACTTATGATAACACCCAAACACAATGTTTGTCCCGGGTGAGAATCGAACCGACAACCTATAGCGCAGACAGCTACTACCAACTGAGCTGTGAAGCCAGTTGAGTAGTTGAGGTAGGAAAGTACTTCGATTAAGTCGCCCCTTGACCCTCGTCTGCGAAGCTCTTACGTCACCGCCGAGAACAGAAGTTCCGAAGCACCTTTGGATCATTAGTCTTGTCGCCTCCCAATCTTCAAACTTTGCACCAAATGGTTTAACGGAGCGTGAGTTGCGGTATTGATACCTACCTAAGTAGCTTCACACACTTCACATCGGCATCTCTCGAATGTCCACTGTTGAACAGAGCCGCCTCCACTGCTCCAAGCTTTTGCCATATTCAACACGCATAGCAGTCACAAATAACTTGAGCATTTCTCGTACTTATATCATTGTCTACTAAAATGTACAATATTTTCATATAAATTTGTAGCACGTAGGAATAATAAAACTGGCCAAGTGTGAGTCAGACCCGCACAACGGCTCTATAACGATATGTAAAAATGAAATAAATTTGCTGTTGAATAAGGCGGAGGAGTCGTTGTATATGCAAGACCTTCTTGCATTTGGCTGGTATTATGTTACACAGAGCAAAGCCGCTCAAGTGGAAAAATAAACTAAACGCTCCAGTTTGGTAAAAATAAAATGTAGTGACGCATCGCGCGCCACAACGCACGTGTGCTTTTTTGTCCTACAAAGTTACTAAGTGACTGTTATACCTTTCTTGTTTTGATCAAAATGTGAATCTGTCACAGGAAAGTAACAGCAGCTTTGCATACTTTTTGGCATTAGCTTGATATTTTCAAGGTTCATTCAGATATGTAGATATTATTTTGCTATAATGGCTACATTATTATAAGTTTTTCAGTTGAACATAGGTTCATCTGTTAAACAATCAATGAACATGTATATATTTGCTATGAACTATTGAACAATTGTATAAGTTACAAGGTAAAAAAAAAAAATTGCTTGTGCTTGGCAAAACAATAGGCTGTTTATTTTTCTGAAAAATAGAAGGTCTATCATATTTATCATTATTAATATCTAAACTGTATTGAAAAGCAATGTCAGCTTTCAATTCAAAATCATGCCTCAAAGAAATTCATAAATTACGAGCTCAGACCGCGACAGTCCCAGTCCTTGAGAACTCCACTTGATAAATTACTCCTTTGGTTTTCCGGATGCATCTATAATATTTCAATCTAAGCACGGATAGCATCAAAAACTAAATTTATGTGAAACCTTATAAAATAATTCGTAAAACACGCAGTATAAAAAAATAGAATCATTAATTTCATCAACCAGCGTTCGTTTAACTTACGACCCTAATATCTTCTAAAGTGGAGTTAACACGTTGGATGCTGAGAGTGGTGGAACACACCGTGTGTGTATCTCAGCACCCAACGGTAACAATGCATTGTTTAGGGGTTACGATACGATGTTATTTGTTACGGGCAACGGACATTTAGGTTTCTTCAGAACATTCGGACCTAACTGCCTGGTTTGAGAGAAACGTAATGTTGTATTTGGTTACCATCAACAGAACAGCCCATCGATGTCCACTATTGGACAGGGCCTCCATCAAAAAACTGGAGTGTTTTGCCATAATTAACACACTAAGCAGCCGGCAGGCGAATTGCCGATAGCTTCTGGTAAATGTTCCCACAGTCACCTTTTATTACAACCGCAGGCTGATTTTTAAAGAGGGTTCGATTCATAAGCCACGAACACAAAGGCAACTTATCTAACTTTTGTTAACATTGAAATGTTATTGTATAATTACGTTTAAAAAACTAAAAGAAAACCGACTTCAATGAAGAACATGATACAATTTATTTTACCTGGATGACGTATTTTTCCAATTATTTTGATGACAGAAGGATGGACAGACAGACAGACAGACAGCCGCGTGATCCTATATGGGGTCCGTTTTTTCCTTACTTTTGAAGTAATACACCCAAATCGCTTCAAGTGTGCCTACAATACTCAATGAGTTCCCTCGATTTTTCCAGAATCCCATCATCAGATCCTGACCTGATGACGATGGGATCACCTGGAAAGAATACTGACCCTATAAATACCTAAATCACTTCAAGTGTGCATATAATATATGAAGAGTTCTTCAGGATTTCTTCAGGATTCCATCATCAGATCCTGACCTGACAATGGGACCAATTGTGAAGTGTCTGAGTAATCGGGGAACATACATAAAAAAAAAGATTCCGAAGATTTTGTAGTCTGATTTGATACTCAGACATTTGACATTGTTGACAGATGAGTTTGATAACTCATCTGTGTACAATATGTGCCTACAGTGCAATCTAACTATTTACACGGGAAGCAGTCAGATTTCTTAAGGACCGTTACAAACTGTCTGTAACTAAAATGATGCGGAACAGGGGGCTTACTAAGAAAATAAAATGTCGTTGGATCCGAAATAATTTTTGTAATCTTTGTATTGGAGAACGTGCAATCGGTCAACGGTTTCGACATGTTTCGTTTTTCGTAGTAGACCTACTGAAAATGTTAGGCTTTCGTTTCCTGCACTTGTCTTAAGTGGATCCATCCACTTAAGAGTCTATAAGTCCAACTTGCACATCACACTGGCAGCACTGCCATACTCAAAAGCAATGCTTATTTTACATAAAAAAAACTCGTTGTGTTCATTAATGTATTCATTATCTTTTGTTCCAAATATATTTTCAAATCAATAATTTAATGGGTGTTGCCGAATTTTAACCACATCAAAAGTACCAAAACAGCCATGTTTGTAAGCACTACCAAACAAATTAAGTCTAATGGTGATTCGTCCTAAGTTTGTTTTCCACATTTGCGTTCTAACTTTTGTAATTTGCTGAGAGATCGTTAGCCGTTAGAGCTTTGCCGTTCGTTTGCACCGATTCAATCTCATTTCTAATTCTAAAGTTGAAATAAAATCTGTGCATTAACGACGCTGGCGGAGATATAGTAAAAGATAGGTACCTATGCTATCATAATTATAAACATAACAAAAAAAAATTTTTGTTCCTAAAATTTGGCTTAAAACAAAGCCAGTTCATTGAATTACGCCTACAATGGAATCTAGAAAGAGTAGAATGTTTGTTACAACTCGCTCTACTGCAGACAGACTCTCACAATCCTCGAGCTCAAGATGTAATTTCACTTCATACATATCTATCTCTATATTAAAAAAATCAAAATAATTGTTTCTACTTCGAGGAAAACCCAAATCGCTGATTCAATCCGGGGGAAGATGAAGCCCCGGGCTAGTCTCCAATAAAGAGTAATTTTCCTCCAAACTACTGTGGGAGGGAGGAGAAGTCCTGTGTTTTTGGAGGCAGAGGGGACGATGCAGACACAACTAACGGAAGGCTTGCAATAACAAAACGAACTTTGGCAATATACGAAGTTGTTTTTCTCCTTGTAGAGGTAGAATGTTGGTAAGTGATTTAGACAATGCAATATCCACGTTACTGCTTGTGAGGTCGCGGATTATAGCATACTGTTGTTACAAGTATGTGACCTTATTTTGATGACGGTTTTTATGTTGTGTGATGATTTTTTTCTTGATTTTTCATATCGGTTCCGGAACTCTATCTTAAATTGATGTTTTCGTGAGTAATATCGGAGATCTGACCAATATTATTTCAAAATTTATTTTATGAGACCAACAAGATTTTATTCCAACTACTACCTTAACAGAAGATTCAAGTAAAGGCAAACATCGTATCAAAACTACTTAAGTAATGCTCTGACCAATTACTTAATTTCAATTATAATGCGACGAACGGCATTTTATACCTATTACTACAGTAACAGGAGGTTCAAGTATCACCACTCAATTCAATTCAATTCAAAGTCATTTATTCATTTTTGATACAATAATGTACACTGAGTAAGGTCAAAAATACTTAAAGATAAAAAAAAAACATAGATCTTAGAATAAAAAGTTTAGTGTAAAATACAATATAAATAAAGTCTCCGTACAAATGGTACTCCAGTCATCAGCAATAGCCTCGTCCATTTTATAATACGATTTGTCCAATATCGTCAACCACGAGGCCAATAACGTACTAAAACTACTTACTGTTCTGTAGAATTACTTGGTCACAAAACGCGGTAACAAGGCATCGTGTAACGAGTTAAGGCTGTAGCAGTTTTAAACAAACTTTATAACAACGGACGTGAGACGTGACCTAACTAAATATAAGTTTGACGATCTCGCTGGCTCCGTGTTTTGTCTTGTAAAAATAGCGATGGTGGATAGCTTGCGCTTGATTGTCATAAAAATATTATACAGCAATAAAAATGATCATTCATGTATCAATTATAATTTTAATGGAGGTAAAACAATAAAACAAAGAATCTAACGTACATGATGTTTCATTTACGTTTCATTATTATTGTAGGTTTGAAACAAACACTTCAATTGGGAGTTGGACTCGCACACCCAGAGACTTTTTTCACTCGTGATATTTATTATTGCTAATGTAGTGTTTATGTGTATGTAGTGTTGCCCTTTATTACAACTTGGATTAGTTAATGGAAACTAAGCCGAGTTGTAATAAAAGGACTAAATATCGGAGAAAACGAATACTAAATATTTATTACTACATTGTTACTCATGCGGAACAAACATTACACAAACGTTTGTCCCGGGTGTGAGTAGAACCCATATCTACAGCATGGATGGCAGAGCTACTACCAACAGACTGTGAGGTCAATAAATAAATACACACAATAATAAACGATTAATGTTTGCAACATGTAATAGAATCTAACGAGGTCCACTAGGCCATCCTCTCCCCGAGCACACAACACTAGCTCTCCCGAACTGATGTGTGCTACGTGGCCGCAGACTGCTGGCCTGGTTTCCGTTCAAACACTAAAGCTGACAGTCAGTAAACAGGCCTAATGGCCTGATGGTCACCTGATAGCTTTGTTTTCTCGTTCCCGACTGTAGCCAAATTTAATACTTCAATAATGTAAACATTCGGTAATTACCGGATGTCCTTGGGACAAGGCTTCCTTGGATCCGATAAACTAATCTTGTGTAATCTCGATTTTATTTATTTATAATTATGTACACTAGCTATTTCCAGTGTCTTACCCAAATAAATGTAATTAAAAGTAGTTTGTCATGAAAAGGCAACACACACTCAAACAAATACACTTTCGAATTATTAATATTAATATGGAAGTATAGATGCGTGCGGCTTCACCTAAATAAAAAGTGAACATTACTGGTATCGTCTAAAACAATACCTCTGTAAATCTCAGCTAAATCCGTTCTGGAACTTTGACGCAAAAGAACGCCATACAATCATCAAGTTTTCGCATTTATAATGGTAGTACGAAGTCCGATTTTCTTATTTGTGTAGCAAAACATGTATGGTAAGTGAATTTATATTTCAATAAGGGATTGTTTAATGAAAATACAAAAATATAGAGTTTTTTTTTAGCCATTTAGCCATTGGAAATGTTTTGGTATTGCAGTGTAGAGTTGCCGCAGCATATCGCGTTCAATGTTATTATGTTGTCAGTCTGTCCGTTCGACGCAGGACACACGGTAGTTCTGCATGAGGTATACAATACATACGTACACTTACTTGCAACAGAATCAAATCACATTAAATATATATGCTTGTGTTATTGTTCGTCTCTTTGTAATTATATAATACAGTGAAACGGCCGGGACTGCGTTTCCATCAACCCGTTACAATTTCTTTAAATTCTTTCTCAGTGCACCTCTAATTTACAAGCTACCCTGAAAAAATCAAACGTTGGTCTGTACGTTGTCAGTCAGTCAGTCAGCTACACAACAGTTTATATTTTCAATAACGTCTACACAACAGTTTATATTTTCAATAACGTTTAAGGAAATGTATGCGTAATGTTGTAGACCTTTCACGATACTGCTTTGAAATACCGTAGACCCTCTTCGATACTGCTACGGAATGTCGTAGACCCTCTACGATACCGTTTTCACTACTTTGTGTTCGTTCTGTGTTTGGGTTGTATTGTATGATAAGTATTAATTTACACTTAAATGTATTCAAGTATTGTATCCGTAATCTACTACCTATATTACAAGCATTGCTTAGTTTGGGCCTAGATGGCGCTGTGTGAAATTAATTTCCTGTAATATTATTTACATTTAATTAACTCATTAAGTTTTCATTTTTTCCCAATAATATTGGTCGCGAGTGTACATAGACTTGGCGCAGCGGCAATTCAATAACAGTTGTCAAAGCATCTCCACGTAAAGTGGAATGACGCTGGGAACTATTATGGAATGCGGAGACCGAGGAACGTTGCCAACCGCTCACTTGACAACTATATACTAGGTTATACTCATCGTAGTGAGCTGTGGGGTTCTTACTCCTCGTCATCACAGTCCAGCGACCTAACCATTTAATGACTTCCACCCTATCTACTCATATAAGTCGTTAGAACCAACTAGGTAATTAGCCATTACAACAGGAGATAAGCAGCAAAGTTCACTTTTTTATTGTACTACGGGTAAGCGCTTGGCCTTCATCTCACCTAGTTACAAGTTGAGATAAGGCAGAAGGTGGAGGCGCACTTCATCCGGAATCCTCAACTAACTGAGGAACTGGCTATCTTATCTCTAAATGCTGGAACACAACAATTTGTTATCGCGACAGAATGAAGTCCACCAACCAAATCAAGCACAATATTTTGTACTCCCCATGGGGATCGAATCCGGGACCTCTGGATCTGAAATCCGTGGTGGGTTAAAACCACATTTTTTTTTCTATACAACATGGAGACGGAACAAACAAGCAGCCCACCTCATATTAAGTGCGACTCTTGCAAACAAAACCTTACTGCGTACGTCATATCCACAATTAATTTGACCAACGGTGGACATACGCTTTGTATTGCGCCCATCAACTTGAGGAGTGGGATTTGTGCTACTCCTCTCATAGACTCAAGACAAGCTTTTTCAGTAGATAGGCTGCAGCGATGATGCTGAACTAAAACACGTCGTGTTTTGGTTAATGCTACAAGTTACATAATTATGGCATTAAACGCACTAATATCCAGAAAACACGCATTTAATAGTTATTTGTTGTACAGGAGTGCAAAGTTGCTTTTTAACCGCGTGTTCAATTTTGATGACCGAGCAAGCGAAGGATCCTAAAATTGAATCACGAGCGTAGCGAGTGATTCAAAATTATAATCCTGAGCGTTAGCGAGGGAATCAAAAGAGCACGAGGTGAAAAATCTTTGCACTCGAGTGCAACACGTAACTTTTCATTCCACCTCAGCGAGGAAATGACTAAATGCAAAAAAAAAACGTTTACAATCACAAGATAGGTACTTTTATTTCAGTTTAGGTATTAACTACTACATTATGACAGGTAAGTATTACAGAATAATCTTTAAATTATAACAAAATAATACTCAGGTATAATTAAGAAAATTTGAAAGTAACGTTGCTACAGTTATTTAAATTGAGTGTAATATTTTTGTTTGGTACTGTAATATTGGTGTTAGTCACTTGTGTACTGTTTTTCGGTAAACTATCTGTCATACTTAATAGTTGTACCGATTCATCGGATTCCCTTGGCGTAAATGTTGGCATGAGAGGGCGATGGTTAGGTGTTTAGTAATGGCTCATTTTTGATGTAGAAGGGCCAGTCCAAGGATCTGACTGAGGCTCTTTCAGTGTAATGGCTCCTACGATGCCTTTACAAGTAATACACCAAGAAGGTTCCGATTTCGAGTTTTTAACCAATTAGAAAAGGTTGTATGATGAATTCGGCACCATGGAGGTAGAAGTAAATAGGTTTATTGATGTTTTGAATTCACAAACTTAGTGCACGCGTATTAAATTTTACTTTAACCTCTAGCGGATAAAAACGGCTTTTGCACTCAGATATCGAATAGTAAAAATACTCTTTCCGAGATGGTGGGATGAAAAAGTTATTTTTACATATATGCCTATTAAATTAAATGATCTGCCTTTCCTTAGAATTACTTCCGAGATGTTTTCCTTGTAGCCGCGAGGGTCGAAATTTAAGCCTCATTACGAGATATTAATCTTGTCGGAGGAAAAATTCAATTTTGTTTTACATTAATTTTAAAAATAATTACTTCTTTCAGTTTCTATGAGCCGCCGTCCTGGGCGTCTCACAAGACTCTACGTGGAGTTTCCGGAACCGATGGCGTTACGTGCCGGAGTACCTTTAGCTACGCTTCAGAGCCTTTGGAAAAATTGGAGGGTTTTACCATAATGACCACGATTGGCAGGTAGACTGGTGATCGCAGTAAAGATATAAAAATAATACACAGAAGCTGATGCCCTCCTTTTTTTTTAGTGCGGAGATCCCGTTTTTTTTATTGTACGACGAAGATAGTAATAGTGTCAAGATAATCATTTAGTAAATAAATGAAAATAAAAAAAAGATGAAAGCGCACTTTACCTGGAATCCTCAACAGTCTGAGTAACTGGCTATCTTACCTATAATTGCTGGAACATCACATTTTAGAATTGTTATTATAGAGGATGTCGTTAAAGCCGTAATCTGAGCTGGGATCATAGCTACAGCAATGGATCAGCGATCTCCAACCCTGCAGCGGTTTTACAGGCGCCAAGCGTGGTATATGTGACTGCGGACTCGTGGTCACACCAGATTGTCACACTGGTGTGACTATTAGGAATGTATTATACTCGTGGTCACCACACTGTGTGGTTTGATCAATAATAAGCTATTAAAGCATAAGACTCGTGGTCACACTATTAGAGTGGGGAATTGTATACAGGTTGGGATGAATTTTGACATCTGTAGGTCTACTCTACAAAACCGATAAACGATATATCGGGACAATTATCGTGCAAAAGGTACTCTTAGTGACATCGTTTTGAGTATCGTTTGAACGATGAATCGTCCGACATTAATTTCGACAATCGATGCCGAAATCGTACTCTAGCACCAAAAACGATACGATGATTTGAATTAGACCAATAACAGCCGTTAATTCGACTGAGCTTGACGAACATTGTAACGACAAATAGTTTGCTATCGTGTACGTTATCGTTTCTATTTTTTTAACAGTGATTCCTTGATTTTCTGCCCCAAATTATTTAAGTAGTAGGTATAATAGGTACCTACAATGTTTATGTTAACTTAGGTACCTATCTAATAAGCACTAAAAGTCCAATCAAATTATTTCTATAGGAGGTACCTAGGTACAGTGTTTATGTTAACTACTTAGGTACCTACCTTGTAAGCTTTGGGTTACATACAATTTCAAAAGTTAAAGATGATGGTGAGTTCATTGAATCCAATCACAATGTAAATGAAATTCTTTTCAGACAATGTTTTCTATCATATTATGTAAACTACGTAGGTAGGTAGACGTTAGGTATAGGTAAGTAACATGCAACCTACTTTTTGCTACTGCTGGACAGTATTATTGCTGCCGATTAGGGAGTTAAGAAGTTGTGTCAAATCTTGCAATAACCTCCTTGCCATAGTGATGCCTATAGCAGATCCCTTGCTAGATCCCTATGCAGGGTTAAATAAATCTAGCAAGACGTTCAACGTTGATGATCAAGCGTTGATGTGTAGCTCATGTTATCATGTCGGGAAGGGTCCCGTAGGTACTTCCGCGCCATCGATCGATCCTATTTTACACCATGCCAAATTTATACCATCGGTACCTACTTACCTATGGTAACTGTAGCTCAAAATGGTGACGCGCGCTGGCTGGTGATTAGACCATAGAGAACAATAAGTGGTATGGTTGTATAACTTTAGCCTTTCCGTAATGGGTAACTAAAAGAATGAAACATAAAAAAACAAAGTCAACAAACTTTGACATAAAAACGGATCTAGACCATCAACCAAAGAGATTTGTGCCAAAAGATTTTTATCCATGCCATGCATTTTGTTGTCATTCGTTCCGAGCATTCGATACAACTTTCGACAGACGATGATTATTTCGATGTTTTTCAGAGTACCGTTGTTTCCGATTATTCGGAAGACTATCGTATCGTTTCGAATATATTGCAATCGGTTTGTAGAGTAGCACGGCTGGTGTAGTACGTATGTTGATGATGATGATGCATCTTGTTTCCTCCCAATATTTTACCTGGTTCTATTATTCCGGTTTATTTAGCATTCCTGTTTTAACTAAGTGATTTTCAAGTGATTGCACTTGGTCACAAAACTTACAAAATTAAATGTTAGAATGACACAAAAAAATAATGACACATAAATGGGACTCGAACCCGCAGGTTTGAGTCTTTCGGATTCGAGGTCCGTCGCTGGTTGTGAATTTTTGAGTCATTATAACATTTGAATACTACTTATAAACGATCTGTACGTCCATGGACTTTTAATTAAATTGCGAATTTTATTTGTAAAAACGCGTGAAACGTCAAATATGAAGGAAAACATGAATGGGTTCACTTATATATTCACTTAATATGGGTTGAATATATCTATTTCGAAATAGCAGTGTCATAGTGTCACGTGAGTTCGGATCTCTTTCGATTTAAATTGACTCGACTTCGATCAATCTGTAACAAAATATTTTCACAGAATCAGAATTGTAAACAATGTTTTTACAATTACTGTACTTACATTATGTAGAAATGTTTATTTATACAAGACACTGTATGATAAAATTTGACGGTGTGTTAGTGTGTACCGTGAACGTGCCATCTTTCAGTCTTTTACCCATAAACAGGTACAGAACATTCATTTCACATAGCACCAAATTAGGCAAAGATGAAATATAAAAAAAAGTGCGAGTAGTTTTTAATATCACGCGAAACGAACCGCCATACGCGTGACAATGGCTCTGAGCCAATTAATAACCAACTTTTATGTGTTGCCTTCAAGTCAGGATGTTTTGATAACTATAATATCTACGTGTGGCAGGCGGTTGGAGATCGTGTGATCATAAAACCTACGCATCAACATGTTCTAGATAACACAAGATACTTACAATCATTTATATTCTGTGTCTTGTGTTTGCGAGGCTTTTTTCTAAGTTTATTGTTCGGGGCGTGGTCGTAGGTTATTGATATTTCACCTAGAAACACATTCAAAGCTCAAACGAACACTATTCAATAAACCTAAATCATATTTATCAAAATTATCATAATCATAATCGTACCTTTATTTACGCAAAACATTAAGTACCTAAGTATAATAATAATTTTCCACGTAACTGTCGAAAAAGCATTAAAAAATATTTAATTCCCGCCCTTTGTTGCTCGCCTGCTTGTGTTAAGTTAAACGTGCGTTGAGAAAAGTTTTTGCAAATTCCCACGCGATGGTAGGCACAATACCTACCTATTCAGATCTCACTGTTGAAATATAGTTACTTACCACGAGAGTTAACTGCAAAAAAAAAAAACATTTTACTTTCTATCCATGACACAGACTTAAATTGTAAGGCATGTAATTACTAAATACAAATCAAAATGGTTGCCCCGCTGAATGTAACAGGATATTCATTTGACGCAGTGCCTTCAAGCCCCAAACTAAAGCAAAACAAAATATAAGAACTAGATTACGGATATTACATAAATCGTTTTTTTTTATAAGTGAATACTAATCATACAATACAATAAAATACTCAAACAGAACAAACAAACCTGTTTTTGTATCACATTCCCTCAACCTACAGCGCAGAAGGTAGAGCTACTACGAACTGAGCTGTAACTCTTGTTACAATGATTTTATTTAAATTATGCTATAAAAATCCTCACCATCAATATCCTTAATGACGACTTTCTGCTGTTTCTCTATTGCTAAAAAAACATTCAAGATTATAACATTAGGTAGTACCTATGTGAATTCGTACAGCCTCTATATAAGTAGGTATTTCTTCTGCCCGCAGCTTTGCCAGCATAGTACCCGGATATTACGGTATTTCCCAGGATACAATCGAGTCCCTGCCAACTTCCATGAAAGATCTGTACCTACAACCGTTTAGTACTGTAGAGTTACCTATCAAATAGACAAACTAACAGAGCACCTCATCCCCACACGTGCAATTTATTTAGTGGGACATGAGCTGTCCCACTAAATAAATTGAAAGTTTCTTGGATTTTACAATGTGTAAATAATAATATTAGTACAATAAGGAAATGTCCGGCTTTTCATTGAGGAAGAACCAAACAAGTGGCTCGGTGAGTCCGACACAAGAGGTTTTCAGCTCACACAAAATATATAGGTAGGTACTTAGGTTTGCTTACTTTTAACGGCGGGTCGCAAATAATTATCTGTGTGACTTTTGTCGAAGGTGCTGATTATTTCTTTGAGGTAGGACTTCAGATCTTGCTCCCATTTAGGTACAGGTTGTACTGCAACTGCAACACATGATATAAGTCGGTATATTTGGGACCTGAGGGGGTACCACAAACTTTTAGAGCATTCTTGTTTTGATTTTGCTTTTGTCACTCAAAGTCAAAGTCAAAGTCAAATATGTTTATTCAGTAAGATTTTTTAGGATCACTTTGAAACGTCAAATCTACCGCCTGTTCGGAATCGCGACCAGCACACAAGGAGAAAGGCAAGAACCTCGGGCTAGTTTTTTTTTTTCATGATCCATTTCAATAGCTTAAAATTATCTAATACTAATTACAATTTATTCACTGGAGCAAATTCATTTTTTTTAATGCCAGGCTTTCGTATCTTCTAGGTAATCTGAAATTTTATAATAAGCTTTCCTGGATAGCTTTTGTTTTACAAAATTTTTGAATTTATTATTTGACAAGCTTAGCACATCACTTGGCAATTTATTATAAAAGCGTACAGTTTGCCCTATGAACGATTTATTAACCATCTATCTAGTGTAGTAAAACGAGACAAAAGTAATGTAATATCAAAACGAGAACGTTTAAGACGTTGTGGTTAGGCCCCTGTTTGGGATTACCCCTCCCTAAATTTAAATACAAATTGTATGATCCCGTGTTGAGATGGCTTACTAATATCGCTTTTCCATACAAACGTATGATGATCATTTCACAAGAAGTTTTGCAGTTATTATCGTTTATGCAAACCAAGATTATTCTGGAATAATCTTGGTTTGGCAATAATCTGGAATAATCTTGGCTTACCTTTATATTTCTGATGAAAACACATTTAAATTCAAAATATACTGAGTCAAAATAATTTTCCCATACCATATTGATTGTGTGTTTTTATAAAAAAGCATAGCCACAAGTCTTACTTAGAACCTATTTAGTTATTACCTCTAATAACGCCAGAAGTCTTGTCAATAATGTATTTTAGGGTTCCTTTTGAAGTGTAGGGATCTAAAAAAGGTTGTCTAGAAAATCGCTCTCTGGCTTTAAGACCACCCGTAGTACATTTTTTTGACAAAAGCAAAAATATATAGATAAAGGCTATCTCTCGCCAGTGATTGGAACGAATTTAAATGAGATAGGGCAAGCTAATGTAATATAGTGAGTACAAGCTAGATGGCGTTAAATTCAAAATATGAAGGCTCTGTCGCGACTCGTAGCTCAAATGCAAGTTCAATTCCTGTAGCGAATTGTAAATTATTGTGTCAACATAACATTTATAAATAAATATTACAGGATATTCATTTCACACAACGCCATCTAGCCCCAAACTAAGCATAGCTTGTAATATGGGAACTAGATTACGTACAGAAAACTGTTTTCTTTTTTTTTGTAAATACATACTGATCATACAATAAAATTACACCCAAATACAGAACATACATCTATATTCATCACACAAATGTTTGTCCTGGGTGGGAATCGAACCCACAACCTACAGCGCAGAAGGCAGAGTTACTACCAACTGAGCTATGAGGCTTGCTAAAACAAAAAATATATATTCAAGGGATTTCGCAAAATTCTAGTCCATCTGTAATTACCATCATGATACTCCTGGTCATCATCATCATCATCATCATCATCATCACCAGTATCAGGCGCGTGTTGGTGTCTGCCGCGCATCATGTCTTCCGCTTCCGCTAGCCGAGCCTTCATGACCGCCAACCAACCGGGCACTGAATGTTCAGCTGTCAAGTACACACAGACCGTTTGTCGTGAGCGTGAGTCGATACACTCTGGACACGAGCACAGTGGAGGTGGGTGAGGCGGCGGCGCTTGTCGCGTCGTCGTGGCGCGTGGTGAGTGTGGGTGCGGTTCTACGAGATCGAGAAGTACCTATACACCACGTAAGTAGGTAGATACATATCATTTTATACTTGTGTACTAGTTTCTCACAACACACTGAAGTTACTGTTATCAACTCACGGTTACACGTGTAGCAGTGAATGGTGCTTCCAGTAGCAGTTACACACTTTTCTCTTACTCCTAGCCGTTAATGATCTCCTAGTTTTTGAGCTGGATTTTATTGTAGAAATTTCAATTAAGATCATATAATATATCTACCTACGCTGGGCAAGCGTCTCTGTGACGAGGTCCGGGACGAAGGGGTTAAAGTTAGGTAGATATGTAGGGTTATTCGCGCACCCACTTGGTACTAGGTAGGTAGGTACATGATACTGCCATGCGTGGCCCGTAAGCTAGGCAGGCAAAATAAATATATTTCTCAATAAAATTCCGTCGATTTTGGTGAAAGCGTTAAATTAGAAAACTTTAAATGTCATTTGTATGAACATGAAAATACTCACAATTAGTTTCCGTTTTCGACTTTTCAGGACCAAGTCGGAGAATAGGTTTTTGTCCATACATTATTCCTGAAATGTAATATTAAAACCTAATTAATTACCTATCGAATTAATACAACCTTGAAATTACCTCTTTACATGAAAATAACCTAGGTAGGTACATACCTAGGTTATAGGTTATACGCGACCGCCTTGCAAGCTTGGTGACAGACATTGCAGAAAGCGACGTAGTGAGATACCTAATTCACCTATCCCAACCAAAAGGTACCAGACGACTATGCCAGCGAATCCTCGCAAACTTTCTAGCATGTTCCTACTTAAGTTGCATAGATTTTCTTGAAAAAAAAATTTCATTTTAACCGGACGTACCTTTTTCCTCTGGATCTGAAATCGGTGGGTTGAATACTAGACCACAGAGGCGGTTAACTACCTAATATTAGGTCCTTACATATGAAATTGGCGTTTTGTCGTACTGGCCACTTTGATCTTAAATATCTCCTCTTTGGTTAGGAATTCCAAATTCAAATTTAAACAGCTATTTACTTATGCATTTGTGTTTCGAAAACCGTAATTCATTTGTTTTTTTCTCTTTTGCTTTTTTTTTCTGCGTCACTCATTTCACAAAATGGAAAACTTAAAATATCGCATTATTTACGAGTACGAGTTCCACCGTGGCACCAGTGCTGCAGAAACGGCTCGAAGGATTAATGATGTGTATGGTGGAGGTGTCGCAAAAGAAAACACGGTGCGTTTTTGTTTCAACGCTTTCGTTCTGGAAATTTCGACCTGCAGAACAAGCCCCGTGGACGGCCGGAGACCAAGGTCGATAATGATGAATTGAAGGCTATTGTGGAAGCAGATCCATCGCAAACCACATCACAGTTAGCTGCAGGCTGCGGTGTTAGTGACAAAACCGTTTTAATCCACTTGAAGCAAATTGGGAAGGTGAAAAAGCTTGAAAGGTGGATACCTCATGAATTGAGTGAAAAAAACCGACAAACGCGCGTCGACTGCTGCGTTACATTACTCAACCGGCACAATAATGAAGGAAATTTAAATCGGATCATTACATGTGATGAAAAGTGGATCCTGTACGATAATCGTAAACGCTCATCGCAATGGCTGAACCCTGGTGAACCAGCAAAATCTTACCCCAAGCGAAAATTGACTCAAAAAAAGTTACTTGTAAGCGTTTGGTGGACTAGTGCCGGTGTCGTACACTATAGCTTTCTTAAATCTGGTCAGACGATTACGGCTGATGTCTATTGTCAGCAACTGCAAACCATGATGGAAAAGCTCGCTGTTAAACAACCGAGACTTTTCAATCGCTCTACGCCACTGCTGCTTCAAGACAACGCTAGACCACACACGGCCCAACAGACGACTACCAAATTAGAGGAGCTTCAATTGGAATGTCTAAGACATCCACCGTACTCTCCGGACCTTGCTCCAACAGATTACCATTTTTTTCGAAATTTGGATAACTTCTTGCAAGGAAAAAAAATCAATTCCGATGAGGCAGTCCAAACCGCTTTCAAAAATTTCATTGATTCCCGTCCGAATGGTTTTTTTAGTAAAGGGATCAATGAACTACCTATAAGATGGCGAAAGTGTATAGATAGCAATGGTACATACTTTGATTAATAAAATATATTTTAATATGAAAAAATTGCCTTTATGTTCCTCCCATACAAAACGCCAATTTCATATGTAAGGACCTAATACTTACTTAAAACTATAAAAAGATACTTATACGATAATTGATAGATCTAGGAAGGTAGGTTGGTACTTACGTGATCTGGTGCTTTGTAAGTAATATCCTGGACATATCTACTGAAACATTAGACAAAACTAAGAAAATATTTTTTTACGGGGAACCGTTTGGGACTAGTTCCGTCAGCCCGCGGGAATTATCTTAAATCCTTTTATAAGTATTGCAACCATACAGTACCTAGGTAGGTACCAAAAAAGCTACTAAAAAAATTCTAGGACTATGTTTACGATAAGACTTCAAACATCGTCATTTGGGTGGACATTAACACCGAACATGTAACTTATCTTCAACTGATGGGTAGCAACAGAATTGAATTAAATATGACCATTAATTTAATGTAGTATAGTCGCCTGCACTAACATGTATACACTACACCTCTTTACTTTCAAAATTACCTACTTATTATGGAACAATTTAATAATTGATTAAAATTACTTTACAATGGACGATCACGAAAATAACATTCTTACCATGAAAGTAACGAGTAAGTAAGTAAGTGCCCTTGTCATAATAAAGTGACTAGACGACTAGACACAATCTCGTCAAACGTAAAGGTGGGTTAGGTTCGCTACCACATCAGAAATCAATAAGCGTAATGCATCTCAATTTCGCACGGTGTATAGGGAAATTGGATAGTTAGTACCGTATCTGTTTATGTGATTGTAATAGTTACCTATATGCCTTTGCAATCTGTGTTGCAAAATACTTTTGACCGTAGGCTGCTGCATTTCGGCGGTCTCGTTTTATACATACCTCCACAGCAGTATTATAAATTCGTATATAACCTACACAGCTGTATTATACATTGTTATACACACCTCCACAGCTACTACTGTGGAGAATTTATAAACTGATATACATCCATACCGCCACAGCTATAATATACATTCGTATACATACCTCCACCACAGCAGTGTTATAAGCTCGTATCCATACCTCCAGTTGTATTATAAATTCGTATCCATACCTCCACAGCAGTGTTATAAACTCGTATCAATACCTGCACAGCAGTATTATAAATGTGTGTGTATACTCCGCACCAGCATCTGCTCGCGGGTTTGCCGGCGCGGTACGAACACCTACCTAACCGGATAAGCAGTTACCTAAAATATTCTGAACAAATGTGCAAAAATTCTGGTCAATCCGTTTGAATCACAATCACTGAAACATTCGCATTTGTAATATTTAAATCTTAACCCTCCTTCAAAGGCAGTCTGTTTATAAGATATAACCAGAGGACGTACTACCTACCTACTATCATTTATTCTGTGCCAGTAGATAGGACAAAATGAAACCACCCAATAAAAACTTGCAGCCTTATATTGTTTTTACGACGGGGAAACGCTTGGCCTTCATCTCAGTTATCATAAAGCCGAAGGAGGAAACGCACTCCACCCGGAATCCTCAACACTTTATTATGGAGAATATCACAAAAACTCAACATTCTAAATATACAAAACTCTTAAAAACCACATAACATAATGAAATAGTACAAAAAACACAAACACAAGTATAAGTTTTATATTTATGTACATTAAATAAATAAACTTTCAAAGTTTTCATAACAAAGTGTCTTCTGTAGTAAATACGTTAGTAATAACTATAATTATTACTATGCCTTCGTTACATTATTATGTCTGTCTATCTTATACAATGCCAGTGGAAGGCGGCATCTCGTTCCCGCCATCCCGTGAGACTTGTCAAAAATAAATACTTTCTCACTCTCCGCATTCAAAGTCGCGTAAGAAAGTAAGACTGACAGTTTACGCTTTGCGTTGTATGTCAGTCGGTCGCTCAATCACGCCGCGGTCATTTTATATAATATTACGATGAAGTGAATTAAACTATATTTTAGAGTGTGAAACCAGGGTTGCTGTTGTGTCAGCACACAAGGGTAAGAAAGGGTGGGAACAGATGATCAATGTATTTAACTGTCAAGTGTATTTTCCCTGTAATGTCAATTACAGAAATACTCCGGGTATAACAAGGTTGTTATTTATTAGCTAAACTATTTTAACTTCTAGTGTATTTGTTTCCTAATGTATAAGCAGTCTAGTCCTTTTATTTTCTAGTAAATATGCAGTCCAGTGTAATTGCTTCCTAGTGTATATCCAGTCTAGTAATAAATATTACATAGCGCCATCTAGCCCCAAACTAAGCATAGCTTGTAATATGGGAACTAGATAACGGATAGAATACTTAAATACTTTTTGTAAATACATACGTACTATATGATACAAAACCCCAAACACAGGACAAACATCAATATTCATCACACAAATGTTTGTCCTGGGTGGGAACCCACAGCCTACAGCGCAGGAGGCAGAGCTACTACCAACTGAGCTATGAGGCTTGCTAAATAGTATATTAAATAATAAATATTAAATGTTAATAGTAAATATCCTTTCTAGTGTATTTTCTTCCTAGAGTATTTTCTTCGTAGTGTGTTTCCATTGTAGTAAATTTCCTTCCTATGTATTTCTACCTAGTCTAGTAAATTTCCTTCGTAGTGTAATTAGTTCCTAGTGTATTTCCGGGGTGACCGAGAGCGTGATCCTGGTGCGTCCCCGGACGGCGTCGACCCTCAGCGCGCCGCTCGACGTCTCAAGCAGAGAGTAGATGTCGCTCGCGGTGTGCACAGGTTTGCCGTTTATGTTTGTCACTATGTCGCCTGGCTGGAGCCCGCCGCTGCGAACAGACAGACCATTTTAAATACATTATAGAATATTCATATTCATTTATTCATTGTAAAACACATGTCAATAAGATTTTATCATACATGAAATGTGCAATGTGTTCTATTCTATTGGGTGTACAATATTTAAAATTAATACCTCTTAGTAAAAAAATGTTTTTGAAATTCGATCCTAATTTAATGTAATAATGATTTAAGTAAAGCATTACGTTCGGCACATACCCATGGTTCGCAGCAGCTCATTAATGAATTATTTCAAAACTAAAAAGACAATTATCGTAAATTCAAAAAACCAGATTCAATAAAGAGATAGCTATACATATTGAACCAAAACCTAAGCAAAACTGCGCAAACAGATTTTTCTATTTTTTTTTGTGTTTTTTTTTCATTTAGTGTTTCTGAAGCTGTTTTTTAATTTTGTGTAAGTTGAAAAAAATAAAAACTAGATTTGACCTCCTTTACCCGACACGAGGTGTTCAAGTTTTTCGTTCCACAATGACAAAAAAAAAATGTAGTAGGACTTACTTGTAGGCTGGCGAGCCGATGATAACTTTCCAAACGAGGATTCCGTGTTCTATGTCTATCGGCAACTGGAAGGAAACATTAAACATATTACGTAAAAACAAAAAAAAATACAGGACATTTATTTCACACAGCGCCATCTAGCCCCAAACTAAGCAAAGCTTTTGTATAGCATTTGTATGAATGCATGGCTTTATTCAGACCATATGAAATTATTACCCGATAGACTGACTGAAGTCAATTGATACCACTGTTGCTAATTAACCCTTAAAATTTCATGTCACTAGGTCAAGGTCATCTGGTTAGGGCTGTTCGTTTAGTCAGTATGTCAGCTAGAGACAGCATGGTGATGCCCAGGTACCGCTCCGACACAGGGGGAGGCTTCGTTTTGTACTAGTTACCTCTGGATTCCTCATCCGTAGCTCCATCAGAATGTTGGGAGTGAGAGACAGCATGGTGATGCCCAGGTACCGCTCCGACACAGGGGGAGGCTTCGTTTTGTACTAGTTACCTCTGGATTCCTCATCCGTAGCTCCATCAGAATGTTGGGAGTGAGAGACAGCATGGTGATGCCCAGGTACCGCTCCGACACAGGTGGAGGCTTCGTTTTGTACTAGTTACCTCTGGATTCCTCATCCGTAGCTCCATCAGAATGTTGGGAGTGAGAGACAGCATGGTGATGCCCAGGTACCGCTCCGACACAGGGGGAGGCTTCGTTTTGTACTAGTTACCTCTGGATTTCTCATCCGTAGCTCCATCAGAATGTTGGGAGTGAGAGACAGCATGGTGATGCCCAGGTACCGCTTCGACACAGGGGGAGGCTTCGTTTTGTACTAGTTATCTCTGGATTCCTCATCCGTAGCTCCATCAGAATGTTGGAAGTGAGAGACAGCATGGTGATGCCCAGGTACCGCTTCGACACAGGGGGAGGCTTCGTTTTGTACTAGTTACCTCTGGATTCCTCATCCGTAGCTCCATCAGAATGTTGGGAGTGAGAGACAGCATGGTGATGCCCAGGTACCGCTTCGACACAGGGGGAGGCTTCGTTTTGTACTAGTTACCTCTGGATTCCTCATCCGTAGCTCCATCAGAATGTTGGGAGTGAGAGACAGCATGGTGATGCCCAGGTACCGCTCCGACACAGGGGGAGGCTTCGTTTTGTACTAGTTACCTCTGGATTCCTCATCCGTAGCTCCATCAGAATGTTGGGAGTGAGAGACAGCATGGTGATGCCCAGGTACCGCTTCGACACAGGCGGAGGCTTCGTTTTCCCTGTAACGAGAGTATTTTATTTTGAAAACAAATGTACCATCTGCATATTAAAACAATTGTGGCGCAATTATACATGTTGAATCAACGCTGCTCCGGGGCGTTCTATATAGAGGTAGGTCTATGAAGAGAAACAGTCACAAAAGGTGATGACTTGAAGAAAAGATTGAATGCGAAATGTCGACGGTCTACATCTTACTTGTTTGTTTTTTCGGTGAAAAAGTTTGTATAAGAAATATTTCAATTGAACACATAATGAAGCAACCAAGCAAGCCCCCCCTAGGCCATCCCTACCAGACTCACGTTTGGCCAGAAAATCCTTGACATAGTCGATGGGTATCGCGAAGGAGATCCCCGAGGTGACCTTCATGCTGTTGATCCCGATGGCCTCTCCGTCCAGGTTAACGAGCGGCCCTCCACTGTTGCCGAACGTTATTGGCGCGTCTGTCTGTATGTAAACCATGTCTTTGCCTGAAAAAAAACACGAATTTTTACCTCAGGACCTTCAAAATAAGAGTGAATAGGTATTTTCTGGAAAGGCTCCACACCATATACTACGCCTCTTTGCCCAGGCTAGCCTCAAAATATAAAAAGGATTAGCAGTTGCCTTTGGGCATGCCATGGAGCAATCGGCTCTGAATTTAGATTTTTTCCAAGAAAAATTAAAGGGTGAAACTATGAAAAAAACTTTGCTGTCCATCAGTCAAAGCGTCTCCTACATGGCAGACTCGACCGCCGCAGACCCCTGGAAGACCAAAGCTCAGATGGCTGGATGGAATGGAGCAGGATCTTAACGCGATAGGAGTGAGAAGGTGGAAAAAAGAAGCTAGAAACTGAATTGGATGGCGGAATATACTTGACCAGGCCAAGGCTCACCCGCGGCTTTAGAGCCTTAGATGATAATGATGGTGAGTTTGATACCTGTAGCTGTAGGTACGCAAACCTTTTTCATGATACAGTGAAAATCAGTAATAAATCTGTTAACAGCCTGCCATTTTGTGATACCCTCAGTGCAATCTACTGCAGTTGTATGAATGAATAAGGTATTTGAAGTTAGTATAACTTGTACCTCTCAACCCAAGCTCTTCACTGCCTCTTTGAGTAGAACTCACAACTCCCGCGGTGACTGTATTACTCAGAGATAAAGGGCTGCCCATGGCCACCACCTGCAGACAGAAGTAAAACTGAAACTTGAATAGCAGCAAGAACACAACTTGATCAGATTGTATATATTGCCTAAACATATGTCATGAGGGCAATTGCAGTTATTGTTGGTACCTGATCACAAGTAAATTCAGTGCCAAGATATTGTTTTTTTCTGAGTAATCTAACCTAGCCTACTAACAACTCGGATTTATGTCCTAATAAATCAATTTTAATTTCTATGTACCTGATTTCCACTCTTACATACAAACTATTTGTAAAAAACTTAATTTAATTAATGCAAAAATACTTTTTACCGGAATAATGGATGATAAAGATAGTCTGGAATTGCAACACTTTATCTTTTCTTTAAAATCGAAATACATACAAAAGTTGATCTAATATATGCAAAAGTTGGTTTGGATGAGAAAATTCTTTTGCATTTAGGAAATTGTATAAAAACACTTTTTAAACTGTGTTTTTAGAAAAAGTTAAGCGCTGAACGCCTAGATTGTTTTATCTTATTGCTTATCTTGTATTATTTTGTAAAATTTCTTTTGAATAGCATGCCGTGCCATACCATATCAAAATGATTGAATACAATATAGCTAAATAATGATGTCTATGTTTGTATGAGAGTGATACTACTGGGCCTTCTTATAGAAAAGATTCTGGTTTGAGTTCAGTTGGGGCTTGTGAAATCAAATTGACTAAAATAAATAATGATACAGTTGTGGATTGCAGTACAAACCCACTCGCCAGGCTGGATATCTGATGAGGACCCAAGCTGCATGGTTGGCAGCCCTTGCACCGGTATCCTCAATGTTGCCAGGTCTGACTTCAGGTCTACATCTTCTACAAAGCCAGTGTGGGTGGTTCCATTCTGAAATGTGTATATGTTACAATAATTATTGGTATTATTTATTGGAATACAATACTTAGCGAATAATCTAGTTCAGTTTAACAACAATATCAAAGCCCTTGTTATGCTATTTATTTAATTAAGTAAGTATTTATTTTATTCTTAAATGTAACATTATAGAATGTACATCTATGGGGAGGACCTACTCAAAAAATGATTGCACATCTTTTATGCACCTACACATACTAGGTAGGTCGGTACTTACATGTAGCCGAACCTTCACCAAAGCATTTGGCTTGTTCACTACGACATGGGCATTAGTCAAAATCAAACCATCTTCCTTCACGATGAAACCAGACCCGTTTGAAAGTGTGATAGGGTCACCAGTAAATAGGTCCCTTCTTCCTGCATCTTTGATCTCAATGTACACCACAGAAGGTGCGGAAACCGCCACAACGTCTGCAATAAAGTTGAACGTTGTCCGTCTACCTTTTAGATTGTTTACTTTCTCCGCAGCGTATATTTTTTGCCTAAAACTAACGTAACCTATCAGTCCAGCAGTGATCGCCAAAACACCACCGAAGCAAAAGCTTTTCTCATGTACATTATCACTGTTTCCGTTGCTAATTGATGGGTATACACGGGACATGCATCTGTAGTTCACATTTCTTACAGGTTTTAGTTTTGTAAAGCGAGAAAATCTAGAAACTATCATTGTGTGTTGTGTTGTGTTGTGAAGTTTCAATTTCATTTTATTTCATTCACTTTCACTCGCTCGCATTTCAATTCAATACCTACCGTTCATTAGCTTAGCTAGTCTCCGTCTGCATCTGCACAGACCTACTACTAGTATTATTCTATCTGTGACATGAACATCAATCATCGATCAATCAAGTCAAGTAGGTAGGAAAACGGTAGTGTTGTGAATTTCGATTATTTATATGTTTTTTCTGTTCTATGATTGATACCTACTATGCGTTCTTCGCTCGGATATAACAATATATTTCTCAAAAAGTAACACAACAACAAATAATTATTAGGTATAGTAACTACTTATAGGAACCTTATTTTATTCCATATTCCATGCCGAGCGTTGGTCAACAGCTGCTATAGTCCTCAGACTCTGTTGATCGCCGCTTGGCATGGAATACTACTGACTTGTCAAGTCATAGCTCATTCTTGTCTTACTCCACCCTTCTGGAAGTGCAAATAGGGGTAAATACGTTTGTAAATACTTTAAGCACTTCTGGGTAGGCTCGCTCCATGGTAGATCTCAATCTTGCAAGATCTTGTAAGATTCGTGGTCAAGAGCCGACCCATACCAACTATAAGAGGCGATATCCTGTTTTTTTTTATCTAAGTCCAAACTTACAATTCAATCTTACGCCCAAGCTACTACTAGTAAATTATTCTACTACTCTTACTAGCTATGTTTTTTATTGAACGACGGGTAAATTCTTGGCCTTCGTCTCTTCTGGTTTCATGATAAGGCTGAAGGTGGAAGCAGTTCACCCGGAGTCCTCTACTGTCTGAGGAACTGGTTATCTTACCTCTAATGCCAGGAACACATAAACATGAATAGAATGGTTGTTATGGTGACATGCTTAGGTAAGTTAGTGGTAGCTAGCCAGGCGGACTTAAACAAAGTCCTCCCACAAACCAATCAAACACAATATAGTACTCCCCGGGAATTGAACCCGGGACCTTTTGATCTGACACCGGTAGGCGAACCACTAGACCATAGAGGCGGTTAAAAAAAAGGTTAAAGGATAGGAGCCGTTTGGCCATGTAAAATATACGCGCCGGTCACGCAAGAATTCTTGCTTGCATTTCATAGGATTTCAGACTTTTTTAATTATTTAGTTGATTTAAGTTAACAGCTTCATAGACTTCAAAACATTGTATTTTTTTTCGGTTAAACAGCATACAATATAAGTGTGAATGTTTCAAATGTATGCACCTAGGTAAACGAAAAATGGTTTTCATCATTCCTTTTTTTGTATTTGATTGTAAAGCTGAAACTTCTAGGTTTATAGCAGGGTTTGTAACAAAGCTACGAAGCCTTTGCTCTTAAAATACACATTGAGTGTGATGAAAACATTACAAAGTGTAGCTTTGTTTAAAGATAATAAAGAAATATTATGCATTCGAATTTAATAAGTATATACCTACTGAGGTTGATTTGCTTAGTTGTTAACCAAAAATAACAAAACGAGAAATGCAATCGATTACGAAATCGATTTTTTATTCAAGGAGTCGCCGAAGTAGTTATGGCAACATTATTTTCCAATGCTGTTGGATTCTACATTTTCGTATGTTTTTCAAAAACTTTTCCTTAACTATAACTTTGTGAAAGTAATGCGAAACAAGCTACGTTTTTAATTGAGGCACAATGTGACCTGTGGATGTGATAGTGTGTCTAGTTTCACAACAAGGTCAGTTTATTTCAAGTATTTATTGATTAATACTGAACGGTCCCGTTCATAAGGTATGGTTTTTTTTATATGCTTTGGAACGGTATTTATGTATGGGGTTAAAGTACTACTAAGTTCGGACTTAATCTAAAATAATGGCCATCATTATTATCTCATAGCATCGCCATGTCCCTAGTACCTTTATTCCTAATAGCATTTGTATCACTGGCTAGTTTACCGCTCAGCGGTGATGATTCACAATCGATCATGAATAAACAATTTATTATTTTGCTTGTACTTTACGCAAAACTAAAAAAAACCCTATATAATAGGTTATTATATCATTTATTTATATGGCTAGGTAGTAATAAAATCTTATTTTTTCGCTCAAAATATATTTTAGTAAATAGGTAGCCAACATCATTTTGTATTAAAACTAAAATAATAGGCTTACTAAGTAAAGTCAGTGCTATATGGTAAAACTAGGCATATTGATATGTATAAAATAAAATAGGAACTAATTGCTACATTACAATGTACTTATAATAATAAAACATATTGATATGTATAAAACATACCAACAAGTTAACATTTACACAAAATATTTTGCTTTAATACCAATACAATTTTCAAAAAGAAGAATTGTACACCTATGTAATAATTTTATCAAAAACCGCCAACATTCCTCAGTGAAATCTTGGCACTCTTAGTCAGATCTATAAAAATGTAATATATATTATTTAATTACTTTTTTCTTTAAATTATCGCGATTATTATACATAATTAAGAACAAAAACGGGTCTTCATCGTTTTCTAATAAACAAGTGAGGGTAGTAGAGAAACTACCTCACAACGACGACGACAGTAGCATCGAGTACTTCAGTCTACCCGTGAAACTGTCGGGAATATAAAAAGGATGAAGACCCCTTTTTGTTCTTAATTATAATTTAACTAAATAAAAAAATCTACGAATAAAATTACAGTGAGCTCCAATTCCTCCAGGTATCACATCCACAATCGACTCCATTTTGATCACCCCTGCGATTTACACCGTTGACTTTATCACCCCCATTAAAGCTACACACTCCATTCGCTTTACTTCCGTTCGTATTACCGACCATTTCGTTATTACTGTCTCCATTTCTGTTACCCGATCCGTTAGTGTAGCCATCTCCGTTTTTGCTGGTATCTCCATTGGTGTTGCTAACTTCAATAACGTTGTTATCTTCAGTGTTGCCCTCTATATAATTGTTAGTATCGCCGTTATTTGTTCCGTTTATACTAGTTGGTGGTGTGTACGTATAGAACACTTGGCAGAGCGCTGTGTCGTCCCTGGGCAGGGTGTAGTCGACATGTCTCGCCGCAAGCCACGCTGCGCCCACTGCGCTGCTAACACGCAACCTGACCAACTCAAGTTCTGTGGTTACCTGCAAATACAATGTCAATGTTACTGTTGTATCAACCCCTAAACGCAATCTTGAGCCGCCTCCATACATTAGCTCCCTGCAACCTCTACAATGTCGTCGGTTCATCATATTCGGGTCTTCATTAGAACATTAACTATCCAGCAGTTATCGGTTATGGGACTCGTATAACTTGTATTCAATTATAAATTTGAACCGCCTCTATGTTCTAGTGGTTCAACCCACCGATTTCAGATCCAGAGGTCGCGAGTTCGATCCCAGGGAGAGTACAATATTGTGCTTGGGTTGGTGCTAGGACTTCTTTTAAGTCCGCCTGGCTAGCCACCGCTATCTTACCTAATTCTGTCGCCATAGCAACAATTCTAGAATGTATTGTTGTGTTCCAGCATTTAAAGATCGCTAAACAAACTAAGGAATTCTTAGTTTGTTTAGGATTCCAGGTGAAGTGCGCCTCCACCTTCAGCCTTATCTTAACTTGTAAACAGGTGAGGTGCAGGCCAAGCGCTTCCTCGACGTACAATAAAAAAAAATGTTATGACAATAAAAATCACGACTCGCAACAGGATTCGAACCAGCATCGTTTGCCGTAAGCCGGAAAGGCCGTGCCTATTGAGCCACGAAAGCCTTAAAGCGACCTGCCTTTTCCATGCGAGTTCAAGTCCTGTAAGCGGATGTGATAATAATTTTGTAATGTTATAACCAAGTGTAATTTTTATGGACCTTTTTTATCATGAGGCGGATTTTGACCTCAAGGCATTAGATCCACGCTGGAGGACCCACCTTCCGAGAAGCCAGTTCATGCAGGAACCCTCTCCTCAGCAGCGGCCAGCTGTGCCACACCGAGCCCACACAGACGACCCTGAGCCTCCTCCCGCCTCCGGAGCCGGCCAGCGCCGCCACGTGTGCCGCCAGCGAGCCCCCCGCCGACGAGAATATGTGGAGCGGGAGCTCGTCACCGGCCGACGCTAATGTCGACAGCTTCACTGTTAGCGCTGGGAAATAAACACCACACGTTTAAAATCTGTCACGTGTCCAAAAATATTAGGAAGGTCGGTAGGATCATGCTTCTACTTGCTTCGCCCATGCTTGTTCCCAGATAAATAGGTAGGTAGTATGTTATTAACATGTGATATTGATTTGGAGTAGAAAAATGGACAAAAGTTCAATTCAATCTGTTTAGTAGTTTAGGCGCGAAAGAATAACGGATCCAAGCATCCAAACTAACTTTGACATTTGGAATACTGGTAGATAATTAATGGTATATTAACCAGATGCGGAAAATGAGCAGTGCATCAGAAGTTGTGCGGTGACGGCGGAATGAGACCGCTAAGCTTCTGAGCACACACATTACATCTGTAGATAACCTCAAACACAGAACTCACGAGGTCGTCGCGGGCTGTCGAGCCTCGCTTTGGCAAGTACTCATCAACACTGAGCCTCTTGTCTCCGCACTCCAACGAATCAAGCGCGGCAAGTTGACATTTGCAACCATCCCAAAGGTGACTGCAATACTCCATACGAGATTGAACTTGAGCTTTACAAAACTGTCCGGGTGTATCGCCGTTTATAAGTAGGTACCTGCAAACTTGGATTTATCGAAGCATTTGTAAGCATGCGGCAGCAGGTCGTCCCGGTTGGTGACTCCGAAATGTTCCTTGATGAGTTCCCAGGTGCCGGCCACGGAGTGCGGACTGCCTCTCAGCCCGTCTATATCGTCGAATACCGTTTTCACTGCGCGTTGGGCTATCCAGTACGCTGAAATAGACATGCATACTAAATAACTACCTAAATCAATCACCTTCCATAATTTTGAAACCCAAAAGCCAAACCAATTTAAAACTCGTCCCGGAAACGTGCCTCTGGCTAAGCTCCACCTTAGGCCTTAACATTAATAAACACACACTTAATAAAAATGAATACTGGCGACATTTTATCATTTAAAATTTCCAGACGTTTAGCATAACCGTCACAAGTGTGAAAAGGATAGGCAGGTTACCTACTCAGATGACGAACTTACCACCGCCTTCATCCCCCAGCAAGTGTCCCCACCCCCCGCACCCCCGCTTTTCTCCTTCAGCCGTTAGCAGCAAAGCGTTGGAACCAGTTCCTGAAAGTGACAAGTTTATTTGTAAGAATAGGACCCTTCTATCCCAGCCCGTAGATAACATAGAGGGCGACTGAGATCTCACTAGTGAAGAAGCAAACCAAGAATACAGAGAGAGATAAACTTTCTATTCTCTTTAAAAACTTAATGCTTGTGTATAATATGTTTAATTCATTTTAAACACGGGGAAAACAACGCATACGATAGTTGATGAAGGCAACAACTTTGTAAGTGTAAATCGCGACGTCGTCGAATGAGAAGACTGTACGCGCCGCGAGCGCCCTCATCAGGGAATCATACTCACCCTGATGATGGTTCCCTGGGAGACGCGAAACAATGTCAACGCTTTCATCAACTATCGCAAACGATATAGAACTATTTTTTTTAGTTTATTATTCCCGTTGCCTGGGCTAGACCAATAAAATACCCAAAATAGGTGGAATGATCACACTACTACACTTTTTTCAATAAATTTGAATTTTAATATTTTTATTTTACCATGTACTGTAAAACGGCTTACAATATTTTAAATAATGTAATATTTATTGCACGCCGTATGGTGGTTGATGGTGACATTGATACCTGACACCCCGACATTCATTGCTAAGACCTTATCACCACATGTACCTCAAGCAATAAATGTTTACTTCACTTGACGTTGTTTACTCAGCGTGTGTGTAGATCAATATTACCTCTACATTACATAAAGGCCAATGAATGGCGAGTAACTAACGAGTAACTTCAGGCGTTTCAAATTTAGAATAATCGATGAAGGTAGTATATCTAAAAAGTCTTTGTTCAGATGCAGTGCAGGTGATCTGCATTCATCACCCGTACAATCTTGGAGTCTTCAAGTCCAGAGTGAACGTATTCACTCTGGACCGTTGAGACGAATTCTCTATCTAAGGCCACATCTTTACCTACTTGTTTTTAAATGAGGTGGCGGCCAAACGCTTACTTGGCTGTCACCAATAAAATATGACCATCATCATAATAGCCTATCATAAGACTTTCCCAGAAGATCCAAGACAAGTCTAAGTTTAATGTCACAAAGAACGGTTTTTAGCATTTACCACATAATAGCATATAATACCTGCCTAGAACTGTACAAGATTTGATTACATATGATTTGTGGCTTGTTTTGATCGATCTTCATGATGTACATATGACATGATCGTATGAATCATGAAGTGACTAGGTATGTACAGCTATGAGAATGTATTGAGTTGAGAGCCATCTTTACGGCTAGCGCGCCGTAACCGTGTCAAGAGAAAGTAGGTATGTATTATGTTAGAGTAATAATTAGGTAGTTGTATCTAGGTAACCTAGCGTAAAATATACTCCAGATATTTTATATAACGCCATCGAATCCCAAACCAAGCAAAACTTGTTGGAACATCTAGTTCCCAGTGTACTGAGAATTTGAACATTTATGAACTTTTTTTTTTTGTACGATTCTTAATCTTAATAAGTAATTGTTTAAAAATATTAGATATAACACCCAAAGCCAACATCAATCCATCATACATAATTATCCCTGGTGGGAATGGACACCACAACCTGCAGAGCTGTAGGCAGAGTTCTACCGATTGAGCTGTAAAAGGATGATAAAATTTCTCTTGATTTGCATTATCGACCAATGACCCGCGAGAGGTGATGGTGGGAAACTGAAGTAACGTAGGTTTGACTGTTATTACCTACGCACATGGAAAATCATGTCTGTCTGGCATTGTTGCCTTGTCAGACCGGCAGTAGGTTATAGGATTCCCATCCTGGACAAACGTAATTAGTGTGGTAATCTAGTTTTTATTGTAATAAAAAGTACAATCTTTGCTTAGTTTGGGGCTAAATGGCGCTATGTGAAATGAATGTCCTCTCACAGGTACGTATTTATTTATATTTTGAAAATATAAGAAAAGCGTAGTAACATATCATAGCCATGGCTACTGGCTACTGCCAAAACAGTGCTAAAGTTGAGAGAGAGTTGTTGACATAAAAATAATAACTCAAACAGGCAAATAGTTGATTAGTAGTATAATACGAAGCTTTGCCCGCGTGATAGGTACGCACAACAGCCCTCTACCCATAGCATACATTTTCATGTCACATTTGATTTCAATTGCATTGCAAAGCATTTTAATTAGAAAACATGGAGTAGGTACACAGCTGAGAACTGTGTAAAGATCTTCGCATACTTGTGTGAAGCCTCAGACAGGGTGAGAGGTTACAGAGTTTATCTGAAGACCTGATTGGTCGGCCCTGTTCCGTGACCCACTTTGCGTTTGTTTTTAATTGTGATACCAATTACATTGGAGACGAACGGTTTCATAGTTTTCATAATAAGCCTGCTATTGTACCGTCACGCTCAAGCAACCAGGTACTAGCCATACATTTATGGACAGTGAACAATATTTTCTAATTGTGAGAAGAATCATTAGTAGGCTACGCACAATTAACAAAATTATCAGGGAATAAGTTATTTTTTTGTTGTACGACGGGGAAGCGCTTCAATTCGGTCAATCAATGAAAAAATATATTGTAAGCTCCACGAATTCAAATTTGATTAAATATAGTAATAATGTTGGTTTCCTAAAACAGGCAATCTCAGTTCAGTGCATGACTGTATATGTATATACAGTGAAATTCACACGAAATACTTGTTTTACCACGATACCTCATTGCGATTGAGATAACAAAATCACATTATAATGAATGTATATTATCTTTCTTTAGGTAAACTTAACTAGGTAATAAAAAATACATAGTAGAAACTCTGCAATTAATAAAGTTCCATGTATGAAAATAAACGTTTGTTCCTCACGTTGCGAGATTCTAGCTGTTCAATCTATTGAATGACAACAATCTCCGAATAGTCAGGAAGTTGCAAAACACCCTGACACCATTTATTACCGGTCCAATGACTGATTAAACATGCTCATTTATTTAATATGTATGTGTATCTCAAACACAGTTTTCAACATACATACGAATACAATATCACATGACATCGTAAAATGCCCGTAAGGTAGGCACTTGTGGCAAGAGAGAATCTGAGGCATCATCCGAACCGAAATAGCTTCATTGAAAACTACCTCAGGAAGACTATCGCTATCGCCATCATGGTCAACAGGCCAGTTATGTCCACTGTTGGACAGAACCTTCTCTGAAAGATAGAGACAACACAGAAGGAAGCAGCTATCCGGTAAGATCCCTAAGTCAACCTTCGCGGTCGCGTTTGAGGTATTAAGAAGAAATAACCCAATGTTCTGCCATTCTACAGCTTCCTATTCCATTATTATCTGTGGTCTGTGGTTCACCACCGGTATCAGACACCGGTTCGATCCCCAGGGTGTTACAAATTTGTGCTCGGTTTAGTTGGTGGTAAGGCTTGATTTAAGTCCGCCTGGCTAGACCACCGTCTTAAGTTAGTCTAGACACCATAACAACAAATAAATTGTTGGCCTTTAGAGGAAATATTTACAGTTATGAGTCTGTTGAGGATTCCGGATGTAGTGCGCGTCTTATAGCTTGACACCGGGTGAGATAAAGATCAAACGCTTCCCCATAATCGAATACACTAACTCTACAACTTAATTTGTTCGCAAAAGCCAAATCCTCTAGAATTCCGTCGTGTGAGCTGAAGCAGCTGTTTCATGTAGCTCACCTGCAATAATGACCATTCCACCGTCAGGAGCCGCAGTGAAAAGCGAGCCGGCTGTGTCAGTCGCCACGTAGATCGCCTTGGTGCACGAAGGGTCCTTCTCTTGGACCTTGGCCGCTAGCTCAGCGTTGCTGCTATCTTGTGCGCAGCCCGATAGCGTTAAACCCTAAAATAAATCATTGATACTTTGAACTCTACTTATTTTATGTTTTCCTATCGACATGATGACTTGACGGCTGGCAGAAGAATGGAAGAGAAAAAAAATTGAACCATCGATAAAGGTACAGTACCTATATCTCAAAAGTCTTTGTTCAGATGCAGTGCCACGTCTGCATCTGCATTCATCACAGGAACAATCTTGGAGTCTCCAAGTCCAGAGTGAATAGGTTCCTTGAGACGAATTCTCTATCTCTTTACTCACTTGTTTTTTAAATGAAGTGGTGGCCAAACGCTTTCTTGGCTGTCACCAATAAAATATGACCATCATCATAATAGCCTATCATAAGACTAACTTTCCCAGAAGGTCCAAGATAAGTCTAAGGTTAAAAAGAACGGTTTTAGCCTCTACCACAGCTGGCATATCATAGTACCTACCTGCCTAGAACTGTACAAGATTTTAGATGACTTGACGGCTGGCAGAGAATGGAAGAGAAAAAATTGTAACGGCGACCCTGCCCTGGACTGGTATTTATAATGGGAAGGTGATAATGATGATGATGATGACGATGTTAGAATTCCTGTGTAAATTTCACAATTCTTTCCTAGAACACGTGCAAAATACACCTATACTGTCAAAATTTACTAACTTCTAAAAAGTGTCGTTTATTTTCACGATTTTATGGACACTTATTAGGTAAGTGGCCGCAGCTGCAGGCGACAACGACGTAGCTTCATATAACTTGAATACCTGCATGCAGGTAGGTAAGTCCTGCGAGCGTACTTCTAAGGTAGTTAGTTATACTGTTTTACCTAAAGTAGTAACGAGGACCAAGACCAAGAGGACCAAGGAGACCATCAAGACAATGATGTAGGTATGTAACAAGCCTCATAGCTCAGTTGGTAGTAACTCTGCTTTCTGCGCTGTAGGTTGTGGGTTCGATTCCCACGCAGGACAAACATTTGTGTGATGAATATAGATGTTTGTTCTGTGTTTGGATGTTGTATAATATAGTACGTATGTATTTAAAAAAAAAAGTATATAAGTATTCTATCCGTAATCTAGTTCCCATATTACAAGCTTTGCTTAGTTTGGGGCTAGATGGCGCTGTGTGAAATTAACGTCCTGTAATATTTATTATTTATTTTTGATTTATACTACATCATAATTATTTTCTTGATGGTCTCCTTGGGGGTTTAATATTATGTAGGTCCCTTCACATCCACTACAATCATGATAACAAAACTAAAATGACATCATTTGCTTGTCTCGCGAATCGATTAGAAAGATGATCGACTATAATTGGCCTTTTCGACTCGGCATCATAGCATTTTATACCTACATCTTGGTATTTTACGTCCATCGCTTGCACTCCTTTAGCATTGGCACTCTCGTTCGTTGCCACAGAGCGTAAACTTGCTGTTTCTCCAGTAAAATAGGAACTCACCAGAGAATCCAACGGAGTAGTGTTCGGTATCCCAGCGTCTTCCTTAGCAGCGCGCACCATGGCTAGCACGCGGTTGGCACACTCATCGATGCCAATACTCCAGTGGTTGGTGCCGGGGCCTGTGGACTTGCCCACCACCACGCCATCCTCGTTGCAGATCACGAGGTTGGAGTGGGTTGCTCCTCTGTTTTTGTACATTGGAGATATGAACAAGGAAGTCTAAATATGAAGCAGGTATGTACATATACCTACCTACTCGGAGATTTGAATGTATCGATTCCATTCCAAGTTTTGGGCTAGAAGGCGCTGTGTAAAATAATGTCCTGTAATATTGATTTTTTATTACTTTGATTTTTGTAAACTCTTGATTTTCTAATCTAATGGTAGCTACAGATTATTACGCTATCAGCTGTCTTTATTGAATAGATAACGATGATAATAGCTTTATTAGCCTTGCAACAAATACATTTTGTTGCACACAGATTGCAATATAATATTATGTATATGTAGGTACCTACACGAAGTTATTTTTTTGCGTAGATATTGCAGCGTCTGGATATATAGGTACTGTTAGTTATTATATAGGTACTATTCAATTTTAAACGCAGCCACTATGAAGAGTTATATTATGTTGGGTAAAAATTGCGACCTGTTAGGTTAGTTAGGTACCGCTGGATTATGGTCAGACAACATTTGAATGATTTTAAAAAATAGGTAGGTACTAAGTAGGTAGGAACCTACCTAGTTTACCGTATTTTTGTAAACTTTATGGTTTTACAAAAACACTACCTAGATTATAATACCTCGAATCGGCATGATTAAATAATCACCTTTCACTTTTTTTATCGCAAAACGTTTGACCACCAGCTTACTTAAATAACAAGTAAAGGTGTGGATTATTAGGAACCTATTCACTCTTGGACTTGAAGACCAGGATTGTTCTGATGCGAAAAAACCGACGAGGGCAAGGAGTTCCATAAACCACCAGCCAGGATCCAGTTTCATAGCAGCTAATTTGGCCAAAGGGTCAAACTATCATTGAACTGGAGCGAAGTGCCAGGTTGAAATTGGTTCTTGAACACACGCACTAAACTGCCATAAGCCTCCCCGTGTATTTCGATGGCTACATTCCAGATTTTTTTTATCTTACGACGACGGTGAGAGTTATGATAAGGCCAGGATAAGGAAAAGAAAGGAAGCGCACTTCACCCCGAAACCTCAACAAACTGACGAACTAGCTATTTTACCTCTGAATGCCGGAACAAAACAGTTTGAGGATTGTTATGGCGACAGAATTAGGTAAGATGGTGGCAAGCTAGCCAGGCGGACTTTAACAAAGTCCTACCACCAACCAAACCAAGCACAATATTTCTCCCCCTGGGGATCGAACCCGGGACCTCTGGATCTGAAATTGGTGGGTTGAACCACTAGACCACTGAGGCGGTTTGTTTGGGTAGGAACCTACCTACCACAGAATACGTAATAGTACAAGTTTATACCCAGAATACCAAGTACCTACTACCTACAAGTACCTACGTGTGAGGTACGTACCTACTGGCACGTTGGAAAATTGAGGCAGTCATTGTTTTTAAGCAACCTAATGCCAAGTTCATGGTAGGTTTCTATCACAATTCGATAAGTAGATAAATAGATACAAATAGTAGCTATAAAGTACCTACTATCGTAGCTAGGTAGGTACTGTCAAGCACATAATTTGAACGCAGATTGCAAGGGCCTTGATAACAGCTAACTTATTATGATTAGGATATTCATAGATTAGTGGGTAGTGGGTACTTACTGAGTAGGTAAGTACTGTTTTAGTTTTTCTTACAATTGAATGGGTAGGTAACCTATCAGCATTGGTAGGTAGGTACTTATTTATTGTTGTGTTAGCTGCAATAACAAATAGAACTCAAATATAACAAGTACCTAATTATGGAAGAAAGTACTTCAGGCTGTTGTGCTATGATGTTACAAGTTTTGGCTGCAGATTTGACTGTGACTGTACCTACCTACATAGATAAGAAAGATAGCACTCATTACCTATATTACCTACTTATTTACTTGTATTAATAACAAAGAAGGACATGGGCTAACTTAATGCTAGGTAAAGATTTTTGTTCCTGACAAACATCGTGTAGTACTTAAGTACCTATGAAGAATATATAGTTTTTTTTATGAGTTGTGATTGTGAGTGTTATTTCATTGAGTTACTCACTGTGACATCATTTATCATCAAGTAAATAAATACCTACTACACTACCTATATAATTTTATACACAAATTCCTACATAGGTAGATTACATTCATTATCATTGTTTCCTAAAGGAAATTGCTGATCTACTTATCATTGAGTGCCTACTACTGATAATGCGGGTGATAATAAAATACCTAATCCTACAGGGAAATAACCTTATGGCTTTGGTGAATATAAGCACCTAGGTACATACACCTACTAGGTAGTAGCTATTCTAGTTACATCCTTAGATTTATTTAAATATTATATACCTACTCGCCTACTGATACTGCATATTACATTTGGAAGGTATTTTGGATAATAAGTGGATATGTTCAGGTAAGATCCATAAAAAAGAAAGTTATAAAAATATCTAGGTACCTTATCAATAACCGAGATAGGGAAATTACCAACCAATTAGATAAGAATGTAGTTACAATGCTAAGCGATTAAGATGGCCCCATTTATAGCAGATCTTCACTGTCCCATGCAAACATAGTTTGCCATTTATTTAAAAATGCCATGCCAGATAGTAAAACAAATCTGCAGGTATAATGGGATAAAGATAATCTAGATTTGTATCACTTTATTTTTACAACACAATTAAAATATCTATGAATACAAAAAGTATTTATAAAAAAACAAACAAACTGGAAAAAAACTTTATCCTCTAATTACTCATACTAACCTGGATATCTCTATCAAATGATACATGCAAAATCTCATTTGAATTGGACATGCCTTTTTGAAGTGAGCAACACTATGTTTGTTTGTACGAGGGAATTGTAACACTGGGCCTTCTTAACAACAAGCAATTTTAGTGCAAGGTATACTTGACATTTTACATAAATTCAATATGATTATGAACTTATAAAAATTCAAGGCTAACAACCTAAGAAATGCTTTGAATTGTTTACATTCCATCATCCTACACTCCCAATGTCAACCTCGGTATTCAATAAATAGGGTTCTATGTTGCATGTCTCAATGATGTTGGTGTGGTAGCCAAGCCGATTGAATAATTGACTCTTATTGGTCGGTTGTCTGGTGATTGTGTTGTATGCTTGTGCAATGCAGTAGGTATACCAAATGTGTTTTGTTTGTTTATCTTTGCAATGTAGCTGATGCAACAGCTGTTTATCATCATTGCCAATGTGTTGTATATTTTGTCTAACAAACAGGTAGGTACCTAGTGTATTGAGTAGATTCATTATTGCCAATTAATTGATTATATAGTACAGTACTACATACTTAACTCATTCGGTGGGTTAGGTACTTATTAGATGAATTAGAATCTCCATATAGTTTGTAAGTATACTGTATAAACCTATCCAGTAGGTACCTACCCAACTTCCTACCTTCCAACAAGTCACATAAGTACCTAGGTAGCTAATATAGGTACCTACCTAGTAACATTCCATATTCAAATGTAACTTGTAGATAGAATTATAAAGGTAATAATAATTATAAGTTTGAAATACATACCTACATCAATGAATAAGTAACAATAAAATGTATTGTGAAACTTATGGCCCAAGGTAAACCTTTCTACTTTTTTTCTACTAGTTTAATAACTACGAAAATAATACCTATATAAACTCACCCTTCTACTCCTCCGAAAAACATGACAGCCAACACGAAATGTTTATTTCAAATATAGGGTAGGTAGGTACATAAGTTTTTTGTTTACTATTGTGCCTAAACAATTTTTATCGCAACGAGAGTTTTTACAAATACACACGCATGTATTTCTCGCCAACGCGGCCGTATTACTGAATGAATGAACAGAATTAACTGAAGAGAAGAGACACATAAGAGAAATGAGCAAGGAACATGAACCTATACTAAAACTGGACTGCGCACTGAATTTTTAAATACGAATCGAACGAGAAGTTTGAGAATAGTAATTCGTCTCGTTCTAATAGGTTGTCCACATCGCCCACTTTAATAAATGAAATACGAATTTGTAGATACATTTATTTTCTTATTATTGTAACAGTATAATAGGTTAATTGTGTTTTTAATAAATATGGTTTTTTTAAACACTTGCGCCTTTTCTCAAGCCAGAACCATTAAGGTAATTGATAAAAAAAAATGTGAATGCGTTAAGTTAGTACCTGAGTCTATTATTATCGTTTACCTAGAAGAGTTTCTTGTCTCCGATATCATGGAAGAATATAAAACACAAGATATCAACAAAGATTATTTATTTTAAGTTATAGGTAGGTACACAATATGAGGAATAGACTAAATAAGTAGTAATAGGAGTAGCAGGGTTTTTCATACGACAAAAACGGCATTGTGTACCTCTATTAGTCAAAGTCAAATATTTTTATTCAGTTAGATTTTTTGGCTACGGGACTTGGCTCCCCCGGTGGCTTCCTTAGGGGAGCCAAAGTGATTCTCATAATATGACATTGGCTCCCCCGAACGGGCGAGATAAAATACCACACATTTTTCATAATTTTAGAAGTGTTTTTGGCTCCCATATTTAGCGTAAAAATATTTTAGGAATTTAATTTTATTTTAATTGAAATAAAATATTGTTAAATTGTGCATGAAAACATGGTGTATGTTTGTTAAAAGCAAATGAAAGCTATGACCAAGATCTACATTTTCAATGACAGCTGTCAAACTTCAAACAACCATAACTCTGAAACTGATCGTCCTAGGCTCTCCATTCTTAATTCAAATTAAAGCTATGACCAAGCCAAACTTCAAACGGCCATATCTCTGAAACTACTCGTTCTAGACTATTCGTTCTCAGGTCAAATGAAAGCTATGAACGATATCTATATTTTCAATGACTGTTGTCAAACTTCAAACGGCCATATCTCTGAAACTAAACGTCCTAAGCTCTACGTTTGTAGTCCAAATTAAAGCTATTGAAGAGAACATTTCAGATGTTAGATGTAGTTTAACAGCTGTCATTGAAAATGTAGATCTTGGTCATAGCTTTCATTTGAACTAATGACAGATAGTCTAGGACAAGTAGTTTCAGAGATATGGCCGTTTGAAGTTTGACAGCTGCCAGTGAAAATGTAGGTCTTTTTCATAGCTTTGATTTGAACTAAGAACGGAAAATACAACCTTAATCTCTTCAAGAAAAGAGTAAATACGCACCTTCTGGGTTAGCTTACTACATCGTTGACCTCACTCCTGACCTATACAAGCTTCGTAAGTAAAGTAAAGTACACACCCCATATCATGGGTATCTAAGTACATAGTTAATGGAAATGCATGAAATCCACTTTGTTTGTGGATACCCTACTGTATCATAATTTGAAATGTTGATAATTAGCTCACCCAGCTGTGGAAAGACAGGCCACAGCCGGGATACCATTTCTTTTTACATCTATACACGCAGTAAAAATACACCTACATTTAAATAATTGTATAGCGTTATAATATGCTATTGAAGGCTAGCCGTTAGTCAAAGAAGCCATATTGATTTAGTAGTTTTCTGAGTAATATGGACACATATGGATTATATGATAGAGGATTTCATGGTTGTAAAATAAAAAATATATTAAGTATTTGTTTATGCAATGTCTATCAAAGTAATATCATAAAAAAATCAAGAAATTCAAAGAAAGCTCCCAAGGCTTACCAAAGAGGAATTCAATATGTAATGGCAACATGTTAGACAAGGAAGCATTATTATAACTGAGCTATCTCACCTGGCTCGTTTTTCTACTTTGACATAAGACAAACAATTTTGAAACTTATTTTCAGCGCGTGGAGTGTAAATTTCATGTACCTAATTTTTAGTGTGCTGTCCAGTTTTAGTATATGTTCATGGTGAGGAACCAGAACGTACGAAATGAAATGAAGTCGTTTCATTCGACTTTATTTAATTTCGTTTATTCTCGTAAACTACACAAAAAAAAAAACAAACATGAAATGAAGGTCGATAATATACAGCCTGATAATGCACAGCCTAATATTAACGACTCAGCGCAACGGGGTGGCGGCGGCGGCGGCGGAGGCATGTCGATGCGGCGGCGGCGGGCTTTGATTTACTAGATCTAAATAGCTTCGGATTATCGGGCCCATTTTCGTCGTACGGCCTGATAATACGAATTTTTTAGCGGATTGATGGAGTGCTTCAGTAGGATGAGTTTATTTTTTTTCTTCCAGAAACACCTTACTTTTTTGTTTCGAATAATGGGTCGTAGGTACATTAACGTCACGTACGTACAAACAATTTTTTTGTAGAGATAAAAGTTCAAAGTTCTCTAAAATATATGTGTGCGATAAATGCGTATTAATCTCGCTAAATAGTTTTACTATGACTATGGCCCTATTGAATAATTCTTCCTTCTCAACTCCCTTTCAACTCATCCTTAATGTACACTTATTTTTATTTGTTTCTGTATATATGATGTAACGAGTTAGTTTTATTATGACTGTCAAAAAAAAAAAAAAACATCCACAAATTAAAAGAGTGAAAGTTAGTTTGGATATTTGATGTATGTTTGTCACACGCCAAAACTATTGAACGAATTGAACTGAAATATTTCACAAATATTGCTCTAGGGACAGGTCCATTCGCAAATAACGTAATCGTATGTCAAAATTATTAACATATAAAATAATAATATATCTACCTATGAGTAACAGGTACCTGCGAAAAAATGGCAAGGAAGAATAATCGTGATAACAGAAGAACTACACCATCTACCAACAATCTAAGGACTAACTTCTATAAATCTAAGTTCCAGTTCTGTTAAATTTTGCAGAAAACCACTAATTTGTAAGACCACTTTCACCACACTTTCCCTAGGTGAGAGTACCTAGGGAAAGTGCGGTGGAGAAAAAATCCTCACCACCGACCAAACTATTTTTTTACACACGATCACAGAGACTGACTAAAAGTTGTTGTTCTAGGGCATTGGTTAAATCCTCAATAACTTGTTTACTACTCTTCGCCGCATTTCTTATAATAATCACTATATTATAATCATGTACAATCATATTTCTACAGTTCTACTCGTACTGGGCACACAGATCAAAAACTATATATACTCGGTATCGGCACGCGCTGTTGCTATATGTAGCTGTAAATATAGTTATTTTTCAACCGAAAAGTTTCGAAACTTTTTGTTTAAAAACCTAAGAGTATTGTTATTGTATGCTATTGACAAGGAAAAAAATAAAGTCTTTACATACACCGACAATACTGCTATGGTTAGTCCCTCATTGCATTTTTATAAGGGGCGTCCGTTGTCCCGCTATTGCTTTTTGTGGTCTAATGATTATGACGTTATAGATAGATTATTATGACAAGCCTCATAGCTCAGTTGGTAGTAACTCTGCCTTCGGCGCTGTAGGCTGTGGGTTCGATTCCCACCCAGGACAAACATTTGTGTGATGAATGTAGATGTTTGTTCTGTGTTTGGGTGTTGTATCATATAGTACCTACGTATGTATTTACAAAAAGTATTTAAGTATTTTATCCGTAATCTAGTTCCCATATTACAAGCTATGCTTAGTTTGGGGCTAGATGGCGCTGTGTAAAATGAATGTCCTGTAATATTTATTTATTTTATTTTATTTATTATTTTCCTAAATAAAATTAATCTTAGAACTAAACATAAACTAGACGTCAGAAAATGATGTGAAGGATTAATAAAACCAAAAAAAATAATATAAAGTATATTATAGGCTTTCAACTTTGGTAACATCTCGTATAGTTTTGCAGTTTTCACTATTCACACATACTTATCTTACAGATCTAAATTTTACACATACGTTCACGTTTTAAGGTTATGATGACAAATAAGCTTATGAAAATTGTTTCTATCTCAAAGGTACCTTTTTTACAGGTACCTATATAGTAGGTATATAATTGGTAAATAAAGTATTTAGGTACCTACTCAGGTAACTGTAGGTACCTATGTCTAGAAATATTGGCCAGATTACAAGATTCACATACAAATTTTAATTACGCACATTTGTGAGTATTTGTTATTTTTTATCACACTAACATTTACATACTACTAACGTGGTTAGAAAACTTGTTGGAAGCAAAGCATTGTTATTTAATATCTAGGTTAAATAATTTTGAGATATCTGGGATTTTATATTATATTTTATACCCAGGACATTGTAAGAACATCACATTTACGAAAGTGTCTTTAGATTATTTTTTAATAAATAAAGGAATTGTGTATTTATACTAATAGGTACAGATATACTATGTCAAATTATATATCAGCTCAGCAGGTAGGTATTACATCTTGCAAAATATTCTCAATATATAATATTCTGTAGGTACTACTGAAAACTAAAAATTTTACTAAATAATTTACTTTTTACTGTAAACAAAACATAATACAAGTATATCATAATGTTTTTTACTCAATAAAAAAAAAACAAGGTAACATTTCATAATTTTTTTCCTAATTATTTTATAAACATTTGATGGTTATTAAATTTATGACTAGGTACATACTTTTAAAAAAAATACTTTTGACGTTTAATAACCTACCTAAATTAAAATAAAAATAGACAGTCTTTTCAATAAGTAAATTATTCTTAAAAAGAAAGACAAATCATTCTAATAGCTCTCCAATTTACATTATTTAAGAATTTTATACATAACTAAATTTAATATAGCAACACATATACAAAATAATTTTACAATACAGCATTTTAATGTTAATTAGCTAATATCTATTATAATACCCGTTATTTTAATGACCCTCGACGACTAGATTTATTTACCACATCACTAGTAGTTTTTTTTCAAACACATGCGACGGTCGACTGGAAATGAGGATGCTGCCGTCGCATCGTTTGCCGTCACCTGGGAAATAATAAAATACTACTTATTTAATTAATTTGTTAGGTACCTATTAGTTATTTTATTTTGTTCTCAATAAAGTGCTTGATAATCATCATTGAAATTTATTTAGAATTATTCATAGATGGCGCTGCGTTGTTTCAAATAAAAGATTGCAGGAGTCCGGTGTAAAGATGTCAATAATGGTTAAAATTAAATATTAGTTAACTGTTAATTGATAAAAAAAATATATCGATATTTTTATTGGTTGAAAATATTAGTTAATATTATTGGTTTAGTATCTACACGATTTGGTTATTGGTTGATGTTAATGCAGTTGAATATTTTATTATATTGATCAAATAAAAGTAACCGCTAATTCGTCTCTATCATAGTAGCACTATGGGTGTTTGTTTAAAATATCACATCACTTTGTATTGAATAAAAATATCATATACAGCAAATCAGAGAAATTTAATCTCTATAGTGAGGAGTCGAAAGCATACAATTGAATGAAGTCAACCTAATACATACTTGAAAACTCTGCGAGCAGCAACATACGAAAGTGTTTCTTATTTGTAGCACGCTAAAGTTAAAATTTCAATGCATTCAATTATGTTAGTTCTAACTCAGGCTGAAGTTGATATGATATTTTTATTCGATAATGTTATTTCTGATTATTGGATATAATGGTTGATTTTAAATATTAGTTAAATTGATTGGTTGATAGTTATATTCGTCATCTCTAGTCCGGTGCGACGTTTTCTCTTAGCTTACATAGAAACTTACAAGTATTTTTATATCTACATTATAATTATAAATTGATAGCTACCTATACCAACCAAAATATAGTATATGACGAAAATATACACGAATAGTTCTCTAAGAGAGCGCAATGGCCTTGTAAATATGTACAACGAAAGTATACACGAATAGTTCTCTAAGAGAGCATAATGGCCTTGTAAGTATAGGTATGTACGATGAAAATATACACGAATAGTTGTCTAAGAGAGCGCAATGGCCTTGTAAGTATATGTACGTCGAAAATATACACGAATAGTTCTCTAAGAGAGCGCAATGGCCTTGTAAGTATATGTACGACGAAAATATACACAAATAGTTCTCTAAGAGAGCGTAATGGCCTTGTAAGTATATGTATGACGAAAATATACACGAATAGTTCTCTAAGAGAGCGCAATGGCCTTGTAAGTATATGTACGACGAAAATATACACAAATAGTTCTCTAAGAGAGCGTAATGGCCTTGTAAGTATATGTATGACGAAAATATACACGAATAGTTCTCTAAGAGTGCGCAATGGCCTTGTAAGTATATGTATGACGAAAATATACACGAATAGTTCTCTATGGGAGCGCTGTTTATACAGCGGAAATATAGGTATTATACGCCAAAACCACTGAACGAATTCAGCTGATTTTTTTCTAAGCAAGGAATAACAGGGTCATACGTACATACTAAAAGGCTTCTTTTTATATGAATCACGTAGGTAGGTGTATGTAGTACGCCGTAGCCGCAAGCAAGGTAGGTATAATTAAAGTTGAAAGATGAAGCTTGGTGTCACCTGTCAGCAGCAGTGAGAGGATGCAGACAGGAGTTGTCCGGCTCCTCCAGCGAGTGCGAGTTCTGGGGGCGGCAGTGAGCTCGTCGCGAGCCTGCGCCCTCCTCCGACTCGCGGCGACCCCCCGCGCCGCCGCAGAAACACTTGCAGATTATACGCTTGAACGCGAACCTGCGGACGAAACGTATGCAGGTTCAATGACTGAATGGTGATTTTTTTTTCATTTTATTTTAAACAACTAGAAGACGGAACAAGCAAGTAGACCACCTGATGATAAGTGCAGTCTTGCCTATAAAAATACCGTACTGCGAAGGTCAAATCCACAAAGAACATAGTCTCTTCTCTACACGGCACTGCATTGCGCCCGTCAACTCGAGGCATAAAGGTACCAATATACCTTTCTACTCCTACATCCTCTATAGCAGAAGAAATCGCTCCTGTATGGGTCTGTTTGTCTTGCGACCACCCTCTTCCTGGGAACTGGTGCTAAGCAGTTCACTGTGTTCCGTCAGTGCGCGGGGGTGCGCGGGGGTGCGCGGGGGTGCCAGTGCCCTTGATAGCCGTCCTTTGGGAAGGTGTCGAAAGCATCGTGGAACTCATCCTAACCCGGAATTACCGGGCCGCGAGTGTAGGAGCTTACTTATATAAAAAAAATACAATTCAGCAGGTTAACGCGATTACCCAAAGTTCTAGCATTCGGTTTTTTCGGAGCAGATACAGCTAGGATAGACTATAAAGAGGAACTCTTACCTAAAGTCCTTCGAGAAGAGAGCGTAGATGAGAGGATTGATGGCCGAGTTGCAATACCCGAGCCAGAACAGCACCGAGAACAGCAGCGGGGGCACGCACTCCTCGCAGAAGGCCCGCACCACGTACACGCTGAAGAACGGCAGCCAGCAGAACACAAAGCCGCCGACGATGATGCCGAGGGTCTTCGCCGCTTTCGTCTCCATTCTAAACCGCTTCACCTGGAAATGTTACCGGTACATCATAAACCTCTGCCAAATTGTGGAGGTAAGGAGGTGCATTGGAATACGAACACAAAAAAACCCAAAATGACACGAATTATAGAAGCTTGGCTTTGAAAGTCAAAGTTAAATATTAAATAATTTTCCCATAGGAACATTTTGCATATATTTTGTTACCCAGGTATAAATTGTGTTTTTAGAATAAGTAACGCAAACCGAGATTATCCCTGTTTAAGCTACATCTGAATGTTCTTTGTGGCATAAAATAATAGCAATCATCAAAAAAATATATATTGCAATATGCTAATTATATGGGTCTTTGCGAAATGAACGATATACCTACTTACTATGATTGTATGGGAAATAAAAAATGGTTATCTTTCACTGTTGATGATCCTCTCTTCAGGTCTTCCAAGAGAAGAGATTTTTCCATATAAACTCCATGCTTTGCGGGGCGGGTTGGAGACCGTAAATAGTAATTTTTATTCGAATGGACGATATCGTAATTCCCGTTGCCTTTTTCTATATCCTCAAGATTTAACTAGGTATTAAGACTGCGACAAACGGCACCGCAGTTAATTAAACCGTGATAGAGATTAGGTACCTGTAATTTGAACTGCCTCTGTGGATTATATCATAACTTGACACCAGGCGAGACGCCAGGCGCTTCCCTTTAAATATTTCCAGACAAAAACATTTGTTCTGTTTGTCTGTTTGTACCTTACATATAAAAGGTTAAGAAGTATACCTGATACTGTTAATGCTTTGCCTGAAATAAAGATAAAGAATATTTATTTGCATAAACATGTGTAAGATTGCCTTGGTCTGTGCAATGCCTCTCACCTGTGCCTTGATATTCCTCTTGCCCATTCTCCGGGTTCGTGGCTGGTCATCATTCTCGTCGTATAGAGGCCCTGGCGCCAGGTGGTGGTTGCGGACCCTCAGTCTGCTCTCCGTCAGCTCCCGCCCGTCTCTTTCATAGTGGACGGCGTATAGACTGGAAAGAAAGAGACACATACACATTTATATCAGCTCAGCATACGACAATTCTGGCGTTAGCCATGAAATCACCACGTAGCACATGGTGTAGATTATTTGAGTTTATTCTGATATCAGTAGTTACTTATCTAATTTTAAAGATAATGATACATTATCTGTGCTAGGAATGCGGAAAGCGGTGTTAGAAATCGGTTTATTCACATTTATTATTTTCATTATCAGTGAATTGTATATACCTACTTAAAAAATTGAGAAAAATGTAACTTGCAGCGCAGCACCCGGACCGGCAACGCGTCGGCAGTGGGCTCGTGAGCTTGGCAACAAGACTGTACCTATTTCCTGAGGATGCCTTGTTTTGTTTTGAAACGCATGTCGATTTGATTTTTTTCAAAGGAATGTAGTGGATTAGTTACTACGTACTTAGTGTTTTCTTTCTGGTTTATATTGCAATGGCTGTCTGCAATGAACGCCTGAATCAAGAAGCTGGTGGATTGGGTGTAGCTTTTAGCCCATGCTCTGGTGTTAATAAGAGTAGGTAGGTAGGAAGGAAGGTACAGTTCTCAAATTATTAAGTAATTCCTCACCTTGGGCTGGGAGATCTGCTAGGAGACCTCGAGTTCTCATGGTTTGGACAGATCTGTTCTGATGATGGATAGGACACGGAGATCTTGACCTTTTCATGAGCTCGCCTCGCGCTTGAGTGCCTAAAGACCAGGAGAATTCATTCAGAAGCATTCTCAAGGGTTAGTGGACTTGTACAGATAAAGTTAGTTTGGAAGACACAAAACACCATGCACCATTAAAAATAACATCTGTACCTGGAAGATATTTTCACTTTATTGGGTAAAATGGTATGAACTGGTAGAGAGGAAATTGATATCCCCATACCTGGATTTGTCTTTCTCGTTCAAAACAATTCAAGCTTGCAATCAAGCATCGTAGGCCACATATTTACTTGTGTTCATGTGAGCTTGTGGTCGGAATCTCTAGATGATGGACTAACCTTCGCAGCCTCTCAGGCGAAGCGCTAAGCGACGTGCTGGTGGAATGGTTGGAGGTAGTGGACATTGGGGATCCGTGAGGCCTGTTGGACCCCCGCCCTCGGTGTATCCTCAAGGTCAGGCGGTTGTCGTCGAAACGGCTACCAAGACCTTTGCCTGTAACAAGAAAATACTTATTGAAATGGGTAGGCTAGCTGATTCTTATTTTTCTTTTTTGATTTTTGGTGGTTCTGCGTAAAGTCTTCGGGTATGTTTGAGCCCACGCGGGCATTTATTAGTTATGGCCATTTTAGTGAGCCTTTAGTCACTTTAAATCGGCTATGATACTGAAACTGGACAATGTTTTCATTGAGATCATTGACTAATACGTCGCTGTTGCAAGTAACTCAAGTTAAGACTAGACTATCCTGAAGGAACTCACCTTTAGTGGTCCGGAACCCCTGGTTGATGGCCTTGGTGGTCCTCACTGCGGCTTTGTAGATCCGCCAGTAAAAGAACAGCATCACAAACATGGGGATGTAGAAGGAGCCGAGGGCTGAGTAGACCACGTAGCCTGCATCGTTGGTGAGCTCGCACGTCCATTGGCACGGAGGCTCGGGGTCTTTGCCTTCTTCCTGAATAGAACCAACATTTATATCAGCTTTTCAATGATTGCTCATGCTCATCGCATTTAAATTTTCAGTTAGGTTTCCATGAGATTTAGCAATATTGAACCATGCTTCAAAACACATTTTTTGTCTTCTCGCTTAGCTTACCACAATATTAAATAAATGAATAAATAAATTTGTGGTGTTTTTTTTTCCGGTTCAACACCGGATGAAATACCCAAATAGTTAAAACTCAATATACTTTATAATATACTATTTGAATCATCATGGTCATCCATTGTTTTCTTTATTTGGCCTCCGAAAAAAATTTTGATTGGTGGCCTACCTTGTTTTCAGTAAATAAATCACATCCAGGAACTAGAGTGTTTTGACAAACCCCCACTTATTTTGGACCTAAAGGTGGAAACTACATCAGTCAAAATCCTATGAATCACCCAGCAGAATAATCACAAAAATGTACTCACAAAAACTGTGAGTTTAGTACAAATCAAAGGCTTTAAAGTTAAAAGTAAAAGTCTGCACAATATCATACAATGCTAGGTTCAAAGAGGGCTGGTCTGTTAGCTAATTAGGCATTGTTATCGGCTCTTACCTGTTTGTCCTTCCACCCGACTAAGGGTGGAAAGCATATCACGAAGGACAGCACCCACAGTCCAGCAATCAGCACCTTCGCTCGCCTTCGGCTCATGATGGAGGGGTAAGAGACGGGCCTGGTCACCGCCACGTAGCGGTCCAGGCTGATGGCGCACAGGTTCAGGATGGAAGCTGTGCACATCCATACGTCCACTGCCAGCCACACGGAGCACCACACGTCTCCGAAGATCCATATCTGGAATTATCATATCGTACAAAGTAACCTATCACCAAAAGTATTTTTGTTCAAATTCATCATGGATCTGTTTCTACTTTTTGTTTCACTCTAATCCGTCAATGGCAGATCCATTGACGATTTCTAATTTATGTGGAACAATTAATTTAGGGTAAGTACCCACACTAACAAAATGGTCACGATACCTAAAATTTGCAAAAGTTAAATTACATGGTAGTAAGTATCTGAGTATCGGGTGGTATGTGTAAATTTATTTATCATTCAATTTGTTGTACTTAGTTAAATTGTACTAGACATTCGTAAGTATTGAAATACGCAATTAGGAAGGTAAAACCAGTTAATAAATAAATAATACTTAAATAAAATACTAACTAAATAGTTATCGATAAGCGAAACAAAAATGTTTGAGAACAAGTTATTGATTTCCTTTGTTGGTTTCTGAGCAGACTTAAGCTCTACATTTAGTTAATTCTCAAGCAGATTTTGTATATTTATGGAGGATTATTAGATGTATAATTTAAATAATAAATAACCAATAAGGTGTTATTGACCAACCTGTATGTATCTATATTTAAAAGAGATATATTTCTCTATCTATTTGCACTAGCATAATGAATCAAAGTGTTTTAGGCTCTCGTCTCTCTTCGGCACCTTTTGGGAACGGAACCCCGTTCCCAAGAGCCTACGTTGCCTGTCAGTTCAACAAAGAAGTTTCCAGTAAATATAACTCCCGTGAATCTTAAAATAATTCGAATACTCTCTGAAGCGTCTTTCAGTATGTAGTGTATTTTCAAACAATGATAAAGTGTGATATTTAATTATTTAGAATGCTGTTGAGAAATACCGGGCCAGGACAAAACAAAATAGGACACTAAAACGCAGTCACTATCACTAAGTACCTGTGCGTTGGTGGTATGGAATAAGAGTATATAATTAAAATGTAAAATCAAACCATTTTAGAGAAATCCAAGTCATTTTTCGTAAAAAAACTCTTCATGTAAGAATGGTATGTACCTAATTACATTGAGTAGGTAAAGACCATCATGTATCATGTCCAGCAGACGGCTAAGCGCTGTTGATAATGATGACGTCATACCGAGTCCGCCCTACAACGGTTAGGTACTTTGAAGGCATAGTTTTCCGAAGGCATCCCCTGAAGGCTATCGATTACCGTCTTAGGTAATTCGAACTTCACAGCTTAATTAAGTGGTGTTAGGGTCGTATATAACATAACAATAGTTAAGTAATACTTAGTTAAGTTTGTAGGGGTGCATAAACCAGCGGAGGTTTAACCCTTACTTGGTTCCTCAAGGTTAAGTACGCGCAATATTGTTATTAGTAAATTCAAAACACATCGTGAATAAAAAATATGAAATTCATAGAATTAATTGCTAATTATATTAAGCAATTAATTTTAATCTCAACGTTTATTCTTTTTTTGTAAATATTATTATCTAACATGTTAACCATAACTTTGCTCATAAAAATGCAGTCACTTTCCGATATGGAAAATTTACACACTCATTTTGAATAATATTATTTTTCTATGTTAAATGTAGCCTGTAATTATATTTTATTTTTAGCTTTTCTTTCAAAACCTATAGGCATAGTATGATATAAACAGCAGGTGTACAAAAAGGTTTGTTGTTGGAAACGGAAAGGGTTGAAAGTTGTATTGACTTTGGAAAATTGGCTTTAACTAATAAGAAAAGTAGCTCGACTGCTTCCCTTGTACATAGTTCGTTTAATTGTACATTGAAAAAAAAACGAATAATTTCCGTCACCTAAAAAGTTAATAGTCACTGATCCCAAGACACCATTGTATAAAGTTGCTTGTGGTTTGGTATATTCTTATTCTGACCAAGACCTGTGTTCAAGATATTTGAACACGCAGCAAAACGCATAGTGCATTGTAAGCGTTCACAATGGCAGTTTGCTGCGAATCAAGTAAATCTAAATCAGTTCGCGTCTTACCATCAACCAGAGCGGCTCATAACCATAATTCATTTAGCAGTAATAATTATTTAGAGTGTTAGTGCTAAGTGAATCAAACCAATATAATTTGTCAAAATAACCAGACTTTTATATACTTACCTATTTATTAAACTCAAGGGATTTGTAGGGGTCTCGCCGACCATAACATCGAGAAGCTAAAATCCTTTTCATGGTCCTTCGAAAATAAAAATTACCAGTGTCTATCGAGTGTACAGTGCTACAAAGCTGGGGGCTGCAGTACCTGCATCACCAAGAAGAGGGCTGCGGTGACTATCGTTTGGAGCAGACAAGGTCAGAGCGATCCATTTATTATATCTACATTGTTTGTGTATTGTATAGCATACCAGCAACACGATGGACGTAGAAAATCTCTTCATAAACCAGACGGAGATCTACGAAGCTCTGATAAAGTTGTTAACTAATATAAAAAAAGATGGTTCTGAGCGGAAGACCATCGATATTTATAAGCGGAAGGCTGACATGTTGGAAGCTTATTGGAAAGATTACCAGGACAACCATAGTAGATTGTGTGAGTTTGCGTCTCCTAATCACGCGTACTTCGAGAAAGGGTGCTATGACATTGCCCGAGAGGTTTACTTGCGTATTAGAGAGATCATAGATAAAACCTTTGACCAACTAGGTAAAATGAAGCTGTTAGGTGTTAGCCCCCATAAACCAGAAGTGGAGGCACCGCCGCCGCAACAATTACCAAGCATTTACGCGGAGCAGCGCAGCATTATCCTAGGTCAACAGGAGGTGACCCCCCGTCAACCAGGGACGGGGGCACAGCCATTACCATCGCCTAGTCTGTATGCGAGGAACCATCGCACCAGGCAGGATCAACCAGGGGTGAATCTTTGCCAACCAGAGGTAGAGGTGCCACAGCAACCATCAGCAAGTGTCTGCACCAGGCAGCTCAGCGTGAGTCAACGTCAACCAGATACGGAGGCTTCGCGGCCGCACCAAGACACTGCTTCTCGTTATGAGGAAATTTTCCCTTTGCGAGAATCTTCGTCTCCATCAAGGGGAAGAAGTAAACTAGATCACTTAATAAGAAAGCAGATTATTAACTTCAAAGCGTTTGAAAGAACTGTAGTTCGGATAGACATAGGCAAGTTCGAAAACAAGTGGCAGTTCGAAAGCGCTCTGAAATCACTGGACAGCCGTTGGAGTGATATCGATAAGCTCCATTGGGAGATCGAAAGTGAGGACGGAGGCTGCGACAGCGCATACCAAGAAGATTTCTGCAAACACGAAAAAACGTACTGTGAGTTGACGGACAGCATCAATACCAAGATGTGGGCAGTAAAGCACCGCGAGAAGTCAGCTCCTCAGATAAATATTCCTGTTTTTAACGGGACCTACAACCATTGGGTCTCTTTTAAAGATTTGTTTAGTGAGGCGATCGATAAGAACCCGGCAATGTCCAACGCGCAAAAGATGCAGTTCTTAAAGGGTAAGGTGACCGGAGAGGCGGAGCGTCTGATACATCATCTGCAGATTAGCTCCGATAATTATCATGTATGTTGGGAAATTTTAAACCACCGCTATGAGAACAAGAAGCTTATTTTTACGTCTCATGTCAACATACTTCTTGGGGTCCCAAGCATGACACAACAGTCGATGCCGACGATAAAAAAGTTGCATGATGTGACGAAGGAAATCCTTCATGCAGTTAAGAACTTGGGCGTCGACGTCGATTCGTGGGATCCACTTTTAGTTCATCTTTTAGCACAAAAATTGGATAACGAGACCTTCAAAGAGTATGTAGAGTCTGTGAAAATGCCCAGAGAGCTGCCCTCTTTACAGGAGTTCCTGGCATTCCTAGAGATGAAATTTACAGCTTTGGAGGTATCCCGTCGCAAGCAAGAGCCGGTCGCTAACCAAAAAGCTACGCCTCAATCGTCAAAATCAAATTACCATTACCATAAGAAAAGTTTTCAACAAAACCATTTAGTGAGCAAAGAAAGCTCAAGGCCTAGTTCAAACGCATTTCACGTATCTAGGTCTCCAACCTGCGGAGTGTGCAATGCTGAGCATGGATTATGGCAGTGCCCTGATTTTCACAAGATGACTAATGAGCAAAAATTAAATACAATCAAGCATTTAGATTATTGTAAAATTTGCATGTGTCATCACAAAAAACCGTGTCAATCGTCCAAACGGTGCCGGATTTGTTTAGGTCCACACAACAGTTTTTTACACGATGCCCTAGTTAATCAAGGTCCATCTCCGTCAGCAAGATCGAAGACGAACACGAGTGGCAAGGAAATGGTGTCAAGAACAACCAACGTGTCTTGGGATGAATCTTCTGAAATACTTCTCGCCACTGCCATAGTTAAAGTCATAGGGGTTGATGGCAGTCAGCATGAGATGAGAGCTCTAGTCGACCAAGGATCTCAAGTATCCTTGATCAGCGAAAAAGCGGCGCAAGTCCTAGGGTTGAAGAGAAACAGTTTTAAAGGTCAAATATTCGGTCTAGGACAGAAGCAAAATAACGCAAAGGGCACACTAGAATTATCGATCCAATCCTGCCACAGTGATTATTCCCTGAACATCAACGCTATCATCGTAAATAATTTGATGAAACAGCTACCAAATAATTCGTTTATCATGCCGGAATCATGGCATCATATCCAGGGTATAAAATTGGCCGATCCAAAGTTCAATGTAAGCAGACCAGTAGATTTACTCTTCGGGGCCGATATATACAGCAAGATTATGTTAGGCGGCATTCTACGAGGAGATAAAGATGATCAACCATTGGCCCAACAGACACTATTAGGATGGCTGCTCTGTGGGTCCACAAAACCACAATACCATTGTAATGTCGTTCTCAATCACACTGAAGATTTATTGAAATATTGGGAAAATGAGGATATAAATCAACAGGTAGAGATGTCAAACGACGACCACGAGTGCCTACAGTATTTTTTAGAAACCACTAAAAGGGTTGAAGGAGGAAAATATGAAGTCCGACTACCATTTAAGCCCTCCATGAAAGAAAAGCTAGGTGTTACTAAGCCGCAAGCTTTGGCTCAATTCCGTAGTATGGAGAGAAAGCTAGAGAAGTGCGCTGAGTTAAAAGTGGATTACCAAAAATTCATGGATGAGTACATCAACCTGAACCACATGAAACCATTAACCAATAACCAGGTGGCTGGGTACTACTTGCCTCATCATGCAGTCACACGAACAGAGTCCACCACCACCAAACTGAGGGTTGTGTTCAACGCATCCGCTAAATCCTCTTCGGGCTACAGTCTTAATGATGTAATGTACAGGGGTCCAAATATACAAAAGGATCTTCAGGAACTTATCCTAAGATGGAGGCAATTTAAATACGTATACACTGCTGACATCGAAAAAATGTACCGCATGATAAGAGTCCACGAAGATGATCAGGACTATCAAAAAATTATATGGAGAGATTCAAACCAGCATATCCGAACTTATCAACTCGTCACGCTTACCTACGGAACCAAACCCGCGGGATTTCTAGCTATGATGTGCTTAAGACAGTTAGCGGCTGATGAAAGACAAAGTTTCCCCGACGCGGCAAAGGAGTTAGAGGAGTGCTTCTATATGGACGACTACTGTGGAGGGCACCATTCCATAGAAAAGGCGAACCAACTGAAGGCCGACCTCATTAAACTGCTAAGGCTAGGTGGATTCAATCTAAGAAAATGGGCCTCAAATAAACCAGAGCTCATGACAGATTTGGAAAAGGAACAATGCAACCAGTCTACGTACGAGTTCAAGCAAACCGATTCTACCAAAACGTTGGGACTCGGCTGGAACCCGCAAAAGGACAAGTTCACATTCAAGTCTACTATTGATCCGCAGTCGCCAATCATAGCCACAAAAAGATCCCTCCTATCCGACATTTCAAAATTATTCGATCCGTTAGGGTGGCTTACCCCCCTTAGCACTACGATGAAGACAATGTTCCAAAAAGTTTGGATGTCAAAGTTAGATTGGGATGCAAAACTACCAGAAAACATCAATTCCGAATGGACCAGTCTCAAGCAAGAGTTACCATTGATTAGCGATATCGAGATAAGTAGATGGCTGGGAATTGAAGGAACCCAAAATATAACATTATGTGGCTATTCCGATGCGAGCCTCAAAAGCTACTCTTGCGTTATCTATTGTAAGACAGTAAAGAACGGGAAAACCACCGTAAGGCTAGTCGCAGGAAAAGCCAGGTTGGCGCCTCTAAACAAAAGTGTGTCTATACCAAGGCTGGAGTTGATGGGGGCACAGCTGTTAACCCAACTGATGCAGAAAGTCCAAAGCTGCTTAGCGGATTATCCGATTGATGTTCACTGCTGGACCGATTCGACCGCGGTGTTAGGATGGTTAAACGGAGATCCTGCTCGCTGGAAGCCATTTGTTGCTAATCGGGTAAAGTTCATGACCAAAACAATACCTGCGGACAGGTGGCGATATGTCAAAACCACAGATAATCCAGCTGATTGCGCAAGCCGCGGATTAACGGTCAAGCAGCTCAAAGATCACACATTGTGGTGGCACGGACCATCGTGGCTACCATCACATACCAATCAGAAAAATCAAACCTTTTATGAAACCGAGCTAGAAATAAAAGCGTCGTTTTGCAATATAGTTACTCAAACGGTTAACAATGGTGCAAGTGGTAGTGAAATAATAATTGATTTATTGCAAAAATATAGCTGCATAACAAAAATAATTCGCATTATCGCATGGATACTACGAGTGCCAGTTTGCAATAAACGAGGTTACCAAGGCTACCTAGATTCACATGAACTCAATCGCGCAAAAATGCTGATAGTCAAAAGCATACAGTCAGCTGAATTTTTTGATGAAATTAATTCTATAAATAAACGCGGAAATGTAGGTAATAAAAGCAGAATTCTTAATTTGAATCCCACTTTAGGCAAAGATGGGATACTACGCGTCGGAGGTCGATTAAGAAATGCTCATGTAAGTGAAGAGATGAAACATCCGGTCATCTTGCCGCATAACCACCGCCTTACCACATTGATGATAGATCAAGCCCACAAATCATCCCTTCATGGAGGAACGCGTCTCACTTTGGCTACTCTCCGCCAGCAGTATTGGATTATCGGGGGATACAGTGCAACAAAAGCGCACGTGAGAAGATGCGTTACATGCAAAAGGCAGGATCCTGGAAAGCAGAACCAGCTTATGGGAGATTTGCCGGAAGCCAGAGTTAATCCTGAACATGCATTTCATCACTGTGGGGTGGACTATACAGGGTTTGTCGAGGTGAAAGCAAACAAAGGGCGTGGGATCAAAACCACAAAGGGTTACATTGCGGTGTTCGTGTGTATGGTTACAAAAGCCGTCCACCTAGAGCTTGTATCAGATATGAGCAGTGCAGTTTTTTTGGCAGCACTAACAAGAATGACAGCCAGGAGGGGAGTCCCACGTCATATTTACAGCGACAACGGAACCAATTTCGTTGGAGCAAACAGAATAATAAAGGAAGAGCACGACCAGCTGATGCAAGTGTTCAGCGAAAGTTGCCTGGTTGAAATAGCAGAAATGGGAATCCAGTGGCATTTCAATGTGCCTAGCTGGCCAAGTGCAGCCGGTCTGTGGGAACGAGCTGTTAGATCACTTAAGGGGCATCTTAGGAGGGTTGTAGGGCAGCAGAAACTAACCTTCGAGGAGTATACCACATTGTTGGCTAGGATAGAAGCATGCCTCAACTCTCGCCCTCTATGTGCCTTGACAGAAGAACCGGACGACCTAGATTTTCTTACGCCAGCACACTTTCTATCAGGAAAACCAGGGACAGTGCTCATAGAAACAGAAAACGATGCCCGAACCAGATGGCATCTGATAAAGAAGTTGTTTCAAGATCTTTGGAAGAGATGGAAGGCTGAGTACTTAGTGCAGCTATCATCCAGAAATAAGTGGCGCAAACCACAGAAAAACATTAGCATCGGTGACTTGGTTGTGATCCATGACGACAATCTTCCTCCAGGAAAGTGGGCTCTTGGTCGGGTTATAGACACGCACCCGGGGGATGAAGGTTTAGTCAGGGCTGTTTCGCTAAAAACAAAAAACGGGGTCATGAAACGGCCGATTGTGAAACTTTCTGTGTTGCCTCTTAACAACAATGACATACAAACAGAACCAGAACCAAAACCAAAACCAGAATCAAAACCAGAACCAAAACCAGAACCAAAACCAGAACCAAAACGTAAAAGTATAGCAAGATCCACAATGACGACCATCGCAACCACGCTTCTGTGTCTCACCTTGCTATTCACACCAGCTCAAAGTCTGCACGAAATAAAACAACTATCAACCAACCAAACTTTATATTTCGATCCTATATCAAAGTTACATCTAATCAGAGATAAATGGTCCATAGTTGTATACTACGATATGGGACCATACTGGGGAGGCATAAAAACATACAAGCAAATGATGAATTATACAGAAAAACTATGCCAAGTGATTGAAAAAACATCGCAGTGTAATAATATCCTCCAGCAGGCGAACCATGATTTCCAAGAAATGACTTACTACAACGAACTTTTGCTGACACAGCGTTTCAGCGTCCACGCTAGACGACGGCGGCGTCGCGACACGGCCCAGACAGCGAGGCGCCTCCCGCGGGGAATTATTAATGCTGTTGGCTATCTAGCGAATGATTTGTTTGGAGTTTTAGACTCAAGCTTTGCGGAGCAGTATATCAAGGATATTGATATCTTAAAAACTAATGAAAAGCATCTGTCAAACCTGTGGAAAAATCAGACCTCCATAATTGAAGCGGAGTTTAATCTAATGAAGAAGATGGAGACAACTGTAGCGCAACAAAATCAAGAAGCAAACAGAAAACTTCTGGTCTTCCAAAACAATGCCAATGTCGTTCAACGTGAAATTCAAAACATATCGTACATTCAAGACTTCACGTTGTCAGCAATGGCCGCCAATAATCTTCTTCTCGCGCTCAAACGACTACAAGATACTCTGCTGGACACCATCGCTGATATCTATCACGGGCAAATAAGCTTGCATCTGCTAACACCAGCACAACTCAAACGCGAGTTACAAACAATATACGGCAAGATGCCAAGCGAACTCACACTACCAATAAGCGATATAGATACAGATTTTCCCTATATCTACAAAACATTGAAGGTCAAGGCTAGGGCTACCAAAAGGTACGTACTTATCGAAGTCACCTTCCCGCTTATAGGTAGAGAAAGCTTTCAATTATACAAGCTGCTACCTATACCCCAACAAACAAATACCAACATGATCAGAATAATACCAGCATCTGAATACGTAGCGGTAAATCTGCAAAAAGATTCATATTTTTACGTCGCTCCAAACGAGATACTAGGGTGCTTACAGCATGAATCCGCATATCTTTGTCAGCTGGCAAAACCTATCTTTACCATTAAAAATGACGAAAGTTTTTGTGTAATGGACAAATCGAGCAATAAGTGCACAGTAGAGGAACTGACCTGCACCAACATATGGGCAGAGTTACACTTGCACCAGCACTTATTCTTTTGTTGCGATAAATGCACAATCAAAATAATATGTGGGGATCAAATTACACTACAGCAGCTAGAACGAAGTGGGGTCATTGCCACAAGTGAAGATTGCTTAATCAAGGGCAATGATTTCTTGTTATACTCGATCCGCCACCACTCATACCAGAAAACCCTTACACCATCCATCTTCATGCCCGAACTGGATCAGATAAATCATATTATCAACGTGAAAATCCCCAATGACACATCAACCAAAGTAAGCGAGGGATTAAACATATCAATGGCCAGTTTAGGAAGCGCCATAGAAAAGCTGAAACAGAGCAACGCAGATATAGAAGACATATCCGCTCATGACATCCACCACTACGCACTCGGCTATCTAACGCTAGCGGGGGTAGTGTGCATGGGTGCAGCCTGGATATGGAGGAGCGGTCGGTGCCGTCGGCAACGGGTTCCTGCCTACGAGCATCGCGGCGAGGGTCACCGCCGACAGGAGTCTGCGGCGACCCCGCCGTCTCCAAGACCCCGGCGTCGAAGCGAATGTCCCCAACGACAGGAGGCTGTCGGGACAACCGCGCCGCCGGGGTCCACCAGTGCCCACAGTGAAGTGTTAAGTGCAAGTGAACTTAACCATAAAAGTGAGTGTTCGCTTCACAATTATGCCAATCGTTGGCCTAGTGTAGGTTATAGTGCAAGAAAACAAGGCAAAATGGACACGGGCATGGACCACAATAATGACGGTTTTACTTTAGAGGAGATAAGTCATAATTAATTAGTAACATAGGCATATAAAGACTTTAATTTTATTTCATAACCATATTGTTTATTCATAATGTCTGTGTTTTATAAGTTATGTTAAGGTTGAACTGTTATACCATAAATTTAAGAAAATTACCATGTTTTGTAAGTAAGGTATTCATCATTCACCAGATGTTAACTCCATCCCACATCTCATTTCGGTCTCGGGAGTATGTTCAAGATATTTGAACACGCAGCAAAACGCATAGTGCATTGTAAGCGTTCACAATGGCAGTTTGCTGCGAATCAAGTAAATCTAAATCAGTTCGCGTCTTACCATCAACCAGAGCGGCTCATAACCATAATTCATTTAGCAGTAATAATTATTTAGAGTGTTAGTGCTAAGTGAATCAAACCAATATAATTTGTCAAAATAACCAGACTTTTATATACTTACCTATTTATTAAACTCAAGGGATTTGTAGGGGTCTCGCCGACCATAACATCGAGAAGCTAAAATCCTTTTCAACCTGCACTGACGTACTACGTAAACTGGGTGTATTGTGCATGATGACTAATTAAACTAGCCAGCCCAGCTCCTTAAAATACCGGCGCAGGACTTTGGTTGGTCGGTGACACATGTTGAGCGCCTGAGTTCGCGACAGCGACAATTAAAATGACTCTGATGTTCTGGGGGATGATGCTTGCTCCAAGCCTAATAATAATAGTGATTTCGTATAGGTAGCGGGTCAAATCGAGAACTGTGTAAAATCGTCTTGCACCTTTTTTTTGCGTGTTAACTAGCATCTTAATTTATTTTACACCGATATACGAGTAGTATAGTATTTTTTTATGTTTCTGCTTACCAACTAAATACAATTATTTCACTTAATTTAATGATAGATTTAATATATATGGCTATTTGAAATTTCACAGAATGCAAATAGGATCTGCAACACAAGTCAAACTTATTGTAGATCCAGATGATGTCAAAAACAAGCCATTATCTTGTTGGTTCAGGATATAATTTAAGAAGAAGAATGAGTACATTTCTATGTGTGATAATAATTATTGTTGTATAATACATTAAGATAAATAAATGAAATGAATTGAATTATTAAAAAGCCTTAAAATGAAAAGTGTACTTTATAAATGTCTATTTACGTAATATTGCCTCGGAACCGTAAGGTGAAACTCTACCTAATAAAGTGTCCCACTCGTACCATCGTAATTGAAGTCCCTCCGTAACGTTCACATAACGTGGCTCGATGGACCCCCGAGAGTAAGGTGTCACCTTGAGAAGGGTTAATAGGTCTTAGAGACCTTATTTGGATCTCCTGGGCTTATTGTGCCCGTCAGTAGTGGTTTCATCATATTTTCGGCCATACCACCGCTGGCAGCACCGCATCTACATAAATTATAGCATGCCTAGAATGATATATTAGAAATATTAACATTATAACAGATTCCATTCCCACCAGGGTAAAAATGCAAAATTGAAATGGTTTGACAGCCGGAACCTTCCCTCGGTTATTTCTAACTTCACCTGCTACTTTTTTAAAAACATTTCATCATATCAACAGCAAAATTAGAGGGCTTTACCATCATCTCCACGCTTGATTGGCTAATTAGAAGAAGCTGTTATCAATTCCCGAATTCGTTAGATTGTTTCATAGCAAAGGCATAGACAAATTTTACTTGCTTAATAAAACTTGTATTCTATTCTATTCCTATTAAGAGACTTCTATGTGCCTTTTACTATACCCACGGGCAAAGTGAGAGCGGTCTATTAACGCAAGACCAGACAGCAAAAATATTTTTTTTCAGGCAAGTAATTTTAAAATTGCTTGCGGGCACAAACTGGATCGAAGCTGCTCGAGAGACCTGTGTCCAGTAGTCAAAGTCAATGTCAAAGTCAAATACATTTATTCAGTGAGATTTTTTAGGATCACTTTGAAACGTCAAATCTACCGCCTGTTCGGAATCGCAACCAGCACACAAGGAGAAAGGCAAGAACCTCGGACTAGTTTTTTTTTTTCATGATCCATTACAATAGCTTAAAATTATCTAATACTAATTACAATTTATTCGCTGGAGCAAATTCATTTTTTTTAATGCCAGGCTTTCTTATCTTCTAGGTAATCTGAAATTTTATAATAAGCTTACACATCACTTGGCAATTTATTATAAGAGCGTACAGTTTGCCCTATGAACGATTTATTAACCTCATGGAGCCTAGTTGTGGGAACAGCGAGTTTATTCTTTTTTGATTTCTATTGTTATAATTATGTTTATCACAGTTTTTACTATTTCAATTTCCTTTTCAACTGAATGACTAACAATGTCAGTCCGATCTTTACATTTTATTTGTTTGTTTAACAATATTATTGAGCCACCTCGGATGTGATTCACTCTGCAGAAAGAACTGCCAATCTGGTGATTACTGAAATTAAACATGAGCTCATGTTGTTTAAGCCAATGTTCAGTTATGCAAATTATGTCAATATGATCAGAGTTCATGAATAATTCCAGTTCAAGCACCTTATTTTCTAAGCCTCCAATGTTCTGACTTAACAATTTGATAGAATTTTTGGGTTTGGGGCATATTTTCTTAGTATTATTTACCAGTATTAGTATAACACCTATTTGACTTATTTGATTTGGGTGGGTTAGTAGACTGCACTAAGTTGATGATGATGATGATGGTTGTAATATTAAGCACTACGTTTTATTTTATTTATAACAAAATATAAAAAAAAAAAAAATTTGAGCTTCTTTGCACATAGGATCCGACAAAATACTATTACTACTTGAGACTTCGGTTGTCTGCGCTCCGTACACACTTTATCAATAAAATGAAATGTTGGACATCATCTATTTTGCCACATATATATATATATATCACAGTTTGGGCCCATTTATATAAAAACGCCAACTGATTGTGGGAATTACAACGGACGCCAGCGAACCGTGAGTTTCCATTTTGTAACAGGTTGGTGGGCCTACTGCCTACTGTATCGTGTGCACCGTCGAATGTGGCACAGCGGATACACCAGCTGCCTTTAAATGCGAGTTCCAGTTTTACATCATATTCATCGCTCTTGACTCATTATAACTAGTTGTTCGCCCCGAGCTGAGATCTCGTGATTTGTGAAGGAGATTATTTCTCAAATAGAATGTAATTAACAAACGATAAAAATATGCTCTCAATACACACTTGCTTATCTTAAGTGTTCGAGGCTCTTTCTTGTTGCTAAAGGTTGATAACGTTGTAAAAAGTGCTCTCAAAACCGTTACACTAACAGTATCTAGTGATAATAAATATAAGGGAAATTAAATAAAAGATGACGATGTTCTGACCAGGCGTTGGTCTCTCATTGAATTCAACGAAAAACATTCAGGCCCATTTCTATCGATAAAAAGAAATGTACCTACATATCGGTTAAGAATAGAGAACCTCCTAGTTATTGGGAGGTCAGTTCAAAATAAATTATATACTATCGTGTGTATTAGCTTTATAACTTCTACGTCTCTATCTTTCAAGACTTGATGACCATCAGCACCTTTGCAACCCTTTATCCCAAAAGCTCTTCCCCGTCGTACAATTAAAAAACATCCCTAATAACGAAAAAAATTAAAGAAATCTGCTGTAATAAGGCAGGTAAAGACTTACCTTGTTTAATAACTTACTAAAACGAGATGTGACCTTGGCATTAGCGACTCTCTCGCGACGAAGATGGCGTGACACCATCTTATCCAAACTGGTTTTAGAGAATAATATAATCGAACATTATATGTAATCTTCCTGTAGGTCATATTTAAAAATATTTTTAATTATAAGTCTGGGTTGCTTGGGATAGATGCTCTTTTCACTTTTTTCTTGGAATATAATATAATGTAATATAATATACCGGTGCCCTCCGGGTTTTCAAAATTCTTGCGGAGCTTTTGATTGAGGCGACACGTGACCCAAGCGCTAGTAATTATTAAGGCCAGCGAATTAGCATAGCTATTCAGCGTCCAATGCAACCGGTGTCATGGGCACGCTTCCATCTAGTACTGATCTGAAACAGTTCAGTTACAAATAGACCGTTTGTAACGGTCCTTAAGTAATCCGACTGCATTGACTGCGATTTTTACATAGTTAATTTAATTGTACATATTCTTTTTAGTAATTATCTGTATATTTACCTACATAATAATAAGGTAGGTATTGTAATTGTTATTCTCTTTATAATTAATATCACTTTATGATATTCGTTTTATTTTATGTAGGAATGTATATAAGTATGGCAAGGTTGAAGCTAAACGAAAACCATGGTTCAAAATCTACCCCTCCAGCCTACCAGATGTCGTATAGTCAAGCAAAAGTCTTCTATCAGTGTGTTAACAAAACATTAATTGTGAGCACCAATCTGTCTGCCAAGCGTGATGATTATGGCGAAACCTTATAGTTATAGAGGAACATCTTTTCACAGTCAAAACATGCATGACACCTCAAAAGTAATTCTTGCATTTTATCGACACCCTTCCTAAATAAATAGACCAGTTTTAATGAGATTTCGAATAACCTTTCATATCCAAGATGACCTGATAATAATCCTTTGCCCCCTTTTTTTCTTAAAAAACACCCCTAATATTGGTCATTTTTGTTGATACTGAAGATAAAATATACTTCCTTACACCAAAACACAGAACAAACATCTATATTTATCACACAAATATTTCTCCTTTTTTTATTGTACGACGGGAAGGCGCTTGGCCTCTTACCGGGTTACAAGTTCAGATAAGGCCGATGGTGGAGGCGTGGAGGCGCACTTCACCCAGAGTCTGAGGAATTGGCTGAACACAACAACTTAGAATTGTTGCTACAACGACAGAATTAGGTAATATTAGATTTAGGTAGTTAGCCAGGCGGAATACTACCCAAAGTCCCGCTAACTCAGCTGAAAGAGAAATTAAGACTAAAGTCAAAGTATCGCGAAATAACTACCTACTCAAAACTTGATAAATGGTAAACTAACATAGGTATTAAGGTTGTCTAGAAGAGATCGCTCACAAGCAATAATCCAGAGCCATTTATTCGCATTTCCGTTAAATTTCATGAAAAAGGCAGGTTAGTCAAAAAAATCTTATTCTTATTTTTGAGACTTAGTTGTGTGTAAGTCCTATTATGTTGGTTCACAGTAAATAATTGATATACAATTATTATAATTTATTCGATCCTGAGTTTCGTTAGCTGAGAAATCTAAAATAAAGTATTCGCACTTGACTCTTGATAACTTTGATAATAATCTTTTTCCAGTCCCTTATTAATTAGGAATAATTTTTGTCCCCAAAATGGCGGACTCATTATCATAAAAATAATTTCATTTTCTCGCGTTCAGGAGACCTTGCGCAATCAACTAAAATAACCTGAAGAATATTAAAATTCAACTTGAAGATAATATACCTACGTAATATAATTCAGTAGAATAACGCTAACTAAGTTTATCTATTTATAAATTACCGGTTGTTTTTGTGACAGAGATAAATTAATGTCTAATTAATCGGTAGGTCTACTGAAAAGTTCTAGCTTGGACTGGCATATGGCAGACAGAAGCGGCTACCGTTCCCTATGGACGCTTGCAGGACCGAAAGCATAACTCGCACATTGCCGACCCTTAGAAATGAGCTCTGGCGACCTTAATCACCACAGGAACACCACTATAGGGCTGCTTGGCTGCGATATTCTGTAAAGGGGTACTTGGGGAAGTACGTCTGGGGAGACGGGCTGTTCAAATAGGGAGTAGGAAATCCTACTATGCTCTATCGTAAATAGGAAACACAACAGGAAACAACCTCAACTAACTGAGGAATCTATCTAACTTCTAAATGGAACACAATTAAATAATTATTATGGCGACAAAATTAGGTAAGATGGCGGTAGCTAGACAGGCGGAATTAAACAAAGTCCTACCACCAACCAAACCAAGCACAATACAAATACCCCCTGGGGATCGAACCCGAGAACTCTTGATCTGAAATCGGTGGGTTAAACCACTAGACCACAGAGGCGGTTAAAATAATTAACTATTATTGATTCATAACTGTTTTGTGATTCAAGCTTGAACTTCGCTGCGATCTCTGTCTTGTAATTCAATCCACGAGACTGCGAAGGCCGCATAACAGAACCCATAAAACCCACAAATTGGCTCATTCCTCATCTGGGCCCGCCACAATGCTGCTGCGAACCATCTCCGCATCGAAATGATAAATATCTAAAATTCCTGCTAAAAGCTCGAATTAATTAAAGATGATAATTAAATTGGATTGGCAACATCTGACGCTTCCGGAGCAGTTCCCCTACCGATGGTCTCTCGCTTTTAAAAGTAGGTTGTCTGGTCAATTAAAAATACATAGGTAATGTTAACGGGGCAAGAACAGAACTACACACATATTTATTCTACAGCACATATTTTGTCCAAGGCACAGATTTAACATAATATTATAGATAATGTGGAATATAGACAACGCAAGAAACTATGTATGTTTGAATTAACTTCTGGTATCTACATCAGCTAGTAGCTTTTTCCGCGAGGTACATGAATATAAAGTAGCCATTGCCAATGCAATTAAAAATCCTCAAAATAAAAATCTCCTACGTAAAATTGTTGTAGGGGTCCTAAATGTGCGAATATATCAAAACGACAAAACGCCATGTGTCTGCAGATTTCTATTCTAGCAAGTCACGCTTTATTCTTAAAGAAAAGTATATAAAACGAATAATCAAGATGGTACATGTCAAAATTATAGGAACAAATAATAATGGATACTGTAAAATGGGAATTAGATTACTGAGAAACTGAAGAACTAGAGTAGTCTTTTTCTATATTTATCCCGACGTGTCATTACTGAAGGTAAAATACGCGATTAATACGTCTTTGGAATCTCTCATAAAAATAATAGATTACTGATAATTTAAGTAAGTATTTAATAATTATGCCTTGTCCTGATGTTGTTTCTTGTACCTTATTCGCCTTTTACGACACCCACGGAAGGCTGACGCATCTTCAGGCCGTTGCAAGATGTATAAATCATTGTGCCTAACTATAATAATATATCATATATACCTAGTAACAAACAGTCTGAGGTTCCGTGTTCGTAAACTAATTTGATTCTGATTGCTTGCCACAGTGTACTGTATCGCCGTAGCCTATCGCGATGAATGTGTTGCAAACCAGTTGATCAGAGAACCTGTAACCGAGCTGTCAGTGACAAGAGGCGCTGGAAAAGTGCACTTCAACCACAAAAGCAGTGCTGCTTTTACGATTTTTTTTTATTAGGTAAGTACTTCAGGGATTAATACACGATGTTATGTATCAAAATAATGTGGACAAGTTGCCTTTCTAACTGTACATTGGCATCTTTCCCCACATAGGTGACCAAACAGCTTTCAGCGCTGTGTTAATTTTCTTTGTTTTTTTTAATTCTTGTTATCTTTTGCACATCCATTTGTCTCATCTTCTTCTATTAACATTCAAAATTTTTTTTTGGTGCAATAATGTACAATGGTAGATTAAAGGGGCTTACCGCTAATATACGAGGTTGTTGTACTCACGAACGTAAGCGAGAGCGGATAGAAACCGAGTATTGATGGGTGTTTTGGAACCGAGTTCAATACTCCACTTTTCACTTCAACTGCGAGAAAATAAATCAATACTACTTAATTAATTTGATTAAAAACTAGCTGACCCTGCGCTAAGAAGACAATAGTAAAATTATTTTTATGTTCTAGTGCCTAAAATTTAATCTTAGACCCACTACGCCAGGCTTTAATGACACAATTTTCGATCGATAAAAGTGAAAAGGGATTAATAATGATTTGTAAAACATGACTGTTAAATACACCAGGGTGCCTGTGGTATTAAAACTATACGTATTATAAATATGTTATATTAATTTTTCTAGCTTATTATTAACCGACTTCAAAGAAAGGAGGGAAAAATGATCTCTTTTTTATGTTTGTTCTCCGATTACTCGATAACTTTTTGTTTGAAAGGGTACTTAACTGGTGGTCCCATCGTCATCAAGTTAGGATCTGATGATGGGACCACCAGTTACTTAATGACGATCTTTTTCGGTTACAGTCGTGGTCTAATCTTTTTGGCATAAATGTCAATCCTGACAAATGCCAAGCCATCATCATCGGCAGCTCCCAGCAGTTGGCTAAAATTGATAGTCTGGATTTTCTGTCCGAACTTTATTACAACGGCTGTAAAATCCCTTTTTCTTCTACTATTAAAAATCTTGGCGTCATTTTTGACGCTAAGCTAAAATGGGTTCCCCATATTAAGGAAATTTCTAGGAGATTTTATGCTTCCCTTCACTCTATTCTTCGCTTAAAAAACTTCCTTCCCATACATACTAAGATCACTCTAGCTAATTCCCTTCTTATTCCTATTTTTGACTATGCAGATGCAGTTTTTCTAGATATTTCTGAAGATCTATTAAATAAACTTGATCGACTTCTGAATACCTGTATTCGCTTTATTTTCTGTCTACGTAAGTACGATCACGTGAGTCATTACCGTTCCAAACTAAAGTGGCTTTCTATTCGTGATCGAAGAAATCTAAGATTACTTTGTCTTCTTTTCTCAGTTCTCAAAGATCCTTTTTCTCCCGAATATCTTAAAAGACGTTTCAAATTGCTGGCTGATTCTCACAACAGACATCTTAGGTCAGATGACAATCTTATTCTGGCAATCCCTATGCACTCATCATCCTTTCTTGATAATTCTTTTTCTGTTGCTGCGTGTAGGCTCTGGAACAATCTTCCATTTGAAATAAAAAATGACGATTCCAAAGACAGCTTTAAAAGACGGGCTCGTGAACATTTATTAAGCCATCTCTGAGCTTCACAATGTTAAATTATCTGGTTTTTTTATTTTTCTACTTTCGTTTTTCTTTTCTCATTTTACGACGGACATATTATAATTTTAGTAAGGTTTTTGATATATTTCATATTTATATCAGTATTTGTACGTTTCTTATAATGTTTCTATTAGTATATATTTATATTAGTTGTTGTTTTGTATGTAATCATATATATAAAGGTATTTAAATTTTTTGTTAGATAGACTAAAATTTTTCTCATTTAATTATGTTAGTACGCCATCGTTTTTGTTATGTTTTCTGCCAATTTGGTTAGCAGTTAGAAAATGCCTTGGCATTATGCTCACCATTTGTGCAATATTTATATATAAGTTTTTGTACAATAAAGTGTTAAATAAAATAAATAAATGGGTTGCTGGAGAAATCGAGGGAACTCTTCAAGTATTATAGGCACACTTGATGCGATAAGTGTCATTTTAGGGTGTATCACCTCAAAAGTAAGGAAAAAACGGACCCCTTATATCATTCCATCATCAAAATAAATGTAAAAAATACGCCATCCAGGTATATCCACGTGTTAGTTTGAACGTGCCTCTGTCTACCCACAAGTAGATGATCCTCATAAAGTCAACGCTCTGAGTTGCGATAAGAGGTTATTCCTCGAAAGGGAAAAATTACGTTTTTTTTTTTATTGTACGACGAGGAAGCGCTTGGCCTTCATTTCACCTGGTAACAAGTTGAGATAAGGCCGAAGATGGAGGCGCGCTTCACCCGGAATCTGGCTATCTTACCTCTGAATGCCGGGACACAATAATTTTGTTCAAGAATTGTTATTATGGCGACAGAATTAGGTAAGATGGTGGTAGCTAGCCAGGCGGACTTAAACAAAATCCTACCACATCATGGTTCTGTTACTATTTTTTGATTATCTACGTTTGATATCCACACTCGTAGGCTTATTGTTGGCTCTCAAGAACGCCTCCAGCTGACTTCTTTTGTTACAAGAAACAAGAAGATATTCCTACTGACGAAGTTACACTGTTTCGCATTTCATCGCCATGATACAGTCACGCACGAACGAGGTAACAACTTTACATTTGCATCCCGAAACAAGCAATTTATTTGGTTTGGGTACCTACTTGGTCCTCCTCGGCTTACGGACTTCTTCTTGGTAGTCTATGTACCTACAAGTTTAATTCGCATTTACTTATCAGTGTACTGTGATTTGGAGTCTCGGCCGCTGCTTGTATTTTATTCTACGATGGTGATGCTTAGCCTTCATCTCACCTGGTGTCCAGCTATGATAAGGAGTGCGAGCCGAAGGTGAAAGCGCACTTCATCCGGAATATTTGACATACTGAGGAACTGGCTATCTTACCTGTTAATGCCAGGAAACAACAATTAGAATAGTTGTCATGGCGTCAGACTTAGGTAAGATGATGGTACGCGGACTTAGAGCAAGCCCTACAACCAAACTGAACCGAGGTTTTTGGAATATAAGTGAGCCATGGTAATTACAGATTTCAATGGCAGCTAGTAAAGAGACAGTAGCAAAGTACAAGCCCACGAAAAAGAATAATAAAATAACTGGGTTCTTAGAATTAGGACAAACAATAATATAAAACAAAAATAATAATGCCGTCCTGAAATAGATGTCATGAAAAGAACTTTAGATAAAGTGACACGGCCTGAGACTAGATGGCGCTGTGTTAAATTAATTTCCTTTAATATATATATATGTGGGTTCTGTTAATAATACGAGGTACGTTTAGGCAACACTTTCGGTATAATTTAAAGGAAAATGACATCACAATAATTTACAAGTATTATCCAAAGCGGCTCATACCACGTTTTAGTTCACGGTCACCGACCAAAGAGAAAAAGCCAACCTCAACCCACCAATACCAACTTGGCTACCTCAATCCAATCATAACCACAGATAGTTAGTCTACTTTGTTTATAATGTGATGATTGTCTATTATAATGTTTGTAACATAATGCTAAAATACTACAAATATACTCTTATATTTGTAGTAATACAAACTTATAAGTATAATACAAACTTTGCTTTTGCTAGATGGTGATGTGCGAATTGAATGTTCACTAATAAGTATTTATTATTTATTTGACCCATACAGTAATATTAGATTAACATCTCCGTAAAGGTTCCCTTTGCCCTGATGAAGTCATTAATCAGGAGTATTAAGAATACTCAGGGCTAACGGTCACTATTACCCGCTAGTGAGGTGATTTACAGAACTGATGGAAGTGCTTACCGGTACCCGTCATGATGCTATTATGTTGGTTATTATTCTGAATCTAGCGAACATTAATTATTTTTGAATTCAGTTTAGAGAGTTTGTTTGTCATGATATTAAATTCCGGGTACAATCTGATGCTGAATAACCAAAATTCAGCGATCGTCCAGGGTTCAAAAATACTTTTACAATGCAAGCGCATCTCGAAAGGAAGCTATACAAGTCTCCTACTGCCTGCCGTGACCACGGTGGATGAGGATGAGGTGGATTACTCCCCATGAGGAGTACAACATTGACAAACAACAACAATTCTTTAAAATTGTTGTGTTCCGTCATTTAGAGGTAACATAGCCAGTTCCTCAGTTGGTTGAGGATTCCGGGTGAAGTGCGCTTCTCCTTCGGCCTTATCATAACTTGAAAAATCAGGTGAGATGATGGTCAAGCTCCTCCCCATTGTACTATTAAAAAAAAGGTGGAGATATCAGTTCAAAGGTAGAACAATTAAATGTACGTTAAGTGTACTATTGTGTATTATGTAAGTATACACAATAGTACACTTACTTAATATTCAGTAGAAAGCTTCGATAACTCAGTTTTAGTACTTGAAATGTTGACGCTACCTACTTGTATTTTGCAATTTAAGACCTCAACGCTTTTGATTATAGAAGAATGCAGAAATGTAATTCGATTCCAAGGACTTACTTATGTCTGTAAAGAGAGTTTTTTTTAGATCTATATTTATTAGAGAGGGTTATCAAAATGATTATGTTACACTCGAACTTACCTAAAATATTAAAAAATGCATGCTACATGTTTGGCCAAATCATCGCTTTCTCCAAGTCACACATGTGCATATCATAATTTAGATAAGATAACTTACATTCAAAAGTTACACACAAATTTTTAATTGAGAAAAAGAAAACGAACAAACAAAAATATTCTTCCAATATTTCACCGAAACTTACATCCCAAAACGTAATATATTCAAAAGAACACAAAAAGAATATGTTTTTCGGTAATCTGGAATCAAAGTCCTAGCCTAGGCGCCTGTAATTGTGGAGATTTACATTCTCAGCCGGCAGGGGGCGGGCGCGATCGGCCGAGACGAGTCATCGTGGGACAAGGGACACGCTTTTACTTATTTCATATATATAATAATTGGCTTGTGCATGAATATCTTCCGAGCATGGCAAACGCCGTAAATGAAAATCGTAATTTCCAATTAAGTATGCTAATTGACAAACATACCTCATAAGTAGATTTATATATATATTTTTTTTTTTTAATACCTACTACCAAGCGTTATCCAGAGTGAACTAGTAGGTAGCTAGTTCACTCTGGATAACGGTAGATTAAAAAAATATATATATTTAAGCTCATGCCTTGGACAAGAACATCCGTGATCTATTTTCTAAGGAAAAAAGTTTCACTGAAATGGAGGGTAGTCAATAAAGTCGATACACCGGCAACCGGTCGACGAATCGTTTTTATACTTATTGGGTCCCGTGCTTCTGTCAAAGGGGTCGTTTTGCGGAGCTTTTTGCGGAACGCTGATTCTTTTTGGACCTCAGTGATTCAAAGGCATCTACCAGAAAACGTTTGAAGTTTAACTGGCCGGTACTGATACTGGTCAGTGTTGTAAAATAGTTTGGTGCCGGTTATTACGGCTGCCATTTAAAATGTTTGCTGTCACTTTGACACCATAGCTATTATGCGTATTATTTTAGTATATTCGTAGAAACAGAAGGTAATTTGGGTAAGGTGGGCGTTTAGTAGTCTAATGGTATCAGGGGTAATGAATATCAGGTGTAAGCGTTATTTATTTTATTTATTTATAGTGGTTCACCTACCGGTGCCAGATCCAAAGGTCCCGGGTTCAATCCCCAGGGGAAGCTTCAATCCCCAGCGAATATTTACCATATAACTGTAATAATTAACTGAATTAAATAATTGTAATAATTGACGTTAGCATGACATTTTTAATAAATCGTATATTTTAAGACCTTATGTACACACAATCATATGTATTCTTGCAAATAAATGATTTGATTTTATTTGAAGTACAATATTGTTCTTGCTATGTTGGTGGTATGACTTTGTTTAAATCCACTTGGATAGCTACCACTATCTTACCTAATTCTGTCGCCATAGCAACAATTCTTAAATTGTTGTGCTCCGGCAATTAGGGGTAAGATAGCCAGATCTTGGAGAGGATTCCGCGTGAAGTGCGCTTCCACCTTCGACCATAACTTATAAAATCAGGTTAGATGAAGGCCAAGCACATACCTATTGTACAATAAAAAAAGACTAAGAAACTGGCTAACTTACTTAATGTCGGAACACAACATTTTTAATTGTTATTCTGGCGTCGTATTTAAGTAAGACGGAGGTAGTCCTGGCGGACTTAAAACAAGCCTTATCATCAACCTTAATATCCAAATCATTTGCTTGTTAAAACTGCCTTCTATGTCGTTCCCTTTTACCATCATTGGGCCTCCTGACACTTCTGCACCAGGATTCTGGAGGTCGTTTTTTATATTGCTAGTACTAGTTAAGAGTGTTATCAGTAGTAATTTGCACTAGATCATCAGTGCCCAACGATACCTACCACATCTAAGATATAGTCTGAACCGTTTCAAAGAACCACACAGATGTCCGATTCCCGCTACACCACCGGTAGGATTATGCTAATGGAGTTCTTTGAGCTGTTATTGTTACAGAAAAATAAAGTGCTCATAGGCTTATCTTTGATAAGGGTGAGGTGACCTTTTGTCTGAGATCGCGGTTTGTTACCTAAATATTATTTCACTACACCCACCCTGAAACGTCTTATTACTTTTATGAAACTAGGTACAATAGGAACAACAGCTGTTGATAGGTACATTTCATGTTGAGAAATATAATTCATTTTGAGATTAGAAAATGTATTTACTTCTTCATAGATTCGTGAAAATTGAAGGAGTGTCAACTTGCTTATACCTATCATTTTATCTATTGCTAAATTTTATTCTTTATTATCTCAGATAACTTAAATGTATTCTGTGGTACGGCTCGTTTGTGTCTGTTTCCTATAGAAAGGTAATCACTTATCACCCGGCTCACTTACGAAATGTAATCAGATCTGACTCAAAAGGTTGAGAGTATTTAAAAATGCCTAACTAATTGCCTGAAACCACATTTGTGGGTGTACAATACCAAGGACAGTAAAAATAAATTTGCGACCAGTAGGTAAACTATAAGTAGGTAACTGAAGTTTCCTGCTTACCTGCTACTACTTTTTAATTTCTCAAAATAATTTCAAAATGGCACCTCTACATTATAAAAGAAAGCAACTTTCTAGTTTGGGTTGTTCATTCAGTGTCAATCTATTTATACACAGCAATATAAATATAGTTTGTATACATGATAACAAAGTCGCTTGCCTATCTGCATTACATTCTTTAGATTGCATTTTGGTGAATCCCCATTATTATAAGACCAGCAAAGGCGTGGAACTCTTTGCCGTCATCAGTTGTTCCTGCTTTTTGTACCTTGGGTTTTATTAAGGCAAAAGTGAACAGGTGTCTCCTAGACCACCGTGCTGCATCGTCAGCCACATCGCCACTTTATCATCAGGTGAGATTGTGATCAAATGATAGTCTATCAGTGATACATAAAAAAAATACCAGTTTCGCTACTGTATCAAGCTTACTGTGTCGCAACTCTTCCATTCCACTAATTAGGCACTTGAAGGCAGAACACGGCAGATGCGACTGTACTAAAGGGTTTCTACAACACAATATGAATTCTATACCTTAAGAAAGTACCATAAGGAGTAAAATACCTTGACATATACAGCAATAGATTTAGTTATTACAAGCGCTGTCGCGCGTGATATAGAGGTCATTTTGATTTGCGCTTTTCAGAATTAGTTTTGCTGAAGGATTAAGAGCATTATATTTATGGGTTAACGTTGATTTTTTGAAAACCACACACACATTTAAGGAGAAATGAAGTTGATTCTGATAAATGCGTGAAAGGTTTTTAGTTTCTTAGCAACAATTAACAAGCAGGTTATTATTATATTCGTTTCACCCTCGTAACCGGTAACAATGTTTGGTTCCTTCCAATTTGTTACAACTGGTTACGAAAGCTACATAATTTTTCCACGTTTTCAACTAAGTCGTAACCGCTATCTCGAGGTTTAAAACACATCTACCGACAGATTTAGCGACAATATGTGAGTATCAGAATACTTTGTCAACATTTTTGTTCCACATTCAAAATACCGTTCGGCAGACCGTAAGGAGGCATAAGGGAGTAGAATTAATTGCGTTATGCATGTGAAATCTTAAGTCAACCTTCGCAACTGTTTACAAAATGAGATATATTTCTTTGCAGTTTGTTGTCAAATATGTCCTGAATTAGTTTATTGTATGACTAAAAGACCGCTCTCACTGTCAAAGTGACATCTGTTCCGTTATTAAACTAGAGATTGATATGATAGACTTTACCTGCAATTTGTTTCTGCAAAGTGGGGCGGGCGGGATAAATGTCCCTCTACCACAGCTTAACACGAAAAATAACGTTTGTATGCTGGTCCCACTGCAAGCAAGGCCTTCAAACATTATGACGCCATAAAACCGCTTAGGTACGAACTCATAAGGAAAGTAAAAAATAATGATAGCTCTTTATAAGATAAGGGGTGTTTTAAGGGCAGTATCTACCCGCCAACGTCAGGAATTAGAGAATTACTGCACGAGTCATGAAAATCATTGCCGCAGCTATGACATTGCCAGCGGCTCAAAATATTTTTAGCCGGATCTGACTATGTCCAAATTTTCCAAGTAATCAATAGAAAAATAGAAATTTCAATCAAAGAAAAACTAGTTAAAATATAAAAAAATTAAAACCCGTGACAAAATCTGTATTTGTATTTATATATATTTATACATTTTATGTATATATCTTTATAACTAGTATGTAAATAAATATAAATTACTTACTTGTATCGTCCCCTCGAAAGCTTGATTCGCTCCCTTCCATTAGTGTAAAGTTATATTGCCTAATACACCATTCCTTTTTCATACAAATATAAATACAAATAAATATTAAATAAATAAATGCAAGATAAATACGTCAAAATCCATCAAGGCAATTTTTGCTACTAATTTTTTTATGAATATGTGTTATTCTGGCAAAATACCTAATTTATAAAAAAAGGGACTCGGACTTGACCGGTATATTTTTTGTCAGATCACCTTACGCTATTCTTTATACAATTTTCAACGTTTGCAATTATACAGGGCTTAAGATAGAGCCTATTTCTTCGAAATATTGGGTTGAGTCAGAGGAATTACTTTAGGCGTAAAAGTTAGGCGGGGGTATAACAGCGCACTTGTTTAATTTCGATTCTGATTTAAGTACCTACTTATTTAGGTAAAATGTGAAAGAACTCGTTACTCTAGCAGTTAGCTGTGTCCTGTCGGTGTGTGTGCGGCGGGAGTGCCAGGACCTTGGAAAGGCAGCTTCTGGGAAATCTAGCTCACACGTGGACCTCATCCTCGCCCAGTGCCCAGGCAAGATTTTAGCCCTAACTCATTGGGATCACACAGATGTTTGTTTCGGCTGGGTATCGAACCCACAAAGAGAAGGAAGCACTACTAAACTAAACTGTGAAGCTTGTGTTTTGGTAGTTGCAGCTTTTAAATTAGAAATTAAATTGTGTGGTTAGTTTTAAGCCCGTGCAAAATATCTGCTCAAACCGTTCAGTGGCTTTGGTGTGAAGAAGAAAGCAACTCTCAAAACATGTTCGTTCGTACCGTCGTTAGGCGTACTTACCTCCGAGCTCATCATCCATCTGCATTCAACGTCAAACCGCGATCGCAACAAGCGTGGTGATCATTTGGTGAGTTCTCCCTATTGAGCTCTTTGAAGAAAGCCCATGTCCTGAATTTGACTTTTTTTGTGTGACGATGATAGTGGCAATGATGAAGACTTACCTCAAAAACCTCCCTAGTGGCAGAGAAGGGCAAAACAGCCAGCCCGACGAGCAGGTCGGCCACAGCCAGCGAGACGATGAATAGATTGGTGACACTGCGCAGCTTCGACGAGCACAGGACGGCTGCGATCACGAGGCAGTTACCTGCAATGATGCCGACTTTGTAGTTTCTCCATGTTGGGTGAGTGACGGTAACGACCCAGCGTGCTTGTGATAAGCACCGCTAAGTATCTATCTCCCTCATTTTATTAGAATAGATCATCTTGACTTCGTGTATTGCGCAAGCAAGGGGCTCCTTTGATGGAGCGAGCCCACTCAAGTGCCTGTTAACTCACATATTTTAAACATTAGGGTCGTAATGGTAGCACAACGGGTATATTCAGATTCTAATATATTAACCTCTCGCAAAAATACCTAGAAGGCCGGTGGCGTGACCAACATTTTCAGGTATTTCAACAAAATACAGATCCATCATAATCTGCATGAAAAACAATTCAACGAATATATACAAACAGATCTTGTCGTGTCGCAGCAGGGCTGTGCTACGCAGGAGACAGAGACATGACGTGTCGTATCATGCACGCATGTTATTGGCATGGTTCTCTATCAAATATACTATCTAACTACCTATATACTCGTACTAGATGCAGTAGAGACGTAATACTGAGATTTAAGAGAATCAGAGTCTATAGGTTGCTCAGCATGAATATTGCGAATATGTACCACTTTTGATGATCTACTATGATCAACAAAAGTGGTACTACATAAAATAGTTTCTCGTATGTTACTTATCAATATACACAGCCTTAGCCTAGCGACTTGATGAAGGATGTGTGCTTTATTGGTGTAGGGGTATACCAGGAAAGGATTTATGGAAAAGGATAAATGGCGAGAGAACTCTTCTTAATTATTATGAACCGTCATGTCCTTAAATCTCTAATATTGAACAAAAGTTGAACATCTATAATTAGCATGCTTATTTTCTTCCTCCATTTGACTTCGTTCTATTGAAGCTCTATCGAAGTGACATTTCTTGTCACTGTCATTGTTCCTATCTCCAGTTAACTTTGTCGATACATAACATTTTAAGATTCAGCTCGTTATTAACATGCTTTTAATTTTTAAATTATGATTCCTATATTTATGTGTGCGACACGTGTGCATAAAGTAGGTATAATTAAATGATATGTCAATTTTGGCACACTAACTCTTTGGAGCCGAGCAATATCTTCAAGCTTCAGCTAGCTTACAAAATGCGATGCTTTATTTTCACTAGTCATATATTTACGCGTATCTTCTTCATCACGCCTTGTATTGTACATCAAATGAAAACAGTGAAATCAATATGGCCTCAGTATTTATCATTGGAGAATCAGTACCGATAAAATATGTTCGTCGTGTAGATGTAACTTTTAAAACTAACTTTATTCCCAAGTATTAGAGCTCACTTTCGCATGTCAAACACCGAAACAAAATAACAGTAACTGAAAAAGTCCCATTTATTTTAGTTTACAAAGTCGCGGAAGTACAATCAATTATTTTTATAGAGTGATCGCCAGATGTTGCTGACGGAGGGTATTGCGCAACTTTTGGATCTCACCGTGTCGGGGAGACGAAGAGAAGCAAGGAGAACTTGGGAAACTTTTTAAATTCTTCCAGCTACGGTGCGATTATTTTGAATATCGACATTTTGAATATCGACGTTTTGAATATCACAATATTTTTATATCAACGAATATGTAATTTACATATTGTTTTAATCTAGACAAATGTTGTATATAACCGCCTCTGTGGTCTAGTGGTTCAAGCCACCGATTTCAGATGCAGAGGTCCCGGGTTCGATCCCCATGGGGAGTACAATATATTGTGCTTGGTTAGGTTGGTGGTAGGACTTTGTTTAAGTCCGCACTTTGGTAGCTACCACCATCTTACCTAATTCTGTCGCCATAATAACAATTCTAAAATTGTTGTGTTCCGGCATTCAGAGGTAAGGTAGCCAGTTCCTCAGTTTGTTGAGGATTCGGGTGAAGTGCGCCTCCACCTTCGGCCTTATCTCAACTTGTTACCAGGTGAGATGAAGGCCAAGTGCTTACCCGTCGTACAATAAAATATATATATATATATATATATATATTAACATCAGTCTCGCAAGGCCGCTTGCTTCTCACGTCTCCAAGTTGTGTTGAATAAAATGTATCTTATAGCCCTCATTTCGATTAGTACGTACGCTTGTACGCTTCCAGTACGTATTGTAAGGTAATTACTACAATAATACATTTCGCAATGCTGTCAATGTCTTGGGCACGCTTCCGTCTGGTACTGATCTGGAATAGTTGAGTTACCTAAAGACCGTTTGAAACGGTCCTAAGGTAATCTGACTGCTTCCTTTGTACAAAGTCAGTTTAATTGTACATATTTTTGAAATCGTTTGTGAATATCTAATTAGTTAATATATAATTAGTTTTTGAAAAAAAAACAAGGACTCATTTCATTTTTGAACAAATAGGTAGGTAACCTATTTGTTCAAAATTGAAATGAATCCTCGAAGGGAAAAAGTCTTGAGTCTGATACTTTTTACTTTTACATTTTGGCTCAAAATTCATGATTGTTAAAGAATATGATGTAATACGTAAAAATATTCTATCCAAGCAAATTCAAAAGAATACCGAATTTTAACAGTAGGAATATTATCTATTCAAGTTGGGATCTCATTGTCGAACCGGGCAAACCCGAAAGGGTTTCCAACAAACGACTGTCCTGCACCTAATTTTCACAAAAACCTATTTCCACAAAATTGCAGATAAAGGCTTTTACGTTGCGGTGGCCGAATCCCTTGTTAAGCATTAACATAGCTGAGATAGAGGCCGGCTAGGCTATGTCGTAATACGAGACAAAAGTAAGTCTGGGAGTAGGATATTAGACTAGAATGTTACATGTTGTGGTCCGCTAGCCCCATGGTATTAAATAGTCTCGGATTAGTGATAACTAATCCGAGACTATTTCTAATGTATTTTTTTAACAGTGATATTTTTACGCACCGTGCACCGACAGAACACACTACACACAACCGTTTGGCGCCAGACTTTTTGTGGTCGTCAGGAGAACCTTACAGGTCCTACCATAATAAACTGTATTCTATTCTACCACCAGTATATTGTGATCATACAGCCGCAACCGTTAGCACATTCCAGCTGTTCCGATGCTTGGAGAGACCACTAGGTGGTCGATGAAACCTACCCCAACTCATACACTCAACAAACTATTTGTAAGGATGAAAGTACATGACTGTAAATATGATTTTATATTTCTTAACTACTTATATATTATATAATTAACGTAATTTTTATAACTTTATTCATTAAAGAGATTTATATTCTTAAAATGTGAATATTCGCTGGTATTACCATAAAGTTGGACCAGGTATCGTAAGCGCACTGTGGGGTAAGAAAGAGTTTTTATTGGCCTTAGGATATTGTTATTTTTGTACATTATTCCACGACGAGGGAGGCATTTTTAGAAGAAACTTGCCTAAATAAAGCAGATGGAAGATATTAATATTGCCATCAGCCCAACGAAGTAAAAACAGCGTCTGTACAGAGGCACAAAAGTTTGGAGACTCCCCAGTTGGGATTACTACAAACACAAAGACAGTCTAAACTCTAGACAAGAGTTTAAGACCTTGTCTAAAAAAAAACGTATTTGATTAAGTCGAGACTATAGTATTTTTAACCCACTTCAAAAAAAGGAGGAGGTTTACAATTCGGTTGTATTCTTTATTTATTTTTAAACTTTGTTGGTACCACGACTTTGCTCACGCGCGAAACGTGCTCGTGTTGCGGGCAACAGTAATAACATCCTGGAGGCATATAGGTAGTCTAAGTATATCCACATATTTTACATTGCGCAAACTTGGAATCAGCAGCTAGCGTCTTTATTTCCGTTTTCGTTGGACCCTTATATCTTAAAAATGAAATTAACAGGCATATTTTGGTAAGGTCGCTCTTTCTACCTCATCTTTGCCGAGGCAAGTTTCGGAGTCGAGAGCTTTTTTATTATTATACGACGGGAAAGCGCTTGGCTTTCATTTCACCTGGTTTCTAGTTATGATAAGGCAGAAGGTGGAAGCAGTCTTCACCCGGAATCTTCATTAGTCTGAGGAATATATAACTATATCTTAACTCTAAATGCCAGAACACAATTTAGAACTGTTATTTTGGCAACAGACGTAAAATGGTGGTGTCTAGCCAGGCGAACTTAATCAAAATTCTACTACTAACCAAACTTTGCTTTCACCATTATAAAATTTTGCCTTTTTGTCCCAAAATTTACTTATGCTTTACGATGTTGTCAACTGTGGAAACACAGTGAGCTGGTGGAAGGCTTAGACAACATAATAAAGAACACCCTTTCCATGGTTTTGAATATTGAGTTGGATGACAGAGCATGGTCGCAGGCCTCATTGCCTATTCGATTGGGCGGCTTAGGTATACGCAAAATTTCTAGTGTTGCTTTGCCAGCGTTCTTGTCTTCCGTCTATAGTACACATTTTTTGGTTGAGAAAATTCTAACACCATCAATTTCGGCTGTTCCAGGCAATATACTCCAAATTTCTTATCTTGACGAGGCTCGAAATGCTTGGCATAGTGCTTGCCCTAATACCGATCCCCCAAAACACCTTTCGGCACAACGGCAGTGGGACGGGCCTCTGTGCGAGTTGACACGGAATTATCTATTACATACGTGCTCAACCTCCACAGATCGTGCTCGTCTCTTAGCTGTTTCAAAATGGGAATCAGGTCTTTGGCTGCAAGCACATCCATCCTACAATACCGGTACACTTATGGATCCTGTAACTTTCCGTATTGCCACTTGTCTTCGGTTGGGTGCAAGATGCTGCGCCTCTCACCAGTGCCGGTGCGGTGCGGCCGTAGATCAATTTGGTTTTCACGGACTTTCGTGCGCAAGGTCTGCCGGCAGGATTTCGCGCCACGCTAGTCTTAATGACATTATCCGTCGAGCGTTTACCAGTGTCAATGTGCCAGCCGTTCTTGAACCGAATGGTCTGTTACGTGATGATGGTAAGCGGCCCGACGGTATGACTCTTGTCCCTTGGGAAATGGGTAGGCCTTTGGTGTGGGACGCTACCTGCGTCGACACCCTAGCGCCATCTCATCTGCCTGGGACATCAGTTAGGGCTGGTGCGGCGGCTGATTCGGCCGAGGATCACAAAAGGCGCAAATATAGTGGTCTCGACAGAGCTTACCTAATTGAGCCTTTTGGGGTGGAGACCTTGGGTCCGTGGGGAGCCGGTGCCCTCCGGGTTTTCAAAAATATTGCGGGGCTTTTGATTGAGGCGACACGTGACCCAAGGGCTGGCTCTTATTTAGGCCAGCGAATTAGCATAGCTATTCAGCGTGGCAATGCAGCCAGTGTCTTGGGCACGCTTCCGTCTGGTACTGGTCTGGAACAGTTGAGTTACCTATAGGCCGTTTGTAACGGTCCTTAGGTAATATGACTGATTCCTTTGTACTTAGTTAGTTTAATTTATTGAATAAATGAAACCAAACTTAATAACAAAAAAAAAGCACAGTACTCCCCTTTGAATCGAACCCGGGGCCTCTAGATCTAACACCGGTGGTCAAACTTCTACACCACCAGAGGTTATACAGAGGGGCTGAAAAATTCTAAAAATATATAAAAATAAGACATACAATGGGATGATTAATGAGCGCATATCACAGCGGGTATTGTGCCCGATATTTATCGCGTGTTTTCGTTTTACGAAAGTTATTTACGTCCTCGCGAGGCGAAGGTTCCAAAGTGGTGCTTCGTTAAGAAGAGGATTCTGACTCAAGTGAACATTATGAGGTTTAATGTTACAAAAAAATGTTATACAATTGTAAAAGCTCGACAAAATTGTAATAAAACTATAGCAAAACATGATCAAAACATGGATATAATCTTTGAGTATTATTTTGATACAAAAAAACAGTACCTATTTATTACTATCGATCCCGAAAATTCCCGCAGATTCCCGTGAAATCTCGATGCACGCAGCACAACATAGGCTAGCTCTAGTGCGAGGTACAATGTTCAATACCCTAACTAATACATTTTTAAACCTCGTATTGAAAAATGTATTAGATCACTAAAGGTGAATGGAGGAGACCTAACATACGTCCAAGAATATGTTTACCCTGGGCCAAATAGTATCTTTCGATGACAGGCAGCAATAGCAGCTCCCTTGGTGAACCGAGAATGCCTGGTAGAACTATTAGTCTATTGGAGACGTATTAAAGGGAAACTTACCGCTATCTCTCAAGCAGAAGTTAACGGACGTATGTATCCTTCACGTTCTGACGTATGTTGCGCAAACCTGGTCCCTAACTCAAGTTCGGAAGGAAGTTCTGGAAGGAATGGGGGAGGCGTTCGTCTTGCACTCAAGTTTTGAAAACTAATATTACATATAAATATAATAATAATACGCTTTCACTCCATAACTACAGAACGGAGTGAACACAAACCTGTCACATATATGTTTTTCTAGGCCGGAAAGGAGACATACACTTTAAAAAAAACATTGCAAAATGATCCTAAAAAATCTTAATGAATAAAGAAATTTTGACTTTGACTTTGACTTTACACTTTTCATTCCATCAGTCAGGGACGCTACCGCCGACGGCGAAGCCGATCTCCATTGATGGCTTTAAATTAGCTTCATGAGAACTAGAAACGATTTTTACCGTCAAATGTACTGAACGGATAGGTTTCATAACATGTGTACACTTTTGAGATGGGAAACGCCATTTCGGATATGACACATACCTAATTCGGTAAAAATCGTTCTAGTTCTCATGGAGCTAATCCAAAGCCATCAATGGAGATCGGCTTCGCCGTCGGCGGTAGCGTCCCTGTTGTGGGATGGGGATGAGATATCAAAACATCGCCGAACAACAGTTATGTTTTATTCATACGATATTTTACAACAAATCAAGATAAATATCCGGTTAATTTTAATCACCACGCTTGATAGGCCAAGCTGATCGCAGCGATTGTGTTATTTACTCTGTTAACCGTTTTTTTGAGCAATTCCTTAGACGCCTCTTGCGACATTATGATAACGATTTACTTAGCCTGTCCAAACGGTATGGAAAATACTTTTCTATTAATCTTACCGAAAATATCCCAGGAAAGAACCTCATGTCCTTTGTTGTCATTAAAGAGAGTGACCTCACCGTGAGTGAGAGTTGCCGCCCCGCGCCCCGCGCCCCGCGCCCCGCGCCTCGGGGGGAAACAAACATTATTTACAAATAATATATCTCGCCGCTAATTACTGCGTGAAGAGTTTTCCTCCGAGTCTGCCCGGCACTATTTTACCTATTGCATTAATTTAATAGCTCCGTCACAGGATATCGTGAAACAGCTGGTTCAAGATATCTCTGAGTGTTATCATTATCATCATCACCTTCTGCTGCGGATGTGGCAATGACTAACACCTTGAACGAACGGAAATTTATACATGGTGCAGTTGCATAAATTTCCGTTTGTAAAACGATTTAAAACAGAATATCACATAAATAGCCTAAAACAGTCCGCTTATTTTTGTTTAACTCTTCCAAATATGAAATATAACTCTCGCTTCGTCGTAGACCTCATCCTTGCTTGAGCAAGTTTCGAGGTCAAAGGCGGTCAGCCTTTGACCTCGAAACTATGATATATATATCGATATATATCGAAGGTATGATATAAAAAAACAACTTAATTTAGGGTTTGGTGTTTGGTGATTATGGATTGTGGCTAAAGAAGCATGTTATTTTATTCACGCGCCGCAAACATTCAATTAAAAGATGTGACAGTACACGTACTGTCTGTGTAGGTGCTGTCCCTCGTATTCATTTATACGCGGCCGTGGGAGGTCCATTTGCCGATTACATCGTACCTCGATGGCTTCAACGAGCGAGCCTCGCGATGTGAACGAAACGAACCTCACAAGCGCACATCAACACTCGTATTCATATTCCAAGTACATTATGGACATTATGGACATAGATCATTTCACACTATACTAAAGGGAGATTTATCGTTGTAGATCCATGCTGTTCATATTATATCCTTGTGCGCGTCCATTCGTATCAACTCGCTCTCATCAAGATATGACTTCACACTTTATTAAAGGGACATTTATCGATTTAAAAAATAATAATTAGGCCTACGTTTGACCTCAACCTCACCTGATGGGATTCGACGATGTGGCGTACGCCGGTCTAGAAGACTCACTCTGGCCCTGAAGAGGCCCATTTTGTAATTTTCAGGGAAAACAGACGCAGGCGTCGTATTCCACACACTTTAGCCGTTCGCATGATGAAATTGGAACCAAAACGTTTAGTACGGATAGGAGAGACGCTAACGAGGTAGGGATGGTAATGCTTCGTACGTCTGCTATTCCTCTATCGGAAGGGAGATGTATCAGATCATGAAGCTCCTGTGCGCACTCTCCGACATGAAGTCTATAAAAAACCGAAATTCTAGCAACCTTTCGACGGTGCTCAGACTTTGAGTTTTGGTTTTAGAGCCGACTAACTTCATGGTGTTCATTACATGTCGATGCGCGTCGTACATTTTCACGCTCATACATGTTTCAAAAATGCCTTGAATGTGTGACCATTCGAACGCGTTTGAAGCCGGCGTTAGTGAGTGGGCTTAATTCGAACGTTGATAATTGAAGGTTTTAGTTCCGATACAAAAAAGAAAGGAGTTTGGTGAATGCCAATCATAGGACCACAAAGTGACTTTTCATTTGCATAAAAACATTCTACGAAACCAAAAACAGAAAAAGGTAAAAGTACCATCTACCCACGCTCCGCTAGTGATCAAAGAAATGTCATAACTTTGTCTACGAAGTTTCTTTACCGTCTATTTTCCTCAATGTCAACAACTCTTCGATATTTCCTCAGAAAAACACTTGAAAGCTTACCGTAATACAAAACTATAAATAAATGATCTACTATCAACCCGTTCCCTTGAGACTCGAAAGTGTAGAAAGATACTGCCTTTATCCACGACACAGAACATGTACTAAGAATCTGTTGTAAAGTATCGTTACTGTTTTATAATGTGAAAAAAGCAACAATACCGTTTTAACCGCCTCTGTGGTCTAGTGGTTCAACCCATTTCAGATCCAGAGGTCCCGGGTTCGATTCCCAGGGGGAGTACAATATTGTGCTTGATTAGGTTGGTGGTAGGACTTTGTTTGAGTCCGCCTGGCTAGCTACAACCGTCTTATCTAATTCTGTCGCCATTACAACAATTCTAAAATTTACAAATGTTATAATATCACAACAATTCACAACCCACGAATTCTAAAATTGTTGTGTTCCAGCATTTAGAGGTAAGTTAGCCAGTTTCTCAGTTTGTTGAGGACTCCGGGTAAAATGCTTTTCCACCTTCGACCGTATCTAAACATGTAACCAGGTGAGATGAAGGCCAAGAGCTTTTTTCACAAATAATATTAAATTATCAGACAGATTAAATAATCTAGGGAGATTTACATAATTTAGATAGTTACTCGAACTTAGCAACTATTATTTAATTTAATAGTTATTTATTGATTAATTTAATTTCATTAAAAAAAATTAAACAAACAGCTTCAAAAATCAAAACACATTTTCACAAAAAAAATAAAACTAAAAAAATTAAGAATTCACAGCGGCCGTACTCGACGCTGGAGATTTCAATCTCGATTTGGAATTTGTTATGGCATCCCCATTCAGCCAATAAAGCCTTATGGGCAACGTGACCCTTGCCGTAACCATGTTGAGTTACATTAGATCAGATATTAGGTTGGGTAGCTTTTCCAGAAGGAAAGCTAGTCCAACGTCCAACAGTCAAACATCTCCCAGAACAAACATGAGTGTCTGTTTTTTAACCAAGGGAAAAAACAAACACTCTGTTATGAAAAAAAAATGAGTTAGTAAATTTTTACAATGCGCATGCATGCACAGCGGCCGTGAAGGCAGCCGGTAAATCTCTCTTTAGTATTGTGTGAAGGTGGTCTTAGTCTCTTGCCGTAAGCCGGTGGGTTACGAAAAGACGTAGAGCCTCTGTGAGCGTAATCGGATATCAACGGTCATGCTCAGGGAACGACTCATAAAAGATAGGGAAAGACATTCGGAGCACGAGACCTCAAACAGCAGGTTTTCGACCCCTCGACCTTGCTAGGCGCTACGACTGCAACGTAGCATCTATTGACAGGGGGTCGAAACGGGGTGAAAACCTCCTCCTTGTTTGCCACCTGTTCGTAGTTAATACTTTTGGCTGGGGGGTGAGGAAGGAGGAGTTCGCGATCCCCTTCTTATGGAAAAATCCAATGCGCTCAGTTGACCCGGATCGAGAACTGGAAAACTTCACATAAGCTCATCGCGCCCTCAATGTGACGGGGTACCTTGTGGATTTCCCCCTCGACAAAAAAGGTCAGGTTAGGTTAAACACTCATGGACACGGCGACGGACCCATCCTCCGTAATTTGGGCAGGTGCCTGTCATCTGCTAATATCAAGATACTTCGGAGACGGCATCCACCATTTATCACTTCTTTTGTATTCAATCCGATTTGAAACATCCTGAAAGTAAAATGATTTCGGTGGATCTTATCTTTATCGATTTTATTCAAAGCGAAAATGGTTAAAAGGGTTTAATTTTGGGGGAACAAAACATTGATTTAATAGCATATTATTACATTCCTTTTATAATGTTACCTTAAAAAAAAACGATGGAAAGTATATTTTTTAATCTAAAATTTCCATTACAAAAGTGTAAAAACCTTATCAAATAAACAATATAAGGATTATGTGTAAATAATTATATAAATATATATAAGTAAATGACTCAAACCAATCAAATATACATGTTAGTCTCTTTAATTTTCAAATATATCTTACGATAGTTTGAATCTACACCCAAACTACCCGGTCAACTTTTGTAGGTTAGATTCCCATCTGGGGCAAACATTTTCTGTCGTGAATTCTATAATTATATTTGATCTATGTTTTGGTGTTATTGTATGATTTGTATATATTTACAAAATAATAATATGTAAGTATATATTTTATCCGTAATCCATTTCCAAGCTTTGCTTTACTAGGGGCAGATGGCGCTGTGTGAAATTGATATCCTGTAATGTAATGTTAATGTTGTTCTGGTAGTCAGAATCTAAATTCAGACTTTTATATACTTATTTTACCACAGTACCAGTTCAGTACCCGCGGACAGAACCTAGTTTACGAGCTTTGATAAATCAAGGCCTGATTGAAAGCTTCCAGCATCGTCGTATTTTCGTATAAGAGCAAAGTGCTACAAATCTCGTAGAGGGTCTACGAGAAGCGCTACGAGCGTAGTGGGTCTACGGGCTCAAAAGTATGCTACAACGTGGAAAAGGATTAATGGTTTGTAAGTGAACGCGATTGTTCGTAATCAACTGCGAATTACCTTGTTATTTTTTGTTTTAATTGATGTTAGTTTAGTGGTCGATTAGTGGAATAATGGAATTAACTAAAATAAAAGTGGATTAGTGGATTAGTTAGTACAAGACCAATGAGATACATAATTACGTAGCCTAGGACTAGTTTTATGATATCGGCCACTTGGCACTTAACAAGGCCTACCCAGACAAAGTTAGAAAGAACAATCTTCACCTCCTCCGCAACAGTATTTTGGTACGTTCCAAATACGTTTAAAATCCGATAGTAAGTAGACTAAGACGATAAGACGTAAGATAGTAAGACGATTGTGTATTGCTAACAAGATAATAATTATACTTAATTATTATTACAGTTGAGTTACCTATAGGCCGTTTGTAACGGTCCTCAGATAATCTGACTGATTTCTTTGTACATAGTTAGTTTAATTGTACTTTTTATTGAATAAATGTAAACATGATAAGTATTATTATGAAGTGTAAACCGATATTAAATGCTAAATTACGAAAACTTTGTTTGTGCACCCCTTTCGTAAAAAGGCATAGCAATTTCAAAACTACGTCCTTTTCTGTGTGAAAGTTCTACGTCAATGGACAGTTAGCCAAAGCCACATGAAAATTTCACATACGAATGTAGCGATCGACGAATATACTCACGTATTTTGGCCACACTAACGAGCGTGGGTCAGATTCAATAACTTCCATTTTTTATGTCACAAATTGGTCGGGTCGGGACTAACCCAATAGTAGGAGTTAACCCCTCGGGTGTAAATAGTGCGAGTGATTGACGTCAAACAACCAGGGACCGTGTTTTTTGTGTTGAGGTATGATTAATTACATAGAAAATATACTCGGACGTAGTTAGAACGCCAGCACTTACACAAAACCTTGAATAGCATCGCTTGAATGCTGTGTTTCAAGGATTTCAATATTTGACTGAGATTTGTTGGATCACGTTGGTCAACCTATACTAAATAATGTAATTAATTGGTATACGGTAATATTTTAACAATAAAATGCTTAAACAATGGTAAACTTTGTTTGTGTTTATGACACGGTATCAGCATCAACACATCATCATTAGAAAGCACCAAGTGATTGTGACAAATTTTGCACTTAATAAGGAAAACCTAAGGTTCTTCCCCCTTGTGTGTAAAAAAAATAGAGACAGATAAATGGAATGCAATGGTGATGAAAAAAATATTTTTTGAACTATATGTTGATGTTAAGTTTTTTAACACATTTTATGAATAACGGTAAATTTAAATGATAAAGTTAAATATTTTTCCTTACATTTAACACCTTACCTGCTATTACCAGCACATCGATGAGGGCGAGAATGGCCAAACTGACTAAACTGGACACCTCATCCCAGCGCACCTGCAATATTGACATAAATTTTAGTAAGTAAAAGGTTGGTAGTAAGAAAACCGCTTTAGTATTTAAAAGGATTAAATGGTACATAATACCTACTTTGAACCAATAAATACGCCCATTATAATACAATATATTTATCCTCGCTTAACCTAAGGCTTTATCATACACAGAGTTTACGATTACTACTTTCTGTTTTCAGACCAAACCATGCTTGGAGAACATTTTATTAGGTTCGTTCAACACATGCCCATAGTTTACAAGTAGCCTAAGAACCAAGCAAAGCTGATGATTAAAATCGTGAATACATAAGGAACTAAAAAAATTGCCACGCACTTTTGTCAAGCAGACCAAACTTTTATGCCAGTCTGTGTGTAGGTATTTCTACAAGCACACACAGTGGTTCTTTTGCTACTTGCAAACTGTGGGCTTGTGTAGAATGTAACTAACTAACTTTTCTCCGAGTTTAAGTGTTTGGGTGTTGTATCATAATAGTAAGTATGTATTTAAAAAAAAAAAGTTTTTTTTATTTAAGTATTATATCCGTTATCTAGTTCCCATAACAAGCTATACTTAGTTTGGAGCTAGATGACGCTGAGTGAAATTATTGTCAAAAAAAATATTTTAAAACGAGAGGATATTGATTTCGATATTGTGCATAGGAGATGCGACCGCGACCGTGTCAGTTAACGTGTTACCTGGTCGTGTAGTTCCGCGCACGCGGTCGCGTTCAGTGGCATGATCCGCCGCCCGCGCCCCGCGACCGCGCCACCATCGCCGTATTACGGACCGCGATGCATCCTACGGGTTAACTCTGAAACAAACTATGTCTATTATGTCAAATGAGTTGACTAGCTTCCACTCGCGGTTCTGCCCGTTTCGCACTAACATTTAAAATAGCCTACTTGTTATTCTTGGTATAATACAATATCGGAGTTTGATACGTTTAGTAGATTTGACGTGAATGAGTCAAACATTCATCTGACTGTATTATAATTTGTATATTATAATGCCCAATTTTATAGATAGGTAAGGTATACCATAATACGACTTAAAGTAAACAAAACAATTAAACCAAATTCGACGCTCGTAGTTATGTAGGTTTTCAAATAGTTAAAAACGTGTCATTCAAAAGTTATCCAAGAGGGAAACCCGTTAAAAATCGATCGAACGGACACCAGTCTTAATAATGGGGTGGTTGGCTCCCACACGCACTTAGTACGGAACCTTACTTCTACTATAGCTCAACAATACGTTCATTGTATTTTCTGATCCAGTACACTCGGAAACATAATTGTCAACAAACTTCATGTTCATGGGAAATGATGTGATAGAATATTATTTTTTTGTATTGCAAGTGATCGCACTTGGTCACAACATTTACAAATGTTGTAATGACATAAGAAATCAAAACCCGCGACAGAACTCGAACCCGCATCTTTTACTAAAGCCGGAAACGCTCTAACCAACTGACCTACGAGGCGCTCAAGCTGATATGACACAAAAAATCGGAATCTGCGTCCTAACGCAGATTCTGATTTTTAGTGTCCCGACACTCGTATCTCAGTTGGTAGCGTTTCCGGCTTTAGGAAAAGACGCGGGTTGTGATTTTTTGTGACATTACAACATTTGTGTGTATTGTTTATTATTAAGTTTTCTCAAACAGCGCACTCGATTATAAACACCACAAAAAAATAGTTTTTAGTAAATAACATAATGGCTATTCATCCAAAACACGTTGGGTGTAAAGACGATAATGTCTCTGACGGTACATACCTACAACCTCAGTCCGAAAGCCTATCAGGTGGCTTCGTACGACCCAGAGCGGTATATGGTATCCCGTAATGACTAGCTCCGTGGCGGCTGTTGTTTGTCTTTGTAATAGAACCGGCCAGCGCCGGGTCGTATCGAACTTAAAATAGCAGGTTTGTGTGGGTGATGGTTTGTTGACGCGGAGCGGAGTTGTGGCGATATACGTATCGCGGTGCCGAATCGTGATGTTTGTTGTAGCTGCAGTGATAACTCGAAGGTTTACATGGTAATGTTTCTCGGATAAAAAAACTGCTCCTCCCTAATTTTCTCCAACAAACTTTTATTTCTAATTTTCTAATGAATATTTTCAAATCAAATCACTTAGTGGTCAGAATGCTGTTATAATACAGATGTGAGACAATTTTCTATATAAGTATAAGGCTTAGTACAAAGATTTTTATATAAAATATTACGAAAACATAGTACCTAAGTATTGTACCAAAATGACAATATATCTCGGTAATATACAATAATAATAATAAAATATATGATGGTTCTTAAATAGTTATTCAGATACTCTGTAACACTGTAATATGCATTTTAAATACAGTATTTCTCTCCTTCTGTACGAAGTTCGTAAAGTTGGTGTCTGCTAGACATTATAACTATTATTGATATTTGTATTTGACTACTAAATCGAAAGAGTATGAAACCTATTGTAGTCTACAGACATAAGATCACAATCGCTATAATAGTGGGCTTATGTTTAATTTATTAAACTAATTGCTATCCCCGACGTTAACCCGAGGGGGTTGTTTCGAATACGCTTCATTTAGGGTACGGTACCTGTGTATTTGAGCTGATGATCAAAACTCGATCCACCATCTTATGAATCTTTAATACAAATAAATAAGCTTACCCATAGAATTAGCTATTATCATTAATAGTTTTTTTGTTTAATACATTTTATTTCATAAATTCTGTCCCAATTTCTATACATCGCGGACCTGAATGGATGAGATTGTGTTGGGACATAATAGTATTTATTTATAAAACTAACAACTATCATTACAATACCTTAACCAAGATTCTTAATTTAACATTTAAATATATAAAATTCAAATAATTTAATAATGTAATTTAACAATAATAATACAATGTATACACGATACTTCATTAATTGATTCATTTAACAAGTCTCATAGCTCAGTTGGTATCATAACTTGGTCATAACTCTGCCTTCTGCGCTGTAGGCTGTGGGTTCGATTCCCACCCAGGACAATTATTTGTGATGAATATAGATTTTTGTTCTGTGTTTGGGTGTTGTAGTACGTATGTATTTACAAAAAGTATTTAAGTATTCTTTCCGTAATCTAGTTCCCATATTACAAGTTATGCTAAGTTTGATACTGGATGGCGCTGTGTAAAAAATAATTTCCTGTAAAAAAAAAAAACAATAACACCTAAACAAAGTAGTCTTTACAAATGTATTCGAAGAATGTAAAGGATCTACAACATTATTTTTAACTATATTATAATTATTACTACTATTCATACATCATCGTAACCTGCATTCTAATAAATTAATTAACTAAGGAGTGAACGCGCCCGAAAAGGATACGATTTGGTCTTAATACCAGCGTTTCTAACACTAATCCAATTCAATGAAACTTTGAGTGAGTGTTTTTGACTTAGGGAAGCAGAAATGTTTATGATAAATTTAATGAGACTCGTTAAACGCATGGCAGCGTGTTCAAGCACAACTATAAATAAATTGTATATCAGCTCGAAGATTGTAATATATACCACCAATTTTGTCAGTAAGTAAGTAAGTTATGCGCAAGTTTACTAATCAACACACTTCGGAAACAAACGGGGCTCAATATCCAAAACGCTTCCGAACCATTCCAAACTATCTAAAAGTGCCACCATTCTGTTAATAGTAAAGTTGTCACATCACTATCAACTTCTTTTAACGCAAATCCAACTTTATGACTCCAGCGTTAGATCCATTATTGCAAAAACCAAGTAATTCCAACAAGTAAATTTGAAATAATAGAGTTCTCACTTTTTTGTTACTATCACATGAAAAGAAGCTGTGGGAGCTCGATATAAGTTTTAATATTGCGTGGGTAACGCGTTTTCTTAGTGATGGAGCGAAGTTTTCCACTATTTTATTCCATCTCGTTAAGGAGTTATCGACTTTAATGTGATAACTTGTCATAACTTCGACGAAGCGTCGAGATTATTGTTATTTTCGATTTATAACAGTTTGAGACGCAATTATAGATTGAGGTCACGGTAAATGTGGGAACAAAAGATAATTATGATCAGGGGCTTAAATGTGACTTGTACGTAAATATACAAACATGACATAAATTGCGCAAATTGCCATCGCGTTTGGTGTTCCGGTGGGCCAAGTGGAATGACGCGTGCACATATACTGCCCTTTGAAGCTTAGATCAGAAAACTGGGCCACCGCCTAGCAGTCCGAGCTCATCTTGGCGGCTTCGAGGAAAACCTCCCATTTTTGTCGCAGACGAAGCCCTCTGCCTGACAATCTTCCTATTGTACTTGGCCTGGTTCTGACACATACCCAAAAAGTGGTAGCGAGCAAGCTACATGAAGCTCCACAGTTAACATTTAGCCACAAACGGGGGATTTCAATTAACTCGTTCGTAATGGATGCTGCGCTCCGCCGGGCCCGACTCTTATCAATAGAACTATTCCCTTTGAATAGAGGTGCATGTACATTGTAGGTATGTACCCTAAGGGTAGTAAACAGTATGTATGTACCCCATGTACATTGTAGGTATGTACCCCAAGGGTAGTACCCAGTATGTATGTACCCCATGTACATTGTAGGTATGTACCCCATGTACATTGTAGGTATGTACCCCAAGGGTAGTACCCAGTATGTATGTACCCCATGTACATTGTAGGTATGTACCCCAAGAGTAGTACCCAGTATGTATGTACCCCATGTACATTGTAGGTATGTACCCCAAGGGTAGTACCCAGTATGTATGTACCCCATGTACATTGTAGGTATGTACCCCAAGGGTAGTACCCAGTATGTATGTACCCCATGTACATTGTAGGTATGTACCCCAAGGGTACATACCTACAATGGGTAGTACCCAGTATGTATGTTCCCCATGTACATTGTAGGTATGTACCCCAAGGGTAGTACCCAGTATGAATTGAGATTTGACCCATAAGGTACTCAAATTTGCAAGCAAATCGTATCTAGTTCGCCTATAACGCACAGACTTAAGGGATCTAGAAGATGAAATACAACAAGTAGAGTTAATAGGCACCTTCTGAGTAGGCTCGAAGATCCTTGCTTGGGCAAGTTTCAAGGTCAAGACCATTCCAAGTAAAAACAAAGTGAATGGTGAATATAAGTAGATTGGATATGAACATCATATAAGTCGAAAATTTACAGATTTGTAGTTAGATTTGTCATAAATATAGTAATCATGAAAAGGGAAGATGGAGATGAAAAGGTCATAATGAGAGGTCTGCAATCAGTGTGTGTTGCCTAGATCTGATAGGTGGTCGTTGACTATAGGCCTCGTGAAGAAGTTTAACGACGCACAGCCAGTGTGATCGTTGTGGCACTTATAGGAGTTCCTATAAGTGCCACAAGGATCACAGAGCGGTAGTAGCTGGGAAGTAAAGTTTCCACTTTGGTAACCACAGTTAAAACGGATTGTGGGAAGGCCCCAACCAGCTGGACCGACGATATTGTGGCGGTCACGTAGATGGAGGAGAATCAGGCTCGCTTTTGAAGCTTCGATTGGGGGAGGCCTGTGTTCAGCAGTGGAGGTGTGTGGGCTGATATGAAGACGTTGTTGATGATGATGGTGACTTTTCAAGCAGTGACTTCCTTGAAAATAAATCACACAAGAAACTTTTGGTGAAGCTACAATTTATAGCAAACTCGTGGTTTATTTATTGATATCTTTTGAATAATATCGAGTGTTGGAACAGGTGTCACTACTGCTTGTTCTCTTTTGTTTCGAAGGCGCGGCCGGAGTGAGGGCGGGGGTAGTACTGGGGCGGAGGATATATATTGGGAAGGTACAACTATAATATGAATAGTAGTACACTAATAGTTCACCCCGAACTGTCGCGCGATGTCTGGTTTGAGATAGTTATTTTGCCACATTATACGTTATACTGCCACACCGATAAAAGTGTGCTTTCATTACCCTCTCTAAATGAACACATTTTCTCGATATTCCTTTATTCACCTGTGTGTTCAAGGCCCTCCCTCGTTGCTGATTCTCATTCTATGCAATGCTGGAACATGAGCAACAAACCATAGCACCGACCGTACGTCATAGTGGGCGAGCCGAATATAATAAGTGAGAAAGTCACCCCTCACTAATATGAAGAGGTAAATGAGAGGAAAAGTGCTTTCGAAATAGTATAACTCATTGCAAGCCATTATCACAAATGACATACGAATTAAAGGCAAGATAAACTAATACTGAAATCTGCAGTCAAAGCCTTGTCATAGTTGTGACATTTCACAAGACTTTAATTTTTTACACTCATGTTATGGTTGTAGTTTCAGTAAATAAATAGTGAATTGTGAAGTCAAAACCTTTCGACATTATATCCTCGAGACATGCCAAGTTTACTCTCTGAACGAGCCATCATGTTACAAATACCACCCTAATTAAAAAGTAAAATAACTTTACATAAATGTGCAGTCGATACTCTTTTTAATGACACCCCACAAGACATAGATTTTCTTGTGTTACTTAGTTTCAAAATAAACCTTATATCGATTAATGAGTATACTATGTCTGACATCAGTAAATTAACAATTGATCGGATCAACCATACAAAAGGTATGGTTGAAATATCGTAGTTCGTTCCATCTCGATATAATTATCAAAAACTACCCCAGTTATCAAAAATCCCTTGCGACTTTCAACTTTTACTTGATATCTCGTTACATATTAAATTTCATTAATTAAAATATAATAATCGTCTAATGGTTCAACCCACCGATTTCAGATCCAGAGGTCCCGGGTTCGAATACAATATATTGTGCTTGATTTGGTTGGTGGTAGGGTTTTGTTTAAGTCTGCCTGACTAGATACCACCATCTTACCTAATTCTGTCGCCATAACAACCATATAAAAAATTGTAAAAATTGCAAAAACACAACAATTAAAAAAAAAATGTGTTCCGGAATTTAGAGGTAAGATTTAGAGGAGATTCCCGTACGACTCATAAACAATTTTGTCCGAAAATCACTTTCCCACACAGACATCTTATAATCATCACTTGCTATAATGCTAGATTCTAATACATTTTGATTATTATAATATTATTTTTCCCGAATGATCTTCATTTAGCAATACATAATATTCACATCTCCGAATTTCAATGTTCCTAAACTCATATACCTTATTGATGATATAACCGCTGACCTCCGTAGCATAGCGTAGGCTGAGTGGGTGCAGTGATTCTCAGGGGCGACGAGCGAGCTTTATACAACATGACTGTTATGATAAACCAAACTTTGGATAAAGTGTTTATCACTTTTGAATATTCGGGATAAAGTCAATTATGATAAAACAATTTCGGAATGTTGATTATTATAGAATTTGCAATGTACGTAGAGATGTTATGTAAAATGATATTTGACAAAATAGGTTTCGGAATTTTGATCATTATGCCAAAAGTTGTTATAGATTGCTAAATTCGGATCATCAATATTATGAGAGATAAGAGAGAACCGATTTAGAGGTTCCTCAGTTTGTTAACTGTTAAGTTTGTGTCTGATTGCGCAGATTTTTTTGGTACCTAACCGAATTGTTGACAAATTGACATGAATGTTTTATATATTTGTTAACTTAGTCTAAGTATAGGTAGGCACTTAAGGAAAGTTATGTACTGAGGTTGAACTTCGTAAATATTTGTTTGCGCTTATTCTATCAATAACTCTGTTACCATTCGTAAGGACCGCCAAATTGGCTTTCCTAATTAACATAGACTAGATTAATTAATTAATCAAATCAATTAATTACATAAGTTATTCAGTTATAAAAAGCTGTTGGCCTTCCTATAATAAATAAATAAATATAAATAAATAAGTAAGAAAACATTAAGGTACGTCTAAGATATTTTGTGATTCAAATCTCAATAATGTTTCCCGTTATCACTACGGCGCGCGCTTTCCGTAAATTGCCCATAAATAAATAAGTTTCAACAACTCCCTCCGCCCGCGATGATACTTATTTATTCCTCCCTTTATTAAAGTTTGAGATACATTACTCCTCAAACTTTAATTTCTCACGTAGATATTGATGAAGGTACCCTTGTTTTTAGGTTCTTACTCTAGAATATGAGGTGGTACCTACTACTTGATCAGATCGAAATATAAAAATAAAACAAATCTAAAAAAAACGATAGGATTTCCCATTGGCATAGTTTTAATGAGTTAACTCTTATTATTAAGCTCCTGTAAGGAAAAGGATATTAATAAATCCTGTAGTCACTATAAAAGAAACTCCAGTACAAAATTTCCTGTTAGAGCATCCACTGGTTTTGGCTGTGCGTTGTCACACAGTCAGTCAGTCAGTCAGTCAGTACATCGTATTAGGAAGCGTTGTTTTTGTTTCTTTTGTCGTATGGACTGAAGCAGCTCACAACTCATACTTTACAAGCCACCGCTAAATTACACAGTAGCCGGGACACTCTGTAGCACGATACCATATAATAATATTGCGAAAAAAATACTTTTAACCCCTTTTTATTAATATTGCTCGCACAGAGGAGTGGGGATTTACCATAAATGAAGTTTACAATGAAGCTAAAATTATTTTTTATAAATTTGACCACTAATAGTCATTACCGTACAATCAATTCAATTCAATTCTTTATTTCATCGATAGACTACATTGTTCTTAGCTAGGTTCAACATCTGACTAGAAAAAGGCCAGCAGCTTCCTTTTACTGCGATCACCAATCCGCCAGCCATGCGTGGTGATGATGGCAAAATCCTCCAGATGTGGAGGAGGCTCTCTCCAGCAGTGGACACTCATGGGCTGTTGATGTGTTGATTTCTTATAACTAGTAAAATAATTAACACAAAATAAAGATTCATTACAGATCACCAAAACCATCGTGATATTGTGTATATAACTTAAATATAAATATTATGACTACAGGTTAAAGGACTACAAAGAAATATTTGATAACCACTTACATATCAGCAAAGTATCGTCTTGTTTATGAACACATTACTTTGTCATCAAGAGCTTTTTCATATTTTATTCAATCAATGTTGAATATTCTGCCGTTATTTTCATTTTAAAAAGGTATTTGTTATGGTATGGTAACCGGTGAAACAGAAGGCACGTAAGTATTAAAAGTTTTACAAACAAAAACTTTATAAAGATTTTGTAAACCAATTCCATAAATAGGTACCTATTCAAGGCGCCAAACCCGCCCGAGGCCTCTATTTCACCAGCACCGCACCTTAAATTGACACGTTCAGGAATTATTACCGCGAATATAATTTAACTTTCCGACAAACTCTCGAAGTTATTTCGCCTAATTTCGCCAGAAGCTTGTTCTTCGGTTCCACAATCAGAGTTATCCGAAGTTCTTGGTTTTTCTTTGGAAAGAAAATACAACTCTTTTTATAACGTTATCCTGAAAATTACATCATGGGCCTCTTCAACACGAGAGTGAATAGACCGGCTACAACAAACTTACGCATATTATATTATCAGTATTGTATACAAGCAATTAAAAAGATATGTACAAGTAAATTAACTATGTACCAACAACTGAAACAGTCGGGTTACAAACGATCTATAGGTTTCTCAACTGTTTATTATAAATATATTTATTAAATGACGTAGTTTATCTTAATATTTTTTTTTTGTTTGAGCATAGCCACGAAATAAATCATAGGGGCATAAGTAACTAAGAAATCTTCCCACTAATGTCTCTCCACCGAACTATGACTACTGGCAAGGTACCGATTGGTGGATGGCACATTTTTTAAATCATTGATAACATCCAAGCTCATCAAAAACATCGATGGACATCGGCCTTCCGTAAAGTGACAGTTGGAGGGAATAACCTATTGCCATAAAGAACATAATAATGCAATGACCAATCTGCCTGCCAAACGTATTAGTTGGTTATGGTAAATCTCTTTTGTGACCTTCTCTGGTATATGCTGTTGCCCAACCCCTGGCAAAATTCCTTAGTGGCCTTCTACGACATTATTCTGCCTTCTGGGAAAGCTCTCGCCATTGTAGACCCGATACTTATCACCTGTATATCCCATAAAATATAAAATGGCCGACCTCAAACTTTGTACATTCAGTAAGATTCAATCAACATCTTGAATCGTCAACTACCCCTGTTCGTAACCCAGACCAGCACACAACAGGGCTAGAACTAAGGGAACCTAACATTTTATTATAAATCATCGTAAACTGATGTTTTACCATCCCAAGCTAACAAATGCAAGGTTCTATTTAGGTCCGAGCCCCGAAGGTTTTTATTCGGAGTGTTTATCGCGGACCCGTAACATTAATATTTCACACCTGTAATCCCGTAATCCCCTTATTTCACTTCTCTAAGCGTCGAGATAATCCCCTCCTCCGTAATTAACTTAACAATTCAGCCCCTGATTTTATGTACGATGATTCGGCATATCCTAATCTTAAGTTAATTGTAAGCCTAATCTTAATTACTTTTATGTTATTTTAAAATATAATAAACGTTATTTTTTAATTGTACGACAGGGCAGCGCTTGGCCTTTTTCTCACTTGGTTTCAAGTTATGATAAGGCCAAAGGTGGAAGCGTGAAAAACTGACTTAAGACTTTAAGACCCTTTCGAGGATTCACCTCTGATAACTACTCGGAACGTGGATCTTATGAGAAACATCTACTACGGGGTAGTCAGAGGCAAGTTCAGACTTACGTAACAAGATGTCGTCATTCACGATTTTATCTCAAAACTTCGAAACGTCTCTAATTAAACTTTACTCATATAAATGATGCATTCCTATAAATGTCATCAGCAATACTCACAACCACAACTAGGTATATCCCTGAGGGTAGGCAGAGATGACAAATCACGTTTGTGTATCACATTCTCATCAAAAATGAAACATCCAGCGACGCGAGAGCCATTATTAAAGTGTAAAAATTGCCTCCGTCTAAAACAATAGCTCGGCTAGGTAATTAAAACAGCGTCCGTTGAAGCTCTGCGTGACACACAGGCAGCTCGGAGAATGTTTTTATTAAATACGGGATCTCGCCAAAACGGGTGCTAGCTGTGTAACCATTCGTTGCAATCCGTCTTTTGTTTGTCAAAAATATTCCTGAGCGTTCGGACAACCACTTAAGGCTTACTCATTCAATTACCCCGAGCACCCGATTGATAATCAATTGAATGATATTAAGACAGCAGCAACTTGTAAGTATCGACCTGCGTCTGTGTTTTCCTCGAAGAAGTTGGTTCTCCTCCACAAGTTTCGAGGTCAAGAGCTAACATCATTCTGATAACGTAAAACTGAGAGCACACCGTAAAAGACAAACGAATCAACAGACTATAACTCTTGGCCATTTTTATTTTCATCATAAACTTTAGCTCGCGATCTGATTCTCCGATCCGCCGGTAGCTCGGTAAACAAAACCACAGAAAAAAATGTACCCTATAATTTTCAGAATTACGGCTACGGCGTCACCAAAGCAAAGAGCTGTGTGGCCAAGTGGGAATTTGCCCACCTTCTGATCCGGAGGGTTCGAATTCATTTATACCCCTCTGATGTTTTGATGCACACCCCCCCCATATTACAATAATATTGTGTTAGATATTAATGGAGACTACAAACCAAACCACAAACGTTTCTTCTAGCTTCAGGGCAGTACTAGCCTTCAACGAGTAATAGCTTAGTCACTCCCAGGGCTTACACAAACCAAACAACACCTCCAAAATCAAACATAGCCTCCTTCTAAGGCAGTCGGGTAATAAGAACAGGCAACGAACTACCTAAAACTAATTCGTTCTCTCACGAAACCCTAGAGAGGCTAGACTGCACGGGCGGTAACACAATGCACACTCTACACCACTCTAGGTAGATGACACTACACACTCTAGGTAGAGGACACTACATACTGACACCTAGATATAGATAGGTGGAGATTTATGAAGGTGGCTGAAGTACGTGTGTTAACTTAACTTATATCCGTCATGTTGTTCTTTTACTGCAAAAGCACTGAGCTAGATAAACTTGTAAAGAGGAGAGATCCTGACATGGTCGCCATTTTGCTTTATCTAAGCTGGGACAAATCACGATCACAGATCATCTACCAGCAGATATATATTAAATAGTTCTTATTCAACTTTGCTTCATGTCTTTTTTAAATTTTGATTCAATATACCAAAATACTATATATATTACAAACTAAAATTTTACGTCAATATTTTATATAATAGTATAGTATAATAATAATAATAATAATATAATAGTATTTCAGAACTCGCCTGCATGGGCAAAGAACTTTCATATAATTTTGATCTACTGGAGATGACTACTATTTAACTTGATCTGCTGGGTTCAACCTTACGAACATGTCTATGTCACATAACCATAATACATTATTTGCACTTGCTAAAAGACCCGAGACAAATCCTTAAAACTTATTGTTCTATTTGTAAAACCTCTATTTATATTCGGGGCTAAAATATTATCTTTCGTAGAAATATTTGGTCGGCACTTATCTAATTTACTTAGAAAATATGAACTCACCCGAAAACCTTTTTAATTTAGATGTAATTCAATCACTAAGACGTCTCCAGTTACTTTGCGAAAACAATTAAATTTAAACAATCTCATTTCATGTCCAATTACTTTGGTACTGTAATTCATAAATTATGTTTATAATAGTGAGGTAAATGCTAAAATAAATGCCAAATCTTTTACATAATCGAGAATACCCTAATTGCACTACTGTTGCGTTCGGTAGCGGTCTTTACAATGTGAGACTTCAATAGTGGTTCGTCAATGATGGCATCTGTCTAACTATGATAACTTTCTATAAAACAACCAAGTGCCAAGCAGTTCAGTTTACGGTTTATACTGCTTTGTTCCTACCGCACTATGAAGTGACTAACTTTAGCTGGAATCAAACTGGCTTGCCATTGGATAAGTTGTCTATGGCCGATACTCACGTTTCGTAAACAACTACTGAATATTTTGCAACGGTATTTATTTTGCTACACTTATTAAGAAAATTTATAAACGTATTTAAATAGCGAACCTAATGCTAGCAAACTTAATATACTGTAAGTTCTTACTTAAAAAGTTTACGTTTAACGTTATAACATTTAGTTCGGATTATTAGTAACGTTACCAAGTTGATTAAATAAGAAATAATTTAAGGCTATACCATGAATAAGTATCCGAACGAAACATCGACGTCATACCGCTGTGTTCAAAGAAATTTAGAATTATTGCCATTTTCATAGATAAATTTTCATACGAGTTGTATTGTACATGGATTGTACACTAAATAAACTTCCCAAGGAAACAGTGCGTAATTCCATAGATTTGTAAACAGACAGATTAAAGGTATGTATCAAAGCCAATGGTGGCCATTTTGATTTTTGATTGTTAATTTTGCCGTAGATTTCAATAAATATAAATACCTAATATTTTTTTAAGATTAAAATACTCCATTAAAAAAACATTTTCATTTTCATTTTGTAACAGAACTTATGGCCACAGACTACGTAGTTGTACATGCAACAGTTTTTTTACTCAACGCCATTTAGCCCCAAACTAGTATGTAGGTAATAATATATTATCTAGATTACGGAAATTTTGATTGGCGATTCACGAGTGGCAAAATGCAACTGAAGACAATAAGTCTGTGCTTCTGCGCAGGTCTAAGGTAAATGAGGTTAAACATACTTCGTCATTATTTAAGGTGAATCCTCTAGGGACGCGTAGCTCCGAAACACACCCTGGATTTAAAACAAAACAAAGTTACTAACAACTAAATATCACAATGTTATGTATAATATTTTCCATGTTGCTTCCAACACACACAGAGCGAACTTGAATTGTAGATTTAGTTACCATTACCATATGAAGATGTTTTCTAGACCATCGTGCTACATTGTCGGCCACATTGCAACTTCAGGTGAGATCACCTGGTCTTTCAATAATTTGAGTTAACTTCTATACCTAGATATAACTGGGGTGCGTGGGATCTAACTGCCAATGGTCTACCCCAGGCAATGGAGTTAAGTTAAGTTTATTTAGAGTTGTTGAACTTTAAGTCAACGGTTACGACAGATCCTTTCGCTGGTTGTAGTACTGTAAAAGTCCGCCTGGTGTTGCTGTCCATCCTCCTGCCGAAGTCTGGTGCCCAGCAGTTCCGTGGTGCGTGGGAGTGCTAGTGCCCTTAATATGCAGCTTCAGGCTCGCGCCATCGGAGACCTTATCCTCGCACAGTATAATACCCGGGTAAGCTTCGAGGCTGCCGTGGCATAAAAATCGACCCCTCCAACTCTGACCATGGATGTTGTAAAAGCCGACTAAGGGATCTCACCAGAAGAAGAGCAGCAGCTTCCTTCTGTGTATGATCCACACCTTTTCTGCGATAGCCTATCCGCCTGCCGAGCGTGATGATTATGGTAATACCCTACTTTTTGGAGGAGGCTCTGTCCAGCAGTGAACACTAATGAGCTGTTGATGCAGAAGTTTGAGGACACGTGCTATCGAAAAAAAAAATGGTAATCAGAACATTAAAGCCGAGATAATCTCTTGATTTATCACTTTAACCCACAATTGAATCCGATCTATTCTGGAACAAGACAAATAAAAGGAGAAAGTTGGACGCAGATCACAAACCAAACGAAACAATTATTGCAAAGGTCAGTCTGTCTGTAAACATCTGTTTGTATTAAGTTTGCTACGTTATTGGCATCGTTTAGCTGGTTGCATCGATATAGATGATTTGGCGTTTGTAAATAGACTGTAAATTCAGCGGGTTTCGGTTCGATAATCCCGTGGGAATTTCAGGAAAGAAGGAAACCAATCTGGGTAGTACATGTTCGAGGCTATGGTGGTTCCGGTAACGAATTGGAATATAAGGTTCTCACAAAAAAAAATGGAATGGTCAGCCTGAAAGCCAGCGTAGCGTTGCACCTCACTTCGGCAAGGTGCGACATAAACCTGAGGCTGGCCCATTAACTCGGAACTCAGCAATGTTGCTTGGCGGCTGAAATAGGTATGGTGGTATTAACTTTCCCGGACGAGCCCTTTCACAAGGGGCTCTACTACTCTTATTCATTAATTTCTTATTAAGAAATTTATGCAAACGACCTATCAAATTCAAAGCAACGTGGGACTTTATTTTCACGACATGTTATTGTCAACTACAAATTTCACCGGTCACTTTACCTTATAATCCCGCCAAGAGAGTGCTCTTGGCGGGATTATAAGGTAAAGTATGCATTACCTACATCTTTATGACGAAGAGCTCTATTACCTTTAGCTTATTTAAATGTACCAGCATCAATTGCTCGAAAAATTATTTCCCAATGAATGTACTTAGATATAGAATATCTCATCTCCCAGTAGATGCTGTCCTTCCTACCTGCTGACTTCTATAAAATTATTCCTCAAACAATAACACAAATTGTTGTTTCTCATTATCAAACTTGTTGTTGGGAGTTTATTTAGGTATATTGAACCGGTAGGAAAGTGCTGGAAATTCGTCGTATCGATCTTTATTAACTTATTGATGTCAAATGGATCCAATTGAATGGACTTTGAAACTTGTCGAGGTCTACGATGGAGCAGGCTGTTTTTTCTTTATTACACAAAAAATCAAAGGATTATTTAAAACCGTCGATTCACCGCTTGTAAGGACCTCGGTCTTCTTCATTTTGACATAAATATGAATCAATTGTTTCACTATCACAATGGTATCGTCGTAAAATAGCCACTAGAATACCAAAAGGCATCTGTAGTGGCAAGTCTGCTACGATACCATTGCCATAGTGAAACGATTAATTTAGAATTTAGAATCGGGGCCCAGAAATACAGATGCACCTACACACTGACTCTCAGTGATACTACAGCTGAATGCTAATTTTAGCTCCACAAAAGGCGACCGAAATATTCAACAACAGCTAACGTTCCAGCAGGCCCGAAGCAGCAGGAACGAAGCTGTACTTTAGGTGATCATTCGATCGCTTCGAATTATAAAACTCAAGTGGCCCTGAAGAATATTTTTATTGGAACGTAATTACTGAGAGCGATGAAAAAATTAAATTGCTCCGCTCCGTTCGGAATTGAGTTCTGTTTCAATTGGAAACGGTATTCAATTGAATGCGTAATTTCATTGCGGAACTTGTTGATCTTTTTTCAGTTTGATTGGTTTAAGTTGGAAATTAGTTGTTTTCGTTTGAAATGTTCCATTATACTTAGGTACCTATCCTAGAACATCATTTTAATGTCATTGTAGAAATTGTATGAAAATTATTCTTGGTCGTGGGTGCGAATTTACATGGACAATTTTACAGTTTTCTAGATATTATCAACGTGATTTTCCGAATTGAAATAAATAAATATTTTACTAGTCAAGCGCTTGGCCTTCCTCACATCCGGCTAATAAGGCTGAAGGTGGAATCAAACTTCACCCCGAAACTAACAATTGCTGTTATGGTGACAGACATAGGGTAGCTGCCCTTAAAACGAGCCCTGCCGCCAAAAACGAGCACAAATTTAAACCCCCCGGGAAAGTATAATTAATTATTATCTAAATGTTCTATGCTTACTTTTATGAATTGAATCAGTCAGTCAGCCACTCAGGACTTGTCCTTTTATGCATTAGAAGATTACTGTGTATCAAGTCGTCAAGTTACATTAGTCAGGGGTCGTAAATACAGTCACGTCAACAGCCCATTTATGTAGTGGTTAATTGGATATTGGACAGAGCCTCCTCCAAAAACGGGAGGGTTTTGCCATAATCACCACACTTGGCAGGCGGGTTGGCGATCACTGTAAAGGTGTTAAGTAAAATACACCAAGAAGCTGCCGCTTCCTCTGGTGAGATCCCTTAAATCGGCTTTTATGACATCCGCGGGCTGAGTTGGAGGGGGTCGATTCTTAAGCCGCGACTGCTACGGCCGGGTAAATTAAAAAAAAAAAAACATTTGTCGTTGAATGCATTATTCAAGAGTTTCGCTGCCATCATCGTAAGACCCTGGTTCACATGGTTCGTAGAAGAGTATCACACATACAATCATTTTAAATGCGCAACGCTCTTAATATGTATTACTGTTATTTACTGAAAAAAACCCCTTTATATTGTTCCTCTCCATCATAAGACCTTGGTAGTTTTGACATTCATCCATTGCATAAAGAACACTCAAAATACGCCAGTTTATTATAGAAACCACGTGTACGTCTCGTTTTTTCTGTTAAATAACAATGTTTTTAGTTTTTTTTCTAATGAAAGGACCCCTTCAATTATTAAAAAAACAAAAAACCATGAATCACGTTCTTATCTATTTCACATGAGGAATCTTATATTCATTTAAATTTAATGATAATTTTGACCTTTTATTGAGCACGGTTTCAGAGTTAGGGCATACTTTTGACAATGAAAACTTTCAACCCCTTTTTGATTCCCTTAGGGTACGAATTTTCAGAATAACTAACACCACATTTTCGCATCAAGACAAACATACCCTCCAAATTTCATGTCTCTACGATTAGCCGTTTAGGCTATGCGTTGTTATCAGTGAGTCGGCTAGCATTTTATATTAGTATACTAATAAAAATATTAGAGAACCCTGTAACCTTTTTCTCTTTGTTCTTATTTATCAAATTACATATTCTCATTCTAATCACATCTTTATTCATGTATGTTACATGTTAGCAGTTACTCTGTGTTGTTCGCTCAACGCTGCTAATACTGTACGTTTTGCTGTGCGTGCAAAGATTTATATAGGTATGTTTTTTTATATTTTTAATTACAATGTGGGATACATTGCTGCTGGGCAAAGGCCTCCCCCTGACTTCCCCAATCGTCACGATCCCGAGCTCGTTCAACCCACGCGTTTTGAATCAAGTCAAGCTCATCTCGCCATCTTGTTCCCGGTCTGCCGCGGCGCCGGCGCCGCTTTACGTTCGCAGAGGGCTCCTTTGCGTCATCGCGCATACGGCAGACCTGACCAGTCCAGCTCCATTTAAGTTTTGCGACCTTTTGAGTTACGTAAGTAATTTGGGTTCTAGAGTGGAAGTTTTTGTTGTTGCAAATACGATATGAGCGTTTTACACCCAGTATATTGCGCTCCATCGCACGCTGACAAACCTCGTGTTTGGATCTCTGGATGTTAGTTCATCAAAATTCATTTATCTAGATATTGTATATATTTGATGAAGAGTCTATTGATGCATAATTGGGACTGTAACATTATACGATAAAACCGCAGTACACTGGCTACGCCGTCCTAAATAACTACATACCTATAAATATCAATCGGTTTCGCGAATGGATTTGCCTATTTTCGGTAAATGGTATTTACTAAAAGCAGTTTAAGTGCACAAAGACAATTATTTTGGTGCTAAATGTATGTGTAGGTAGGTATAATATGTAAATTTGTCTAAAAGGGGCTTACGACTACTTAAAGGTTTCTTTTTTTGTTAAAGGAAGAACTGGCTATCTAACTTCTAAATACATCAAATTTTCAGAATTGTTATTATGGCGACAGAATTAGGTAGTTAGGCGGACTCAAACATAGTTCTACCACCAACCAGACTGAGCACAATATTGTACTCCCGTGGGGCTCGAACCCGGGGCCTCTGGATCTGAAATCGGTGGGTTGAACCGCAAGACCAGAAAACCTAAATTACATTCAAAAATCTCCGGGACATTAAAATAACTATTACAGGACATCACTTCAACACAGCGCCAACTATAGCAAAATCAAAAAGCAATGCTTGTTTGTGGTAACAACATTAAGTATTGAATACTTAAAACCTTTTTTTTGTAAATACATATTATTACATATTATAATCAATATCAGTTACCCAAAACCAGTGCAAACCGCTATTTAAATGTTTGTTCTTATATATGTGGGTATTAAACCCATAACCTACATCGCTGAAGGCAGAGCTACTACCAAGTACCAACTGAGTTGTGAAGCCAGTTAAAGCTTCAAAATCTGTTCGCGACCAATCTTATCGGAGTAATTCAAGTTCAAGCAAGCGGTGTACTGGCTTAGTGTTCTGGCCACTTAAGCAGTTGCTAACGTTTGAATTTCAATACACGTCTAAATATATAGTATAAGTTGAGTTCGATTCGACCTCAGGGGGTCAAAGGACGTGACCTGTGTTGCGGTTGAAAGTGGCGTGGAATTACATTTGACAATGTTAAGATGACCCCAATAACACTTCATTTAAAACTTATTTGAAGTTGGATCTGATTTATGAATTTAATGGGTAAATTTAAATAATAAGAAAGTAGAAAAACCATTAAAATGTTGTACCTGATGTGTTTTTTTGTTGAAAAAACTTTTTGTAAAGTAAGCTTTTATTGGGTGACTGCGAGTATTGTAACAGGCTCAAACGAAAATTTTGCTTTTATTCATCATCTCTTTAATCAATCATCAGATAAGCTCGCTCTCATCATAGTCTCACATTGTCATCGTAATTTGAGAGGTTTGCCAAGCTTCAACTCAATCTATTCACTGAGGAGCTATGTCAAACAGCACCCGACTCCATTAGATAAAAAGATTGATGCCTATTTGAGGTTTGACTTATTTAGTCAAGGTATGTCTATGTTCATCATCTTCATCATTCAGCCCTCATACGTCTGCACCACGCTGAGCATATAGGCCTCCCCCAATAGACGCCACTAATAGCGATCCTGAGCCTCCTTCATACATCGACTTCCCGTGACCGCCATCGATCCATTCAATAAATGTCATGTTATTTGATCGAGTGAGCGAAGCGAACGAGATCTCCGAGTTTATTTGAGGAATCCGGCACTGTATGTATATATGTATGTGGAAATGTTTGTGACGGCATAACTCTCGAACGGATAATCCGATTTTTATGAAATTTAAATTGTAAAGAGATACGTTAAATATAACTTGATAATCGCGGGGGATTTTCGATAAGTGGGGTAGTTGTTGAGATATCGGGATGAAATGAAATACTATTTTTCGTAAATATCTTTTAAATGGCTGATCCGATCAATTCAAAATTTTGACCATGTAGAGATTATAATAACACTCAATTCAATTTACGAGATTTTTTTGAGATTAGGGTAGTTTTTGAGAAATAGGGGTGTTAAGTGAGACAAGAAGATTTTTGGCTTGTGGGATGTCATTTGAAAGAGTATCGGCTGCATATTTATATTTTTTTTACTTTTTTTTCTGAAACCACCCTTGTATTAAGCATTGCAAAACGGTGTAATAAGATTGAAGTCCTGAAAATGTGTACAAAAACATGAAATATCATATGTAATAGGGATTGAGACCGCAGATTTCAAAATGGGTTTTGTTTTGCCCTTATTAGGGGTGGTTTTTAAGATAAGGAGGGCAAAGGATGATCATGAGGTCTTCTTGGATAAGAAAGAGTATTCAGAATCTCATTAAAACTGGTCTATATATTTTTTTTATTCCAATCACATCATTCCAATCCAAGAATTACTTTTGGGGAGTCTTTGGGGTGTCATGCATGTGTTTTGACTGCGCATATTCCATATCAACAGTAAATTATTTTCCACCACAATGTGAAAAGAACTTCCTCTGTTAGGTTTCGCCATAATCATCACGCTTGGCAGACAAATCGGTGCTCACTGTTTGAGTTTTTTTAAAACACAGAAAGAAGCTGCTGCCTTTTTGGTTGACTTAACGATATCCGTAAGCTTGAAGGGTATTTTTAAACTACGTAGTATATTTAAACTACGTAGTAATTTTAAAACAGTAGTAGTAGTAGTACGTAGTAGTTTAAAAATCTAGTGGCTTAAAAATCTACCCCTCTAACAACAGCATCAACAAGGCAACGGTTATGAGAGCACTTATCAAAACGTCATCAACCTTTGTTTCATGTTATTAAAGATATTATAGGTTGGTAACCTAAAGAGCTATAACATGTTAAATTAGCCTAAGGTAAATTGAAATCATTATTTTATCGTTTGTAAATTACGTTCTATTTGAGAAATAATCTCCGTCACAAACCAGACATCACGAGATCTCCGTTTGGGGCGAACTACTAGTTGTAATGAGAATGACAGTAACTGTTACAGACATGTATCTCTCTACGAGCTTGGATTAAAGAAATAAATTGATGAATTTAGTAAACTCAATTTATTGGCCCTTATACAAAATATAATATTGACATGTCAAACACATACAATAAAGAAACCTAAATAATTGGGTAACATACAAGTTGATGTAATGTGACGTAATGACGTAATGTTCATCTTTTAATTGGATTGTGATGGTTAGATATTTGTTAATCAATCACGCAAAGATGGCTGAACAGATATGGATGAAATATTTATTAAAACAGTCTTAACTGTCTGTATTAGCATACAAGTAGTTATTACCTGGATTAACACATACCTATATACATATCCTGGAAAAATGTTGGATTCCAGTTGGATTATAAAAAAACTAATTACAGAATATATTTATATGAAATATAATAACTATAGAAGTGTCATAGAGATTACTAGTAGTTCGTCACAAACTGAGATCGCGTGATGTCTGGTTGATGTTAGGTATCATTATATCTTACAAAAAAGTAACTAATAGACGATAAACTATTTTTAAATGTGCAGTCGAGAATCTTTCAAATAACACTCCACAAAACATAGATCTTGAATGTCCCAGTTATCACCCTTCTTTCTCAAAAACTACCCTAGTCTAAAAAAATCCTTTAGCGGATTTATGAGTACAGGTGTATTCTCTGAAAGTGAAAAATTTCTAGTCAATCGGATCAACCATTCAAAAGATATGGGTGAAATATTGTATTTCTTTGTTACAAAAACCTTTTGTTTGAAATGAACATTCGATAGTCTTTCAAATGACACGCCACAAGACATAGATCTTGAAGGTATCATTTAACAACCCTATTTCTGATTTATAGATGTAAGTGTAATCTCTAAAATATCAAAATTTCGAGTCTATCAGATCAACTATGCTCCTTATGTATAAATAGTATGTAACCTGATTCCATCATCAGATCAGCTCGTGAGTTAATTTACGGCTTATTATTAAATAGCCTGCAGCACACGGGCCTCGAGCATACACTGTATGAGAGTTGCCATGACTACCACGCTTTATGTGCATTTTTTTATCATTAATTAAAACTTGATTATCTACTTCTGGTGCTCAAAAAGTACTATTGTATTGTTAAGAACAACACAATATTTTTCTCAGGTGGACCTTGCGGCCTTTCGTCTTAAGACCTTTAGAACAACATCCCTTTATAACCGACTTTCAAAATATGTTGGTTATCAATTTGTCAGAATCTTTTTTTTTTTTTATCTAAGTTCCCCGATTACTCAAAGATGCCGAGACCGAATTGGTTTTTTTTTTGTTTCTGATCAGGTTAGGATCTGATGATGGGATCCTGGAGAAATCGAGAGAACTCTTCAAATATTATAGACACACTCAAAGTGATTTAGGTAGTTTCAGGGTGTACCTCAAAAGTAAAGAATTGTAAAAAAAACGTCATCCAGGTAATTCGTATCATATACTTCATTGAAGTCGGTTTTATTTTTAGTTTTTAAAACGTAATTATATACTCCCGAGATGTCGTAACATGGGGTGTAACGGATAACATTATCTTTCCCACGCGCCGCAAACATATTAAAATGAGGGCTGAGTTTTCCATACATGCCTCTACTTCTCTATAAGCATGAAACTTTGGGCTCAATTCCAATTTTCAACGGACATTACCAGTCCCGTCGCAGTTAAGTTTTATAATTATCCAGACTTTTGGAAAGCATCCAAACGCAATTGAACCAGCGTTTACAACATATCTGTATCGTTACATACGTGGCTTTGTATGGTGAAACATATAAATATAATAAGGTAAACTGGACGTTGTCCAACGCACAACATTGTCGAAAATGAGTTACGTTGCTGACACTAGAGGTCTCTACTATTGATGAATAAATACTCCCGCTGCTGCAAATCACTACAAATATTTAAATGACATTTGGGAACCAACCCACATGTAATTACATAGTCAACTTGTAATCATCATCAAAGACCCATACATATTAGATTTTCAATCCGAATCGGGAATTTTTCATAAAGATTCAGTCACAAGACCAGCACACGACCGAGACATTCAGACTGTCCCATGCCACGCGAACGGTCTTGTGCATAATGCTCAGAGTTATGTCAGTCATTCTACTATATCTCCTTCGTTTTTTTTAAAGTTTATTTAAAACCGAGCACATTACCTCTAACCTTGTTAAAACTGAAGCTATCATCCAAAAGATGTGCAATAAAAATGTAGCAAAGTGCTTTGAGGAAACTCAAAGTTGTTACAATAAGCGTCCAAGTTGTAGAGTTCCCGAGCTTGGAACACATTCGGAGTTTTATTATTTTATGGGCCCATCTTTCTCCTTTCTTTAGTTTAGCCACATAATTTTGTTCACCCTGTATTCCTGGCCTTCATAACAAAGTAAAACTAAACCAAAACTGCTACTGAACAAAGACTAAACCTAAGATTAAAAATGTCTGCAAATATATAATAAAAATAACTATTACTAACTTACTATAATATAAAGTACAAATAGCCATGTTCATAAATAAGGATACCTAAGGAATTATACTTGCCGATCCGTTGCTCAATGTATGTCGATAATCCTTATCATTATAATGCTGAACGTGTTGTATTGTATCTTCGTTCGTACGATAATGAGTCGTAGTTAAACCTTAAATAGCCCATCAAACGCAGTAGCGTAAAGCAGTAAAGATTGGCCAGTAGGCCAATCTTTAATCATTTTTAAAGGTACTAAATATATCTGTCTATGTATCTATCGAATCAAGGATCAAACTTGACAAAGACTATAACTGGCGCCACTTACAAACTTTCCCATATATTTAGTATATATGTTTAGTTTCTTATCATATCCAACCTTGTCACCGCATTTGCATCTCAGTAATATGCACTTTCCTCTCAAAGAAATAATTTCTCTTTGATGAAAATGGTTCTTCATAGCCCAACACTCTGATGCATGTCTTGCGACAGGTCTGATGACTGTCCTGTAATTTTTTCCCATACCTATATCGAGATATCTCGAGATCATTACTACATAATAACAAGACTTGTACAATGGGCTTAAGGCGATTGCGTAAGGTAAGGTACGAGTTGGGCCGTTTTCCATATATCGTATATTTATTACACATCGTGAAGTTATCAGATGATATAATATATACTAAATGGCGCTGTGAAATTATTGTCCTGTAATATATATATATATATATATTATATTATAATATTCTAAAATTATTAGTTGTAGAATTCTCAACAATGACTAGATTATTGGCAACATGGAATTACTTTCGGGATAAGATAGATTTTTGCTCGTTTCTATTAATTATAGGTAAGGTATCTTGGATTGAGGCACAACAAGAGTACTTATTATTAATCAAGACAATATATTAGAAAGAATAAATTAAAACAATCCATTGTTTTCACCATGAAAAATTATAAATAAATGATATTCGCAAAAGGTGATATTATAAAGAGCAATTAATTAAATCCCCAAAACATAATAATAATGATAATGATATGAAAGATAATTTTAAAGTAAGAGACTCCATAAACAGGTTAAGATGTAGTAGGAAATCTTAGAACCTCTTCCTGTTGTTAAAAGGATTCCAGATAAATGCATGTAAAAGTATAACAAAAATTAGTTTAAAAAATATCAAAGCAATGGTTTTAATTTTGAATCAGCATTGGTTCTTCGAACCGATAGTTAGCTATGATAATAAGTACTTAATCCTGGGCTTTAATCGCAAATTTGACTGTTTTTTCCCAAATGCAAAAGGTTATTACAAAAGACCACAGAACTTGCGCAGAAACATGAGATCTAAATTGACGTGTGTTATATTGAGCTGCCTGTCTATATCTAAGCGAGCAAACTACGTTTCACTGATACTACACCCTCACTCGTACCTAACCCTATGCACCCTCTGAGAGATACAGCCGAGGTATTTATTCATCTGTAGATACAAATATAAATCGTTTAAGACGTAGCTTTGTGGGAGAAATTGGGTTATTCTTATCACAAAATATTAAATACATTACGTACTTACATTTTTATATAAGAGGCTTAGGAAATCTGGCCTCAGATCTGTTTTTGAGAGTTTTGTTTTTACTTTTTGGTAAAAGCACATTTTTATTTCAATAATAATGTTTTATAACCAAGGTTTCAGCAAAATCTTAACCTATAAGAAATGAATAGAGATAGTATGAATGGCGTTTTAAACGAGCCTCTTTTTATAGAAACTCTGTCAATGAAAGCCTTTATCGTCGTTGTGAATGTGAACATAAATAAACCTCGCTATTTCACATCAGCAGCCTCCAACCAAAACTGGAAGGTTTTGCCGTTGTCACCATGCTTGGTAGGCGGGTCTGTGCTTGCAGTTGTGTTAGAAGTAAGCTAATACCTTTCTTCTGGTGAGAAATAGATACAATTGCAAAAACTTCACAAAGTCATTGCTAAGTAACTTATTGTGATTGCAATCGGCTAATCCTTATTGCAACATTCTAAAGTTCAGAATATGCTATTTTTGAGTATTTGTTCCGATTGTAATCGGAGAGAAAAGAAAGTAGAATTACGAATGTTAATCCCTTGGATTTAGTTGTAGCAGCTATGGAAAGTAACTTGTAAGTAAAGCGGGTCATCACGTTGGGTACTTTCCAGAATCCTTTTTATATTATACGAGAGATAGTAGGTAGGTACATAACATTCGTAGCGTAGTGCCAAAAGAGGGGTGAAATTCCCATCAGGCGACGGGATCCACTGATAAGCTATGTATGTACCTCTTTCAGACTAATAAATTGCCTTACATTTCTTTTGGTAGTAGCTCTGCCTTCTGCGCTGTAGGTTGGGGGTTCAATGGCGATGTGTAATGTCTATTAAAATAAAATAAATATAATAATAAAATATATATACATGAGTCATAACCTGTATTTAGCAATTATGGTGTGGACACATTCTTTTCAACATATTCACAACCACAGAATAAATAGTACTCACTACGTAACCTTTACAAGTTTAAAATTGCGAAGCTATGACACGCCTTTGAGATTGAAAAATGTATAAGAGGGCTACTGCTAAATCCCAACATTTTAATACTATTACTTTGAGTTTTCTGCTTTTATAGTCTCTAAGATATGCCTTGCAATTAGAGAGTCTTAAAGGTGACGTAGTGTAAGTAGGTATGTACTAGGTATTAAGTGGTTGAGAAGATATTGGAATGGCTGCAAAATCAGTAAACTGCAATAAAATAAGTGACTCATTCAAGCGTTTGGCTCTTTGTATATGTATATAATGTCTAAGGTACTCTTTTTCTTGACAATTGGAGAAAATAAATTTGTGCACGAGTTCTATTTGTTCATCAGCGGCCATAAGCCTTCACAGGCAGGATTAAGCTTCGATATTGAACATCCTCTTAATCTTCATTACATTGTGACACTTGTTTTCTAAAACTGTCCAGAGCGTGGATCTACCAGATGATATCTGTCAGTATTCCTCTCCTTATCCATATCTCCTCATACCACACCACCAGGTTATTTCCTAGGAGGGTTGACGCCTGGCATGCGGCCGATCGAAAGAAAATCTGTCCATAAACCTTTACAACATGGCGTCAAAGGACTTGTACAAGTATGTACGTATTACATCCGTAATCTAGTTATCGTATTACAAGCTATGCTTAGTTTGGAGCTAGATGACACTGAATGTAAAAAAATGTAAGTTACCAGTGTTATTCCTGTTAGATAAATTAACTTCAACAGTATTGATTGGTGAGTACATTAATTACGTTACGTTTAATTGTAAATGTGGTTGAACCTTCGTTGTAATTTGAATGGCTAAATTTGAAATAAAAAGTTTGGGCTTAGTAAATGCCTAGCTCATGGTAACCCCCCTAAATACATTTTCCGATAAGGCACAGCGAGATTGGAAGACGTGGGCTGTAGCTAAAGTTGATCTTCGAACGATTTTATCAGGACTTTTAGAAATACCTTAAACGAATATCCTCAAGATGAGGGCGAGGCGAGAAGCTGAGAGATATATACCTTATTTTACGTGTGGAAAAGTTTTAAGATACCTCCCGACCTAAAGGGACCAGACAGCTGACTACTGGGTAAAATTTGGGGTTCTATCTGAGCTATTTTTTATTTATCGGTGATAGCTAAGCGTTTGAAAACCAGCGCATTTGAAAAGCAAATAAAGATGTGGCCTAGGAGCACGCGTCTGTAAGGAACCTTTTCTCTAGTCTTAAGTTGGTTGCGGAAAAACAGATGAAAGCAGCAAGTTCTTAGTAGTACTAATGATAGAGATAGAAGTGAATCTATGTGTTTGGATCTGTCATTAATTTGTTCGTTCGTTCGTTCGTTTGTTTGTACATTTGCTGGCATTAATTTATTTTGGAAAGCGAACGGGGGAACTCTTTATTTCGGACGTTTAAGCTGGTTGTGTTTACTAAGTGCCGAACTCACCGCGTTTCCACTTCACCATTCAATATGTATTGTACCTAGGTATTGTGATTATGTAATGACGTGTCTATTACATAATCCATATTTTCACCATGTCCGATCCACCTGGCGACGCACTTCCAGACATTGGTGATGATTCGTTAATCATATTTATTAATTTAATTGCAAATTTGTTATTCAAATCGATTACTATTGCAACGGGTGACGATGAAATGATATATGAGAATATACATAAAACATCTTACATGTTTTCACGAAACCTTAGCTAAATAAATATTAAAAATACTTCATGTATGTATTAGGATAGGTACATTTTTCTAAATTTTCAATTTTTTTATAAAATCTAAACTGAACATTGGAATCACATTATGTTTTTGAACTCAACTCAAAAAATTAAATGATTCGTTAATTCGTAGGCAACAAGTTTCACTCCCTACCAGTGCTGATTATAAATGTACCTAACTTGTAGGAACATTTATAATGTACTACCTACAAGTTTGTCAGCGATAATGTGGGACCCCAGCAACCCCATCCATTAAAGATCCTTTCAACCCTTAATCCAGCTGTGATTCGGAAATCATAAAACATGTCCTGCATCACGTGGCCTTTTTCATCCCCAATTTTAACCCGTGACTTGCCACACGCGGATTCAAATATAAGTATGAAGGGATGGTTTGAGGAGTAGATTTCAGGCGAAAATATTTTTAGAGCTCTCATTGGCAAGGGTGCCGACCATAATCCCTAAAAGCATTCTTGTTCACCACTTCCACAGTTTTAGCCAACAACTCAAATGTATGGAAATATTTACAGCGTATATAATAAGTACTTAATCTGCCGGTACAAAGTCAGTGAAGGATCATGTCATCACACCATACAATAATGATGTGCTGAATGCATATTATCAAGGGGATGAGAGAACACTAACGGGAAAACAGCCTCCTGGTCACGATGGCTGAGCGGTGGGTGTGGGATGACCAGATTCTCAACCTCTGACCTCTCAACCAAACACATTGTATTTCCTGCATCTCACTCCATGCGTTGCGCATTACAAATAAAGGTAGGTTCCTTTGTTGCGATCTCGATTAGCTGTATTTGCTTATTAATGAGGTACATCATTCTAATTTTATTTTTTATCTAATCTGTGTTAATAAATGAAGTTGTAGGTACCGTTTTTGTATCATGTGTAATTTATAATAATAATAATTATAATAATAATAATTAAGTATATTTTTGGTTTTGTGTCTGAAATATATACTAAAAACGAAATACTAATTTGCCAAAGTGAGTAAAGTTTTCTGCGTCCAAAGCTTGTGACTGAGACCATACGACAGAGGTCCCAGTTGTTATAAAGAGCGGAAATAAGGGCGCGCGTCTTCCGTCCGGACACTCGGCCCGGATCCGGGACTTCTCGGACACCTGTGTGCGTGTACCTTTTCAATATTTTATATATAAGCCCAAATAACATTTGCGTTTTTTGGCGACTTCTCTGGGCTAATGCAATATTTTATAATGTAAATAACTATTGATACATACAAAGTAAAAAAAAAACACAAATATTATAACTACTTTCAGGTAAAAGGGTTTTTAAAATAGATTAAAATGATAATACTTACGAAGCTGGGAGGCCGGTAGTCAATATCTGAAAATTAAAAGATATTTAGCATCGCAAAAACAATGGTGGGAATTATTTTAGAATTCGGAAACGAACTACGAAACATTTACGTTAAACTATTACGATGGCTGTGGTAGAATCGTACAGACAAAACCTGATTTTACGCACCATACAATAATGGAGTCTTGAAGTCCGGAGCGAACAGGAACTTTTAGACAAGCGTGCTCTATCGTAGGCCACATTATTACTGGTGTTTTAAGTCAGCTGGTCTTGGTCGACAAAGGTATCATCAATACAAAAAAATCGTCCAACTCGGCCCTCAGTCATAGAAGGCGACATGGGTCCCTATCCTAGAGTCGCATTGTTTTTGGTAAGATTACCACGAAATACTGTGGCATTTAAAAGCCGAGTCAGACAGTATCCAGGGAGGCTACCGGCTAAGGCGAAGTCGATCTCCATTGGCTTAAAATTAGCTTCATAAGAAATAAAAACTATTTTTACCTACCGGGTATCACAAGTGTCAAATCCAAAATGGCGTTTCCCATCTGAAAGTGAACACATGCTAGGAAACCCATCCATTCAGTACATTTTGACGTTTAGATGACAGATTTGGTACCGCTTAAGGCAGATGGGCTTCAATAATTGTTTTTATTTATTTATTTATTGGAAAACCAACAGCTCTTAAAGTTAAAATAACAAAAGCTATAGAATCAGAAAGCTAATAACAGGTTTTCACGTCTAGACAATAGTATGAAAACAAAGATGTGAACAAATGATCGACTTAAATAGTACCTATCTGTAAGCTTAAGGTTTCATAAAGTTGATACAATGTAATTATGAAGATGTACATAAGTTAACTCACTAATTAACCTAATTTACACCGAAAAATTCTGTATTCAGCCGCTGCCTTGCTGAACTGACGCTCGTACAGAATAGGTCAAAATCTATTCGCCTACATAGCTCATTGAAGTTACCACATGCTCGCCACAGATACGTATTTTGCCGGTAGTTGGTACCAGCACGAGGTACATGGATAACTGGGTTAAATCTTAGGGGTTAGGGGTTTTGCCATGGGTTGTATCTTCATTGGATGAATAACTTGAAGCCGGTTACCGTAGAGCACCGGTTATCGATAACATCTTCCGAATTATTCTGCTTTCGGCAAATTTAGGATACATATTTGGGTTTTTCTGGGCACTATATGTTATTGCCGTGTTCTGAGTAATTTGTGTGTGTCTTTTTCGTTTGTTTGAGAGCCATGGAGATGGGTTGTGGGCGGTTTTGGGTAGGTTACCTACTTTATGTTACCTATTGCCGTGTTCAGAGTAATTTTTGTGCGTCTTTTTCGTATGGTTGTGAGCCATGGAGAAAGTTGTGTTGTAGGCTGCTGATGATTTTCGAAACCTAGAGCGCGTGGACAGGAGAAACCTTCAAAAGGACAGCCAGCCTATGTGCTTCTGCGCTGTATTGTGGGTTCGATTCCCACCCAGCAATAACATTTGTGTAATGAATATTGATGTTGGTTCTATGTAGTATTGTATTGTATGATGATATAGGTATCATCTTATAGGTATATCCCAACCTCTCATGCAAGTACTATCCCTTCATTTCGGCCGAAGTCTTCGTGGTCCCTGACCCTATAATGTTAAGTCGGGACTACTATCGCTTCAACGACGAGCCGCAGTCATTTTACAGCAGGATTTCCTTTTTTCTTTATAAAACTATCTTATGTGACGGCATATCTAAAAATGACCAGTCATGGCGTCAGATGAACGTGGGAAACTATGTTACGGCACATTTTGCTTATAAATTTATTAGAATTACTTACTTTTCGTTTCTACAAAGCGCTATAAATATATATATACATTTTTTTTTCATTTATTTGTTTTTGTGTTTACAAACTCGCATCACATTGGGAACTTCTTTGATTGGCCACTGCGTTTCGTTGCGTTGCATAACATAACATTTTTCGGATTTTTGAGTAAAATAATTAGTTATAGGGTAAAATTACTGTCATAAACCTAAAAAAACAAAAAAAGAATAAGCAGTACAGACTATCAATAAATGACATTCTGATTAAAAAAATATTATATATCGCATTTTTATAAAAACCTTGCATTTCGCTTATTTAATATTTGTTTCTTATTGAAATCCCTAATCCATTATATGCTAGGAATCCCATCTTAACATTGACGAACTTCATAAAGAATGTGATGATAGTGATAGTGATGAAGATGGAGATGAAATCATAAGATGGCAATTAACTTCGGCGAAATACCCGGTGAGGCCCCAGATCGCCTTCTTCGTTACAAAGCTTTTTTTTCATGCAGACATTTTGCCACGTATATGAATAATCTATTCAACTTTAGAATGTTATGTGAATAGATCTAACATACCTACTTAATCAAAAATGTTGTAGGAACGTTAGATCCGTCGTTCTTGCAACGACTTACGTTGCCTTATCTAATGCTAATTCAATGTTTTTTTGGCAGCTACCTTCTGCCTAGACTAAGATGAAAGCTGTATAATAAAATACCCTCAACAATGAAAATTGTATAAGCTCATCAAATACATCTGAGGCAAAACTTGCATAACTACTAAATAGTAAAAAAATGTGAACATTATGTTAACATTTTTGTAGTTAGTTCTGCTCCTAACTCCTCCGAATAAGAACCTTCATTAGAGAGATTGGAACTAACATCTTGACAGCGTGCACCAATTTGCCTGTCAAGCAATTTAATATGTAAGTATCACAGCACAGCATCCCTTTTAATCTTTAATAGCTTGGGTCAGACTCACAGACAGTACAGACAGACAGGCCTCCAAGATTAAGATGCCAACTATTTGATTAGATTTAACCTCTATCAAACTTGTGACGGCTGTAGTTTAGCGTTTTATACATTTTTATGAATACAATGTTCAGATTGTTCAGGAAAATATTTTAATCAATTTAATGTCAAGTCAAAACAATGGGATCAAATATACCTTAGTATTATTTACTATTTCTGTTAATAAACTGTTAACATTATTTTCGCAATATATAGCTCAGCGCAAAAAATAGTAGTAAAATAAGTAAAGCCGTATCGGCTTGACGACGTTAATTCTCATCAGTTTGCTTAAAATTATATTACGATACTATTTCAACAATATTGTTACGCCTGTGGGCCGTATCCGTACCTTGAGAAGTATGAATTATCTAAGTACCTACTTCATCTGTTATCATAAATTTAGGTGTCATCATTCAGGTAGGTATTTTCTCAGGTTAATCTTGAACCAATCTATGTTATCGCAATCTTAGAAGTCATGAGGCTTCTATACAGAATGAGTTTGTTTTTCTAGGGACACTGAGGTGAAGTCGTGAGATATATCGAAAAGTCATAAGAGTTACGAGCACGAATTAAAAAAAAATTTTCTGCATTTAATAAAAACATTTCTTTAGCGTTTTTTCCGGAACAGTGAGTTTTTAAAATACATTTCTTTTGCATTTTTGAGTGCTTTGTTTGATAATAAAAGAAAAAGTATGATGAGTATGTGCCCAAAGTTGTTGGAACATTAAAAAATAATAATTATATATTCAACTTAACGAATTCAGTCAAGGTTGTAACGTATAGTTAATTATATTAATATTGAAATGCATAAGCGAAATAGCAACATTTTTGAAGATAGTCCGATTTTTAAATATTCAACACGAACAGCAAAAGACGATTTAATAGCTTCGCATAGTCTGAACAACCTTTACTAAATTCATAAAGTTGAATTAATAAATGTAAAATTTTTAAATTAGTGTTCCATGAACGTTGGGCACATAGTCAGCATATTTTTTTTAATTATCAAACAAAGAACTCTAAAATGCAAAATAAAAAAATATTATGATGGATGAGTTCTCCGATACTACAACACAGGTGCCTGCGCCATCACGATCACGGAAACTCGTCGTACAATAAAAAAAAACCCTTTTCTCTGTCACTACAAATACTACTAATGGTTCCTGGCTCGATCGTAACTCGATCACGAAAAACACTAACAGTAATTGTGATACTGTGCGCGATCGGACTTGTACCTTTTTCAGATCTAACATTTTGTCACAACATATTTTTTTTTTTATATATGATGGCTCCTGATCTCTATCTTTGTCTCACTTTAGGTAAGGATGAGGTCTACGTTGGAGCAAGCTCTTCTAGAAGGCACTAGCTCCGAAGGCTCACGGCCAACCGTTTGGCACCGGAACTCGGTATTATAGGATCGCTAGCTAGGTAGAACTGTTTAATTCTTATCACCAGAGTAAAATATAGATGAAAACCGTCTCACGATAAGAAAAAAGAAATATCAGAACATTTGCCATCAAATCTAAAGATCCCGTAGACATTTTCATGAGGAAATCTTGTATTATACGTAATACGACAATAATGTACTAACCTACTAATCCACTAAAACTATAATTCACTTTGAAAGATACTAAAGGCTTATCTAGAACAAAAGTATTATCCTCTGTCGGTTAATGGCTAGTCCAGGAGACGACGGCACTACGAGTACAATCCGCGATCCACTGAGCCGCGTTCAGTTTAATTACCCGTCAAGAAAGAGCTCTGTCGTAAATAGCCGAGATAATATTTACGCGACATATTTTTTCTCAAACAGATTACTAATAAATTGAAGTACCTACTTATTTATTATTCATTACATGCCTACTTATTTATTAAAACTGTAACGGGTCAAAATCGTACTTCTACACTATTATTAGAAAGAGAAAAAATAATATTTCTGTACTTTTGTATTTTTATTGTATGGAATAGATTCAAAAACTACTGGACCTATTTAAAAATAAAAAGCTTGAGCGCTGACTCGGAATCTGCGTCAAGGGAGGATCCGCGTTGTTCAATTGATTAGAGCATTCTGGATTTAGGTAAATATGCAGGTTCGAGTCCCCTCGCGGGTTGCCAATTTTTGTATCATAACATTTGTAAATGTTGGGACCAAGTGCAATCCCTTGTTATACTAAAATAATATAAAAAAAACACTTCATTCATAAATTAAATCGGAACACAGCAAAGAAGAATTGGTGTTAAGGCGACACACTCACGTGAGATGGCGGACTTAAACAAAGTCCTCCACCAACCAAACCAAGCACAATATTGTACTCCCCCGGGAATCGATTGGAAACCGACCAACCAGTACCTACAATTAAATTAGAAATAAGTATCTACATAAGGGTTGACGTGAAATATATTAAATTATTTGCAGTGTATAATAGCCAACCTGAGATTCTGTGACAAGGTAAAATAAATAAATAAAATAAATATTACAGGACATTAATTTCACACAGCGCCATCTAGCCCCAAACTAAGCATAGCTTGTAATATGGGAACTAGATTACGGATATAATACTTAAATACATTTTTTTAAATTTGTAAATACATACTTATCATACAATACACACCCAAACACAGAACAAACATCTATATTCATCACACAAATGTTTGTCCTGGGTAGCAATCGAACCCACAACCTACAGCGCAGAAGGCAGAGTTACTACCAACTGAGCTATGAGGCTTGTTTAAAAATAGTAGGTAAGTTTTTATTCATTTTAAATTCGTCAACTCTTACATATAATTATGGCATACGGTCATCTCGAGGCTTGCTGGGCAAAAATGAGGTTTACAATAGAGCGAGACAACCGAAAAAATGCTTTGTTCAGCAGTAGGCTTATAGTATAGTACTTACAGGCGTATAGGGCCTGTAATAATAGAGGCAAACTCCAACACCTTGGTGCAAGTGTAACTCTGGGGTCTGCTAGTTAGCTCGATGGCTGCTGAGAAATACTCAGGTGTTCATAGAGAGCGAGATGCGCAGCACCCAACGAGTTCAATTAAAGTAAAATAATATAATAAATTCCTCAAAACTATAGATTACTTGTATCATTTTTGCCTGTCTGTCTGTATCTTAAACGCACATTACGCTGACATTTCTGGATGCATTTGAGTAAAGTTTGTATAATTATTACTGATGTTAACAAAAAGTAACGCACCATTCATCCAATTTCAACTGCAAAATATCATTTGAATGGGAAGTGCCATTTCAATATGAACGACAAACTTCATTTGTATGGGAGAGCGGTGCTTCCGAGCTTTCCAAAAAGTGTATCGTAGACGTAAAATGGGTCACAAATTCCCAGTACAAAGAGATGAGCTCATCGTTTGATCTGCTGAAGCACACAACCACATATTCCACACTAAATTGTACAATTTGCAGCACAAAGGAAGCCCAATGAAGAAACCTTTAACGTCAAATTGTCTCTGTCAATTACAGGCCTAACGAGTACCTTCTGTTTGTATCAGAGCTAGCACGAGTTAATATGTAAGTAAATAAAGTATTTTAATAGAAATTGAAAAGTGTCTGGAATTAGTTTTTATTTCATTTAAAACCTGTTTAACCTGTTTCTTAAGTTCCATGTTTGCAATAGTTATAAAAAGCTAATAATGTTTTACACACATTTCGCATTTTTCATTCACCGCTTTGTACAGGTTAAAGGTCGAAGAGTCATCCCTGCCCGGCTAGACGCAGTCAAGCTGGACCATATTGTAAAAAGTTGAAAATACAGCACAAAAAGCCCCAAAATAAAAAAGCCCTCGTGATAAAATAAGAATCGACGGCGAGGGTGGATGAGGGAAGCCAAAGTTTGGGCTCGCTCATCGCATTGGGAAGAGACCTGTGACAAGCAGTGGACTGCAATAAGTAGATCGATGATGATGATGATTATTGAATTATGCGTATGTTTTCACAAAAAAAATATTTTTACGTATATATTTTTTAGTCTAAGCCCCATATTACAAGGTTAGTTTGGGGCTAGTGTGCGTGAAAATATTACAAAGTTACATTTTTATTATTTATCATTTTGTATAACACTTGTAGTAAAAATATATTATGTTGGTGATAATTTTACGCGATGGCGTTGGCTCAAGCCGAAAGCGTCCAACTCTGTGTCAAAACTGTAGCGTCTTCGAATGAAGGCTCGTGCTAGAGCCTCAGCGTAATGTAATTAATGTTTTAAACACTGCGTGGGAGGCGTGTTCCGCGAAATTAACTCTGTAATTAAGTTACTTTGTTGCACCGCTCCCAACCCTTTATAAATCATCGGTAACCTTTAGAATTTTATCCGAACAAACCAAAAACGTTTCATATGGATTTTGTAAAGATTGGCAATTCTAAGAGTTTTAAGTATGAAGAAGATACGAATGGATCGTGTGAGGGTTGATAATTATGGGCAAGTAAGGAGTTAATGGTGAGATTACGTGCGATGGGAAGGAAGCAGACACGTTGTGCCGACCATCGCGTGGGGGACGGGAGGACAGGGCAGGATTATCATGATTTTATAAGTTATTATTGACTGAGGTAGCATCACAAAGTGTGATTTCTCTCAATGTACATTTTAGAAATATTTTGTATAGATACCACACTGTAGGCAAAATAAATACCTTCTTTTTACAAATCATTTTTTAAAATGTAATATAGTGACTCTAGAGTCCCTACATATACTAGTATGTGTGTTAACGATATGTTACATAAAACAATAACTTCAACTGCGAAGCGACTGACAAAAATATTCTACAGAAATGATGAGGCAATGATTTGTGGAAATCTTTCGCAAAACAAAGATAAAGCTGGTCATCAGCTTGACGGAGTTCGATCGTAACGCGGCATTAGCTCGTATGTAATGTACATAGGTATACACCACACCTCGCAACATGTTTTGCGACGAGGCTTCCTCAGGAAATAGACCCGCTGTCGGCTCGGCACTCTCCAGAACTGACGATGACGCAAGTGTGTCTCCATCCATGTTCATATTATTTAGTTTGTTTGTTTGTTATTTCCCCACGACTTAACTATGTTCGGATATTATGGTGTTAACGCCTTAGTGAAGAGCAGGCTTCTTTTGACTTCAGACGTAAGCTTGTTGTATATAATAACGGTAATAAGGTATTATTTTGTCACCACGCGCCACGTGACGCCCTCGCCTTTCGCGAGGTCTGCTGATTGCTGACAACGACGTCACTAAGAAAGCACCACAATATTTATCCTTTACGGGAATGTTCTACAAAGTCTGCTTCTATAGACTACACTTGCAAAAGCCCGGGTATGTTCTCGTCCCATGGGATTTCCTACCTAAATAAGGAGTAGCCAATGTTGTCTCTGCATCCAAAGGTTGTCTGGAAGAAATGTCTCCTAAGCAATAAAACCGCCCATTGCGTTTACATTTATTGGGTTAAAAAATAAAAATAGTAAATATACTCACTGATATTACAAGCCATCTAAAATATATTCTAAAATGCTGATAATATTAAACTATGAAGCTGTGTTGATCGTAAACATAGCATGCAATGGCGATACTACCTGTGCCGATACATGAAGTTACTGAGCTTCGTACCTAGCTGGTGCTAGCGACAGAACCGTTGTATTCTACATGCTACGTTGATTATGTCAAAATACGAGCTTTTTGCCCGACTGTCTCAGATGGAGGGCTATGTTTAAAGAGAGTATGTTTGTATGTATGTCTTAATTTTATTGATACGCTCTACAACCAGACCTGACAAGTTAACCTGAATAAATGTTAGTCCATAAATTTAAATGTACAATTAATCTTTGAAATTAAATTAATTATGATTATTATTAAAAAAACAATTATTATTAAAAATAATATTTACAAATGTTTTATTGACTCAAAAATTCACAAATCAGATCAGATCAGCGCTCAAGTTGAGTATCAGTATGACACAAAACGTTCGGAATCTGCGTCTTGGTATACGTAGGTATAAATTTTCCGAAAAAAAAGTTATGAAAATAATCCTACAGCAAACTTTTCTCCTTTTCTCCCTCCTCTACCCCTTTTTGTTTTTTTTTAACATCTTGTGTAAAATTAAATCTCTCGTGATTTTTTTAAAATTTAATTTAAATCCGTTGATAAATAACGCTACAGCAAACTTCCCCCCCTTTCCCCCCCCCCCCTATTTTCCCCTAGATCAAAAATCGCAATCGACAATTTTTTATAAATCAAGGAATGTGTGTGCCAATTTTCCTCACGTTGAAAAATTCGACCTGTAGACGAGAACAAACCGACAGATAGCAGACTCGAAATATAGACACTTCGCTCGCTCGGTCAATAAAATAAATATGAACAATTAAACAAACTATGTACAAAGGAAGCAGTCAGATTAGCTAAGGACCGTTACAAACGGTCTACAGGTAACAACTGTTCCAGACCAGAACCAGACGGAAGCGTACCCATGATACTGGCGGCATTGATACGCTAAATAGTTATGCTATTTCACTGGCCTAAATAAGAACCAACCCTTGAGTCACAATGTAAGTAACTAATGTACAAGGGTATAATAATTTCTTGCCGCCAGCTTTGTGTGTAGCCACCTTTACCACGCCACTTGATATAATCATAAATTAGGGTAAAGAGACAAACAAACATTTGACCCGGTCTTAGATGGGATAATTTAATTTACTTTGTTACTTTTATCAGCCTTTAGATCAGATAAATCTCGTTATCAAATACTTTGTTTGTTTAGCTTATCTTTAGATTTATACCTACGTTTATTTTTCTGCGAATGGTTTTTGCTTTTTGTGGAAATAAGTGAATGCCGTTTAGTTTCAAAACGATTTGTTTGTTATATAATCTTGAAAATATTTTTTTGTTTATATTTTGATATCTTTCATCATCTTTTAACAAATTCAAATAAAAACGTAGATATACTCGTAGTAGAGGATTGTGCTGGATTTGAATTAGGTACGCTACAGATACAGAGATGATTGAAAAGATAATGGGGCTTTTACACAAAAGAGGTCAAAAATTAGGTACGTATAAATCGGGTGCAATTATCAAAACCCATTGAACGAAATCATAAAATGGAGTAAACCTTTCACCGACAAATGGAGTGGAACATCTTTTGTGCGGAACCCTCGCTAATGAAACATGTTTACGCATGGCTTGTGCCGGATGCTGGACTCAGGAATGCGTTGACCGTAACATAGCGTTTGTGATGTGCTAACTAAATATAGAAACGGCTCAGAAAGGTAAATATTAATTCTTCAAATTCCTGCCCGCCATCCCACAACAGGTGGCGTCGGCACAACATGTCTTCTGCAAGGCCGTGTTATTAAAGATTATTCAGATTTTTTTAATTAATATCTATTTATGATAAAAAACAAAGAACACAAACATTTTTGTGATTAATTAACATGTTTGTTCTGTGTATTATTGAATCGTAAGTATGTTTGTACAAAAAAAGCACATAATTATTCTATCCGTTAGGTATTTAGTTACCATATGATAAGCTTACAAGCTTAGTTTGAGGCGTTACATTTATTTATTTAGTAGATACCTATTATCATATTATCCGTAATCTAGTTCCCATATTACATGCTTTGCTTAGTTTGTAGACGGCGGAGTTGGGTTATATGTCTAGTAACATATATTATTTATTTCATATGTATTAAAAACTAAACATTACACAAATAGCTGAAACCCGTATTTCAGAATGAATTGAATAGCTACTCATCTTCTTTTTGGGTAATTGATAGTCCCGCCATACGTGAGAACACTGGCGACTACAATACACGGCAAAATTATCGCAACGATACTTTGATGGAAACACGCGATTTTATTTGTTTATTTCTTATTGTATGATGGGGAGGTGGTTGCCCATCATCTCACCTGATTTACAAGTTATGATAAGGCCGAAGGTGGAATTGCACTTCACCCGGAATCCTCAAGAAACTGAGGAAAGCAACTAGCTATCTTACTTCTAAATGCCGGAACACAACAATCTAGTAATTGTTGTTATGTTTTGGCGACGGAATGAGGTAAGACAGAATTAGGTATATTTCATTTATTTGTTTATATAATATAAGTTAATAGAATGTAAATAAAAATTTATTACCTAATTTATTTGTCAACATTAAAACTTTATTTACATAAAAACGCCCGTGAATATGTATGACACCTTAGCCATGAAAGTTTCAGCTATTTGTACGTACTCATCGTAATTGTCATAATTTTTCAACTTCTAAGGTTTGGTCGTAGAGAAATATTGTCAGAGTTAAGCTCGCCTTTTCCACGTATTTTTTTTCTTTTGTTATTATATTTCAAAATGTCCTATGTGTGTATGCAGTAAAGAATACGGGTAGTTTACAGAGTGATATTGATACCACTATTTGAGGAAACCACGGCTTAAAGGGTATATAACCCTCGTATCACCGCGGATACCCGATAATCCCGGTACAGAGATGATACCGGTCTTTGAAATGAGTGGAAAGGTCGCGGGTTGTACCCTTTTTGGATGGTTTTATTAAAATGAATATCATTTCCTGCGTTTTATTAGATTAACTTTACTTTTGCTGATATCTTTACTTGCACGGTTTTTATGTAAAATTTAAGTTGGGTCAATTGAACCGCTTTTAGTTCCCAATCTTTTTCATCTTAGTATACTTACTTGAGCTAAGTCAGACGACAATGGCGGTTTGTAAAAGGCTAACATCACGGAAACAACAGCTTACATAAACAATATACACGGACGGAAACACTTTCTAATTTCTAATAGTACGAGTGGTATGGATAAGTTACACATATTTTTTTTTGGTGATATTTATCAAAAAGTTTAATATTATGTAATACCCAATAACTTTACTTTTTTAAATTTTATTTTTTTGTTGTTCGACGGAGTAGCGCTTTGCCTTCATCTTAACTGGTTATAAGTTAAAATAAGGCCGAAGGTGGAGACGCATTTCACCCGGAATCCACAACAAACTAATTAGGAACTGGCTATCTTACCTCTAAATACCACCGGAACACAACAATTTTAGAATTATTATTATGGCGACAAAATTAGATAAGATGGATAGCTAGCCAGGCGGACTTAAACAAAGTCCTACCACCAACCAAAGCAAGCACAATATTTTTCAATCTCAGAGAATCGAACCCGGGACCTCTTGATCTGTAATCGGTGGGTTGAACCACTGTACCACAGAGGCGGTTAGTGTAGTGGCAATCTTCGTTTGTGACCTCAATAATCTGAATCTTAATGTAAATTTTGGAAATGGGAGGCTTCCTTCGAATGGTATAATATTACGTTGCGTTGCCAAGAATTCAAAGGTACACTGTTCAACGATGTGTCCTGGCCCTGAACTGACAATCCCTGTCAATCAACTGTCACATGGCGTTGCTAAAGTATGTTCAACAAAGTAAAATTGAGTATTTTTGCGTGCTGACAGTGCATTGTTAATTAGCTTTGTGCTCTAATTGGAGGGGATAAGGGTAACAATCAATTGATTGGCAGTCAACAGTTGGAATGTTCGTTGGCAACTGAATAATTGGGTGAAATAAAGGTACCTAGTTCGAGTAATTACGTTTTATGGGCTTCAAAACTACATTCGATTACGTGCCATGTTGGCTCAGTGATAGATGTAACGTTAAATATTGTATAACAGGCATAGGTATAAATGTATTATCCGTATTATTGTTCCCATTTTATAAGCTTTGTTCAGTTTGGGGCTGGATGGCGTTGCATTAAATGTCTAGTAATATTATTAGCTTAGGAGATGGTACAACAAGTGTATACAAACCATGAAGGCATTAATACAAAAACTAGCTGTCTTAGGTAAGCGTTCAGATACTCACGGGGCACTCTGTATCCGGATTTCAGCTGGAACCAATGTTCTGGGACACACCGTACAAGCCCGTTGATCGCATGATCTATTCAAGCGTTATGTTACGACACAATACCTGAATTCCTGAGTACTTAAGATCACGTGAGAGCTAGTAAGGATTATACAAGGTGGCTGAGTGCTAGGCTAAGTAGGTATATTAAGCGTTAATATTCTTAGCGAAATCGAGATTTTGAACTTAACTGCTTAAAATTGAGTTTTGACTTAACTAATAAAGCGAGAAAATACCATCTTGTACATTAATACTCATACTTATGTTTGATCGAAGGGTTTCCTCGTCAAAAAATCTCAGATTCCTTACCTTTTTTTGATTACATTTTTCAAAACAAGAGGATATTTTGGAATAACTTTTTGATAAGTATCAGAACCGATCAGAGACAAAATTTATAACAAATTTATTTTGAAAATACCTATAACAGGCCACATACCTACCGATAGGTACCGATTATAGCTATTAACACCAGAATCTCTTTTCTAAAGTAAGGTAGGGCATACTTTTACCTCTCCGCCCAGAGTGTGTAGTGCCAGTTTACTATATTTATTCGTATCGACTCGAATGTCTGCCTCACCGTCTATTGTCAATAATCGTTATTCATATTGAGCAACACACTGCGTTTGTACTGGAGAGCGAAAATCAGCGGAGCTGTATTCCGCAGCCTGCATACATAATGGATGTTCTCTATTCGTACCATTTAACATTTCCTTCGTCATTTGGTTTCGATAATAACTAATAGGCAAGTCGTGTCTAAAAATAAGTTGTAACAGTTATTAGTCATACGATAGAACCGCCTCTGTGGCCTAGTTGTTCAACCCACCGATTTCAGATCCAAAGGTCCCGGGTTCGATCCCCAGGGGGAGTACAATATTGTGCTTTGTTTGGTTGCTGGTATGACTTTGTTTAAGTCCGCCTGGCTAGCTAACACCATCTTACCTAAGTCTGTCGCCATAACAACAATTCTTAAAACTTGTTGTGAATCGGCATTGAGAGGTAAGATAGTCAGTTCCTCAGTTGGTGAGGATTCCGGGTGAAGTGCGCTTCCACCTTCGGCCTTATCATAACTTGAAAGTCAGGTGAGATGAAGGTCAAGCACCTCCCCGAAGTACTAGATAAAAATAAATCTAATTAAGTTTTATGTAAAAATCTAATTCACTTAAAAAAATTGGCAGTCATGTTTCACATTATGAAGAAAGATTACCTAAGATATTTTTTGGTTTTGATTATTATTTCTAAGGTCATTTTGGTTTTTGTCTAACCTACGTAATAACGGTATAGGCCCAGCCTTTTGGCCGTCATAATTCAAGCAAAGTGCACACTAACGAACTTACTGGAAGAAGTATCTCATCAGCAATGCTAATGTATGCACCGTGCCTCGTGCACCGCCTGTATGCAAAGTCATGTTGGGGAGGTGAGGTGAGGCGACGTGAGTGCTTTTACCTGATTTAGTACTACCACTAGCTAAATGCCTAGACACCTCCATGGTCTGGTGGCAGAGCGTGAGGAAGTGATCTGATTTGAATCCCTCGGTAACAACTCTATAGGTTAGTAGGAATCTATCTAGCAGCTAAACGGGAAGTAGCCTTCTGCACGGTATAGATAGTGGTCTCAGTTTTCACCCAGGAGAAACAATGTGAATATATTGATCAGTGTTTTTTGTGTGTTTGAAAAATGTTTTTTACAATGTAAATAATTTTATGGGTAATTTATATTTCAGATTTTTGGTTCAAAATGTTTGAGCTATATTTCATTTTAATTTGAATTTTACATTAATGCATGTATAGACTCACGTCTGTTTCTCAGAGGGGTAGGCAGAGACAACAGATTTCCACTGACTATACGCTCCTTGCACACCTCTTTTGACTCATTCACTCGAATCACATTCTTCACACGTCATGCTCGTTGACTCACGTCATGCTATTTATTCTTTTTGACATTATATTCATTTGATGAATGAAAAATGGATATGTGATGTCAATAATTGTAAATATTCGTGCATGATATGAATTTTAAAGTAAATGTTTTAGATGTTATTTGCTTCTAGGTGTAAGTACCATAAAGATTGTGTTTTTTTTTAATTATAAAAAAACAAAAATTGTACTTATTACATACGTTATGCAAAATAAATTAAATTACCTGTTGTATATTCCACCATAGTACTAAAAAGTCATAAAACATGTACAATTGGGCTTCAAACACCAAAAATTCTCGCTGCTTGTATAAGCTAGATCTCAAATTTGAGTACATGAAACTTTGATATTTTGTCTTCAATTTGGGTGATAAAAGAAGATCCCTAAATTAGACTCTCGGGAGAGTTAAAAAAAAGATTTGCGTATTCATCATCTGCCTACTAAACGTGGTGGGTATTAGCAAATCTCCTATTACACTCTATACAAATGTCGAAAAATTCCTGCAAATGATTGGTGGTGGTACAAACAAACACCAGCCAGATATTGTATCCAGATATGCAAAGACTTAGTTCCTCTACGGTATCTGTTTAAAACGAAACAATTCTAAACACCCTTAGACTGTAACGTAGCTGCGTCTCCAAGTGAAACTTACAACTTTAAGCTGCAACTCCGACTAGTAAACAAGTATCGCAAATTAAATTAGCAAGTTGCAACTTCCCTGGGATTTGTTGCCTGTTTAGCGGAAGTTTAAACTAGTCTTTATTTATTTTAGGAAAACTTACAGCTAAACATACATAGTAGTAAATTAAATAGTGCATGTAGCCATAGATGCTACATGCAAGAAGGCCAATAAAAAAATTCCACATATAGATAAATGAAGTGAATTGGTAATAAAATAAACAGACAGTAGACGACAGATATAAAAAAATAAGTTATACTAATGAAAATAAAAACAATAAATTCAAGAATGCACATACATAAAAAACACACACAACAAAAATGGGTCTGAGGTATGTTCTACCAGAAATTAGTATTTCCACTTTATATTATTATTATAAAGAAAAAATATGTTATTAGCTCTGTTGACAGAAATTATAGTTTAGTTTATTAGGTGCTGAAAAAAACATACGGTATGTTGTACCTCCACATTTCCACATGACATTTTAAATTATAATAAGCAATTATTGAACTTTGACCGAGTGACTTTTGAGGTCGGGCAGACAAACTATAAAAACGAGTCTTTTATCTGTAGATAAGATCAAACCTTTTATTTGCAATGATATAAAATCCAACGTTTGTTAGATACCTTAGTCAGGTAACTGACACCCAGTTTTTGTGATCATGATTTTTACTTTGAGATTTGTTTAGACGGGTTTTTGTTGACGGGTTTGGTTTTTCTCGTAATTTAATACCTATCTTATTGATTGAACGAGCGAAGCGAGTGAGATCTCCGAGTTTTGTTGGGAAATCAGGTGCTGTCTGTATGTGGCACTGTGTGGGACTGCATAATTCTCTTATGAGGGTTAACAATCGTAATTGATTGCTGCGGGAGAAACTTAGGAATACGATATGATTACCTGATACCGTCTCTGTGTTTGCTATGAGGATTTATTAAACTTACCTCTTAGTAAAAAGTTTTTTAATTTAAAATGTTGTGTGGGTTTTTCCATTTGATAGAGTTTCGACTGCACATTGCAAATAAAGTTTTATTTTTTTTATTGGGGTTTATTGTTTATTGTAGCGTAGCCATGTCACAAAAAATAATAGAAAATATATTTTAGGATAAAATGTTGACTTCATAATCTATTTTTTTTTTAATATAAATATTACTGGACATCAATTTTACACAGCGCCATCTAGCCCCAAACTAATATTTATATAACTATTAGTTTATTTTTTTAATGAAACCATTTCTGTATTGAAATTAAGGGTTGCAAAGGAGGTAAATAAAATTTAAGTTTTGTGAAATGTCAAGACAGGGGTTTGACAGCAGTTTTCAAAATTAACCGCCTCTGTGGTCTAGTAGTTCAACCCACCGACTTCAGATAATGAGGTCCCGGGTTCGTTGGGAGTACAATATTGTGCTTGGTTTGGTTGGTGGTAGGACTTTGTTTCAGTCTGCCTGGCTAGCTACCTAATTTTGTCGCCATTACAACCATTGTTAAATGGTTGTGTTCTGGCATTTAGCGGAAAGACAGCCAGTTCCTCAGTTAGTTGAGGGTTCCGGGTGAATTGCGCATCCACCTTCGGCTTTATCACAACTTGTAACCAGGTGAGATGAAGGCCAAGCGTTTCCCCGAGTTTATTTTAGTCTTTTATATGGGTGATTTTTCTTCGTGATATTTGTTTTCAGTAAAATTATTTGGAATGTCATGCAAGGCCTTTGACTGCGCACATCACACATCTACAGCCAAGTAATGTCCACCACAAAGTAAAAAAATCTGTAAGGTTTGCTCCTAATCACCACGCTTGGCAAACATATTCACATTAGCAGTAAAAGTTTACTTAAAACACAAAAGGAGGCTTGTGCCATTATGGTGACCCCTTGGTCGAATTTTACGACATCCATGGGCTGCAGGACTAGATTTGATATTAAATATTAAATCACAAACATCACCAGTTTTCAGTTCGGGGCGAACTACTAGTAATTTAGTGAAGTGTGCCATAATCACCGCTTGGTGATTATGGCTTGATCGCAGTAAGTTTTTAGATAACTCAAAGATTTTTTTGTAACGGGTAAGGTCTTGAATTCGAGGCTTGACTGCGCTTACCTGGGCTTAGCTGGGTTTAAATGAGGTTATTGACAATGCTGTTGCCTCTGTCCTAGTGAGTAGAATAGTCCAATTTACCGATATTCCCGAGCTGAGTTGGAGGCTGTAAACCTTGAGATCATAAACCATAAGTGATTTGATAGTTTTGATAATCGATATACCTACCTATAATTTAAACATAACTGAAAGTTTACGATAGAATAAGGCAAAATAAGTTTGTCACAACCGAACCACCGACCTTGATTCAGGAACTGTAGAAGACCAAGTTCTCATGTTCACGGATGTTGTTGAGGTTTGCTCGCAGATTCACAAGTTTCAAGTTTAAACTTTAAGCCCCAAAGTTCAACTGGCACTTTGCAGTGACTTATTTTTAAAGTTTTTGGAACTTAGTTCCTTAGTAGCGGTACCGGTACGTTAGTTTGCTGAAAGAGGTATTGAGCCAATATTTCGTGGCATTGCCTGAAAGTTCTATTTTTATGTTTTGAGAAATATGGTATTCGAATAACATGATTTACCTGCCAATATGTTACTAGCGTCAAATGGTACCAAATTGTTAAGTTATTAACTTACTTACGTCTCAATAGAAGGAGGTAATTCTTAAACATCCAGTTTGTGAGTGAGCATGGGTCATTTAAATATTTACAATAATTTTGATTGTCTAATCATTTGGAAACACTTGTCATGGATACAAGAAAAAACCAACCGCAAATCAATAGAAAAGGAGCAGGAGTGTTTTTTACTCAACAAAAGAAAGTAGCATAAGATTTACCGACTCTTACCTATACTCTTATGTAGCTCTTACATCATATATGTAAGAGCAAGCAAATAGGTATTACATACATAGCTAAATTGTGCCCGCGGTAGCATAAAATAACAACCAATGAAAGTAGAATAAAATCATAAAAGTAATGTTTTACTGAAGAATAAGTGTAAAGTGGGTATGCGGTGCTCCTGGCAATCCTTCTCGTCGTACCACCGCACCGTGGTATCTCAGACATTGGACGTACGCCCGCCCCCGCCCTAAGGCTGACGGTGCTCAACTAAATTGATATAAAATGTCTCGGGTTGGCTTGGTGTCAGTTATACGCTGAAGCGGTTTGAACAACCAGAAATATGTGCACGGGTAAGCTGTTTACTGATAACATTTCATTATTACAAGAAATTATGTTTAGTTTGATACGTTTGAAGTACATGACTAATTATTATAAACAATATCAATAAATATTCATTTTAAAACACGGGTTTTACGAATACGATTATGTTGATGTAGGCACCGACGGTTCATAAAAAAAAGCAGCCAATAGTAAAAAAAAAGTCGTCATTATTATTAAACTTGTTTAATTTTTTGAAATATTGTTATGAACCTTATGGTTATTATATTATTACACTCCATAAGGTAACTTGTACATATTCAGAAGTTCACAGTTCAAATATCCCGCCGCGCCCATCTATTTTAGTGCATTGTTTATTTAACAACACAATTACCGATACGTTATACAGTTATAGCACGATCATATTCTTCATTTATACATCCCAATAAGATATAAGGATACCTGATTATATTTACCCGCATGACACTAAAACAACCAAATATATATTTATTTTATAGTTTTTATTAATAAAATTTCGTTTTTAAGCTTACTGGATAGCTGAACTGATTTTGCCTATGCATGAAGACCTGTCAACTGAGCATCCAGTCACAGAAAAACTAAGTATGCGTGGTTTTCTAAACGAGGTATTTGCTATTGCTCTTGTCTCAAGCCTCCAGGATATAGGTACTTTACCCAATTCCAACAGGATTCGATAAAGAAGAGGCCCAAAAATTTTTCGTCGCTGGTCCAATATATTTTATTTGAGTAAGTTTACAACTTGAGCCACCTGTTACTCCCCATGCGCGGAGATTTATCATTATCTGGTGAGAAGACAGAGCGGTACAAAAATCAGTGAGCTGAGATATTGGAGGGGTCACCGACTGCCTGTATGGTGATTGTACCATTCCGGTCTAGGCTAGCTTGGCCAGCTTAACCATGCTAATTATTAAATAATGACAAGCAGGTCATTACTTAGAAACTGTATTTTTTTTTTATAAAATTGATTGAAACAGTGTTATACTCGTATAGTCTGTTCTTAATTTTTTTAAAGGGGGATTCTGGTGAACAGATTAGTACACTGGGATCCCTGATTTGACTGATCGCCTGGGGATAATGCCAGGGAATCCTGGTAGACGAACTCCTCTGATCATAAATTCAAACAATTCTGTTTTTTTTTTATATATTTTTTGTACGGATCTTGATGAAGTTTGGCAAAGAGGCTGATTGTATCCTGTGGAAGCATTTAGGCTGCTCTTCATACAGTGGAATGGAGGTGAAGCCACTGTTAGAAAATAATATTGTAATACATCATGGATACGTGTCAAGCACGCGGCTCACGATGGGCAACCACTATTCAAATCAAATTATAAAGATGGGAAAATAATTTGTCCGCATATATTTATGATTTAAATTCTGTTTTTATCCGACTTCAAAAATAGGAGGAGGCTCTCAATTCAGCAGTTTTTTTTTTGTTTGTTACTCGATTTATCCGCCAAATCAAAATTAATTTTGATTAGTCATATTATGTTTGGTACTTTGCTGATATATTTTCTGTTTCTGTTTTCCTGTGGTGTTTACGGTCACTAAAGTAGACATATTGAACTGCTTGCCTTCCTGTATCACCGTCATCTGATGATGAGGGATTTGGATATTTTTAAACAACGGACTCCTTATAGCATCGCGCATCTGTCTGTCTGTTAGTCCATCTGTCATCAAAATAATTGGAAAAAAACGTCATCCAGGTAAACGAAATTGTATCATATTATTCATTCTTTTTAGTTTTTAATACGTAATTATTTAAAAAAAGATTTGCAAATCTCTTTCCAATTATACCGGCAAAATTTATTTAGGATCGGACTTGCCATAAAATATGTATGACAACCTACTTTTTTTGTAACGATCATATTTAAAGTCAAAGTCGATAAAAAATATTACAATTATCATTATTTTTGTTTTGAAACGTCAAATCTACCCGGTTTGGAATTGCGACCAGCTCACAAGGAGAAAGGCAAGAAACTCGGGATGGTTAACTTTATGATGTTCCATTCAACATTTAGATAAAAAGTTATTATATAACATTATAAATAGGTAAATCATAAACCTAAGACTATCTCAAAACATTTACTATTACCTACCTCTAATGGGCAGTTTGTTAACATTGATAAATCACTAGATGCCAACTGGTATAAACTATATCTATTTGGGGCTATTCGGAATACGACCGAAATTTTTCGTCCGATTTGGTCAAATCACTGAAATCAATTTTAAGTATTATTTTCGTTCGGGATTCAACCGAATTTCTCTTCGTGCCACGCGTTCTTATCGTCGATAAAGTCACTAATTTTGTAGTAGGTACTTTTAATTAAATAGTAATTTTTAACACAATTAGAATTTACGAGCAGATAATTTGTTGGCGCTTTGAGGAAGCTTATTATAGAATCTTACACAGTTTCCTAATGAATGGCTTACATTTCCTAAGCGATACTTAGGTATGATATACCTGAGTATCCTAAGTTTGTTTTTATTTCTAGTATTAACAGTATGTACATCACTTATTTTACTAAACTCAGCAATGATAGCCAAGCGTTTGACTACCAGCTAACGTGAAAAACAGTAAAGATGTGGCCTACGATAGGGGCACGTTTGACTAGAAGGAACCTGTTCACTCTGGGCTAGAAGACTCGGTGATACCTATGCGGAAAAACAGATACTTGTTTTCAAGAAAGCTGAGTGCCGAGTGTCAGTTTTAATGTTGCACCATACCTACTCGATTGCGTTAGCGTTCGCCACGCTTTGTATGAAATTAGCACATCACCATCTAGTGTAATTAATATGAAACACAATTCGCGAGCACAAGATTTGTACGGCAAACGTAGCGAGCATCGACTATCGGATGAGAGTGGGGACGCTATCGCTCACGATTGGTTGATTCAACCAACCACGATCATTTTAGCGTAAACTTTATTTTACAGTTATCACTTCCCATCGCATGGATTTTCACAATGAGAGTAGAGAGAGTAAGTAGGTGCGTAAATAAGCACCAATTAAATTATAATTATAATAAAATAGGGATTAAATATATTTATATTTTGTTTGTGAGTAGATATTACCTACCTACTTAAATCTGCCTATCCTGCCTATCTTTTCAAGCAGCAGATTTCCTTAAAAATAAGGTTTAAGTTCTGATAAAATAAAGCCTTGTTGATAAATAAATTTGTAAGTCTTCAATCAATTAGGTAGCAAGGTAGGTACCTAGCTTCCTACTAGGTAGGTACCGTCAAACGGGAGAAATAACGCCGCCGCCGCCGCAAAAAAAGCAGAAACCGCGCCATCTGACTGTATTGATTTGAACGAGAAGGGCAGTATGATTCAGAAATATTATATTTTAATTCTGGATTTGGAACATTTAGTGACATCTTACGCCTTAGAAAGTAACTAATTATCGAGTTACGCTCGATAGAAACGCTGTCGGCCTATTTTAGATTGGTCCATGGTACAACGCGACAAGATAGTGGTAAATGTCATTCTAAATTTGGTTGGTTTAACTTAGTCACCATTCGCGGTGAGCAAACGCTCATCGAGTGATCTCAAACGCTTGGCTGTCACCAATAAAAAAAACAAGAACCGACAACAAAATATAATGTATGCGTGATTACCACCAAGTATACGTATGTGATAGCGGCATATTTGTATACCAGACAGGTAAGCTACAGTTACATTGGTAAAGGCACACCGCTACCTGTCGATGAGTACCCACGTACACCTGTCGCTCTGCATTACACTGTTCGCTAGTTACTGCGGTCATTAGGTACCTGCGGGTGTGTGAGTGACGCAACCCACTAGTTTTTGTCGTAGCCTTTAACGGCATTAAAAATTTTACTTGAGATTCAAGCATCCCCGTTTGACATAAATACCTCCCCTTGGATCAGGGTGGGTGAAGATGTGGACTGAACCTCGACCTTTGAGGAAAGTCGCCGAGAACAGAACAAATTAGCAGACTCCAAGTTTTTTTGTTTTTTTTTAGAAGAATTAACAGTTACATACAGTTATTATTTTTTTATTCTTTATTCAAGGGTCTGTTCAAAACTGAACAAAAACCCTGTGGGTATGTACACACAAAAAAAAAAACAAATCATACAATATATCAAAAATAAGTAATTTTTATTCGAGAAACGGGTATTTATCGCGTATTTTACCTATATTTATCCCGACGTTTCGGCAGGGTTGCACCAGCCGTGGTCGCGGGCAGACTGGAACTTTGGAGCCACTGTCGAGAAGTGAAGGCGTTTTTAACAACTACCCTCAACTTGGCCTTGATTATTAGAATAGGACACATTCACACTAGCACGACAAACAACACTGACAGTATCAACACATTTTTTCTTAGGATCACACCTACTGGTTGGAGATCGCAAACTACTATCAGGAATTAAAACAATGACATGCTTTTGTATTACGTAATAGAGCCTTGAACTTCAGTAACCTGGGAGCTCGTACCTACCGTACACTGCCATGCAAAAAACCCAACTGCCGAGCCAAATGAACCGACAATTAGACAACATAGTAGCATGTCTACAATGGTGCATTGTTCGCGTTTATGAGCAATAAATCCGCGGGAATCGAACCCACGTTTACTGGCAGCTATTAGGCGAGTGGGGAAGCTAGCTTACAGTAAATTTAGTAGACTTCCGCAAGTTAAAATTCAAATTAACTTAAAATAAAACCGGCAAATCGTGTCGGTTTCACAAGCTGAACTAAATGATTCCGGAACGTGCGGATTTTTAAAGGCTTTTTAAACGGTCAGCTTATTAAAGAGGGTTCGATCAGCTCCAAAATGTAACCTTATTGCCTAGTAGCGTACTCCGTCATAAGATTCGTATTATCAGGCCGTACACCGATATATTATTTTGTCAAAATTAAGCCTTTTCTTGTTATAAAAAAAAAAAAAACAAAACAACGATTTACCATCTCTATTGTATTTTTATACCTACTATATTTTATTAGAGTAAGGTAAGTAAGTAAGGTAAATAAAACAACGTTCTGGCCTTCCATGGTATTCCAGGTCACGGGAGCACGTGGTGTTGCTAGATTTTACAGCACACAGTCAGCAAGACGTAGCTTTGATACTGGCTTTATTTAATCCTTGCTGGAGAAACAGCGAGTCTAAGGGTCTACAAAACGGTTAGTGTTGCATGCGATTTTTAACTGTTGCTAGATCATCGCGAGTTAAATCAATTTGAAACAATATTTTAGAGAATAACATATTTATTTGTAGATCCATAAGATATACCCACCCACTACAACTACTGGCAAACATTACTCAATTAATTGAATGAATTATTTTCAAAAATACATCAGTGAATTGAATCAGTTGACCTGAATTGTCACTCCAGTCGCATAAATATCAGGAGTCGTGAGCATGTCGTGTTGTCGTGGTATATTTACTAGTACTGCAGTTTATTTAACCATATCGTCTGTTTTCGGTTTGTACCAATAAAGTCTTTGAACTATTTTATGGCGTTTACGGTACAGGATGGCCTCAACTGCATTTTGTCTGGCCATCCGAACAAATAATTAACCATGCATAATTTTTCATTTATATCAAATCCATGTCTATCGTAATCCATAATGCACTAAAGACGAGTGTGTCTGTGAACCAGCTCTAGATAATCGACCCATAGGTAAAGGTAGATTAGTCTATAGTCTATATATAGTCTACGAATATTGTAAGTGAAATTAAACAGAATATTGCACCATACGACGTATTATATAATTCACCGTCATTGTACTTTTACTAACACTTTAATGGATCTTTGGTCTGAAATAAAACATTTTTATTTTATTGTGTGCCTTTTGATAATCGGCTACTATTGGTAAACATCTTCTTGGTATGCTCGCTCAATTTAAAATCTCATTCTTGCCTGTGCATGTTTCGAGGTAAAGAGCAGATCCACAATAAAAAAAGAACTTGTCCATAACAAGGATTACATAAAACGTGAGTGGGTTGCTCACCTGGTAAGGCAACAGAAGGTACAATAATAGCTGAGCAAAAACATCGTCCATTTGCAGCGAATGCAGAAAGTTAGCGAACGGACGCGAACCATGAATTATTCATCGGCATTACTTGAGGAGGTCTCTACACTGGTACAGGGTGCCCTGGAATACACTGATCAATATGTACGAGCGATTCCCACAGATGAAACTAGCCTGAAACTTAGAAAACTAGTAACATTAAACTGCAATGAATTTGTTTGTTTTACTGGTTACTGATGGACCGGCGACATGGTGGCGGTTGCGGGGAGTCGCCATTAGTGACGTCAATTGGGGAGGTCTGTGTACAAACCGCGGGGGAATGTGAGCTGGTATGGTAATGATGATGAACACTGGTGGACAGTATACGGCAGAGATGAGAATACTGACATACTCTTAGTACTCTTACTTCTCGTGATTCCACACAGTGACATCCAGAGGGGTGACCATGATCTCTTATAGCATTCTTGTTTTGATATTCCTTTACTTTGGTCACTATCTGTCCAGTGAAGAAATACATTATTTTACTAGTACTACAGTTTACCTGAACTATTTTTCGTTGCCATTATCCTGTTTTTTTTATTAAAAAGTCAAACTACTGGACTGATTTAGATACATTTTTTATGGGACCAATCTGGAATATACATATCCTTAAAAAAAAACAAATCGGTAAAAAAATTACGAAGAACTGAGGTAACAAGCATTAAAAAAAATACATACAACCTAATATTGAGACACAACTCCTTTTTTTGAAGTCGGTTAAAAACGAGACAAAAGTAATACAACATCAAAACGAAAATGCTTGAAGAGGTTGAGATTAGGTTAGGCTTCAGTGTGGAGTAACAAGAATGATGATGGATGAGCTATGGACCTTACATATTTGAGGCAGTATGTGGCGCCAGTGGCTAAAAAGTTGAAAAGTAATAGGTTAGCGTGATATGATCATGTGATGAGAAGGGTTGGAAGCTATGTAACGAGAAGAGTGTTTGCAATGTGTGGGTATAATGGGAGTAATGGTAAAGGACAAAAGAACAGATGGGTTGTGTGAGGGATGATATGGGTAAGAAAGAAGTGAATGATGATGTGTCGTCCGTTAGAGGAGAATGGTGGAGGATGACATGTTATGACGACCCCCCTTAGTATGGTACAAAGGACAGTAAGATGATGATGATGATGAACATGGTTAAGCTAAAATATCTTCCTAGTGAGATGGACCATGTGACGAAAGTGTGTGAAAGTAAGAAGACAAGCGACGCACTAAAATACGTATTTAGAGTTTGTCGGGAAATAATCCGTTCCTGGATCACCCTGTACTATATGAACAATAATAGAGGATGAAGTTGTTTGTGATTATTATCATCTGAACAGACAACTGTTTATTATCTCTGCAATTCCACAACAACACGTTTACTAAGCGGCTTTGTGTGCCGCTTACAATTTAGATTTTTTATTTTTATATTATCTGGGTCAACCCTCGATATCTTTGGGGGAGGCCCATTTTGTATTTATTAACTTAAATCAAAATTCTAGTCAAACCAAAATCGATAGATTATAAAAAATCACGTATCATTAAATTAAAATAAACAACACAATACAGATATAAAAATTAAGTAATTAAATGAATATTCCAAAACAATATAAACAATAACAATAGTCAGTCATACATATCTCCCACAAAACCAAAGCAAAGTCAAGCAGCTGTCAATATTACCGCCCAGACAAACAAATCCAATAGGTCTACTATGAAAAATGAAACATTACGGATACGCTGATGGATTGCACGTTTTCAATACAAAAATTACAGAAGTTCTATCGGATCTGACGACGTTCGAGTTTCACAGTAGGCCCCAGATCAGTGTTGTCGTTAAAAGAAAAAGAAAAGCCCCGAGCCACTGTGCAAGCAGGTGGTATATCCGCAACCATTATATGTGTTCTGTAGGGAACGTTTTCAGGCTGTATTGATGATGATGATGATGATGATGATGGCATCATTTGTTACTTTATTTTTGTGATCGTCAATGCATTTCGTTGTACTAAAGATCTGGATACCAAACATGCCTGTTAACTGTCGACTGACCAAGATTTGGATGGTCGTTGTGGCCCACGGATCCGACCGTAACCACAAGATATAAATGGAAATCGGAAAAAAGAAATCACCAAATAACTGACCAAATTCAAATACCTAAATATCTACAGAAAACTGACCATCCAAAGTCTACGGTCGGGTAAAAACTCAATAAACTCGCGTTGGCTCTACGAAACAGAAAAAAAAATCTAGTCCAATGAATTGGAAATCCGGCTTGGAAGCACGGCGAACTGAGCAGCAGTTTTTAAATCCGTCGGTATTGAGTTTTTATAGAGCTATTTGATAAACGTGCATCTGGACCTTTTCTTCAGTTGTAAGCTTTGTGTGTTTTTTGTGCTGTATTTAACTTTGAGAGAACAACACAAGAAAGTCGAAGTAGAATCGTTTTGCCAGGTGGTATAAATATAATTCAGAATCGCTTTGCTAGGCGATCTAAATATTAGTCAGAATCACTTTCCTTGGTGGTTTAAATATGAGCCAAATATGTTTTGCCACAGGTTGTTTAAATATAAGTCGCTTTGATAGGTCGTCTAATTATAAGCTACAATCGGTTTGCTACAGCTGGTTTAAATATTAGTCAGAATCGCTTTGCTAGGTGATCTAAACATTAGTCAGAATCACATTGCTTGGTGGGCCAAATAGGAGTCAAAATCATCTTGCTATCGGTGGTTTATTTATTAATGAGAAGGGTTGGATGGAATGGAGACAGAGTTTTTATATATAAAAAAAAAGAAATGCTTTCGAACCATAGCAAGGCTACCGAATCATGTAAACCCATATGCGTAAAACTGAAGCTGTAAACATTCCCTTGTATTTATTTGTTGGAATCTCGCCGTGTTTTTATTTCGAAATATGGATATGTTTGAGATGATTAATAGTAAACGGGTAAAAAAAGTACGGATGCCCCTCACATAAATCAGCAAATTTGATAAAAGTGTTTTTTGCATGGCCCCTAGAGTTTATAATAAGTTACCAAAAAATATTAGAGAATTGGATTGCTGTAAGAGTTTCAAATATAAAGTCACAAAATTACTATCTGATAAAGCATATATAGCTATATATAGCATACAAGAATTCATGGACAACACAGATTATAAGCATTGCCGAGACCTGCCTTAGTTTTGTTAACATATTTAGTTATAAGATGACATTTGTACGCCTGTAAATATATACGGCGAAACATAGCCGATCTGTTTTATAATAATGTATGCTGTAACGAAGCAGGGTTCGTATAAGTCACAAATATTAATATAATGGAAATATCATCAAATATTACAATAGTAAATCAGCAAGTAGATAGAGACGCAACCACAGTTGAACAAGCAGGGCAAAAGAACTTGTAAAGAGGAAGTACTTGAAACCAGTAGAATGTATCTGGCAAGTCGATTAAATGAATTTATTTGAAAAATGAATTCAAACTAAACAAAAGGCATCAGACGGGCTCGAGAACGGGGGCAGTTGGTACGGAGTCTTCAGTGAGATCACGTAGCTATTTTTGACAGTTCTAATTCATTGCATCGCTATAAATTTGCCGTGTAGTTTCAGGAATTTGCCTTAATAGTCCCGGTTTGGAACAGGAACCTTTTAACGACTATCTGCTAAGAACTGAGCTACTGAAGGATTACTCCAGAAAAGTGCGCTTAAAGATCTAGGATTTCAGAGTTATTGTGTAAACGTGTTACAAAACCCCTCAGTTATAGATCGAGACTGCTGTCTCGACAAACTGCTTAAAACACAGGCTTGGATAGCATGTTGTGAAGGAACAATAGCTTACTGAGTAATAAGTGATAATACAAGGTGGCCCATAAGTCCCTTGAAATGTAAAAAAATCATTAAAAAAAAACTAATTACAATATGAAAAAGGTTTTTATTTGGAAGTAATCTTAATAAAATGGGAATTATTTTTTGAAAATTACATCGTCTAAATGTAATCCGTTACGATCGCGGCACTCCTGTAAGCGACGTCTAAAATTGTCCATCACTGCGCGGCAAGTAACTTCTGTAATGCTTACCATTTCTCGTCGAATATTTTCTTTCAAGACAACGATTGACCGCGGGTTGGTTTCATAAACTTTACTCTTAAGATAACCCCATAAGAAAAAGTCCATTGGGGTCAGATCCGGACTACGTGGTGGCCAGGCAATATCTCCTCTTCGAGAGATAACTTTACTAGGGAAAAGTTGACGAACGACGGGCATAGCGGTGTTAGAGGTATGGGCAGTTGCTCCATCCTGTTGAAACCAGGTCCGCGTATTGAAGCCTGGAAAATTCTGCAACTCTGGTGCAAAAAAGTTCTCGATCATTGCCACATAGCGCTGCGAATTAACAGTAACCGCGCGACCTCTGCTGTCCTCAAAAAAGTAAGGGCCTATGATGCCATGCGCTGACATAGCCGCCCAAACTGTCACTTTAGGGCTATGTAAGGGCCTTTCATGTTTGCGATTTGGATTTTCGCAACTCCAGTAGCGACAATTCTGCTTGTTGACATGGCCGTTGATGTGGAAGTGAGCCTCATCAGAGAATAACACGTTATTAAACGATGTAAAGTGGCCGAACATTTCATTTGCAAAATTTAGTCTGTGCATAGGGTCAGTATCTTTTAATTCCTGTACTAATTGAATCTTGTAAGGGTGAAGAAGTAAATCTTTCTTTAAAATCCGCTGTAATGAAGTTCTGGATAAGTTTAATGCACTGGAACGCTTACGAATAGACTGGGTAGGATTTTCACGAATTGACTGTTTCACTACGTCGATGTTTTCTTCCGTGCGTGATGTCCTTGGTCGACCTGACCGTTTTTTATCCAACGTAGAACCAGTCTCCTCGAACTTAGTAACCCAGTTCTTAATCGTTTGAATACTTGGAGTGTCGTTAAAGTTGCGTAAATTGTGATGTTCTCGAAATTTACGCCGCGCAACGGTAGCAGAATTATTGTTGCGATAAAACTCGCGCACACAAAAAGCACGGTCCGCACCAGTGAAACGCTCCATGGCGACTGAATTCCGAAAGACCGTTGGTGCTTCCCCCGTACCCCGCGCGCCATTCCTGCGCATCGTTTGAATTTTATTCGAAATTTAAATTTCAAAGGACTTATGGGCCACCGTGTACTAAAATAGCGATATTATGTTTTGGTGCTTGTTGTGAGATGATCAAGTAAACTTAAATAAGAATTCAGATCATATTTTCGCGTGTAAATTAAATTTGATATCTAGAGTGCTAAGATATTAAGTTATGACTTAGACCTAAGCAAAGTGAATTCTAGATGAGAACAAGCCTCATAGCTCAGTTGGTAGTAACTCTGCCTTCTGCGCTGTAGGCTGTGGGTTCGATAGCCCAAATAATTAGCAGGCTGAAGAGGCAGTGGGCTGGCCATATTGGATCTTGAGTGGAGACCGTGTCTCGGAAAATGTAGTGTTAGACGACCACCGGAACGATGGAGCAATGACTTGCATAAAGTGGTTCTTGCAGCCACTTTATGCAAGTCATTGCTCCATCGTTATAAATTAAATGGCTGAATGAAAATAACTTTTATGATAATTAATTTAGCTAATTGCAGATCTTTATATTATGTTACTAATAATTATTGCATGCTAGACTGTAGTGAAATGTAAGAACATTATTAATAATTATTATTTACCACCTTTGTACCATGTTTGGAGCTATAAAGATCTTGAATTTGAAGAACTGGATGGGAAGAGACGAATACAGGACTCAGTGGTAGTGGCACCTACATACGTCTAATTAGTGAACTGAATTAGGTTGATGAAGTGGTGCAATATTATTGACCGAGCGAGCAAAGCGTCTCAGTTTGGAAATTGGCCAAAAATTATTTTGTCCGCTGTCTGTCGGTCGGTTTGTTCTCGCCTACAGGTCGCATATTTCAACCAATTTTGATGAAAATCGGCAAACGTGTTCCTTGATTTCTTAACATATTTTAGACGATCGCGATTTTTGATCGGGGGGAAAATAGGGAGGAAAAAGGGGAAGTCCCATTAAATTTGACACTTAGTAGTAAAAAAACACAAAGGATTTAATTTTACAAAAGATTATGTGTAAAAAAAAAAAAAAGGGGAGTGAAGGGGGAAAAGGGAGAAGTTTGCTGTATGATTTCATACATTTTTTTCGGAAAATGTATAACTATGTTTACTAATTAGACTACTACAGTTCCCTCCGCTTGCAAAGGCAAAACAAATCCGTTGACACCAGGCTCGATCTCCTCAGACCAATGGTACCCGAGTAATCGCTAAAACTTTTACCCCTATTAGCTCAAAAGTCTAAAAGTAAAAGTGCAAGAGGAAATCAATCTCGGTAGGTACGTTCAAAACTCAAAACCGGAGCAAATCGTACCTTATGCATTCGGCGATCTGAAGCGGAAATGACGTTACTAGCGGCTAAATACCGACTGCGTAGTTAGCTGACAGATTCGTTTCGATATAGACCGTTTGTTGTTGGGTATGGAAGTAGATTATCTGTCTGATGGACCGAGCCGAAAGCTAAGCCAAAGATAGGTTGCACAACAAAGAGGGCTTTTTTAAACGCATGAAAGCAAATTGCAAAAAAATACCATACATTTAGAAAATCTATATTCAGTCACAATCACAATAGATGTAAATTTAATTGAAATGAATAGATATGGCAGGACATCACTTATTACTAGACATTTTACACCAGGCCATCTAGCCTCAAACGCAAAATATTGTTATTACTACACGTAGATTACGAAAATATGAATACGAAACTCTTTGTTAGTCAATACTTATTTATTATACAATAACATCCAAAAATCTGTTAAACACTGAACAAACGTCATATTCATCACAATAATGTGTGTCCCGGGTGGGAATCAAACCCAACTTACGGCGCAGAAGCGAAGCTATTCCCAATCCCTTCTGAGCTGAGAAACCTGTCACATCACATTGTATATTGTTTGTCTTGTATCCTTAACTTTGCGTTTAAGGCTGAATAAAATTAATTATGTAAACAACTGTATGAAATTAATGTTTTATTTATTTAACATTCCAACTCGGATGGGCAGCGTTCGGGAAGCTTCGAAATATCTTCTCATCAAAGATACCGTAGACGAATGTCTATAATCAGTTTGTATGCCACTGATGACATACGGATCCGAGACGTGGTCGCTAACTCATGAACCTTATGAGTAAGTTTAAAGTCGCACCGCGAACTATCATATGGAGCTATGCTTGGAATTTTGACTACATGATAGAATCCGAAATAAGGTTATATAAGAGCACAAAGTTGCTGACATAGCTCGCAGAACCGATGACCGCTGGTGAGCTAAGGTTCTCGCATGGCAACCACGATTGAACGCGAAACGGAGTGTGGGAAGACCCCCAATCGATAGGCCGACAACATTGTGGCTGTTGCGGGGAGTCGATGGATAGAGGCGGCTCAGACTCGCTTTTTGTGGCGTCGATTAGGGCTATATTGTGCAGTACGTTCTAACGGGCTGTGTGTGTAGCTATATAATGATGATACAATCAGACCATCTCGTTATATATATATACACTATAAATATTCTATTCGGGATCGTTTGCATGTCTGAAATGTGCCGTTTAGCTTCACGTCGACTCATGCAATGCAAACCAATACAAAGTGGTACTGTGGCAATAATCATGATGATGTGGGTTTGTTCGGCTACAACTGTCAATGAATTCACTGCGGAATGGGCCTGTCTAAATATCTGTCTGTATACAGAGTAACACAACATAAACAGTTACTATGGTACCCGACTGCCATTGAAGGAGGTTTTTGTTATATATCATAAAGATATTATATTTAGAATCCAGTCTAGTCAACTGTATAAATAAATATTACAGGACATTATTTTTTACACAGCGCAATCTAGCCCCAAACTAAGCATAGTACATAAAGACATATATGTAATTATGTACAAGATAAACTAACTAGAGGTATGTAGGTACCAAGTGTACAAAGGCATCAGTCAAACTCAGGCCCGTTTCATATTATTCCTTTATGTAACTCATAATGTTATGTTAATAATTTAGCATTCAATGTTATATATCGATCAGGTAAGTAAAGACAGAAGTTACCAGACGTAAATATGTAAGTAATGGCTTCATTTTTAAATATGAAGCAGCTTCTTTCTGTATACGAGTACTACCTAACACCTTTACTGCGATCGCCAATCCGCATGCCAAGCGTGGTGATTATGGAGAAATCCTCAAATTTTGGAGGAAGCTCTGTCCAGCAGTGAACACTACTGGACGGTTGATGATGATGATGATGATGTAGGAGGTACGCGGTAGTAGTGACATATTCTTCAATTGAATCTTCTCATATAATAAAAGTCGTGTATGTATGTATGTTCCCTATGCATGGACCAAGTTTGATGAAATTTACAGCCACTATACTAGCCCATCCTGTGAAGTTAAATTTTTGTATCTTTTCGCAAGTTTTAATGCGCGGAGAAAGCTACTAGGCTACTTTTTTAACTTTTACAATGTGTATCAAAGTGTAAGAAGAGACGAAGGAAGGTATCAGAATCAGTTGCTACCAGAAAGATTGAATGCCAATAAATTATCCGTTAAATCTTCCTCCCATAAAATGTAGGTACAATAGCGATATTGGGCTATAAAAATATTAATTTTGTTTAGATTTCTTTGATGAAAGAGTTTTTAGTCACTCGAGATGTTTCTAAATATCCGAAGCAGATGGCCCAGGTGCTTCACACAGCTATTTTCATTGTCCATATTTTAAAACCATTATAAAAATAGCAACCAGCTGGTTTGGTGCAGTTGTGAATTCGTGACTTATGATAAAATATGAAAAAATTGTGAACGTTGAATATGACCTCGTTCCCATCATCCTTAGGTAATTTCCCAACATCGACTAAATACCCAAACATAGTGCAGGCAAGGTGTAAAAAGAAGTCACTAGGACTTCCGGTTTGGGCTGAAAATCTTTTTTTTGATTGGTTTTGTTAATCAACGCACTGTTGATTTTCAATCAGTCAGTACATATTGACTGCCAGCAGCTAGATTCACGATGATTTATTTGGCAAGATAACATGCAGTGCTTCAAACATATACTCTCAATATATTATCGTTTCATTTACGTTAATTAGGAAAATTCTTACAACAAATACCCAATTTTTTTACGAAAAAAATATGTTAACATTAATGTAATATTAGCTCACTGCACTTCACCGTATAGACTTTAGCTAACTAACTAAGCCAAATTTCACACTCCGACGGGCGCATAATCTTATCTTTCTTTTTTCTTCTTCTTAATATATATAACTCAAAGGTTACTGACTGACATAGTGATCTATCAACGCACAGCCCAAACCACTGGACGGATCGGGCTGAAATTTGGCATGCAGGTAGATGTTATGACGTAGGCATCCGCTAAGAAAGGATTTTGATTAATTCTACTCCCAAGGGGATAAAACAGGGGATGAAAGTTTGTATGAAACTTTGTCAATTTTAAACCGATCGGGCTGAGACTTTGCATGCATAAAGCTACTATGACGTAGGCATCCCCTAAGAAAGGATTTTGAGATTTTGCATTTGTTTTGTTTCGGTTTAGTAGTTTTGGTTATAGACTCTGCTTTGTATTTGGCATTTGTTTTGTTTTCGTTTGGTTTAAGTATAGGTTTTGTCGGTTAGTCTTTTTTAAATGGCTAAAGAAAATCTGAACGTTAATGGAGAAGTTGAAGAATGTACTTTCGTTTTTAGTTTTGTAGGCTCTAATTTTTTACACACGCTAAACGAAAGCAAAGCCGCAAAAACTATATCTAATTAATAATAATATATAGCAAAAGCTAGTACTAATATAAAATGCTAACTGACTCACTGATAACAACGCACAGCCTAAACGGCTAATCTTAGAGACATGAAATTTGGAGGGTATGTTTGTCTTGATGCTATATAATGAGTGTTAAGAAGGGGATTTTGAAAATTCGTACCCTAAAAGGTTCAAAAAGGGGTTGAAAGTTTTCATTAAAAGTATGCCCTAACTCTGGAACCGTGCATAATAAAAGGTCAAAATTATCTTTATAGATTCCTTATATAAAATAGATAAGAACTTGATTCATGGTTCTTTGATTTTTTTAATAATTGAAGGGCAGGGGGTCCTTTTATTAGGAAAAAAAATCAAAAAACATTGTTATTTAACAGAAAAAACGCGATGTACAAGTTGGTTTCTATAATAAACTGGTGTATTTTGATTGCTCTTTATGCAATGGATGAATGTCAAAACTACCAAGGTTTTATGATGGAGTGGAATCAATATAAAGGGTTTTTTTCAGTAAATAACAGTAATACATATTAAGAGCGTGGCGCATTTTAAATGATTGTATGTGTGATACTCTTCTACAAACCATGTAAAGCAGGGTCTTACGAAGATGACAGCGGAACTCTTGAATAATGCATGGTATAATAGTCGTGCTTATACTTTTTGAAATCGGTATAACGAGGCATTCAACGACAAATGTTTTTTTTTAATTTATTCGGCCGTAGCAGTCGCGGCTTAAGAATCGACCCCCTCCAACTCAGCCCGCGGATGTCGTAAAAGCCGATTTAAGGGATCTCACCAGTGGAAGCGGCAGCTTCTTCGCATGTTACATCTTCACTGTGATTACCAACCCGCCTGCCAAGTGTGGTGATTATGGCAAAACCCTCCCGTTTTTGGAGGAGGCTCTATCCAATATCCAATTAACCACTACATAAATGGGCTGTTGACGTGACTGTATTTACGACCCCTGACTTATGTAACTTGACAACTTGATACACAGTAATCTTCTAATGCATAAAAAAAGTCCTGAGTGACTGACTGACTGATTCAACTAGATACAACGCACAGCCTAAGCCGCTGAGCGTATAGACATTAAATTTGGAGGGTATGTTTTTCTTGGTGTGTAGGCCGTTAATAAAGGAATTGGGAAAATTCGCACCCCCAGGGGTTCAAAATGGCGTTCAAAGTGCGGAGTACCTAAAATGTTGCATATCCCTGAAACCACAAATGACAGGCACTTGAAAATTAGTGTGTTGATTGCCCATAAGGAATAAGTTATGGCATATTTTCGGTTTTTAATAATTTTCAGAAATAAAGGGTGGGGTGTCCAATATTCAGACCTGACTATTATATATAAGAATAAGAACTAATGATTAACAAAAAAAAATAGGGGGTTCCCATAACCCCCGAAACGTTTTTATAAATTGTTATTTTCAACCTGTATAATAACAATGTTGATGTGAGTATATAGTGCTTACTTTGTGGTAAATAAATAAATGAATAATAAAATCTGGCCAAACGTGAGTCGGACCGGCACTATGACCTCTAAAAGCCTGCATTTTTTGTCTGGGTTGTGGGTCAGCATCCTCGGTGTGCGTGTCTGCACACCGAGGTGTGCTGTAGGAGTTAATCGGTCAAATTTATTCAGATATGAAAGTGGACCGAAGATTTCTCATGATGATTGAATATCTGTAAATATTGAGGTGGGTTGACCGTGGTGATATTTAGGTGGGTTGACCCACCACCACGCTCACGTCAGCGCACGGTTGCCGTTCAGAAGTGGCGGCGAAGAGGCGACTCAGGGTTACTACCTAGCAGTACGCTACTAACATACCAACCACCTTCTAAGTATGGTTATAATCTCTCCTCATCGCTTTAATTAGGACGTTGTTGTTGCCTTATCGCAACATCCTGGCGTGGGAATGTTTTAAGGCTGTAATGATGATGGTCAATAAACGAGTACCCTTGTGTAGGGCTGGACTATAACCACGACGAATCGAGCGATAATTCAGGCTACTGCAATCGATTACCGCCAATCTGATGGCGTGCTGAAACCTACCGTATTGCGTCAAAAGCTGTGCTGTGATTGGCTTTGACTAAAGCCTATGACTGACTGACTGTGGGCTTTCTACATAATAGGTGGTAATAAAACGAATAATAAAATAAATATAATATCATAAGTAAATAGTATTAGTATACATTTATTCAATAAATTAAACTAACTAAGTACAAAGGAATCAGTCAGATTACCTAAGGACCGTTACAAACGGCCTATAGGTAACTCAACTGTTCCAGACCAGTACCAGACGGAAGCGTGCCCAAGACACTGGCTGCATTGCCACGCTGAATAGCTATGCTAATTCGCTGGCCTAAATAAGAGCCAGCCCTTGGGTCACGTGTCGCCTCAATCAAAAGCCCCGCAATATTTTTGAAAACCCGGAGGGCACCGGCTCCCCACGGACCCAAGGTCTCCACCCCAAAAGGCTCAAATAGGTAAGCTCTGTCGAGACCACTATATTTGCGCCTTTTGTGATCCTCGGCCGAATCAGCCGCCGCACCAGCCCTAACTGATGTCCCAGGCAGATGAGATGGCGCTAGGGTGTCGACGCAGGTAGCGTCCCACACCAAAGGCCTACCCATTTCCCAAGGGACAAGAGTCATACCGTCGGGCCGCTTACCATCATCACGTAACAGACCATTCGGTTCAAGAACGGCTGGCACATTGACACTGGTAAACGCTCGACGGATAATGTCATTAAGACTAGCGTGGCGCGAAATCCTGCCGGCAGACCTTGCGCACGAAAGTCCGTGAAAACCAAATTGATCTACGGCCGCACCGCACCGGCACTGGTGAGAGGCGCAGCATCTTGCACCCAACCGAAGACAAGTGGCAATACGGAAAGTTACAGGATCCATAAGTGTACCGGTATTGTAGGATGGATGTGCTTGCAGCCAAAGACCTGATTCCCATTTTGAAACAGCTAAGAGACGAGCACGATCTGTGGAGGTTGAGCACGTATGTAATAGATAATTCCGTGTCAACTCGCACAGAGGCCCGTCCCACTGCCGTTGTGCCGAAAGGTGTTTTGGGGGATCGGTATTAGGGCAAGCACTATGCCAAGCATTTCGAGCCTCGTCAAGATAAGAAATTTGGAGTATATTGCCTGGAACAGCCGAAATTGATGGTGTTAGAATTTTCTCAACCAAAGAATGTGTACTATAGACGGAAGACAAGAACGCTGGCAAAGCAACACTAGAAATTTTGCGTATACCTAAGCCGCCCAATCGAATAGGCAATGAGGCCTGCGACCATGCTCTGTCATCCAACTCAATATTCAAAACCGTGGAAAGGGTGTTCTTTATTATGTTGTCTAAGCCTTCCACCAGCTCACTGTGTTTCCACAGTTGACAACATCGTAAAGCATAAGTAAATTTTGGGACAAAAAGGCAAAATTTTATAATGGTGAAAGCCATATGTGAGTTAATTTTTGAAAGTCTGTCCGAAACCTTCATAAAATTTTGAATTTTGTCGTCGACGAAACCCGGAAAAGATTCATCAAGAATTGGTGAACCTAGTAGGTGGAGTGAACTCTTATCTACAACAGTAATATTGGAAGCCAAAGTCTCAAACTTTTGAATAATTGAATTTCTATCCAAACATGTATCTGAAATGTATATTTCACATTTCGAAAAATTTAGTTCTAAGCCAATCTGCCGAAATTCATCTATAATAATTTTTAGATCGCCAAATACTGAGTCCACATCGCCACCCAGGGTTCCGTCATCGAGATACCAAACATTCAATTTAGATTTCAGGCGTTGAATAATTGGGTGAATGGCAAGGCTAAAAATGGCCGGGCCTAGAGGGTCACCTTGCTGACAGCCAACTGCAGACGAAATAGTTTGGTTCTTGTAAATTAATTTAGATGGCGAACCATAACATTGAAAAAGAAAAGGATAAATTTCGGGAATTTTGGATTTGATTTGATTTAGCAAGGTGCCTCTGTCAACCGAATTAAAAGCATTTTTGATATCTACTTTTAGAATAACCTCCCCGTAATTTCGATCTAAAAATGTTCTTAAAGAATGGACCGCGGCCTCACAACCGCCTCGCGAACCAAAGCCTAGCTGCACGGGTCGGAAATAGTCGCCTAGATACGCGGCTTTTTTGCGACAGCAGACTTTGGCTGCAAGGCGGCGATAGGTGGTGCCTACGGCTATGGGTCTTATCCCGCCATCCTTTTTTTTTAAAGCACAAAGGTTAGCACCATACAAGATTTCTGTAATCTCGCTGTTGACTCGACCCGACAGCATGAGGTTGATCAATGCCGTCAGTTCTTCAAGAAGGACATCACCCGCATGGCCAGACCCACCAGATAGCAGGTCCTTTAGATGCTGTGGAGACACAGCATCCAGGCCAGCGGCTGAGCCACTCTGAAAGGACATAACGGCACTGAGTACATCCTGACTGGTCGCCTCAACAGCGCAATCACTATCTTGAGGTGCATCGGGGAGGTGGAAATCTGGCCCCGGGGCCGGATGTTTACTTTCAAGAGAAATGAGGGTTGCAACGGAATTTGGAGCTATCGTGTCACTAGAAAAAAGTATACGGGAGGCACCCTTAATATCACCATCGCTAATCTTACTCTCTACAAGTTTGAAGAGAGCAGACTCGGGGGATGGCTTTAATTTAGAATTTCATAAGTAAATTGTGCATATTCTCTTTTTTATTTTTTAACGAAAAAAAACAAGTGACTGTTCATTAAAATAAAAAGGTGTCAAAAATAATGAATTTGTATTATTGAAATACCACGTGGGCGCGACTGATTGTGAGTGACCAAAAATAATGCGGGCGTCAACGTTTGTTGTAAGGACCTACGTTTTCAGATCCACTTGAGTACAATCAATAATAGTTAAAATATATGTCAATTAATGAAATCGGAATGGAGCATTCGAGTAGTATTTCAAATTGCTGAAAAATGTATTTTTCATTTATTGGCCGTTAAACTGCCAATATTGAAATTTTCAGTGCCATAACGAAATTACAAAAACACTACAGCTGACCATAAATATCTCTTCAATTTCCATTTTTCCACCCTTAAAATAACATTAAAATCGCGCTCTTGAATAAATCAACCCTCATTTAGTGGCTGTGGTGATTTTAAAATATTTCAAATTTCACATAATTAACCTTATTCCGGTGGCATAAGGTCGAGAATCGACGGTAAAATGTGAAATTGGAAAGTCTTTCACCCGATTTGTGACCGCGAATGGACCGCGGCGAGAAGTGCCCCCAAAGGGTTCATTATTTCAGCTGGTATTCAATAAAAGTTATTCAAATCAAGGTTTTAACATTTTTAGCTTTGCAAAATAATGCCGACCCTTCTTATTTCCGTGGTTGTCATATGAAGCGACTCTGGGATCACAACCATAGGGGACGGCAATCTTGGAGTCTTTAATTAAACCCAGAGTGAAACGGCTGAATGATCTTATCGCTGATGGTAGGCACCTGGCTTGCTCCCAATACGCAGCGTCTGGAAAACCTGATCCTCGCTCGAGTAGTGCCCAGGCAAGCCACAAGATAAAAAGCTACCTCTTTTTATATAAAAAAAATAAACACCACTTCACACACTGACCTGTCTACGGCTGAAGATGCCGTCCGCGTGTGCACGACGCACGTGGATATAATCTCGATTACCTGATTCCCTGGGTAATTGGAAGGCTAGAACTCAGCTCGGATAGTTGTCAAATCAAAAATGCGAAAAGATTGTCTCCTCGACCTATTTTATGCAATACTAGCTGAGAGTACCCGTGCTTCGCTACGGTGAAATAAGAAAATAGGAATGGCTGTATACAGCTTGTACTGAACGACAGGGTTCCTAGTTTCTGATCGGCCCGTCCCGGTAATTCTGAAATCTTATGTCCAGATCAAAATGTATAAATTTATTTGATATAAAATATAGAAGAAAGAGAACCTGGTGCTTATTTGGTGTAGTAGGCATAAGTATCATTGAATTTCAAAAACACAGTAGAAAATAATCTTCGGAAACCTCAGCGCTTTAGAGACTCGCGCCTGTCTAGTAATCCTAGGTCCGATTCCCGGGTGCGGCATTCCTTTATGAGGTTTGGTCGCCGGGCCGTTTCGTACGGACATTGCAGGCTAGAATTACCTGATTGCTTTTGAAGGCTGTTGTCGGTCCCGGGAACCTACTGTCACTGCCATTACACAATAATAATCGTCACAGAGTCATGTGAAGGCTCGTAAAGTGTTCTGGATAACCAGGGCTGTTTTAACTTTTTTTTTTTAGTTGTGGTCTAGTAGTCCCCCCACCGATATCAGATCCAGAGATCCCAGGTTCGATCCCCAAGGGAAGTACAATATTGTGCTTGGTTTGGTTGGTGGTAGGACTTTTTTTAAGTCCTGCACAATATTGCACTCTCCCTTGGAATCAAACCCGGGACCTTTGGATCCTATATCTATAAATTTCACCTCGATTGTATCAAATAAAAAGATTTCTCCGTACAGAAAGATTTGCCCTATGTCACCATATCAGAGGCAAATTATTAAAGTATTTTTTTTCATAATTAGCATTTAAATTTTATTATATAATACACATACATATTGTCAATCAAATGAAACTTATGATTTTTAATTTCATGACTTGCCCCATTTCACCCTTTTAGAGGTAAAGTAAAAAAACATGACACGTATCTCATTAGTCTTCGAAACACAAATTAAGATAAAGATAAAGATAGAGATAGAGATAGAGATTGAGATTGAGATTGAGATTGAGATTGAGATTGAGATTGAGATTGAGATTGAGATTGAGATTGAGATTGAGATTGAGATTGAGATTGAGATTGAGATTGAGATTGAGATTGAGATTGAGATTGAGATTGAGATTGAGATTGAGATTGAGATTGAGATTCTGATAGAGATAGAGATAGAAATAGAGATAGCGATAGCGATAGAGATAGATATAGAGCTAGAGATAGATATAAAGATAGAGATAGAGATAGAGATAGAGATATATTTTTTTAAAATAAATTTAAGGCATTTAAATTACAACACACACAATTTCAACTCGATTGGATCAAGTAAAAAGATAATCTCCTTACATAACGATTTGCCGGAAGAATCTCAAAGTTATTTTCTCATCATAAGCATTTAAAAGTTATTATATCTATACATACACAAATTTCAACTCAATCGAATAAAACGAAATATATTGAAACTTTTGCCCCATTTCATACTTTTAGAGGAATATTAAAAAAAATATGATGAGTACCTCAATAGTCTTTGAAACACAAATACATACAACATTGTAACTAAACCGAACTATAAAGATTTGAGATGCATTTTTTGCCCTATTTCACCCTTTTAGAGGAAGAATCACAAGGATTTTTTTCCATAATTAGCATTTAAACGTATTACACATACAATTGTTTTTACTCAATCAGATCATAAATAAAGATTTTTTGTTCTTTGTCCCAATAAACCCTCTATTAGTTTGTTTTTCCGAAATATTTTTTCTAAATCATCATGTAGTTATATAGACACACGCACAATATTCAACTCGATTAGATCAGATAAAAAGATTTGTTCACACAAAAAGTATTGCCCCATTTCACCCTTTAGAGGAAGACTCCAAGTTTTTTTTTATTATTAGCATTTCAAAGGTACAAATACACATTGCAATTTCCAAATCAATTGGATCATAAATTAATATTTTTCATAAAAATCATCAGTGTATGAAAATATCTACATTTTTAAAATAAGGCGATTAACGCCAAATCAGACCATTCAGCTCTCGAGAGAGCTAGTTCCGAACTTTAGAGGGTTAAAATTTCAATATAAAAAAAAAACTCATAGACCAGAAGTCAGGCACTCTGTATACAAGCATTTCACGAACTGTGATCTTCAACCCGCCTACTTAACATTTGATGATCATGTCCAGTAGTGGGTCATAGCACGCTATCGCCATGATTATTTCTCACCAGAAGGGCAGCAGCTTACTTTGGTATATGATCTAACACGTGTGTGTTAGATATATAGGAGGTATATTTTTAAAATAATGTGAAACATTTTGGACGTCTAGGCTTGCCTAGCTCTAGCAATGATGAAGTCTACGACGGAGCGAGCTTCCTAGAAGACACTGGCTCTCCGCACACTGAGGGAACACGGGGAACCATTTGGCGTCGGACTTCGGCAGGATGATCCCTGAGGAGGATCCTGTTGTGTTGTGACCATTTAACCGTAGCCGAAAAGACAAACGAAATATTCGAAACATATTCGTCGAATATCGAATATCGTAGCAATACAATCTTTTGTTTTTAGTGACCATTACCTGCGCTCGCCAATCCGCCTGTCCAGCGTGGTGATTATCGCACACCCTCCGGATTTTTCGGGAGAGCTTTGACCAAGTTGATGTAATTTATTACGAGGGTAATTTGAAAATGACATCATTTAGTTATGCTTTGCTTTAGCCCCAATATTGCCATGTAAATTAATGTTTGCCGAATGTAGTACAAGCATTGATCGATGTGAGCATATTATGTTTAAAGGATAACGACATAGACTCACGCTTGTTTCCCAGAGGTTCAAAAAATACCTAAAACCAGAAAACATACAAAAGTACTACTTACTATTTAGATTGATTTTCTCGTGACAAGGACAACTTATTCATGTACCTACTCACCTGCTACCGAGAGACAGATGCAAGCGCTGCTTTTTCTGAAGAAAAACTTGCGCGCTGGAAGTCCACACCTGCATATATTATTCTTCTTCGAAGTAATAAGTACTGTAGTGCAATACTTGCTGGTGTGTATATCATTCCGTGTCACTGAACTCATCAATACCTACAGAGTGATAGTTCACCGGGCGATGCGTCTCCGTGATTAGGTTCCACCAGCCTCTCTCCAGGATCTGTCCCGTCTCCCGAGGCTGAGGCACCTGTTCTATATGTTACATGGATATCGATCTTTACCAGTCACTTTACTTTACGTGTAGTCAATGGACTACACGACGATTACTATTAGATCTTTCAGAAACAGTAATAGCCCCAGCGTAGCTTGGGTTATTAGCTTTCGATCACACAATTCATAAAATAATTAGTGCGGTTTGTCTGTCAGTAATCTTTTATTATGTAGTATGTGTGGATTACATTTCGGGATACTCCATGATAGATATAAAATAATTATTAACTGGTGCACTATTCCCATTTTGTCTGATGGAAAGTGTTTTCATGTGAAAGTAATCAATGCTGAGTGGACATACTCGTGATGTAAATTCGAAATTAACTTTGTTTGTTAAATAGTTTGTGACTGATATACACTGAGTGGTATAATGTATGCCATGTAGAACGACATAGGTTTTTACCGGGTGAAGTCACGGACAAAAGCTGGATAAGAAATAATAGCCTAAATGGGTAGCCCAATAACAGCTGATATTAGTCTCAAGACCAATTTACCAGATGTGGTGTATCGAAAATCAATAGTTACCTAGCATACGTATCTACCTTGTACCATTACGATGTAGTAACATCTCTATGAAGTGGTTTACAAAGGAGAACTCTTCAATTTTTGTGATTTTAAATATCAGAAATAAATAATATACCGCTGTAATTGTTCGGATCAGGAATTGATCTCTATAACTCAGCCCGCGAATGTCGGACTTGGATCTCACCAGAAGAACACCTGACTAGGATCTCAAATCCTTCTGATGATTATGGCAAAACCCTTAAATTTTGGAAGGGGATCTGTCCAGCTTTTGTCATTCATGGGCTATTGAAGAAAATGAAGAAAGCATTTCGTCTGGTTACGAGTATTATTGTAACATTAATGGACACGCGTCAGCAAGATCATTAAGAAGAAACCAAATATCTATTAGGTGGATAATGATCAAACAGGCCGCTACAATAAAACATAATAACCTAAAGTATCCTCGCAATAACGTTTGGGTAATGTCTCGGCCAATTAGCGGCACCTACCGCCAATTGACAATGATGGCCCATCCACACTTTCAAACTTACGCCTACAATTTTAAAAAATCATCAGTTTCTAAGGAGCTTGAAAGCTTGGAATCTTATAAGATCCGTTGCCTCCAGACTATTTATACCTTAAAAAAGGTTATTAGTATCTACTAGGATGGCTCGCGTTAGACTTCGTTATTATCCAGGCAAGCCTTGAGGTTTGAAACCTAAAAGCGAATACATAATTAAATAAATATTTATAGAGTTTTTTCACAACGCCATCTAGCCTAGTATCAGGGCACATAGATGTCGTATCGGCAATTTTGGTGAATTTGTCTAATTCAAACACAGGTCAGAGATCTAATTCATCACAAAAATGTTGGTCCCGGGTGGGAATCGTACCCACAACCTGCAGTGTGGAAGGCAGAGCTACTGCAAACTGTGCTGTCAGGCAAGTTCACATTACAAAAACTCACAGTGTGTTCTTTATCAACATGACTACTATGAAACTCGAACGTCGTCGGATCCGAAAGAACTACTGTCATTTTTGTTTTGAAAAACGTGCAATCCGTCGTCTGATCGGTCGTGTTTCGTTTTTCGTAGTAGACCTACTACTGGTTCATAATAAAAAAACCGTTCATTATTGATATAGGTATACCAAATACACCCATACCAAAACAACATACTATGGGTATATTTGTTACGAGAGGTGCTTGAGCTTCGTTTTCACTACTATATCTGCTCATCTTGCTTAAGTGTTAACACTTTCAGGTTTCATGGTTAGTTCCAAAATTTGTTTAAAGGATGGTGCGGATGGGACTTTAATGTGTTAAATGTGCTATAAGCCGTTTGCTGCTAATCTCCTAAACGATTTAGGGGCTTCCAATCTAACTGAAAATGTGTGCGAGCCTTTATTTATACTCAGATTATGTGACAATTATTCTAAACAGGGCTACTTATAATTAACAGTTCAGTATCAAAATTTCCCTGTCTTTATTCCTAATTAAGGTTAGTCAGAGAGCTTATAAATTTGCGGAGTCGGCGCATCATTACATTTTTTTAATTAAGCAGGCGTTAGCTCTTCATCTCGAAACCTGCTCATGCAATGATGAGGTCTACCGGTAGAGCCAGCCAGATGGTGCTATGTACTCTCTTCTTAAAGATGTAAGAGTGAAAACATAATTATAGGAAATATATGTATATTTATAGATAGAACGTTTGTAACGGTCCTTAAATAATCTCACTGATTCCTTTGTACATAGTTAGTTTAATTGTACATTTTATTGAATAAAGATATTATAGGAAATGCAGACGCTGGAAGCTGATTCTACGTTTTTGCAGTAAGTATGTTTATTTTTATAATATTTACTATTATATTATTTATATTGTACGACGGGGAATCGCTTGGCCTTCATCTCACCTGATTTCCAAGTTAAGATAAGGCTGAAGGTGGAACCGCACTTCATTCGGAATCCTCAAGTCTGAAGAACTGGTATCTTACCTATAAATGCCGGAACATAACAATATTCAAATATTCTAGGCAATGGGTTATCTATTTAGTTAACCCATTATCGCAATGGTGTTCTGTAATATCCGCTAAAATTAATAAATGCATTGAGCAGGCGCGTAGTAAATAAAAAAAAGTCACTTTATTGAGGTTTTATTTCACGTAAGGTTCAGAATATCAAACAACAAAATACTTTATTAGCATAATATAATTGTGTTTAGAGATATTTGCTGGGCAACGAGTAGACATTTAATTGGATTTCTGAAAAAGGCTGTAATGGGTTGGGTTTAAAAACAACATTTTTAGGGCTTCGAGCCGTTATGAAAGGAAAACATTTTTACCTATGTTTTTTTGTGTATTAGCAGTGTACCTACCACCGGAACACAATAGTTTACTAAACGTGACGTAGGTCAATTTACTTCACTGAAATTGTACATACACCTATGTTGAGAGGCGCTGTATAAAATGCTATTATAAAATTTCATGTATATTTTCTATTCTCCTCCCTGGCAATAGCGACTGTAGTTGGCATAAACTTATGGTAGCCATATAGTTTAGTTAATAACATTTATATAAAGCATCTCCAGCAAATTTGTTTTATTTTAACCGATTTCAAAAAAAAGGAGGAGGTTCTTAATTCGTCGGAATCTTTTTTTTTTATGCATGTTCCCCGATTACTCGAAGATGCTTGAACCGATTTCAAAAAATTGTTGTTCGTTTGAAAGGGTACACTTCACAGGTAGTCCCATTGTCATCAGGTTAGGATCTGATAATATTATATGCACACTTGAAGTGATTGGGGTAGTTTTAGGGTCGGTATACTTCCCAGGTGATCCCATCATCATCAAGTCAGGATTTGCTGAGGAAAAATCGAGGGAACTCTTCAAATATTATAGGCACACTAGGCGATTTGGGTGTATTAACTCTAAAGTAAAGAAAGCACGGATCCCATATAGGATCACGCGTCTGTCTGTCTTACCGTTCATCTGTCATAAAATAATTGGAAAATGAATGTAATAAAATATAGCACCAACTATATAAGTACTTATATATTTCTTGAATTTTATTGAATATAACGTAACGTTCTTCTCACTTTTAAATTAAGGAACCTATACCTACTGCTATTTACTAATTTGTATTCATGAAACATGTTAGCATATTGTCTGTATATCTTCTATTTGTATATTATTTGTTAATTCGATTAAATAAGGGGAAAACCCTTTAAAATTGTATATTAACCTTATATATATATCTATAATATCCGATGAACTGACCAAGTATTTTAGAAAATAAACACATATTTATATCCAATCAAAATATCATAAACTTACCTCAAAAATATTCCTAAATTGACTAAAACCCAATCACTTGCAGATATAATTCGAATAAATCACCTGTCAAATATTTTTTTAAAGTTTAAAATATCACTTTAAGCCACAAAAAAAACTAAGCAGCTTGAAAAAAGCCATGCACCTCGATACGTCTTTCACAAAAAAGTTTGAATCCACGTTCCGATTTCGAACCCGTATTTAGAAGTATCGCAAGTCGGACCCGCGAGCCCGCGACGCGTTCACACGTCAGTACCTTTGCCGCCACTGAGCGCGGCAGTCGGCGCATGCGTCCTGTACTCTAGTGCCAGGTTTCAGATGCAAGGGTTAAGGGTGAAGGACTTAGGTATTGCTATTTATAATCCAGGGTTGCAAATCTGCAGCCATGCATGGCAATGAATTAGTTGAGTGTCGAGGTTTTTTAGAAGATAAAGTCTATTTATTTCTCATGACTCGTGGTTTTTATGTTTTTAGATCATGATTTTAAAGTCAGAGAATTATTTATCACAGGGAATGTACTATTTTTAAGATTATTTTATTTGGCAAGGATGAGGTCTATGATAGAGCGAGCCTTCGTAGAATATGCCTATCCGTTATCTTACATTTTGTGTCCTTATAATATTAGGTCCTTACATATGAAATTGGCGTTTTGTATGGGAGGAACATAAAGGCTATTTTTTCATATTAAAATATATTTTATTAATCAAAGTATGTACCATTGCTATCTATACACTTTTGCTATCTTATAGGTAGTTCATTGATCCCTTTACTAAAAAACCATTCGGACGGGAATCAATGAAATCTTTGAAAGCGGTTTGGACTGCCTCATCGGAATTGAATTTTTTTCCTTGCAAGAAGTTATCCAAATTTCGAAAAAAATGGTAATCTGTTGGACCAAGGTCCGGAGAGTACGGTGGATGTCTTAGACATTCCAATTGAAGCTCCTCTAATTTGGTAGTCGTCTGTTGGGCCGTGTGTGGTCTAGCGTTGTCTTGAAGCAGCAGTGGCGTAGAGCGATTGAAAAGTCTCGGTTGTTTAACAGCGAGCTTTTCCATCATGGTTTGCAGTTGCTGACAATAGACATCAGCCGTAATCGTCTGACCAGATTTAAGAAAGCTATTGTGTACGACACCGGCACTAGTCCACCAAACGCTTACAAGTAACTTTTTTTGAGTCAATTTTCGCTTGGGGCAAGATTTTGCTGGTTCACCAGGGTTCAGCCATTGCGATGAGCGTTTACGATTATCGTACAGGATCCACTTTTCATCACATGTAATGATCCGATTTAAAATTCCTTCATTATCGTGCCGGTTGAGTAATGTAACGCAGCAGTCGACGCGCGTTTGTCGGTTTGCTTCACTCAATTCATGAGGTACCCATCTTTCAAGCTTTTTCACCTTCCCAATTTGCTTCAAGTGGATTAAAACAGTTTTGTCACTAACACCGCAGCCTGCAGCTAACTGTGATGTGGTTTGCGATGGATCTGCTTCCACAATAGCCTTCAATTCATCATTATCCACCTTGGTCTCCGGCCGTCCACGGGGCTTGTTCTGCAGGTCGAAATTTCCAGAACGAAAGCGTTGAAACCAAAAACGAACCGTGTTTTCTTTTGCGACACCACCACCATACACATCATTAATCCTTCGAGCCGTTTCTGCAGCACTGGTGCCACGGTGGAACTCGTACTTGTAAATAATGCGATATTTTAAGTTTTCCATTTTGTGAAATGAGTGACGCAGAAAAAAAAGCAAAAGATAAAAAAACAAATGAATTACGGTTTTCGAAACAAAAATGCATGAGTAAATAGCTGTTTAAATTTGAATTCGGAATTCCTAACCAAAGAGGAGATATTTAAGATCAAAGTGGCCAGTACGACAAAACGCCAATTTCATATGTAAGGACCTAATATATAGCACTGCAGTTACCACAGCCTGACCGCGGGACCCCAGGGTTTGGGGTCTAGTGTCATGAGCCACTGGACTGTAAGCCGTGATCTTCTCTGGGGGCTCAATGACCTCTAATTAGCCGTCTGTCCTGTACTTAAATTATTTTATTTTTTATCTAATGTTTTTTAAGGATAGATATTATGCTCTTTATATGTATTGTATTTTATGTGTTTATTTTATTGATTTATTTTTACTGTATTCTGAAAACAAACAGTTTTAAACACTTTATAAATAAACTTACACAATAACTTATAACCAGTTAAGTGTCCTCGCATATAAAAAGCTAAGAAAGACTGCTCGCTTGCAGAGAAGTGAGATACGGTTCCAAAACAAATAATCAAAGAACTACTAGCAATTAATGAGACTGATGAACTTAATAACAATTAACAAAAAAAAAACAAGACAGGAACTGATAGATCAGCAGAAAAAAAACATTATCGGTAAAAAAAGAGAAAAATAATATAAAAATTAAGTTATAACAAAATTATTGAGTTAAGATGCTAACACACCAAACCAGCGCTTTATCAAGAGATTGTTAAATCATTGAGCTTTTAAGTCAAATAAATCGAGGTCGGGGATTTCGACCAAACCGTTGAATACTGAATACTGCTTGAATACTGCTCTTCTAAAAAAGGAGTTTTAACTATAATTCATGAAACTAAAAGGAATGCTTAGATGAATAGGATACTATGTGTATTTACTATTATAATATTACATGCAAATAATCGAAATGGAATACCTACTCTAAAATCAGCGCAGAAATGGTTAAACAGATGAATTAATACATCTAATCAGGCACGATTTAGAACGTTTCGAAAAATACTACCTTAACTTATATAAAAAAATAAAGGATTTCGCAGCATTGGTCCAAATGTGTCTGACCTAAACTCCACCAAAACGCACCGGAGCAACAGTTTTCATTCGTTACTCGTTGTCTGTCAGACGTAACGAACATTAGCTAATATAAATTGATTGTAACTGACTTTCATTTAATTAAAGTCCTAATTTATTAATTATGAGTTGCTATTTGTTTGAAAATCAGTAATTAGAAACGTTGCTATCTTTGACTAGTATAGCATGACAACATTTTTGCAGTACAGTTGCAATGCAGGCGTGCGTTATCCTTTGTTTTTTTTATCCGATTTCAGTACCTTATATTAAAATTATTTAAAATACGTAATAAAACATAAAATGCGATTGTTATTATTTATTACCTACTATTTCGAACACCTCAAATGTTTAACTCTAGGTGACACAGATATCTCTTCATTATTCATCACAAACACTAGACATTTAACGTACAGACAGGAGAAACTTCAATATTTATCAATGTATTTTCTGTATTCATATTAATTCACAAAAAAAAGTGTGTAGTTCAGTATTTTTTTTTCCGAAATCCAGTTCCCATTATTATAAGCTTTTAAGTTTGGGGCTAGATGGTGTTGTATTAACGATGAGCAGTACATTTCCGGGAAAAACAATATTTTGTATGAAAACTTTGAAAATTCCTAGGATTAGTTAGCCTGAGCAATTATAAAAGCAGGTTCCAAGTAAAGCGGTGGCCGTTATTTGACGACCGGTGTATTTATTAAGCTGTCACAAGAATTTAGTGGTTTGACTGTGACCATCGCCCGCCAATTACATCATAAAAATATTGTGCAAGCTATAGATGTATTTATTTTAGAAACCTTGGCTTAAATCCTCTTCTAAACATTTTGAATTCAGTTCCAAGAAAAATAAAGTGAACCGAGAAAGGGATGAATCAGAATGTGTTGCAGTTCAAATACACTTTAGTGGGCAATATCTAAATTGACTGTGTGAGATTTGATTCGATAGATTTTGAAATACCTACTAGTAATAAACCTATGGGTTTTAGATATCATTGCGTATAAAAACAATATTAAGGTTTTTGATTTGATTGTATTATATTGTATTGTATAGGTTCATAAAAACACTGTGACACATATTATTATATTGGATATATACACTGCTCACTACAATTAAAAAAATGAAAAATATATTGATTACTACATAAAACACACGGAATAAAAAAGAACAACATTATTCTAGGTAACACACTAATATAAGTTTCTATGTAGAGTGGGGGTAAAAAGTACTAATTGTCTGCTGATCCCCACACTAGGCACAGCCCGTATCGTGGGGACCAATATACGATTACCACTTGGTTTGCCACCTCGTAGACGGTAAACTATTTTTTACTTTAATTAGTCAGGTAGGTATATCATTTAGAGAGTTAAGCAAAACAATAAATAAATAAACAAAATAAATGAAAAAAATATAAATAAAAATAATTAAAGACAAATTTACTACACAATTATTCCAATAAGCTGTTCAGTGTCATCATACGTTAGTGTTAACAACCGGTTTTGGACAGATAGCTTTGCCTGGTGAAGAGATAAATATTTTATTTCTACATCACAGTGATTCACTATTGTACTATAGATGTGGGATTTAATGGAATGACCAAAATGAACATTTCAGGATATCAATTTAACACAGCGCCATCTAGCCCCAAACTATTTAAAGCTTGTTATATGAGAACTAGATTACGAATAAAATACTTGTAAACTTTTTTTTTAATATATAATTATTTAACACACATCAATACCCGAACTCAGAGCAAATATGAAAAAAAATAAAAATCGTTTATACATCGTAATGGATGTATGAGAATTCTGTGTATTCTAAGTGTAATGAATAAAATCAATACAAAATAAATATATAGCTATTCAAAGTGTGGGGTAATGAATGGATACCTTTTGGATCTTTGTTTTTGTGGTGGTTAAAAAAACAAATGTTTGCTCGGTCTTGCCCAGCAGTGACAAAATATACGTTAGACAAAAAATTGCAGTAAACGTCCCTCGGTTTAATATATTATATCTATTCGAAATTTTCGATATTAAACATACAAATAACTTCTACCTATTGTATAAGACGGTGAGACTCCTGCCGATAAAATTCTCGAGTTAATTTTATCTCAGGGGGCAGGAGTCTTACATAAGGTGGATAAAAACAGAGGACAACATGTATATCCCCACCCCTTGCTGAGGGGGCTGGTGGTGCTATTTACGAATATCCAGGAATGCAAACTGATGATTGATTCGATTACAAATCTTTGTAATCGAATCAATCAGTCAATAAAATCTATCATTTTTTTGGCGTATATTTTAAGACATAGATTTGTCTAAAAGTTCATGTTTGCTGAAGTTTTTCCTAAGATCAACCTTTTGTGGTATTTTTTAATACTCGAGTTACAAATTCTGAAAAAATTGCCTACGTCGCTAAAGAATTAAGAAATGGTAGGTATACATTTATTATATACGATTTAATATTTAATTACATGCATGATATCGCAGCATTTAATTCAATATAAATCCAATTAAAATGAGTCGGAGGCATTTTGTATTAAATTTAAAGGCAAGACTTTAGGCTACTTATATCCTGTAAATATCTTACACGCGCACTAGATCTTACTTTTGACCTTGAATCCGACTGGCTACTTTGCTGCCCACCCCTCAGTGAGTTGCTGGTTTGAGAACGGTACGGTAAGTTTCCGTCAGTACCAACTTCACCCAGTTTTTGCCGAATCGTTCAAACTTGGTCCGCGACGGGTCTATAAGAAAAAGTAATTGGTTTGCCACAAGAGCTCCCACAGATTTAATCAACTGATTCACTGATCTTGGAATTAAGTTACCATTAAATGTTGGTTTTATGGGATTGGACAACCGAGAGTTTCAAAAGAAAACACTAGACACCTTTTTTGGAAAAAAAAGTCACGACTTTTACCCCTTCAAGGTCTTTTTAATTTTACGACGAAGAGGTGATCTCACCTAATGTTTCAAGTTGAGATAAGGCCGAAAGTAGAAGCGCACTTCACCCGGAATCCTCAACAATCTGAGGAACTAGCTATCTTACCTCTAAATGCCGGAACACATCAATTTAAGAATTGTTGATATGGCGACAGAATTAGGTAAGATGGTGGTAGCTAGACAGGGGGACTTAAACAAAGTCCTATCACCAACCAAACCAAGCACAATATTGTACTCCCCCTGGGGATTGAACCCGGGAACTCTGGATCTAACCCGGGTGAGCGGACCACTAGACCACAGAGCTGGTTAAAAAAAGGTTACCTCTGATGAATGGCACTCTGCCGTGCCAATAGCCGTATGCAGTGGCCTTCCATCGCAGCCCACGGATGTCGTAAATGCCGACTAGAGGATATCTTTAATCATTTGAATAGTTTATTTACTGGGATATCTTTAGCACCATAATTTGTCAAAAAGAAGGAAAACAATGGCTTCAGTATAATAATTATCTAGATAAAAATCCGTTAAGGTGTTTTAATAATACTTTTTCTTGTAAAGTATCAAATTAAGCGATCTTTTTACAGTTCAACACAATAGGTAGTTTTGACTTAAACAGCGTCAATTAAAGTAGGTGGGTGGGTACTTTGTTAGCTTCATATCCTACCCATATTTATATTAGTAGGGTTTGGTGTCTTACGTCTGTATTTCCAGATCGATATCTTATTTATTCTAATTTTATTCGATTATCTATGTTGAATAGGTATCTACCAACAAGTCAGTCATAGACCAAAATATGGCCGTAAATACATAAAATAAGACATTATTATCACACTGTGCCATCTAGCCCCAAACTAATAAGCTTATAATACGGGAACTAGACGACGAATAGAATATCTGTATATATTTTTTTGTAAATACATACCTACTTATGATACTTACATGTCATATGTTTGTCTCGGGTGGGAAACATAACCAACAACCTACAGCGCAGAAGCAGTAAGGCTTGTTTCCTACTCACTATAAGAATTGATTTGGCAAACACCAGGAACTTTAATCGTCATCGATCAGGCCATGCATTTAATTGTCAGTCAGTGAGTCAGTGAGTCGGAGCACGGAGGTAAACAACGATGTTGTATATTTAGAGTACCTATAAAAAAACAATCAAAGTCATCCTAAAACTTGCGATTCCTCCCGTTCTCGTCTATCCATTATCACAATTTGATTTAAACGCCTCCGCAATGAGCCACTCCCGTGATTAAACCCAGAATTAATCCACTCCTGTTCTGTGATCGAAAGCAAACTGTTTACTTATGTTAATTGCCAGGTACAGCACAATTCCATGGCTGTCAAATTATGGTAAGAATAGACTTGCGGTGCGGAGAAATGACGCACGACGTGGTTCGACGTAGTTAGTTCTCATAGCATAATAGTCAGATTTAACATTCGCTTTCAATGTTTAAAAAATCAATAAAAGCTGCCAATTTCCAGGTTGACAGAGGTCCTTTTGTAAAGGGCCTGTAAGATATTATTCGACCTGTCGCTGTACATTATAAGACCCGTGGATAGAAGTGGTTTCAAATAAATAAATAAATAAATATTACAGGACATTAATTTCACACACGCCATCTAGCCCGAAACTAAGCATAGCTTGTAATATGGGAACTCGATTACGGAAAGAATACTTCTCTACTTTTTTTTTGTAAATATATACTTATCATACAATAAAACATCCAAACACAGGACAAACATCAATATTCATCACACAAATGTTTGTCCTGGGTGGGAATCGAACCCGCAACCGACAGCGCAGAAGGCAGAGCTATTACCAACTGAACTGTGAGGCTTGTCACTATCATCTTGTTTTCGTTATGCTTTTAATTAACATTGTTAAATTTTTCTTGGTTTATTTATAATTGAGTAAAGAGTTCAAAATCAATATCAAAATCAAAATTAAATGTTGATTGTGAATAAGTATACTGACAGGGGTGCGGTGAAATAAAAATGCTTCGTTCTGCATTATTCAGCGTCGACACACAATATATGGGCAATAGCCCATATACCTATATGTTTTCTTGTTTGGTGAATAAAATAAAATGGGTTACAACTTAATTTCTTTTGAAAAATATGCTATCACTTAGAAGCTATTTCATAAAAAGTCCTACTTAGGTACTGGTTCTATTGTCTCAGCTATTGCCGCACCGCACCGCGTTGCGTCTGGATCCACCTTTATTTGAAGAAGCTTTGACTAAACAAACTGTCCGCGGTTTTGAAATTTGTGTTGGCACAACAAACAGAGTTCTGTGTTTGTGTATTCTTTTAATCGGTTTGATACTGGTTATAGCACGATACCTCTGCTTTGCGCATTTTGTTTTACAATGCGTGACTTTGAAAAACATGTTCATAAACGAAGCTGACGTTCTGTAATGAATTGACTGATTTCGTAAGAGAATGCCGTAATTGACGTAAATTGTAATATGGAAGCACATCTGAAGTCAATTTATGTGTAGGTATACATTTTTAAGAAACTTTATGAACGTTAGCATCAAGTTTTGAGGAAAAAGATGTTTTGGAATGTATTTTATTTTTTAATTTTATTGTACGTCGGGGAAGCTCTTGTATGTAGTTTTTTAACGTTTTTAGCACTTCCACCTTCGGCCTTATAGGTACTGTATACTTGTAAATCAATGCGATGAAAAAAAACGGATAACGGAAGTGGAAAAGCGCATATTGCTCGCAAACTAAACCAGTGTTACTGCTACATCGTTGTCAACCTTCACACATCCCAATGACCGTGTGTCAGTCAACGTTGGAAGAGTTTCCAATAATTTGTGAAATCATCAGAAAAATGTTCACGTCGCGAGACATTTCTTTTGTTACATTTTGTTCTGCCTTTGTCAGCATGAACTTGGCAAAATCGTGAGCCGTAGCATCAGTTTTTCCCTATTACAACCACATAATTTCATATAATAAATTGTCAAATATATTCATCACTCTTGTAGATTCAGAGATTTCAGAAAACATTACAGAAAGTGATCGGAATTGGAGACTATACATTGGAGACGATTTTGCAGAACGATAGCATAGAATGTTGTTTACCATGAGATAAACAAACTATACACACTAACAACTACAATAACACATAACATATATAAAATAGAAAACACACCATTCTAACCGATTAAACAGTTGGTCATAAAATTTCTTTAGAACAGAGGAACTAGGTACTGGGTACAAGTTAGCTCCATTGTGAACCTCCTCCTTGCCTTTGCAAGATTTGACTCTATTTTGAGGTCAACAGCTGACTGTGTGGGGCTACAAATAAAGTTACCTGATATCTGATCTTACAAACCGACGCCGTCTAACATGGCATATTGAAGACTTCTGGATAAAAAGCCGAACAGACTACCAACTATGTCTACAAATGTCATTCCGTGAACAATGAGTACCTACTCAAGCTATTTCTAGCTTGGAGAAAGGCTAGAAAGGGCGTGAATTTATATGTGAAACCAAGCGTGAGGTCACTTAAAGGAACAAAATATCACTCTAGTTATGTCACATAATTTACTACAGTAACTCATGGTATAGGTAGAGATACCGACTCGTGATAGCAAACTCATCAGCCTACTCTGAAAGAGATTCGGTGTGAAGATAACGGGCACAGATCTGTCGTATTCAGAAATTGAGGGTCTATACAGGTGGATTGGATAGTTCATCGAATAGGTATCATAAACTTAACAGTGTTTTACAAGTTTTGGGGCATCGAGACGTCCAGATTTTCACCCCTTTATACAATAGGAGGGATCATTTATCGGGGCACAAAAATGTGGACAGCTTTTGCCTAACAAAAGCACATTCGTTTCGGTATGAATTATTTTTCCACTTTGGGAAGATTAAGCTAAAATACCAACTTGCCGCACTTAACTCGGTGGAACGCAGGGCCAGAGACCTAGGGTGAAAAGTATCTTGCCAAAACGAGACTCGATAGCTTGAGGCACCGTTCGTTGGATACAGGTTGTACTTTGGAGTGTGCCCAGGACGTTACTCTGCCATCACTGTCCCATCGTAGACATTTCAGAAGCACAGCTCATTAACATCCTAATATGGGGGATATTTCGTGGGAAATTATAAGGGGGAATTATTTATTTTTTCCTAATGGGATTGATAAAACTATATGTTCCCAAAAAATCAACAGGAATTCAACTTTTTAAGAATTCAACATTCTAAGAATTCAAAATTTTGCGAATCAAAAATTATTCAACATTTTGGGAATTCAACTTTATGACAATTCAACTTTCTGATACTAAAGGGTTTTTCCATATATTAGGACTATCAAATATGTCAATTAGACACTGTAAAATAAAACAAACACAAAAATGAAAGACATGAATATGTATGTTTAGTGGCAAAGGTGTCTGTATCGAGGGACTTCAAACCATCAAAATGTGTATACGTCATTTTCTCCCAAGCATAAATAATGTTCTCAAAAATTGACAAAACCTATCAGGGTTTAGGTATTCAAATTGATGGTTTGGTTCAAAAACATTTGCGATATTTTTAAAAACCATAATGAACACCCCCGAACTTACCAAGCCCGTCGTGATAGATGAAGAAATCAGTTGCTTCAGGGAGGTATCTACACGTGCATCTCCAAGGAAGCATTCGTTAACAATAAACACTCTATAAGTTTCAGTCGTACATCCGGCATTACTGCGACAAATACAACGAAGTGTGGACTACATAAATGTGGGAATAAGGACGAACTAAATCACTTGAACATCCATGCAAGACCTACATATAAGTCCCTTAGTAAGATATATACAAAGAGAGTACAAAGAACAAAGAGCCCTAAAGTTCGCGACTAGGTCAGAACCTAACTTTCCAAGGTCCGAAATAACCTGTACTGGCAGCAAATAATTCACTCTCCCGGTTAGCCTCGTGCACATTGCGGAGGTACTTCCAGTAGGCTCAGACCAACCATGGGAGATCTGATAGACCTTAAACCACCTCCGACGCCAAGTAGGCTGCTTTGGTTATAACCTAGCAAAAAAGGGTTGCTCCTACAACACGCAGTACTATAGTGGAGACAACTGCAGACCATGCTTCATCTGCTGTCCTGCCCTTTGAGTTCTTGAACAGTGGAAGAGTGCAAGGCCCCCCCAAGTAGCCATTGACGCTGTTAAGTTTTTGTGTGGCTCCACCTTATCCAAACCATCGACAACCATTCATCCACAATGATTTACCTTCTCATCATCAGACTACCAACCTACATACCTACCTGTACAAGTCAAACGGCTCTTACACAAACAAAATGTACGATTAAAATAAGAATGTATAACTGTGTATACATTGAATTAATTTATTGAACAATGAAGTTTATCTGTATTACTTATTCCTAAGGTTATTTATTAATGTTGTACACTTTTTCCTACAAGGTTTGCTGGAAGGTATCTCCTTTTAGGGTTAAGCTCGCCTTTGCCATACTTTTCAACTTAATGTTTTATGCTAATATATTTATATATATAAATGTGTGCAATAAAGCATATATAAAACTTATAATAAAAAATAGCTCTACAGATCCAGACAAGTACCAGATGAAAGTAAACCTAAGACACTGGGTGTGTTGCCAAGCTGAACAGCAATGCTTATTCGCTGGTCTAAATAAGAGGCAGTCACGCATCGCCTAAATTTTAAGGTACCTAGATAATTTAGTTAAGACATGAAGTCTAGCGAGAACTTTAACCCTCTTCATTAGGGTAGGTATTAGCTTTGCCTAAGGTCCTTTTCCCTGTGAATTTTCATGATACTGGGCTAGTAGTTAGTAGTCTGCTAAATCTAATGAAAATCCGAGCAAATCCTGCGGAAGTAGCTAGTGCGCCATAAAAATTAAGGAGAGCGTTAGTTACACGCGGCGCACAATGATCGCTGAAGATTGAAGTCTATCAACCCTGCGTGGAAACGATTTTGAGCCTTGTGTCGTGATCCATAGAATGCAAAGTGTGTTTTAGATGAAGTGTCTTTATGTGCAGTGCTTGCTGAGAGTTACGTTAATGTTGCGCGCATTGAATCTCGATAATGTGACCTTATAATGAATTAATATTAATTACATCCAGCTCCACCTTCACCTTCACTATTATGGTACCGTAGTCATCCATTATTGTAGACTTGAGCCTCCCACAGAATTGTACGGTCATTATCTCATCGGATACACGTAATGACACACTTGGAAAGCGGTATTAATATTGTAAATTTCACCAGCCACGCTGATGCTGACTTAATGAGATCCTATCCAGTCCAACTCAAATTGGTACAAATAAATACAAATACGTGTATTTATTAAATTTAGTTTACACATTATATTACATGTGATGTCAAGACCGAGTGACGGTGCAGTGTAAGCGGTCGCCGTCGCCAGCTTAATATATTAGATGAGATCTCCTTTTAGGCAAGAAGGTAATTTTGAAAAAAAAAAGTCTGCTCCATATATATTTTTAAATAACTTATCAAACATTTGGTACTAATATATATCGGGGTGAAGGGCCATTGGTTTGCCACAACCTACAACAATCAATGCTTTGGAATTGTTATTGTTAACTATGTTCGGTCAAATCGCTTAACTCATTTATGCCTTTTAGAGGTTCGCCTTAGAAAAGTATTAGATAAAGTTAATACAGAATTAAAGATAAAAGTTAAACCACAATTCAAGTTAAACCAAAGTTAAAGTTAAACTACAGTTAAAATTAGTTAATTTAAGCTACTGTTCAAGTTAAATTACGGTTAAAGTCGAGCTGCAGATCGATACCTTCAAATGAATTACATAACCACCTAACTTTAGTGAAAAGAATGTGGCTCTGTCCTACAAAACAAGTTTACAACCTGTGCAAAATGTTGTTTCGCTGGCACCAAACCTTGACGAACGAGCTCGGGACATTCTCGGTCCCTCCGTAGGCCAAGACACGTTCTTGGAGACCCGGATGACCCACTCACCACCGCAAACCCGGATGTGACGGCATCCATTCATTAACTATCTCGTCACACAGAGACAACACTATACAGATACACCGACTCCGGCGGCGGAGTCGATGAACCTTTCCGCCTCAAAGCGTTACCCTCGGTATCGCCTTCGGCCATTCCTATCCTCCCCCATCAAATGGCAACAGCCCAAGCCGAGGTCCGTACCTAAGTGGTGCCCTTGCGCTTGTTGCCTCAAAAATCCAGGTCCACGCAAAGCTGTCGCCCTCCAGGTTCAGAACCAGGCCAGCGTATTGTCTTTCATAAAAAAAAAAAGCTCGGGATATTCTTGCTCGAGCTTTCGGACTGTAAAGACCAATAATACCAATGTTGAAACTCTGTCCGTTTGGAAAATAAATGAGCTCGCAATCTACCTGGCGTTTTACTGTTTTGCTGCCCGACCGAAGGATGGATAGTACTGGGAGTCTGCCAGTGGACCACCACCATACAGTCGCTTCAGGAAAAACCAATACTCGGCAAATGTCAGCGGTGATGACGTCACACCAAATCTCCGTTAAATCTCCGTCATATAATATTATATCGTAAAGGAAGGGTGAGTAAGGCTGTTGTTATTTCGGTTGTGTTTGTGCGCGCTTTGCTGGTGAGTAGTACCTTCGTAGCTCCCGAGAACACCAGTTTCGTTAGAATCTGAGCAACTCAACAATTATAGGTTGGTGCTAGTCGCTCTAACAACATCCGTGCGTTGAATTAAGGTATTATTATCGGTAAAAAATGAAAGTCTTGGCCTTTGTTTTACCGCACCACTACAATATCCAAGAGATAGTCTAACGCAATCAATGAAATAAAAGTGGGATCCTCACGTTCAAGGTTTTTCTTTCATTAAAATGGGTCATCATTTTTAAATCTCATCACAATACAATTGGGAAACGTTAACTTTTTTACAGATTAATAGGATATAGTATCGTAGGTATTCATTACATTTTTAAATAAACGTCAGAAAAAGACATACACTTATCCATGATAAAAGTAATATATTATAATATTCGTGTGTTTTGTACATAAAAATTAATATGATAAGAAATCGTTAAGTAAAGTAAAAATAACTATATTTTTATACATATTTATTTAGAGGGGTTGATCCTCACTAAACTTCTCTGCCTCAAAGCTTGCTCTTGCAAGGATCAGTTTTACGTTGAAGCTAGTCGCCTCTGTGGTGTGTGTGTGTGTGTGTGTGTGGCGAGTCCTAGACCACAGACAGGTTGGTGGTAGGACTTTGTTTTAGTAGGCCTGGCTACCACCATCTTACACGCCATAACATGAAATCTTAAATTGTTGTGTTCCGGCATTTAGAGGTGTGATAGTTTATCCTCAGTTTATTGAGGATTCTAGGTGAAGTGCGCTTTCACCTTCGGCCTTATCATAGCCTGAGAAATCAGTTAAGATGAAGGACAAGAATTCCCCGTCGAACAATAAAAAAAAAGAAAACATACCCAAAAGGTGTTTATTAACTCTCTTCTTGGTCTAATTAAGGTTGTAATCGCAGCGGAATATCAAACGCTGGAAAATGATTCTAATATTTTGCTGTGCGCATAATAAGACTATATCTTACTTTCGGACATATATATATATCCACCAAAGAATGCAATAAAAGCATTTGCCGTAATCATTCGGATAACTCTCAGATATGCTGCTGCTGATCTCGTTGTAGGAACCTAATCCTATAATCGTCTTACGAACTCACAGGAGGATAAAAGAGGCCAATATAATTTAGCCGGGTAGTAATGTATCAAATACAGTGGCATTTCTCCGAGTTCTCCCAAGAACTGTGTAGTGTAAGTAGTCCGCGCTCAGCGTACGCGGTTTGAATAGAAGCGACATAAGAAGTTACTTTTTAGCGTTTACACCTAAACGCTGAGATTCGCTGTTTTGACAACGGAAATTTGAATATTACAGACACAATGTGTTACAGACAAGACAAGTAAGTAATACGTAACTATTTCACTTGGCAATCCTACAATTTCGAATATGTTTCTCACAATTTCCTGGCCTGGCCTTCATGTCATCTGATTTTCAAGTTATGATAAGGCCGAAGGTGGAAGCGCACTTCACCTGAAATCTCCAACCAAATGAGGAACTGGCCATCTTATTACCTCTGAATGCCGGATCACAACAATTCTTGAATTGTTGTTATGGCGACAGAATTAGGTAAGAAAAATCGCACCACCAACCAAACCAAGCACAATATTTTACCCCCCCTGGAGATTGAACCCGGGACCTCTGGATCTGACACCGGAGGGCAAACCCCCAGACCACAGAGGTGGTTCAAATATTTATACATTTTATTGGTAATATTTGCCTTTTATTATATACTCGTACTATGGGGAAGCGCTTGGCCTTTATCTCGCCTGGTTTCAAGTTATAATAAGGCCGAAGTTGGAAGCACACTTCTCCCGAAATCCCGAATATTATATTTTTATTTATTCTGAATAACAAACAATCACACCTATGTAAACCTAGCGTGAGCAGCCGCGTTGTCCACGGGTTACGTATTAAAAGTTTGGTTGAAGGTGAGAGGAGTAAAGGCATAATAACATTAATTATCCTAGTTTAAATATGTATCTTTGTATAGTGTGCCAGGGCTAATAGGGATACTACATTCGGCATGTACTAGGTATATATCTAGTGCCATTTTTGATGTAATCATTCGTATCGTATAGCTTCGCAACATCTAAAGTATTATTCTTTGTTAAATATATACTGATTAAAAAACTGTTTTTTTTTCGGTTTTGTTTATTTTAATGGGTAATTTTTGAAGTTCTAACTGTAGTCTTGGGCGAACATGGCTAGTTATGGTAGGTACTAAGATTTGCTTGGCCCCGGCTTGGAGAAGGTAGCATCATAGCCCACAACACCAGTGCCATTTCCATCGGCGCTGTCACCAACTCGGGCTCTCGATAAGTGTCACCAACAACCCAACGTCCTGCCTGGTCTGGCTGGGGTAGGGTTAGTTAAAACCATGGGGGACAACGCACAATACACCCCAGAGTGAGACGTCAGTGCAGGCTAGTACTGTTAGCTATTCTGTGGTGCAGGCCTTGGTGACCCCCACTCAGAATAAAAATAAAAAAGGTACCTACTATTAAAAAAACGTTCCTAGCAAAATACGAGCAAAAACACTGCCATAAATAATTCCTAGTACGCAGAATACCTGTAGAAATAGCTGAAAACAGTGATTTGTACAACAGCGAGTTGTTTGCGGACAAACAGACGACGCTGCGGTTTTCACTAGCAATCCCGAGGTAACGGCGGGGCTCGGCAGGTTGCTGATAAGGGACTACTCTTCTGACTTCTACCCCGCGGATTTCATTGCGGTTCACTTACTTCACTAGATATAGTTATTTCATAAAGATCTACCTTCTGTGAAACTCTGACTGACTGACTGACTGACAAGGCACATGTAAGGTCAATGCTCGCACTTGAGCGTAAACTGTCTTCCTCAGAACTATACAGGTCTTACCTACGAGCGAGTGTTCATGTAATATGAGTTAGATACAAAAATTTGATATTATGTATTATGTTATATAGGTTTAATTAACATTGGTTTAGCAGCATCATTTTACATTTTTGTAATATTAGGTCCTTACATATGAAATTGGCGTTTTGTATGGGAGGAACATAAAGGCAATTTTTTCATATTAAAATATATTTTATTAATCAAAGTATGTACCATTGCTATCTATACACTTTTGCCATCTTATAGGTAGTTCATTGATCCCTTTACTAAAAAAAACATTCGGACGGGAATCAATGAAATCTTTGAAAGCGGTTTGGACTGCCTCATCGGAATTGAATTTTTTTCCTTGCAAGAAGTTATCCAAATTTCGAAAAAAATGGTTATCTGTTGGAGCAAGGTCCGGAGAGTACGGTGGATGTCTTAGACATTCCAATTGAAGCTCCTCTAATTTGGTAGTCGTTTGTTGGGCCGTGTGTGGTCTAGCGTTGTCTTGAAGCAGCAGTGGCGTAGAGCGATTGAAAAGTCTCGGTTGTTAAACTGCGAGCTTTTCCATCATGGTTTGCAGTTGCTGACAATAGACATCAGCCGTAATCGTCTGACCAGATTTAAGAAAGCTATAGTGTACGACACCGGCACTAGTCCACCAAACGCTTACAAGTAACTTTTTTGAGTCAATTTTCGCTTGGGGCAAGATTTTGCTGGTTCACCAGGGTTCAGCCATTGCGATGAGCGTTTACGATTATCGTACAGGATCCACTTTTCATCACATGTAATGATCCGATTTAAAATTCCTTCATTATTGTGCCGGTTGAGTAATGTAACGCAGCAGTCGACGCGCGTTTGTCGGTTGGCTTCACTCAATTGTGTGGATTAAAACGGTTTTGTCACTAACACCTCAGCCTGCAGCTAACTGTGATGTGGTTTGCGATGGATCTGCTTCCACAATAGCCTTCAATTCATCATTATCGACCTTGGTCTCCGGCCGTCCACGGGGCTTGTTCTGCAGGTCGAAATTTCCAGAACGAAAGCGTTGAAACCAAAAACGCACCGTGTTTTCTTTTGCGACACCACCACCATACACATAATTAATCCTTCGAGCCGTTTCTGCGGCACTGGTGCCACGGTGGAACTCGTACTTGTAAATAATGCGATATTTTAAGTTTTCCATTTTGTGAAATGAGTGACGCAGAAAAAAAAAGCAAAAGAGAAAAAAACAAATGAATTACGGTTTTCGAAACACAAATGCATGAGTAAATAGCTGTTTAAATTTGAATTTGGAATTCCTAACCAATGAGGAGATATTTAAGATCAAAGTGGCCAGTACGACAAAACGCCAATTTCATATGTAAGGACCTAATATTATGTTTAATTGTCGTTTCTTTTAATAGCTCATAGGTTTTGTAAGGTCGCACTATATCATCCACATTCAGTTTTTTTCCCATTTGTATAAAACATTTGCCACAGCACCACACGGCATGATGTCATGATGTCATGATGTCATGATGTCAGAGATAAACTTTGAAAAACTTAACGCGAGTGCAACTGCTCGTGGTCAACTAGTAAATAATATTTTAGATATAATTGTTGTTACTTCGTATATATAATTTTAATGAATATCTATACGTCTGTCTGTTGCGTTCGTATTTAATGTAAAAAGACAACGTGAACGTGAACTGCGATTAGTGATCAGATCCTTCCATTTAGACGACTTAGATCTTTAGATTGTCTATTCTATTGTTTCACTTACTTATCATTGGGGTTATCAAATGTAGCCTCCGGCATTCATTTGCATAGTTATTACAACTTCCTTGGAATTAGTAATAAATTAATAGGTAGGCTTAGTAATAGGTTTGTGACTGTGAAGAAGCTGTTTCGAATACGATACCGACACACTGCTAGATGACGTACCAACACACTGCTAGATAACATACCGACACACTGCTGGAACACAAGATTTGAAAGTCATTGGGACTTTTTTAGCAGAGACGGTACAGAGGAAACGGAGATTGGTGCAGAGTCCGGGCTATTCCTAAAATTCTTACTGCCTCTCCTTACCGAAGGAAATTTTCTATTCATGAGATAAGTTTTGATATTTTTTTCTTGATTCACGTTCAAATTCGTACTCACAACTCAGAATTTGTATTTAAATCCAGCAGTAAAGGCACTGTAAGGGAGCTACCTTTACGACTCGTCCTAATTCCCGGTTTACAACTTTTACAAGCGACATAACGTGATCCGTTTGCCTGAGGTTGTATACCAGGGGTGGGGGAGTACGGGGCTGTTTTACCCTTAATGCGAGGTGTAAAGAATCAACAAACTCGTGGGTTTACTGGTACTTTGTTTTATTTCGTTAGTAGCGCTACAACTTCGGGGCCTGTTAAACAATATTTTAGCAAGTTTTTCCAATTCATCATCAACAGCCCATCAATGTCCAGAGCCTCTCCGTGGAGGGTTAGTGATGATCAATATGGTTACCGATTAAAACACATCATTTATTAATACATCAGGAGCCTCTAACGCTGAACCTATGTTATGTTATAAATGAACATTTAATTTTTAATTGATTTTGAGTACATATTATCCACTTTATTTACTAGATACAAGATTAAAGACCTAACTTACTACTACATGATTTAAACCTGAGGCTGTGGCTGTAGGTCGAGATGCCATGTTACGCCTAAGTGCGACATCCCAACTTTGCAGTTTTTCTTCGGTTGGTAAATAATTGTTGCGAAAATGAGAAATAGCATGAATTAAGCCGCCCCCGGACAGTAAAGATGTCAAGAAGCGAAACGTAATATCAACGTGAAATGGAAACCGTCGAATTCACCGTAAACGCTTATTTAGGGAGGCTGGGGCGTCTTACGTCACAGATAAGGCGTTCAGAAGTATTCTCCATTTCTCTCCACGAATCCTCATGAAATACAGAGCCTGTCGAAAAAAAATAAAATTTGCTCCAGTGAATAAATTGTAATTAGTATTAGGTTATTAAGCTTTTTAGATGGATCTTAAAATAAATTACTATAGCTCGAGGTTCTTGCCTTGCGTTCTGATGGCGATTCCGAACAGGTGGCAAAGATTTAAAAATCTTTGACTACACTTACCAATTAACTTGGTATTTCTCAAAGGTTCTGGTGACAGGCGGACAAGAACCGTGACATATACAATGTACATATACACACCATGATTCAATCCACGTCAACAACGTCACATTACGAAGCACGTTGCTGCGTAATGTAACGTTACCGTCGGGATTGCATGCGTCATCCCGCATCGTGGTTCTCGAACATTCCCATCTGTACTTTAGCTCTCTAGTCTGTGGCGAAGGCAAAGGCAAAGGTACACAAACATTTTCTCTACAATTGGGTTCCACCATTAATCATGGTTCGGGTCGGAACGCGTTTTATTTCAATGGAGCTATTACTGGATCGCTCGATATCGCAGCGCTGCGTGTTTACGATAAGGATATTCAATACCTAGTAGGTACCATTAACTTGATGAGTTTTTTAACGTTTTTACTGATTGTCTTGGTATTGACAAAAAACGCAAATATTTCCTGGTCAAATCAAATTAGATTATTACAAATAAATAAAAATTATAAATACAGCTAGTTGTTATTAGTAAGTACCTACCAATTATCATAACTGTAGTAGGTATTTATATTTGTATAATGACAATGATGTATGAATTTAGAAATATTTATTAAAATTTGATTTTAACTATCGGTAGGTAAAGGAAGAGCGATTTGCCCCAACAGATACCCCTTTCTTACCACCAGTAGATGTTGATAGAGGCGACTTAGGGACTATACACCAGAATGAGCAGCAGTTTGTACCTTCTTTTACCCGTTACTTTGATCCAATTATTTAGCAATATTCAATGTATTATTACATCGCCAAAACGATGCAATTATTTTCTCGAATACATTTCTTAGGATTAAAATTTTCATAGGTATGAACGTTATGAAAGCTTACAAGGTCTTAAGTTTAGATTAAGATCAGCAATATTTCGATGATTATTCATACCGAATTTTAAATTATGCAGGCCCAATATGAAAGTATTTTATTTGTTAAGAATAATAAAAAAATTACATGAAGTTAAATTTCTAAGATATGATTTATTTTTTTCTAATTCCCATGTCACAATTTTAGTGAGATCGATGTCTTGTCCTGTAAATGAAATAATAAAAATGTACGAAACAATCAGGGTAGCTTCTTTGGGATAACTAAGAAAGGATAAAAAAATCCGCAGGATCACGGGAACGAACTCTGGTGTTTCATTATTTCTAAGAGTATGGTTTGCTAAGCTAGATGGCTTATGTTGGCAATACTATGCCGACAAAGGATCGACACTAGACCATTCCCGGAGACCTGAAGCTCTGGGTCGGCCAGGGTCGCCTCGATCAATGTTCATAGTTAACAACTACCTGAGTAATTATTGATTTCCGAACTCCGTAAAAATGATGTCAGAGGTGTATGACAAAAGTTTGTTAGGCTTGTTATCCACAAAAAAAGATATGAAGGTTGGCACTGACTTATTTAATATTATGTTCAGTGTGCCTACCCAGAATTACTTCACGTTTACTATATGTGACGTAGAATTGTTTACTGCACTGAGGCCTTAGTATGAGTTTCTGACAGCTAACTGAAACTATTTTCGTTTTTGTATAGGGCGCTTATTTCCATACATTTGGTTAGCGGAATAGTAAAGCAACTGTGTTCCTTTCAATGTCCGCTAACCAAATGTATGGAAATAAGCACCTTTACGAAAACGAAAAAAGTTTCAGTTAGCTGTCAGAAACTCATACTAAGGCCTCTGATTTTAAGGTTTCAAATATATATTTGGTATTTGGATAGCTTATTACCTACTCTTAAGTGAGAGAAAAAAACTGCTGCTAAATTTTGTCTTCGAGGAAGTCACACTTATATAACATCTAGGTAGATGCCAATGTTACCATCACCGTAACAGGGCAACAGCATTGAAAGCATTATACATAGACACTGATTCAATAATGTGCATATCTTTGCGACGCTCCGTCCAACTCGGTGGAATTAACCTTATACAAAGAAAGTGTGCCTTATCGCCCACTCCCCAGATGGGGAGATCAGGAATTACTCGGTGCTATAATTTTACTTTCAAAGTAGCTCGCTGCCGATCTAAAATACATCATAAAGCAGGTGGATAAGGTTGAAAAACATCTGTTGAGCAGGTCTGAAACAGTGAAATACGGTAAGACGTGACTAGATTTGAATTTTAGTGAGTTATCGCTCGATATACCTACACCTACCGTATCCGTCGCTGCGGCAACGGTTCTAATGCTGAGAAAATTACTGAATTACAGTGTTTCTCGTCGATGAAGACCGTGGCAAGTATATTATTTATATATCTACGTATAGGTACAGGTAATTACAGAGAGCCGGTACTTCGATGTTGTTCAAAACATTGTTGTAAGAAAATTGCCCAGCCTAGGACACTGCGTTACCGTGTCCTGGTGTTTCCTGATGCGCCGTGAGGAGACTTCTTCCGTGCACCCCGCGCGTCATCTTATTGTCAAACTAATGCGATATTGTATTAGTTATCAATAGTGTTTGAAACCTTTAATAACCTTTACAAAGGGATAATCTATTAGATCTTAGAGAATCTAATTGATAGATTATTAATAATAACCGCCTGTGTGTTCTAGTGGTCCGCCCGCCGAAATCAGACCCAGAGGTTTCGGATTGATCACCAGTGGGGGTAAAATATTGCTTGGTATGGTTTTTGGCAAGACTTTATTTAATTCCGCCTGGCTAGCTACCACCATCTTACCTCAGTCTGTTGCCATAACAATTGTAAATTGTTCGTTCTGACATTCAGAGGCAAGATAGCCAGTTCGTCAGGCTGTTGAGGATTCCGGGTGAAGAACACTTTACTTGTCACCAGGTGAGATGAAGAACAAGCGCAATAAATCAATTGTACATTAAAAAAACTTTTATGTGCAATGTTTTAGCATTAAAAATAACATTTGATCCCTTTTTTACTATTGTTTTTTTAAATGAAACGCCTCTTAATAATAAATAATAATAATAATAATAAAAAACCCGTTTATTTTCTCTCACTACTGGAGGTACTACAAATTATGTACATTAGAGTAGGTACTAAGTAAGGTGAGGAAAATTATATAGAACTATATATTTGCGTACAAATTAGTTCCGCTCGTGAGAGATTGGTGCCTGAGATATGTTTGTAATAAACCTGTAATACAGCTCAAAAAAAACTATAAGTGCAAGTCGTCTGCATTAAATGGCTTTTAAGTAGTTAAACAAAAATATAAAATAAAAATTAAAGCTAAGTAAAGTATAAACAACAAACAATAGTAAAAAGCTTTGAGATATAGTGTGTGTAGTGTGTAATGTATGACTCAAGGTGTAAGTGGGGTTATGTGGTGTGGTGTGGATGAGTAGGGTTGAATGTGTGCTATGAGATGGGAAAATGTATACAGGAAATAACTAATTTACAGGAACTGCCTATATATATACATATATGGATAACAATAAACAGGAAATTAAACATTTATTTTAACTAATTAAGGTTAGGAGGGTAAGTTAGTTTTCTGTCTCTTCATAGGTGAGGGTTTTAAGCCACTGTGTGACATTGTACTTACAGTTTACTCTAGTTTTATGGTAAATGAAAAGTTTAGTGTTAACTAAATTATATAAATAAGGGCCTAAGTAGACGAAGAAGTTCTGGGCCTGGTTTGTATGCAGGAGTTGTGTGTCACAGACATTTCCTCTTCTTCTTCTGTCTTTAAGGAAGTTTGGATCGTAGGTCATTTTAGTGTGTTTCTATTTAGATTGTTTGAAGTAAGAAATATTGCCTAACAGTCAATACTTCCCACTTGGTATAGAGCTCAGCTGTATGAAACGAAAAGGTAGGCAGGCACTAACCTTCATGGGTTTTTGCTGTTTTATACGAGTCTTATGGCGACGTTCTTCGCAGATTAACATAAAATCATGTTAGGTTTTTATTGCATAAGAAATACTTTGCTTCCAATGAGTAAAGTGTCTCACATTTTTTTCAATACAGTCTCGCTTTATCCATTACCACTTATTTGCGTAGCTCAAAACAGGTAAAAATCTCAATTGTTTCTATGGTAGATACACATTTACATTAAATTAATCTAGGTAAAATAATAACAACTGAGATGAATCCATCTATACCATTAAATGAGTTTTTTTAGTTTGTTTGTTACATTGTCACGACTAAGCGGCTGTACGGATCATAATTAATTTAGGCATGGATATAATGCCACTGAAAACAACAAAGGCTACTGTATATCAGGGTAGGCTCCAGTAACGGCACGCGAATCAGTATTGTGTGACTGCCAAGAGTTCATCTGTCATCCACAAATATCATGTCTGATGACCACCCCGTGGGGAGCCGGCACCCATTATCACCCCTTCATGGGGTGTTGCAATAACATTGTTCTATACCCCTATATGATTTCCCGCAGAACCTTTTATTATCTTAAGTACGACATTATACGCGACAGACGGGCGACTTTTGTTATGTAAGTTTTTTTTTCATCATTATTTTGCAGTGCGCATCTGCTGGACGCTGGAGGTTAATTCCAAGTAAAAAGTATTTGCTGTGTTAACGTTTTGAAGCACTTAAGTCAAAATAAATTAAATATCCAATTTATCTATCCATTTAATTAAGTACTTTGACAAGTGTAAAGTGCAATACTAAGACAGTGAAGTAGCCTGTCGTACGTGACGTGCAGTAACCGTGGTAGACCCACCGGTCTCTGGTGTGCGCAGTCCGCTATCGCCGCGCCCGGCGAGTGGCAAGTCCTAATTCTTCCGCTACATTTAACCTGTCCCTCGGATTTACGCCGTTACTGCCTAGCCCGTCGAATAGGCGCTACCAAAAAGGTTCTATGACGAAAATGTTTCTACCATTCGGTTTTTTTCACCCATAAAATGTACAAGCTTTTTCTTTGAAAGGGATACACTAGGCTTTTATCTTACGTCAAGTTATGATAAGGCGGTAAGTGCACTTCACCCGGAATCCTCAACAGACTGAGGAATTGGCTATCATATCTTTATAGATGCCGGAACACAAGAATTATAATTATTGTAATGGTGTCAGACTTTTGTATGATAGTTTACCTAAAACCAACCACTAGCCAAATCGAGTACTAACATGACATCCTAATATATTTATAAAAACCTAATCTCACAGGAAAATTTATGAGTTTAATAAAAGAAGTGAAACACACAGTGTTAATTCTAGAAATAAAAATAAAGCTTATGAAAATCGCTTAGGAAAAGTTAATCATTCATTCTCAGGAAACTGTGTACAATTCTATAATAAGCTTCCTCAAAGCAGCACGAAACTTTCTGCTCGTAAATTCAATTGGTATATAAAGAATAATTTAATTAAAAGAGCCTACTATAAAATTAGTGACTCGTATATATACTCATACTCATATATCAACGATAAGAACGCGTGGCCTGATGTTACTATACCAGTTGACAGCTAAATGGTGATTTCTCAATGTCAACTGCCGATTAGTTATTAGATAATAATAAATGTTTTAAGATAGCATTAAGTATTTAGGTGTATGATGTACCTACATATGTTATTAAAAATTGTATAGGTACTTTAATAAGGCACAAACGAGAAGAAGTAAACAGTTTAAAGTGGAGGCAATCAAACTTATGAGTTGTTTGAATGAGTTTAAAAAAACTTGGCCGCTTTTGTCGTGTGTGGAGCTCGGAATAGCTGAGGCGAGAGGGACGGTTGCGTGGAAAAGTGCTTCGTCGTTTGCCACATTTTAAATGGTGTGAGGAATTTAGTAAACGTAAACTTAAATTACGTTTACTGTCTAAAGTTTGGTATTTTTGTGCTCTGGGTCTTTAAATGTAGATTGAAGTCCGACGTCGTTTTAGGTTTTACAACTCGGCTATTAGTTAGCAGCTATCAGTTAGCAGTAACAGAATCTAGTAGATGATTCATCAATGTTCATCAATCGTATCTACATGATAATTAAGCAGTATTCGTTTTAAAAAAGGGGCTAGTCATCTTACCTAAGTCATAGTGACCAAACGAAGCACTCGCCGAGCCAGTTATCTAGTTCTAACGAAGAAATGAACTAACTATGGCAAAAAATATTCACTTTTGAAGGTGCACAGCTTTACTAAAAAATGTAAGCTCTTTCAACTCATTTGAAACCAACCTAAAGACACATGTTGTTAAAACGTATTATGATTGCATCCAAGATGCATTGGATGAGCACCTAACTACCACTATGTAATCTCTCTAATGACGTAATTTACATAATGTTATACTAATAAAATATATATATATTTTTTTTTTCTTTGTTAACTATATTTATTCAATAAAAAGTACAATTAGACTAACTATGTACAAAGGAATCAGTCAGATTACCTAAGGACCGTTACAAACGGCCTATAGGTAACTCAACTGTTCCAGACCAGTACCAGACGGAAGCGTGCCCAAGACACTGGCTGCATTGCCACGCTGAATAGCTATGCTAATTCGCTGGCCTAAATAAGAGCCAGCCCTTGGGTCACGTGTCGCCTCAATCAAAAGCCCCGCAATATTTTTGAAAACCCGGAGGGCGCCGGCTCCCCACGGACCCAAGGTCTCCACCCCAAAAGGCTCAAATAGGTAAGCTCTGTCGAGACCACTATATTTGCGCCTTTTGTGATCCTCGGCCGAATCAGCCGCCGCACCAGCCCTAATTGATGTCCCAGGCAGATGAGATGGCGCTAGGGTGTCGACGCAGGTAGCGTCCCACACCAAAGGCCTACCCATTTCCCAAGGGACAAGAGTCATACCGTCGGGCCGCTTACCATCATCACGTAACAGACCATTCGGTTCAAGAACGGCTGGCACATTGACACTGGTAAACGCTCGACGGATAATGTCATTAAGACTAGCGTGGCGCGAAATCCTGCCGGCAGACCTTGCACACGAAAGTCCGTGAAAACCAAATTGATCTACGGCCGCACCGCACCGGCACTGGTGAGAGGCGCAGCATCTTGCACCCAACCGAAGGCAAGTGGCAATACGGAAAGTTACAGGATCCATAAGTGTACCGGTATTGTAAGATGGATGTGCTTGCAGCCAAAGACCTGATTCCCATTTTGAAACAGCTAAGAGACGAGCACGATCTGTGGAGGTTGAGCACGTATGTAATAGATAATTCCGTGTCAACTCGCACAGAGGCCCGTCCCACTGCCGTTGTGCCGAAAGGTGTTTTGGGGGATCGGTATTAGGACAAGCACTATGCCAAGCAATAAAATAATATACCTACTCTAATTTTAACATTTTTCTCATGTAAGTGACATTCCTGTCTTTTTGAGAAGGTGGTGTTAAGTTTTAGACTTGTGAGCGTGCCTGTACTCGGAAGCACAATGGTACCTAAATCCAGCGTTCTTTGAGTCGTCGACTGTACCACGCGACTGCACCGTACGATGACTGTTTCTAGATACTTGGTTCCTACAAAGATGCTATCGTCATATTACGGTAAATAAATTGGTGAGGAAATATTATTTTAGGTCCGTTTCTTTACGCTCTTTTACGCATTTGACTTACTGTTGCTCAGTATCTCCATTGTTAATAATGTACTTATACTTAAACTGGTGCCTTATTAATAATTTTGTTTTTATATTTGTAGGTATATCTCCAGTAAAAGTCACCCAGCACGAATCCTGCTGCAGAGCTGGGGGATGGCTATTTTTTGGACATTATCTAAGGATACCTTTACGGATAACGGATTCTAGTGCGACAGTACTATTTAATATTTTACAGAAATTATGAAAACCCGGCCTTACTCGGCTTATACGAACGACGACCAAAGTAAAATAATGCATATTCACGCAAAATACTCGTATCTTTGTTTTCTTGTTTTCTAAGTAACGAAACACATGTTATTATAATGTGTGGGGGAGATGGAATCTCCCCCCTAGATCTACCCCGGGCAACAGAATTGCTGGATTTTTTGTGTGAGAAGACTAGTCATTGTCAGTGCAGTTATTAAATTATATTAACTGTATAATTTATACAGCCGCATTCCCGTTTACCTTTTATTTGTTTTAAATGAACTTCTTAAATATACAATTAAAATGAGTCTCTGGATCGCAGATTTCAAAGTAAGTTGTTCTGTACCTGGCCTTAGTAGGTATTGTATTATCTGTACCTGGCCAACAGTTTGAAACAAATACTTTTATAATTTCTTGAATGTCATTTCATATAACAGTCAAATATTTAGAAGGCAAGTTAATTAAAAGCTCGTGATGAAAGTAGTATCTGTAAGTATATTTTCCTTAAATTATTAATTAAACATTCACAATACTAACTGTTTTTAACTGTCAAATATCTGTGTAATCTTTTATACAACGTGTTATGTGTTTGTGTTTATACTATGTATGATTTGTATGCTTAAAAGTTGATTTATCTGTGTATTATTTACTTAGTTTAGTGTACTAGTACTAGATGGCGCTATATTTAGTAAATTTTCTAATGTACTATTTGTAACGGTCCTCAGGTAACCCGCCTGCAACCCGTCAGTTTACTTGTTTTTTTTTTTATGTGAAAAATTATATAATTTAGATCGTAATTTGTATATTTAACCAGAACATGCCGCATGAAAGCGAACATGGCGAGCTAGTTCATCAAGAATGGATTCAAACAAACCATATTTATTACTTAGCAGATTGAGTCGGCATGTTTCTGATTTTAACCTACGTCATCATTTGAGGACCTGGCGGACAATCTCAAATTATTTCACAGAACATTTCCCGAATCGTTAATTACCCGAAATTACGACCCTTGTTCGTCTGTTTGTCACGTTGTCTTTTAGGGGAGGTTTTGGCTCTGAAATGCGCCCTTGTAATGACTTCAGCGACATTTCGAAGGGTCCTGAAAGGTCTGTAGATAACTTGTGTGCTAACCAACATTTTTGGTTGACATTTTGGGTTATACTAAGCGAATGAACTGCCATCACTGCTAATGTTAGAGTCGCTAATAGTGATAGAGAAAGCGTCTGCCTATCCAAACCATCTCGGCACTTAACTTCAATTTACTACAAAATTATATTTTTTACATAACAATTCACTTTATTTAATAAAAACGCTCATTTACTTTTAAAATTCATCTTCAAAATTTTCTTACACGAAGTTCTACTAAAGGAGGTGTACACACATCAACATTGTCTAGGGATACTCAACATTTTGTTGATTTTTACAAAAACTGAAAATAATTACTTAACAAAACTAGGTATGTCAAGAATCTTTATTTTGTGTTGTTTATTAATAATAATAAAAACAACAGTTTTATACAATTTTTTAATAAACATTAAAGTAGGAACAAACTCTCGAAAATCAGAAAATTTACAAGGTTCGGTAAATTGTGTTAAAACTATTTTTACGTTGCCATGACTTTATAAAATTACCTTTTTACAATTTAACAATCGGTGTTGCCTCCCCTGACGTTGATAACACATCTGCACCGGTTATTCATACTCAAAATTAGGGTGTCAAAGTCTCGCTGGGGTATGCGATCCCATGTTCTTTTTAAATGGCAAAAAAGTTGGTCTTCTGTGGTCAAATTTGATGGCAAATTGCTGAAAGCCCTTCGCTGTAACATGTCCCAAGCGTGTTCAATTGGGTTTAAGTCGGGTTTAAGTGTGCAGGCCAGTCCAAAACCACGACATCATGTTCCTGAAGGGCAGCTGACACCAAACGCGCCGTGTGTGGAGGGGCATTATCATGCATGAGCTGAAGTTCCTGGCCAATTTGAACTCTGTGAGGGATGATCACAGGTTCTGTGACCTCGTTCCGGTATTTTAGTGCAGTCGACGTAATTTTGGAGAAAACGATCTTGTCTAGGGGTGGTTACTCGTTTTTTTCCAGTCTCTCTCGCTCTCTTACATCCCCAGTAATACGATAACGTGACCACAATCGAGAAATTACGTTTTGATTAGTGTTTAGGGTATTGGCAACCACGCGTTGGATAGCACCGGCTTGTAACATGCCTATCGCTCTTATCATTTCTTCTCTGCTTAAATGTCGACGTTCCATGACATTACGAATATCACAAGATCCGTCAAAATAAAAAATGACTTAGATAGCACTAATTGATAATTAAATAAAAGTTAATTTATCTTAGGCAAAATTAACGTTGTTTAATTTAAATCGGAGTCCCCATTCTATCTTTTGTTTATTGCGTTCTATTTTTATTTTTCACTAAATTTTGAAAAGGGAACAAAAGAGGTTTAATTCCATATATAAACTTTTTCTAAAAGGCAAATAGTTTGTAAGCAAATCATTTCGAAATGGAATATCCCTAGACATTGTTGATGTGTGTATACCAATAAGCTGATGAATTTATCGCGTTTCTACGAGTTAAACCATTACATTATTACAGTACATTATTATAGGAACTAGATTACGGATAAAATACTTAAATACTTTTTGTAAATACATACGTATTATATAATACAACACCCAAACACAGAACAAACATCTATATTCATCACACAAATGTTTGTCCTGGGTGGGAATCAAACCCACAGCCTACAGCGCCGAAGGCAGAGTTACTACCAACTGAGCTATGAGGCTTATCAACAATAAGACGTGGTGGTAGGGGGAATCACCCATTGATTAAGAGTAGGTGACACAGGTTCATTAACAGATTCAAAGAATTCTGAGAACATGTTAAAAATAGTTTCCGGGATGTCAAATTTAGTGTTATTATATGTCATTACAGTAGGTATACCAGATTTAGCCTCACGATTCTTAATATATTTCCAGAAGTACTTAATATTCGTGGAGATATTATCTTCAACAGATTTATTTCATATATTTTTTATAAACTTTGTCGCACTTTTCTTTAAAGGAAGTTCTGTATTCAGAGAATATGACATAACCCATGTTATTATTAAACTTTTCCCACAAGCCTTATGTTTCTTTCTGCTTAAATTAATTAATGATGGTGAGAACCATGTAGGAAAGTCAGAGAATATGGCTCTAAAAAGTCTAACATGGCCTGAAATTATACCATTTACAGAATTATAAAAATAATCAAGAGACACCTCCGCAGAAAGTGGATTTAGTAAATTAGTCCAGTCTATTTCAGATATTTTGGATTTTAGAAGATTGTAATCAGCCTTACGGAAATAATATTTTGAGATTAGGTTTTTCTTTAATGATTTATCTGATAGAGGGGTAGATAGAACTACAATGAATGCCGGATGCTGATTATCAAGTTTTACAAGGGTATGAGGCTGGTGCTGAACACTGACAACAGCGTTTGATATAAATCTAGTATCCTACCGTTACTATTTAGTATATGATTGTACTGTAGAGCGTTATGGGCTGACATGCAATTGCTCAATAGAAGACCATTTTGTGAAGTGTCGTAGCAACGCATACCACAAGTAGAGTCAAAGTTATCACCGTTAATAGGAAGCCAATTGATCGTGGTAAGATTATAATCGCCCATAACATAAAAGTCATCTACTCACGGATCGCTAAACAATTCTTGAAGGACATCAAAATGTTGTTCATAATCAGCGGTTTTAAACCATGGAGATCTATGAAGGGCGCTTTTTATTTTATTTTTAAAGGTCAATAGGAGCTTAGCATTTTGTAGGTCGGGTAAAATGTTGATTGTTTTTAGCTATCATTAGCCATTATTTACAATAAAAATGAAAATAGGCCACACTTAAAACATTTCTTATAAACAAAACCAAAAAATGAAACCATTGTTCATCCTACATCCTACTCAAAACAAAACTACAATAGGCCGAACCGCGCAAAGACTGGTCCCACATCTGATCAACATTGTCAACAATTGAACCTTTACAAAATAGTACACTTAGCAGATGTTCACATTCTGATCTTTATTGGTCAAAATAGACAACAAAAAAAAGGCGTGACATGTACCCAAAACTAACGCAAAGCAAAAATGATTCAAACTGGTCGGCGGAAAAGATGTACATGGAGCTAAAACATGACAAACGGAAACTAATTGTTTGAGCCATATTACCATATAGATCTCCCCCAAGCAACAAAAAGGACTTTTTGCTAATGTTAGTCACTCAACTCTAACATATCTCGGTCTGAATGGAAAAGGCAGGTTCGCTCAGATTTTTGTAAAGTGCCAGAGATGTGGGTAGCCATGAATTATTGATAGCTCATTCAACCCCCACAATTGAATTAAATGGCTTCGGGGGAGACGGCGGAGCTTACATCAGCGAATCTATTTACAACGTTCCTAATAGTATTAGCTGACTAGTTGTGGTTGGATTACAACTACTAATGGACGGTTACTTAGGAATTAGTTTAGTTTACGTTACTTCTTTAAAATATTATATACATAATGATTACGGAACCGCTTTATCGTTACAAATGGGTTCATGGCAGCATTTATATAGATATTGTTTCTTTATCTCACTCAAATTGTAGGTACCTACTACTCTTGTATTATCTTTACAATGTATGCAGTTTGGTTGAAGATTGCAGTTTCTAGTGAGTCCCTACAATCTACCTCTAACGTTAGTCGCCTTATACTATAATGTACATTAAATTCTAAGGAGATGTTTTTTGTTGATTTAATGATGGACTAAGCCTGTCGTAAGGACTACCTCAGGACTGTTTACAATGGCTGAAGGTTAGGTCTCGCCTCTTGGGTCAACCCACCGATTTCAGATCCAGAAGTCCCGGTTTCGATCCCCAGGGGAAGCAATATTGTGCTTGGTTTGGTTGGTGGTAGAATTTGGTTAAGTCCGCCTGGCTAGCTACCACCATCTTACCTAATTCTGTCGCCATAATGACAATTCTTAAAAAAAATATTGTGTTCCGGCATTTAGAGGTAATGTAGCCAGTCCCTCGGTTTGTTGTGGATTCCGGGTGAAGTGCGCCTCCACCTTCGTCCTTATCTCAAATTTTAACCAAGTTACCCAAAAAGTTACCCTACTACTCAAGTTTGCACCAATGTCTTGCGTCATTAGATTAATTCATGCAATTTCGATGAATAATATTGTTATTGTCGATCACAACCTGCCGACAGGCAGATACGGGCACAGCTTATATTCGAAACATCTAGTACTAACTAAATTATTTTTTTGAAAACGTCTGAACCCATTTCAAGCTAAAATGGTCGCGGTGGATAGTGCGATTTGGCAGAGATAAAGAGCTTACGAGGAGGAGAAGAGAAGCTGTTGCTTTATCATTTTACTGACGAATTTCGACCACTGCTTGGCCGCTAGTTACTAGTTAGTATTAGCTAGCTAGAATACAAAGAAAAAGTTTTGTTAGAACGTCATGTAAAAGTTGAAGTGTGCGCACGGTATACCTAATCCCTCCAACCCCTTTCCACCACCGGACTAGCAGACGTACAACCCGTACCTTGTCGATGTTCCATTGTGCTGAACTGTGAGTGAGTGCTCCATCTTAGGTCACACATTTACTTATTTTTAAGTAAGCAAATTTTTAGCTATCACAAAAAACAAATTAAAATAAGGTGGTCATGTTTATTTAGGTTGGTAATTTTGTATCAACAGCCCGGTAATCCCATGTTGGAAACGGCCATCATCAGCCCAGTCCATTATTGGATATGGCTTCCACCAAAAACTGAAGAGTTTTGTCATTATACCCACACCTGGTAGGAGGATTGGTGGTCCCAGGCATTTTGATGTGTCCCAACATAAGTATATAGTTATGTAGGTACAATGGCTCGCTGGTGTAGACAGGCTGTATACGGAAACTGGTAAAGTGTGAATTGAGTAAGTAATTGACTTGTATTGTAGCGCTTCATGCCCGATGCCCGATGCATCATTTATGCGCAACTCAAGTTGAACGTTGTTGTTTCAGTTCTGTTGATAATATATTTATCTTTGTTGCAGCCTAAACGGATAAATATTGCGGCTTCCTTTTTTATCTTAATTGAAATCTGCAAGTTCTAGTTTTACCTTCCTAATCTGATTTGCTTGGTATGACACTCTATATTATGTAAATAGACATTGAAACAGCGTTGACAACACTGATCGTAATTTCATGGAATTTAGGTGTAATAAAATTTCCTTAAATTTTTAGTCAAAACCGACAGTACCTATCTATTTCTTGCGGCGAGATGGGAAATCCGGTACTGTATGTGTGTTTAATATTTATGAATGTACGTATGTGTGTGGCAATGTTTGTGGCGACATAGCTCTCGAACGCGTTATCCAATTTTAAAGAAATTTAAATAAGATAACTTAAATATAAATTGATAGACGAGAGATTTTTGATAATTTCGGCAGTTTTCAAGATCTTGGGGTTAAAAGAAATACAATAGTTTGGCGATAGCTTTGAATGGCTTATCCGATTGATTCAAAATTTTAATTTGAAGAGATTAGGTACTTACATTCTAATTAATATAAAAACAATCTAATTAAGGGTAGATTTTCAGAAATAAGGGTGTTAAATGAGACAAGAACATCTATCTCTTGTGGGGTGTCATTTGAAAGAGTTGAAAGTTGTTTGACTGCATTTAAAAAAAGTTATCTTACTACACTTTTTAGTGGGGTGGTTATTGAAACATGGGAGCGCTTTAAGAGGGTAAAACGCTTGGTATATCTTGTATAATAATTTGGTAAAGGGGTTTCATAAATCACTATTTACTTATTTATTTACTGAATTCACTACTTTTATTATTCTATTATTATTATATTTATTATTTGTCCTATGACATTTAGAAAATGTCATAGGACAGTCAAATGATATTTCCTTTGCAACCCTAAATGTCAATTCAATCTCATCAAATCATCAATCAAGTCTTCAATCTCGGCTTAGACAGTAGATTTCCAAATTCGTTTATTACTGTCAAGATGAGTTGCTAGGGATCGTCATCAGCTTGCAAGATATGACGTCAGGGTTTTGGCTTCTTATATAAATGACAACCGGTCTTTTTGATCATTACTTTTTTCAATCATCGTGTTTTTCAATGTCCACTGCCATATTCAGAGTTGGAGGGTTTCGCCATACTCACTACGCTTGGCAGGTGGATAGATAATTGCAGTTAATGTGTTAGTGAAACACAGTAGTAAGCTGCCACCCTTATTGTGTTGAGAGCCCTATCCCTATTCGCTATGCACTTAACATTTCAGTTTCTTAGATTGTAAGTAACGCGTTTTTAAACCATCACCATAAGAGTGGGGCGGCGCCCTTGACCTCGTGAGGGCGACCGCCGCCCGCCCTTGTAAGTGGCCTGACGTCATAGAATTAAGTATCTATGGACTAACAATAGATACCTACCTGCGTCCCTGATGTTATCTATCTCGGTTTATCTGGATTTTTCATTTAATACATTCAGGTAATTTTTTTTCTTGAAAATATTTTTTTTGTTTTTTAGGAGTAAGGAGCGGCTTTTGTCCAGCCTTGGGACACTTATGGCTTATTATAAAATAAAATAATTTATAATTTGTGAAATGTATTATCTCTTTTTATAGTTCGAGTGCTTAGCCTTCATCCCGCCTGATTTTCAAGAATAGAATAGAATAGAATATAAAAACAGAGGCGGTTAAAATCCACTTGAAATGATCTAATCGAGAGTGAGTTGTAGTGTTTTCGATACGGAGATTATGAGTTTGATTTCTGCGGAACACGCTCATTGTATCGCGGTTTCCAGTTTAAAGAGGACGTCGCTCCAACATGTGGCTCGCTATAAATAAGTTGTCGGTTCCGAGATCTGCTGTGGTCGTTTGGTATTTCACAATGACAATGTGGCTGCCCGTAAGAGTCTGACTGGCTGTAGCAACCACAAAAAGAAGATGAGACTATATTTTAAAATTCCCGCAATAAAAAAAAACTTCACAAAATCAGATTACATAAAAGTACGAGCCGTAAAAGGCACGTGTTACAAAAACACTTCTGAAATTAATCCATGGATGAAGTTTTAAAAGAATAAAAATAAATGAATGAATAAAAATACGCTTTGAAATTCCAAAAAGCAGACGCCTTCTTATTAATTATTGTTTCCACAATTTCATGAATTTTGGGAACCGTGACCGCTCGTGAAAGCTAGAAGGTACCTGAGGTAAGTAAAAAGGGTGGAGCATGCTTGGCGTGTGCTTTTGGAACTCACTATTCACGATAAATTTTAAGATGTACAGATCCACAGAGACAGGTGTAGGCAACAAGTCTTTCTTTCTACTCATTATTGTGTAAGTAACGGCCCTTACAAAACCTCGTACTCTACCGTCCACCGATTTACTAAAAAATCATCGATTAAACTTGGAACGTCAGCGACTTGCCCCAGCTCCTGGCTTTACGGCCGTTGTTATTGTAGGCGCCAACGGTTTGTGTCTCAACGTTTTTGAGAACTGTTTAGACGGTGTTAGCCCTTTTGTATTTTCTAGTCAATAACTTACGAGTACCATGTTGAAACAAGTAGTTACAGTCAAGTTATCTGGATATCGTTAGCTGATTATTACTTTTTAATGCTAGTAGAACATCGAAACTGTTATCCTTTATTGTTTCCATTTAATTTGACATACAAAAGCTAGTATGATACCTACAGAAAAAAATATCTATAAAACAAGTATTATCAACATAAATAAGTTCTTTCTAAAGTTGGTTTACCGCGTCTATTGATTTGAGCACTACATCAGATGTTTGAAAATGAGTTCACATTGAGAAGTAACTGACCGACTGAATAATAATACAAATGACCGTCCTTCATCAAACGAGTTCATCGCCACGCCACTTGCCATTATTTGCGTTTTCTAAACTGAATAAACAACAAGTGTATAAACAAGTCCGTTCAACGCTGCCTGCACATTTACCAACACGTTGATGATGCACTGGACAGATTTATCCAGTGATTCACTAGATGTACGTAAACAGAGCATAAACACCCATTTTCACATATTTGTGGCGTGTATTGTCGGTGCTCGACTAGTTTATAACACTTACCATTTATGAGGTGCCATAGCAATACCACCTGGGTTTTATTATTCAAAACGTGTGGTAGATCTGTTTACAAATTAACTCATACAATATATCACTCGGTCATCATCATCAGCATTCGTTGCTGTCTACGATTGGGTACGCACTTCCTCCATTCCTCCTAGCACAGAGAGTAGATCTAATTAATATATATTTTTTTTGTTTGAATATTTTTATGTTTTTATATTAATTTGTTTAAGCAAAATTTTTATCTGGGCGTGATAAAACACAGGAAATCCGAATTAAAAACAAAATTAGAATAGTAGGGCTATGAAGTCTGTATCAGCTGAGGTGTAAAAGTAAAAACCTAAGCCAGTAGCCAACTCGTATAGGTAAACGAGGCACAAGGTCACGGCACACCTTTGGGAAATGTTTTGCTTAATATTTGGTGCCGCGCAGTATTGTTTGTTTACGCACTTGTCGTTCGTTTATTACTAGGATGTTGTTTGTTTCATTATCGTCAGGACAATGCCGTGGGGCTTACGTACGGCGCCTGATGGTAAATCATTACAAAGTCATGTGAAAAATATTAGTGAATTTTTTCATAAAAAATATTTTATGGCTCAAACTGTGAGCAGTCACACCCATATTTTGGTCTACGGAAGTTCTACATTCTAGGCGGGTCCACCTTCAGTGTAACTTCACCTTCACATATAAAACCAATTTTATTAGAATAGAACGTGATCAAAAATCCTTAATAATGCTTTTTAAGAAATTACTGTTTTTATATAGATACATGACCTATACAAGGTAGTAGACGTACTCACAGTAAGAAAATTGTATAAACAACAATATATCCTCAAAACCCACAAAACGATAGTATTTGATCCACATATACCTACAAAAAGAACCCAACGTTCCGTAACAAAATCTGACATGACTAGCACAGCATTTGCCTTAAAACAATACAACACACAATCAGCTACATTATACAACAGCATAAACAAAAAATCTTTATAAAATGTCTCACTTTCACTGCAAAAAAAAAAACTAACAAATTGACTGACATTCCTAACCTACCAAGAAACTGAAGATCTACTAAATGCTAACCCGGGTTGATATTAATACTCCAAATACTCAAGATCTGCTCCATTCGAACCAAAGCACTATGTTAAATACTATTATTAATAAGTATTGTTTTATTATGAAATGCAACAATTTAATGATATATTTATGTATGCACAAGTATATTTTTATATACATGTATATAGGTATTGTTATTTTGCTATTTGTATATTTTATTAATTATTTTTTATTTATCCGTACAATAGTCTCAGTATATATTTCCTTATTTATACCTTATTATAGTTTAGTTTTACTATAAGGATACCTAGATAAGACCAACACAAAGAGGGGAAACCTAATACAGGTTTTGCAACTTACCAGAGGAGGTACCTTGTATTTGTAGCCATGTAAGATTTAATAAAGTATTCTTGTTTTGTGGTTTTGTTTGTTCAGCATCCTCGTACGATGCCTTCGATTGGATAAGATTAGTGCTATTGTACTTGGATGTATAATAGGTGGCATGATGAGAGGTAGGTATGTACAGTACACGTACTGCAGGAATCATGTTGTAGTGAAGCACATTACATGAAAGTAGTGGTAGCTCGCTAAAACACTATCATATTTCACTTGTACATTTACGCAGAACATTAAAAACCGCTTAGTAACCATTTTATTTGCCCACTGGACTGGCATAGCTTATGACATGATAACTAGGTCAATTACTCTACAACACAGTTTGCGGGTTAAAATCACAAAAAATATGGAATATCAGATGGCTCATGCAGTTGATTATTATTAACAGGATCTTCTTCAGCAACGAGACTCTTAGCACATCGAGTTGTAATTGGTATTTAGCTGTACCATTCTGAAAGTGGCTTCGATACATCATGAGCTTTAAAAGAACTGAAAGTAAATGCTTCATCATTATAAAGTTCACCCACGTACTTCATTCAATGGGGGTAATTAAAAATCTATAGATTTATTATCAAAATTGACATAAATACCAACTTGTACATTTTTGGATACAGTTTTTTCGGAGGAGGGCGTTAATGGTTTCGACACAGTTTTCGATAAACTCTTGCGAGCATTATCGTTGCATCAGTTTTTGGACATTGTTTTAAATCCATTTTTTTATTAAAAGCTGTCCAGACTTTTGGACTATCGCAGCTATTTTCTATAAGCTGTGTAAATACACCGGTAGTGTGGCTACGACAGAGTAATTTCTCTCGGGACCTGACTTTTTCGTTTGCCCGAATTCTCACTCTCGCCACAACATTAGGTATGTCACCTATTTACAATAACTGTTGTTTTACTGCTGCACTTACTTACGACTTGCTCACCCGTTTTTGTAATACAGAAAATACGGGCTGTGAGTTGTAGAGAGGCATGGTCGCTGCCGTTACTTTATAAATAATCAGTAATAATCATAAATATCACAGGGAATTAATTTCATACAGCGCCATCTAGCCCCAAACTAAGCATAGCCAACATAGTTACAAGGGAACTAGATTAGATAGAATACTGAAATACTTTTTTTTTATAAATACAGGCGTATAATGACCTATGATGATACAAAACCCAAACACAAAACAAACAAACATCTTTATTCATCACACAAATGGTTGTGTTGGGTGGGAATCAAATCCACAACCTACAGCGTTGAAGGCAGACTTACTGCCAGCTGAGATATGAGGCTTAGTTATGATAAGGCCGTAGATGCCTCTAAATGCCGGAACACAACATCTTATGAATTGTTGTTATGGCGACAGAATTAGGTAAGATAATAAAGTAAGGTAGTAGCAAGCCAGGTGGACTCAAACAAAGTCCTACCACCAACCAAACCAAGCACAATATTATACTCTCCTAGGGATCGGACCTGGGACCTCTGGATCTGATACCGGTGTGCGAACCACTAAGCCACAGAGGCGGTTAAATATACGACAAGAGACAAGGGTGACATCGCCATTCCCCTTGTCTCTTGTTCACACAAAGTTGATGGTTATCGTCTAACATAGAACCGGGCAGGTGTATAACATCATGAAACCTCACTATTTATTCTGTCTATACTTTCAATCAGTTTTCAGAGCAAATATTACTCTCGCACTGAAACCCAACACAACTGAAATTAAAGTAGGAGTCACCACATACCAGACACGAACAGGATCATGTAAGTTATCCTGCTAACTGGCAGGTTTTTCTATCAACAGGCGTCTGATGGCGCGCCTGAAGGTAGCGGCTGCCGGCGCACCTGTTGGTAGCGGCTACCGTCACATCGAACCCACGACCTTTGAGATCGGCAGTCGGGCCCATACCCACTTGGCCACACAGCTCTAATACGTATTGCATAATAGGTACGTATGATGAAAAATACTATTTAAGTAGGTACCGTCATATCATTTTCATAGTGGTTTGCAACAAACGGACACCTGTAAAGATGTTTTCAAGCAATGGGGGTTACTTACTCTGCCAGGTCTTTATATACTCGAATTGGCAATATTTGTTAAAAAGAATCCCGATTTTTTTACATTCCACCCCAAGGGCAGCCGTCGTGAAGGTACTCTGCACCACCATAAATCAAATGCGGCACTTTTGCGTAAGAGTGTGTTCTGTATGACGCCAATTATCTTTAACAAAATACCGTCGTCCATACGGGCTATCACTAATTTAAATATTTTTGAAAATTCACTGAGAAAACTTGTAGTAGAAAAAGCATATTATTCAGTGAATAAATTTCTAAATGGCAATTTAATTTAGTTTTGACATTTTTAATATGAAATCATTGACATAAATACTCATTAAACATTGTTAATTGTAACTTAGGGATCATAAGAAGGAGGCCCGTATCCTAGTGTAATTTTGGGATGTGTTGATTATATACATATTTTAAAATAATTTGAAATACATGTCCCATAAAAACAGTTAAAAATTCACTTCTTCACTTGATAAATTATGAAATTAGATGTAAGGGTGTTAACCCCTCTGTTGACATGGTGTCATCGTGTGCCTTCTTGCGCATATAATGCAAGCTTGAGAAGGGCGAACGCATTTCTGAAGCCTTTTATATTAAGTAAAAGTTCCTAAGTTGTTTTATATTTTTTAATATCTTTTCCAAGTTATCAATATTAAGGTTTTCATAACCTTATTTTAATACTGCCATGATTTAAGACAAGTAATTGCACACTAGATATTAAATTCAAAAGGTTCTGTTTACATAGAATGGGTCTGATCTCCTGACGTCAAAATATGCACATGCACGAATGGGCTTTTCGTTGCGATATACTGCAAAAGTGAATGAATGTATTGATAATATAGCCAAGCCTAAAAACAAGTGCCACCTATCAATATGTATTTATTAGGTAGGGTACATTTACTTATCGAAGGTTCCTCTGCCTAAATCAAACTAACATCTCGTCTATTTGCTCGCTTGGCCGCCAAGGTCTTATACGGCAATGGTGGTCACGTGGTCTCGTAAAGTGAAGCCTTAACAGACTCAAACTTTATAACTTAGAAGCCTCTACCCCTTTCAACGTGACTCGTTTACATGCGGGCCGATCAAATAGCAGGCAAGAGTATCTACACAGATATCAAACAGCAGGCAACACACAGATATCATACTAAGTAATACCTTTCGTGAACATATTAGTCGTTATTTTAGATTCCAAAGTGCCGAAAGCAGGATCACACTGAAGTTTACTTAACTCCTGGCACTGCCAAATTTAGTACCTATTTTATACGCTAGTTGGCTGTAGTGTCAATACATTATATGTTCTATTCCCGCTACCGCCACCAGTGAGTGGCGGCCATACTGTTTTTACACACGTTGCTTAGGTTTTTTTTAATCTGCTCTTTTTTAATGTGATAGACTTGCGTTTGACTGGTATCTCGTCTGATGTTAAGCAATGATGCATTCCGGGTGAAGTGCGCCTCCACCTTCGGCCTTACCTCAACTAGTAACCAGATGAGCGGTTGGTTGTTCAGTTGGTTAGAGAATTTCCGGCTTTAAGAAAAGATGCGGGTTCGAGAATGAATTTTTGTAATATTCATAATAAAATTTATATTAAATTTAATTATAACATTTGCAAATATTACACAAATTTGAAACAACACCCTTTAACCCAGAGAGTGTGTTCTCTTATTAAAAGCCTATAGCTCGTAAATCGACGACGTCCCTCACACTTTAGTTTTGCGGAAGAGAACGTTTTTCCTTAGCCATAAAATATCCCGATGGCGGACAGCGCGCGCGATCCTCGGGACTTGTACACAGGGTTAGATCCGGTGCCTACTTCGTTATGATTGTACTGTTTTATTACAGTTCGTCGAGCTAGATGTGCAGCGTGCTGAAGCTCAATGGTTCGAATTAAAAATATATTATTTGAAACCGGGAGGTTTCAAATAATATAGATTTTGTCATCAAATCATTTGTATGAATTTGACGTATCCCGTGTTAAATGTGTACTGGCTCGGATAAGATTGGTGATTTTTGACTGACAGGGAAAGTTTGAAAGTCAAAGTCAGTCAAAATTGTATTGCTTCTGATCGATATCGATCTAAGGTTTGCTGAAAAGAAACGCTATTGAAGTAACTTATTGGTAGCTGAGCTGTCTATAGAGATCACACCGTGTGCGTTTTACATCATCCAACGAGAATGTACCTACGTTATACAACGTTATGCAACACTTTCCTTATCTATTTTTCCCACGATTTACAGCTTAGCTTGTGTCTATAATGTTATTAAGCAATGTTATAAAATCTAAGTAAATTTTAACTTTATAAAATTGTATGATTGAAATGAAACTTTGCATGTTTATATAACAAAACTATAATTTGGTATCTTGGAGCATATCTTATGACGAAGTCAGGAGTTGGATAGTGAAACTCTTCAGTAACTGCTATTTAACTCCTTGCGTTTGTGCTTATATGATTTGTTTTGACAACATTAGTCACAGTTGCACATTATCCTCTTCTGATATTGAATAGATTTGCAATAATCTTCACGCTTGGTATCCGTGTTGTCGATTACATTCAATATTGGCGGGAAGCTCCAGATTCTTTCAACACAATGTGGTGGAAGATGCATTTTATGGAGAGCAGTGGAACGAAGTCGGCTCAAAGAAAGATGCCGTTGCTCATTCATATCTAGAGAGATATTTTAACAGACAAATTAACTAAACTACACCTACTATACAGTCGCTTTGTAAGACTTCCGTGAAAAAGCGTGTGATGTGATGTGAGCCTTGCAACATAAATAAAATATTTTCCGCTACAAATAGAAACATAATAAGCCTGCTATTTCACCATTATAAGAACCACAGAACCACATTTTAGTTGCTTGAATTATCTAGCAGTGATTTCGCAGGTTGGTTCCAGCTGTGGTTCCGGTATGGGAATCGATTCGATGAATATATTACACTATCCTCCGGACAATAAATATTTTAATAAGGGTTCTCTCTGTGAATTGTTGCATAGTACGAACAAACTACTCTAGAAAATGTAATTATATCTTATCTTATGCCGAGCTCAAAGTAGTTACCACTGCACTTAAAAGTATATTGAACATGTAAGGATAAGGTCTACGATGGAGCAACGTAGACCTCACTACGTATGAGTAAGGATGAGGTCTACAAATGAGTAAGGATGAGGTCTACAATGAAGCAAGGATGAGGTCTACGATGGAACAACGATAAGGTCTACGATGGAACAACGATAAAATCTACGATGGAACAACGATAAAGTCTACGATGGAGCAAGTATGAGGTCTACGATGGAGCAGCGATGAGGTCTACGATGGAGCAGCGATGAGGTCTACGATGGGGAAGCAATGAGGTCTACGATGGAGCAGCAATGAGGTCTACGAAGGAGCAGCGATGAGGTCTACAATGGAGCAGCGATGAGGTCTACGATGGAGCAACGGTGAGGTCTACGATGGAGCAGCGATGAGGTCTACGATGGAGCAGCGATGAGGTCTACGATGGAGCAACGATGAGGTCTACAATGGAGCAGCGATGAGGTCTACAATGGAGCAGTGATGAGGTCTACGATGGGGCAAGGATGAAGTCTACGATGGAGCAATGATGAGGTCTATGATGGAGCAGCGATGAGGTCTACGATGGAGCAGCGATGAGGTCTACGATGGAGCAGCGATAAGGTCTACGATGGAGCAGCGATGAGGTCTACCATGGAGCAAGGATGAGGTCTACGATGGAGCAGCGATGAGGTCTACCATGGAGCAAGGATGAGGTCTACGATGGAGCAACGGTGAGGTCTACGATGGAGCAGCGATGAGGTCTACGATGGAGCAGCGATGAGGTCTACGATGGAGCAAGGATGACGTCTACGATGGAGCAGCAATGAGGTCTACGAAGGAGCAGCGATGAGGTCTACCATGGAGCAAGGATGAGGTCTACGATGGAGCAACGGTGAGGTCTACTATGGAGCAGCGATGAGGTCTACGATGGAGCAGCGATGAGGTCTACGATGGAGCAACGATGAGGTCTACAATGGAGCAGCGATGAGGTCTACGATGGAGCAAGGATGACGTTTACGATGGAGCAAGGCAAACAAAATAGAAAGAAGGAAATACAGACGCTATACATATTTTTTTAATGAGAGAGGCTTGCGTTTGATTGCTATCTCGCCTGATTTCAAGCAATGGTGCAATAATATGATTCATAATTTTTGCAGTGATTAAGAGTGAAGTTGATTTAGCAGTGCCTATTCCTAATATTATAGTTGTATTAGAAATGCAGTTTAGTAGGCTTTAGGTGAGGTCCATGTCCTGCATGTCCTCTTCCGATAAAACACTAAAATAAATGTAAGGAAGCGTATAATCCTGATCCAATAAATATCTGGAAAAGCCCTATCGTGAAAAACCTTTGACATTTCCCTCGATTCGGGCGCCTATAATTTATTTACAGCTCGCGAGATATTTCCAATTGTTTTTCTATTCCATAAATCTAGGCATTAGAATAGCGGAAATTTCGTGCAGACATTTGTTCCTTTGCTCTGATTGGAATACTTTTTCCTGGCTTCAGGAAAAAACTTTTACTGAATTAAATTCAACAATAACAAAACACCCCATATTTTATAAAAATGGATCAGGAATTATATCGAGGTAGATGGTACGTGATACTGTTCTAACTGAACTGTTGTGTAGACAAAATAGGAGCTCTTCAATTGTTTTCTGTAATCAATTACAGGAAATCACAAATTACAGTTTGTAGTTCCCGTCGTGAATTTCACATTTCACATATTATTGTTTTCAAAATTTCACGTGTTTTGAAACTTCAAATCGATTTGAAAAAATAAACACTAACTCCGGTAGTCTCTCACGCGCCTCTCTTGTTGATCATCAAAACACTAACTCCAGTAATATCTCACGCCCCCCCCTCGTTGACCATCAAAACACTAACTCTGGTAATACCTCACACGCCCCTCTCGTTGACCATCAAAACACTAACTCTGGTAATACCTCACACGCCCCTCTCGTTGACCATCAAAACACTAACTCTGGTAATACCTCACACGCCCCTCTCGTTGACCATCAAAACACTAACTCTGGTAATACCTCACACGCCCCCCTCGTTGACCATCAAAACACTAACTCTGGTAATACCTCACACGCCCCTCTCGTTGACCATCAAAACACTAACTCTGGTAATACCTCACACGCCCCTCTCGTTGACCATCAAAACACTAACTCTGGTAATACCTCACACGCCCCTCTCGTTGACCATCAAAACACTAACTCTGGTAATACCTCACACGCCCCTCTCGTTGACCATCAAAACACTAACTCTGGTAATACCTCACACGCCCCTCTCGTTGACCATCAAAACACTAACTCTGGTAATACCTCACACGCCCCTCTCGTTGACCATCAAAACACTAACTCTGGTAATACCTCACACGCCCCTCTCGTTGACCATCAAAACACTAACTCTGGTAATACCTCACACGCCCCTCTCGTTGACCATCAAAACACTAACTCTGGTAATACCTCACACGCCCCTCTCGTTGACCATCAAAACACTAACTCTGGTAATACCTCACACGCCCCTCTCGTTGACCATCAAAACACTAACTCTGGTAATACCTCACACGCCCCTCTCGTTGACCATCAAAACACTAACTCTGGTAATACCTCACACGCCCCTCTCGTTGACCATCAAAACACTAACTCTGGTAATACCTCACACGCCCCTCTCGTTGACCATCAAAACACTAACTCTGGTAATACCTCACACGCCCCTCTCGTTGACCATCAAAACACTAACTCTGGTAATACCTCACACGCCCCTCTCGTTGACCATCAAAACACTAACTCTGGTAATACCTCACACGCCCCTCTCGTTGACCATCAAAACACTAACTCTGGTAATACCTCACACGCCCCTCTCGTTGACCATCAAAACACTAACTCTGGTAATACCTCACACGCCCCTCTCGTTGACCATCAAAACACTAACTCTGGTAATACCTCACACGCTCCTCTCGTTGACCATCAAAACACTAACTCTGGTAATACCTCACACGCCCCTCTCGTTGACCATCAAAACACTAACTCTGGTAATACCTCACACGCCCCTCTCGTTGACCATCAAAACACTAACTCTGGTAATACCTCACACGCCCCTCTCGTTGACCATCAAAACACTAACTTCGGTAGTATCTCACGCACCCCTCTCGATGACAACCAAAACCTGCGCCACTCTAAATTATTCAAGTCATCTCAAAATCATTCACGTTTTGTCATGCTTTGAAGCAGCGTAGAGGCTCTACGATTCGTAGAGCCTCTACGCTGCTTCAAAGCAGACTCACGTCAACTAGAAATTAGATGAAAGATATTTTCGCGAAAGTTCATGGTACCCTTACACACATAAAAATAATACAGGACACGGGCCTTCCCTAAAGGATCCCAAAATATGTTATGGATGTAGTCACCACGCTTGATAGGCGGTTTAAATTTTTTTTTTGCAGTTTTCGATGTGATTTAAAACCAAGCTGCCTCAGCTTTTTTAACCAAAAATTTAAATTTTATTAGTGGGTTTTAAATGAACCTTCGTATACTTAAAGTATACACAAAGAGTCTCTAAATTCAATAAAATATTAATATTTTATTACTTCACGTATACGTGCATACATGAAGCCCAATTCTACCACAAACAATAAAAAATATGTTTGACTATGGACCAAATAGTACTCTTTTTGGCAAAAAACGACGTTCCTATCTAGCCAAAGTTCCATAATTTACATTAGATATGTTTCTAGGCTAGGATATGTAATAGGCCAAATCAATATCACAACACGATTCCTTACGTGGGTGGATGTACCTAGGCGCGTAGAAGCCTTTCACTGTTAGGTTTGTATTGCAAAATTTTCTTTATGAACGAATAGTTTAAGATCAATTTACTATTTCAGCTTTTTTTCATTATTATGTTGTTTTTTTTTTAGTGTGATGATAAATTTAAAACGGCTTTTGTTTGGCCATCAAAGTAAACAATTATAATACTATTTAAATATTTATTATTATAAAACATTACATCACTTTTCACCATGAAATATTTAACATCCGAACATAGGCTTCATAATTAGTATGCGCTGTCAAACAGCCTACCTTAGCCACTTCCATCCTCCACATAATCGGTATATTAATGTGAAAAGGGACTTCAAAGCCTTTAACATAAATCACAGAAACTTACATGCAAGCAAGATTTAATGCTCTTCGTCTTTGAAAGTAACACAAACAATGTGATAAAACATTTGTATGAAGTATACGTTGAAGGTCGAGACTCCCATAGCTACGGTGTGTGACGTCACGGGAAGACCTTCGGGCAAGTTTCCAGATATGACCGTTAATAACTGAACGAAGGGAATTTGACAAACTGTGGACTTTGGCAAATCTAGTCTCTCTGCTCCCGCATGAACGTTGATCCAAAATCGTATCCCAGGAAAATACATGTTAATCTGAGCCAACAAGCCTCACCGCACAGTTGGTTCGTTGGTTCGATGCCCACCCGGGACAAACAATTGTGTTGGAAATTTAATATGTATGACCTGTTTTTTTTCATTGATGATAGCCAAGCGTTTGTCCACCAACACACACGAGTCGAGCGATTAAAAAACAAGTAAAGATGTGAGTAGGCTTGTCTAAAAAAAAGTTTCCATATCACAAAATATTTTGGACTAGATGGCGCCGTGTAAAATGACAAAAAAACTATGAACTGAAGATCTGGTCTAAAATGGTTCATTAACTTCACTACACTGACACTATACCTATATACGATAAATGTATAGATAGGTACCTATGATGACATGTATTTTGTCTCAAGTTCGAACATTACCTACTCTCCCCAGCTTGGCAGTCACTTCACTTCAGACATTCAGACAGTCTACTCTGGAGGCGCCCGATCGATCACACAGACACTTCAGACATTCAGACAGTCTACTCTGGAGGCGCCCGATCGATCACACAGACACTTCAGACATTCAGACAGTCTACTCTGGAGGCGCCCGATCGATCACACAGACACTTCAGACATTCAGACAGTCTACTCTGGAGGCGCCCGATCGATCACACAGACACTTCAGACATTCAGACAGTCTACTCTGGAGGCGCCCGATCGATCACACAGACACTTCAGACATTCAGACAGTCTACTCTGGAGGCGCCCGATCGATCACACAGACACTTCAGACATTCAGACAGTCTACTCTGGAGGCGCCCGATCGATCACACAGACACTTCAGACATTCAGACAGTCTACTCTGGAGGCGCCCGATCGATCACACAGACACTTCAGACATTCAGACAGTCTACTCTGGAGGCGCCCGATCGATCACACAGACACTTCAGACATTCAGACAGTCTACTCTGGAGGCGCCCGATCGATCACACAGACACTTCAGACATTCAGACAGTCTACTCTGGAGGCGCCCGATCGATCACACAGACACTTCAGACATTCAGACAGTCTACTCTGGAGGCGCCCGATCGATCACACAGACACTTCAGACATTCAGACAGTCTACTCTGGAGGCGCCCGATCGATCACACAGACACTTCAGACATTCAGACAGTCTACTCTGGAGGCGCCCGATCGATCACACAGACACTTCAGACATTCAGACAGTCTACTCTGGAGGCGCCCGATCGATCACACAGACACTTCAGACATTCAGACAGTCTACTCTGGAGGCGCCCGATCGATCACACAGACACTTCAGACATTCAGACAGTCTACTCTGGAGGCGCCCGATCGATCACACAGACACTTCAGACATTCAGACAGTCTACTCTGGAGGCGCCCGATCGATCACACAGACACTTCAGACATTCAGACAGTCTACTCTGGAGGCGCCCGATCGATCACACAGACACTTCAGACATTCAGACAGTCTACTCTGGAGGCGCCCGATCGATCACACAGACACTTCAGACATTCAGACAGTCTACTCTGGAGGCGCCCGATCGATCACACAGACACTTCAGACATTCAGACAGTCTACTCTGGAGGCGCCCGATCGATCACACAGACACTTCAGACATTCAGACAGTCTACTCTGGAGGCGCCCGATCGATCACACAGATAAACGATCTCATTTCTATGTCTATATTAAGTTTATTACAAGATAAGTAATTGGCCCGAACAATGTATAAAGGAAGAAATTCATTAGCATATGGTTGCAGTACTTGTTATTTAATCATAAAAAAACGTTTATTTAACTAGTATGTAGTAATCGTTTATTAAAAAATATGATGATCTTATTTAAATAAACTTACATGTTATTAAGTTAAAAGGTTAAGATCAGCATCGCGAAGGTCAGTCATTATGACTTCCCTCAGCGTTGTTTGTGACTGTATGATAGCTACCATACAATATCATGACCAGTGTTAATTACGTTTTTAATTTATACAGGAGATGTATTTCGGCTGCCTAATATAGCTAGCGGTGGCAAAGATTCTGCGTTCCTCCCAAACTCATTACTACGAATCTAGGCCCCGATTCTACTAAACCAATCGATCCACTATGACAATGCTATCGTCACAGAATTGCCATTGTGCCTGGTATCCTAGTGTATCCCATGTAGACGTCCACACTGCAGGACTGCTGGAGATCCACCGATTCCACACGTCCCAAGCGTGTGTTCATCGCATCGTTGTCTCTACTCAGTACATTTAAGCCGGAACTTCCCTTGAGCGAAGAGACAATACGATTTAAACAATGAAATCACCCCCTTTCTGGTGTTGTCACAACGCCTGCTAGAAACCAACGCGAATATTTGTCTCCGCCGCGCGTTGGAGCGGCGACCATACATCACTATATAGAGGTGAGAACTCATCAAAATTGATGTGGTAGTTTTTGGCAAACAGCCTATATATTATGTATATTGTGAAGGGCGGTGTCAACGAAAAGCTTGGCCTATGCGAGCCTGTATTGCGCGCATCATCTTGAGGATTTAATGTGTCCAGTCTTGAATCATTTCACCAGCAGTGCTGCACGGCGGCAGAGACCTGTGTGGCTCCCACAGGCGTAAGCCAACTATAGATACTAGCGACAGTTGATAAAATACTGTATGGAATCTTATGTATACGTAGAGGCGTATGGAATAGGTAAGTAGATACTAAATTTTGCAGTATTAATCAGTAAAGTGTCTTACTTCATCTAGAGAAAACTATTAAGATCACGGAAGGCACACAGTTGTGTTGATACTTTTTTTTATTTAACGACTGGAATCGCTTGACTTTCATAAGAAACACTTCACCCAAGCTCCTCAACATTCTGCATCTGGTTATCACAATTCTAAATATCGGAACACAACATTTTAGAATTGTTATTACGGCGACAGGCTTAAGACGGTGGTAGCTAGCCAGGCGGACTTAAATAAAGTCACAATATCTTACTCCCTTGCAAAATGCGAAGCCGGGTGCTGATAGTAATTTTGACCGCTGTAAAATGCGAAACGGGGTATTCGAAGCAATACTGACCACCAGAAAAAGCTCACCCGCTCTATGAACCGACGACATTGTGTCGGTCGCGGATAGTCTATGGATGGAGGTGGTTCTGGACAAGGATAGATAGATAGATAGATTTATTTATTACTAACTTTATCCAGACCATATTTACATTTACATTTACAGTCGATATTTACCATAATCTTTCGTACTGCCTCCTTTGTGAATTGGTCAAACTATACCAGTTTTCAGTTGTTTGGGATAGCATCCAGTAGCAATGCTGATATTAACGAACCGCGAAATCGCTCCTACTATACTTCCTACTATTCTATCAGGATGTACCTATCTATATCGCCTGGACTAATGAATGATGTAAATGTTACACAGCAACAGCTATATTCTAATAGATTGCCTTGTCCAAACGTTAGTAGCTGCAAGCAAACGTCGCACTTTAGGCTTTTTCGTCGGCTCGTACACAAACAGAAAGATATTTTACTTGTATCTCATGTTGGAAGCCTTAAACAACGTGTATTCGCCTTAAGTACAGGGTGGATTGTAATTTCGTGATTGAAAAAAACAGATTCTTTTATTTAAATGAAAAAGGATTTTGAATGAGTATTGATATTTTTTACGGAAACAGTTTTTTTTAGAAAAATGAATATAACAGAGTAAGAAGTAGTAAGAAATAAGTTACAATAATTTGCGCAGATTTGTTTTTCTGCAGCAAACAAGTGCGCTTAGTCAATAGTCAAATATCTATACCTAATATTCAGTAAGTTTTTTTTAGGATCACTTTGAAACGTCAAATCTACCGCCTGTTCTGAATCGCGACCAGCAAACAAGGAGAAAGGCATGAGCCTTGGCCTAGTTTTTAGCCAACTTAAAAAAAAGGAGGAGGTTCTCAATTCGGCAGCAGTTTTTTTTTGTTCGATTTCTCTGCCAATTCGAAATAGATTTTGATGATTCTTGTTACGTTTGGTAGGCCATACTTCCAAGGTGTCCCATAGAAATGTTATCAAAATCGGCTTAGAAGTTTTGGTTAAACTGGAATCAATATCTCATCCAAGTAAACGAAATTGCGTATTCTGCTTTCCTGTGGTGTTTCCGGACTAGAGTAGACCTATTGAACTGCTTACCTTCCAGTATCATCATCATCATTATCAGGGTTTTGCCTTTATCACCACGCTTGGCATTTTGTTGATCGCAATAATGATGATACGTAGTAGTCCCACTGAGCTGCATGCCTTCCGGTAGGTCTAGGGTAACAATTTAACCTAGCATTGTTTGGGCTCAGTGGAATTGTCTATGACGCATTCTGCTATAAATGATATATACTTGTATCATCATCATCATCATCATCAATACAGCCTATAAAAGTCCACTGCATAGGAAATGCAGTGGACTTTTATATATTTTTTGAAGCTCTTTTTTTTTCTGATACTTTATCTCTCATAGTAGGCTATCTGCGATCCAACAACAGCTATCCACCCTGTCCGTACACGTGTATGCTTTAAATAAATGTGTTTGGCGTTAACGCCTTTATTAGGCATCAATTTCAATGTTTTTTCTCCTTTTGACATGTTTCTGTTCGTTATTCGCTAGGAAACACGTCCGCTACATTGTTTACGTACGTTTTCATTATTGTTTTATATTTAACCGCCTCTGTGGTCTAGTGGTTCTCCTTGCGGTGTCCGACACAGAGGTCTCGGGTTCTATCTCCAGGGGGTGTACATTATTGCGCTTGGTTTGTTGGTGGTAGGACTTTTTTAAGTCCGCCTGGCTAGCTACCACCATCTTACCTAATTCTGTCGCCATAATAACAACTTTAAAATTTACAAATGTTATTATGACACAAAAATGCACAACCCACGACGGGACCCGAACCCGCATCTTTTTCTGAAGCCGGAAACGCTAAACCAACTGATCTTCGGGGATACCGACGCAGATTCCGAATTTCTGTGTCATATCTCTCAACTAAAGCGCTGATAACGTCATCTAGCAGAGATTCACTGAACTGTGATCTGTCCTAGTGTTTGAAATTACACTCAAAATCACTAGCGATTGGGCTTTTTAATATTTTTTTGTATTTCAAGTGATTCCACTTGGTCACAACATTTACAAATGTTATTATGACACAAAAACAAATTTTATTATTGTCGTGTTCTGGCATTTAGAGGTAAGAGTCCTCCTCAGTTTGTTGAGGATTCCGGGTAATGTGCGCTTCCACCTTCGGCCTTATCATAGCTTGAAAATGAGGTGAGACTAAGGTAAAGAACCTTCGCCATCGGCTAGTAAAACAAATGTTTGCTCAGTCTTGTTCTATTTTATAACTTCACATGTTATATCAAATTTTTCTGTAAATCTTTTGATAACCATGTCACAAATTACCTGCAGGAAAACGCCACTAAAACGGCTTACGTCATCTACTAAGCATCTTAAACCCATGAAAAGTGCCTAATCGACTCCAAACGTTTGTCAAGTGCCTACTTAGTTTTATCTTACCAAGTCATGGTCCTCGATAACCCTCCGAGTGAGCGCTCCGTCACTCCCACGCACTCCCGTGGATTAGCGCACATCATCGTTCATATTTTTTCCCTAACGTCCGTATATCACTTCTCCTACAGTGTTCTGCGCTGGTCGCGGTACATGAAGTTGGCTGAGTACGACAAGTCACCACATTATTTAAGTACCGTATCAATTAATTATAATTACTATTATATTAAAATACTTTTGGCTGTAAGGACATCCTAAAAATAATGAGAGTACTTACTGCATGAATGTCATCCTACACATTATTATTTTTGCATAAATGCCTCACTAGTTATCAAATAGTTAATTGGGAAGAGGAAAAGTCGTGAGTCTATTACTTTTTACTGTTACTTAGCGAATGACCAGTTTAAAAGTAAACAACAACAATGAACAAATTACAACAAAAAAATGTTTTTTCTTGTTTTAGAACTAAATAGATGATTTTTTTGATGTGCTTTGCTTTAAAAAATCCACGTCGTCAACTTACCAGCAGGACTATTATTTTCGAAGATGCCTCGCGCTTCTATAAGAAAAAAAAGCTATTCACATTCTGATAAAATATCCTGTTGGAGTTTTTATGAATTATTACTCTATTTTCAGGTTAATACAAGGTATCAGATATATATCACCGCTTACTTCTAAATCAAAATAAATTTTCATTCATTGATTATGATTATATGCTATTTTGAATCGTCAAATCTACCGCCTGTTTAAAATTACCATCAGCTTCGAAAGTAAAATGCAAGACTTATTCAATTACTTTACAAAAATGTATCTTATTCTAAATGGCTTTGGAAAATCCTGTTTTCTACTTGATTCGGGAAGGCTCTACAAATTTGTAACCATCAACGGTGTTAGATAATGACTGGCAGATGCTGACCACATCACAGAGGTGACTTCGGTCCCGGAGTAGTTCAATTCAATTCGATTTAAATTCTTATATTTTAGTGATTATTTATAAATGCAACAGAATAACTTGACATCCCAGAGGCTGTTTCTGCGGCAAATTGCACCGCGACTAGAACCGTGATCGTTTGCCAGAGCCCATTCTTTACGACGCGACATTCAAGTCATTACATTTGTCATTCGAAGCTCCGCTCGTGATGTGATGGAACTTACATGAGAGGTGTTCTTTAAAACGTTATAAAACGGTGATCCGTGTAACTAACCACGTTATTATACCTACCACTAACGTGGCAAACCAACATACACCCCGCGTTATTGAGTTGCTAGCGAGGGTAGTAAAAAAAAAAATGTTTTTATTTATATAGATTAAAAAAAAATACTAACCGCATATATGGTCTAGTGGTGCTCTCACCGGTGTCAGATCCAGAGGTCCCGAGTTCAATCCCCAGGGGAGTACAATATTGTGCTTAGTTTGGTTGGTGATAGGACTTTGTTGGGCTCAACTGGCTAGCTACCACCATCTTACTTAATTCTGTAGCTATAACAACAATTCTTATATTAGTGTTTTCCAGCATTTAGATGTAAGATAGCCAGTTCCTCGGTTTGTTGACGATTCCGGGTGAAGTGCGCTTCCACCTTCGGCCTTATCATAATTTAAAAAATCAGGTGAAATGAAGGCCAAGCACATCCCGTCGAAAAAAAAATATTAATAGCCTTCGTCACGATTGGCAACTTACTATTTAATTACCTGTGACAGGCTACTGTAAAATATTGTTATTAAAAAAAATTTAAGTATGTACATAAATTTAACTGATGTACAAAATTTATAAAAATGTTGATACCTCGTCACCAAAATAAGCTTAAAAAAAGCCATACTTTGTTCAACAAATTAACTATGTATATACCGAACATAGGACACTCTCGATCAATGCCACAAACACGATCATGTATCGTGGGTACTGCTTCGGACAAATGATTCAAATGATTCAATAGCAATCCATCCATTGAGGGTCAGAAGCTCTGTTCCGCGACTGTGGTAAAGCGGTTACCTTGAACTAAAGAAATGAAAAAAACTTCAAAAAAAACTACAAGTTATTTATGAAAAATAATCTGGTGTAAAGTCAGAACATAACTAAAAAGAAATTGCATGACAGCTTACTATAAAGTGTATTATAATCACCACATTTTACAGGTGGGTTGGTGTTCACTTAAGTACTCGGGTAGATTGGATAGATCCTTACACTGCCTACGTACCTATAGGTGAGACCTCCACGGGAGAGTAGGTCAGGGCCCAAAACCTTTGCTGGATAAAACATTTTACTTGGTAGGTACCTGCTTGACTGAATTTCAGCCAGAAATAATAAGATGATCAGGAAACTCTCAGAAAACCCCCAGCTATCCCTTCCTGTGATGTTGCACCGAACCCGAAAGGAAAGGGAAAGCGCCGTGCTTTCACACATATACATCGCATCGCACATTCACAATTTCATGAATAACTTGGCATACATCATTTCATTGGAATAATCAAGGGTGACATTTCATTTTGAGGAGATACTCATGAATTATGAAAGTGCGGTCGGAACGTAGCGAGGGAATCGGTGGCGGAAGCGCGGCCCACACACAAACAGGGAGAGGGCGCGCGGCGGCGCGGCCCACAAACAAACAGGGAGAGGGCGCGCGGCGGCGCGGCCCACACACAAACAGGGAGAGGGCGCGCGGCGGCGCGGCCCACACACAAACAGTGAGAGGGCGCGCGGCGGCGCGGCCCACACACAAACAGGGAGAGGGCGCGCGGCGGCGCGGCCCACAAACAAACAGGGAGAGGGCGCGCGGTGGCGCGGCCCACACACAAACAGGGAGAGGGCGCGCAGTGGCGCGGCCCACACACAAACAGTGAGAGGGCGCGCGGTGGCGTGACCCACACACAAACAGGTAGAGGGCGCGCGGCGGCGCGGCCCACACACAAACAGGGAGAGGGCGCGCGGTGGCGCGGCCCACACACAAACAGGGAGAGGGCGCGCGGCGGCGCGGCCCACACACAAACAGGTAGAGGGCGCGCGGCGGCGCGGCCCACACACAAACAGGGAGAGGGCGCGCGGCGGCGCGGCCCACACACAAACAGGGAGAGGGCGCGCGGTGGCGTGACCCACACACAAACAGGTAGAGGGCGCGCGGCGGCGCGGCCCACACACAAACAGGGAGAGGGCGCGCGGCGGCGCGGCCCACACACAAACAGGGAGAGGGCGCGCGGCGGCGCGGCCCACACACAAACAGGGAGAGGGCGCGCAGTGGCGCGGCCCACACACAAACAGTGAGAGGGCGCGCGGTGGCGTGACCCACACACAAACAGGTAGAGGGCGCGCGGCGGCGCGGCCCACACACAAACAGGGAGAGGGCGCGCGGTGGCGCGGCCCACACACAAACAGGGAGAGGGCGCGCGGCGGCGCGGCCCACACACAAACAGGGAGAGGGCGCGCAGTGGCGCGGCCCACACACAAACAGTGAGAGGGCGCGCGGTGGCGCGGCCCACACACAAACAGGGAGAGGGCGCGCGGCGGCGCGGCCCACACACAAACAGGGAGAGGGCGCGCAGTGGCGCGGCCCACACACAAACAGTGAGAGGGCGCGCGGTGGCGTGACCCACACACAAACAGGTAGAGGGCGCGCGGCGGCGCGGCCCACACACAAACAGGGAGAGGGCGCGCGGTGGCGCGGCCCACACACAAACAGGGAGAGGGCGCGCGGCGGCGCGGCCCACACACAAACAGGGAGAGGGCGCGCAGTGGCGCGGCCCACACACAAACAGTGAGAGGGCGCGCGGTGGCGTGACCCACACACAAACAGGTAGAGGGCGCGCGGCGGCGCGGCCCACACACAAACAGGGAGAGGGCGCGCGGTGGCGCGGCCCACACACAAACAGGGAGAGGGCGCGCGGCGGCGCGGCCCACACACAAACAGGGAGAGGGCGCGCGGTGGCGCGGCCCACACACAAACAGGGAGAGGGCGCGCGGCGGCGCGGCCCACACACAAACAGGGAGAGGGCGCGCAGTGGCGCGGCCCACACACAAACAGTGAGAGGGCGCGCGGCGGCGCGGCCCACACACAAACAGGGAGAGGGCGCGCGGTGGCGTGACCCACACACAAACAGGGAGAGGGCGCGCGGCGGCGCGGCCCACACACAAACAGGGAGAGGGCGCGCAGTGGCGCGGCCCACACACAAACAGTGAGAGGGCGCGCGGCGGCGCGGCCCACACACAAACAGGGAGAGGGCGCGCGGTGGCGTGACCCACACACAAACAGTGAGAGGGCGCGCGGCGGCGCGGCCCACACACAAACAGGGAGAGGGCGCGCGGTGGCGTGACCCACACACAAACAGGGAGAGGGCGCGCGGCGGCGCGGCCCACATACAAACAGGTAGAGAGTGCGCGGCGCGGCGGAGGCAGCGGCGCTGAGGCACAGGCCACACTGAAGAGACATATGAAACTTTTTTTCAGTTTGAGTTCGTCATTGCTATAGAGCTCCCATCTATAACATAAATACTTAATTAAAACGCCGGCTACAACAAAGACACTTGGTGAGGGCGGCAGTGGCGTCGCAGGTTTTGTATTTTATTATCGGAGGTTGCCTTCACTACTCGTAGCAGACATATAGTGTGGTGGTCGCAGTCAAGAATTGCATAAATGGTAGGTACTCTAGAAACATTTTGCTGTCCATGTCTTGGTGTGATCCCTTATCACCTTTAGTACATACTTCTTTCATAGGCTGAGTAGCAGGGTAATTTCCACCACTGTAGATCACTTGGCAGTTTTTAGCTAATTAGCTATTATTCGGTTGTTAGCTATCGATAAACAAGGGTAGTTATGGCTTAGCTCGTCATTTTAAAGATAAAGTTATTTGAACAAAGCGATGTCGTAAAATAGTGTGTAATATGCCGGCCGCGGTCTTAAACAAATCGGGTAATTCGGCGGTGACTGCTGACCCAAATACCTAAATATCAGGGCTGGGCTGGAGGGAGAATAACTTACAGAGCCCCTAAGTACGAACCAATTCAAATAACTAAGCTTAATTTCTATTCGATAGTTTTAAATACGTTTAAATCAACGTTTTCCTAAAAAATAAATTGAGTATTACATAGCATCACATAGCAGGCGCAAAAATAAACTATTATATTTATGAGGATCATGTACTTAAACAATAGATTTATCACCAGCATCCCCAAAAAAAAAAGGTTAATCTATAGGCAATAATTATTCCTGTCTGTCTGTCTCTGGTCTCCAATAAGTATGTAATATTAATGAGGTACACGATGGGATTTGAACCCCTGTCGTACATTATGACTCTTCGGGCTGAACTCTTGGCTCGTCATTAAAACCTCATTTCCATTTATTGTAGCGCGAAGAGTGTTGTACAAAGTCAGAAAGTGGCTTCAGGGATAAAAAAAATCAAGTTAAGAATCCTTAAAATACTGAATCATTCTTGATAAAGCGTTTAATGATTTATATATTTAAGTGTTGGATTCATTCTTGGTATAGATGATTTGGACAAGATATAAGTTAATTAAAAGCTAATACGAATGAGATGTCAACGCTATATATATATATATATATATAGGCTGTCCGTATCATCCCCTGTCGTGAGCTTCCTCTGAACTCTGACTGCTCATGCATATATATGCTACACAGTCTATGGAAGATCGCAGTTGCAATTAATATCAATGAAGAACTGATGCAAATATCTGAAACTATTTTTCCATCAGAATACAACTTTAAGTTTACACTTTTACTTTCATGTCAAACTTTATTATTTCCGTTTTTGCTGCCAGCAGCGGATAAAGCCTATAAAACAAGCAATTAAATGATATTATGACGCGGGTTTTAATAAATAACAGCGCTGCTAATCACCGAATACACTTTGACACGCGTTCAGGTGGAGCGACTGTATAGCGACCCTCTCACGCACCGACAAACACAGTGTACACTACTTAGCAGTAGTCAGCATCTCCGTTCATATCACACAGCGCCATCTAGACCCAAACTAAGAATAGCTTTTAAAATGTGATAGTTTACTGCGTTCTTATAACATCTAATAGGAGGTATTGGAATAAAATCCCTTCATGATGTTAGTTCCCAGTACTTTGACAGAACATTGCAAGATAATTTCAACTGATCGTCTGATGAGTGGAGATGATGGCGTGCTTCGGAGAGCTAATCCGTCAGTCCCGGGTACTGTTGAGAGCCGTCAGACGCCTACATAACAGTGGCGGCTCCAGCGCATTCATTGTAATTCAATCAATTTAATTTAAATTGCGTGAACGGTTAGTCATAAGACTCAGACATTTATTTTTGTTTGAATCGATCATTAAAAAAAGAACTAGTCCGATGTTCCCGTCTCTGAATAAATGACTTTTTGACTATTGACTATGATTGGAGTCCCACTCGAAGAAAGAAAAGCAGTAGTACCTACTACAATGGTGATGAATGATTATATTTTGAGGAAAGAAAAAAAATTACAAGGAATTTGCAAAAATCACACACATTTTAAATAATTTTATTTCAGATAACTTAAGATTACTTAAAATTGACTACTGTCTATGTTAATTAAAAACTACCATACATATTGATATATACCACAATTATTTATTGGCACGCAAAGCCTGTACGTAGCCTCGCGTGTGTTATGTTCAGTAATGTTTCGTGATATGAGACAAAGATGTTGGTTCATTTCTTGCTCATGGACTACCTTTGGCCATTCAACGTGGGAATACAGTCACTGCTCTTGGCTTTCCACACAAATATTTTTGATGAGAAACATTTTTGAGTTTTTAACTTTAAGTTCAGTAATGTTGGATTTGGAGTAAACATGGATGTCCTATTATATTAGCTTCATTCTTCGTAAGGAATGTTCCTTTACTGCATAAGTATATTACCGTGCATGACTTACTGAAATCGTGTCAGTGCTGTCTCAAAGTTGATTACTATAATTTGTAGTCCATTACCCGTCAAGCAAGCTTTCTACTAGCTAACTATAAACAATACTTTTAGCTTGCCCCTTCTAACCGACTTAAGAAAAGAGGTAAATGAAGAAAGGAGGCTCTGCCACCGTGTGCTCATAAGTCGAGCTGAAATATGTCTGAGAAATGTAATGCTCAACTAAATAAACCTTGCACGGGCTAAATGTGGTAAGAATACTTAAGCATTTAATTTATAAAAAAAAAATCTATCTACCTATTAGATAATTAAAAATAAATTAATTACAGGACATCATTTTTTACACATCGCCATCTAGCAACAAACTAAGCATAACTTGTAATATGAGAAATAGATTACGGATAGAATACTTAAATACTTCTGTAAATACATACGTACTATTTGATACAGCACCCAAACACAGAACAAACATCTATCTTCACACATATGTTTGTCCTGGGTGGGAATCGAACCCACAGCCTACAGCACAGAAGGCAGAGTTACTACCAATTGAGCTATGAGGCTTGTTATCAACAGTTAATAAATTAACATAAATACTTTCACTAAAACTTAGATATCGTTATCTACTTAATTTAATATATTTTAATAATGTAGGCTTCCATATAGTTAAAAATATAGAGTTTTTTCTATATCGTCGGATAAATAAACGATAAAAATGGTTAGTTTAGATGATCAGTGACCCCATGAACTTATTCTTCCATGAAAGACCTATAAAAGTGTGTAAAAACCACAGAGTCGTGGTTTTTATTTTTACACACTTTTACAGATTGTTCTATGTATGTGTTTTTTTTAAAAGACACATTCAAATGAATTCGTTTTTTAGTTGGGAACACTCAAAGCCTAATTAGAGCTTTCGATCTTAATTTAAGATAGCAAATTTGGAGCTTATGCATCCAAATATAGCCAAATTTAGATGCGAACTAGACTCCACAGTTCCACATCTTGAGAAGATTAGTGAAACAACTGAAACAGATGCTACAAGTTCCAAAAGAACGTTCACCGCAACACATCTAATGCGGAACTTGTAGCCGGCATCGATCGAGCTGGCTGGGCAGACTACGACTACACGCATAGTGATGTCACATGCTGTCGCTATGAATCACTGTTTATGTTTACGACCATTCAGGTGTAGGTATGCTAGATATATTACGTCTTTTTACTAAACCCTTGGTATTGTTGCTTGTAGGAGTTGTAGAGGATTTTTAAAAGGCCTCGTGCCGGAAGTGCTACAATTGCTGTGTTCGGTTTAGATGGTATGGTTATAGTGATATTAGGAGCAGAAAGCCTCAGGTTGAGAGGCTGAATGCAGTTCAGCGTTCGTAGGCAGTAGTTATAAACTCAGTTTATATGAAAGTGCAACGAGAGAGGGCAAAAGGGGCAATTTGCCGTTTTTTTTTACCGCTTTTGTGGTCTAGTGGTTCAACCCACCGATTTCAGATCCAGAGTTCCCAAGTTCGATACCCAGTGGGAGTACAATATTGCGCTCGGTTTGGTTAATGGTAGGACCAAGTTGAAGTCCGCCTGGCTAGATACCACCATCTTACCTAATTCTGTCGCCATAATAACAATTCTAAAACTTTTGTGTTCCGGCATTCAGAGGTAAGATAGCCAGTTCCTCAGTTTGTTGAGGATTCCGGTTGAAGTGCGCCTCCACCTTCGGCCTTATCTTAACTTGTAACCAGGTGAGATGAAGGCCAAGAGCTTCCCAGTCGTACAGTAAAAAAATAAAAATATTGCGCCTAATCCAAGACAAATGAATCTTATCTCACCTTTACTGTGTAACCCAAAAGTTTTTAAAAATATGGTGCAATGAATATTGTCTATTTCTTTATTTTATTTTTAATGCATCCCCTCCCTACTCTAAAGATATATTTTGGTAATAGTGACGTTGCTAGTACGACTTTAAAGTATATTTTACAAGTAGCAGAAGTTGCAGTCTGTGGAACACACGACTTCCTGAGAACAGAGTTCTGATACGCTTTAATATTGATTTAGCTCTGAGGAGTTGCAGAATGTGTTTTACTAAGATGGAGGGATCGGAATGTTTATTTGTAAACGACGAGTACACAGGAACATTGGTTTCTGTATCGTGTTTATTTGAGTTTTCAAATATGCATATTTATGAAATAGCTATGAGAAATGCTTACATTAATTATACGCACTAAGGCACTAAGGCTTACTAGGTCACTTACCACGTTCCTGATCATCCACTGAGGATTTTATTATAGGCATTATTTTTAAATAGAAATGATCAGCGTCAGTTTCAAGTATCAGGCCATAATCGCAAACTAACGTCTACCTTGTCTACCTTTAACCTAGGCATATTACTTGGTATCTCTGACAACCGCGCTGTTACACACCAAACACAAAAAAGATACAAAGACCTTTATATTATATACACACAAATACCATTGTTAATGATTTTGCCCGTTTCTTGTATTATAAGTTTACAAAAAAGGTATATAAATACTTACGTACTTACTTTTATTAGGTATTTGGATCCACGTCCGAGAACCCAGGACTACTGAACCGGCATGTTACACAACCAACAATATTGTAGAAATGAATACAATACGGGACACGCCGGTATTAAGATGGATCGTTTTAACTTTCCTAGAATATTTCAGAGCACCCTTCAGCGTGCTTTGCATAATACACACAGACGGACTATATTACAGACAGACATTTTATAGCTAAGTCAAATTCAAAGTCAAATATTTTTCTTCAGTAAGGTTTTTTTGATCTCTTTGAAACGTCAAATCTACCGCCTGTTCGGAATCGCGACCAGCACACAAGGAGAAAGGCAAGAACCTCGGGCTGGCGATGACATTGACGTAAAAAGTAGTTCTCATTATGATCAATTGATGTTGTTGTAATTATATTCTTTGTAACAATTAAGGGCTCGTCCGGTGAATTACTACCACCATACTTATTTCAGCCGCCAATCAGCATTGCTGTGTTTCGGTTTGAAGGGTATGTATGGTTGCCGGTGAAATTACGGGTACATGAGGCTTAACACCTTTATGCCTCAAGTTGACGGGCGCAATGCAGTGCCGTGTAGGCTATGTTCTTTGTGGATATGACCTATGCAGTAAAGCTTCGTCAAGAGTACACTTAACACCAGATGCGCTACTTGTTTGTCCCCCGTCTCCTAGTAGTGTAAAAAAAAAATTTTTTTTTCACCGATGGGGCATAAAGCGTTCAAGCTATTCCGATTAACTAAATACATAAGTTTTAGTTGTTGTTGCTAGAAAGTACTTCGACTTTAAAAATAGTGCACTCAATTATCGAGTCCCCTAGCCTTCTCTCTTGTATCAACATTAGCACTAGATCTCAGACAGTTGAAGATTCTGGGTAAAGTGCGCTTCCATCTTCGGCCTTATCATAACTTACAACCAGGTGAGATGAGAATGAGAAAGGGAAAAAGAAAGAAAAGAGAAAAACTATTAAAAGAACACACACAAATTACAACAAAAATAAAATAGAATAACTTTTCTATGCCGCAAGGTGTAATTTGTCCAGTTTTAGTTATATTTCTGAGGCGTACAAAGTTTTTCCACCGCGTCACACCGTGGCCGGGCACAGCTCATTCTTATATACAAGTGAAAAGCCAAGTAAAATGTCTCAAACGTGATATTTGCGATCCGTGTGTAGCCTACGAGGGGCGCTCATCACAATTCAAGAAAAAGCCTTCCTATTCTTATCTATCCGTAAATGAAGCAGGTGTGTGGTATCCGTTCTACATGCTAATTCACAGATCTATGTTAGCGAGCGATGCTTTTGAATATGGTGTTGAATCTCATTCACACACTCTCTCGTCCTCATACGTCTCTTCCATTAGTCTGGTACGAATAATATGTAGAATAGACTAGTGTGGGTTGTCTAAGGAGTCATTAGAATATAAACACACACTTGTGAGGGTACAATGAACATCAACACCCTCAAAAGAACGGGTATAAACTCCTGGGAAGTCAAGCGGCAACATTCGTCGTATATCATACAATAAAAACTCCGTTGGTGGATGTGAAAGTTTCAAAACTCATGTCAAAGGCCGGAACGAAACTATCCCGCAGGACGCTTCAAGGTGTGGTTCACTTCCAATAAGAAGGACAAAATAAATAAGTGTCCACGCACATCAGCCACTCGCTTAAGTTACGTAAAGCGGGGCCAGTGTGCTTTAGATGCACCGCCGCGACATAATATCTTATGTCGTGTAAGGAAGAAGACTCGCGTTGCGTCGCATTGTGGTCCGCCACCATCGAAAATGTGTCAGAATGTGCTAACGAATAACTAAGCAGGAAACATGACTTCTGCAGTGCTGTGAAGACACAGACTCACTCGCTTATTCCTAAGAATCTTTGACAGTCTGAGGCCTATCATCTCTCCCTCACTCACTCACCTGCATCGGACGATTATAACATTGTACATTGAAGAACTTCACAATTTAATAGTTATTATACATTACAATAGTATTTTATGTAGCGCGCCTCTTGGGTATAAAAACTGCCGCCCATCGAACGGTGGTGACATCTGGTGGCAGTCACGAGTAGTGTGCGTTGACTCTAACCCGAAAAGTATGTAAATCAAGTTGATCTATGAAATGTCGTTACAGATTACTCTCGGGAAATCAAGATAACTTTAGATAGTGTCGTATTAAATGTGGACGACGCGAGGCTGACTCCATTCTCTCGTAAACAATCCATTATTCAAAATTAGGCATGTTACATTTTAATTAAATGCACGATTTAAGTTTATTAAACAGTTGTGTAGTACCTTCTTTTTTAGATACAGTCTGTATTCACTTCTTAATTTTCAAAATGTATCCATTTCTTTTATATTCACGTCTGAAAATTCTGTCAATACTTACGTATTTAAGCATGATAAAAAATAGTAAGTAGTATACTCACTACTGCACTAGTAGTATACACTACCAAATTAGTGTTAAGTTCGATTAGTGTTAAAACGGGAAAGCGCTTGGCCTTCATCTCACCTGGTTACAAGTTGAGAAAAGGCCGAAGGTGGAGGCGCTCTTCACCCGAAATCCTCAACAAATTGAGATAAAAAAACTGGTTATCTTACCTCTAATGCCGGAACACAACAATATTCAAATTATCGTTATGGCGACAAATTGTTGTTACGGCGACACACCGATTTGACCGAATGTTTACCGAACTCATCATCAAATATGTTTCCTCACGAATGCAGGATCTGATATAATGAAGTTCAAACGAAATCGTAATCGGAATATTGACAGACGAAACCAACTAGAAAAATGTTCAAAGTTGTGGAAAACTCGATTTGGGCTCGAATCTCGATAAGAAGTCTTAAGTACTTATAACTTTTAAATCGAGTAACTGTCAAACATCTGTAAAATAAGGTGTTGAAAGTTATAAAAAACCGAGCGTCTAAAATTTACGATGATTACCACAGATTGGTTCTCGCTAGGACATATTTATGTTAGAAATAAATAAAACATTACAGGAGAGTCTTCTACACACCGCCATCCTAGCCCCCTAAAATGGGAACTAGATTTCGGGTACAATACTTTTTTTCTAAACATACCTATTTACCTACGTAACCTACATACTTAACATTCAATATAAATTGAAATCCAAATACAAAAATAACATATTAGTTCGTTAAGTAAATGTTTGTTCTGGCTGGGAGTCAAACCCATAACCAACAGCGCAGATGGTAGACCTATGTACCACCAACTGAGCTGAGAGGCTTGATGAAAGAGATTTATGACCCTTACCTGATTATTGGATCTTTGGAACAGACATAATGTAACAAGTAAATTACAAGTTTTATGAATACACAAACTGTACTAATGAGCTACAAGGGACGAAGTCGGGTTACAATCGGTCCAGGTTGCTTTGCCACACTTCATTGCATTGCTAATTCGCTGGCCAAAATATAAGTAAGTAGGTTTTATATACATCGGTAACGCCACATTGAGTCAACCTATCACGGCTGCTACCACCCGCTCAATTCTCAGTAATAGCTCTAAAACAAATAATACACTGTTCTAAAAGCTGCGCGCAATAAAAAAAGTTAGAATTTCTGTCTACTTTTTTCCATTTTATTTCGATAAAAAACTGAACTAAGTATTTCTTTTTGTATTCCATTTTTACGAAACATTCGCAAGCTTTCTGTAAATCAGTTTCAATAGTTTGAAAGGCGCGCACGGGAGTAACCCTACGTTAGGGCTGGCGCACACTGGACACTGAAGCCTTATTTACATCGCAAAAGCAACACGTGCAGTGTTACTTGTACAGAAGATTTTTAATTCTATTAATATCTGCGTGTTCTTGTAAATGGCATAAATGAGTAAAGCAAGGCGTTACCGTTGACAGTTAGCACCACTGAGATCACATTTGTAGCTTATCTGAGGCTTATATCGCCCAAAGTCAGAGACAAAACAAAAATATATGTGAAGCAAATCTAATCAAATATATACTTATTTGGAACAAACATATACACTAAGTATTTGAGAGAGATCCGTGTCGAGACTAAAACCTATTGACTGTATGTATTATTGAGAAGTATACGCACCCGTAAACATCGAGTGTGGCGTCTGCCTAACGAGCATCGGTATGCCACTCGTGGTCGCCACAAAGTTTACCTCTGGAGAATGGTTAATTTCTCGTCGACTTGCCATTCTCATCGCGGCTGTACTGCCTCGGAGTTGGCATAGACTGGACAACGAATGTACTGCCTCGGAGGTGGCAGTGGCTAGACATGCAATGTACTAACTCAGAGGTGGCAGTGGCTGGACATGCAATGTACTAACTCAGAGGTGGCAGTGGCTGGACATGCAATGTACTAACTCAGAGGTGGCAGTGGCTGGACATGCAATGTACTAACTCAGAGGTGGCAGTGGCTGGACATGCAATGTACTAACTCAGAGGTGGCAGTGGCTGGACATGCAATGTACTAACTCAGAGGTGGCAGTGGCTGGACATGCAATGTACTAACTCAGAGGTGGCAGTGGCTGGACATGCAATGTACTAACTCAGAGGTGGCAGTGGCTGGACATGCAATGTACTAACTCAGAGGTGGCAGTGGCTGGACATGCAATGTACTAACTCAGAGGTGGCAGTGGCTGGACATGCAATGTACTAACTCAGAGGTGGCAGTGGCTGGACATGCAATGTACTAACTCAGAGGTGGCAGTGGCTGGACATGCAATGTAATAACTCAGAAGTGGCAGTGGCTCGATAGCAAATGTACTGTCTCAGAGAATCTCATTACATAGCGATTGCACTGCCTTTCAAAATATTAACTTACCCATATAATTATTTTAAAGTCGGTTTAAGTAAATTATTTAATTTAAACACATCATTTAACACGATTTACCTTCAGGCGTCAGAGGTCCAGAGGTTCCGGGTTCGATCCCCAGGGAGGTGCAAATTGTACTTGGTTTGGTTGGTGGTAGGACTTTGTTTGAGTCCGCCTGGCCAGCTAGCCATTTTACCTAATTCTGTCGCCATAACAACAATTCTTAAATTGATGTGTTCCGGCATTTAAAGGTTAGATAGCCAGTTTTCCTCAGTTTGAGGTTGAGGAACTGACTATCTTACCTCTAAATACTAGAACACAACAATTTAGAACATTTTGTTGTTATGGCGACAAACTTAGGTAAGCTGGTGGTAGCTAGCCAGACAAACTCTAAAAAAAGTCCTAACACCAACCAAAACACACACAAAATTGTACTCCCTAGAGATCGAACCCGGGATATCTGGGTCTGGTAACGATGGGCGAACCCCTACACCATAGACGTAGACAATGGGTCATAAGGTTTCGGCCACTCTTTTCACAGGATCAAAAATTTAAAGAATTCTATATAGATTTTTCATGTAGGTATATGTAACAGGAAGGAACGTTTTAAATTAGGTATATATTATATTTACAATATTATTTATATCTATTATAACATCATATAATTTATCTCATTAATCCATTATGTTATAGTTATATGTATTTATTAATGTTGTTCATTTTTCCCTTTTTTATTTAATTTTGTTTCCTGCCTTTTTCCATACTTTTGAATTGTATGTGTGATGATTATTTATAGGTATGTGCGTTACAAATATATGTAAAGATTTCTGTTCTCATGTCCATGAAGAAAGTACCTCATTGGCTGGAAATAAAATGACCCGCAGCTTTCCTGTTCACTTTCAACTTGTGAGGAAATAAAGTATTTCAGCGAAATAACAAAAGCCGTAAATGTCGGAGTACCCTCGAATTGTTGGTTAGGGCGCTGTTTTCTCTTCCACAACATTCAAATCATAACTTTTTGAGCCAAAACTCATCGAATGAAGCAAGTTATCATATATTTTTTATCGAAAGTCGATGTAAAGCTCGCGGAATGTTTTTAATATGAATAGAGCCACCAACTTCGAAAGGGCTCGTCCGGGAAAGTACGTAGTTTTACCATGAGGAATCATTTTGTTTTTTTTTATGTAGGCACTACTCGTGGGATCTACCTCCGAATTCCGGGCAGCGGAATCGTTGACGTTCAGTTACCGACTCCGTTACAGTTATGGTAGCGGCAGAATCTCCAGTGGTAGGACCTGTAAAAGTACCGCCTGGCTTGCGACCTGCCGAAGTCCGGTGGCAAGTAGCTTGGTGAAATCCGTCGGTGCGCGAAGATGCCAGTGCTGCACCAGACAGCTTCAAAGAGCTAATTCTATTGTACACCTCATCCTCGCCCAGCCAATTCCCAGAAGAGCGCACCGCCATTCCACTAAGTTCAACTCGTTCAACTAATTGGTTTTTCCAATTGTTTCACTTTGTGGCTACTTTGTGAATGTTGAAATAAAAGGCATTTTTCTATCCAGTAAGTTCAACTGAAATAAAATATCGTTAAATTGTGTATGTGTATGTTTGTTCGGCCACCAAAAGAGTATTTTTCAGAAACCTTGTTAAATAAAAAAGTAGCTCTTCAATCTGAAGAATTATTCAGTATTACCTAACTGTTGCTGCTTTCTTTTCTTCTTCAACAAAACTAAGAGCTTGAAGGGGAACCAAAAGTGGTCGGTCGTTGGTCGGTCGTGGTCGGTCGGTCTTTATCACCATCAACACGTCATCCCATCACGTGTAGCCTGTCTCACCCCACTGCTGGGCCTCTCTTCGCCTGCAGTTGCACTGGCAGATCTGTGAACTGGGGACTCGGTCGAGAAGCGTGATGCTGAGCATGGCGCTGCATGGCCCAAATAAAAGCCTGTTATGCCTCTAATACAAAACGTAACTATATCTTGGTAATCAATTTAACACAATCTAATTACCTACTCTTGATTCCTCGAAAAGGGAATACTCGTAAATCTACATTTTATTTCTAGTTAACATTGAATTAATGCAAAAATAACTTCTCTTACTTTACTTGTGTACTAGCGAATTTTAAGATTTTTTTTTCAATATTATTAAAATGTTGTTAATATCAAGCCATTTTTTATGTGAGTAATGTAAAACTTTTAAACCCAAATATTGGGTGATTGTATAAATAGGTAACTGACTATACATAAATGTATTCGGTGAAATAGGATAACTCGTGTCAGCGAGAACTGGTCGTGCTCGCATGTGAGTGATCGCTCCGCTAAGCCCGAAGGGGTGGGAATGAGAAGGCGCGCCCGGAATGCTAATCAGCTAATCTGAAGACATACGTGCCTGAAGTCGGCTGGCTTTTACATTTACTTACGTAAAACTTTCTGATAAGCAAGTTATATAAGAGTGACTTAAGAGTACATTCATTAATATGGAGTAATTACTTAACAAATTGGTAATAAAAAGACAACAAAATTATGATTAAGTTTATTCTAATGTACATAAATAAATATAAAATATCCTACATAATTAGCCTTTACTCTTTGTTCCCGGCATCATCAAGTTTCGATCATGGTTTAAACAAACGTTTGTAAATGAGCAACCAAGTCACCGCACCTACATTAACAGTCTTCCATCACGCTTCTGAAATGCTCTCCACTTCGATTACGTGCCGGTGCTTCTTCTTTTCATGAATCCCATCAAACTCATCCAGAATCTCATCTAGAGTCCTCCCTTTAGTCTCTGGTACGAAGAAGTATACGAAAATTGATCCTACGACGCTAACCAGAGCAAAAAACCATAAGGTCCATCCAATATGAACTGCGGCCACCAAGTTTCCGTAGAGTTTCGTGACTCCGAAAGCGAGAAACCAGTGGAATCCAGCGGTGATTGCTGTTGCTCTCCTCGTCACGTTTGGAGGGAAGATCTCACGCAGCATCAGCCACGGGATAGGACCCGCTCCAGCTGCATAGAAGCTCAAAAATACGCAAAGAGTAAAAAGAGGAACCCATGTATTACTTGACAAAACGTTCGTTTCGATCAAATGGTAGAAGACCCCTAAACATCCAGAGCTCAAAGCCATGAACGCAAAAGACAGTAAAAGTAGCACTCTTCTGCGAACCACTTTCAGAAACATGCTCGAGAAGTAAGTAGACGATACGAGGCAGAATCCGAGTATGATCGTTGCGCCTGGTACGTTTTCTGATCCTGAAAATTTTTTGAAAATCTTGCTCGCGTAGAATAGCACAGCGTATATCCCGCTCAACTGCTGGAAAATCATGAGTCCAAAAGAAACGATCATAGCTTTGCCAGTTCCTCTGGCTTTGAAGAGTGCTTTGAAGGTGATCCTATTTTTGGCAGCATCCCTGAGGTATTCTCTAAGGGATTTGATCTCTGAGTCGATATCGTTGTCGATGCCTCTGAAGTAACGTAAGGCAGCTTTAGCTTCGGGGGATTTACCCTGGAACATGAGGTAGGCAGGCGATTCTGGGAGAAAAATGAAAGCGACGAAGAATGCAATGGGTATACTTGCGCACAGCACTGAGAACCAGGTCGGGCTTTCCACCATACCTGCAAAAATAAATAAGAACATCAAAGGGGTGTTCCCAACGTACCTACTCTAGAGCTAGAGTAGATACATGTAACAGATTTAAAATAATACTATGCTTGGTGATTGCATTATTGTTTTTTATGTACTCCGGTAAATGCTGTTACTTATCTCAAGACTCACAACACACCCTAGTTTTATTTTAAAATAGCGATCTTTTTGCTTAAAAACAGGGCTTAATCACATGTTATTATATTGTATAGAAGTTATAGAAATAAACATTTTGTATTTTGTATTTTTTTTTGTAAGTCGCTGTCCCTTATTCGCCACTTGTAACATCTGCTGGAGGATTGGGTGATCAAATAATTTTTATTTTATTTATTTATATTACAAAACATACAAAATGATGTTCCCAGATTCCGTTTCCTCAACCTTCTTCTCTGGTAGAAATAAAAAGACGGAGTACACTTACTTAGAATGTACCCGAATAGAACCCCACAGCTCAGATGCACGTGGTAGAAGTTGGCGAGGGTCGGTAAAGCTTGCTTTTCCGCGATGTCTTCCACGTAGGGAGGGATGCCCACACTGAACGCCCCCACCGCGACGCCTCCAACAAAACGTCCCACATACAGACCATATACGTTTGGACTGGAATGAAGAAGATGATCTTACTATTACTATATTTCAATATTACAAAATAAATATTAAAGGACATCGCCATCTAGTCCCAAACTAAGCATAGCTTATATAATATGGGAACTAGATTATGGATACATACTACAACACCCAAACACAGAACACACATACAAACATATTCATCACACAAATGTTTGTCCTGGGTGGGAATCGAACTCACAGCCTACAGCGCAGAAGGCAGAGCCAACTGAGCTGAGGCTTGTTATATTTTCAAATGCATTCAAAATATGCATCAGGAAATTGTATTTGATATAATGTAGTGATGCTTTTTTTTTGGTGCAAGAAATGAAAACGCTATGTAAGCTTTCCTAAATCAGAATTGAAGCCATTATCATTTATGCTATATTCAAGACATTAGTTAGTTTAAGTAATAGGCAAATGATATGTGAAGATGTAAAGATATGTGTATATTTATCAAAGACCACAAGTAAGAGTATTTTTTGCATGACTCCTTCCATAATATAATAATCTGCCAAAAAGGGCACAAAGAAATTAAGGGAAAAAAGGGTTAAGGGAACTACCGAACCCACTGTTCTAGAAAAAGTAAAATGTCAAATTAATTAATAAAATAAAAGTGATTATAAAATCGCACAATTTATGATTGATAGACATTTTCTTGATGTTATGTACTGATGCATAGTGTTATTCTGATTTAGTTTATATTATTTGATACATAAACTTGAGTTAACTTTGTATTTTTTTATATTTTTATCTTTGTCATTTTTTTATTCAAATAAGTATATGATTGATAGTGTTTTTTACTGTTTTATATAAATCACACAATATTGTATACCGTCATACGGTACCATCTCTATTTTTCACTTTACTTCAAGTCCTAGTCCTCTTTTACTTAACCCCCAGAAGACCTTCAAGGCATATCCCACCTAGAAGCGACCAGAATCCAAGACACCACCATCGGAAGGGCCAGGTAGAGCAGCGTCTTCTTCCGACCAAAGTATTCGGAGATCAGACCAGCTGGCACGGAGCCGAAAACTGCTCCGAGGCAGAGCAGCGACGCCGCCCAGGACTCTTCGTATTCATATAGATTCTGGAAGCGAGAGTCAAAGCTCCTTATTTCTATAGAAACAGTGTTATTGTCCGCACAAGAGGACAGTTAGGTAGGTATACGTGAGGCGTGCCGAGGTAAAGGTTCTCGGATAGCGAACAGGTAGGTACCGACCTGTGCTCACCATCCCATCCTTAAACGGAGTATTTATAGGAATATCAAAAAATATGGATTTATGGAGAAGATAAATATTACCGCAAAACAAGTTTTATTTATTTTTATTATACAACGGGGAAACGCTTCGACTTCATATCACTGGTTTTCAAGTTGTGATAATACGGAAGGTGAAAGCGCAGTTCACCCGAAAACAGTCTGAAGAACTGGCTATCTTACCTCTAAACGCTAGGGCAAGCTAGCTAGCCACTCGGACTTAAACAAAGTCCGACCATCAACTAAACCAAGCACAGGATTGTACCCCCTAGGGATCGAGCCCGGGACCTCTGGATCATACATCGGTGGGCGAAAAACTAGACCACATAGGCGGTTAAATTAGGTAGCAATTAACTGTAGGGCGGTGTAGTGTAAGCGGAACTTAACCACCTCGATTAACATTTAATCGAGGTGGTTAAGTTCCGCTCTTCGTAACATGTTTGAGAATTGGTCATCGTATATATTATAAAAATCGTTTTCTAATAATAAAGGGTACAGAAGGATGTAGGTTGGTAGATATACTCACCGGATATTTCGATTGTAAAGCGTTTCCCGCCGCGTTCTCAACGTCTGTCAATGCCTGAACACACAGACATTTATACCGTTAATTAATGCTGACAATATTATAAGGCATAGATGAGTCGTGTCAATACTAATGCAAAAATGTCTTTAACTTTTGTTGATAGTTAACCTGCTTTCACTGATATTAGATAAAATATCATGATCAGTATGATAATGGGCTTATTATGAATAAACTTTTTTCAATTAACAATGTTGTTAGTGGAATCAAATTGCTTTGAGTACAAAAAAACCCTGATTCAGAAAACCCTGTATATATACAAATTGTATGAAATTTTAATGTTATTTTTAAGTAATTTTTTTTCGATTCACGTAAATGATAGTTGTGTCATTAGTTTTAGGTTGAGTGAATTTTCTGATAGTCATGTTATACATAGCCTACGCAGCTACAGCTGTGTATCCGTTGAAAAACAAACCAGCCAACACACGGCTCACGGCTCATTGCACAAAGGTGGCAAATAAGCAAATACAACTGATGAAAAGTGGTCACCGGCGCTCGGCGCTCGCCATCGCAACACAAGAGCTCGTGCGTTGCTATGAGACGAATGATCCTTCTATTTCATATAGCACCGCTAAGATAGTGCCGCGTGTGTCAGTGTAATTTATGGGCTTTTCAGTCAGATAACCGAGCTGTGCCATTGCTAGATTACTTTATGCGGCTTCGTTACGTAACGTTAGACTTTACAGTGCAGGTTGTATCGCTCCCTTGTTCATTTGTGACGAACTGTTATTATTTAATGTTGTTTGATATCAGATTTGCAATGAAAATGTTATATTCGGAAAACTTTGAACAGAAGTTTCAAACGGTCTACGACAACGTCATTACTTTTTTCACCTCTAGAGCTGCAAGTAATTGATAAAAAATTGGTAGTTTATAAATTGAGTCAATTTGTACTAGTGAATTAAAATGAGGAGAAGTAAACGGAGCTTCAACTTTTGCTTCTCCACATTTACATTTATAAATATAACCGGACATTCATTTTACACAGCGCCATCAAGTTCCAAACCAAACAAAGCTTGTAATATGGGAACTAGATTACGAATGTAATACTTACATTTTTACTTTTTTTGTAATTACATATATACAATTCAACACCCAAACACAGAACAAACATCAATATTCATCACATAAATGTTTGTCCTGGATGGGAATCGAACCCACAACGCGCAAGACAGAGTCACTACCATCTGAGCTGTGAGGCTTGTTAACTAGTATCTGCAAGAATAATATGCAATGTGTGTTTCAAAAGTACCTAATCAAAAGTAAGTTCAAAAACTTAAATCCTACAACTGAAAAATCATGCTCCATAAAGTATGATGAAAACATAACATTTTCTCATTTTAATTTGTTTTCCACTAAATATTAAATATATATATGTATCAAATATAAATCTTACACGTCACATAATATTATCTTATAATGTGTTTAATATTTAGGTATTCATAATGACGTTCAGAGGATAGAATGTTCGTAAGTATGCCACCTACAGCACTCTGACATTAGAAAGCAATTTTAGACAATAAGCTGTATAGCGAAACGGCATCATACAATTTTTGTAAGTCCATGAGATTTCGTCCCCTATGTGAGTAGAAGGCGCCATTTTCAATGAACAAGTCCACATACAAGTGCGCAAGTCGCGCTGCTGACTGACACACACTGTAAAGGACTTTCCCAATTCATCACGCGGCGGGGTCAGCTAGCTCACTTCAACGAAATTCAATGTAACGCTTCAAATGGAAATTATATCGCATAGCTGGGAGTGAAGCCATTTCTATTACTACGATAAGATTCTAATAGTCATATTAATAATATATTATAAGTATATTCAAGTACCTACCAACTGATATAAGTTAGGTTTCAAAACACCTACTTACATAATAATGTTAGTTCATCCGTGATGACAATAATGTGAAGTATATCCGATGTTCATTACAGAGTTGGTTATATTTATGGTTTTTCCACACCTTAAGGTACGCGTTACATGGTGTTTGTGCAAGTTGAAGAATTTTCCTAAACTTTTAAGTTATGGAACCAATATGGAAAATCTAGACATTAAATTGAGAAAAGCTCGCCTAAGACATATTTTTTCTGTTTTTATGTGGTCCACCTAAGCTCACGCTGTAATTGCATCAGCTAACAAGAAGAAATTATTTATGATCTGACCAATCAAGAAGTAATTTATGTAGTGACATAGCTATTTACAACCCCCCTGTGCTGAAAATGAAACGAATTTCTACCGGCTACTGTATCAAAACTTGTAACTACGATAAAAACTTAGTAATTTAATAGCTACTTTAACATTGCTGAAGGATTATTATTGTATTATTTGAAATTAGAGATTTTGGTGAGCACCGCTTTTGGCTCGTGAGCAACTTTTGATGCTATATGAATAGCACCTACAGATGCTGTAATAGGAAAACTCATAAAATAATACCATTTTAACCGCCTCTGTGGTCACCGGTGGGTGAACTACTAGACAGTAGTACACCCACCGGTGTGAGATCCAGAGGTCCCGGGTTCGATCCCAGGGGAGTACAAAATAGTGCTTGGTTTGGTTGGTGGTAGGACTTTATTTAAGTCCGTCTAGTAGTCGCGGTAGGATAGCTAGCCAGCTATCCTAACTAATCTTACTTAATTCTGTCACCATAACAACAATTCAAAAATTATTGTGTTCCGGCAATTAGAGGTAAGATAGCCAGTTCCTTTGACTATGAGGATTCTGGGTGAAATGTGCTTCCACTTTCGGCCTTATCTTAATTAAAAGCCAGGTGAGTTGAGAAGGCCAAGCGCTTCCCTATTCCATAAAAAAAAATATTTATATAAAATCAAGAAATATTTCTTCTAACATGGACTTTGTTATTCATTATTAATGAGGAACGGTTTGGTTCGTGTTTCATCTCGGTTCACCAAAAATATTGAGAGATAAATTATACTATTGTTTATTTTAATGTACTTGGTGTCTTCATTGTCAGACATTTTAAAAAAGGAGATATCATTATTTTGTTGATCAGAGAGAAACATGTCACTGCGGGACGCCGCGACGGCAGGTAAATATATAAAAAAATACTCAGAATTGACCGCGAAATAATATAATGATAAATAACTCACGCATCAACTTCATGGCGGTAAAACTATTTAGTGCACTGTGGCAGCCGAAACCTCGTAACTGCACTGCGCATTTTGCAAACCAATTATTCCAATAAAAACTCCACTTTATATATTACGTGTTAGGGTTGTTTTTAAGTGGAGCAAAGTAGGTGAAAAGTTCCAATATCATAAGTTAGGCTCTCACCGCATGCAACTGGCTGTCACGCAGTACCAACTTACACAAACTTCGCATAATTCCAGCACAGTATCGGTAACATGTGTTCAGTACCTACTATCCGCGGTGGGGGGAGGCTATAGATGTGTCCCTCCTGCGACCAACCCACACACTATATTTAATCCTTCATAGCACTATTTGGGGGTGTCCTGCACTACAGTGGTCTTTTATGAAAATGTATATTTGAAAATGACATGGCTCAGTGTTACCAGAGTTACCATGGCGTAGCTGCGTTATTACTTTTGAGAAACGTCATGTTGTTACTATTATATCGGACTACATTGTAATATTGTGTATACATTTTTAACATCGGTTATAATTTATGGGAAAGAAACGTTCCCATTTAATTTGGCTTTATAATTTTAAGACTTACTGAGATTTAACTTCTTGATAGACAAGCAACCTTACTGTATAATTAGGGCGTCGCGGAATTACTTCGCATCGAGTTGTTCGAATTGGTTTTGTTTCATAAACACGGCGGCGGAGTAGTTGTTTACCTAGTGGAATTACGAACTTACAAACTGTCGTAATTTAATTTAGGCGTAAATAAAATTTGCGGTTATTGTATAGCAGAAATGGCAGAAGGCCAAAAAATATACCATGTGGAACTCCCACATCATGTTGTTCCAAGTATCGAAATGCTTATCTTAAATTCTTGATATCTTTAGATTAAAATATTTAGGGCGACTTATTGGCATTATTTTACGAACTTTAAAAATAATATGTCCAATTAAACTAACTATCTACAAAGGAAGCAGTCGGATTACCTAAGGACCGTTACGCCTGAAAGCCTTACGTCACCTGGCACGAGCACGACACGGGCTGGTTGTCTTCTCCGCCACGGACAACTCAGGGCAGCGACGAAACTCATGTGTATTATTTAAACGAAACATTTATCATAAATAGCGATCATAAATCGTGCATGCCCTTTTGCCTTGTATAAAAACGCTTATCTAAAGTAACAAACAGATATTTATTTGTCCTTATTTTGATAAGGTAGACATGTCTGTATGTTAAGAGGTCGGCCGTACCACGTGATGGCTCGGCTTCAATGTACTGGTTCAGAAGCTAGGGGTAGTCATGCTACGTCAGCTTGTAAATAAACTAACTCAACGATCGCAATGAGTTTTAAGTGAGAATAAATACAATGGAGTGTGGGAACACCCCCCCACTTCATAGACCGACGACATTGTGGCGGCCGCGGAGAGTCGATGGCTGGAGGCAGCTCAGCTCGCCTATTTGTGTCGTCTGCAATTATGATAGATCTCACGGTAGTTTTCCCAAAATAGCCTTTTGAAGGTTTTATCAATGTCAACAGTTCATAGCGCGCCCTGCGGAATGCGTTTACAAATGGTCTACCTAAAGTTTTGATCATCCGTTTTTTGTTAAAGTGTGTTTGAAGCCATTTGCCATGCAAGTGATTGTTCAAGTTAGTGAAAACTTTATTTTAAACGATTGTTACAACGTCATAAGTTTTAACCAAAAAGTGAAAAAAACTTAAACCAGACTATAAAATTTTTAATCTTCATGGTTTGACTAAAAAACGTTTTAGTTATAATCGCAAATCAGCATTTGACATGATTGGCTGTAGAGCGTGCCGATGAAATAGACACACATTACATATGTTAATAAAGGATTTACTTATATACATACAGGTACTACCATACATACGATACCGTAACAAACTATCTACAAACCTCTACTAAGAGACCTTAATGATTGCCGAAAACTAATTAGATTCTAACATAAATGGAAATATAAAAGTCTCTAAGATATACGAAAATGACTCGGGACTCCCTTAATGCTTTATTTTGGATTTTTGCTACGTAGGTACTTTATTTTTATTGTACGACGGGAAGCGCTTGGTTTTAGTTAAGTTAAGATAAGGCCGAAGGTGGAGGCACACTTCACGCGGCATCCTCAACAAACTGAGGAACTGGCTATCTTAACTCTGAATGCCGGAACACAACAATTTTAGAATTGTTATTATGACGACCGAATTAGGTAAGATGGTGGTAGCTAGTCAGGCAGACTAAAACAAAGTCCTACCACCAACCAAACCATTTACAATATCTTACTCCTTGTATTGTCTGGATCTGAAATCGGTGGTTTGAAAACCACTAGACCACAGAGGCCGACAATTGTGTGTCTAAATGTGAAAATAACTTTACTTGGAGTTAATTATCATGTTCCTTACGTTATATTCTCATTCTGTAACGTCTGTCTGAGCCCTATTATTGTTAGTGATTACATTTTGTATGAACCTTTTATTGTCGGGATATAATAAGATGTCAGAGAATATACAGGATCCTACTTCTTCCTAATTAGTTATTATAAGGATAGTAATGTATTAATTAATTACAAAACTGAAAACCCCATAACTAAACCAAATTGGATGATAAAATATGAACAATTATATTCACAAAGTTCCGAATAAAACAGAGATTTATAGCATAATTTAATTCAATCGACATTCATCGAGGGTTTTGTAAAATGCTCGACTTGGAAACAGAATGCCTCATAAAACGAAGTATAATAATAACTCCAGGAATACCTTGGTTGTGGATACTTTATGTCTATTACTGAATAAAACTTTAGGAATGTTTAGTAAAAAGTCCATATCTGCGTCCATACAATATGTAAAATAAAATCTATATTTTATCAAGTCTTGGTCACAACCCAAACATGATGTCAAAATGATCAAAATGATGAGTCAATAAGTACTTTCGATAAGAAGGTTTGCGTTATATTTGGCTAAGTTATATCAATAAAAAAAAACAACTCTGTTACGACTTGTAATTATTCTGTTTTTATGACTATTTAAGTACGTATCAAAGTAATACAATTATTACATTACAATTATTATATTTAACCGCCTCTGTGGTCTAGTGGTTCAACCCACCGATTTCAGATCCAGAGGTCCCGGGTTCGATTCCCACGGGGAGTAAGGGGTAAGTCAAATTTTTACAACATGACAAGGTCAGTCAAAACATTGACAACAATTTTCAAATGCGGCGATCGATCATCAGTTCCACTTAGATTCACCAATGAATACCAGACAGCCAGCTGACACAGCTGCGCATTATGAGAACTCTTACTTCCTTTGATAATACCATAAACAGAATATCAGCGCACCCCTAATGAGGGCAAAATAAACTTATTTTGAAATCAGTCTCAATCCCTATTTCATTTGATATTTTCAAAACTTCAATCTTATTTCCCCTTTTTGCAACCCTTAATGTAAATACAGGGTTGATTTGAGCAAATCAAAAGAAAGTTAATTGTGAAGTCTTTAACAGTCTATCCTACAAGACATACCAAACGTTTTAACCCCTTAACGCGCCCCTTTGTTACGAAAACCACCCTTAATCAAAATAAAAAATATATTTTATGAATGTGCCGTCGATACTCTTTCAAATGGCACCCGCCAAGCCAAAAATCTTCTCGTCAATACAGTACAGTTAAAATTTCATGAAAATCGGATAATCCGTTCGAGAGTTATGCCGTCACAAACATTGCAACATACATACAGTGCCGGATTTCCTCAACTCAACTGAACTACGAGATCTCCTCCGCTTCGCTCACTCGATCAACTAGCACCAACACTTCATTATTATATTATTTTTTAGTTTAGTTTTTTTGAGTCTTCTCACTGTGTCCGTGTTGTCGAGGAGCTGGATTGCCTCGACGTTTACGTGTGAGCTTCTGCATACCTTTGTATTACTTTGGGGACGAGATCAATATTGAGGTCCCGGTGGAGATCTTCGTTTCGAATGTACCAGGGTGCGTTCACAGCTTCTCTAAGTACTTTGTTTTGAAATCTTTGTATGATGAGGATGTTACTTTATGTAGTACAGCCCCAGAGCTGAATGTAATAAGTCCATGACTCGTTGTGATACGGCCAAAGGTGGAAGCGCACTTCACTCAGAACCTTCAAAAGCTGAGCTAAATTCTCTGATTCTTAGTTTGTTTCCTTTTTTGGTCCATAATGTAGGAACAAATAGCCGAAATATGTTAGCTAGATAATAAATAAATGTCTGTGTAATATATATATTAACTCAATGCGCGTGCTGAGTAACTGATCCTATGTATGTGCTCATCTAAATATAAAATACATGGAAATACTTACCGGTTCTCCCTTCAGCTGCAGATGGGCTGATGAAGACCAGGCGAGACACACTCCAGCGGCGAACGCTCCAAGGTTAACTGGAAGAGAGCGCTATGATTTAGTCAATTTGGTTCAGCCGATATCGCAAGTTCCACCTGTCACCGATTGCTCTATTTAGCAACTGCCTTTAGACATTTCTTCAGCCTCCTTAAATATCGGTTTAACTTTTGATTAGTTATGGATAACTGGATAAAGATCCTCTCAAGCAGGCGTCGTCGGGGTAATTTACAGGTAAAATATGCTATAAATACCTACACGTTTTTTCGTATTAAAATAATGTGTTCTAATAGTGATCTTTGTCTTTTGTTCACATTTTGTATGATTTTTAATTATAATACGGGTAAAATTATTTATTCTGTGGCTCTTGCTATAGTTGCATACGGAGATATGCGGGTGCTAGGTACCTACATAAAAAATATGCGGGGCAGACTTTGGGGACCGCCGATGGAAGTGAAAAGAAAGCAACTTGTGAAATGTATCGTCGCGCATAAGATTATAATTTTTGAATTATTTTTGGCTTATAAAGAAGTGTTAATGACCAATTCAAACTTTGATACTTCTTTATAAAACAAAATAAATCGGAAATAATAATTTAATAGCTCGACAATACAATTCACAAGTGCGTGCGGTGACGATGACGCGAGTGTGTAAAAGTACACAAAAGTGCACATAAAGAAGTTTTCACTTCTGTGATAGTCACTGTTAATGCTTGCAATCCACGCCTCCCTCCCCCCTCCTGGCTCATCTTACTCTCCCGCTGATTCGCGATTAAGTGTTACCTATCCCAGTAGCGATGTACTGCGTGGTGAGCCCGGAGGTGTCCCGTTTGATGTCCGGCACCGTCTCCAGCCGCCGCAGCACCTTGGACTGGTGCCCGTTGCCGTGCCCGTTGCCTTGCCCGTCTCCATTTGCCAGCGTGTTGGCTTCGACAGTCGACGTGCTTTGCTCATCCACTGCAATATATTTTAATCTTACCTACATCAACAAAGAAACTAAAAATATTATATAGACTACCACATTCAAACAGGAAACACATTTAGTAGGTACCAAATCCTCTGCTAGCTTATTAAAAATACAATCGACACGTGTTTCGGTCTAAAGACTACCTGTTTCCTGAGGATGTCTTGTGTAGAGCACAAGACATCCTCAGGAAACTGTTAGTTTTTCTGTCGGACTGATGAGCCACCCTCGCTCCCAGCCCTGCGCTGCAAGTAGCCTGCCTACTTTACAGTACTACCTACTAACTAGTCGTAAACTTAGCAGCAAAACATTACCTGAATTTAAATTTTAAGAATATTAAGTATCGTAGCGTTTTTAAATTATCGTGATTATTATACATAACTGTCGGGAATATAAATCCGTACGCGATGATGACCCGTTTTTGTTATTAATTATAAATTATGGCATTTTAAAAATTTTATTACCTAGCACAACTAGGTTATACAAACAAGAAGAGACTGGTGCCTTCCTCTGGAGAGATGCCTTAGTCGGCTTTTACGTCATATGGGCTGAGTTGGAGGGGTCGATTTTGAAGCCGCGACTCAATGTCAAAGTTGTTTATTTTTACTATACGACAGGGAAGCGCTTGGCCTCCATCTCACCTGGTTACAAGTTGAGATAAGGCCGAAGGCGCACTTTACCCGGAATCCTCAACAAACTGAGGAACTGGCTATCTTACCTGTAAATTCCGGAACACAACAACTTTTGGAATTGTTGTTATGGCGACGGAATTAGGTAAGATGGTGGTCTATCTACCACCAGGCGGACTTAAACAAAGTCCTACATATTGATTAATGTTTTATGATTTTGTAAATAACATGGTCCATTTAGTTTATATGGCACATACATCAATGTGTCTAATTACCTGATAGTGCCTGTCCGGGAACTGTATATGCTCCATCATATGGCAATTGATCATGACACGTGTTTACCTTTCAGATGAATACCTGAAAGGTTTTACGTCGAAATAATCCGTACCAATACTATTAACTCTAAATACTCTAACTCGACTAAACGACTTTATTGACAAGAAGATACTACGTTTTGTTACATTTTATCCGGGTCTAACCTAACCGAGCCTAGCATGTGGAAGAACCGCGGTCAGAAGTATGTAGTGGCAATATAGTGCTAAATGGAGAAAGACATAGACTACTTGTAACCGGGCACATCGCGAAGCCGATCTATTCCTTTCTAATACCAATGATACTTGTGGTGGTATTTGTAAACTAAGTTCATTTTAATAATTAAGTAAAAACTTATTTTGCCATTAAATCCACTCCATCCAATAGTTGCCTGGAAGACCGCCATTATGTATATACTTTTTAAATAAGTAAGTGTACAATAAAGTATTTTCGTATCACTTGCTCAAAAAAGTGACATTCTATGCCACAAAAAGCGAACATAACAATAGTCATTTTTAATCTGTTAAAAACAGGGAAAGAAAATTGAACTGAATTTCATTCATCATCTACGGGGAGAATGTGATTTAAATTTGGAATACTTAACGAAATTTATACTGAACTACATCTGTGTTTACACCATTGAGTCTGTATATAAAGCATTATACATCTTTTTGAAAAAGGAATACGCATTTATTATGCAGTTATGATTATTAAATAAAATTACGAAAACCGACGAGGCCGTATGAGCTTGCTTTTCCGACAAAAAAATATTAGTCTAGGAATTTGCAGAGTTTTTGTTTTCTTCAAATACACGTTAAGTTTATTTTAATTTATTTTTATAAATAAGTTAATGTTCTAAAAATACATTACGATGTTAAATCAAAGCGACAGTGACAGTGAATTGTCGGATTCCATCAGTGCAAATGCTGCCGCAATTATAAATAATTTGCTTCCAACAAAATCCAAGGAAAATTATTTAATAACTTATGAAGAATTTTCAACGTGGAGAAGTGCGAAAGGCCTATCAATTTCAGAATCAGTAGTTCTTGTCTATTTTGATTATTTATCCAAGACAAAGAATCCGAATACATTTTGGTGCATATACTCAAAACTGAAAGCTACAATAAGCATCAAACACAGCATTGAAATATTAAATTACTATAATATATATAATAAATTAAATTACTGGCTTTTTTAAAAAGAAAATCAGAAGGGCACTGCGCAAAGAAGTCTAAAATGTTTACGACTCAAAATGTGGAAAAATTTCTTAATGAAGCTCCTGACGAAATTTTTCTGGCCACAAAAGTGAAAGCCACAAAACATGATTTAACTATGAATATTTCGTATCTTAGTAATGGTAATTATTCTATATATTTACCTGTTTTTTATCTTTGTTATAGGTGGCCTTAATTTTTGGACTCAATGGTGCTTGCCGCGGATGTGAACTTGTAAACTTAAAGGTGGAGGACGTTGAAAATCATTCCAATGAGTTACTGCTGATTAATGTAAAGGAAACTAAGACAAAGAAAAATCGGTCATTCATTGTACAAGGACAATACACTAAAATCATTCATAAATACCAAGCATTACGTCCCACCAACATGGAAAACAATAGATTTTTTATAAACTATCGGAATAGGAAATGTACTCGACAAGCCATCGGCAAAAATAAAATTAGCAATATGCCAAAGGAAATTGCTAAATATTTAAAACTTAAAGATGTTGAACTCTACACCGGTCACTGCTTTAGAAGAACTTCGGCGACTTTCTTGGTGGATTCAGGGGCGGATATTACGTCAATAAAAAGACACGGTGGTTGGAGCTCTGATAGAGTAGCTGAGGGTTATATCGAAAGCTCAATGGCGAATAAAACCATATTAAGCAGTCAAATTAACAAAAATATAAAACTTAATCCATCAGAGCCACAACCATCAACTTCAGGCATTTTATCTTCGTCCGTAACTCACGATGCACCACCACCACTATCTGCGACGTATCTATATATACTATCTACAATGAAACGCAAGTTCCTCAGACGCAAGAACAGAGAAATACTCAAATCAACTCATCAACAATAAATGTACCAAACAAAAATGTAACTCTCTCTATCAATAATTGGACCAATGTTTCGAATGTTAACTTTTACCTTTAAATGTCATTATTTTTAATAAACGCTTATCTCATATTATTATTGTGTTATTTTTTTCGCAATAGTACGAAAAGTAGAGTATTTTCCTCGGTGACAAAGCTGTCTTAGTCTTGGGTGAACTTAAATTCCTCGCTACACTCAGGACTCGTCTTAAATCCCTCGCTTCGCTCGTGATTTAAGTTTTTAACACCCTCGCTACGCTCGGGAGTAAACCTCGAGTCCTTCGTTACGCTCGCGATTTAAATCGTCACCCGCGACAGAAGACACTGCTTTATCCCCTTGGTTAATAATCTACTATTTCCTTCATTAATTCATTAATTTCATTGCAGATCTAAACCAGACTTGGACCTTAGACAGACGAGATAATCTACAGGACGTGATGTCTGCCTGTCTATCTGTTGATTAGCCTTATTGGTTACAGGTCACCGGAGATAACTATATATGATCAGATGTTATGTAAATATAGGAAGTACATCCAGTTAGATCCACTGATTTGAACCCACGTACTGGATTGCGATATGATATTACAGTTGATGCTCAAGAGTAAGTAAGACGGTCATGTTGCTGCCTCAAGAAGGAGCTACAGACGATGGAAAATGTTTAACAACCACCGCAGGGCCCTCCCAAGCATCGATGCCGGCCACCGATGAGACTTTAGTGGGTATTTGGAGCCCCGAGTTCACATACCTGGTCTCATCGCTCCCACAATGCCTCAATGTCGTTAAAGATCCCCACTTCTTTTCACTTCAACAAAAAGGAAAGGCGGTCTCCCTACACTTGAGTAGGAATAATATCTTCAACAATAAAGCAGTTAGGTAGTCCGCACCCTCATTTTTTTATGTTTTTTTTTTATATTTTTGTAATGTATTAGTTGTGAAGGGTCTGATGATAGGACCAGGTGGAAGCGGCACTCTTCACGATACAGTTTCCAAGCTCATTTGGCTGGTTTTATGAACCCACTTGGACATTGAGTTATATCTGACCGTGTTTTTTTAACATGAAGTAATAAGTAGGTCAAACACGTGACCGATAAACTCTAGCCCTCTCAGCGAACTATATGTTTATTGACAAAAATAATGTAATGCACAAGGCGCCGCGATTCACATATCTGAGTAAAGAAGAAAATAAGTATTATGAAAGAGTTTGTTTGGGAAAGTATTATCACAATATCTATTGTTGGTGATAATCACCTGTGCTCCTATTTTAAAAGTATCCGTTGAAATCGCAGGCTCATTACAAAGGCTTACCTAAAGTTTCAGAATTCATGTGTATATGTGACGGGTGCAACGCACGTACAATAACTTGTGGATTTTGGAGACTATAGAATCATTTCAAATAATGCTTGCTTGGTTAGTAACATTACACTATGTATGTAAGTTATCTGAATAAGCACTATTACATCCATACATGGTAATATAATAATTTGGAAAGTAACTCTGATTGTTTATTTGTTACTTAATCACGTTTGAAGGAAATGAAAAAAACACAAAACAACTCATTGACATTATCTTATAAATCAGTATCTTTATATACTATCGTTAAGGGTCAACAGGCTTATTTTTATCTCAAAAAGCAATCTTGAAAGGGGTGATATATAGTATACTATGCGTTGTTGGGGTTGTCCATGCCGTACCTGTGTTCCGTCATTGAATGAAAGACTTTCAGGCGGCTTTAGTTGATGTGAATCGAGTCGCTGGAGATAATGAAGGGATAAAGAAAGGGAGCACTTACTTCGGAAAGCACTATCACTGAGCCAGATGCACTGAGTGTGAATACACAACGGTTCAGAATCTGAGGGTCAGACTCACTGAATCTCATCATCTCTTATCGGTTCACAGCGAAAATAAAAACAGGAGGGACGCGCAACATTTTAGTATGAATACTGATAAAATAAACCCTTACATTTTTAATGTTGATATTAAATAAGGAAGAGTTTGTTTTTCGGATATAAATATAGTTTTAGCGCTTATCTGATGTGAATGGCTCATAAACATCCGGGTCGCGTCACAGACTCAATTATCTCAATTGGCAGAGCATAGAAGGCTCCGGAGCACCGCGTTCCCATGCAAACGTACTTTGTCATTCTTATTAAATTAAATAAATGAATAATAAATCATTTATTACTAGTCAAAAATACGTTTTGGTACTAACCGTAGTAAAACATTAAGGTTATTGATAATTTGCTTTCTCATAGTACCACAGGAAGGCTCTGCTCCTCCTACAAGGCCTCGGTAGGCTGTATGGCAAGGTCACAAGGTCACAAGGTCACAAGGTCACAGGGTCTTGCCAGAAGGACTCTTTGTTTACTCAACAAACTCAAGTAACAAGCCTCATAGCTCAGTTGGTAGTAACAGTAGACAAACAAAAAGTGTGATGAAAATAGATGTTTGTTCTGTGTTTGATAAGTATGTCTCTACAAAAAAAAAGTATTTGAGTATTCTATCCGTAATCTAGTTTTAGTAGTTACAAGCTAACTTATGGGTGTGCCGCAGGGTTCTATATTGGGGCCTTTCTTGTTTTTAGTATATATTAATGATCTGCCCCAAATAATTAAAGATGACCATGAGATTGTACTGTTTGCAGATGATACGTCACTTCTATTAAGATTGAAGCGACAAATGACTAACTTTGACAACGTAAACAATGCAATCTCAAAAATTGTTAACTGGTTTAATGTAAATAACTTAGTACTCAATCAGAAAAAGACCAAATGTATTCGATTTATTTTACCAAATGTAACTGAAGTTAAAGCTAATGTAAAAGTTAAAGAGGAAAACATAGAATTAGTCAAAACCACTGTATTTTTGGGATTAACTTTAGATAATAAACTTCAATGGGGCCCACACATAGATAAACTGGCGAAGAGACTTAGTTCTGCAGCATTATGCTGTAAAGAAGATACGTCTTCTCACAGACGTTGCTACAGCAAGACTAGTTTACTTCAGTTACTTTCACAGTATTATGTCATATGGCATAATACTGTGGGGAAGTGCTGCAGATATAGACACCATATTCGTTTTGCAGAAGAGGGCTGTTCGCGCTGTTTACAAAATGGGTCCCAGAGATTCATTAAGAGACAAGTTTAAAGAAATAAATATATTGACTATGCCCTGCCAATATATTTATGAAAATATTATGTACGCGCGTAAAAACATAAGCTTATTTGACAAAAACTGTGATAAACATAATTATAATACTAGAAATAAGAATAAACTCGCTGTTCCCACAACTAGGCTCCATAAGGTTAATAAATCGTTCATAGGGCAAACTGTACGCTTTTATAATAAATTGCCAAGTGATGTGCTAAGCTTGTCAAATAATAAATTCAAAAATTTTGTAAAACAAAAGCTATCCAGGAAAGCTTATTATAAAATTTCAGATTACCTAGAAGATAAGAAAGCCTGGCATTAAAAAAATGAATTTGCTCCAGTGAATAAATTGTAATTAGTATTAGATAATTTTAAGCTATTGTAATGGATCATGAAAAAAAAAACTAGCCCGAGGTTCTTGCCTTTCTCCTTGTGTGCTGGTCGCGATTCCGAACAGGCGGTAGATTTGACGTTTCAAAGTGATCCTAAAAAATCTTACTGAATAAAAATATTTGACTTTGACTTTGACTTTAGTTTCGGGCTAGATGCTCCTGTAAAATGTATTTATTTATTTGAATATATATTCAAATGAAAAAAAAATAATAAAGTAACTGTAAAACTTTGACAGTATTTTAAATAGGATATCTGTAGGGAACTAGGGATACATAGGAAACTAAAGTGACGTACATTGAACAGTAAAAGTTTATGGGGTGAATTGTTATTGTGTATATTGTTATTATTATTATGTGTGTGTGTATGTAAAGGTACCTAAACATTATTGGACAGGCTGACTGTCACGATAGATGTGTTCATACTAATTATATTGTATAGCCTAGTATGTATAGTTGTAGCATGTAGTAGTATAAAAACAATAGGACCCTCCTAGAATATTATAAAACGACTTTTCCCAAAACATTGATTTTATAATTTTGGTTTCAAATAGTTTTTCCATTCTTCAAAAATTGCACAGCCGGTTTTCGTTAAATTCTGAGACTATTAGGCACAGCCTAGTGATAACGTACACCATTTTCTATTTTCTTAAATCTATAGAAACAGGCTTGAGAAAATAGTGTATATTATACAGTACACATTATTAATATTCAACGAAGTCCTTAGAAATGAAAACTACTAAGTAGAACTGAAGATTATTAACATAGAGAGTCTCCACATTTCCTTCAATATTCCCAAACAGAACCACATCTCTAATAATATTCATACGAGTCCGTTTGTAACTACGAAATACATAATTTGAGATATATTATTAGCCTTGGCTATATTAAGCGACAGTCTTCTATTACACTTACTTACCTACATCATTCTCAATCTCTTCTGTTTTCGTTACAGAAAAACAGCTTACCGTCGAAGAACGAAAATATTAACATATCTATTCGAAAAATAAACTAAATAATATTTTTCACTATTTTATCACCTGATTTTGTAATGTTTTACGTCTTAATACGTATGAACTTTATACGCATAGGTACGTATGAGAAAAATAAAATAAAAAGGATATCAAAAACACCATCTCTCGATAGTGATGAACGTAGATACGTTCAGATACTGGGTCAGGTTCACATAGTTTAGTGAGTAACTGGATGGCGTTACTCAGCGCTCAGCTAAAGTGATTCGGGCACGAAAATTCGCGTTTCATTAAAATTGCGTCAGGACTGTCGTTGCTCAATTGGTTAAGAGCGTTTCCGACTTGCAGAGAAGATGCGAGTTCGAGTCACGTCGCTGGTTGTGCCATTACAACATTTGAATAGTACGAGAAACCAACGACACGAAAATAAGAATATTTTGTACAGCCAGGAGCCGGTTGTATGATCATGTGACAGGCGCCTAGCAACCCTACGATATAAGTGTTCTGTGCTTGCAGCTATCGAGAGTGCACTGATGCCAAAGTCAAAGTCAAAGTCAAAATTTATTTATTCATTAATATGTTTTAGGATCATTTTGAAACGTCAAATCTACCGCCTGTTCGGAGTCGCGGCCAGCACACAAGAAGAAACGCAAGAACCTCGGGCTGGTTACTTTTTTGATGATCCATTCAACATGTAGATACACAATTTGTAATTATATTCTAAGTAGATACATCATAAACCTAAAGACTTAATCTTAAAATATTTATTATTACCTATCTACCTAATGGGCAGTTTGTTAACATTGAGAAATCACCATTTTGCTGTCAACTGGTATAGCAACATCGGGTCACGCGTTCTTATCGTCGATATAATTTTTAATTTTGTAGTAGGTACTTTTAATAAAACTATTCTTTATATACAATTTAAATTTACGAGCAGAGAGTTTGGTGGCGCTTTGAGGAAGCTTATTATAGAATCTCACACAGTTTCCAAAGAATGAATTATTTACTTTTCCTAAGCGATACCTAGGTATCTCAAGTCTATTTTTTTTAACACTGTGTACATCGCTTCTTTTACTAAACTCATCAATGTTTCTGTGAGCGTGCATTAGATTTTCATAAATGTGTTGGGAGCTGACTGTAAGAATACCAATCTCTTTAAAACGTTCCCTGAGAGAGTCACGAGTTTTCATTTTATAAATTGCCCGTACAGCTCTCTTCTGTAGAATAAAAATGCTTTCAATATCAGCTACACTTCCCCATAAAAATATGCCATAAGACATAATACTGTGAAAGTAACTAAAATAAACTAACTTCGCCGTAGCTTCATCAGTAAGATGCCTTATTGTACGTACAGCGTATGCAGCCAAGCTTAATCTGCTAGCTAATGACTCAATATGAATACTCCATTGCAACTTTGCATCAATATTTAAACCTAAGAAAGTAGTTGCTTCAATAAAGTTAAAGTTTCCCCATTTAAGATAATGTTAGCATTGCTGACTTGAACATTAGGCAAGGTGAATCGGATGCATTTTGTTTATTTCTCATTTAGTAGGAGGTTATTTACTGCAAACCAATCAAGAACTTTAGCTAGAGAAGCATTTACACAATCGTAGTTATCTTTAGCCCTATCGACTCTAAATATTAATGAAGTATCGTCAGCAAATAATACAATGTCACATAGGTTACACAGGATGGTAGATCATTGACGTAGACTAGAAACAGAAAATGCCCTAAGATCGATTCTTGAGGTAAGCCTATGTTAGTGGAGGTTCCCGAAGAGCTGATACCGCTAATATCCACTTTTTTAATGTGATTTGATAGGTAACTATGCATGAGGTTTATTACCTGATTCTGGATGCCGTAGTGTTAAAGCTTTGAGATCAGGGTGTCATGATCTACGCAGCCTTAGATAGATCACAGAATACTCCAATGGCATCCTGTTTTCCCTCCTAGGCTTCAAAGACGTACTTCAACAGCATAGTACCAGCGTCGGTCGTTGAACGGCCTTTAGTAAACCCAAATCGTTTTTCATGCAAAAGCCTGTTGCAGTTAAAATGTGACTGTAACTGAATAAGAATCAGTTTTTCAAATATTTTACTTCATGCAGGCAGAATCGATATTGGTCGATAGTTTGCTGGATACTTTTCATTTCCAGACTTGAATAAAGGGATCAATTTGCTATGTTTCATAAGATTAGGAAAAATTCCTTCGTCGATGCTTCTATTGAATATGTATGCCAGACATGACGCAATATCAATTACTATCGTACCTAATATCTTTACGGAAATCACCCAAAGGTCTTCGGATTTTATTGACTTAAATGCTTTTACAATACAGTCATCGTTGACGTGTCTAAAACTAAAGGATATTTCCTTGACACTTTTCAACACTTGTTTCAAGTAGAGCCAACGCACAATCAACAGATGAGTTTAGTGGCCGAGTATTAGTGGAGATATTAGGTATGCTAGAGAAAAAACGGTTAAATTCATTAGCAACTTTTAAATTATCAATTACAATTGTATCATCTACTTTTAAAGCTATTAATTTTTTTAGAGGTTTGGTTTTACCGGTTTCATTATTAATCATTTTCCAAGTAGCCTTTATTTTATTTGTTGAGTTCTCTATTTTCCTTTTTATTTGCAAAGATTTTGCTGAATGACATACCTGTTTAAAGATTTTAGAGTATTTTTTGACGAAACTAATAAATGGTAGATCATGTAGCCTTAACTCTCTCTCTGCGTAGAGTTCATACAGTCTATTCCTACTCTTATAGATACTGGCTGAAGCCCAGTCTACAAAAACAGAGCAAGATTTACCTTTACACGTTTGTAGTGGGAAAATATCATCGTGTTCTGTATGTATTATGTTAGACAATATGTTATAAAGTTCGTTGGATCATTTAAGCATGCAATAAGGAGAATCATTTTACCAATGTTGGTTCGAAATTTCCTGATGCGAAATTCGGTGATTGACCTGTAAGTGATTTCCAGAAGCTCCTGTTTCGAATTGCAGTCAAAAATAACACTCTGACCATAATGGTCGGAGTAAAAAATTTTAAACATATCTTTTTGAAGGGGAGTATCACTACAATATATATTATCAATGCAAGTGGCAATTGTAAGAGTTACCCTAGTTGGTTTATTGAATTGCTGCCTCAAGTTGAAACATTTAAATAAGTTAATTATTTTTTCGGTTAAAGGATTAATAGGGATATCAATATTAAAGTCCCCAAGCACTATTATTGATTTATTACGACTGAATATTTTGCTCAAAACATTTTCCATAGTAGACTCAAATAGCGCGTAGCTTGCACGGGGGGGACGATAGACACAAACCACAATGTATCGCTTTAGTTCAACACATGACAGTTCTATAACTTCTTCAATGGTGAGTTTCACAATATCTTTACGTTCACTTAAGATAATTCTTTATAATGATTAAAGAACCACCTTGAGTGGTATTCTTTCGCTTGTATGCGCTAGCAGTACTTTATAATGAGGTAGTAACTTTTGATCCAATACAAAGTGTTCAGTGATGCCCATAACACTGATGTTCATATCGCTTAAAAATAATTCTACTTCTAAATGTTTGCTGGAAAGGCCTTGAATATTTTGATGGACTAGATGTAAACTAGGCTTTCCCATTATCTTCTTAACAAGTTTAAATGTTTGTCATCTGACCCTAATGTTCGAACACCCACATTAGTACTGCGACTAACTGCAGGCCTTTCGGTGTGTTTTGTCATAGCCGCGTCTTATAGTGCCGTGATTACTTTATTGTTTATTGATTAAGTTTGCAGAATACAATCGATTTTGCGTTTATGTAATCATAGCAAGGTAAGTGTGATGACGCAGAGGTATATTACAATTGAGAATGAGAAGTTAAGGTTTCTCCATCAAATGACATTCAATCTATTTTGAGCTATTCGCATGATTCTCCTCTTTATATGAGATTACTTCTATTGTTATGGCTCTCCAGCAACGAGCTTACAAAACAAGCTTGTTATAAAGTGATTACTCGCTTTATTTACTCACTGAAAGGATCTATTTAGTCTCGTAAATCCAAACAAAATCCACAGCTCGGAACATAATTAAATTGCTGAATAATTCTAGTTTCATCTTCCCGCCGATAAATTCATCAACGGCCATGACTCCATAATAAATGTTATTACAAGACCCGCTCCACGAAACAAACTCGCAGCCCGGACACTCCTTGCTACTGAACATCTACAAGTTCACGAGACACGCGACATCACATAGGCACTCGCGTCTCTCGTAAACATCTTCAAGTTCACGAGAAACGTGACACGACATAGGCACTCGCGTCTCTCGTTAACTTCTTCAAGTTCACGAGATACGTGACACGACATAGGCACTCGCGTCTCTCGTTAACATCTTCAAGTTCACGAGAGACGTGACACGACATAGGCACTCGCGTCTCTCGTTAACATCTTCAAGTTCACGAGAGACGTGACACGACATAGGCACTCGCGTCTCTCGTTAACATCTTCAAGTTCACGAGAGACGTGACACGACATAGGCACTCGTGTCTTATATTCATATTCATATTTATTTACTCATTAACAATTATACAATCGTGTATAGTACACGGGTGCAGGGATGTCAATACCTCAGTGGCCTAGTGGTAGGGAGTTTGACTCTCGATCTAGAGGTGCTGTTCGATTCTTTGTTACGTTTGTTTCCAGTTTTTTGATGAGTAAGATCATTCTAATAACAAGAGGTGAAAATCCTCGAAAGAGAAGAAGTCTTGAGTCTTTAGCCCCTGCAGTAGTCCTCAAAGAGCCATCTGGCGGCGGAAATCAGACACCAGTCCACACAAAAAGATAATTAAATATTATGGGACAATTCACACAGCGCCATTGCTGGATGAACAAAATGAAGCATACAACAATGTTAGACATTAGTATTAGCAGTGTCCATTCTGTATCTAAATATACTAGCCAAGTGCTCTGTGACAAAATCCAAAATTACAAAGTCAGGCGTGAACGTAATTATCTAAAGTCAACCGGATCACAAGATGCTGATAACAATTGAAGTGGCTATAATATTGTAAAAAAAACAGGGAATGGCCAAGAGTAGGTACCTATCCTCTTATGTAGGTAAACCTACGAGTAAATACGTTCAATACGATGCGATCTGCCTGCCGAGAGGTACCTTTTATAGCAAAACTACCATTTTGGACAAGCCAATGTCAAACTGACAAGTACTTTTGTGATATTAATGATGTTGAAAAAATAAAACACATTAAAAAATGTTGGCAACATCTGTGTTTGATACCCCGCGCGTAACCCCGACCTATCGCCAAGATAACTATATATACGTGCGCACGTATCTCTGTTTGTCACTCCATTCACATTCACCATCGGCAACGATGGGTCACTAAGTCACTATCGGAGGGGTCACCGATCGCAGACAACCATCGGCAATCTGCGATTGTAGAAATGGTGTAGGCGTCGCACCACAACCAGACAGGACCATGTTGTACGATGGGAAGCGTTTCATCTCCATCTCACCTGATGGTGGACTTATGATAAGGCCGAAGGTTCTGGCTTGTTGGGTGAAGTGCACTTCACATAATGTTCTTTTGTATATTTTGTAATGTACGACACTGGAATGGGCAAAGCTTACAACCTTGATAGCTAGATTTGAGATTAATTTCCCCAACCGATTGAGCTGAAGTTTGGTTCGTAGTTCGATGACTTATTATTATGGTGACATGAGAGCTGATCTGAGGAGTAAGAAGCTGTTCAATGCAACTATTTGGTAATATATCTTTCTGGAACAGTTGAGTTACCTATAGGCCGTTTGTAACGGTCCTTAGGTAATCTGACTGATTCCTGTGTACATAGTTAGTTTAATTGTACTTTTTATTGAATAAATAACTATTTGGTGAATTACCATATGTTAATTTGAATCCGCTTGCTGATACATAACATAAGCTGGAACAATGTTTTTCAACCAAAAAACGTATTCCCTAGAAATCGTCACACACAGATAAAACTGCGAATAAAAAATGTAAATTGAATGTTGCCACCGACGTTGACTAATGGCGCCGGCCGTGCAAAAACCCTGAATCACTTAAACTCCACAAAACACTTTTAAAGTTTGAATTGCAAAAAGTCCCTGAGATATATCAGCATTATCTCCGAATAATAAACCCTATATTGAGATAAACAATGTTTTTTTTTTCGTCGAGATAAAGTTAACAAAACATGCACAGTAACTATTAAACAGTAGCGCAAGGATGAGATGCCGGCGGCTGTCGATTGCGTCTTCCTATTAAATGAACTCAGAAGGCGTGCTTTGAGAACTTGATTTTACTTTAATCCTAAGATATTTCAAATGTCAGCCTGCACTCAGTATCATTACTGTCCACACAGAAAGAGTGAAAGTGGAACGCTTCTAGGGCTAGCCAAAAATGTTTATATTCACTTTATCACAATTAAATTTGTTAGGACGAAATGTCTCACCAATCAAACCCAGGACTGATGAAGCCGAAGAAAATAATGCCTATTTACCGAGAAGGTGTAATACCTCTATTTATAGAGAACATGAGATACCGTTTAGTATTTGTACTGTGCGCGTTAGCTGGAGGACTAACGGGACACCTTAGATAAGTGACAATGTGGCTTCGGGGAGATAACACAGAAATAAAGATATTGGCGCGAAAATATGAGTGAACATTTTCAAGGGAAAATATCTTGAGCTCTGAAAGCGAAAGCTTTTTCAAAGCTCTGTTTTTATGTGAAGTTATTTACAATAGAATTTCTATGTTCCTCGTTTTGTATCAAAGACTTGCTGGTAGATGTAGCACCGGAAGATCTTATAGTGTCTTAAAGATGATATAAGTATAAATAGTGGCGAATAATGGCTTATATCCCAAATTGAGACTTCCCAATACCTACTGCAATCACCGCCTGCCAAGTGAGGTGATTATGCCAAATCTATCGATGCATTGGATTTTGGAATGCTTTGGCAATACATAGCCTACCATGAAGTTGGTACTTACCTAATAGAGTTGGTACCTACCTAATGAAGTTGGTACCTACCTAATGGAGTTGGTACTTACCTAATAGAGTTGGTACCTACCTAATGAAGTTGGTACCTACCTAATGGAGTTGGTACCTACCTAATAAAGTTGGTACCTACCTAATGGAGCTGGTACCTACCTAATGGAGCTGGTACCTACCTAATGGAGTTGGTACCTACCTATTGAAGTTGGTACCTACCAACTCGAAAGTATTCAAACGGAAACACATCCCTTGCACTTTAGGATTTGACCGATAGTTGTTATCACCGATAGTAGTACGTCGCATTTACATTCATATTAACATTACATTTTTATATATTTTCAGAACGGAATTTATCCAATAACTTGCTAAATAACAAAGCGATAATGTATATACAATAATGTATACAAGACGATACCAAAACATTTTTATCATATATTTGTATTTCATGTGATTGTAATTGGTCGAAACATTTACAAATGTTGACAATTTACAATGACACAAAAAATCACATACCCGTGACGGGACTCGAACCCGAATCTTTTCGTCAAGCCGAAAACGCTATAACCAAATGAGCAACGAGGTCCCTGACGCAGATTCCAAATGTTTGTGCCATATGCAGTTTGGATTAAAATTGAGGAAAAGAGGCGGGTTCGAGTCCCGTCGCGAGTTTATGAACTTTTGTGTCATTATACAACATTCGTAAATGTTGCATATCTTCATACATTTATGTTTCATTTCAAGTCATTGCACTTGGTCCCAACACAAAACGTTAAAATGTCACAACAATTCACAATCCGCGATCCGCGACGGCATAATGTCCCTGAAGTCATTCATATCAATAACTAGATAACAATGTCTTATAACTCTTAAAAGTTCATTTGCAATATATAAGAGTCACTCAGAAATGTAATATTTCTGATAACTAGGTATACTGCGATTTTTCACGACCACCGCGCTTGGTAGGCGGCTTGGGGATTGGTATAGGTGTTCTGTTATCAGGATTCTGCTGACCATCTCTTGGTGGTACCTACCTATACTGGTGTATAGGTACCTACCACCAGCAGACGGTCAGCGGTCAGCTGGTAGCTCCGCCAACAGACCTCACAACTCATTTGGCAGTTGCCTTCTGCTGTAGGTACCTACTGTCGGGTGTGGGTTCGAGCACACACATACGTGTGATGAACATACGTACCTAATCTGGTTCTCATTTTACGAGCTATGCTTAGTTTGGGGCTAGGTGGCGCTGTATTAAGTTAATTACTTATTATTTAACATTATAATCAGGAGACAGATTAAATGAGAAAGTATTGCGTTTAATTTGGTTTAATAAACTCAACTAAGTACTAAAAAAACATAGAGATCAAATATCAAAACAAAAGTTCTTATACTTTTAACCGTAGAATAATCAATTAAGGTGACACTATCTTTCAATTAAAACTGTTTTACTTAACTCATTTACTTTCTTATCGAGTAAGTTGCAAAACATTTTATTATTTTGCATTTATAAATAATTACTGAGAAGTCAGAGAGTAAATAGGTACATTGTTATTAATTGAATACCATCATCATCATCACATGAAGTTGTGCACACCTAACCTATCCACTCGGTAATCTACAATCTACGTGAACACCTGTTATAATTTATAACCTGTTCACTCTGTAGACTCCAAGAATGTACTGGTGCGGACGGTAGACCGGCAGAACTGACGAGCACAACAAGCTCCACTTCCTACCATTACTAATGATAGGCAAAAGTAAATATAAAGGTATTGTCTTAGTATTTGGCTCTTAGAGGATATACCTAGTCTACACAGCAATGCCTCGTAATGGGCAGAGGGGCAGAGGTTGCAAACATAATAATGGAAAGCAAACATCATTTATGTAATATCTGAACGACGTCAAAGTAGAGCGCCGCTAGTTCATTTAACCGACTGTCTCGGAAGGAGGATATGTCTATTTCGTAGGCTTGCTCTGTAGCCTGAACGGCTTGATGGATTTAACCTGTGAGGAGTCTGGTTTTTTGAAAATAATTATTTTACTTTTAAATAGGGGTAGTTTTTTTAAACAAAGGGGCGCGTTTAGAGTGTAAAACGCTATGCTAGGAGTAAATAAAATCGAAGTCTTACAAATTTTTGAAAATGTGATATGGTATGAATTGGGGGTTTGGACTGCAGATTTCAAAATTAGCTTATTTTTGTTCTTATTAGGGGTGGTTTTTGAGATGAAACGGCAAAGGATGATCATCAGGTCTTGCAAGATACTCGACGGTATTCGGAATCTTATTAAAACTAGTCTATTTTTTTTTTATTATTCACTCATAAGGGTTTCCAAACCAAGGAAGTTGATAAAATCCTAGAATTTATTTTGGGTTGTCATGCAAAGGGGGTTGACTGCGCATATCCAATATCAATAGCAGCTTATTTCTCCCAACACAATGTGGAAAGAACTTCCGCTAAAACTGTATGGTTTGGCCATAATCACCACGCTTGGCAGAGAAATTGGTGGTCACAGTTAAAGTTTTGTTAACACAAACAAACTGCTGCCTTCTTGGTGAATCCCCTTGCTTGACTTTACGACATCCGTGGGCTGGAGGGGTACATTTTTAAACCACGACTACTATGGCAACGGTTTTGAGAGCACTTTTCAACAAGATATCAATATTTTCATGTTAGTCGGTGACTTATTCACTTACTGCATTCGGCCCATCCACTAGGACATACGGTCGGTGCTTTGCTCTCATTCTGGCTTTGCATAGAATGAGAGTTAGCAACAAGAGAGAGCCTCGAATACAGAGGTGAATAAAGAAAGATTGAGAAAAATAGTGTTTAAGTGAGTTAACTAAGGTTTACTGAAAGCAAACTTTTATCGTTGGTTAATTACGTTCTGCCGTGTTTGATACCTAATACTTTACCTCATCGAGACACCTCAAGATCTCAGTTCGGGATGAATTATTAGTATATTTCCTGCAACAATATGAGCCTCTTCAATGCAAGAATAATTATGTGACATCTAGAGCGGCGTGCGGCGTGCTTCCGTTGTCGTAGGCCAACATCGTACGACTCATTACAAAAATAAATATTTTTTCTGTTTTTATTATGAACGTGTTTTCAGATACGAGTCTCGTCTACAAACCTTATACATGTAAATATATGGAGATATGTTTAAAAGCAAAGCGCGACGCGAGTGATCATGATGTTGTTCTGTGTCCGCTATCGGTACGGTTGTTGTAATGTTTAGTCTGGTGCAGCCGCCCTGACCCCGGTTATCGTTGCAGCACCAACTATCGAACACATGAGCTAATGGAATATTATAACTAACGCAACGACACTTCGTGAAACCTGTAAGCTTCTGATCTATTTCCTGAGTGTATATTTATATGCACGACTTCATTATTTCAGCCTCCCTTTTCACCGACTTCAAAAACGGAGGAGGTTCTCAATTCATCGGTTTGTTTTTTATATGTATGTCCCTCGATTACTCGAAGACGCCTGGACCGATTGGGAAAATTATTTTTTTGTTTGAAAGGGTTCACTTCCCTGGTGGCCATTGTCATCAGGTCTGATCTGATGATGGGATCCTGGAGAAATCGAGGGAACTCTTCAAATATTATAGGCACCCTTGAAGCGATTTGAGTAGATACTTTTAGGGTGTGTTGCCTCAAAAGTGAGGAAACAACTGGCCCCTTGTATGTTTATTACCATAGGGCTCCGTCATTTATCAATCGATTGGAAATATTTTATATTTGTGTGAATATAATTATGTACCACTTTTAAATTGGTCCCATAGAAATTTCATTAAAATCGGTTCAGTAGTTTTGTTTTCAAATCAAAATAATTTGAAAAATCGTCATCTGAAATTGTATCACATTCTTTATTGAAGTCAGCTTTCTTTAAGTTTTAAAACATAACAGTTTCTAGAATTTTTGTCTGTTTGTCTGGTTGTTTGTGCACGCGTATTTCTGGAACGGCTTATCAGATTTAAATGTATATAAAATATAAAAGTTGTGTTGATTTGAACAATATAAAACTCTAAAATCCATTTATTAATTAATAATAAATGGATTTTAGGAAATTAAAATTATGTTAACCCAAATATTACACAATCTACCGTTGAAAACCTCATTGAAATTGGTTTAGTGCTTTCGGAGATTAGCGTGGTCAAAGAGACGTTTTCGGCGTGACGCGTTTAATGTAAACACACATTTAACTGCGAAACGTTGATGCCGAGTGATGAGTTAAATACTCTTTGGGAAACATTAAAAAAATTGGTGTGTATTGTTGTGTAGTATTCGCTTGACTACTGTACATTCTTCTGAAGGTAGATGTTACCTTTGCAGTCCATAAAGTGTTCGTTTATTATTATTATTACCATCATCTACTATTTTAGCTAGATTTTATATTTTAGATTGTATATTTAGTCTGATTATTTTGAAATATGGATCTCCGTAACATAACGCCTAAATCAATTAGCTAGTAATATTTTTGCAAAGATACCGCTGCTGTTTCTGTATTACTTTCAAAATCGATTCAATATTCGAAACAAAAACGGGAATTGTTGTTTCGGTGTAATATGGGTCGTAAGTATCGTAGAGGGCGTGATTTTTGGAGCAATATCGCACTAGTTTGTAAATAATCGGTGTTTTCCTCCATCTAAGGTGATCGCTCGCACATGGCGCTCGTTATCATAATGTGCGGGATCCACTTGGAGCGAACTACGGAACAATAGCCTATGCGTATCTAGGGCATTCAGGTGTCGGGGAAAAGTGACTATCTGAACTTTTTCGCTTTAGTCTTCGAGAAAGCGGAACTTTTTCTGCTTTCTCGGCCCTTACTTATATTGTACCATCACTATTTGTGCACTGTCTTAGACTGTAAAGAGTGAGCGAGGTTAGTTAAAACACTGAAGATTCGCAGACTCCTCTTGCAATAACATTATTCTCTTCTTCCAGCACCACCTCACCAGTTCAAGAGATGATTAACATCTCTTTAACTTTTTGGAAGCTAAAAATGCCCTAACCATAAAAAAAATCACTAAATAGTCTCAGCTGTCGATTGATTCACTATTAAGACCTAACTGACACACAACTTGACTACATTTATCTACACTATATCACCAAACTTACTTCATTTGAAGCTGTTTAAATATTATGAAATCTTTATCATACAACACGATCTATTGCTGAGCTAAAATAATTCCCAAGTACTTAAGAATACATCTTCTACTTTAACATCCAGAGAGATAGCGGTAGCCGCTTATACTTTATTATTTTTGTAACGACTAAAAGTATTTTTTTTTAATCTTTCGAATTCATTTCTTCTAAGTTTGGGTTGAAATGTTACCGACCGAAAAAAAAATCTAAATCCCGTATCACATGCATTGCATAGTTTGGGGCTAGATGGTGCATTGTTATATTATTTCATACATTCTTCGTTTGCGCTGTTCACGCAGGCGTCTGACATGGCCTACCTCTGACCGCTACTGCCGTGCCCGGGACGGCGGCGTAGCGTGCGTTCCATACCACGGAATCACATTTTCATTATTTCTTATAAATAGAGTGATTAGAATGTCCTAAAATCGGTGGTTCAAGCCACACTACACATTCTAATCGAACTGGGAACAAACATCACAAACATGTGCCTGGGAATTGAACTCAGACCCGCGCACGAGCCACACAGAGCTTTACCACTAAACCCCGGAGTACTTAGAACCGTTCCATTTGAAATTATTGTCCAGTAACATTACATTTAACTTGAGAGTGGCTCGTTCATGCTAAACAAATCTTTATATCCATAACGATTTAAAGAATCCTGAAATCCTTCTGTAACGCAAGTTACAGAAAAGTAAATTCTGCGCCATTGTTAATTCACTCTTCAGGTGTTACGACTGGCTACAATTATGTGATTTTCCACAAGGAAAATGACTACATTTCTGATTTGTTCGAGAACAGAACAAGAACAGCAATCAATGAGTTAACGTGTTGTTCAGCTAACTCACGAGCAACGCGTCGCAACCCGCACCGTATAGGTATGTGAGTTACCGGCTACTTTAGTAAATACCTGTAATTAAATAACCATTCGTCTGATATAATCTAAATGTTCTCATAAAAGTAAGTGGGTGCATAGGTTTTTCTTCGTGTACTTTACTACTATTAATGTTACTTTTTGAATCTAAGAAGAAGACTGGGCTATAGAAGGCTGAGTATCCTGGGTAAGTTTAGACTTTGAGGAGGAATCGATAAAGGAATTAGATAAGTACTCAACCATAAACCTCCGGGGCCTGGGGAAATAGTTTCCTCGATAACTCAGCTCAGTTGGTAATCAATTCTGCCTTCTGCGCTGTATGTTCTGGATTCGCTGGGTTCGATCTCTATCCGAGACAAGCATTTGTGTTCGGGTAGGGTACGTATTAATATATTTTTCTAATAAGTGTATTCATAATATTCATAATTTAGTTCCCATATGTTATCCTTAGTTTTGGGACTAGATACCGTTGTACTAGATTGCGAAATGTACAGTAATATTTATGGATGGATAACTGGATGGAAAATCATTATTCACACGCTGAGCAGTTAGGTTGGTGACCGACAGTAGAGTTTAGACGCACAAAGGGAAGCTGCAGACATCGCCAGCCCATTTGTAACGGTTAAAGCTGCGACTGTGCAAAGGAGAGCGCGCTTCAGATTAGTTTGTTTTAAAAATAGTAGTTTGCGGAGATCAGTCCTTGCAACAAGAAGTAAGCTCTTTCAAAGCTTTCAATATCGAGTTACTTCAGGTCAGGTTACAAATTGAAGCCTCCGAGCCAACGCTAAATATCAATTTAACTTATCTGGAAGTGAACTTGAGCTGTCCCATTATTTTGTAATCCTGCCTTCGATTTGGATTTTCTACACATATTTTTACTGGAAAACCAGTTAATGGTTGGTTTCTGTCTGACTGTAGTTAATAACGATCACAGGTTACCCCTTTCACTCACAGGTATCGTTCAGGGTGCCTAATGCATATGCGCCTGATATGGATGCTTACAATCTCGATATAAACAGGTGGCAGTAATTTTGCCACTTTTGTTGCAAAGTCTGGATATCGTCATTGGTGGAGGCTCATGTATTGACAAGTAGGGTATAATTCAATTGGAAATAATGTCATACTCGTCGCTCGTCATGAAATATTCGGGAATACGCGTCGACTCACAATTGAATCGGCGCACGTGTGAGACTAGTGATGTGCCTAGTATCGGTCTTGCAGTCTTTGTTTACGTGTTAGAAAAAGGACTGTTGAGTGATAAATATTATTTAAGATTTATTACAGCTCAGAGACCGGCAATGTTGTGTCAAGAAATATTGCTTGTTTTTTTTTCATCTTTTTCTCCGAGAAAACTTTGTCTGAAAGCTAGATGTGCTTTCATGATCCGTCTTGTTTTCGGTCCCGCTAACCGGTTTGCTGATGTTGGTCTCGATTCTCCCCATGTACTCTTGTGAAGTACGCGCAGCCCTTTATTGTATCAGCACTTGATTCCGAGTGTGCAAATGGGACTTTTAATCCTTTTACGATGCTCGCTACGAGGATTCCACTGCCTACTCGTATCTAGTTGATTATCTTTACTTCTAGTTCTCTTGCGGTAGGTTTTAGTAGACGTGGGGTCTAACCACAACCTTTGTTTTGACATTACTTTTGTATATTTTTTCTACACTGGACAGGATAAAAAGTACAAAGGTAAAGTGATATCAACACGGAATGCTATCAGAATTCGTGGTCATCCCCTGATGGTTGTAAAGAAATTTGTACAAAATGTAAATTAACGACAGTCATTGCGATCGCCGAAAGTCGGTGGACGGAGGTGGCTCGAAGTTGAATTTCATTTTATTGAAATATTCAAACGATATAAACAATTTTTCTAAAGAGGTCCCGGGTTCGATCCCCAGAGGGAGCAATATGGTGCTTGGTTTGGTTGGTGGTAGGATTTTGCTTAAATCCGCCTGGCTAGCACTACCATCTTACCTAATTTTGTTACCCATCTATATGGTCTAGTAGATCACCCACCGGCCTGCCTTTCTTGCCTTTCTCATTGTGTGTTGGTCGTGAATTCGAGCAGGCGAGCACTTTTAAACATCAAATCTATCGTTTCTAAAAAATTTTGATGATGTCATTTTTTTTTTTACTTTGACTTTGACTTTGACCTGTGTCAGAAGCAAATATCCTGTGTTCGATCCACAGTAGTACAATATTCCTTGGTTTTGTTGGTGGTTGGACTTTAGCTACCACCATCTTACCTCAGTCTGTCACCATAACAACAAATTTAAATGGTTGCTGTCCGGCATTTAGAGATAACACAGCCAGTTCCTCGGATCATGTAGCATTCCGGTTACAATGCGTTTACACCTTTAGGTCAAGCGCTTCCGTGACATACAAAAAAGACAGTGTAATAAAAATAGCTGAAAATTTGTCACTAAATCAATGTTTCTCTGTTCTCATTGTAATATGCAAAATTTCTAAAAGACCTAACGCCCTACTTTTGTGGCAGTTTTCTACTCGCAATTACATTAAAGGGTTCATCAAAAGTAACTATGAATTCTCTTTAATTTCTCGCAACATAATAAACTTACGACAACATATTTAATAGAAATACGCGATACATTTTGATTTGTATCCGTTTAGTTCCATGAAGGTATAATTGGTAGCTTTACGACAGGTGTGCGACAGATTATGATGCCGATGTGGCATCACGTGGTCACGTAACGTTACATTCAGCTGGACGTTAATGGCGGCGTTCCATGAAGGCAGTACAGCCCCCGACCCACGCTGAATATCAAACCGCGACTTATATACCGGCGGTATTCTCGGAAATCAATTACAAAGACCGCCAACGCAAGCCCACAAATATTAAAACATTCAACCAATGAATGTTTTAAACTAGTAGTTCGCCCGAACTGAGTTCTCGTGATACCTGGTTTGCGTTAGGAATTTAACCAGGGAAATTACCTAACAACAAAAAAACACATCAATACTACGGTAAAAGTTTGCTTTTTCTATCTTAAGCACACTTTGTTTTGATCTCTCTTTTTTGAACGAGTATTAAGGCTCTGTCTCATTCTTAACTCTCATATGATTTTTTTATATTTTTACCTCAACATGTGACCGACGACCGTGCTATCGTCTACAAGCATTATTGTTGTGTGATGAGCGAGCACCGTACCACGGGAACGTAAGCTAAGCCCATCCGGTTGTACCATATAGACTCACTTGAGTATTTTGCGGTATAGCTCTTGTTGCTATAACCACAGATCAGCCTGCCAATCGTAGTGGCCAGACCCAGCTATAGACGAGGTTCATATCCAATAGTGAACAGTTACAGGCAATGTTATGTTTTTCTATGAGCTTGGACGTCCACGGGTATATAAACCGTAGTGAATATTCATATTTCATCGAAGACTGGATCGCTCTAATTTTTGGAGGAAAAAACTCAATGTAACTTTGGATAAGGAGTAGTCCTTACCGAAAAGTTTCATTGAGTTTATGACCCGTAACGCTATGAGCGTGGTGAGGGTTATTTGACCAACGATATCTCATGTAATCTAGTTTAGAAACTCCTCTAATTTCTCAGCAATTGACGCAGATAGAATTTAGATACCATAGTTCGCTCTTCCAGTTCGATGGCAATATTGACCGTTATGTAAGCAATATCATGAATTCAGGTTAGAGGAAGTAGTGACAGGTCTCTGGAACAACTTGTGATCCACGGATGCCCCTTAAGCTCAGGGGGAAAATCTGCAAGATCGTTATTAGACCTGTCGTGTTTTGTATGGATCCGAATGATAGCCTTTTTACTGTTCAACATTCTGTTGTCGATGATGAAATGGAGTGCATGTGACTGAGATGCAAATGCTGAGCTGGCTGTGTGGTGTGACAAGCATGGATAAGATAATGAATGCGTTCATGAGGGGAAGTCTGAAAGTAGCGCCAGTGACGGAGATAATGAGGCATTTAGATGCAAGATAGCCAGTTTTCCTCAGTTTATTGAGGATTCCGGGTGAAATGGGCTTCCAGATTCGACCTAATCAAAACTTGAAAATCAGGTGAGATAAAGGCCAAGCTCATTGCTGAAGTACAATAAAAAAATAACAGTAAAGTATCACCTACAAAATATTCAAGTTCAATATTGATAGTTCCAACAAATAAATCAGTTAAAATTATAGCGAAATTCTCTAGATGGTTCATGACCAACCTATATAAAGCACTGGTACATGACCCTGGTCGTCTCTTTACCTAGATAATGGTGCCTTGGAGCTGCGATCGTTCAATTACCATGAAAAGACAAAGCATTGAATAGCGTTCGGCTTAGTTGTCATTAGTGCGGATCTGGCGTCTGTCTTCAATTACTCATTAGGAGACGACTTCGCCAAACAGAGATGGACTGCGAGTTAGATCAAATTAAAAGGATTTTTCAGATGTTTTCTTAAAATTACTTAAATTACACAAACATCACCTTAAGCCCTTTATGTCCAAAATTGTATAAGTGTGTTATAGATAGATTAGGATTTAAGTTTCCAATAAGTTCTAATCGAATTACATTAACGGCTCCTCGATATCTGAAGGTTTTACTATAATCTCGGGGTATGCGTGTTGGTAATCGCAGTAAGAGTTTTTCTTATCTTTGATACCGAACGTTTTATCATCACTTTTCTGTTCGATAATAACACAGACGAAAGCTACAACTGGTGGCCACAAATCTTTGGTCGAAATTACGATATCTTAATCACCCAAAGACGAAACTCTACATAAAAATGTTAATTTAATATTCCTTGTAACTTGATCGATAGTTGATTAGAATCACTAAACGTAATAAATGCCTTTCCATTTTGTGCGTACAATCCGCCATAATGCTTTGAAGCTGTCACTTTCACCGGAACTTGTTTGGGGTCCATTCAATCAATAATCGAACATAAACGTAATTATTACTTTGGATAAACCACTACAAACAACAGGCGGGCCTCATATTTAACATTTAGTGTTTTGCTTCTTTATATGGGCGGATTGGTGATCTCACTATTAGTAGAACTCTTTATCTTCTGGAGAATTTGATATCCTTAGTCACCTTTCACGACAACCAACATTAAAATTGACTCTATTTGTAAACCGCAGACGCGGTCCACCTGCAAAACAAGCTCGTTATATGTCTTTACCAGGCTCTAGCTACCTTGTTACAAAAGATGGAATTATTTTTCAGTAATTCAGTCTGCGATAAGGAAACGGACGTTTCAATGCGGCCCATTGTGCCGCCGAGCTGAATGCCAAAGGGGAAATTAGGAGGATTGCTAATCAGCCGGCGCCAATCGACGCCATTCGTGTTTTATTATAGCTTTATTTCACTGAAGCATCATCTACATGCTACGATAAGACACGTGTCAGTGACGGTCCCGTGAAAGAACATCGCTCACAGTCGATAATAACATTTATACTGTTACCAACTAGTAACTTACTGATGAAAATTGATGCATTGTTACCCACCAGCAAGATATACATATTTACATGTTTGTCATGCTAAAATTGGCTGAGTAAGTATGTTATTTAGTTATTTTGTTCCATATATTTTTGAATTCTATTAAGTAGTTATTAAGACAGGTAGACTTTTTATATGTGTAAGTATATCCAAATGACAGTGAACATAACTGTTACTCACATTAAAATAAAATAATATAAAATTCCCATACTTATATCATTAAAATAAATCAAATCTTTATCTGAATAAAAAAAAACACGAAATTGGTGTGTGTTTCTGTGTGTGTGTTACAGTAGTAGCACACACCATCACACACCCTTACACACACTCGTTTTATTATGTTTTAACTTGAATGTTTGTATCCTCACATAAGACGTCTGTATCAACTAGGAGTATGTTAAACTGTCTTGTGTGTTATTGTGTAGTGTGCTATTTTATGTAAATAAATGTTGTCTATTTTTTATTTTTTTATTGTACGAAGGGTTAGTACTTGGCCTTTATCTCACCTGGTTACACAAGTTGAGATAAGGCCGAAGGTGGAGGTGCACTTCACCCGGAATCCTCAACAAACTGAGGAACCGGCTCTTATCTTTACTGGATCTTATCTTACCTCTATATGCCGGATCACAACAATTTTAGAATTGTTATTATGGCGACAGAATTAGGTAAGATGGTGGTAGTCAGGCGGACTTAAACAAAGTCCTACCACCAACCTAATTGTCTGTCTATTCTTGCCCGCAAGTTCTAACTGGGAACAAACCTCACAAAAGGATACCGTTGCCGGTACTGAGTTGTGAGTGTGGTATCACTTGTGCCATCCCGGGCCCGGTACGGCTCCGTCACTGAAATGTGTGAATAGACCTTAGAATGGCGTCACTTGTTTACGTTCCCCAAAAGAGACAGACGCCTGGTGTAAAGTTTGGATCTTGTTTGCATTTGCCTTAGTGTTTTTGTAGGCGCTAGTATTCATTGCTTTTCGTTTGATGGCTTTGCTTATAATCTATGAATAATAAACAGTTTATAATATAACTTATGGAAGAGAGAACATGCCACAACCAAAACGCAAATGTTTCCCGGAAGCAATACATCTAAAACCTGAAGGTGAACATTGTAAAGATTGAAACCTTTTAACACATAGGTACCTAAGTACTAACATTTCTAACAAAAAGGATCAGTATTTCCCGATACAACAACAAGCCTATACCGTATTAAAACACGGCCAAGTATTAAGGCATGACCCTTGATGCGAAGCTTCGCTGGAAAGCCCACGTCAAGAAAAAAAAAAAAATAGAGTTAAGATACAAAAGAATGTACTGGCTTCTTGGAAGACAGTCGTCATTGGCAGTACACAACGTGATTTTGCTGTACAAAGTAGTCCTGATGCCAGTATGGACTTATGGTATTCAGCTGTGGGGTTGCACCAAACAAACTAACTATTCAGCGTGGCAATGCAGCCTGTGCCTCGGGCAAGTTTCCGTCTGGAACTGGTCTAGAACAGTCGAGTTACCTATAGGCCGTTTGTAACGGTCCTTAGGTAATCCGACTGCTTCCTTTGTACATTGTAGTTTAGTTGTATCTACATAGGTATATAATTTGTAATGTTTGTGTTTTTTTAATTATAACTCTAATAATAAAGGTACCTACCTAATAATTATGTACAAGGGAATGCAACTCGTTTTTTTGCACCAGTACAATTTTGGATGATTCGAATCTAGGTGCAAGGTTTGTTTTAGCGAGCGTTCTCCGTTTTAGGCCACATCATTACTTGTTATTCAATAAAAGGACAAAGAACTCAATCGGTTATCCCAGTCCTCATTCGAAAAGAAGGCCATTACCTACCTTGTGGCCTCATCAACAAAATAGTAGAACAAAAGAGGCCTAAATCCTAAAACATGTCGGCTAGCCTGACCGCCTCAACTAAAACGAAACATAATCATGCATAAACGAAGCATACTAGAAAATGCTCGTGCTCATTAGCAAACATTTTTTAAATATAATATCTGTGAGCGCGAGTAAAAGCGACCTGTAATATTAACTAAAACTTGGTTTTACGGATTTTTTCGTAGTACCTATGTCGTTTTATTTTTGATCTTTTATTGCCGAAAATAGCTTGAAATGTGAAATGAGAGACAAGCGTTCCGTTTGTGTGTGTGACCTACATACGTTGTTATGTCTACTCATGTACTTGTGCAGGTTAAATACTGCAGTCTTCTTGTATCTCTTTTAAAAATTATCAGCAATCAATCAGTAAATACATATATTAATATAAGACGTATACTATGTAATTACAGAACGACGGCGTCGCCAACAGAAGTTTTAGTCTTGTTTTATGAAGGCCCTCCATTTAAGCTGCGGTCGGATCCTCGTCTGTACAACGCGTTCAGAGCAGCTGACAACGAGGAAAACTTTTCTGTGTTTGTGCTATCCATGCCCAAAAGAGATACAACTCTCCCTTCTTGAATGACACAGAATCATGTGGTCAGAAGTTGTCAGGACGTGGGCGGGCGGATGGAGGTACGTCGTGGTTATATGACGCGCACCGGCACATTACAGGGCGTCTGGTAATACTGCGGCGTGTCATTCAGCGTGGTGGCCCCCACCACCGCTCCTTGGACCACCAGCAACAGTCTCCGCTTCTTGTGGTGCCGGAGGAGAGCTGTGATGTCCGCGAAGCTTCTTTCACCTGGAACGTGACAAATACGAAAACCTAGATAAGCAATATCATCATCATCATCATCATAATCGCAGCTAGGTTAAGCCCAATAGACACATGGCATATGAATTGATGTCCGCACCACAGTCCGACTATATACCTACTTATTGCAACAACGCAGCATTCGTTTTCTCCTGGGTTTAATATGCAGAGATAGGTACGGTGTTTAAGCAGTTAAACATTCACAGTTACATATTATAATGTCTACCACGAGTATACATAATAATAATAAAACCATTAGCGGCGAACCACAACCACAAGACCAGACATGGAGGAAGACTCAACTGTGTAGACTTAGTAAAAGCTCAAAGAGCTTTGCTGCCAATGGGATTTGGTTGAATAACTTACTAACTGAAGAGATTAAAATCTTAAGCTGTGCAAGATTTAAGACCACTGTAAGAAAAAGATACAAAACTCACTACACACTAAATGGAGTCCTATTAGATAACATTTTTTTTGTGTTATTGATTCTATCAGTCTAGTCTAGTCCTAGCTGAAATAAATTTACTTTTATTTTATTTTGGATGATGATTCTCTACTATGGTATTGGTACACTTGGTACAATTAGGTTATAATGTATTTTAAATTAACTGCAGGTACAATTATAAAGTTATTGATTTTATGCTATTTGAATATGACTAGGATTTGTCTATAACTATGTGTTCCTTCGTAATCTTAAAGTTGCAAATAAATTAAATTAAATGAAAAGTAGAACATGCAATGAAATCTATGTGTATATGTCTTACACTTTTTGTGACCACCAAAACGCCTGCGAAACGTGGCGATTGTGGCCCCTCAATTTAGGTCGAGGTTCTGTCCAGTAATGGACATCAATGGGCCGTGGAAGTATAAATAGAAGGTACACAGTATGCATATTATGTACGTAATCATTATTGTACCGATGCGTTCGACAAACGCCAGTACTTACAAGCAAGCTGCCGATAAAGATTCAATTACGCCTAAATACTCATACCTCCTCGCAACACCATCTGTAATGGTAAAACATCAACTCCATCACGGATTCATTTTAAATAAACTTTACCTTTTCTGGCAAAGCCAAGCGCGAGTGTTCCGTCCGGGCGGCGCCTCACGCCGACGTTGTGGACGGAGGAGGCGCATGACACGCTCAGGGTATATGCGTGGTTTGTCTAGAAAGAGGGATAAACAAACCGATTAAGGTAGTACTTCTGAGTTCAGTTCGCGCGATATGGATTGTCCTTTATTATTTATTGCACACACAAAATACAGCACATTTTATAAACATACTTAAAATTGATGAGCATGGCAAAGGCGAGCTTAACCCTGAAAAGAGTTATCTTATAACAAATCTTATGAAATATCAAAGTAAATTATAAGTTATTCAACAAAATACAAAAGATACGGACAGATAAGTAATTACAATCATACATAATACAATATACCAAAACGAATACGTACTAATTAACAAAATATATAAGTACATAATGACAAAATAATAAACTTAATAAATATGTATTATTGTTTAAATACATGTACGTATTATATAACTATAGAAATAAATATATCTAATAAAAATCAATTGGTGTTCGTTTGTCTCGCCAAAACTCGAAACTCGAGAGCCAATTTAGCTGATTTTGGTTTTGAAATGTTTGTCGTAGTGTCGTAGTAGGAAGGTTTAAAAAAAAACGTTTTAAACGTTGGGAAAATATGGAAAAATTGTGAGGAAAATAGTAAAAACAACAGTTTTATTTTCCCATATTATAAACTGTTCTACGTAAGTCAAACATTTGACGTTAGTCCCTTCGCGCTTCGGTACGGGGTACGGTACTACGGCACTCAACTCCACTTCTCTGATGGTTGTCATTGTTGGTTCGTTTAGAATTTTTTGTCATTTTTTTGACATATTTTGATGGTTGTCATTGTTTGGAATGCAAGTAAAAAGTCTTTATTGTGCTATTTCACACACGTAATATCTGTTTTGTTGGAATATTTTTATATTAAACTCCTCCGAAACGGCTTGACCGATTCCTATGAAATTGTGTGTACATTGGATATGTCTTAGAATAGGACGTATACTATTTTTCATATCCCTAAGTGATACCTAAGGGTGGTCCATCCCAAATTTATTTTATTTATTTTTAGTATTTTTTTTTATATTATTCAGCATTAAAAATTACATACAACTCTAAATTATCACCCTTCTAACATGAACCCTTATTTTATTTTAATAGCATTATTAGTACTTTAATAATTTTCTACTTTCGGCGGTCGATAATTGATTAGTACCGTAGGTACCACTCGATCAGTTATTCCGAGGCGTCTACCGGTGTCACTTCTCACCCCGTAAACAGCACAGAGTAGAGATATGAACGAAGCCGCCTTTCTTTCTCACACAATAAGTTTTCTCTCTCACTCACCATAGTTTAGGGCCTAAACCGTTTTCTGCCGTTATTATTGATTGCTATCGAGGATCATTGCATTGTCATTGCCAATTTACCACTCAGTCAAGTATACATTCACCAAATTGTAGTGAAACTTTTTCATTGATCGAGTGAGTGAAGCGAACGAGATCTCTCAGTTAAGGTGGGAATTCCGGCACTGTATGTATGTATGTGGCAATGTTTGTGACGGCATAACTCTCGAACGGATTATTCGATTTTCATTAAATTTAAACTGAACAGAGAAAACGAAAATAAAATGTGATTGTCGTGGGGGATTTTTGATAAATGGGGTAGTTTTTGAAATATTGGGGTGAAAAGAAATACAATTTTTCGACCAGATCTTTTGAATGGCTGATTCAAAATGTTTAGGATTTTAGGATTTTATTGACACTAGGTTAGTTTTTGAGAAATAGGGGTGTTAAGTGAGACGAGATGTGTTTAGCTTGTGGGGTGTCATTTGAAAGAGTATCGGCTGTACATTCATAAAATATTTGCTGATATTTGATTTGCTGAAACCAACCCTGAAACCACCCCATTAAGGGTTGCAAAAGTGGTAAAGAAAATTTAAGTCTTTAAAATGTGTTAAAACATAAAATATCATATAAAATAGGGGTTGAGACTGATTTCAAAATGAGTTTAATTTGCCCTTAATAAGGGTCGTTTTTAAGATGAAGGGGGCAAAGGATGATCATCAGGTCTTGTAAGATAGAGAAGGTATTCGAAATTTCAAAACTGGTCCATTTTAGCGGCCATTATAGCCACCACGCTAAGCAGACAGGTGCTCACAGTAAAAGTTTTGTTTACACAAAGAAAAAAGCTGCGGCCTTTTTGGTTGACTTTAAGACATCCGTGGGCTGGAGTGGTAGATTTTTTAAACACAATAGTTTTGAGAGCACTTTTCAAAACGCCATCGACCTTTGTTTCATGTTAGTAAGGATAGATAACGTTAGCAACAAGAGAGAGCCTCAAACACACAGGTGAATAAAGAGAGTTCGAGATAGAAGTGCGAAGGTGTAATGAAAGCACATTTTTATCGTTTGTTAATTACGTTCTATTTGAGAAATCATCTCCGTCACAAAGCAGACATCACGAGATCTCAGTTCGGGGCGAACTACTAGTTAACACTGAAATGAATCGTGAATTGCAGTACAATACCTACTGTAGAAATGGCAGCGATTGTTACTCGCAGTGTCCCACTACTGACTGGGGAACAAAGAACCAATTACAACCTCATTATGTTCGCAGTTTTGGCAGGACAAGGTGGATTCTTTTTTTGGAAGTACCAGCTGGAACTGGCATTCCTCATTTCGCTAATGCTCGCCGAAATACGATTTCATGTCTTTTCCTTTGTTTATGATGTATGTAGCTAATAATAACAATAATATTTGGATTTTATGTTAAGATTTTCAAAAGAGAAAACTTTACAAGAAAAGTTTTCTCAGCTTAGGAACCAATACGTGCATTTTTTAATACATACCGACTCTAAAGTTTTCAAACAAGAATACGGCCCACGTAACCGCCGCCTGTGAATGCTTGAAGCACCATACAAACCATTCACACATGACAGTTGATACCTTTACAATACATTAAATATAGTCGCCTGTAAAATAAAAAGCCTAAAACAATACATAGTTCGCTGATAAATAGACGTGAAGCTAATCAACTCGTCGCACGTATAGTTTACACAGGTAGAAGTAGTAGGTAGTAGCAGGTAGTCCTTATAAAGGCTATGAAAGGTTAACGGTTCCGCATAATTTTACGCTAGATTAGTTTTTAACAAAGCCCCCGCGACAACATGTCAACCTTTACGATTGGAGCGCCCCCACCCGGACCCGCGGAGTATATTGTACAACTTTGATACTCACTCACAGTATACCTACGGATGTATTACTGTCTTAGTTCACACATTGAGGAAGGTACTATGCTAATGTTTGTTCGCTTCATTACTGTGAGAGTAACTTTATATTTTTCTGTATTTTAATTATTGTTTACTTTCTTTTATTGGTTTGTACGTGTTAATTAAATGAAATAAGTGACAATTAAGTTACGAGACAAAACCTGCCTACGAAAGTGTACTCGTTCCTATATGGCGACTATGCTCCAATAGGTACCATACCAAAGCAGTCGCAGCTTAAGAAGCAACATTTCCGAAAGCAGCCTACAAATGACTTAAAACTGGACCAAGGGATCTCACCAGAAGAAGGGCATCAACAAGTTACACGTTCTACTTTTAATGTAGGTATCTATTACATATACACAGTGATGTTCAGAGGATAGCCGTGGTCAATAACACTTTGGTCCTTAAGCTTATGATCGCTTCTACCTACATATGTAGGTATTGTTTTGTTAGGTAGGCATATACGTCGGTTGTCCTCCAACCATCACTATGAATATGTAATAACCTTACGGGGCTTTTGATTGAGACGGCAAGTGACCAAAGGGCTGGCTGTCATTAGGCCAGCTAATCAGCATAGCCATTCAGCGTGGCAATGCAGCCAATGCTATCTGGTACTGGTCTGGAACAGTCGAGTTACCTATGGTATAGACCATTTGTAACGGTCCTTCGGTATCACGACTGCTTCCTGTGACGAAGTTAGTTTAAAATTGTTCAATTGTGCATATTTTAGCTGTTTGGATTATATTGTTTATATAATAGATGAAACCTACATTTTTGTAAATAACAATTTCAAATAAAACGATTAACAAAAATATGGGAATATTTTATTTTTTCAATATCGAGCGTGATTTTTCAGCAGTCAGGTTTTAGTTTTTGAACGTACTTTTTATTATTTTCAAGCAGGTTAAGCGTTAATTAACTTTTGACATAGACTTTGACTTAGACATTAGATTCAGTACCTAACCGCCCATAATCAGGTGGACTGTAAGCTGTTTGGCTTGCTATCAATAGGTATTTTGGTATTAATATATTATGTATTTTGACTTGGATTAATTTTGATATTTAGAGAATGATTTAGTAATGTTCGCAAGATCCCCATTTCTCGATTATCCTGTAATCCCGAAGATGCCTTACTAATAAATGAATTCAGAATAAGCTAACATTATTACATGTTGGAGAATATTGAACAGATTACTGGAAAGCCTTCGTGTGCTCACCTGGGCGATACACCACTCATATGCATACGTATATCGTATTGGGTTCGTAATTACAGTAATACGTTTACACAACTGCTTGAGAAGGATGGTTATGTATTTCGAGAGTATGTGTGTACCTATGTTTATTTTCTTGGTGCGCTCTACTAAACTAAACGATTTGATGGATTTTGACGTGTTTGATGTCGTTTGGACTTAATTGTAGGAGTGACTTGTTTTTATTGTACGGCGGGGAAACGTTAATTTATTATTTCGGGTGCGAAGGTGGGAATCAAAACTACGAGAGAGGGATAATAGTCGCTTGGGAAGGCATGTGATCAGCTGTGGACATAATGTACGATAAGATGATGATGACGATAGCTGTTTAAATCCATAAAAAAACGTTATTTTAAAAGTGACGAGATCTATTTCTTCAATTTAATTCTCACCTGGCTCGATGGTCTCAGCACAAACATTCCATCCGGCTGGCCCTTCAGCAAGTTATCAGCTTCGTGCCTGTCTATGTCCATGTAGTAAGGTTCGTTTTCAACTGGCACAGGCAGAGGTCGGTCTGCCATGTGGTGCGGAGGCTCGCTCCACTTGTGCTCCGGAGACTCGGGGTCGGAGTCCTCGGTACGAGCGTCGTTTGTTTCTGCGAAGGAACCACCCAGGGCAGGCTGAACCCCAAGCTGTGCTCCGAGGCAAACGGTACAAACTGCCTCACAACTCTATGCTCGGTTAATCTTGACTAACCGCTGTAAACGAGGCGTCTCTCAAGAGGCAGTTAGCAGTAGAGGCCTACTGCTAACTGAGAGACGCCTCGTCTATAGTAATCTGTCGAGGCTGACAGAACATGGACTCGCGGAGCAGCCTTTAGCGTTTGCCCCTTTCCACTTTCATGTAACCGATATGCAACATTAAAATAAGATGGCGAGACACACATTTTAAGAGGAACATGTATACTTCATGATGATGGGAATGTGCGGGAGGTGTAAGTGGTCCCTTAAACCACATCGTAAGTTAAACGACGGAAAAGTTTGGGGGCAATCGGACTTCTCTTCACATCTTCACTTCACTTCACTTCACAAACGTTATGAATTGCCTGACGTACAACGTGTTCACAGTTCTGCTTTTTTCCGATTCACGATTGATATTGCGATTCGTTTCGCGGTTTTTGTATTCCGCGAGCGCGTTAACACGATGAGATGCTTGGTATGACTTGTTACATATAATATTATAGGAAGTTGACTTCACAAATCACGATTTGTTTATTTATTCACTGAAATCATCACTGAATTGAATCGTAAATGTATCATTGGGAATAGTTGCCCAATTCAAAATATTCACTAGGTCAACTGATCCCGGATAAGTTCGAGCAGCCTTAGTTGTCTAAAAAGCCGAGAATTAGGATTGCGAAGGGGAATATTGAAATCTTGTGAAATGTCATTTGACTGGGCTTAGACAGCAGATATCAAAAAGTAATTTTCCATATGAAGGGTTGCAAAGACTGATCACATATTTACTTAATTTATTCTGATGCCCATTCACTATGACGTAGGGCTGGTGAGATATGGAGCTCTCTTTTTGACTTTGCATGTAATGAGAGTTGGTAACGAGAGAGAGTCTCGAACACAAAAACTAAGAAGGATTGATAAATCATGACAAACTTAATTTGATTTAAATAATTTCAAATGACTGTTTTAGGTGATATTGTTCTATGTAATTAATTAACTTCCTAGTATTATTAGTTTGTAAATGCTTCTTAAACAATGCGATTTATTCACATACCATGTATACGAGTGAGATATGCTGATCTATATTCATTAAATTTATTTTAATTTATTAATTTACCATATTAACTAATATGTACCATATTTTACGTGAATAAATCTTTATCTTTATCTTTAGAAAAAGTGTGCACAGAGTAAAGTGTAATGAAAGCACACTTTTATTGAAGTAAGTGTTAATAACAAGTACCTACTAGTAGGTAGGTACGTACCTGTGATCACATCGGTGAAGCAATGCGGGATCCGGTAGAAGATGTCGGCCATGTGCTCTCCAACTCGTTTCCCCAAGTTATACGTCAGGGAGACACCGACCTTAACCCACCAGCACATTTTTGTTTGTTTTTCAGATTTTCCTAGAGTTCCTAGTTTGTTTTGTTCTCGAATGCCTTAAAAGCAGGTTATGTGATATTTTTTATTTAGGCCAGCGAATCAGCTTGGTGGTTTGGTTTCAACAACAACTGAGTTTCTGAAGCAGTGTCAATTTATCAGACAAAAGGTCAATTTTCTCAATTGACCCATTATCTCCTACCTACCTATACATTTTTCTATTGACCTTCGATTAATTCTTCATTCATCCTTCATTAATAAATTATATTATTTGATAATATATAATATGACATATTACCAATTTAACCTAGACCACGAATATTAGGTAGTATACAAGCGAACTTAAGGTCATTCAATTATAATATCAGAAATGCTAACTATGTATGTGTGTTTGTTTATTATAATCTTTTTACGATTACCCTGGGATATAGTGTATTAGGTGCCACGGGGAATAACATTCGGTATTCAGGTACCACGCGGACCTATAATATTACTTACATAATGTAAGTAAATGACAACGAGTGGATAGGTAAGTACCTACACTTTAGATGTGGTTGGGTGTTCGGTATTATCTAGATAATATACGCATATTATCTATATAGCCCTACATAATATGCGCTATTGCAGTAGGTACCTATGGTATGTTAGGTATTGCCGTAATTGTATCATTATAGTTTAATCGCACTTACCTACTATGTTTAAATATCTATTAATTTAAATGACTGATTATGATTGGCAGAAGGGATTCGTTGGTTGAAACATTTAACATTCGGGATTGACGCCTGCAGCCATTGAATCAGAAATAAGTAATTATCTACTCACTACCTCAATCACGAGCTCGGTCGGCAAAGCGCATGGTGTCATCGCCTCCTACGTTTAATTGCCATTAATTTCACCGGCACCTAATCTTGACTCACTGTCTGAGGGTCATTCAGTACTAGGCAATTAATTTAAACCTTCGAGGAATTCTTTGAATGTATGTACATATTCATTTATTTTAAGAAATTCCATTTGGAAGCACATCTACAGATGCAAGACATCTCTACGCATATCTTATATTAATAGAGACCTACGTGGCACTGCAATGCAACAAGATGTCATAATGTCAAAAAAAACGCAATTCGACAACAATACTTAGTTTTTTAAAACAATTAGTAAAGCGTTAGACCTTTATGGAGCACATAACAAGTAAAAACCTGAAAAGTTGTGATAAACTACCTACCTAGTACCTACCTACCTCAAACTGGAAAGCTATGACATTGTTTTACGAGGAAATAGTGCTCAGTTTTCAACTAAATTTTGAGAATTCGTTTTGAAATATTATTTTTCTAATTTTTATTTTAAAACTGTCAAACTTTTATTTTGTATTGATTTTGATTTATATCATTATTGTCAATTTTCAATTAATTCGTTTCTTTTGTACACATTAAAGTGAAACGCGACACTGCACTGTCTGTTTGTAACTACTTTCGGTGTAGTACGCTAAGTGAAGGAGTCCCACTGTACTATTATTTTTATTTTTACATCTACAATGACAATAAAATGCAGCACAATCAGTGATGGGCACATATCGATAAATAAATAAAAGTTAGGCCCTCTGTCAAACGATCACTTTGACATATAGCCTGCATACAGATACAAGTCATCGTAGAATGTTTCTAAATTTGTTTACTATTAGTTATTAAATTTGTATTGAAAGACACAAGCAAACATTTTAACATCTAAATATAAAAATCGTCGTTTAGTTGACTGGCTACTGAAAAATACACAGAGTAACTTCCTTTCGTAGTGTAAGGGTTACCTACCGTAGAATGTTAGAATGGCCGTTAGCATATTGTCGATGAAAAAAACGTAAATCTGTTATCAATAATAATACCACGGCCTAAAACTTCCCATCCCTAACACAGCAGCTATACCACATGTTTTATAAAAAGGAACAAAAACAAACGCTTTGAAAAGTATTTCTCACAAAGCGCTAAGACGAATGTAACCGTTTCAGTAATGTAATGAGACTTCAGTTTAATTTCAAAGCATATACTTCTGATTTCATTAAGGTTAAACGTAGTTTGATCTTTCTCATTAGCGCACCTTGGGATAGACCTTAGTTCCTACTTCTACTGATAATGTCGACTATATGTTCATGATGATGACGATCTCATGACAGGTATCGTACAAGACAAAACACACGTGACATGGAATTCTGTCCAATTAGTTTTCTGTTGAACGTTAAATAAGTCTACTCTTGACCTCAAAACTTTACCGCGAATGGTACTGGCTCTCCCACGCTCCAACGGAACACACTCAACTGCTTGGTGCTGTACTTCAGCATGAGATCGCCTGCCATGCGTAGACCACCAAAACAGTTAGATCTCACCGACCCCTCTCTCATCACAGACCGAGAAGTCTACTAATAAATAAACCTTGGCCTCTCCCTAGAAGTGTAATGGGAGGTTGCCAAATTCGCCACGCTTGCCAGGCGGGTTTGTGATAGTATTTTTGGTATTAAGTGCTCAGTAGGATGCCACTGCCCATCTCCTGCGGGATTATAATAACATCCGTGAGATAACTCTGTCGGCTGCGTAGCTACACTACATCGCGAAATAAATATTTTGCGGCTTATGACCTAAAAGCACGGAATCATAAAACCACAAGACTATTGATGCATAGACATTGTTAGTTTCAATCATGTCCCGTGATTCCGTCCCAGTACCTAGGTACTTAAGTGATGACCCAACATTCACAATCCAGTAAGTGATAGCATGTAGTTGTATCCGACACGGATCCGTCCCGGAGCGGCGTCCTATCACGAGGCGTCAGAATCATCATAATGATGAGTAATCCCATTCGACGTCATTTCCGACGTCAATTTAAAACCGGAAGACGTCACACCGGAAGAGAGATCACTTTACTCAACGCTGTCACTTTGAGCTAGGAGTATAAGCAGTCCAGTGCTTTAAACGTTTTATGAGACTTGCGCTGAAGGCACTGAAAGGCAGCCGAAATATAGGTTTATTAGAAACAACAAGCGCAAGGGCACAAAAAGGGTCAAATAATATTTTATATATCAATGATGAAGTATGTAGGTTACACAAAACTACAGAGATGAGAGATCCACCCCCACGTACCTTTAACGTTGCATTTGAATTTTACACGTGTTTCGTCACTTGCACTTGCAGCGCAGCGCTCGGATCGGCAGCACGTCGGCAGAGGGCTCGTCAGATTAACAGCAAAACATATATTTCCTGAGAATGCCTCTTGTAGAAACGAAACACGTGTCGATTTGGAATTTTTCAAACTAATTTAGCGGATTTGTAACAAATTTTCTTCAAAATATTTTTTTAAACAATGGATTTCCACGAAATAATGCCTGAATCAATTAGATATCTTGATAAAGCTCTCTCATATATAAGAAGAACGCTCCGGTGCGGAGGTAACCGTAGGCTCGTATCGGTGTGACCCGCAGCCCCAATCCCCGGGCACTGAGTCCCGAGTCCCGAGTCCCGCCGCGCAATGGAATTAACAAATCCAATAAGTTCCCGCGATGGATTGACGAACTCAGCCGCCGCGCCGGAGCGCGAAAGTCGCCGTGCTTGTTCATCATATACGCGCAAAAGATGGAACTATGTGGTAACAACTACCTACCACTAATATCACTTTTAGTACTTATTAGATCTAAATATTTAAAAGTACCCATCACGGTTTCAAGGGCAGGATATTCATACAGTGAATGTTTCAAATGTATTCCGATTTTCAAGCGCATTAGCGCGCCATGGGTGGGTGCTAACTTTCACAACTTTTTGCGATGCCAACCATGGTACCGACACCGACCCTAAAAACGCGTTGAAATTGGCGCAGACGGATTGATGATTGCAGGGGTGATATATCATTCATCAAATGGAATGGGCTACCCATCTCCTGATGCAATTCCCGAAAATTATAATTAATAATTATTAAGTCAATAATATGTCAAAAAAATACTTTGCTTCTATCTGGTCACAATAGGATTTTTTTGTGTGTTCAGATATAGAGCTGTCGTAGATTTGTGGGCCTGAGCTTTTATCATACATGTAGGTCCTCGGAAATCCTATGACAATCATTAAAGTTCCCTTTCGGATCACGACGGTTTCGGCCATTAATCTCGAACTGTGTGAATACAAATGTCAGATGATATTATTTCTAATTCACATTATTGTTTCGTGTACCCAGGGAGTAAAAATACATATTAGGAGCATACACTAAATAAAGTTAATTAATACTCTGTTCCTTCGTCAACGTAAACAGTTACCTCGTCTCCCGAAGCGAGACTCGAAGATGCTCATGATGTACCCCAGCAATGAGTCGTCCTTCTGCTTGAAGCTGACATCGCAATAGTCTTTGTTCAGCTGTACTGGCTCTAGGTAGTCTTCGACTTGCATTTTCGGCTGATATATTATAAAATAAAACAAATTTTAGTTGGTGGTAAGACTTTGTTTAAGTTAAGTCTGGCTAGCTACCATCTTACCCAAATCTGTCGCCGTAACAACAATAAAAAATTCTGTATTTCAAGATTGCGGGTGAAGTCCGCTTCCACCTTCTTCATAACTTGAAACCAAGCGCTTTCTAGTCGTAAAATAAAAAAAAACATTCGGCAAAACTATAACTACTGAAATCATGTACTTTTTTATATTTTACTGGTATGTATCTGTAGTCACCTTCCTGTACAATCTTCGAGTGAGATTCATTAACATAATTAAATTTTCTTGTAGATTCAAGATAAATCATTGAATGCAATAAATAAAGAGCAATAATGGACCTTCAAGAGTTCTAAGCAAGCATTCAATCCGTATGTAAACATACGGATTGAATGAAATGAAGCAAGTCATGACTAGAAATAATTTCAAACGTCTTTTGTTTACACCAATGCAATTATGTGTAAGAGATGATTGCTTTCAAGTTTTGCCTTGTCTAAAAACAGGCTTGTACTTGCGTGTTCTATTATACTCGTATTTAAATTATAATTTTCTTCAAAATTTTATTTTTTCAAATAATCAAAAAGTGCTAAAATTCGGTTCTGCTGATTTAAATTTGTTAATTGTGATTGATCGTAGTCATAACTTGTTTGTGTGTATATGACACACTGAAAAATGTTAATCATAAAAGAAATGCAAAAGAAAATATTGTTCGTTAACACCAAGAGAAGTTTTGAAACGGAACTTGTCCAATATCATGAATTTTACGTGTTGTTTAGACCATGCAAGTTATTTCTTGCTTCAATTTTATTGTATGCTATTGTCAAGAAACTTACATCGTGTAAATGTGGCTCTAACACTCAATAGATTATACTTAGATCAAACTATCTATTTAACTAAAGCGAATAAAATAGTTCGTAAAATTTATATGCAAACTAATAGATTTTATTTAACTAGAAATTCAATATCGCTTACTTTTTGGACCTCTAAAGATTGTTCATCTTGACATTTAACATGTACAGAATCATACATGTTAGCTATACCATCGCTGTTCTCATACACTGGCTCTGTTTCCTCAACAACTACTCTTCGTTCCTCTATTTCTGCCTTTCTTTCCTCAAATTCGTCAGATTTTTTAAAGAACGGCATTTTAAAAGACTGGAATAACTCTTGTATCTTCACTTTGTATGGTTTTTGATCACTAGCTAAAGAGCTCCGTTCGTTCTCAATGTCATTGTAGCACAAATCTTCGTAAAAGTGGTCTTCAGAATATTTTAACTCTTCAGTAGTAGATAATGATTTGCATTTAGGTCTAGACTCGGGTGATTTTGTTTTTTGTACGAAAAATCTGCTGTTTCGTTTCATGGGATAATAGCCTCTATCGCCTTCAGGCTTAGAGAATCTTTTTAAATCAAATATTGGGTAGTCGTACGAACTTAATCGGAATAGTTTGCGTTTTTTAGGAGTTCCTGTGTCCATTGGCAAGTATGATGTCACGTCAGTCTTATTGCCTATGTTCCTATACAAGAAACTTTTAGCTGGAACTATTTTCTTAATGATTTCTTCGATGTTATTAAATGTTAAACTATTTTCTTTTATTTTCTTTGCATTTTGGCACTCTTCTGTGGTACTAGAAGCTTGATTATCGTCGTCCATTTTTTTAACAGATTCATTACTTTCATTGCTTATAAATTCTTCTTTAGTTTTGTCGTCTGGGCATTTCTCCGAATTGGTAATAGTTGGAACAATTTCTCTAGGGGTTTTCACTGTTTTGTAATATTCTTCAGTTAAGTTTGAAGTTTCAACTTCTTTCGATTTATTTACTGTTTGATATTGACTTTCTATAGATAATATTGTATTATCTTCAGTTACCGCTTCTAATTTGTTGAAATTGTTTATCTCATTATCTTTTTTATTCGAGTCTGTAATAAAATTCTGATTATTTTTTTCCAGAATGCGCAAATATTGCTCGGGATGACTTTTTAAATGTTGGATGAATATTATTAACTTATTTGCATTAATTTTTGGTCTCCATAGCTTCACAATGCCCTCTGTGATACTCTGTAAGTAAAATTAAAATAAAAAATGACTTATCGTCAAGGATATAAGAGCCATTTTCGTTTGAGAGCTACGGGCAGATTAAACAAGTTTGGTTAGTAGCTAGTTTTATCTGGAGTACGAGCAGTTATTTCACGTCCAATTACGAAATGATTGTAAAAAAACAACTGGATTGTGAAAAGCTTTTAAAATGAAAATTTTCAAATGTCGTACAGCGTTATATTAGGTCCTTACATATGAAATTGGCGTTTTGTCGTACTGGCCACTTTGATCTTAAATATCTCCTCTTTGGTTTGGAATTCCAAATTCAAATTTAAACAGCTATTTACTCATGCATTTGTGTTTCGAAAACCGTAATTCATTTGTTTTTTTCTCTTTTGCTTTTTTTTTCTGCGTCACTCATTTCACAAAATGGAAAACTTAAAATATCGCATTATTTACGAGTACGAGTTCCACCGTGGCACCAGTGCTGCAGAAACGGCTCTAAGGATTTATGATGTGTATGGTGGTGGTGTCGCAAAAGAAAACACGGTGCGTTTTTGGTTTCAACGCTCTCGTTCTGGAAATTTCGCACCTGCAGAACAAGCCCCGTGGACGGCCGGAGACCAAGGTCGATAATGATGAATTGAAGGCTATTGTGGAAGCAGATCCATCGCAAACCACATCACAGTTAGCTGCAGGCTGCGGTGTTAGTGACAAAACCGTTTTAATCCACTTGAAGCAAATTGGGAAGGTGAAAAAGCTTGAAAGGTGGGTACCTCATGAATTGAGTGAAGCAAACCGACAAACGCGCATCGACTGCTGCGTTACATTACTCAACCGGCACAATAATGAAGGAATTTTAAATCGGATCATTACATGTGATGAAAAGTGGATCCTGTACGATAATCGTAAACGCTCATCGCAATGGCTGAACCCTGGTGAACCAGCAAAATCTTGCCCCAAGCGAAAATTGACTCAAAAAGTTACTTGTAAGCGTTTGGTGGACTAGTGCCGGTGTCGTACACTATAGCTTTCTTAAATCTGGTCAGACGATTACGGCTGATGTCTATTGTCAGCAACTGCAAACCATGATGGAAAAGCTCGCTGTTAAACAACCGAGACTTTTCAATCGCTCTACGCCACTGCTGCTTCAAGACAACGCTAGACCACACACGGCCCAACAGACGACTACCAAATTAGAGGAGCTTCAATTGGAATGTCTAAGACATCCACCGTACTCTCCGGACCTTGCTCCAACAGATTACCATTTTTTTCGAAATTTGGATAACTTCTTGCAAGGAAAAAAAATCAATTCCGATGAGGCAGTCCAAACCGCTTTCAAAGATTTCATTGATTCCCGTCCGAATGGTTTTTTTTAGTAAAGGGATCAATGAACTACCTATAAGATGGCAAAAGTGTATAGATAGCAATGGTACATACTTTGATTAATAAAATATATTTTAATATGAAAAAATTGCCTTTATGTTCCTCCCATACAAAACGCCAATTTCATATGTAAGGACCTAATACTTTGTTATACTATTAAGGTGGCAAAAAGGCATACGGAAGCGGTTACCGTCTCTTATTGACGTTTGCAACTCCAGAAGCATCAGCAGAAGCATCACTATACTTTTAACTGGCGATTTTCACACGCCCAGCGTGATATCGCAAGATATAACCCATCAATTTTGGCTAGTAGAGCGAAGCGAACGATATCTTTAACTTGAGTTAGGAAATCCGGCACTGAACGTATGTATGTGGCAATGTTTGTGACAACGGCATAACTCTCAAACGGGTATTTTTGTTAAGATTGGGGATTTTTGATAAATTATTTTGGGGCCCATTAAGAGGGTAATACGCTTGGTATATCAATTCACTTACTTTTTTTTACTTACTAAAACCACCCCTGTATTTGTTGACAATAATATAATTTATATATCTTGTGAAATGTGATATTAAAAGGTTTAAAAAGCAGATTTCAATTTAATTCATTTTTGTACTTAACAGGAGTGGTTTTCAAGATAAAGGGAAGCAAAGGATGATCATCTTTCATGTCGTGCAAGAAAGTGACGTGAGGGTTCTTATTTTAACTAAAACTGGTCTATTTATTTTTTAAACATCTTAACTTCAAATTATTGTCTACCACAATGTGGAAAAACCTTCCTCCAAAACTGTAAGATTGGTTTGCCTACAATCACCAAGCTCGACAGACAGACAGAAGAAGAGAGTTAGCAATGAGAAAGAGCCTCGAACACTCAGGTGAATAAAGAGTTTGATAAAAGTGTGCTTAAGTAAGGTATGAATAGTGTAATGAAAGCACACCTTTTTTAAAAAACCTAACACAGACCAGACATCACGAGATATCAGCTCGGGGCAAACTACTTGCATAAAAATTACATAAAGAGTCTTAAAACTACGTCAAAAAATAGACTGTTTCGTGCTGATAATGCCGGTTTTATTTTCTTTTTTTACTGATTTCATATTCGTGGTCAGTCCGGTTCGTGCATGCTTATCTTTAAACCTGAGAAGGCCATGTCAAAGGCCCTCGAGGGGTCTACAATCTCCAACTACTAAGTAGCTAAGATTCTTATCCCATTTGTTGTTAGTTTACACTAATTCTAACATTGAACCAGGTGTGAAAGCCTCTCCTAATTGGTTGTCTTGCCAAAAACAGGTGAACATGTTAGCAGCAGGATTGTTTTATCAAAACATAGTTTTCAAAGTAATAGTGACTATTATTTTATATTTTTATGCATATCCATTACTAACGGTTGTCATGCAGAGATGTGAATAATGTCTGAGTCGCAGACTAGTCTAAAGCCTCCGGCGACAAGGAGACCGAGCCGTAAGGAGAGAACCCGTGTCATCCACATTGCAGTGTGTACAACACAAGACAAGGCAACACAAGAAATCCAAACATCACGCAACATTCTTAGGGGCATCTCAACTATTGGTTGGACAGTGCATTCATTAAATCCAATTTGTTCTGAACTTTCGATTAGATAGTGAAAGTTACCTCAAAACTTAAAAACTTTGCAGAATTTTCAGCGGAATACAATTCCCGAATGACTACATAAATAGTTTACGACTATTATAACTATTAGAACTTGTTGCAGCTACTTCACTGGACCAGCGAAGATCGCTAAAGGCTGTGGGAATAGTTGGCATCAACTTTTAATGAAGGGTTCCCGGGGGCTCTGTGCCTTTGTCTTGGAATATCCAACTATCGGTGGACGTAATTTGACATCAAACTTTCTTGGCCTTGGTTGGACAGGAGACCTATTACGAGTTGTTTTGTCAAGTTTAGTGATTTCAAGATGATTTGTTTTTGTTCTCATTTTGAAAATGAGCGGGAATCTGTTCGGTAGGAGATTCCCGTCCTCAATATTAAAAGTCAAGGTGGCAGTGGTCAGTTCGACTTCGATTCGAGTTCGATTCAGAACTCATAGTACAAAGTAAACTCACCATAAGCTTTCGACCATCAAGTTCCTTCTCTTCAGCGAATGCAACGAACTCTTCCATGTCACATTTTGTCAATAGCTTTGAAATAGTCGCTGTATTCAGGTCTTCTACTTTCTTACACATTTTCTTGTCTTTTTCCATTTTCACTGAATATTTACCGCTTATTCATATGCTTTTTTTTATTTTATTGTTGTTTAGAATGGGCCAGCTCTTGGCCTTGAAACTTGTACAGGCGAGGATGTACTACGATGGAGCAACCCTTCCCAGAAGGTGTCTATACTAAATACACATACATCTTTAATCGCTGATTCTCATCAAATGTTTTGGCCTAACACAGTAACACAGTACCTTTTAGGACTAACTTTTTGTACTAAAACATTGAAAGTGCTAGTTCACGCCTATTTACCAGATAGGTATTAGAGAAGCATGCTCACACGTAAATGTATATACATAAATATATAATCATAAATCTCCATTTAAACTGGATGCACAATTCACGCTAAGATACGAACAGTTCAGTACGAACTCTCCGTTCATAATCGTTTTTTAAATCATAGCTAAGCCGCTGATAATTTTGGACTGACCCATGTGCTAAATTAATAGGTAGCTGTATTTATTATTTACTTTTAAACCTATGAATGATTGTTTGGGTTTCTACTACTGGTCTTCTCACATTCGTATTATTACAAAAGTAAAAATGTCGGTATAAAAGCTAAATGACCCGACTGTTCATAATATTGGACATACTTGCCCGTGTAAAACAAATACTAGTAAGAACACCACTATTATAAGAATAAGATGTTACATATTATATGAAAAACTTTTATACTATATTTAAAGGAATTCAATAAAATTTAACTATCAACCAAAATTTTACTATCCTAAGGCCATCCATTATAGGTACAGTTAGTTTTTTTTTCGTAATCAAATATCCAATATGATTTTAGTGGACAACCAACAAATTTAATTAATTTACATGAGCTCTTCAAGCTTGTCGAAAGTAAATGCCTCAGCTAAACACAAATGCAACCTACTAGGTACGCTCACTCCATTGTACACTTATCCTTGCCTGTACAGGCTTTGAGGTTCATAGCTGACCCAATATTATATAAATAGCAGCAACAATAAGTACTTATGCTTCGAAATAAGCCTTCACCGCATCAAATCTGCAGAACCACACACATCAAAATTACACTTTAAATCCACTATTCAACCATATTGAAACTAAATTTAAAGCAAATAACTTCGCAATCAGAACAAACACCAACCGACAGCAAAAATAAATACTTTTTCACTTCCTATCTCTTTTCAACACGAGATAGAAAACTAGCGTCCCTATCTCATATTGTTAATGGAAATCGACTGAACGTTGTGAATCGGCTGAGAGCAGTGGTCATCTGCGTGGACAGTTCTCAATGGAGATAATTAAACGGTACTTGGCTGTATCTAGAATATGAGTAGGGTCTGCAAAACAGTGCCCATGGTTCTTCTTTATCACAGCCCATACAGGTCCATTACCGGTATGCAGAACGTGTGCCGTAACTACGATAGAGGATGGGTAACCTTCGCTTTAAAAATGTATTCAAAAAATACACAAAAACGTTTGGCATCTTATGAACACTGGCGAACACTGCTGCCCGCTATATGGTTTTCTGAGGTTTATAAATGAGACAGTCTGCCGCTGAGACATAAGCCGCCTTCCAACGCTACTGACGCTGTCGCTGCGGGCACCTTCAGCACATTCAAAATGTTTTTCTCGGCATCTATCCTTATTTCACTTTACAAATGTTATATATACACAAAAGAGCATAACGCGCGATGGGACTCGAACCCGCATCTTTTCCTAAAGCCGGAAACGCTCTAATCCAATTAGTTGCTACCAAGGGCTCTAACGCAGATTCCGAATTTTTGTGCCACATCCAACTCAGCATAAAAGCTGATTTATTCCCATGTCTTATTACTCTTGCCTGTAAAACTATCCCATAAAATGCGGTAGTGCATAGTTGGCGTCAACTAATTATCGGGTGCTCAAATCCGATTCCAATTCCAATAACTGCAGAATTGGACAGACCGTTCCGATTCCGATGAATTGAATCTAGAAATTAATGCAGTCAAAGTCAGGATACAAACTGAAGGTAGCGTCAGACTTCAAGCGGAATAGTTACGGAATAGAAATGCATAGATTCCAAAAACGGATACCTATGTATATAGATAATACTTCTTCTCAAAGCCGTTCTTATTATAATATATACGTTACTTGATTTTTTTTAATGATTTCTGTGTAGTTTTGACATCGATTAATTATATAAAGAAAAATAGCTATCTTACCTCTAAATGCCGGAACACAACAATTTTAGAATTGTTATTATGGCGACAGAATTACGTAAGATGGTGGTAGCTAGCCAAGTGGACGTATACAAAGTCCTACCACCAACCAAACGAAGCACAATATATTGTACTCCACATGGGGATCGAACCCGGGACCTCTGGATCTGAAATCGGTGGGTTGAACCACTAGACCAGCAGTTAAATATCATACTTGTCATACTTGTTGTGTCTGTCCTCGCTAGCGGCCATTGGCGACGTAAAAATGTTGTGGTAGAGACCTTTGATAGAGAACCTTCGTGGATAATAAGTGAGCTTTAATGAATAATACGTCCCGTATGACCGAGGATGTCGCGGGGAGTCGATGGATGGAAGTTTTAATTGCTATTTGTGGACTTAAATAACAAGGTCACAGAGTGCTTAAATCCAAATGATCATGAAGTTGATAGGACCAAATCAAGCGAGCCCCGTTGCCCCCCGTTGGTTACGAAACCCTAAATACTATATAATACCTAAAATAGGTCCGCTCCACCTGAGTTATTTTAATTATTGCCGCGGAAACTATGGCCACAACTTGAATTAAAGTTTGAAACCCAGATTAATGTATGGCCAGTGTGAAGTTGCCTCTCGCATAATAATATAAGTTAGACGATACCCTAAATAGTTGAGAGTTTACTTAGGGCGGGTTTCGTTGCCCTTACGTTGGGATCAGCGAAGTTGTCTGTCCGTTTACTTACATTCACTTCTGCTTACTTGTAGGTTTAGCAAATTCAGACTTAATATCGTGGTTTGTTCATTTCTTGAAATCTCGCTGATAAATTAAGAAAAATTGAAATTTCACATCGGAATACGCTGGTGACACATAATTGTATTGTATTGTATTGGTGGATAATTGTCTTACCGGTCTGCCTTAAGAACTAACCTTGTATAGTTTTTGCTTGAAGCGAGATAGTTGCTATTAATTTGCTATTTTGCATTTTCATAATATAAATTCGAAACATTATATACATATAATATATAAGTGCATAAAGTCGCTAAGCTAATGCGACCGCTACTACATGCACCACGCTCTCCCCTGGGCCATACTTGACGAGGTTAATTAGAGTTATTAGCGATCTTACGTTACCTACCTGTTGCTACTCATTGGATGCACTTATTGTACTGTAACTCAGTGGAATAAGACTTATATTTGCTCATACATCGTGGCATTGCATTATTTGTACGGTGCATGTAAGAATCATAATGATTTAAACTCTATAGCTGGTTAGTAAGGTTGGTGTTTGTGTGTCAGTTACAGTCGGTTGCAGATGGGTGTCAATTGGCGAGGTGCCTGTTTGTTTGGCGCTGGACCTGCACATCATTGATTGTTCCTACAAAGGGTATTTTAGAACGCCAGCGCTACGTGCGTACAAAGTCAAAGTCAAACTCAAATATATTTATTCAGTAAGACTTTTTAGGATCACTTTGAAACGTCAAATCTACCGCCTGTTCGGAATCGCGACCAGCAGACAAGGAGAAAAGCAAGAACCTCGGGCTAGTTTTTTTTTCATGATCCATTACAATAGCTTAAAATGATCTGATACTAATTACAATTTATTCACTGGAGCAAATTCATTTTTTTTAATGCCAGGCTTTCTTATCTTCTTGGTAATCTGAAATTTTATAATAAGCTTTCCTGAATAGCTTTTGTTTTACAAAATTTTTGAATTTATTATTTGACAAGCTTAGCACATCACTTGGCAATTTATTATAAAAGCGTACAGTTTGTTCTTATTTCTAGTATTATAATTATGTTTATCACAGTTTTTGTCAAATAAGCTTATGTTTTTACGCGCGTACATAATATTTTCATAAATATATTGGCAGGGTATAGTCAATGTAATTATTTATTTAAACTTGTCTCTTAATGAATCTCTGGGACCCATTTTGTAAACAGCGCAAACAGCCCTCTTCTGCAAGTCGTCTGCATTTTTTTATTGGGTTACTCTAACTATGCCCTTTAGTGTTTATTCATTACAAACAAAAATGCAGAAATTCTAATCTTTTCTCTTAATAATTTAATAATATTTACTAGAGTAACCGCCTCAGTGGTCTAGTGGTTCAACCCACCGATTTCAGATCCAGAGGTTCGATCCTCATGAGGAGTACAATATATTGTGCTTGGTTTGGTTGGTGGTAGGACTTTGTTGAAGTCCGCCTGGCTAGCTACCACCATCTTACCTAATTCTGTCGCCATAATAACAATTCTAAAATTGTTGTGTTCCGGCATTCAGAGGTAAGATAGCCAGTTCCTCAGTTTGTTGAGGATTCCAGTTTCGGTCTTATCTTAACTTGTTACCAGGTGAGATGAAGGCCAAGCGCTTCCCCGTCGTACAATTAAAAAAAAATACAGTCTACCCGCGACCACGGCTGGTGCAACCCCCGCTGGTGCCGAAACGTCGGGATAAATATAGGTAAAATACGCAATAAATACCTGTTTCTCGAATTAAAATAAAATATTTACAAATAAAAAGAAATTTTCACTAATTGTGTTTATGAAAACCTAAACACTAAAGTTTTAGTATCAAAATATTAGATTTATGGTTTTTACAAGCATATCAAGAATTCGGTGCTTGTAAAGCTAAGTACATGTTGGAGGTTTTTTTTTTTAAGACGGGGAAGCGAGAAGAAGAAGGGTTTAAGTTAAGATCTGAACACATCTGGATATGACAACTTTACTGCATACATGGTCAAACTCACTTTGCCCGAAACCTTACCATTAATTACTAATATAATTAATTGTTAAATTTTAACGAATGAGTTCCCAAAGGCTTGGAAACAAGCCCTAGTTAGACCGATACCAAAATCGTGCGCTGTCGAAGAATTAAAAGATTTACGACCAATCAGTATTCTCCCGGTTCTATACAACATTTTAGAAAAAGTTGTGCTACACCAAATGGAAAAATATATAGAACATGAGAATATAGTACCTAAATTCCAGTCAGGGTTCCGAAAGTCCCATGGTCCCACAGAAACCGCACTTTTACGGGTCACTGATGACATCATTACGGCTTCCGACTCTGTACAGTACTTGTTCTTTTGGACTACTCTCGCGCGTTCGACTGCATTAACCATGAATTGCTCGTAGCTAAATTAGCATACAACTGGTTTAAATCTTGCAGAACACAGTATGTAGAGGTTGAAAACCACGCTGGCCAGAAATTCTCTTCTTACCTAGAAAATGTGCCCAGAGGCCTTTTTTGTTTCTAATTGAACCCTGCGGGGTCCCCCCGCAGAGTTAAATTCTAAGTCTAATCCTTTTTTCTATTTTCACAGCAGATATGCCGTTTGTAAGTATCATTTATATGCAGATGATACTCAGGTATATCATAGTTTTAACCCAAATAATACTACAGAGGCACTACTTCTTATCAATAAAGATCTGTACGAAATTTTTAAATGGGCCTCTAGAAACGCTCTTCTTCTAAACCCCGCAAAGTCAAAAATGATGTTCCTTGGTACAAAGCAGCAAATCCAGAAAGCTTTAGATTGTTAGAATTAGTGTAGAAAAAAATGACTATCAGAAGATTGCGGTTGCTGTTGTGTGACCTCTTGGTACTCTCACCATTTTATTATTGCAGTGCGGTTTATGATCCAAGATTATTGGTCAGAACAGAAAGTGCAATTCAACGAGTGCAAAATGCATGCATTCCATTTTGTTTTAACGTTCCCCAAAGAGAGCACATCAGCCCGTACTTAGCGAAAAAAGGCATTCTTAACATGAAAGCTAGAAGAGAATTGCATCTGACCTGTACCTGCCAAAAAGTTATCTGGAGTTAAAAAACCGAATATTTATTCGAAAGGTTGACCTTTTTTAATGACGTGCATGAGATTAACACCCGTTCTAAAGCGCAAAACTCCCTAATAATCCCCAAACATAAATCCACAGAGTTTAAAGGTAGTTTTAAATACCGGGCCTCAAAAATTTCGAACAATCTTCCCCCACCTTTAAAAATAATATTTGCCCGTTCACATTTAGTTAAGCTTAAATATATCTTGCTATTGCAACAAAAACAAAAAGTAGAAATAACATTTAAATCATGAGGAAAGAAATTCTTGGCACGATAGCACAACACACAAACTGACACACGCACACACTAACATAGTTGCCCAGACTCTTGAGAGACTGGTGTTCTCGGGAGACTCACTTAACACGTACATATACTTCCTCCCTCTCTACATACACACACACACACTCTCAATCCACACACACATACACATTACTACACTACACGAATTGTCATGTTGCTACAGCTCATAGGTTACCTTAATAATAATTAGTTCATTTTACTTTTTTTTTTTTTTAAGGTGACTATCCATACGAGTGGGGTGAATTTAAAACCAGCGCTACACTCCAATATGCGTGTGTGTTTTTGTGTGTAGTGTGCTCATATTGACAAGCCTCATAGCTCAGTTGGTAGTAAATCTGCCTTCTGCGCTGTAGGCTGTGGGTTCGGTTTCCCACCCAGGACAAACATTTGTGTGATGAATATAGATGTTTGTTCTGTGTTTGGATGTTGTATCATATAGTACGTATGTATTTACAAAACGTATTTAAGTATTCTATCCGTAATCTAGTTCCCATATTACAAGCTTTGCTTAGTTTGGGGCTAGATGGCGCTGTGTAAAAATTCATGTCCTGTTTTACTACTACTACCACTATTATTTTTGTGTTTTGTAGTACATTTTTGTGTCTCTCTTTGTATTTTTGTTTTCTTTCTGTTTTGTATTGTTTTATTTTTGAGCAATAAATATTTTTTATATATATTTTTATTTTTTTTAAGATATGGCTAACTAACGGTGGAAGCGCACATCTCCCAGAATCCTCAACAAACTGATGAACTATAATGTTAAATGTCCTCTAAATTCTGGAACACAACAATTTAGATTTGTTGTAATGGCGACAGACTTAGATTAGATGGTGGAAGCTAGCCAGGCGGACTTGTACACCCCTAACTAACGGTGGAAGCGCACATCTCCCAGAATCCTCAACAAACTGATGAACTATAATGTTAAATGTCCTCTAAATTCTGGAACACAACAATTTAGATTTGTTGTAATGGCGACAGACTTAGATTAGATGGTGGAAGCTAGCCAGGCGGACTTGTACACCCCTAACTAACGGTGGAAGCGCACATCTCCCAGAATCCTCAACAAACTGATGAACTATAATGTTTAATGTCCTCTAAATTCTGGAACACAACAATTTAGATTTGTTGTAATGGCGACAGACTTAGATTAGATGGTGGAAGCTAGCCAGGCGGACTTGTACACCCCTAAGGATCGAACCCGGGACCTCTGGATCTGACACCGAATTGTCGGAGCTTTGAAGCCCTATTTACATAGTACTCCTCTTGGATATACCTAATTCACAAATTTTATTTCATATTTTTGTAACTTTATTCTCTGAGCGAACTCTCGTACGGACACAGTCAGAGCACCGACATGTGATACGCGGACCTAAAGCTGAGGAAAATATAATGTATCATGACTAGAAGCCTATGTGGGATTCAGTGGTCATAATGCCACTTGTTGAAAGCCTTGTTTGTAAATAAACGCAACATCGTAGTTGATGTTGCTTCGATATCTTGTTTCCAATGATCCAACCCAGAACAACATGACACCTGCCGATATCTCTGTCTTATCAATGAGTCCATGTTATCGTACACCGGTCGAATGAAATGCGTACGTGCTGAACAATGATACGTTTAATCACATTTCTAAAATACATTAAACAATATGATTGAAGTCGAATAAGACGATGCTCTGAAGCTAAGAGCTGGTAGAATTTCTCAACGATTGTATTTTGTCAATCGTGCAGCAAGATCTCTCTATATTATGGAATACATTAAAACCACTCCCTACATATTATTTTGGGAACAGTAGTATCACAGTTGTCGTCAAGTGTCAAGTCCTCGATCGCCAGCAGTGTGCCGACTAGCTGATCCGGCAGAGCACGTCGTACATCTTGTGTGAGACCTCCTGCCCCGCGAAGCCGATGTAGCAGCAGTTGTGACTCGGGTGCACCTTCCCCGGTGTGATGGACAGCTGGTGCCTGGCTCTGCCGACGTACAGAGTCTCTCCGGAGGTAGTTCTTCCACCAGGGATAGCTCCCGGAGGCACGTTTCCGTTGGAGGCTGGCACCCAGCGCAGGTTATGCGAGGGTGCGCACAACACTTCGATGTTTTGTTTAGATACTTCCTTCCCGTCGTACATGATCGATGCAGCGTGGTGTCTGACCGAGAGTTTCCCCGGCACCAGGTCCCCGTTGTGCCAAGCTCGGATCACCCACAGCGGGCTGCCGTCCCAGCCTTCGTTGCCTCCGACTACGGCTTTACCGGTGAGGGTATTCGCGGTGGTGGCTGTGATCGGGAGCCAGTCGAAGTCCCCAGAAGTCTCGACGACCGATACTTGGTTTTGATTGTCTTGCGTTTGGACTTCCGTGGCGCCATGGTAGATATAGTTGGTGACGTAAGTGGGTTGGGAGACTTGCGGGTCTTGAGGGGCTGGGGGCATCGGGGCGAGTGGAACTGGCATCATCATTCCGGGCACGAAGTACGGTATAGCGGCCATAGGTGGCGCATCTGGGACCGTTGTTTGACCTCCGTCGTGAGGTGGGTATGGATGGTGGGGTGTGTATGGGTATGGGTGAGGTGGGTAAGCGTGGTGGGGAGGGGGTGGGTGACCCCATGGCGGTGGGGGTCCGTAAGGAGGTGGTCCACCGTACGGATAGTTTCCACTCATGATGATTTATTAGACAATGTTTATAAGCACTGTTATAATTAATTATTTGTGACAAAACACTAAACACAGCTCGATTTCAGTAAAAACTCGATTGTACTGAAAGGAAAGGTCGGTGGTGCCGTTATAAGCGATAGGTTGTATCTTATCAGATAACGTTTGAGTCATGAGGCTAGTCACCAAAACAACGATTCATCGATAAACGTTTAATGGAATTTCGAATAATTTAAGTAAAACTATGTGTGGAATGTTTGTACAGACTTACGTGAATATACATTCTAGCATAAAATACAATTAAAATCGATTGTCTTAAATAAAAAGAATACAAGTAGCCCCGAAAACAGACAGAGCCTCACATACAGAGCCTCACAAACACATCGGTTTCTGATAAAGTTTTCTTTAGAACCGAGTCAATAATTTACGTGAGGACAACAGCTCTGAAGACGCATCGGCTGCCGTCCATGAGCGCGGGCCATACAAACGACTTGATGAGGTCGGAGCGACGGTCGCGGCCCTCGGTTGAGAACCGTACATGCTTCTCTGGGTTCATCACCACTGAAACAAGAACATATTTCCTTTTTGTCTGTGACGTAGTTAGTAGGTGCGATGTTGTGATTCATTGCACGTTAACAACACAGGTTTCGTCGTATGACAAATGGAGACGGTAAAGGAAACGGTGCCGGTAAAGCGTGAGGCATCTACCCAGATGTGACGAGTTTGATTCTTGACGGGACATTCCACATCTCAGCGTCAGGTTGTTTTTCTTTTTTATAGTTTAATGACAATATTCCAGGCTAGTATCTCTGATTGTCACATATTAAAGAACGTTAGGATGATAGGATGAGCTAAGCTATGTGTCAGTGCCAGGTTCTGTCTCTGGTAGTAAGCGTTTACCATGTAAGGCTCCCCGGACTGTCACAATCAGAAGACTGCGGGCGTATTCAGGCTCAGAAAAACATCTCGATTCACATGCGCATGATTCGACGTTATGGTCCCTGTAGGTATCTGGGAGGTTGGACCATGGATAGTATGTCTGGGTACTCACCCGGAGTGAAGTCGGTGTCGATCCTGAGCGGCGGCGAGTGCAGACTGATGTTCCACGCCGCCCTGCACGAGGCTGCCACCAGCGCGTGCAGCGGCGCGCATCCGCCCAGGCACGGGTACTCGCGCAACGTGCTCAGTACCTGCGCATCAGCTCCAGGTTATGTTACGATGGAATTATGGATGATACACCGCTTTACTTTTGGATTCGATTACTGGTCGGAAATAACTTATTTTCCGTGATGAAAACTGGCTTATTGATAACGTTAATAAACGTTATCAATAAGCCAGTTATTTATCAATAAGCCACGGAAAATAAGTTGTTTCCGAAGTATTCTTCATGAACCGTCATAATTTATGTAATGAGTATATTAGTTGCTTTCAAAGTGTTGAAGCACGCGAGGTCCGGAGAAACTTACAATCTTATAGGCATAACGACCTTAACCAAAATATTACATTAGGTACCTACTCTTCAGGCCCTGAATAAAGCGATTGACGGCCGAGTAATATTGGATTGTAAACTGCTATTTCAGTCGAGATTTGTTTAATACTTTTGTCTAACTTGCGAGGTAATAAAACACAAATTAGTTCAAGAAACAGAAGTTTGCTTCATAAAGCTATGTCGGGGGGCGTTCAATCTAATTCACCTCTCATCGAGCTAAGTATTGTGATAAACTTATAAGCAAGCTTTTATTTTCTTATAGATGCACCAGTGCAGTTTCACTTGCACATAACATAGGACGCTGTAAATTCATATTTTCTAAATAAATAAATAAATATTACAAACACAAGAAACGAACCCATAGCCTATATATAGTGCAGAAGGCAGAGTCACTATCAACTGAGCTATGAGGCTTGTTATATAAACAATGTATAAACTTGGATCTCTCCTGCCTACTCCACAGAGAAACAAAGTGAGATTTTACATCACTGACAATAAATACTTGTATTACCTATCTAATGCAAAGCTTCTAATTCGTGGCGCCAGTAGCGCGGTAAAGACTATACTTAATATACGTACCTAGAAGAGGGACTTATTGACTGATTTCATTTGATTCGACTAAGGCTTTATAGCAGGCAATGGGCGAGCAACAGCGGCTGCCAGCAGGCCGGTGACACCCTGCGTCTGACGTCTGGGTAGGTACCTGGTTGACGACAGTGCGCTCGGCTTCCCCCAGCGGGAAGCTGTGCGCTGTCTCGGTGAGCACGCGACCCGCGGCTGTCAGCAGGCGGGTGACTCCCTGCGAGCTACTGACGTCATCGGTGACTCCCAGGAGAGACTTCATCTCCGAGAGACGACGGTCGCGCAGGCTGATCGCTGCTCGGAATGATAGCTGGAAATCGAGGACAATCTTCCGTTGGCAACAAACTCTAACTCTGCAAATGCCTTGAATCTTAAACTTGATTCATTTAAAGTAAGTCTCTAGAACTTTGCAGTAGGTACATACAGTTAGAAAGACCTCTATGAGGCTACAACAGGCTTATGCGAACTACAGTCACTAGCGAGGACAGTAGAAAAAATGTATGAAAACTTATACACAGCGCCTCTAGTAAATAGAAGAGGTTCTTCATTTGGCAGTACAAAGTTAGTAAAGCAAACTGTCCTAAACTCCACTGGCATTACAAGATAATGAAAGAGAATCAGGGAACTCCACGTTCACGACATTCTCGAAGCAACGTCTCCGCAAGACACAGAAGTGAAGTGAAATGAATACACAGACAGGACACACCTGCCTTTAATGTTACAAACTCGTACATCCCTGACAGAATCTTTTAGTCCTTTCTTGACATTCAGTAGATACTTCTAGACACTCATTTTGATACCCAATAAATTGAAATATTTTCCATTTTGCCTGTTCTATTGGCCATTTCTGCTAATCGACTCTACAAACCGATTGCGATATAATCAAAACGATACGATAGTCTTCCGAACAATCGGAAACAACAGTACTCCGCAAGCAAAGCATCGTAAAATCCATCGTCTGTCGAAAGTCGCATCCAATGACAATAAAATGCATGGCTTGGATAAAAACCTTTTGGCACAAATATATTTGCTTGATCGTGTACATACGTTTTTATTCAAAGTTTGCTGACTATGTTTTTTTTATCTTCACTTTTTTTAACGGGTAGGCTAAAGTTATACACCCATACCACCTGTTGTTGACTTTGATATTTAAATGTAGCGCTATATTATCTATGGTCAAATTACCGGCCAGCGCGCGTCACCATTTTGAGCTACATTACAGTTACCGTAAGTAAGTAGGTAGTGATGATATTTGATGTAACATAGGTAGGTACTTGCGTGTGCGACATGGTGTAAAATAGGATCGATCGATTACGCGGAAGTACTACGGGAAGGGTAACATGATAACATAAGCTACGAGTCAACGCTTGATTATAAACGTTGGACGTCTTGCTAGATTTCTTTGACCTGCATAGGGATCTAGCCTTTGTCTGAAATCAATTTCATTTACCTTGTGATTGGATTCAATAAACTCACCACCATCTGTAACTTTTGAAGTATATAATGGTAAGTATAACCCAAAGTTTATTATATAGGTTTATTTACACATGTATTGACACAAAAATTCACAACCCGCGGCGGGACTCACCTTTTTCAAAGAACATGTAAGAAGAGAGTACAATAAATTATTTCTGTAGTGGGTACCTACGTACAATGTTTATGTTAACTTAGGTACCTGTGCCACACTGGTCACAGCCAAAGGCCGTACATTCAGAGACGCTTCCGCACTTGCTTGCAGGAGTAGCACAGGCCGTTCGCAGGATTCGTACACTAGACTTGGAAGTTGTGCTTAGGAAGTCAGAGGCGATAAGTTTCCACGGGTCCCAGAAAGCCCCACCAACAGGATCTTATATTGAAGTTGAGGGCATCAAAATCGCTGTTGGCTGAACTCTAAGATACCTGAGACTTTTCATGAACAGCCGCTGGCAATTCAATGCGCACTTTCACGCCTAGTGCCTAGGTTGATAAAAACCGCAACCAAACTTGGAGCGCTACTACCTAATATAAACTGTGTAAAAGTTGATTGTCGGCGATTATACATGGGTGTGGTACTTTCCAAGGCGCTTTACGGAGCACCTGTATGGGCACAAACCCTTAATAGCCGAAACATCGCCTTAATGCGTAAGCCGCAAAGACTGATGGCATTATGGGTTATAAGAGGGTACCGCACCATATCTTTCGAAGCAGCGTGTCTCCTGGCAGGCTCCCTGCCCTGGGATTTAGATGCAGTAGGCCTCGCGATCGTCCACCGATGGCGGGAAGAGCAACTTGTTCTGGGACAGAGACCAGCAGAGAAATAGAAGCTTACAGGTCTGTTTTGAAAGATAGAGAGAAGAGGAGTTACCACTCCTACAGACTGACGAACACAAACGCGAGAATCAGAACGATCGAAACGATTCGCCCTGTTTTTAGTGAGTGGCTAAAGAGGGAACATGGTTCGCTGACCTTCCGGTTGACACAGGTGCTTCGGGACATAGATATTTCGCAAAATACTTGTACCAAATTGGAAGAGAAGCGACTACCAACACGCATTCCAACACTGCTCCTCCAGACTGGATTCAGCTCAGCACACGCAAGCAGAGTGCCCCGCATGGGAGAACTGCGAGCAATAATTGGTGGAAGGAATTTGTCTCTCATGGCGGTAGCTACTACCATGGTATCCTGTGAGAGATCACGGCAAGGGGTCGCTGCCTTTTGCGAATCAATTCTACTACAAAAGGAAGCCGCGGAAAGGGAGAGATAAATCTCTTCTAACAACCCAAGCCGCACAAGGAGAACTGGAGGCCGGAGAAGAAACTTTGACCAGATGCAGCCCCTATGACCAAGGCTAAGACGGTTGACACCCCCTCAGTGCCACCACTGAGGGGGTGTCAACCGTGTACTTTTATTAGCCTCGAGACGGCGCGCGCGAAGGTTCCGCCCGCCTACTTAACGAAGCGACGTAAGGTGTACTCACTCACCTTAAATGAGGGAGCTCGCACGGCAGGGGTCGAAAGAATAGGAGATGCAGAGTCCGGTTAGAAAAATAAAAGCAGAAAATCAAGGAATCACTGTTTAAAAATAGAAACAATAACGTACACGATAGCAAACTATGTGTCGTTACAAATGTTCGTCAAGTTCGGTCGAATCGACGGCTGTTATTTGTCAAATTCAAATCATCGTATCGTTTTTGGTGCTAATCGACTGTCGAAATTAATGTTGCACGATCCATCGTTCAAACGATACTCAAAACGATGTCACTAAGAGTACCTTTTGCACGATAATTGTTCCGATATATCGTATATCGGTTTTGGGAGTAGAGGCCCTGTTCACGTACCACAACGACGGAGAAGATGATCTTGTACTTGAGGTGCGGTGTCTGCCGTAGCGGCTCCAACGCGGCCAGCGCCGGCAGCGTCTCCTCTGCGGCGCGCGTCCACACCGCCGCGTACTGGGACACCAGCTTACTCCTGGAATTCATACGTTCTACTCTCAGTTTCGATCAACAGTCGGAAGCTGACCTACACATCCCCTCTTAGGATTCACAGGTGATCATTACTAAGAACATGAATTCTTTTGAGGATCAACGGCTAGGGATCGTAGTAGGTACGTCCAGAGTATCATACAGTACATTTGTAGTGCTCACGGCTTACAAGTAGCTGCATTCAGTATGTGAATGGAAAAACAGTGTTTTCTATTACAATGCGTAAGTATAACCACTTCTTTTATTTTCAATCTTTTTGTGACTTTCAATTGGTCTGGACTTTTTGTTAGTTCGTACATGAGAAACGCCATACACCTACTAGAGGGCACCGAGTTAATACATAGAAAAAAGTTCTCGACTCAACGACCTGTCTTAGCTACTACTTCAACAACTCAGTATTGTCCACTGCTGGATAGAGCCTCCTCCAGTATTGAATCATATCCTGGTAACAAAAAAGAAATGGTGGTACCTTACCTGTCTGAATGGTGCGAGTCATCGCTGTCGGAGTGGTATCCGTCGCTGGCGGAGTCCGTCGGGGAGCGCGGAGCCGCGGCGCCCGGGGACTCCTCGCCCTCCATCTGGGTGAGCACCGCTGCGCAGCCCCGGGAGTAGCTCATCAGCACCCCGGCCACCGGCCTGCAATTCACAAACAAATTATGTTGTTCTTCTGTTCAATGCACATAAGTACGGCATTTTAAAGAGAATGCACACACGAAACAATTTACAAAATAAATATATAACTCGGGTATGTACTGAGGATAGCTGAACCCTGAGCTTGTTCTTAACATTTTGGACGTTTGCCTACTGCCAATCGTCTTCCAGCAGTTGTTCCCTTACCTTTGGGACTTCTAATCAATGAGCAATGAGGGTCCTGGCGCAGATTCCTAATTTATAATCAGCGCTTAAGATAAGTTGAGTTCGGCACAAATTGACCTTCGTTGTTCAATCGGTTAGAGCGTTTCCGGCTTAGTATTTCCGTATACCTAGGATACGTTGGTGTTCTGATAACTGTGCCTTGGCTACATTGAAAGTTATACCTACCTAGATTATTATAATAGAGGTTATTTATTTTTGTTATTTTTTGTGTACAAACCCTTCAATTAAAAAATCGTAAAAAAAAAGTTAAACGCTCCTAAACAACCAACCGCAAATATTTTAATATGGAATTTGGTGATATAAAAAAATACAGAATGTCATGCCTTCCGATAAGTGGGCTTCCTGCTTCCAACTTGGCTTTAACATACGAAACTCGGTGGTGTAAGGATGAATAATACTAGAAACAATTAATATCTTACGCAAAACTGTCAGTGTGCCCACGTAGATGCACTAAGCTTTTGGTGATCCTAAAAGGAATCAAATGATATAGCATTATAGTCCTGAGATGGCATGAGGATTGCGATTCCAGGTGACCAGGCTAGTTTCAAAATCTTATACAAATACCACTATATTCAAGCACCTGGTTGCACCTGGTCCTGTCCTCGCAATCTCCAGTTTCTCAGCAGTTTGGCGTAAGCCACAGTAAATATGACTTTGAAACTACCGACCGAACTGTGATAATCTTCATCAAAGCACGTTGAGAGGGAACTCCGCGACACCCGAGTCCTCCTCAGTTCAAAATTAATCCACTTCACTGAAACTGTCTTACTAATTGCATTACCGCATTCAAATCTTAAAACAATAGCATACCACGGATTTTTACTAGCATATTACATCAGAAGTGGGATGATAAACCTTTATGACGAGACAAAGCTCGGTTTTAGAGTTCCCACATTTCTCTCGTTATGTTCAAGAAAGCGGTTATGTCATTCGTTATCTTATTATAATGACGATAACTCGTTTTACAACCCAGCTTACCTTAACATAATATTTTTCAGATTCTATGGAGTAAACTCACACCTAAGCATAGGATTCATTTCTTAACCTATTTCTTAATCAGAGTTAAGAAATAGGTTAAGAAATTAACCCTACATCGGAGATTATAGTCTCACTTTTAATTCATCATATTACGTTAGCAGAAGTACTAATAGACAGACAGACAGACCAGAACAATGTAGATGGCTGTGGTAAAATTTGTTCAGATCGTTATATGCCAATAAATATAAAATCTTTTACTGATCGTGGGAAGTGGCAGTTTGCGTATAAAGCTATAATTTTACTGGTGTGTCCAATTTATGGTTTTGTGTTACGTTGTTATGTACCAACGCATCTAACCGTAGAAATATATCATCTTCAGAGTCATCGCGCACCTTCAACTGCTGAGATTCAGCCGTTGATTCACATCACGCTGCCACGATTTAACAACAAATAACAGTTGAAGAATCACTTGTTTGTGCGCTTGCTTAGATTATTATATTTTTATCGGGCAGGGTTTCTATTTTGTTATTTCGACTAAACTATGACGAATTGATGGAGTTTGTGAGAATTCGATTGCCAAACGTGTGGGTTTGATTCCCATAGTATACTGTTTATAGCAGGCTATTAGAAATCCACTCAATAACAGCGGAAAAACGGAATCAATTTAAAATTTTTGATGCGTCTGTTTCTCTGTCTATCAAAGCGTGCTCAGATTTATAAGGGTTTATTTCTTATAGCTCATTGTAATATATTAAGCTAAGATAAAATTAATGTTTGAATATGATGCTGATAAACAATTTGGATAAAAAGTAAACAGGCACTTGTGATATTTTTCATCTAATTGGACTATAATGATGACATTCACATAATATTTCACACATAGAAATAAGCTAAATAAACTCATTATCAAATGCAAATATCGGCGTTGCGTAACCTTAACGACATCGACAAATCTACATGATTTCTCTACTATGTATACACATCAATCCACAAATATTGCGTAACCTCCCGTTCGGCTTTCACTCAAAAATTACATCATAAAATAACTGTTAAAATATTATGTTTATCGATGTATGATCGACGACTCTATTGTCTCGAAATTTTGTCGCTTAATCGTCTTGAATTAAAACATAATTTCATGCTCGTTACCAAAAACAAACTTTTATTGCTATAAACTTTTGATTTTAGGTTTTTCAGGCAAACGTTAAAGCCATGCCCACACACGTTGTGCTGTGTTTTTTTCCATTGTTTTTTAATAAAAGTTTAGCATAATTTAATTGGAAATGCCTCGGTTCCCTTTGTATCCTTATTTTTTCCCAAATACATCAGAATCATTGAAATCAAGGCGCGTAGTACAATAGACCATTGTATGAGTAGGCATGTATTGACAAACTATTAAGCTAACATTCCTTGACGATAATTAAATATCAAACTTTTTTTTTCCACCAAAATACCTTAAAATATACGTAAATAATAACAAATAAAACATCTCTATTAAACTCGTAAAGTTATGTAGTTTCTTTTTTATATATATAAATTTGGTGCTGCATATAACTTTATTTAAAAATTAGGGAAGAGCGGGACTCTCTAGCACAGGTTTCTTCATACTTAAAAGAGGGTCTCAACCATGAAACATGTATGTAGATTAGGTGAAATAAAGTATTTGTATTTGTAATAGGATTGTTACGTACTTACTACCTTTCATTGAATACCCATATTATTGTATGTTTTTTTTTAATCTTTATTTTTTTCATTTGCTTTTAACTTTTGATAGCTTACGTCACTATCTACTATTCCTATAAACCGAATGTCACCTCACATGTCAGTCAAAATTGATCAAGCCTCGTACGTTGCAGAACCATTTCAATAGTAAGTTAGGCACGGCAGCTTTAGTGGCTTGGTGAATTTTGATGATCACTTATGTGTGTATAATGTTTTACACTTTCGGCCTTATCATAACTTGAGATTGAAAAACAAGCTATTCACCGTCGTACTATAAAAAAAATATACATTACACTCCAAAAACTTAACCCTCCAGTAGTAGGCAGTCGGGTAAAAGGTCCCGGGGGCGGCCCGTTAATAGATTGACATTGTAATTAGTTTTCCGAATTTTTAAAATATTAAATGTCTACTTACTTTAGCATAATGATGTCACAATCTATGTATTGCCATAGCATGATCTACATTACGTAAACTACAACGTTGTACTTAATAACCAGAGAGTGTAGTCATCTCATAATCACTAAACGACGTGGGTGTTAGTATTTATGTACCGGAGCACTACGTAACAAGCGACGGCGAACCTGTTGCGCATCGACAAGTACGCTTTGAGAGTTGCACAAACAAATTATTATAGCTCTAGAAAGTCTGAAGAAGATGGAAGAGACTCACAAGCCGTGCTGACCTTGGATAGAACGAGATAAGTGCAATTAGATGATATATATATATGTATATTTTATTTCAGATGCTAATTGTGTACACACAAAAAAATACCTGTGAACACCAATATAAGACATATTGGTGTTCACAGGTATTTTTTTTTATAAGCGTGGTACTTATGGCCAAACTTTACAGTTTTAGAGGAAGTTATTTCCACATTATACATTATACATTATACATTATACATTATAGTGGACAATAATGTGCGTTGATGTTGATGTGGGATGTACGCAGTCAAACCCCTTTTACTTTATTTATGAATATGGATTGGATACCCAACACAGAAATAAACTTTACAATAAAAAAATGTTGAAAACAGGTTTGGCAGATCATCAGATTGCGCATCTAATTACATTACCCTTGCATGACATCCCAAAATAGATACTTGGATTTACTCAACACCCTCAATTTGGCAACAACAATGAGTTATATACGATACTTTTTCAAATAACACCCCATAAGCTATCTTCTTGTCACACTTATCACCTCTATTTCTCAAAAACTACCCTAGTGTCCAAAAATCTTTATAATGTTTGATGATGTGTAATCTCTGCATATTAAAATTGAATAGATCGGATCAACCAATGAAAAGATATGGGTGAAATATTATATATATTTTTTACCCCAATATGTTATACCCAAACTACCCCACTTACCGAAAATCACCCGCGACAATCATTTTCTGATGACAGTTTACATTTCATTAAAGTTGGATAAACTGTGCGAGAGCTAAGCCGTCACAAACGTAGCCACAGACATACACCGCCGGATTTCCCAACGGGGATTTTGTTCCCTTCGCTCACTGGATCAAAAACTCCAAAAACGTAACTGACCGTGTATGACAACCTTCAAAATGCCTGAATATTCGTTCGCCTAACACCTTTCATGTACTATATGAACGCTACAACCCTACGCAACCCAAACGTATGTAATTTAGTTACGAGTTGTTTATGCAATACATAGTTATATACAATGGTTATAAAATTGGCGTTAATAATTAATGCGTTTTAGCTATTTTGGAGTCATTACTTTAATACATGCAATCTTCTATGCGTGTTACTATAATTGTAGACTTTTACTAGAGAATAATTTAAATTGATTACTGTTTAGCACAATTAAATGGAATTATAAACGTTTAATTCAATTGAAGTGTGGAGAAATAGGACACAGGAACATTCACTCTTATGTCCGCTTCATTAGTCGTGATTATGACAGCTTCCATCCCGTCCTTGTGATGTGTGATGTGTATGTAGGGTGGGGGGTGGGAGGGATTAGATAATGTTGTAACGTTACATTACCTATCATTAAACCTACTTATGTAGTTACCTACCGCCATAATCACGGGTACACTAAAATATGCTGAAATGTTATGTGTGTGGAGAACTCAGCCACCATCATATCCCGTTATTGTATAAGTACTGTTCATTTAGACAGTTTCAAAACCACTTTTAACACTCTTGCATTTTAGAGTAGATTACTTGTATTATGTTGTTCTTTGTGTATGTTTGTGTGCAGACGGCAAATATAGAGATAAAGACAAGATAGGTAAATTATAATTGATTGCTAAACAAATGGAGCTAACTTATCATTTATAAAAAAAATATGATTAAAAGGTAACTTGTTATTGTTCTCATTAATGTTTACGATTACCGTGTTGATATCGAATATTTGATCGCAGCACCGAGGAAGCGCGGGTTTCACAATAATGTGGGAAATTTCCCTTTCCTGCGATGCTATCGCGTTTTAGGAAATATGTTGAGTGTTTTAGTTTTAATTGGCTGTAACAGATTGTCAAGGTCGAGGAATGAACGTTACGGATGGATAAGGCTTTGCGTCATAGCCTCCACAGGTGCCCGTCATTCTTGTAGATACGTAAAACTTACGGTAATTATTGGTTTGGTTGTGGTAAGGTGTGGGTTCGATTCCCCCTCGGGATAAATATTTGAGTAATAAAAGGTGTTTTTCTTATGTTGTAAAATAAATAAAATAAAATAAAAATAAGCCTTTTACAAGCGTTTTACAATGCCTTAATCTAAAATATTGTTAGGTAAATAGTAGTTTTTGGCAATCAGTTACACTCAAATATTAACAACTTGTCTTTCGACAAAGGCCTCCTCTAAAGATTTCCACTTTTCTCTATCCTTTGCTAGTCGTATCCATTCTGGATACGACTAGTAAAGTCGTAAAAAAAAAATACGTTTTGTCTGTCGCCCTTTGTTACTTAGTCCATCCCTAGGACACCACTCTGTTATTATTTTTGTCTATTTCTCTTTTTCTTCTCTTAGCATTATGCCCTGTCCATCTCTATTTAAGTGTTCTGTGGACTGTTTCTAAATGTCTTAATTTAGTTGTATTGTCTTTTAATTGTACTCGTCTTTATTCTAGATTCCCATTACACTTAGTTCTATGGAATTTTGGCACACTTTTATTTTAGAAGACAGTTTTTCTGTCAATGCCCACGTCTGACAACCTTCGGCATATCATTGTTCTTCATTACTACACTGAGTGACCAAAATCGTCTCCATGTGTTGTTTATTCTTCTATCTATTTCTTTTTTCATGGTGTCCATTGAAGATATTAATCGACCAAGGTACATTCGTCTACATATTCTACATCTTTACTATTTACGTTTATGATGTATTTTTGATCAGAATTTGTCATTATTTTGGTTTCATTGTCATTATGTTATCTTACCTTAACCACAAAAATAAATTTCTATCATTTTTTGTGATCCATTTTTATTAAAAACAAAAAGTTTATTTAAGTATAGTTCGTATATATTTCCCAGAATCCTGAGAAATATCTACGCAATTATGGGAACGAAAATAAATACAGATAACCAAAACAAATGTAAAAAATCGGTTCTTACATCCTGTTTTTTTATTTAAAAGCCAAACTATATTAGACTGGACTGATTTTGATAAATTTTATATTTTTTTTTGATAAATGGGATTGGTCCATCAACTCAACTCAACCGATTTTAATTATATTTTTTAAATCGGTTGATTGGTCTGGAATCATATCTTTACAAAAAAAAACAAATCGGTTGATTAATAACGGAGTTCTGAGGTAATGCTAGTACTCGTTAATTAATGAGTCATGTTAGACGCCAGGTTTTACCATTTACTATCTGATACCAGGACTGTTACACACAGACTGTCCACGCAAAGAAAGAAATAATTAAATTCGATTTACAAAAACAAAACAAAAAACATTACTGCGATCACCATCACGCCTGCCAAGTGTCGTGATTATGGCACAACTCTGATAATGATGATGATGATGATACTGGAAGGTAAGCAGATCAATATGTCAACTCTAGTGACCGTAAACACCACAGGAAAACAGAATACGCATTTTTTTTACGTGGATGACATATTTTTACCTGTTATTTTGATACGCGCTAGTGATACCTCTTCTGTTACCAGGGACGGGAGCCTGAAACACTTGTTTACTTGTTTACCAACTAAGTGGTATAAAATAAATAGAACTAAGACACCTACCTTGTATCGCTAAGGTCCAACGTAGGGTCACTCCTCTTAATCTGACCAACACAGGCCAGCACTGCCTTATCGCTCTCCACCCTCCCAGCGAGGGAAGACACCAGGGTTGGCAACTGCCTCAGAGCTGGTTTGTCCACGATGGTGAGGAGACTCTTGTTGTCTATCAGTCGTCTCTCCACGTCAGCGTGGGAGAGCGCCAGCAGCCGCTGGTGGGAGGATGATGCAGGGTCTTGGTTGATGGTGACGGGGGACTGGAAGGGAGATTCACAAGTTTCAAATTCAGATTCAGTCTAAGGTGAGATAAACGTCACACAAGTTGGCTGGTTTGAGGTTTATGGTTTGTGAGACAACTATAGCTGTCTCTTCTAAAAGATGCAAATAAGGCAATCTTACGCACAAATTACTTAAAAACTAAAACATAAATAACTAAAAAATCAAGAAATAAACTAAAGCTTAGACTAAACACTAAAAACCAATACTTATAATGTGATCGCGGTTGGGAGCCAAGGGCTCTGGCTGCATTTCCGCGTACCCTTAAATATACAAAAGAAAACCAGCTCTTTTGCCACATGTTACATCTGTGGTCTGGTGGTTCAAATCCCGGGTTGGTTACCCAAGGGTAGGACAATATTGTGCTTGGTTTGTGCACTTCCACCTTCGGCCTTATCATAGCTTGAAAATCAGGTGAGATGAAGGACAATCACATTCCCATTATTGTACGCAATAATAACAAAAAAAGTAGTATTAATATATACTTTTTCTGAGCTCATGTCTCAGATTGCATGTAAAGCAAGTAACGTGGCAACGCTTAGTTCAAGTAATCAAGTAATTTGATATTTCAATAAAATAAATATAAATAATAAATAAATATTACAGGACATTAATTTCACACAGCGCCATCTAGTCCCAAACTAAGCATAGCTTGTAATATGGGAACTAGATTACGGATAGAATACATAAATACTTTTTTTTTTTTAAATACATACATGTCATACAATACAACACCCAAACACAGAACAAACATCTACATTCATCACATAAATGTTTGTCCTGGGTGGGAATCGAACCCACAACCTACAGCGCAGAAGGCAGAGCTACTACCAACTGAGCTGTGAGGCTTGTTGAAATCAAACCAACTCGTCGTGGTTTATCACTCGATCACCTCCAGTCACTTTCCGTCTGCGTCTCCAGCGGGTCCTAGAAGTCTGTCAATACTAACCAACTCGTCGAGTTTGTGCAGGGCCTGCTTGTAGACTTCCACGTGCCTTTGGAGCTCGTTCTTCATGGCGACGTGGAGGGAGATGAGGGTTCCGGTGGTGTCGGCCGTCAGCCCGTGGGTGCCGAGACCTGGACAGACACACACATCATCATCAACAACGATCGTTTTTAAATCACAATAATCTATGAAGTATCCGATGTACGTACAGACATCTCTTGGTCCACTTGGTGTCAGTGTCAGGATACGTGAAAACGGAATTATTCAAGTAATCCAGACCACCCTAGTTCTACCGGTTACGTATTCCAACTTATAATCTGCTTTCTCATGCAAAGGAAATCAAAATAATTACAGCAGTACCAACTGAATCTTATTCTACGTACCCACTTCCTGCGTCAGATCAGAATCATAACATCCGGTGGAAGCATGGCCTTTATAATTTGTTTATGCTCTTAGGCGCTATCTGTTTTGATTTTGTTAAGTCTTTGTTTGTCTTGAGGATTTATGAAGGATGGAGAATATTTCCTTAAATTATGAGGCTATTAGATGAGCTGTCGATAAAAATGTAAAAATAAACACATTTCATGGCTCAGGAGTAATCCACAACATTGGCAACATTGTCAGATGATGGAATGAACCTTCTCTGAAAGAATTTGCCATTTTTGCCGCGTGATCGGCTTGGATTGCTATAGATATATATATAGTTATATATATATATAGTTGTAAGCGCAGAAGTTGGCTGCCCTTTGTTTGTAGGATATAATAGATTCACAGAAGCAGGCTGGGTGTTACCTACACCAGAAGTTCACCCTGCTCAACTCGATCTCATGTCAATTGCTAAGCACCAGCTCAATCTAACAAGTTAAAATGTGGCGTAGAATGTAGTAATAGTAACGTAATGAGAGTGGATGTACTGACCCTGCACCGCGGCATCAAGCTGCCTCCGTCTAATGTCGATCGCGTCCTTGGAGTCCGGCGTGTAGTGGGCCAGCGCGGTGGCCAGCCTCGCGGTCCTGGCGCGGAGACCGGTCCCCTGGTCCACACCCAGCAGACCGACCAGCCGCCACGCCACCGCGTCGCATTGGATGTCCGGTCGGGGGGAAATGTCCAGTGAGATGAGTCTGGGGACAACAGTATAAGATGGATATAAGTTTATGATCAGGCACAGCTGTGATTCACATGAGCTGTGTTTTATTGTTGGGTAGACGGACTTGAGGAACTAATGATAACCAAACCGATATAAAAACTATCCACATTAAAATTTGGAAAACATCAGGAAAATAATTAAGGTTGCCATTACAACAACATCGCACTAAACAGTTTCACATTGTCAGTAGCTTATGGTTACCCCTACCATAATAACACCCTATAGTACTCTGTCAAAGGAGTAATTTCGCGACTCAGAATTTCACAATTCTTAATTTGTCTATTTAACAACTCACATCTCGTTGAAAATAATGATATCACTGAGAAGTTATATTTTGAAATACTATCAGCCTCTGCGTTCGCCTTTACATTAATATTGATTAGTCCAATCACAATAAACCCAGAGTTTATCGGCAACTTCCGAAAGGTGAGCTTTGGAACTCCGTAAGCAACAACATAAAGTTACACAACACCTCGTGCGATTTTCGGTTCAACCACCTTTCGATTGGAATCGTTGTATTTGTTGGCTATCTGCTATCTGACTTGTTTCAATTATTTAATAAAAGTATTTTTCTTTTATAAATCTTTATTTATAAAATAAAAGACACCCCCGCTTTTATTAAATACAATTAGATAGTATTAGGCAATGGACAATCGTGATAAAATACAACAATGTGAGTACAAATAATAATAACTAATTTTCAGATACAATACATCCGACAAAACGACCCTAACCAATTGAATTTTAACGAATGAACGTCGGATTTGTTAGAGTCAAATGGCGCGAAAACGAAAAAGACAATGATATCGGCATATTCAAATTTTGAGACAACCCGCTAATCTATTAGTATAGGGAACCCAATAAGTGAAGAACGCCAAAAAACAAATAAAATACAAGCCAGTACGTCAAACGTGCGCCAAGGATGCCGAAATGACTGACTAATTTGTATCGATAGGAATATCTTCTAACAATTATATTTATTTTGAACGTGTGTTTGTCACGATCTCCTAAAAGACTGGACCGATTTTTGAGTGTGTGTTTGAGTGGGACTATTGATTGTTTAGCTTTACGATTGGAGTCGGTGGCGTTATGATTAATTGCAGTGCACTGTCTCTAGGTCGTATTATTTTTTTATTTTGGGACGAAGCATGTTGTGATATTAGAATTTGTTATGACTTTCAAGGTATACACCACCGAACTACGAAGCCCCTTTGCATCAATTACAACATTATTTTCATGAGCGAGCAGACATTTCGTGAGTCCTTTAGCAAGGTCTTACATTTCGGTTACGCATTGTGCTTCCTTAGGTAATTGGGTTACGGTAGGCGATGGAAGGATGACTCATTTACACTATCGTACTACGTGCTGTTTATTCTGTGGCTGTAAAGGTCGGTGACCTCATTACTACGGCTAGAACTCAAATAATTTAACACAGTTTTAAATTAATAAAACTCTTTTTTTATTCCGCACTTATTTCAGATATAAAGAAAGAAAACTCCTTGAGGAAACTGCCTAATCGTATAGTACTCATTTTGAATCCATGAGCCCATATTATTTTAGCGAAATGGCATCATAGCTAACTAGCATTAGTCATTACGATTGCCTCGATCAACAAAGGCTAGATCCGTTACGTTCCTCTGCTCTTCAAATGATGACATTTTTTGCGGATTTTAAACAAAGAATAACTGTACTCCGAGAACGAGACAAGCTGCTCACAGCCTTCGTAGATGATGAGATACGAGATGTTCTCACAGAAACCGTGATGTGGGAATCACTGGAACCACTCAATGGATCTGTCATTCTAATGATGGAGACTAGGTAGAGGTACGATGAAAAAACGTAACGCAACACTACTCACGAAGGAATCTTTGAATGAATCAAATTCATTTTGCGGTTTTAAAAGTACCTGAATAAATTAAACTTATCAAATAACGGTTTCAAAGCACGATTTAAAACGAGGTAAACAAGACATAAACGATATACCTACCTTATTACTCACAGAAGGGAGGGTAAAAACCACCACCCAAAACTATGGGGTAGTTTTTGGTAGTCATATACCTATTTAGCGATAATCGATTGGTACATACTGGTTTTGTAAAATGTAATTAGTGAGGTAAGTATTTCACACTTTTTTCAAACAGTCAGTCGCGAGTTTCAATTATAAATATATCTAGGAAACAACGTCAAGACAAAAACTAAATGACGTGTTTTGTAATACAATTCAGCGATCGTTTTCCGTTCAAGTCAATAACTATAAATCTCTCGCACAATGCACAATGAATGTTGCTTTATCGACAGACATCGTGTTTCCACGTATGTGTTAATTCGATGGTGAAAGTGGCCCTACCGACCGGTCCGGGGTTCACTCTCTCCCGGGACGCCTGTTTGGGACTTGCCTCTTTTTGTTCGCTTGGGACCACCTACTTGGATGCCTCTGCGGTGATTTGTATCGCTTTATTACTCTTACCGATTTACGATTTATATTGTATTCATGCAGATGATGATTGTTTGCTTGTTTGTTCATGTAACTCTCTCGTAACTCGAGAAATACTGAACGAATTTAAGAAATCGTTTGAAATTGTTATAATACAAATTAACATTTAGTTATACTAAAGCTCCTCGCACACTACACAACACCCATCTTCAGACTTTTAATTTCAACACGCACTACGATTCGACCAACTTAGCACTACTCTGTCAGGTGAAGACTATTTTACTCGAAAATATTAAAGAAAATTAATGATATATACATTATATAACTTCCTTATTAAACTGTAAAATAATTGTACACCTCTTTAGCCATCACCTCTTTCTAAAAGTTGTCTTGAAAATGGTTTTCTAGTCCGTTGTATACCTTATCTTTTTTACTTTTTTAAGTTATCGAGTTTTATTTATAAGGTCTGCAATTAAGTACCTTTTCATTTTTTCCCATATTTTTTTATTGATTACTATTTTTCTAGAAACAATCTTCTACAGCGTCCATTATCCACACGATACGACATTTATAATGTGTAGCTATTGTGACATTTCGATTGTTCAAGTCGCTCCTGTACACACCTAAGGCGCTACCAACAATTCGATTATTAAGTAATTATTTGTTGGCATAGAAAAATCCTCAATTTCAAACTCATTTATCATACTTTTTTTTCTATATATTAACATAGGAATAACTTTGGAGTTGGTTTATTTTGCCTGCGGTAATATTTTAGATATCGTTTCTTCGTTCAATCGTTACTTTCTTTGGTGTCATGGTCCATCCATTACGTTTCTTACTGGGATATTTTACTTACAAATGAGCACCAACTCTATCGTATGTTAGTTTTTACACTGTTGCTTATTATGAAAGGCACAACCGTAACTATAATATTTTCTCTAATTATCACCTTACATTGATCTATCGTCCTAGATTCACATCTACGAGTAATCACATATCTAATGCGGAAGTAGATCTATCGACTTCACGCAAGGTGCATATTCAACAATCGGCCAAGCAGAAATGTGCATTCGAGCTGAACTTACTGAAACATTTATCAAGTCTATAAAGTTGTATAGTTGTAAATAACCTTTATTTCTTTAACTCAGAGCTCAAAATCTGAATCTGGTCATGTAACGTTACTTAAAACTATGCTTTAAATTAGTGAAATTTGACAGCTGTCAGAATTGGTAGATTACAAATGTGCGTCTGCTCGCGGTGTCAATGAACTGATATAAATCAAGATGACGGTTGATCAGCTGTGATTAATGAGGCATCATCCGATCGTGGAAAATAATGAATCGTTTATTATCTTAAAGCTTTCTACATTGTATTTACCTATTTACTTAGACGGGGCAGTCTCACTTTGCTCTCTACAATTGTTAATGTACAAGCCAGGTACATATCTGATTTACTACTTCGGTTGGTTAGATAGAAAATAAAATTACTTCATTATGTACCAAATAAATGTATAAAATAATAATTTTAAGCAATGTAAGAAGCTTGTAACACTTACACATAATACAAGTAAACTCTCGACTGTAAAAGTCATTTAATTTACTTGACACCGGCTAAGGACATGGTTGAAGTGACAAACAACAACGAAACTTCAAAATTTAATTTAAGTGAAATTCATTGATAATTCAATCGCAACAAATTAAATTATTTTTGAGTACTTAGATACCTATAACGATTAATAAACGTTGTCACATGAATTTACCACACATGAGTTAATTCCTATTTAATAAATGGGTATCTACTTAATTCCACTTAATAACCCAAAAAAATAACGACAGCTATCAAACACGCCACATAGAGGTCAAAAGAGTGTGAAAATCTGAGTGAAACCTTATACTATAATTATAAATTCTGTGGTAAAACCTCAAAAAAATGTAGCACTCTCTTATAGATGTTGTGACATGGACATGAATGAGTCAACGCGTAATGCATTCACAATGACTCGGTTGAAGTGAGATTGACCCCTGACCTGACACTCCAACAAATTGACATTGGATGTAACACGTTAGATAACATCTCGCAATATTATAACTTGTAATTCGCTCCGAACTGAGATCTCGTGATGTCTGGTTTGTGTTAGTATTTAATTAACCACGGAGATTACTTCTCAAATAGAACGTAATTAACAAACTTCCAAGTTTGGGTGAAGGCCCGCGCCTGTAAAGCAAGATCTCGGAAGGTCCGTGAAAAGAAGCGTTTATTTAATACTGCTGCCAAGGCCTTTAAGAGGGTTCTGCGGAGGGCTCGATTTGTCCATATTGGACAAATAGGAGCTAAACTAGCATCCCGTATACCCATACCCTCCTGGAAATAAGCAGTTCTGGTCTCTGTCTAAATCAGTTGAAAACAACTTCTGTCGTCCCACATTACCTCCGCTGCTGAAACCGGATGGAACTCTGGCCCACACCGCAGTAGAGAAAGCAAATTTATTTGCTGATCTGTTTGCGAGCAATTCCCGTTTGGACTCTTGCTCTTCTCAACCTCCAACTATACCTCAGTGTGGCATCGCTATGTCGATGCCAAGTATACATGGCAAAGAGGTCCGTAGAGCACTTTTCAGACGAGAATAAAGCCAGTGGTCCGGATGGTATTCCGGCACGAGTGTTAAGGCGCTGTGCACCTGAGTTGTCGTCTGTGCTGACAAGCCTGTTTCGCCTTTCTCTTGAGAAAAAGACCGTACCCAAATCCTGGAAGTTTGCCAACGTGCAGCCAGTTCCCAAAAAGGGAAGTCGAGCCGACCCGGCCAATTACAGGCCCATCTCCATCACCTCCATAATCTGCAAGGTTATGGAGAGAGTTCTGAACCATAAATTGCTGACGTACCTTGAAGCTAATGAACTGCTCAGTGAACATCAATATGGCTTTCGCCGAGGAAAGTCCACTGGCGACCTTCTTGTGTACGTCACGCACTTGTGGGGAGAAGCCATTGAGAAACATAGACAAAGCAATAGCTGTTTCTCTTGACGTCTCAAAGGCATTTGACCGGATCTGGCACGCTAGCCTGCTGAATAAACTTCCTGCGTACGGCTTACCTCCTGAAGTTTCTGCCTGGATATCCGAATTTTTGAGTGAACGGTCCATCAGAGTGGTAATTGATAGCTGCTCCTAGGACTATATTACCATCAACGCCGGTGTTCCTCAAGAGTCTGTTCTCTCTGCAACTCTATTCCTGCTGCACATTAATGACTTGTTCCAGCTAGGCATTTTTGGTTATGCAGATGACAGTACTGTTACAGAGAGATACATATCTAGTGCACGTTCTACCAATCTGGAGGTGTGTTCTCTGAGAGAGGCCATGGTTGAGCGGACGAATCAGACTCTAAGTCTTGTTTCCCAATGGGGAGACGCTAATAGGGTCTGTTTCAATGCCTCCAAAACTCAGGCATGTCTCTTTTCGGCGAAAAAGCGTCATTTTGACCTGACCCTACCTTTCAAGGTACTTCTGTTAAAATAACTGAAAGCCTTGCCCTCCTTGGCATGGAAATGACGGCTAGCATCAACTTTGGCACCTCCATCGAGTCTAAAGCGCAAATTAAGGCCAAAAAGCTGGGCATCCTAAATAAAGTCAAGCGACACCTGATCAACTTTTGACTTTATATAAAGCTAAAGTTCGATCCTGTATGGAGTATTGCAGCCACCTTTGGGATGGTTCAGCCAAATATCAACTTGCCGCACTTGACTCGGTGGAGCGCAGAGCCAAGAGGCTCATAGGTGAAGAGTACCTTGCCAAAGCAAGGCTCGACAGCCTGAGCCATCGTCGCAAGGTTGCGTGTTTGTCGGTGTTTTACAGATTGTACTTCGGTGAGTGTGCTCAGGAGCTTCACGACCTTATACCGCCTTCGCCGTTTTTCAATAGAAATTTCAGATGCACAGATGCATTATCCTCACCTGTTTGATATCCCACGCATAGGAACTAAACGCTTTCAATATTCTCTTATTGTGCGCACTGCAAGAACTTGGAATAAGCTCCCAGCGTCTGTATTTCCGCTGTGTTACGACCCTAATGTCTTCAAGAAGAGTTAATAGGCACTTTTGGGTAGGCTCGCTCCATCGTCGATCTCATTCTTACCTGTGTAAGTATCGTGGTCAAGAGCCAACCCATCGTAAATAAAAAATCCTGCAAGACATACCCGTTATATGCGTTTTACCCTCTTAACGCGCCCCAATGTTACAAGCCCTATTCAAATGTAAAATATATATTTTATGAATGTGCATCCGATACTCTTTCAAATGACACCCCACAAGACAAAAATCTTCTTGTCTTACTTAATACGTCAAAAAATCCTCATACTGATTGGTGAGTATTGATATAATGTCAATATATTCAAAAATTTGATTCGATCGGATCTGCCATTCAAAAAATTATACCCCAATATCTCAAAAACTACCCCATTTATCAAAAATCCTCCGCGACAATTAATTTATATTTACAATATCTCTTTACTGTTTAAATTTCATTCAAATCGGATATCCAGTTCGAGAGTTATGACGTCACAAACATTGCCACATACATACATACATATATACATACATACATACAGTGCTGAATTTCCCAACTTAACACGGAGATCTCGTTCACTTCGTTCATTCGATAAATAACACAAATTTCAGAGTATCTAGAATGATTTTAAAAGGTTTGTAATGTTTTGCCATGTTCATCAATAACATTAGTTATTTATTTTTCAGTTCTTATTAAGCTTCACACTAAAATGAAAGTTATGCTAGTAGTAACTAGATACAAATACCTAATTAAAAACCTACTGGTTATAATACCCCACCCCACAAACGTTTACTTACAAGTCCACTAGAATGTGATATCTCAGTGTCCTTGAAGGAGGCAGTCCACCATATGTCGGTACATGTTCATATAAATCTCGAGAAAGCAGGACCGGATTCCTTACTGCACTTTCCCATTCCTTACTTTTATGTGCGGCCTTGAATTTATAATGATGCTATGATAACTATCAAATAGATTTATCAACAAGATTTTATGATACAAGCTATTTTATCTTTAGCAAAGTATATTAAAGATTCTTGAGGCCGTTTGTAATGTAGCAACTGTATTAATAAATAGAGATGCTTACAGATAGGTACAATCGTCAATATTTTTTAAATATTCTATTTCCTATATAAAGCTATCGAGACTTTTTTAACATTAGTAAAAACCGAATTAATGGCACAAAGCAAGACAAGTACCTAATAGTGTGAAAAAGTATTAATTAGAAGTGTATGAATAACGTTACAATGGAATGGAAGGCAACCTTACCGATGCAATAGTGTTTCGATAAGATGAGCTGAATGCGGCAAGGCCTCCACCAGCAGATCTATGGGCAGTTCCGTCGCCACGCTCTGCAGGACCCCTGGCCCGAGCCTCGCCAGGATAGCAGCAGCCTCTCGGAACTGCCTGCCTTCAGCGAGCAGCAGGACCCGTCGTAGAGCGAGACGAGGGGAGGTGTATGTGTTTTTCTCCCTCTCGCGCTCTCGGCGGATGCGCTCGCGACTTTCGTTCATCTCGGTGAGGTTCTAGCCCATGGTGGTTATAATCTGTGGACAAACAAACATACTTGCAACAGTCATATTTATAAGTATTTGAATCATTGTTAGATAATATAAATGATAGCTTCTCTCGGACAACGACCTTGAGCATCATTATAAGTATAACACTTGTCCAAAAGTCAATGCTCTACACTTTTCCATTTCTTGTTTCACTCCTTCACCGTTGTAGATTCGATTATAGTGACAATGACACTCCAGCTTTGATTCGGATCGTTCAGAAGAAATGGCCGCTACGACGCGACAGGTGGTCAAGCTGACTGAGTGGTCTAAGTTAATGGATACACCGATATAAATATTTTATTGTGCTCACTGCAAAAACTTGGAATCAGCTTCCACCGTCTGTATTTACCCTGTGTCACGACCCTAATGTCTTCAATGTATTCAATGCGGCTGGCTGTATCGTAGACCTCATCCTTATATGTGCAAGTTTCAGGATCTAAAGCTGACCCATACTAAACACTAGAAAATATTCTTGAAATATATCTGTAAATTGCACTTATCTCGCTTGCACCTCACAAAACATAGCTATACTACTGTGATAAACTACTGCTGTGATAGCTAACCAGGCGGCCCTGAACAAAGTCCTACCACTAACCTAACCGATCACAATATTGTACATCCGTTAGGATCGAACGCTGGATCTCTGGGTCTGTCATCGGACAAGCGCCATGTAGAACACGCCAGGTATATAAAAGGTAAAACTAATAGTTGAAGTCGGTGGCAATGGGTTGTAGGTACCTATAGTTTATTTATTTTATTTTTAGATCTCTCTATCTGGTATGTACTTAGTAATAACGCTAGTACTAATAATCATTATACTTATTACCGTTTTATTTCTTATATGTTTTTCTTTGCTTGTCTATTTATTTTTGTTTCTTGGTGTAAAAAAAATAAGAGTTAATCTTATTTCTTTACGCGCACGCCTATGAGTTGTACCACTCACAAATTGCTATAACTGTTTTATCGCCATTACGCTCAAAGCGACAAAGTTTAAAATGACTCACTATCATTACTATTGCGACGCTCAAGCTTACGTTTTGGAAGTGTTATTACTTCTAACAATTTGTTTTCGGCTTCTTGTCCATCTGATAACTTTAACGATTAGCTTAAATTATTTATTTTAGGTACTTACACTTACCTACAACTTCATATTTTAGTTACGACCTCACAAGAAGCTCGTGAGAAACTTAAAAACTCATGTTATAGCAGTTTAATGTTAAACATGGGACTAAAACGAGCTACTTTATATGAGATGGTAAGCTCACTTAGCTTTCACATAGCCTAACTAGCCCGTAGAATAAAGTATGGAGGTTTTAATCCCACGTTTAATACTCTACCACTCACTTTGAATTCGAGAAAATAAAATAGCTAGGTATAAAATTACCTTCATATTCGGGTTCGGTTTTGTCGCCGTGGTATAGAACCCTTATAATATTATTCAAATAAGAATATAAAATTGGTAAATACGGTATATAATCCGATCATCAATAAGGGTTAACACCCTTGCAACAATTGATAGATGAGAGATAGGAAATACTTATTTGCACTAATAAATAAAAGTACATGTGCGAAATGAATGCTACGAAGCATTTTCTTCCAGATAACCCTTCAGATAACAATCATCGATTTTCTAAATTATCATGTAGTTCTATTGCGCTAAAGAAATGTGCGTCTAATAATAGCATATTATAATTGAGGCCTCTTAGTGAGTGAATGAGTATAGTTTTGGTCGTTGCCCTACTGGCCCGCAATGAATGTGAATCGTCACTCATACGAGAGTGAGGCGAATTCAGATGAGTCCGTTAAGGTAACGGACAGACAAACACACATACACACTTGTCATCACATTTTAACAATGAGTGTGAACTGGGCTTTATCTCGTAGGGCTGACGAGGGTTTATCATTCTTCTATCTGAGGAAACAGTTATTTGTTGGCAGCATTTCTAATTAAAATAAAATATGTATATATAGTAAGGTCAGGTTTTTATGCAGGTATTTATTCATTTAATTGTGTCTAGATACTGATTTTGATATAAATATATATATACTGTCGAAATGTTTCAGAAAATAGGTTCTTGTATTACAGGCTGGTGCCCCCGAGACCAGCTTGGAGACAGCCTGATCAAATGTTTTACTGATAAAGAATGACAGACGCGGTTACGAGTTCCACTCTCTATAGACAGATTAATGATACTGTAGAGTCATATCATGTCGTATCGACTATTGTACTCGTAGTGAGATCGCCAATTGTAACTTTATTAGTTTGTTTCGGTTTTGGTTGTATCTATCTAAAAGCGTGTTTACAGTTAATAGCAAAAACGGGTCTTCATCCCGTACCTTTTTATATTCCCGACAGTTTAGACCGTGTTACAACGGCCGTGGTCACGGGTAGACTGTCGGGAATATTAAAAGATACGCGATGAAGACCCGTTTTTGTTATTAATTATGTATAATAATCGCGATAATTAAAAAAATGTGTTTACAGTTGTTTGACAGCCCTAGCAACACGCAACATTAATTCAAAAGTGAGATAAAAACTGGAACTAAAGAATGTCGCTTCACTTAGTTTATGCACTTTTGGATTAGAAAATGAAGTAGACAAGAACCGGTCGGTGATAATGCTAGTTTTGGGTTAACAGATCGAGTTTGAACTCGGCCTACTGCTGTCTACTGACACCTACTGCCGTACCGCAAGTAGGCTGCGGTTAGGTATTCGATTCGATTTAATGTCACTGACCAGCGGATTAAAATTCAACCTTCTTAGTTGAATACAATGCTTCGTTCAGGAATGCGAACACCTATTGACATATTCTTGCGCAGTGTCGGAAACGAAGCAACGCTACTTCTCTGTGGGTGTCATAAAAGGCGACAGGAGTAAATAACAGCAGGGGATGCATAAACTCTCCATACATCTCCATACAAGCGCTACCGCGTAGTACAATAATAAAAAAAAAACTTTAAGCTTTGTGAGGCTTGGTTCAAAAGTGGACGGTTGCCGACTGTTGATAATGATGATAGCTAACCTACGGTTGTTTGGAAGATATTAATCGCAACCGATAAGACCGCCCATTGTTAGTGTAAAGCTACACTTTTTTGTATTTTGTGTCATTGTTAAATTAGCAATTGTTTTGTACTATTTATGTGTATAGTAGTAGGTAGGTACATTGTTTTCAGTTTTGATGAATTCCTCCGTAGTTCGAACTCCGTTCTTCGGTACGTCCCCGGTCCGGATCCCGGATACTGCACGTTAGTCGTTGGAGAGCGGCGGCTCGTAAAATCTGTCACCAAGGACATTTCACCGCCCACGTTAATGTAACAAGGTTATCCGTAGTTAATACGATTCCGATTCTTCTTGTAGTTTAAGCCCGTTGGACAGCAACACCAAAACCTTATTTTCTCAATCGGTTAAAAATAAACTCCCACTAATTTCTCCGTCAGCTGACGTCAACTCGACGGACAAGCCTGGAAGACTGGTTTATCAGATTTCACTTACATATTTAATTTCCTGACCAGCTTCCTTCCATGGCTTTATCTATGATTTACCAAATGCGGATATCTTATAGATATGCACCTGTCGGCGATTCCGATTTAGTAGCAAATAAGCACAACCATATGACCTAAATAAACAAATTGTTTTGAGGATTTTGAGTTGAGTACTGATCTACAATAAGAAAACTTAGGACGATTGTGAGAATAAAATAAGTTCGAATTGGCAGCCAGTCATCGTAATTAATACCTTTTGGGGTAGTCGGGTAAAACGAGGTGTCGTGACAGGACACATCATTTCAGCCTACATACGTCCACTGCTGAACATAGGCCTCCCGGCCCCCTCCATCACCGAAGATCATTTTCCGAATTCTCTTATGAGATGGTCTCACCATGACTGGTCAGTGATCGTCTGTGAATCTGCTTCGCTTCGTAAGTTGTCTCCTCGTAAATATAGTGACAGGCAACAGCCGAGCCACTCATGAATCAGTAGAAAGTAACAAGAATTTCTTCACATATTTCATTAATTACTATAATTAGTAGATATGTTAGCGTTTGTCAACATGCGCGGGAAGGGAAGCTATTATCACATTGCGAGTGAACCGACTTGAATGAGGTATTCAGGAAGGAAGGTTGGTGACGTTACAAACAGTTTCTATTGTGGAAACTTATATATACACTTAAGTATGACTCGATTCCTTGTTTGTTTTGTTTGAAATGGGTTAACTTGGAGATGGAGCAAGCAAGCACCCCATCTGATGTTGACTACATCTCTTGTCTATAACGAAGTCATACTGCGGAAGTCACATCTGCACGTCATTTCACGCATTTTTCATTTGAAGGGTGTGTATTTTTCATTTGAACACCCTTCAAACCGGAACACAGCAATGCAAACGCCTGTGTTCTCTGCTGCTTAGCGGCCAAAATAGGTGTGGTGGTAGTTCTTCCCCGGACGAGCCCTTCCACAAGAAGCTCTACTGCTCTTTTTTTTGAGCATTAATGAAGCTTCCTTAAGTATAACACACTATTTATCCCTCGTGTTCCGGCATTCAGAGGTAAGATAGCCAGTTTGTTGAGGATTCCGGGGGAAGTGCGCCTCCACCTTCGGCCTGATCTTAACTTGTTACCAGGTGAGATGAAGGCCAAGCGCCTCCGCGTCGTACAATAATAAAAAAACTGTGCCTGGGCTAAGACCCGCGCCTGTAAAGCAAGGTTCCGGAAGGTCCGTGAAAAGTAGCGCTTGTTCAATACTGCCGCCAAGGGGTAGCGTAAAGAGAACCTTGCCAAGGCAAGGCTCGACAGCCTGAGCCATCGTCGCAAGGTTGCGTGTTTGTCGGTGTTTTACAGATTGTACTTCGGTGAGTGTGCTCAGGAGCTTCACGATCTTACGCCGCCTTCAATGGTGTTTAATATAAATATCAGGCGCACAGCTTATCATCATTGATTTTCCAATAAGCGCTTTCAACAATCTGTTATTTAGCTGTCTGCTCAAACATGGAATCAGTTCCCAGTTTTCCGTTGTGTTATCTTCAAGAAGGTAGTAAATTCTTACCTTCTGGGTAGGCTCACTCCATCTTTAATCGCATTCTTGTCATTGCTAGTTTCGAGGAACACCGATAGATAAAGCTAAATAAAGCTTCTCAGATTCAGATTGTGTTAGTGTAAGTACTGCTTTTAAATCCTCCTGAAATCGTAATCCTCATTATCGAGGTTCGTTTTTTGTTTAGTTTGATAGGATTTGTGTTTATTTTTCATTGTCGGCATTGTGTCCTTGGTTATAGTCGGTATGATGTCGCGACCAGCCTCGGAATCTGGTCGTTGCGTTCGTCGCTCGTCAGTAGCCGCCGGGGACGGGGACCATTCAGCCGTGGTGGCCGATGGCTTGGCTGGTCGCATGCATCAGAGCTGATGCCGGTCAGATGGTAGATACGTGCCGTGACCATGCGGAACACGGTATCCCTATCCTCCAATGGATATCGTAAGAGGGCAGCAGCGTCCGCCTGAGCAATAATAATACTGCGATCCATCCGCCTGCCAAGTGTGGTAACTAGGACAGTTGCAGTAGTTTTTCTAGCATTATAATGCCACCATTATTGCGGCAAAGCTTACCAAAATTATAAGCTAATTGTATGTTTATAGCTCGTAATTCATAGGTCACTCACCATGCGAGAATCAATCCATTCGAAACACAAACACGATCATGAAAATCCAAACAAACACAGTCACAACAAAACTCCTGAAAAAGTCCACGAAAGGAGTTCAAAAATCGTCTCTATTCACTTTACACTAGAGTTTAATTTCATTAAATTGTAGGTTGATTGATTTTTGTAATCGAAATTCTGCCGTATGTAATAGAAATGCAACTGTATATGCGTGCAATAGAGATGCAAATTGTTTGTTTCGGGGTTAACACGTGCGCTGCTCGACGATCGCGCGAGGAATGTGAAGCTCCGTCGAGACCCACGATGCGCTGTGAAAGCTTTGTCGGTGTCGGTCGGCGGCGGCGGCGGCGGCGGCGGCGGCGGCGGTGTGCGAGACGGGACGGAGGCAACCGAATGTACTTTTACCCTAACTTATAACATCTGCTCGGAAATTGTTCTACAATAAAAAAAAACACAAATCATCAAACGCAATTAAATAACAAATGACAATAATTGTAATAAATATTTTTAATACTATTGCGATTGTCACACTATCACGAGAGCTGGCGAGATCTTTGAGTTTCACGCTAACATTAACTATGTATTTTAGGTACCTACATGATATTTATGATGATGAATGCGTATTTCTTTTCTATATAAAAAACATAGACAAAATGCAAATCAGATACTTTGTATATAGACCAGGGTAGAAGCCTTTAAAAATAATGAAAAGTGAAAGAAAATTATAGTAGGATGAAACCCATTAGAAAAGGATGGAATTGTTATAAAAATGAAAGGAAAAATAATTTACGGGCGATCTGAGGTCGGGAAGGGGATGGGGGTGAGTTTTTAAGGGTAAAAAACGGTTTTTCCCGATTTCCGTCAAAACTAAAAGTCCTATCGAAAAAAGTCAAATGGCAAAGTTGTAGATAATGAAAAGATCTAAAACTTTTCTATAAACACTTTTTTCACATAACCTCAAAATTTATGTGAAAAATTCAAAAAACCAAGTTTTTGGTTTTTTATTTTTATCTCTTACAAAAGATTTTTTTTTGTAACGAAATTTTGTGAAAACTTACCTTTTTATGTCCCAAATACGCTGTAATTTATTTGATTAAAAATATTTATTTTTTCACCTTATTTTGAATTAATATCGAAAAAACACCCTAATTTTCAATCGAAAATTCACCCGTCAAAATATCAGCTTTTTTCAAAAAGTTGGTATGGTTTCTGTTCGTTGAAATCTCTACTTTTCGATGGTGAAAAAAAAATATATGTTACTATGGTAAATCTTCTCAGAAAATGCAAAAATTAAAAAAAAACTTGAATTCGAAAATGTTTTTTTAATTATTTTAAATAATTTTGAGCTATTTAAAATTTACACTTTAATTACTCGAAAAACGTTAGATTTCATGTGACGCTGATAGAAAAAAAAATTGCAAATAAAAATATACTACTATAATCAAGAAACAAATAAGTTAATTAAATTAATATTTAATAAGACATCTACAATATTTGGAGAAAGTTACATTTTTTACATACATTTATACAGATACATTTTTTATAGATTTATAATATATTATTCATACATTTTGACATTTATTTCTTTAATATTTTTTTTTTCATGAGAGTTTATTCACGATTAAATAGGGAAGACATTATTAATTCGATTTTGTTTATTCAGATTATCAGTATGGATGAATCTGTTTGTATCATTTGCAATAAGGCAGATGATAAGCAAGTGTATGCAATAAAAAAAGCAGCTTTGAATCGTTTAGTGGTATCCAGCAAGAAAAGAATCGACAATAAATACAAAAAATTTGAGACTTTAACATCAGCTTTTATTCATCGAAGTTGTCAAAGTCAATATAATGACGAGACCGCAATAGCTACATTTTGTAGTTTAAGACAAAAAAAAGCAAAGGAAGGAAAAGAAGTAATTAAAGATGCTCTTGGATTTAATTTTGAATCTCATTGCTTTATCTGTGGTGGATTTTTCGGTAATATCTCAAAAGAAAAAAAATCATGTGTTCAAAGCAACGATACAAGAGATAATATATTACAGTATATTCAAAAACAATACATACACTTGCTTATCATCTGCCTTATTGCAAATGATACAAACAGATTCATCCATACTGATAATCTGAATAAACAAAATCGAATTAATAATGTCTTCCCTATTTAATCGTGAATAAACTCTCATGAAAAAAAAAATATTTAAGAAATAAATGTCAAAATGTATGAATAATATATTATAAATCTATAAAAAATGTATCTGTATAAATGTATGTAAAAAATGTAACTTTCTCCAAATATTATAGATGTCTTATTAAATATTAATTTAATTAACTTATTTGTTTCTTGATTATAGTAGTATATTTTTATTTGCAATTTTTTTGCTATCAACGTCACATGAAATCTAACGTTTTTCGAGTAATTAAAGTGTAAATTTTAATAAATAGCTCAAAATTATTTAAAATAATTAAAAAAAAAAATTCGAATTCAAGTTTTTTTTTAATTTTTGCATTTTCTGAGAAGATTTACCATAGTAACATATATTTTTTTTCACCATCGAAAAGTAGAGATTTCAACGAACAGAAACCATACCAACTTTTTGAAAAAAGCTGATATTTTGACGGGTGAATTTTCGATTGAAAATTAGGGTGTTTTTTCGATATTAATTCAAAATAAGGTGAAAAAATAAATATTTTTAATCAAATAAATTACAGCGTATTTGGGACATAAAAAGGTAAGTTTTCACAAAATTTCGTTACAAAAAAAAAATCTTTTGTAAGAGATAAAAATAAAAAACCAAAAACTTGGTTTTTTGAATTTTTCACATAAATTTTGAGGTTATGTGAAAAAAGTGTCAATAGAAAAGTTTTAGATCTTTTCATTATCTACAACTTTGCCATTTGACTTTTTTCGATAGGACTTTTAGTTTTGACGGAAATCGGGAAAAACCGTTTTTTACCCTTAAAAACTCACCCCCATCCCCTTCCCGACCTCAGATCGCCCGTAAATTATTTTTTCTTTCATTTTTATAATAATTCCCTCCTTTTCTAATGGGTTTCATCCTACTATGATTTTTTTTGGTTTAAAAAATTATCGACCCTGGACTAATAGTGGATGTATTGTTTTCATATGCTGACCACTGAAACTTACTTTTTCACCTAAACTCAAGTCAGTCTCTGTACTAATCATAGATTTAGTATACGTTAATTATTATGTAGATTTAGTTTGTTCTAAATCTATGACACTAATCCTTAGCAGTTTCTGGGGCCCTTTTTTTTCGTGGAAATCCAATCTACTCGGCTTTCAAAACACTTTTTTTTTAAATGCATCTTTAATAATATTTTTTTCAAGCTGGTAATGACAGCGTCGTTTAAAGGGCGGCGAGACGACATTCTCGATGCCAGCGGTGAGTCAGTGTACCTGTACTGCGTACAATCGGTAGAATGCCGTCCAGCGACAGGTGGTGAGGTGAGTTCATGCTTCCGCAGTATATTTCTCTTGATTTCTCGGACGTTTAAATCCTCCGTGAAGGCACCGAGAGCGTGTGTGGGTTCGATTCCTATATAAGTTACCAGTTTATATATTGCAAAGAATACTCACGAGTGTAACAATCAATGCATTTAAAAAATTCAATCCGTTTGATTCGAATAAAATATGTGGATGATTTTACTTATCTCCTGTTGTGATCCCTTTATCGCATCTTACGACATTCATGGGAAGATTGGGAGGGGCCCTAATCATTTTCCCGGTCGCTATATTAGCGCAGCTAAATTGGACATTATCATCTCAGCCTGCCTACTTCCTATCCTAAACTAGGCCTCCCCCAACCGACGTCACACAAATAGCGCCTGAGACGCTTCCAGCCATCGACTCCCCGCGTCATCCTCAGTGTCGTCAGCCCATCGGTGATCTTCCCACACTTCGTTCACGTTTAGTCGTGGTCGCCAAGCGAGAACCTTTACTCCCCAGCTATTACTGGGTGCGAGTTATGTGCCCCGCCCATCTAATTAGTTATACTTATTATTGCTACGCGTACATCATAATAAAAGTGTTTATGAGTTTGAGTTTTCTCACGCCATTTTCCCAGAAACTACAATGAACTTGATAATAAAGTATTTAGTTAGTTAACGCAGAACCCTCGGACGTCAGAACGGCCCGGTTCGTTCAGCGGAGCGCGACGTTACGTAATCACACATTACATTACATTACAGACAGACATACATACCTACGTTACTTAAACTTAAGTAATTTGAGCCTTGTTTCGAGGCTAAGCATACGGATGGAAATTATTTGATAATGTTTTGCTTGGATAATATATGGGTACTTTTACGTTACCTTGTTTCCGATTTTAACCCATCTGAAATGATACTTAGACAACTCAATTAATTGGGTTCAATGTTTCCTCATAACTTACTTGTGTGATGGATGATGACGATGGTGTGTTGGATATCATCAAATGGTCGGAGATCATTTACAGCTGCCTCTTGGACACTATATAGTAGGTATAGGTACTCTACGTAGGTTTTAGCAATATACTGCCCTGATATGGAAGAAGGCCGCAAAGCCACAAAAGCATATTTCGAGATAAAAATAATAAACGCGCGAAATCCGTTTTCTTGATGACTATCAATGATAAAAAAGTTTTAACTATTGCGTTGGAGGGCAAAAGAAAAGAAAAAAATATATGTCATATATTAATATTAAAAACATAATACATAAATATTATATTTATTATATTAAAAATGCAGTTAACGTAAATTTTTTATTACTATTTCAAATATTTATCATATTTTAGAGGGCAGCTAAGTATACCTTAGCTGCTCTTTAGAGTAGTACTAATGATAGACATACACAAGAATGCGGTTAGTTTATACTAACCACTTTTTAATTTCTGAGTTAGGATTTTCATTTTATAGAACCCCTTTGCTATATTGCCGTCAAGTGATTTCATTGCGTTTTAATCTAAACTAGATTAAAACGCAATCTTAATCGTCATAAACATATAACAAAATTATAAAGGTGGCTAAATGCACATCAATCTTATGTTTGCTCTTATGTTCCTTTTTGTTTCAAACTGACACACGATGTGTTTAAGCTAATACTAACCTGAATGTTTTCAAATTAGTATCTTGACGACGAGTTAAATAAAAATAAGGTTAATGAAATATCAAAAAACCATATTAAGTGATACGAAGACGTGAAAAGAGTAAGAAACAAGACGAATATTTTAATAAAAAAAAAAAACCTTAATAGAATAAGTCTATTCAGCTTTGAAAGTATTAGTGATTAGACTAAAATTGTTTACCCATAAGGTATTAAAATAATCTTATCTTACAACTAGTAGAAATAACTAAAATCTATGAAAATCACAAATAAAACCTTAATTACTCTTTATTATAATCAGCCTGTTCAAAACAGAGATCACAAAATCTTATCTAGCCTTTATTAGTCACATGGTGATTCTACTCTACTGATACATTTACCTACGTGTTCTAGTAAATTATTCAAGTATGTATAAGTTATAAATATTATTTTAATGGTTTTGTTACTGTTTTTTATCATCACATATACCTAATATCACACACCTAACAGGTAATAGTTTTATCAGTCTCTTCGTAGACATTTGCAGGTAATGTTTTCCAAAATGTTTGTTTATATCGAGGCACACATTTTTTTACTTTTTTAGCATGTTCTCCTTACTTATAGTTTGTATTTGTATGCCTTTAGAATGTTCTTTAATTGTAATCACGAACATGGGGTCTTTCTTGGGTTTGAGGTATGTATATTTTATGAAACATATTTCAATTATTTTACCTTTTTTAAATTTATGTTGAATGATCCTCGTTTAGAAATAGCTAGATACGCTCGAGGATTTGCTGACTGGATTCGTCGTGGAGATGTCAACAGTCACCTTTTCAGAATCGGCAGTAGATACTGCAACAACAAAGTCTTGAAAGTCGTGAGGTTTCTTCTTTATTTCATTGAAAGTCTCATCAGACGATGGCAACGGTCACAGCTCGTAAAGGTTTTGCCCGGGTGATAAATAATTCAAGGTATACTGTTTGACACTGTTTTCGTTGGAATTATTTTTGTGGAGTAGGCAAATGTACAGTATCCAATTTTTATGTTGTGTTGCGCAGTTGTCAAGCTACAAATATACGCGCCCATAATCTTGACACTGAGTAAAATACACATATATAAAAACACTAATAATTTATTTTTGTTTTTGGCCAGCTGTAGGCCTCATGCCATTAAACTGCGTATGGTTTTTTAAATGATTTGTATCCCACTGGAGAAAAGGTTTGGTGCCACAAGTCTTTGACTAAAAACTACTTCTTTCAATGTATTTTACTTTACATATTCCACACTCTTCGTGATCGATTTGAGTGAGAGATGTTTAAGGATAATGTTCTAAATTATGCCAAGATTCGTTATGCCGTTAAACAACATTGCATTTAAATACTATTGTACATTGAATACTAGCAACTTACAACTTGCAAACCGTGTGCATGTGCCGAGCGTAAGTTTGTATGTGCCTCTGACTACCCCCTAGTAGGTGATCCTCATAAGATCCACGCTCTAAGTAGTGATCGGAGGTGAATCCTCGAAGGGGAAAAAGTTGTCCACACGATCTCCTGCGACGTTTAGAAATGCACCGACTGACTCTATGCCGATCGATTTATTTATAGCAACACATCGACGATATATCAGAACTTAACCGCATTTAAGCGTAACAATCTGATTTAGCCGCTGTTTACATGGTGCAGCTAATATAATTTTGACTTTAACCATATGCTATAAAGCCGTGATCGCCATTTTGTGTAGCAAGAGGTGATTTAAATATTATTTTTATTCTCCACGAAACAGCAGATACATGTGCTTAGCTCTGTTTTAGCCTCAATTAATGACATAACCCAACAAAGCTACTAACAAGGAATAAAACAGTTACCTACGGTTAACTGCCTTACCTGTAGCTTAGCATATATATTTAACTACCGTATTGCTTAGTTTTATAAATAAAGTATGAGCATTGTACTAAGCAAGAAATTCGCTAAGACCGTTTTACGGCTTTGTAACCTAAGAATATTTGATAACTGTTTTTCAGCTTATGAATCCAAGAAATAACTGGTATTGGAAACGCATAATTTTAAAAATATAATTCCAAGATTGATCGATAGATAATTGTTCGTTTAGTCCACTAGTGTCAGAAGTTAAAAAACCGTCAAAAAGCACTTAGCCGCTTTCTTCTGTATCAGGGCAGTACCAGACCCAGACCTACCTTTGGCAATCAGCATTAATGTATTAATACATTAGTGAGCCCGCCCTCGCTGGTTTACACCATTGACAAGGTTTTCGATGCCGCGCCGCCGCCACCGCCGCCGCACTGCCTACAATCAAACAAAACCCGTTTACATGCAGTTAGTGGCTCGCTCAAGTTTATAGTGGCTTATAGAACATTACCAGCTAAAACACGCACATTCCTTTATTTATGTAAGCCTATCCTACTTAATACGTTGACATTGTGGCGGTTTTGGATAGGCGATGGATGGAGGCGGCTGAGAATCACTCGGTCGTCAATCGGTGGGGAGCGACCCATGTCAGCAGTGGATGCATGTGCTGAAATTAGGATTAATTTGATGATACTAATCATAATCATCATAATTTACGAATATATTTTTATTAGGTGTACTTATATCATAAACGTGAAAGTTTGTTTGGATGTTTATAGAATATGCTTGCGACTCCTTCACGCTAAAAGGAAACTAAACAACTGATAGTTTATAAATACATACGTAAATTGTTTTGCTTGTACAAGTGTCCACTTCCCATATGCACCGTGCGCGGAAACTTTGAAAAAAAATCCAAATGGCGGCGGGGACCAGATGTAGCCTTTGTGCTTTTCAACCCGTATACTTCGCAGATGAAGCCACAAGCAATCACTTATTTAGTTGATATGAGGTATTAATCAGACAAACAGTGAGACTTCGCACCATCTACTAGCCCGTTGTAAACAGTGTCCCATGCATGTAATACGAATAATTTGTAAGATAGGTTTAGAAAATGATTGCGCGTGCGCTGATGAGAGTTTAAACACGGTTCACGCGATTCGGAGACCGTATTTAAATGTGCATTACACCGCCGCTGGGAATGCAGGATTTGTCTTAGGTCAGAGAGGAGGTGGAGCAAGGTTAGGTCAATCACATTCAGTAACATTACACGTCAACTGGGAATGTTGCGTCTGTCTGAGATCACATAATAGGTGGAGCAACGTTAGCTTACTCACATTTAATTTACGGTCGCTGGGAATGTAGGGTGGGTCGTAGGTCACAGAAGAGCTGCAGCAAGGTTAGCTCAATAACATTCAGAGCGATATTGTGCTTGGTTTGGTTGGTGGTAGGATTATGTTTAAGTCCGCCTGAACAATTCTAAAAAAAAAAATGTGTTCCGGCATTTAGAGGTGAGATAGCCAGTCCTTCAGTTAGTTGAGGATTTCGGGTGAAGTGCGCCTTTATCTTATGCCTTATCTCAACTCGTAACCCGATGAGATGAAGGCCAAGCGTTTATTCTATATTTCAAAAGAGGCACTACACTACTAATCACAATGTAATAAATCTAAAGACTCTACACGAATTATAGATTATTTACTTACCATAAATAAATAAAATGTACTCATAGGTACCTTACCTATTTTGATACGGGAATATTCCATGGAACCATTTCCCACGTAGAACATCATCGTCAGTGCTGGAATCACTGATGCGATACCGCCGCCGCCGCCGCCTCCGTGGACACCCGGGGAACTTACAAGCCAATCACGCAAGTGCCGCCGCCAACAAACGGACATTGCTTAATCCATCGTACTTGGATGCAAACGGCCAATGGCAATGATGAAGACGTAAAAATAGTCGTGTCGTGACTGACTGACTGACTGGCTGACTGACTGGTATAAGTGCATAGCTCTCAGAAGCTCTCAGGTATCAAAGAGCACATTGTGTGAACTTGCCGACACTCGTCACGTGGGCTACCTATCCGCTTCTGTAGTCGAGATATGAAAAATACAAAGTGCTACTGATCACATAATCTAGCTACGAACCTTACACTCAAAATGGCTAGTAAGTATCTTCTCGGAAAGTTCGTTTTATAGTCGACCTCATCTGCCCATGCCCAGGCAGTTAATAGCTATCAAAACCGAAATTTTGAGGTAAGCTCAAAATTTCGGTTTTCTAATCTGCTGAAATTTTGCTGGTGTGCTGTCAAGATTGGAACCAGCAACTCCCGAGTTCAATGAAAAAACAGTTAGTTTTAGTGGTGCTAATGAATTGCATCATCTGAAAACCGCAGTTCTGTCCCACGACTGTGTTTACCGAGCATTTTAACAATTACGTAAAGTTGCTTGATAACTCCGAGTGTGAATGGGAAACTTTCCAAATGAATAGCTCACTTGTTTCTAGAAATAACCTGACCGTCGGACAGATGTAGCATGAGTAAGTCTGTGAAGACTCTCTGTACGACGGACTTTAGCGAAGTTTAAGAGTTAACAAACATTCTTTTTCATCATCACCCAACCACCTCATAAGGAAGGTTATGATTTTCGAGAGTACGTCTATTTTATGAGTCGAGGAAATGACTGGTAAAAAAATGAGAGAGCAATGAAACGGTTCACTAGCGATAGACTGGATCCTATCCGTGCTCGAGCTTCACCAGACAGTCTGAACCCGAGTCAAGTGAACTCGGAAAAGTTGGGAAAGTGGAATTTATGGAGAAGGTAAAAGTCTATACCGATTTATGGTTCATGTTGAACATTGTGTGTTCTCGGAGATTCTGTACCTACCTATGTCTGTCATTGCGAGACACCATTTACAGAAGAGAGGTGAAATTTAGATGTTTCACTCAAATATATGTGACTACTACAATTGTAAATCAAACAATAGTGTCACACACAATGAAAGTAAGTAAGTAGGTACACATTTTAAGTGTATAGATAGACGTCCTAAGACCTCCGTAATCGAAAAAAGCTGGTTTTATTTTGCTTTTTTGTAACTCCATGATTCGTAGGTACCTACAGCTTATGGCAAAACCCTTCATTCTTGGAGGAGTAAGTCCATTTCAAACAAATCGAGCTAGTACTACGCAGCGCACAGATCAAAAAAAAAAAAAAAAAAGAAGCCAAACACAATTAAGCCACAAACACAAATGACGAGAAACCATTAATTTTGGAGAGGTGATCGCGTCGTAGATTATGTCATCATCTCCATGATCCCATCGCGAGGCGAGGCGAGGTGTAGAAAGTAGAGGTCGCAACGTGCGCGCGCGCCGACCACGTGACCTGCGGTGCACCTACCTACCTACCTGCTTACTTCCCAACGTCCACGTAGGGATCCATTCATTCCATTCACAACTCAGAAATCATTCTAAGCTCTCACTCCGAAGAAGCTTAAGCTTCTGATGTAGCAGAGATGTGTAATTATCATTACAGTCCGAATTAGGGAGCCCGAATATAGTCACTACTATTAACAAGCATGGTGGGTTTCGTTAGTCCCGGAAAATCAATGATCCAGTGAAACCCTCAGCATAGTAAGGCATTCTTTTACAAAACGATGACTGGTACAGCAATAGAAAGGTGTCCACAGCCCCGTTTCTTTCTTCTTTCGACGTTGCAGATTGCAGCGGCAGCGTAAGCACGCGGGATGTTGTCGCAAGGGCACTTGGATAACTTTTACCCTCTGAATGCACCAACAGGACGCCGTAGCTCACACTTTGTGGCTCTGACTAATGCCATCTCGTTACCTTTGTAACAGACCATCTGCCACGTCACGTCCTAAAGTTTATTTTAAGACATAGGTAGCCTAGAATATATATATTTTATTATCATGTAGCATATTTCATTTTGATTGTTTACATTTACAAGTCACAGCTAAAGAGAATATATCAACTACTAAGACAAAGAGAATATATAATTTTTTCAGTATGGATACTGGTCCTTTTGGCGAATCGTATCATGAAATAGGGCTGCAGTGAATTTCTAATAAGAGAATGCCCGACACGGAATTAGAAATTATCCGGTGTACGTTTTAAAATAATACTTTGGTACTTTTTAACCAACTTCTCAAATAGGTGACGTCCTATTCCTTATTAAAGAAAAGAGGAGTCCCAAATTATTTTTTTATCGATAGCGGTCTGGAATTGGCCTTTTAATTTGATGAAAATACATTAACGATCCTGTGGACTGAAACTCCTCAACGGACAACTACAATTCTAAGATATCTCCGAAAACTATTGATGATAGAACAAAGTTATGTTCTACAGTTTACAGAGAACACGTCAATACCTACAAAAAAAGTCAACGATAAGCTGTCTAATTATTATAGTTGTTGCACTATAACCACTTTTCTGAACGAATTGCATAATTATTGCTGATTTATTTGTGAAACTACAAAAAGTACCTACTTGTCTTGAAATCTAAAATATGATTTTGGGAAAGCCCCCAGTTGTTCCTTCAACACTTTTGCGGTATATAGCTAACCTTAGATTCAGTGCCGATTTTTTTTTTAATTGATATTGGTGATATCTTGAACTGGGTATAAACCCACATTCACTATAAATACTACACTTAGAAGAATAAGCCGCGACATTCTCCGGGGGCTGTTTAGTGACCGTAGGCGGTCACGATTATATTTCATTGACTCTCGAGGCTTGCCTGGGCAAGAATTAGGTCAACTATGGAGCGAGCCTTCCGAGAGATGCTTTGTTCAGCAGTGGGCTTACATCGCCCAAAACGATAGTGATGAACTTAGAACCTTGGCCAGTGTAACTGCGCATCGATACTGCTACTATCTATGTAAATGGGTAAATAACGACATTAATACAGGCCCTTACCCGCAGATCACTAAGCCAACGTCATTTATGAAATTATAGATTATCTGTAACGATTCTACCGAAGTGCCTAGGGACGTTCCGAAACATGACCGTATTAGCAACATCTAGCATAGAACCGTTGAGGAAGCGATCAACGTTAGTCGCATCGTCTTGAAACGATAATTTACCGTATTTGACGCGCTGTTGTTGTTTCAGTACGTTCGTAGATATCTGTAAGTTGTCCGGAACCCTCCCCACGGCTATCCAACTCGCACTCGACTCGGAACAATATCGTAAACTGCCGTAACTTAAAGTTCAACTTCAAACGGAAGTTACATACTTAGTGCGATGTCCCGCTCGCTAAACGTCCTAAGTTAAGTGTTTCCGCGTGGTGGCCTACCGTAGGACACGGAACTAACTACGTACGTAACGAATAACATCAACAAACCGACTGTGAACCGATCCGTGGTAGGTACGTACGTACGTATGCTCTTTTGTACTGCATTATATGAATACTAGCTTTTGTCCGAGGCTTCTCCCGCGGGGAACCTAAGTATCTTAATAAATGTGATTAACAGATTATTATTTTTTGAATATGAATTTTAAAATAGGAATGAATAGTTATTTTCAATGTGAATGACACTAAAAAAAATAAGTGTATCAGTTCTTTGATTGCGCCATTGCAAATGATTTTTGTATTATCTCTTGATAATTTTGACAGGAAGAACTGATGAACAGCAAAGTGTTCCACGCTTAAGCACATTATACTTGAGACGTTGATCAAACTTAGTTTCCATCTTTCTTCTGGAGTGTTGGTAACGGTAACAGACCCTGGTGTTAGAGTATGAGCCGCTGTAGAATCCCCTTTGTGTGCTACCCGGCGGCTTCCCTCCGAAGCATGGAATCATCTTAATTATCGTACAATGAGGTGATTAAAGACTGCAATGTTCTAACCAAACTGAGACTACTTACACATCAAAAAGATGTGTCCCACCCGGGATGTGAACTCGAGACCTCTGATCGAGAGCCACACGCCCAACAACTGTGACATGCACATAGTTTCAACCCTCATGAATAACGTTGCGCGATTGTCGATAACATCCCATATGGAAAACATTTTATTCACAAGATATCGATACAATATAACCATCATTAGAAATAAACGTTTATTTTTTATGCCACAGCGCCGTGTTGAATTGAATAATTCGAGTGACTCTAGCAACAGGTCGCGCTCGCTACGTCTACGTCGCCACCGCCTGGTCCGCAGCATCACATCGCATCGTACCTACACTCTCCACACGCAGGCCGCAGGTAGCCGGCACCGGACGTTATCTGAAATCAATCTCCTTTCACTGCATACTCGTAGATTTATTGTAATAAGCAATTGTCGGTGCTTTCTCGATAACCAGTTCGGGTGCGAGCGAGTCAGGTCTGGGCGTTGCGTCACTCCTCCTCTCCGAACCGGAGTTCTGTATACCTAGGTACTGTCTCGGGACTGTCTACGTTGGCTTCCGAATGTCTGCATAAACAGGTCGTCGCGATCCATGGAACTAAAATTGCATAAAAGAGGATCTACACCAGGCTGAGTGAACCAAGGAGTTCCGGCTTAAAAATTCAATCAGATTTTTAGGATGTCGACATATGGCAGTCGACACACCTGGTCACCACGACTGACCGAAAAATCTAATCGGAATTCTAAACAGACTAATATGTAGATGTAGTAATAACAGACAGCATTTCTGGATAAATTTAACTTGAGTCTGTGAATAGTGTTTTCTAGACCTCTAAATAGGAAAATTTGCGTCGGCTGTATCTGGCAGCCAAACAATGGTATTTCATTCAATAAGAACTAAATAAGTCTTCAGTATCATAGATCTCTCATCCATTCCTCTACTGTATGATTGCTCTCACAAAGCACTGGGGGCTCGGGAAATATTATTATCGACAATCATCTATACATTGAACTATTCTCAATGCTGGTGACATTCTACGCTCTAACAAAAACCCACCTACTCTAAATACAGATAATTATCAACATCATACGCTGTTTTTGTCGCTATCATTCTGAATATCATGCTTCTTGTTTCTATTGTACCTATGTGATGTCTAATAGGGATGGCTGATTGGGTACATGTGGGAAGAAAAGTAATAGCAATAATAAGTTGGATGCGACTGCTAGGCCACATAAATTAACTATTTTAAACCAAACGTATGACAAAAGTAGAAAGAGCCACTTGATTGACTGACGGCATTCATTATAATTTAACTTGATTTTAGGTAACTTAAGAATAGTACAGTATTATACCCACTAATTCAACACCCCATAGAAATACATAAATTCATAAAATATGTATAAAAAATAATTAGTTTATTCACTATTTATAACCTTACAATACAAAGCGTTAAATTAGCTTACATTAAGCTAATATAATGTGTAGTTGCCGCGGGGAGACGCGCGGTGAATGGAGGCCGCTCAAGAGTGTTCACTGTGACATCGTTTTAAGTTCTATGGTCAGCAGTGTACGTGAAAATGGGCAAAAATTATAATAATTACACCTTTTGTAATCTGTATTACCTATATGAGTTACGGTTAAAGCTACTATACATTTAATATTGTAAAACTATTTTATAGAAGATAACTTTTAAGATGTAAATGCCAAGGTCATGTGCACTTATAATCGAAAAATCGAATTAAAAAAATCGACCAGATTAATTTTGGGTTTACCTAAAATCGTTTGCCAGTAAATACTAATAATCAACAATAAAGTTCTTTAGCGCATTTTTTTTTAAATGTGTTACATACAGGAATTTGTGTGTAACTAAAATATAATGTGAGCGACTGTACTAATGTCAGCAATCGTCGCTTTCTTTTCCATCGGCTATTGGATATTGTGGGAATGACCCCGTTGAGTGCGCGACTGTCCCCGAGGTAGAGGCTAGGAGTCTGCTAGTTAATGAAACGTTTCCTTTACAACATTAATTATACGTTATGTTAAAATAGAAAGTAGTATTTATCGCGTTTTCAATGTCGCTATAAAATGTGTAAAAGTAAAGTGCATTGTTAATAATTCGGTGTTTCACACGGTGCATAGTCAGGTGACGTAAGACTAAAGTTCCAGTGCAGTCTGCAGTCTGCAGTAAGTATAACAGCCAAACATAGGTATATCTTACCAAAACGTAGTTCTAAAGCCGCCTCCGACAGTCAACATCGACATCAGTATCAGTTCAGTTTGTTTGCTCTCAGTTTGTAAGTGAAGCTCTCTTTTTCACCGTTTATGTTACCTTTACCGTTTATGTTAACATTTGTAAAATCTTATATAGTGAGTTCCGACCGACAGAGAGTCAGAGGCACTATTCTACATTTAAATATATTATGTGGTATATTTATATACCTAATTATATTATATTATGTGTCCGAGGCCTCCTCCTGTGAGCTCTGCTAAACAGGCTCAATGGAGACTTAGTGCGGAGAACAGACCTCTCTTAGGTACCTACAATCTTTTCACATATTAAGTATAAACCATTTTAATACATAATGTTACTGATAATAATATGTTGTATGGTAAAAGAACTATTGATTTATTTTCTAGCTGCGCCGCATGGTATAACCCGCGGTGAAAATGTATACAAAAAATTCAAAATCCGTTCAATTGTTTCGGCGTGAAGGAGCAAACATACACACACCCTCTCCTGTGGGTACCGGCTATCGATCTTGATTATTTATTTATAACCGATGACTCGAATGAGCACAGGTATTCCTGTTTAATCCTGAAGACCGTAACCGTCAGAAACGTTGTGCCTCCACCATCAACGATCATATCACTGTTTAGCGTCAAGCAGGTTCCCAATAGGTGGCAGACCACAAGAACGCTATTCCACACCATCATGTTCTACTGTAGCCGGTCAGCTGATGTGTGTCTACCGCAGGGTCACGTGACGTGACGTAGGACACTCGACTTCACTGACGTTGTACTGCTAGCTTCGTACCTTTTGTATACGCTAATGGGACTGTACGTTCCCTCTACTGTTCTCGCTAGCGACGTGTGTTGGCGCAAACCTGTGGTAGCCTCACTGGTAACGGATGGTGTACGTACTCGTATCACGAACACTTTAGTCTTGCTGTTTGCATTTACCACAAAACTGTATCTACTTGATTATACAGGTACCTACATGTATGAATATTATGTGATACCTTGGTACTACATTATTGTTCCGATGTCGTCCTCAGAGTTGTGCCATTCGATAGGAAGTGTATTCGTCATAGTACTAACCCGTACCCACGCATGGTTGAGCTCTAAAACAATTATCATCATCAACAACACATTTTTTTTTATTGTACCTACGACAGGGAAGCGCTTGCCCTTTATAAGAAACCACACCTGGTTTCTTGTAATGATAAAGCCGAAAGTGGATGCGCACTTGTGCGCACCATCAGCCTTATCATAACTTGAAAAATCAGATGAGATGAACAACTACTATGTCGTACTGTAAAAAAAGCTACTGCCTTTTAAATTGCGAGACCCCTTAGTCGACCTATACGACATCCATGGACTGTGTTGGAGGGATGGGTTCTAAAGCCGCTGAAGAAAAATTATTGAAAACGTTCCTGTTGCGTCTGTGCTGTGTGTTCATACCTACTCAGTGTCATTGTTATGTACATCATGTACATTTATAGAACAGGATCTACCAGCTATCAAACTCTCCGAATTGAAGATCATTTATTCCTCAGCGGCATTGGAGCCCAAGAATATAAATAACTATAAGTTATTATTATATTGAAAATGATATCAATTTTGCCCAACGGCAGTGGGACGGGCCTCTGTGTGAGTTGACACGGAATTATCTATTACATACGTGCTCAACCTCCACAGATCGTGCTCGTCTCTTAGCTGTTTCAAAATGGGAATCAGGTCTTTGGCTGCAAGCACATCCATCTTACAATACCGGTACTCTCATGGATCCTGTAACTCTCCGTATAGCTACTTGTCTTCGGTTGGGTGGAAGATGCTGAGTCTCTCACCGGTGTCGGTGCGGTGCGGCTGTAAATCAACTTACCATACACGAACACCAGGTCTGCCGACAGGATTTCGCGCCACGCAAGCCTTAATGACACTATCTGTTGAACTTTTACCAGTGTCAATGTTTTACCTGCTGACCCTAATAAGCTAGCAGCAGCCTATAGACGATTGGAGTAGTCCTTAGTAGTTAGTTAGTTTAACTGATACATATTGTTTGTTTACGACTAAGCATTATTTTTATAAAACTCAGAGAGAGCGAGAGGATGGGTCTCAAAAGATCTCGATTTCACACAAAAAGGTAAGTCCAACCATTGTGTAGGTACCTATCATGTTACTAAATTCAGGTGCGATGTGCGATTGTGGTCAAACGATAATATATATATTGAAAATGTACTTTCAGGATGGACATTATATTTATGTGTTATTTTAATAAAATACTAAGTTGCATGTCTTATTCGTTAATTCCCGATGTCCCAATGATTTTATCCCCAATAATGGGGACAGCGGGATGTTAAAAAATAGCTTCCCTTTGTCCCCATTACGCTTTATCTATTCGTGGTGTTTTTTTTTTTTTGTTAGACGGGTAAGTGTTTGTGTTGTGGTCAGGTGAGATGACCTCCTGGTTTCAAGTTATGATAAGATCGAAATCCTCCGTTCCTCAACAGTCTGATTAACTGACCATCTTACCTATAAATGCCGGAAAGCAATCATTTATAATTGTTGTTAGAGCGACAGACTCTGGAAATATGGTAGCTAGCCAGGCGGACGTTAATAAAGTCCCTAGCTCCAACCAAACCAGCACAATATTGTATACTACCCTGGGGATTGAATTCGGGACCTCTGGATCTGACACCAGTAGGTGAACCACTAGACCACAGAGGCAGTAAGTTTAATGAATAATAATGAGAAGTACACATATGTAATAATTTAGTAAGTACATCCCTCGCGGGTAACGCCGCGGGCGCAGCTTGTCATGGCAACATTCACATTAGATCGCAACACACCGGAAATACAGACACGGTATAAATATATATACTTTATTCCACTTCCCCGTTATTTTTATTGGATATTGATAGTCCACCGGCGTTTGACCACCAGCTCACATAAAAAAACAAGTAAAAGTGTGTCCTGAGATGAAGCACGTTTTTCTCAAAGGAACCTTTTCACTCTGGACGTGAAGCGTTCAAGATTGTCAGGGTGCAGAAACAGATGAGGGCAGTGAGATTCACAAGTAGCTGCAGCTCTTCTTCTTCGTGTAGTTGAGGTACCCTGATTGCATATTAACTGAATTATAATGAAGGTACCTATTCTAGTCGTGAACTATTGGAGCCGCCTGGGGCCGGTGACTCACATTTCAGCGCTATTTATATCGTACGAGATGACTGATTTGAGCGTCTGCCAATTGTGACTGCGTTTAAATCGGTTCTCTTACTAAATAACTGAGGAAAATGGAACTTAGACCTACTGGCATGTTTGGAACTGCTATTTAAAACGCAGCTGTAAGGCCCTTGTTATAATAGCGAATAATGGCATACTACCATTCGAGTAATAATTATTACCATTATTAAGAAAATTATCCTTCTTCATTACCTGTCTGCCAAGTGCATTGGTAGTGGCATAGCCCTGCAGTTTTATCAGTTATGTCATGTCATGACTAACACAGCGCTAGTTCATTATTTTTCTAAATCCTGCGATCACTTTTGATTTCTAAATGCCATTTGGTTCTCTAATTTCATTGCCAATGACCATTTAAATTCCTCCTTTTGTTTCTTTATATATCTATAGGTACTTACTTTTACTTTTAACGTTTTCTATTTCGGCGTTCCACATTACCTCACATCTATAAATGTATACAGAGCATGTCTGTAAGTATGTACAGTTGATCTGTGCTCGGTAAACGTAAAAAGCTTCCGAACCGATTTTTATTAAATATCTACATAACTATGTCCAATCTGATATTATGTTCAGTTACAAAAGTCATTATAATCATCATTTCAGTCCACTGCTGACTATAGAGCTCCCCCAACCGACGCGCGATGCCACTCATAGTTACTAAGCCGCCTCCATCCAACGACTCCCCGCGACCGCCACAACTACAGTTACATACAATGGCAAACGATCGACCCTCTCATATCATCAGTAGTCGGTAACTCCCTGCAGGCCGGCTCGCTACTCTCCTCTGCTACATCTGTGTGATCTCTACCTAAGTTAAACCGAATCATAAAATAGTTTAATTCCTGCCACTATCAGTTGTTCCGACGTGAATGATACAAGTAAAGTCGGGGCGTGTCGCTAGGTATGGCGAACCATAAATTTTCGCCAAAAGTAAAAGTAGTCCATACAAGATGAAATATAGTAAAATGAAGTAGTTCCTTGAAGGTATCACATCAACGGGTTTGATGTAGGCGACTATTATATTGTATAGAAAGTGGTAGTGTAGTGACCTTCGGAGAGTCTTGCGTTGGTGGTTTACATTCGAGTTGTACACCAAAGTGTTCATTCGTCTACTTCACGAAAACATGTTACATCCGATAACTAATGTTGATGTCGGCGATTCATTTATAAAATTAACTTCGAACAATTTAGTTTTAATACAGATTCTCGTACCTACCTGAATACCTAAATACAAAAAAACATAAATAATTTCCAGGACAAGGATATCGTATAGCGCGAATAATGCCATAAAGAATACGAATTGTCTGAAAGCCAAAAAAACTCAAATAGACAACAGAGGTTTTTAATTTAACACTGATGATGATGTTGCGAGTGATCTCCAACTTTTCTGGCAAAAGTAATGATGAAATGAAATTTGTAATTATAGGTATTGTATGTCATTTAATCAGTCATAAAACCATAATTAAAAAGGCAATAACCGGCGTTAATGATTTGTGGCTTGTGTTGTGCTGTTACACAACCACTATGTTTTGCACGTGACACCTGGACTATATAAATAGTACTAAAAAACATAGCACTAAAAGTACAGATCTCATTAAGATCCGATTAGCCGTTAAGCCGTGAAAAGGTAATTATGAAACCAGCATATCAACAAATCGTAACTGTTTAGAACGTTTTAATGCTAGCATGGGAGTGTAATGGATGTGAAGGTTTATAAAATTTAAATAAAACCAGAAAGCAAGTAGATATGTATTTATTAGGTACGTACAATCAATGGTTTAACATGTCAACAAAATTACATTCTTTAATAATATCCTTAACAACCTACATTGGCTCGTAGCAACCTAATCATAAAATATATACTTACTACGTTTGATATAATGTTATTGTTAATGTTATAACAGACTCTATAAGATATGTCAATTCAGAACATAAACTGATCTAAACGAAACGTAGCTATCTACGTCAAACTATCATACCTTGTGAGTTCTTTTAGGGAGTTGATTCAAATCTTTAAAACACTCATTCGTGTCTCAGGAAACCATTCAAAATATCTAAAATAGAGACGCATAGACCTACTCTGCTTTCTTACAACTCGCCTTATAAAATGCATCAATACGCATAATTCCCATCAATCATACTATAACTTCCTATCCCGTTTTATCCCCCGCCAAATCATTTTTTATTTGTTATTAACTAATTCCCCAAAACTTGCAAGAGTTGAGAACCGAGTTCTGATGGTACCAGGAACACAGAACACACAGGGGGTGTGTTGTACTACTCGCTGACTGTGATGGTGAGAACCGAGTTCTGATGGTACCAGGAACACAGAACACACAGGGGGTGTGTTGTACTACTCGCTGACTGTGATGGTGAGCTGCTTACTGCGGTTGGTCTCGAAGCGGTCCATAGTCCTTATGTCCATGATCATAGAGATGGAAATCGCGAGGCCGATCAGCATTATGAATGTGACCATCAGACCGGACCTGGAAAATATATAAAACCCTGAATAACTGCTGTCTACGAAAATTTGTGGAGTTGCACTCCGCCATGTAAAAGACTTCAACGCACTTTTATTTTGGAGAAACCCTAATTAATGTATTGTCACAGTCAATAATATCAATAATAGCACAAAAATAATGTTCCACATAAGACACGATATTATTATAGTTTTTGTGGATAGCAGAATTACTCATAGCAAAAGGACTCGTCCATTTAAAACTATCACATCACTTTTGAATGCAATCGATCAAGAAGACGTGCTGAGTAGGCTCAGGGCCTACTAAAAGTAACGACACGATCCGCCGACAACGGTCTGTGAGACTGAAACTACAGCGCGTTGTCGTTGTCGGTAGGTAGGTGTGGGGTGAAGGTGACGTGTAGAGGGGTGAATGTGACGTGTAGAGGGGTGAAGGTGACGTGTTGAGGGGTGAAGATGACGTGTTGGGGGGTGAAGGTGACGTGTTATGGGGTGAAGGTGACGTGTTGAGGGGGTGAAGATGACGTGTTGGGGGGTGAAGGTGACGTGTTGAGGGGGTGAAGATGACGTGTTGGGGGGTGAAGGTGACGTGATGAGGGGTGAAGGTGACGTTTTGAGGGGTGAAGGTGATGGGTGAAGGTGACGAGTTCTCTCTCACCAGATCGGAACAGTGGTGAAGGTCACGCAGTCGAAGGCATCAGAGAACCTGTCGGTGCTGTCCATGAATATCTGCATCTGGAAACATTACCATTTACCATTATTGTAACACCTCGAATATTTACCATAATTGTAATAAATTCGACACATTTACTATACCAACCCCACCATTTGGTAACCCATGATGTGGGTTGCTTTAACGATTTTTAAACCAAATTTTATGCAGGCATGTCACGGCTCATCGAATGAGAAAAACGAACAAAATTTCCGTGTTAAGTTGGGAAATCCAGCATTGTACGTATGTGTCACTGTTATTGTGACTTGGTGGCAACATGATTGTTATTCGGTGAGAATTTCGAAATTCCATTAATATGTAAACACATATTAGGTTCATGGGTACCACCCATAAGAACATACATGAGTAAGTGAACAGTCGACATGTGAGTGTGTGAGTGGACGCTACCTGCACGTTCGGGAGAGTCAGCGTGGCTTCCTCCGAGGAGTAGACGAGAGGCAGCGGACAGTTGTACGACTTGCCGAGCACGGCCGAGGGCGCGTCGGGGGGTGGCGGCGCTTGCAGGTTCACACCTGGAGACGGTGTTGTTGTGGACATGGAAACAGCTAGCTGATCGTTCTAAGCTCATCCTCATCGTCAACATACATCAACCTGTCGTAGTCCACTGGCACTGGGTTGGACGTAGGTCTCTAGAGACTGAGACTGAGCATCCATTCATACTTAAATCGTATGTTACAGCTAATATTTGACGACTGAGATAGGTGACCAAATTTAAAACATTCAATTCAATTCACTTTATTAATTATCATCACATATTTCATCATTAGCACTGGTGCTAAGGTCCTACCAGTAACCCCTGTTATATTGATGGTAAATAAACATTATTGATTGTATCTTTATATATAGTGCACAAATATAAAGAATAGTGAGTATCAGCAAATCCGCCGCTAATACGCTGGACCGACGGCATTATATAGATTTCCATCGAACGTTGAAATTGTACCTTCAAACATATTGTGAATTCAAAAAGGTTAAATATTCAATACATACCAATATAATTAATTCTCCACTGACTGAATCTTATAAAAGTATCGTTGTATGTAGTTACATGTAACTATAAACAACAACAACGCGTCGAACCTAACCCCGAGGAAGTAAGTTGGCGGCGGAGGTCTCACCGGTAGCCTCCAGCCCGAACTTGACCTCGACCCCCACGGCGCTCCACCACCCCGCGGCCTGCTTGAAGCTGAACTCCACCGTTATCTGCACACGGATACATTGTTAGTTCATCATCACATCACACTTTCAAGGCAGGTTCGGACAATCGTTACTTTATCTGCTTCATGAGAAAGGCAAATACGAAGTAGCAGCTACGAGAGACTTCAAAATGTCGGTAATTTTGGCAAATGTAGCAAAGGAATGTATATTTCACTTTATCTTCTCCAAAAGTCGGTAATTTCTTGAAAGGATTTTCATAACTTATTTAAGTCGATGTCATCAACAAAATGTATGTTATCCAAAGAATGAAACGAAGAAGTCACAACCAGGTCAAATATTTTAACTAGAAAATACTAGGTACACCTCATGAATTAAATGATTTCATTGAATTTATCTGTAAGGCTGTACCGGAATCCGTATCATTGTGTATGCTGATGATTCAACGCCATTATTTCCTCTAAGAATATTGACGATCTCAACAGAAAAATCATCTTAGCATTGGAAAAATTCAATGAATGGTATAGCGCTAATCATTTAATTTTGACGTTACATATCAGGGACATAAAATAATCTTCGCGGACTGTGTAAAATTCGTGGGCATTCACGTCGATCAGTTGTTGTATTTTAGAGGTAAGATGCTCAGGTAGTTGAGGATTCCGGGTGTAGTGCGCTTCCACCATCGGCCATATCATAACTTTAAATATCAGGAGAGGTGAAGCCAAGCACCAGTCGTATTTTCTTGCAATCGAAGTGGAAAGAAGAGAGTTCAACTCGAGACGAAGCCCGCTACCCATTCATACTAAATCCTATTTTCTCCTCCGTGTCCTCTGCACCTGAGATTTGTTTCAGTCCTCTGTTGAAGGCCTACCTATTCGTACTACTACTGGAAAGGAAGGAGAAGAAGCGGAGTGACCTTCCCCCGGGTGTCTCGGTCGGCATCGACGAAGCGCACCACGAGGATGGTGTAGAGACGGGTGGGCTTCACCGTGGGCTCCCCCACCGGCGTGCTGAGCACCGTTGTGGAGCCGTTGGCGAAGCGCAGCGTCGGCCATCCCGACGAGAACAGGAGCGCGCCCTTGCCGGGCTGACCTGGGGGGTGTTCAAACATAAATCTTATTATTTGTCAACAAAATTATAACTAAATTTAAAAAGGTTCTTCTAAAACTTCTGACTCTAATTCTAACTCACATCTCAGTTTTGCTTTCTGTGCTTTTTATGTTTGTGTGATGAATAAAATAAATAAACATAAATATTACAGGACATTATTTTCACACAACGCCATCTAGCCCCAAAATAAGCATAGCTTGTAATATGGGAACTAGATTACGGATAGAATACTTAAATACTTTTTTTTTGTAAATACATACTCATCATACAATATAACACCCAAAAACAGAACAAACATCTATATTCATCCCACAAATGTTTGTCCTGGGTGGGAATCGAACCCAACAAACAACAACCTAAAGCGCAGAAGCTTGTTCTATGTTTGGGTGGAGTATTAGATCATCAAAAGCCCATTAGCGTCCACTTCTGGGCAGAGCTTCGTCCAGAGCTGGAAGGCTTTGCCATAATCACCACGCTTGGCAGGCAGATTGGTGATCGCAGTATAAGGGGTGTAGATAATTCAAATAAAAAAGCTGCAGTCTTTCTTCTGGTGGGATCCCTTACTCGACTTTTACGAAATCCGCGGGCTGAGTGAGAGGAGTCGATTCTTAAGCCGCGACCGCCTCGGCACGGTTGTATTAAACCATAAGTATGTATTTATTAAAAAAAAGAATGTATACCGTAATCTTACTCCCATATTACTAGCTTACCTTAGTTCGGGGTAGATGGCGTTGTGTGTAAATAACGCTCTGTATTTATTTATGATAGTGAAGTATCCAGAGTAAAAGCTATCACTCGTTACCGGTGGCGTTGTACATCGCGTATCCCGGCAGTGCCTTGGTGGGCCGCTCCTCCTCCTGCGGAGGGGCAGTGGAACTCTCCTCCGTCGCCTGTCTCCGCACGCGGGTCCACTCCTCGCCAAACTCCTCCGACTGGCTCTGGGAGACTGAGTTTCCTGGAAATAAGCTTGTGAACATCAGAAAGTTACGCATTCCTAATCAGTCAAAGAATAATTTCACGACCTAGGAGAGTCAGCACCTGGAGACACACTTACCCAGAATCCCCAGCACTTGTCCAGCTCCGTAGATGTCTTGGAGACGAGCAAAGGTCTCCGTCATCTGCGCGTCGCGCTCCGACCACGGACCTTGGAGAGTCAGCATCTGGAGACACACTTGCTCATTACATTACAAACTACATCTCAATGCCTGTAATATTCTATAAAATAAAAGGAGTTAACACTATTTTTTTTTGTAGCAATAAGTAGGTATACATATTTAAAGAAAGAAAGAAAGAAAAATATTTATTTGGCACCAAGAACAAAAAGCAACACAGCGCATGAACACACAACTTATGTATAGGTATGTAGGTAGGTAGGTAGGTACTGACTTACATTTAAAAACAAAAGGTAAAAAAAAGAAAAAAAAGATGAATAGGTAGGTAACATAATAGGTACGTAGGTACACATAATATACTGCGCAAAAATCCACTCCACCATGGATTGAAGAGGCGCTGAATTTCAGGTGGAACCCTCTAGAGCCAAATCACGCATAACAATTGCAATTAAAATAAGATATTATTACATTATTATATTTAAATATATTATTACACAAAATAAATAAACAAAAATAATAAAAAATATTAGGAAGGAGTTTGGATGGTCAGTGGGGCAAATGGCGTATAATTTCTGGTATCAATCAGCTTTTGATTATCTACGTCTGTTCGAAAAAAAAAATATGATTGTATAATGTACTAATGTACTATAATGTATTTGGTATGCTTATTCTAATGTAACCAAACCGTGTTTCTGGACTAGCTATTTTTGTACCTTGCATTTATTCAATATTGTTCTAGAGATTGAACCTAACTTATTCACTGCGAATTGATTGCATAGTAGCTTTTTAAACGTTATTCTAGATTTAATACAATGTGTACTCAACTCATCAAAAAATATGTCGGAGAAATACAAACATACCTGAGTCTCATTACTGATGTAATCGGGATGCACGTCCAAAAAGTCCTGCGGGAGAACTAGCTTGGTCTGACCCTCCACCATCTTCCTCAGCCGAGGGAAGTACCCGCTGGAGAGGGGTACAGAGTCCTGGTTGTTGAACACCACGATCGCCGCCTGCTCGCTGTAGATCTTCATCAGGTCATCCTGTTCTAGATACTTTAACGCAGGCCTTTTGTACTTTTCTAGAGATTTAGGGCCAAAGAATAGAAACGGGCCTTCTAGGTTGGCCTCAGCGAGGTAGAAAATGGCGAAAAGTACAAGGATATTCATTTTAGCTTGCATTTTGTTTGGGAAGCGATGCGAGGGTCGAGGCGGAGGTTATTGATTTAGTTGGCGCATGCGCGAAGTTACGTAAGGGTCGGTTAACTTTACATATGGCGGGATAAATATTATTCAAAGCAATACTTTTACAGTCATTGAGGTAGCGACCTGACTAACAACAGGTAAATAGTGTTCCTCAAGAAAATCTACGTAGGTAATGTACACAATGTATGTACCTAACAGAAGTTAAGGTCAAGGTTAATAGTTTTAATTCAACTTCCGTCTTCTTTTCTTATACCTAAGTACTTGAACTCATTTTGAAAAATCTTAATTATGTAATAATATTGGCTCTACTTTTTCATTCAGAAAATTAGGTATCTGCTTAGAGCGTCGGTATTACATCGATAAAATATTTAGTTATATTTTGATGGTAATTAGGAACCTACTACAAGTAATAAGAACGATTGTTATTATGTTATTTGATCAGTTTCCTGGTGTTTTGTTCGGTTTGGGTCTATCGCCGTTTGATATTCGATTTTAATAAATAGATTGCTCCGAGTTGAGGACAAATATTAAGTTAAATGGGCTGCAAAATAATGAAAAATCATAAATATGTAACAAAAATATTTATTTATAAAAATATAAATAGCTAAAACAACATTTGAACGAAACGTAGGAATGTGAAGAAGCCTAGACCTATCGATAGCCCGCTGGCAGTGGCCGAGGACGGCTTCGATGAGAAGAAGTGGCCCTCTGGAAGATAAAACGATCAGGGTTGTAGATAACGCTTTGGAGAAGCTGTTTGGCTGAAAGATTCATCTTGGTTTAAGTAACACTTGGTAAACTTCGCTGAATTCTTTCTCGAATAATGACTAGGACCTGTCACGGAGAACTGCTACTTACTGCAATAGAGTAACAACGCCCTTGAGGATTAATACATTCGGCAAATTATTTGAAAAATACGTAATTAGACTTATACGAGTATACTCGTACGAGGTGGTGTCACGCAACACGCACGGTAGTCTCTCCGTTCCGTCCCCCGTTACTTACTTTTCCTCTCGTTAGGATCCGTGACTCCGCAAGGCCGATATGACGTGGTGGCTTTCCTCTTTGTGTTTATGAATCCAGGAATGAAGATACTCGGAGAATCCAGTCTTCCTGACGCTAGTAACCTGCAATAAATTTTACAAAGGTACATAGTTAATAACCAAATACATCCAAACGAAAGTGAAATTGTTTTGCTCAGGGTCAGTATTGAAGGTGCATTATCGAGTTTCCTCCGTGTGAGTCGGCTTTGAGCCTAGTCAGCCAGTTCACAAGTTACGACCGACAGAAGCAAAACGTACCTATCAGAAGCCATACCTAGTTTTGCATGATCTTAACGCAATCGTAGCACATTTGATGAAACAGCAGCTTGCTAGCAGCTTGCTAGCAGCTTGCTAGCAGCTTGCTAGCAGCTTGCTAGCAGCTTGCTAGCAGGCCAACGAGAGCCTCCAAGTCCAGCTCAAGCCGGACTTGTTTTCTGATTAGTAAGTATTTATTTACTTTCCAGTATTTCTCATTTGTCACATACACTCGGGAACGGGCACCTCGCGACGTAGTCGTATACCTTAGACCTAGGTATGTACATTACCTCGTGAAGTCCAGGTCGAGTCTCGAGGCGTGCGGCCCCGTGAAGTGCAGCAGGACTTGCACGCAGGCCGCCTGGTGCAGCGGCCGCGTGCGCCGCGAGTCCACACTCACCATCCACTCCGGGACGCCCATCACGCGACGGATCTCTGCCAGGAACTGCCCGCTGGAAGTTGATACGGTTCTTGTAACGAGTTGTACGCTCTCTGATCGCAACGGCAACTTGTTATGGTATTCAAGTACGGAGGTGCTCAGATCAGACTGTTATTGACAAAAGTAAATACGAAGACAATCGTTCAAATAATCTTGGACCATTTCGATCATCGTAAGATAGTTGCTAGTTCCAAATCACTACCGAGGCCTGAGGATGCACAGACTCACAGCACAAATCTCGGTGGCTTCATGATGTTGGCGAATTTGATGATATCCTTATCGGGCTCGATGTTGGCGCAGGCGAACCGCTCGCCGCTGCGCTCCGGGCCAAAGATCACCACGGAGCGCCCCATCGCGCTGACGACTCCTTCCAGGGGGAAGTTACTGTCCATGAATACTTGCCGGTCACTTCCAATGTCTGAGGAAACCAAAAAACCATTAAAAAAGAGGTCCAGCACTATTCTGCCATTGCACGGTGTAATGAACAATGTACCTTGTAAATTATTTTTAAAATGGTCAAAATTCGTATCCGATCATTGGATTCCTGAAGATGAGGCCTGTATTTATGAGAACAGTCTCATCAATAATAGACATGTGCTCACCGAGGGTCCCGAGCCTGGCGGTGACGTCTCCCACGTCGCAGCGCAGGGGGTTGTCGGCTCCGCACTCGCGCTCGTACAGGTCTCGCTGGAAACAACATCATCGCTTTTGATACCCACGACCAGGACAAACGACGCCTGGATACTTTGTATCCCAAAGCTTATCCCAAACGTAATGAGACATGTCTACCTAATGGACTCCAATTATTCAAACCATGTTTGGCATAGAGCTAAAACAGCCCGCCATCCACACAAGGTGCTACAATCTTCCGAGTAACGGTTACTCTTTTAATATAAAAAAATATCTCTTATGATATGACTAAACACCGCTGATAGATCTCCCCCAACTCATGCCACTATACAAGTAAACTTGACTGACTTCATCCACTTGTCCCCGCGTCCGTTACAATTACAAGTTCATCGGTCACCAATAGACTAGACACAGCGGAGATTATGGCAAAGCCATCTTATCTTGGCCTTCCTATCATGCGGCTCACCTGATTGTAAGCGGTCACCATCGCCTATGGACCCTCGCAACACTCGAAGAAGCGTTGCCCCGAAAGTGTACGATTACGGGGCGTAGCAATGACATTAGGTGATATCGTACTACTGAACTGAAGGAAGTGACGCTAGACTACAGAAATACATACATTCAAGGGGTCGGCAAGCTGCGTGAAGTACGGGTTCCACCGATACCCCCCGGCCACGCAGCGCGTGTTGGTGACCTGCACGGCTGCGTCAACGCCCACCGGGTTCACGAAGATGTTCCAATTGTGGTTGCGGGTCTGCAACGTATCCCAATAGCAGACACATACACATATCAACTCACATTACATACGTAGATGTTTGTAAGAAAATGACGAGAAACCTCTCGGAAAGAGAAAGGTCGCGGCTAAAATAGGAACTATAACTTTTACTATGGATTTTCAAAACTAATAAGAGGACATTTAAAGGCCCTGGATACATGTATCATATGTGATGCTTCTTACCAGATTCCTATCCCTGACTCCGGGATGCCTCAGCTTGACTTCGATGACCGTGTCACTGGCAGAGCCATCGTTGTGGATGAGCTGCGTCATCCGGATGTACCCCCAGGCGAACCCCCCGGGGTGGTGAAACGAGGCGATCCCCCGGATCTCGCGTGCTTCCGAGGGGCTGTAGCCCCGCTCTATGCTGGAGCAAGACCAGCGACCTTCTCGACTCTGGAAAAAGTGAGGACTGTGAGACATTCACTTTTGAAGTTATAGTTAGTTATAGTTATAGTTAGTCACACATTACAAGCATTGCTTAGTTTGGGGCTAGATGGCGGTGTGATGTTCTAAATATTTATTTTTATTTATTAACTAACAGTAGCCTGGTGTTAAATGTTTAGTGCTCTACCCTCCAAAGTACGAAATCATTTTAAATAAAACGTCAGGTGATTTTATAGTAACTAAGCGAATGGCGATTACTACCATTAATAATAATAATTAAAAAACATGACATGAAATGGGTCGATTATGACATTGTTTTAGTTATAGCCCACTAAAACCGTCTATTTCTAACCGACCGACCAGGCTGTCCACCTATTAGGTCGGTTGGTAACAGCCCCCTATACAGAGGGTGTCCAACGGAAGCGGAATCTGCTACCCACGTAGTTATGGAATGCGTGGGAGTCGCAGCACAACGCAAGAAACCCCTCAAGAACCCGAGGTCACTCTGTGAAGCCTGCGAACACCCCACGCATATTCTGCCGGACAAGATTCACGTACAATAGACCACTTACGAGAGTAATTGCGGATACAGGAATCTTTAACATCGGCATTAGGTATAACTCATTGGAATGAGCTGCGAGTAGAATACCTTCCGATGCAGAACGACGGATCGCCCCAGGATGCTGAACGGTCCGAAGAGCGCCAGCTGCGTCTCATTGTACACGTTCTCGTAGCTCCGGGACTCCACCAGACCGAACTTGTCCCCGAGTGCTCCGAGCGGGTACTGGTCGCCCGTTCCTGTAACACCATCCACTCTGAGGTACCTCGCCTGCGCTGCGTGTGTCTCTCAGCAGGCTGTGTCTCACGAGCCGTAGGTAGACAGTACCACATTACACACAGTACGTTTTCTAATTGCCGCGATAACAATTAATAATACAAATTCAAGATATGAGAACTAAACAAGAAATAATTTTAGCCTTGAAATGTGTGTCGGAACCCTCGGTGCGTGTAAGCACTTTGCCGGTTCAGTGTTGTCAGCTTCTCTTTTATCTTTATTATGCTTCAATAATCTCCTGGATGGAGCCATTTCGACGTTGGAGGGTTTGCCACAATCATCACGTTTGTCAATCGGGCTATCATCACCAGAAATGTAATAATACACAAAAGTAAGCTTTGGAGAAGAAGGGCTTCTGGTGAGATCCCTCATTCGGAATTTACGACATCCACGAGCTGAGTTGGAGGGATCAATTTTGCCACGAACGCCACGGCTAATCATAAAGGTTATATCTCTTCTGGGGTCATCTCCACCCCTCACAAAGTATTTTATTTTGGGAATTAAATGAAATGAAAATCTATAAGAAACGGTTAACTAAACCGAAACGTCTTAATGAACTTAGCCTGTAGTCAGTCTTTGAAACAGACTACGGAGAAAATAACGAAATAATCATCATAAGCATTATGCGCTAAGTACCTAAGTACCCAAGTACCGAAGTACTTAAGTACCTAAGCCTTCGTATGGAATAAGACCGTCGATTGTATATTTTGTGATTTTATCGTTTAGGTACTTTTTATATTAAAGATGTATAATACAGTATTTTTATTAATTCATTAATACATTTCTTTATTTTGCAGGAAAGCCAAATTGAGCTCCTGCCCTTCAGCTGTAGTTCAGTTGTCACCGCATCATCGCGACAAACAGATATCAACAATTCACTACAAATGAAGTCCCATCCCAAGATGTTACCTCTCAGAGGGGCAGGGCTGTGCGACTTGCTGACGTTGAAGGGGTTGTATGTTCCGTACAGGGTGGAAGCCTCGCAGGGGAACTCCAGATCCCTTTCCACTGGTGCCTGAAAATATTAACTATTGTAACAAATACTCATTCTGACAGACTGAAACAAAAACGCGATCAACGTTTTTATTTTTATGTATACATACCTATTCAATAAGTATTCTACTTAGTAAAAAAAACTAACAAGATACAATCACAGACAACATTAGGTACATTATAGAGAATACAAATATAACTTGAGAAATAATAACAAAATTAAACATAGAAACCCACAACAAATTACGGGGAGGTATTCCCAAAACTGGCATCAATTTTAATAGCACAAACCTATTTCTAATTGTAATCTCTTCCCCATATTACAAGCTATTCTTAGTTCAGAGCTAGATGGCGCTGATGTATTTTTAAATAAATATCCTATATTTATTTAAAAAATACATGAAAGTGAGAAATTCACAGAGGAAGTGAGAAGTGAGAAGTTCACAGAGGAAGTGAGAAGTGAGAAGTTCACAGCGGAAAGAAGTCAATATTATTTTCCACTGCTGGATGGCACTTGGTGTAGATTCGGGGAATCAGAAAAAAATAAATATTATCTTTCGGGGCTTTTACGTACACGAATCGTCTAATAAGGAGACGTTATTGTTCCAACAAATCGTTATTTGTTTTGTTATAAATAGTCGGCAGGTAGACAATGTGAACTCACGATGTGAATGTTGTAGTTGTTGACGTCATCCAGTGCGTCGAGCGAGACGTCCACGTTGGTGACGTCATACTCCGTCTGCTGCACGAACTCCATCTTACCCTGGATGGAGACCGGGACCCCGTTCCCGAACCAGTCGCGAGCCACGGCCTTGCGGCGAGGGTAGCCGCCCACGCTGCAACATTCGGTACCAAACACCATCGGTCAAAACCTTGTTCGTGGAATTATTGATTTTCTACTAAAGGTAAACAGAAATTGATGCAACTTTTGAATATGGGAAGACGTCAAAGGGAATATAATACACTTGAGGATTGGTCGCAGTATCAGCCCGAGTAACTCATGCTCAGAGGGACATGCTCCCTTCATCTCACCTGATTTTTAAGTTATGATAAGGCCGAAGGTGGAAGCGCACTTCACCCGGAATCCTCAACCAACTGAGGAACTGACTATCTTACCTCTGAATACCGGAACACAACAATTTTAAGAATTCGTCTTTATTCAAAATAATGTACAATTAAACTAACTATGTACCTACAAAGGAATCAGTCAGATCCTTAGGATCGTTACAAACGGCCTATAGGTAACTCAACTGTTCCAGACCAGTACCAGACGGAAGCGTGCCCAAGACACTTTTAAGATTTGTTGTTATGGTGACAGACTTAGCTAAGATGGTGGTAGCTAGCCAGGCGGACTTACACAAAGTCCTACCACCGACCAAACCAAGCACCATAATTACAATATGAGGATGGGGATCGAACCTGGGACCTCTCTCTGGATCTGACACCGGTGGTAGAACCACGAATAATAAAATAATACTAATTGTGCACTTACCAATCCACCACCGCCTGTTTCGTATTGTGACTACGCGTGCGTTCACAAATCCACCTGCCAAGTATGGGGATTATGGCAGAACCCTGCAGTTTTGTAAGAAGCTCTGTCCGACAGTGGATAAGTGTCATGTGATGAGAGTCGTAACTCACATAGAGCAGGCCATCCTCTCCCCCCTCGCCACGGGCCCGTGGTCGTCGTAGATCAGCAGCGTTTTCCTCATGATGGAGTGCTTCCCGCCGAGAGCGAGCGAGGTGTCCGTGAACAGGCGCCGCGTCAGGGCGTCGCTGTCTCGCTTGCTGCCCGCCACCGACAGCGTGCCGTGTCTGATGGATACTCCACATATATATACGTGTATACAGTACTACTGTGTATCTATCGACCCCTTTGTCACACCCAAACGTTGTACTTGCTAAACAACAGAATCCATGAATGGTAGATGTGACGAGCGGCTGGCGGACTCGGTGATGGAAATGGACCATCCCCGATCCACTTGTAAATCACGTAGGACTCCGAATTGACTGCTGTGTGCTTATTATGGCCAACTTCCCCTTGAGTTTTGTCTATGAACCTTGTTAAAGACAGGATTTTTTTATGGGTCAGCTCTTAACCTTGAAACTTGCACAAGCATGGATGATATAAAGGCTATTTCAACAGTACCTGGTAGTAAGATCTCCTAATCTGCAAAGTCCCTCCAGGCCCGTCATGCAGTACATTTCCGGATGTCTGGCATCGATGTCCAACGAGTGGGGGTCGAGCACCCCCCCGGCGCTGAGGCACCGTCCCGTCCAGTTGTAGTAGTCCCCGCCCGGGGGGTTCTCGTGGACCGCCCAGCGGTGCGAGTGGCTGTTGTTGACGTTGGAGCCATCCGCGTGGATCTGAAACATCATTGCCTTTTAGCTTCCGCATTCACGAGGCGAAACGTCATGTGAACATTGTTCACCTCAATAATTGAACGTCGCAAAGGAACGGCAAGATCGCCGTGCTCGTAAAAGTCGACTAAGACTAAGACACTTCAGCTGACAAATCACATGTTATCACTAGCCACACACCATGTTCTCAATGATGATAGTGGTGTCCTCCCACGGCCTGTCCTGCGGCTGTCGGAAGATGACTCTCCCCACCAGCGGGTAGCGGAACACCACCTGGGCCGAGGACATGGCTACCTGCTGGTCGGTGCCGTGCTCGTACACGTGAACCGCCCCACAGACGTCGTGTTTCGGTGCTCGTCTGAAAATATACTTAACTTCAAATATTCAACTCGGTAGGTACCTACCTATTTTGTATTGCTTGCTTTGTAATAATAATAATGATAATAATGTGTATTTATTCAGATATCTTAGACCCAAAAATATTAGGAATCAAAATGTTAAACTAATGTAAATATAAAATTATTATTCAATTTCAATTTATTGTTATTTGTTTATTATTTATTGTCGGTTTTCACCTTTACAAACTTTCACCAAGAGTTCAAATAGAGACTTCAAGCCACAGCTTATCCTGCCCAGTTCCCTTTAATGCTGATTCCATAAGATAATAACCATCCTTGTAGCACCATGGGTACGTGGAAGCTCTAAGTGACTGACCGCTCCACGACCAGCGCCCGATGCACCACGCTGTGTATCCCGTGCAGCGGTAGGTAGACGTCCCAGTACGCGCCGCTCAACTCGTTGGCCAAGCCGGGAAGTAGGTACTTGTGGTTCAGGTACTCGGTGCGATCCTTGTACTTCCCGAGGAGGTCTCCTACCGGATACTGGTCCTGGGTACTGAGTCCTGTGAACGGAAACTCACTGACTCACGACTGAGAATGCTGCAAAAGGTAATATCGATGGTGGTAAGGCCTGTGCAGGTCCGCTTGCCTAGATCACCCTTCTGTCGAAGTCCGGCGCCGAGCACTTCTATGAATTCTGTCGGTACGCGGAAGTGCCTCGTGTGGAAAGTTTTGCTCCATCGTAGACTTCACAAAACAAAGAAAAGAGAGGACAGAAAGATGAACTTCAGATAGCGACTGCGAAAAACTGGTCGAAAGAAACTGTTGACATTTCATTTGCATTCAATTCTCTATTACTCCAGGTGTTAACCTTGGGGAAGGAAATGGTGCATCGTGGACTTATCGCATTCATCATTACTTTGTATAAATTATATCCCGACAAAACTCGACTTACTATTGTATAGAAAATCTTTATTTAAACAACATAGTGGAATTGGACACACAGAGAGTTTAGTCGATGGATGGAGGCGGCTCGGGTTCGCTATTAGTGGGGGGCGTGAACCTGGACTCAAACGTTTACTAGTGATGAGTGAAAGTAGAACATAACATATTGGGTCGTTTCTTTAGTTATCTTAACACGAGCTTTGCATTACAATTATTTATTTCCATGGAGACTGCTAGGCACCGTTCATTACTGTATTGAATCTTAATATCTGTGGGTCACAGACAGACAGACAGTCTGTAGTTAATTAGTTGATTACGTTAAAAAAAATGCTGTTTAAATAATGATAAGAGGATTGAGAGGTACTCCATCCTCTCAGAGAGATAGATTAATCTCTCGGAAGCATGTTGAAAGTGTTAAAGTTGTAACAGACGAAGCTTCATAAATATTATTCTACATGTTTTTTAATTCCGGTGTCAGATCCAGAGATACCAGGTTTGATCCCCAGGGGAGTACAATTTTGTGCTTGGTGTGGTAGGTGGTAGGACTTTGTTTAAGTCCGCCTGACTAGCTACCACCATCTTACCTAATTCTGTCGCCATAACAACAATTCTAAATTGTTGTGTTCCGGTATTTAGAGGTAAGATAGCCAGTTCCTCAGTTGGTTGAGGATTCCGGGTGAAGAGCGCCTCCACCTTCGGCCAACATAACTTCAAAATCAGTTGAGATGAAGGCCGAGCATCTCCCCGTCGTACAACAAAAAGGAAAATATAATCGTAAGTCCGTTCTCCGTAGACTTGATCGATCTAATGATCATCTATCGGAAACATAGGCAAGGTATAGGTAGTTGTACGTAGAGAGATACCGAGGAGATGCCAACATTGTCCGCAAACGTAAACACTTGGCCACCGACCAAGGAATGACAAATGTTGACGATCTTGTGAGATTACGCAGGCGCACGTACGTACGTAGTGAGAAACAAGAGTTGGAATATTACCGCGCTTGGCTGGCGGATCGCAGTATCGCTTCTGGTTAGATTAGTTATAGACAGCTCTGGGAGGGGTACACATATATTTCACAGGGTTATTTAATCATTTTCCAAGCAAATCAAAGCTTTTGTAGATAAATCTCAACAGCCTGTTATTTTCCTTAGTTATTACTTATTTTTTGGTGAAAACAGTGAAATTGGAGGGTTTTGCCAAAAACACACTATCCTCTTGACATGCACACAAGAGGATGGTGATCGCAGTAAAGTAAAATAATGCCCTACTTCTACACTAGAAGAAGAAGAAAGTCGACTAAGCGATCTCAATCCCTTCGTCGACTTTTACGATATCTGTGAGCTGAGTTGGAGGAGTCGATTCTTAAGCCACCTTATTTATTTGATATATTTATTTATTTGATATATTTTTTATTATATATTTTAACCGCCTCTGTGATCTAGTGGTTCAACTCACCGTTTCAGATCCAGAGGTCCCTGGTTCGATCCCCAGGGGCAGTACAAAATCGTTATGCGCTTGGTTTGGTTAGTGGTAGAACTTTGTTTAAGTCTGCCTGGCTAGCAACCACCATCTTACCTAGTTCTGGCGCCATAATAACAATTACAAAATTGTTGTGTTCCGGCATTTAGAGGTAAGTAAGGTAGCCAGTTCTTCAATTGATTGAGGATTCCGGGTGAAGTGCGTCTCCACCTTCAGCCTTATCTTATCTTGTTACCAGTTGAGATGAAGGCCAAGCGCTTCCCCGTCGTACAATAAAAAAAATAAAATGTTGGATACAGGTTGTGAAGTATCCTCAGGATAACATACCAGCTGGAGGAACAGTGCTCAAATCAAGTTTCGAAGGGTTGTACAGCACTCCGGTGGTGTTGCAGTACTTCTCCAAGTTCCCTATTTCGGAGCTCTTCGGTGGCAGTTCTCGAATGCTGTACTTCAGGATAGAGCTGACGAAGCGTAGGTTGGACTCGTAGTCCTGGTCGGAGGTGCCGAGCTGGAAGTTAGTCCACGTAGGGTCGAAGGGGGAGCGCTGGGAAAAGTCTACCGAGCCTCGGATGCCGTCCGAGTTTATCAATACCCTGGAAATAAATGATGCTCTGAATACATGACACACGATATCGTAAAATATATCTGAGATAACCATTAAGTGAAGCACGAAGCTTCTTTTGATAATAAAAACGGTAAAATTAATATATATATATATATATAATAAAGAGACTGTCGACTTTTTTCTCTTTGACGATAAACCTTTGATCACTTTTCAGTGCGTTGATTATTTGCTAGGGGCCCCTCAGAGACCATACTTTGACAATCTTACGACATGTAGCAGTAGTACCTAGCAGTAGAACCGCAATTTTATCAAAGAGAGAAATCTATTGCTATTTTTGGAAGCGGTTAAATGTATGGGTTCTCGTCACCGACATGCTCATGTAACGTATTCATTCATCAAAATTTGATAATAAATTTAATTTCTCACAATTATTATATAATCATTTCAATTGACATAAATAAAATACATGTTAACAATCACGTATTCTATATTTACAAAATGATTATCTATTTATATACTTATGTAATTCAATTTCATCATTAGATTTTTACAAAAAAGGATTGTACTTACTTGATGTAATAAGTGTTTCTAAATATCAATTTTTGAACACGCTTTTCTCAACTTCACTTGCTACTAACAATGTTATAAAATTCTTATAGTCGTATCGAAATGAAACATTGTTTGTATGTAAGTAGGTAGGTACCTATAATGTAGTTTGATTAACCAAACTATATTTTACCAAATATACTTAGTTTTGTATAATACATAAATATAGTTTCATCTTGGAGCTGACCTGATGATGGAGTTAGCGGATGGATAGTACTTAGAACTGTTCAGTGGCTACTGACTAGTAAACCCCTCAAAATTGGGCTCATATCATTTGTTTTGACGAGTCCAATTGATTTTAGACATGTACCTACCCACAGATGTCAAAACAAACGAAATAGTACTAAAAAAGTACCGGGTTTTAATTTTTTTAAACATACGGTACATATTAATATGTACCGTCTGAATAATCAGCTAATATCATTAGCTTATTATATATTTGTGTAGACCCTCGATCCTTCTTAACCTATGAAGATGTCTTCAAACGGTGGTCTGAGCACATTACGAGGTATTACAAAATTTTAAGTTTTCACTTCTGTAGGCAGTACCCATGACTGCCTATTTCACATGTTTTTTTCTTACTTAAGAAATGTGCATACGTGTTGTCACGTTTCGCCGGATCACTTATAACCGAAAGGACTTGAAATGTCGTTGTGAACGCGAAGTGTTACGATGATTTTTTGTTCATATCTTTTTGTTTTTTTAATTTGTTTGATTTTTCCATTACAACGGCAAAAAAAATTTTTAGCATTCAAAAGCATTTTTGAAGGAGTAGTTAGATACCCATAAATCGTCTGTTCCTTGGCCGATTTAAGAACTAATGCATTGTACAAATGAATATCGTTCGACCACATTTAGCCTGATGAAACGAAACTATTTAGGTATTCATGCTTACTATTTGTGTAAAACTACGCTAAGTTGGTGGAACACTTACTTGGTACTCTTCGGTGGCATCAGCCTCAGCTTGGCACACGCCAGGAAGCTCTCCGCATGCTTGTTGTCATAGACCACCACGTAGAGACTCCTCTTCGTGACCTCCATGTCATCTCTCAGCACGTCGATCACCTCGTTCTTGTACAAGGTCTTCACTTTCCTCCGGTTCGCTTCAGTGGCCACCTTGACCTGTCCCAGTCGAGTGTCCAGGTCCCCCACACTCATGCCGTCGCCGCTGCTCTCCGGGTCGAACACCAGCTGGAGAACGTTGCAGTTGTCTTCGTAATTTCCTTTGTCAGAGTCGAAGATATCGGTCACGAATAGTTTCCAGTTGTGTTCCGTGTACTCCATCCCGTCCTTGACAGCCTTCGCGTGGTACAGATCCGTCTGGATGTAAGAATCCATCTCGTGGAACTCCCTGGCCGACAGCCATCGGAAGTGGATACTGCCTGCTACCGGTGCAGTGAACTTGGCCACAGCGTGTTTCTCGTACATTTGTTCTGTTGACAGAATAGACGCGCAGATAACTCTGTCTCTCTCCGCTGTTTCGAGAACTATGCTCTTGCCCCATAGCCCGTGTTTGCCCGTTAAGCTGTTGACGCTTTCGAATTCAGCGTGATCTTTGCCCGGGACGATCAGGAAGCCTAGTTCTTCCGTTAAGTCTATCAGCTCTTTGCCGACATTGTGTTCGGAGCACCTGTTATCCGTCAGATCGCGGTAGTCCACGGGGAATTCGTGAACGGCCCATCGAAATACCCCGTCGGGGTACTGCAGGGTCGTCTTCAGGTTGGTTCTGATGCTGATGAGGGTCTCGTTCTTGTGGGAGAACTCGATCTCACCGTGGAGGCCATGTTGGGAGATGTACGCGCGAAGGATCAGGGATTTTGAGGTTCCTGCAAGAATATCAGAGAATAAGCCGAAGGCTGAAGGTCCTCAACAAACTAAGGAACTGGCTATCTTACCTCTAAATGCCGGAACAAAAAAATCCAATTAGTTCAACGAGTGAAATTTGAGTTGAACTTAGTGGAATAGGCGGAACACAACCATTTTATAATTGTTGATATGGCGACAGAGTTAGGTAAGATGGTGGTAGCTAGCCAGGCGGACTCAAACAAAGTCCTATCACCAACCAAACCAAGCACAATATTGTACACCCCCTGGAGATCGAACCAGGGACCTCTTGATCTGACTTCGGTGGGATGAACCACTAGACCACAGAGGCGTTTAATTGGATGACTATAATATAGCAGCGTTGCGGTGTGTGTTATGGTGTGTTTGCTGTGTCTGAAGGTTGCGGTGTGTGTTATGGTGTGTTTGCTGTGTCTGAAGTTTGCTGTGTCTGAAGGTTGCGGTGTGTGCTATGGTGTGTTTGCTGTGTCTGAAGGTTGCGGTGTGTGTTATGTACTGCTAGATGACCTAGGTAGGTACATCAGATATATCTTCATTAAGTATCTACCTACCTACGTCTGTCCTTCCTTAAGATCCCATCCTCGTCGCCACTGACACTGACTAGATATGAGGGCAGGTAAAGGTACGGAGCTACGGACAAGTGATACGACCACTGCACTGTTAGATATGAGGGCAGGTAAAGGTACGGAGCTACGGACAAGTGATACGACCACTGGTTGGCTTTGCACTGTTTTATTGTACAGGACGAGGAGGCGGGTCGCAGCCCGCACACATACACACAATACATTTACATACGTAACAAATACAAACTCATAAACTCTACTTTTCTTATAACGATTTGTACAGTAGGTACTTGCAAAATCAAGCTTTTCAGTGTAAAAGTGTCTAATCTACTAATAGTAGAGTTACTCACAAATTATATTAGATCACAAACAAAGTTAGCCAAAGCTTAGTTAGCAAAAGTATTGCCTACAAATTGAAATACAAACTGTTTAATATACAAAGTTTACTAACAATGGTAGGACCTATACAGGTACCTATCTATATAGGTAGGTATATCTACAACTTTCGTTTTCTTCGCGCGACAGCTACACTGCCTTCATCAATGACTGTGAGTAAATATAATGTAAGTAATTGAAATGATAAAAGGCTAATTGTAAGATAGAGACCTACCTGCCTAAGTAAATTAAACTACTATTACCCCCTAACTTAACCATAGTACCATAAAGTTGGTTTTGCACCGACTTTAAATGGTTTGATTTATTTATTTATTTACTACGAATATAGGTAAATGACTCACCACAACAAATTAAAACAATGTACACTAAGCACGATAACTTTGGTATAATTTGACTATTCAAGTTACACATTGTGACTTCACATTTTCTAAATAAACACCTTCAACGTCGACACATACCCACCTAGTACCACCTCAACTTGGTAAGTGAAAGTCACAGGCAGTCCAACCAAGTCCAATCCAAGTACGAAGTAGATAGAGAGGTCTGCCCCGCGCCCCGCGCCCCGCGGCAGACAGGGACGACAGATGTGACGTCATGGAGTCGAAGGAGGCCGGTTCTTGTGCGTACGGATCTTCCGGAATCTTGTAAACAATACCTAGGTACCATACCTGTTTACTCGTGGATCAGCCTCCTCCACGACGACGGAGGCTTTTGTAGCTATCCGCACGATGTCTGGCAGATTTAACATAAAACACTTAAGTACAAATAAAGAGGTATACCTGTTTACTTATTAAGCATTGCTTAGATTGGGGCTAGGTAGCAAATGTCTTATCGTATTTATTTATTTATGTACACCTACTACACCTACTACCTAATACCTACTAGCTGACCCCGCGCAGTCACACCCGCGCCACGGTCTAAGCTCATCACTATTATTTCAGCCTTTAAAAGCCCACCGCTGAACAAAGTAATTTCTGGAAAAACTAGCTCCACTATTGAGTTACCTAATTATCGCGCAGACAAGCCTTAGCCAGTTTAGTGCTGATGCTGACTAACCCTACGCTACGTGTATACAAAAAGGTTTCACCAGTGATTATGAGCCGCCTCTATCCATCAACTCCACAAAGCCCGAGCATTACATTTCAAGAAATTTATTTTAGTGTTTTAAAACCTGTTGACATTTTCAGGCTGTGCTGATTACGATGGGGTCGGATAGTTAATAAGTATATTATGTCCATCACCACAATAAAATGGCAGGCCCGGGAATCAAACCCCGACCCGGTGTGGATTACAATGACCCTAATTCAGTTGCCGTGATTCAGCGCGCTATAGTTAGCGTGCGCGGGAGTTGATGACGCTGAAATGTTCAGGGCGGCGGCGGCGGCGGCGGCGGCGGCGGCCTTGCGGTCAGCTGCGAGAGTGACCCGGAATTGTAGGAGCATGGGAATACAGTGAGAACAATGACAATACATGCTATAGGAAATTGATTCATAACAATTTCTAAATAATATGTACAATTAAACTAACCACGTACAAAAGAAGCAGTCGGATTACCTAAGGACCGTTACAAACGGTCTATAGGTAACTCAACTGTTCCAGAGCAGTACTAGACGGAAGCGTCCGCAAGACACTGGCTGCATTGCCACGCTGAATAGCTACGCTGATTCGCTGGCCAAAATAAGAGCAAAAAATTAACTAGAATGGTCACGAAGGTTTCAATCAAAAGCCCCGCAAGATTTTTGAAAACCCGGAGGGCACCGGCCTAAGGACACAACCCCAAAAGGCTGCCCGCCGCACAAGCCCTAACTGATGTCCCAGGCAGATGAGATGGCGCAAGGGTGTCGACGCAGGTAGCGTCCCACACCAAAGTCCTACCCATTTCCCAAGGGACAAGAGTATACAGTACTTATGTATCTATGATATAGGTACTGCTTGAGATTAACGCTATCTGCTGTACAATAACTTGATTACCAGATGCATCGGCTTACAAAATGTTAAGTTATCCTCAGAGTCAGCTCGGCTTGCATTTACAATATATTATGTTAAGACTTAGGTACTCGTGATAACGAATTGGTTACCTACCTAGTGGTATCAGTAGGTGATTAGAGAGAGCGAGACCAGGAGGTGACCTCAATTATAAACAAAACCTTGAATTAAACAAAAGACACGTGACGTCACTACATGAGCCCTGGAAGAGCTCAACCTTACGACGGATTTTCACTTTTTTCAGCTTTATTCATAAGTTAAACATTACAATACATTTAAGGAAAGGCCATAACAATTATCTAAAGTAATAAAAACGTTACTTTGTTGATTTAATAAGATGATTTGAATAATTTACAAACAATAAAACACATAATAGAAGGCTGGCAGGCTCGCATGAAGGTATACTAGAATCATAAAGTGGAAATATGAGCACATCACTAGCAACAAAGTGTACAGCATCTTTACTTTAGATAGTCGATGAACCAGGAAGAGCTTTTACAAATGTTTGATAATGAAAAGGGAAGAGACAGAGAAATGTTGAATTCTAGAGGCATAGAAAACGACATCGACGATCTCCCTAATTGAAGAGAATATGGGACTAATGTTTGTTTAAATCAATCCGGGAAGGGAATAAACAAATCAAAAACTGGACGCAGAAGGTGTGTCGACTGATCCGCATTACGTGACTTCTGAGAAGCTTGACGCTGCAGCGGCTGCTTTTAAATACATCAATAACATTCCGGCCGGCATGGAAACCCAGAAAACTAAAACTGGCGCAGGTGAGCCGATTACTTTAAAAATAAAACAATCGGAGCGTTCAGCTCTACGGGAAGACGGAACGTTTGTGAACACGTATCGGCTTCTGCCCGCATTTGTCGAACTAAATATGGAATCAGCAGTCAGCCGGGAGTGGGGTGAGGGGGGGGCGGGACACCCTGGACTCGGGAGTGGGCACAAGTTCTCGGAGTCAGGGTGGGACTGCCGAGCGAAACAGTCACTCCTTCGTCGATCCAACACTAGCACAAAATGGTAAGTTAGTGAAGTGTAGTGATTTTGAACTTTGGAAGTGAAAAAAAAACGTGGAACAAGCCAGTCAAACTTCTAAAAAAATCTGGAAGCTTATGGACTTTTCTCTGGTGCAATAGTGCATGCGTTGCGTTATAGTGAAAACAATTCGAGTGAAGATGTGACTATCTCGGAAAAAATATCAAATACCATAAAACAAATATTCGTTTCAAACCTTCATAACCAGCCGTTGATACAGATGATCAAAATGAAGTGAACCTAGTGCAAAAATTTGCAAGACTTTCAACACACTATGTAATAAACGGATAAGCTAATGACTATAATTTGCAAGACTTTCAATACACTAAATATTAAACGGATAAAGTGATGACAATAATTAACCAACATGGCAATAACGACAAAACAATCAACTTATGCTACATAGGAGTAACTACCACAAGTTAATTGTTTATGTAGGTACCCTACATACACAATATCTATATCATTAAATTATTATTTTTATAAATAAAATGAAATATGAACGCGATTTGGATCTATAAATAAAACATTTCACGTAACGGAAATCTGAAAGCAAATGCCACCGATGATGCGCTAAATATAGAGGCGGGCGCGCCACGCCTGTGTCGGTGCAGGCGGGGAGCTACCGGCCGCGAGCTACGGATAAATATAAACTAAATGCTCGTTCTAATTTTAAGAGAAAGATTTCGGATGATTAATGGGCAATGAGAAAAATTACTTCATAAGTTTCCTAAAAAAACAATTCGCTAAAATGACAATTGGATCAGAGTAAAATGCAAAGTTGTACTTTGGTCAAAAACAGCATGTTTCTAAAATGTGAAACTATTTATAATACGTAATAAACACAGAATATACGTGATGAGAAAATTATTAAAAAATGCTATAATTTATGATAAAATCTAGGTAATCTGTTGATTACTCTAAGAAAGTGAGTTTGTGTAGAAAATATACAGAAAACTAAATACGTCAATCGAATAAGGTAACGTCATGTCAGCGTAAAGAATGTCAGGGAGCCTCATCTCAACCATTGTATATCTACCTACAGGCGGACAAGGAAAAGAAGATCAAGAAGAAGAAGAGCACCAAGGAGGAAGGTGCCCCGGCCGCCGAGGAGGCCCCCGCTGCTGGCGGAGACAGGCAATCCTCACGCGGAAGCCGCAAGGCCAAGCGTACCGGATCGAATGTCTTCTCCATGTTCTCACAGAAGCAAGTCGCTGAGTTCAAAGAGGTAAGCGATCGATCAATGTAGGCAATACAGTTCCATGTAGGCAATACAGTTCAATTCAGAACCTATCTTTACACTCTGTCTCTCGAGTTAAAGAGAAAGAAAGAGTAAGGCTAGTTGCTTTACTTACTCTTATATCGAACAACTTGTGTTTACAGATTTGCGACTTTTAACGCTTATAACTAACAACATAATATGACGATTGTATCTTGTATGATGTAAAGAGCTAAGCAGATTAACCGAAAGATGAAGTAATCAATCACCCGTGCTTGTCTAACGAGAGAATCCATTTACATGAGGCGGTGTCGCTGTGGACATCTACAGTTCCGGTTATTGAGAAGGAACTTAACTTAACCAGAATCCACATACTTACCTACACTGGACTTTTGTAATCGTTTACTTTATAAACGTAACAATCATTTTGTGTTGCTTTAACATTTCTGATGTGTCTTTTTCGAAAAATTTAAAAGTGTAAGTCAAGGAGTACTACCGCGACCTTCATTATACTTATTGTTTATTTGATCGACATTCCCTGTGAGTGACGTCATATCACAGGAATTACGCAAATTGTGTCAGGCATTGTTTAGCTCGTGCTTGGACATAGTTTGTAAACATTATCTTCAATGCAGTGCTTTCATTTTCAAAATTATTATTATGCTAATATGACGTGATTCAATGACTTCCTAGTACAGAGATGCAATGATAACCGAACGATTCGTTAATATTTGATATGTTTTGTAATGGGGGGGAGACTTTTGCTCTCCAGTGGGACATTGTAGGTAAAAAAAGTGTATAAAGATTTATGTAACCGTAACGTTAGAGAATGGGCATATAGATACCTAATCAAACTTTACTTAAAATATTCAACCAGCTTTAATACATTTAAACTTGGCTTTACTAACCTTGGAGGAGCTTACAGTTTGAATACCGACTTATCCAATGATTTATGGATTCATCGGTACGACTGCCAGTCAAAACCACGAGACACTACTTAAGAAATAATTAATCAACCAATGAAGATCCAGTCCACAGTTGATCCAGTGGAAAGAGAAGACGAACAAAATAATTGCTAACAAAACGCTTATTAATACATAACGGAGAATCAACATCACAACTCGACACGAAAGCGAGTCAAGTTCTCATGAAAAGCTTCGCAAAACTAATGCTTCTAAACACAGAGTGCAGCTCAAGTGAGTAAACGTCCCTTTCCCTGTGATGGCGTGTTGGCGGTCGCATTGTAATAGTTTAATCTCTTCCAGGCCTTCCAGCTAATAGACAATGACAAGGACGGCATCATCGGCAAGAACGACCTCCGTGCCACCTTCGACTCCATCGGCAGGCTGGCCGTGGAGAAGGAGCTCGACGAAATGATCAGCGAGGCCTCGGGCCCCATCAACTTCACGCAGCTCCTCACCCTCTTCGCGAACCGCATGTCCGGCGGGTCCGACGATGACGACGTCGTCATCAACGCCTTCAAGTCCTTCGACGACGAGGGCAAGATCGACTCCGAGAGGCTCAGGCACGCGCTCATGACCTGGGGCGACAAGTTCTCCGCCGACGAGGTCGATGAGGCCTACGACCAGATGGACATCGACGACAAAGGATTCATCGACACCCAGAAGCTGATCACCATGCTGACCGCCAGCGCCGAGGAGGAGGAAGGTGGAGAGGCCGCGTAATCCAACCGCTGCAGCCAACACGCCACGGCAGTCGCCTCACCACCCGGCCACTGCGGTTCATGCAAAACGTGAACCGAACATCTTTTTATTAATTTATTTCCATTTTTATTTATTTAAATATATTAAGTATTTTCCAAAAACGTGTATTAGCAAGCACTATCCTCGTACTAATGTTAAGATCGAGCAACAGATCGTTTTAATATATTTTGTAAAGAATACTATGTATTCATATTATTTCTGTTACAAAAAATAAATGATGAAGAAGTCTGAACGAAATGACACGGCCCCAGCGGGTCGCAGTTACAAACAATCGATGAGTTTGTCATTACATTACATTACATTACACCAACACACCAACACAAACACCCACACTATTCTAACTCGAATCTGAAACTCTAAACCTCAGGCAACTTTTCACACGAAGCCAAAGTCCTATTAGTTATGTACCTACGTAGATACGAAAACATTGTACAGATAATTTCCACAGATCACCAAAGGTATTTTAAGAAGGGCATTGTAGCCCTACAGGGACAGTAGGTACAGTACCGGAACAATAATACTATGAATATGACAGATTTCATTGTTTCGTAATTTTTTTTAGTAAATTTTCCATCGCCCACAAGTTTTTGTAAACCGCAACTCTCTACCATACCAAGGTAAGATCCTTTTCGCCTTTGGTAGACCCTGAATCAGTAGGTACCTAGAGTAAAATCGATGAGGAAAAAACTATATTACCTAACTGTATCGTCTCTACAGATTTAGGTCAATTTAGATACCGAGGTATCTACAACAGAGGAGTTTTAAGTTTTTGATCATTATTGTATACCTATAACAATGGTGATTAATCCCCAGGATTTCAAAATTTCATCAAGATCCGTTTAGCCGTGAAAACGTAACAAGCAAACAGCTACTTTCAAATGTATATATTACTCCATTCACAGAATAACTAATATTACTACGCTCCATTATTGTATATTCCCGTTATTCCACGCACGACCGCGTGAATCAAATGTATACGGCAAAATTATCTTAGTTAAATTTCCTCGGTATAATTTATTTTTGTAATGATGCATTGAATGCATCTAACAGAGAACAGCTCAAAAGTTGAATTCTCTATTTTATCTACTTCGGGGATGATTTGGCACAAATCTTGAAACACATATTTTTTTATTTCTTACCCAAAGCCTAAGTATGAATTTTCAGTTCTCTAACTTAAGGAATTATGAGTTGCCTATACAAACTTTTATTCCCTATTTTACCTCCTACATAGCTGGTTTCGGAAGCAAAAAGTAGCTTAGGTTTTTTTTTCCAAATGCAATACATGTTCTTACCAAATTTCTTCAAGATCCGTCCAGCCGTTTAGCCGTGGGAACGTACCTATCAAACAGAGACACTTTCGAATTTATAATATGGAGTACTTTACTGACCTTAAATAAAGTCGTAGTTCGTCCCGAACTGAGATCTCGTTATGCTAGGTATCTAGGTATATTTTACTCAATCTTTTTTATTTTACCTGACACATCGAGGGCTCTCTATCTCGTTGCTAATCCGTGCAAAGTCAAAAGGAGAGCAAAGCACCATACCACTACCCGTACGTCGTCATAGTGGTTGGGCATCAGAAAACAATGAGTAAATAAGTCACTCATTACTAAAAGGTTGAAATCTGTTTATTGAAAAGTGCTCTCAAAAGTGGTTTCAAGATCTACCTAGTGGCTTCCTTCAGTTTTTTAGACAAAACTTAACTGTGAACACCAACCTATCTGTCAAGCGTGGTGATAATATTAAACCTAGCTATTTAAAGATTTTGGTGAACAATAATGGGCTGTTGATGCTGTAGTTTGACTGCGCACATCCCGCGATGTGCGCAGTCAAACCTCTTGCGTGACCCAAAAGTGATTATTGGATCTTATTAACCTCTTGGCTTGGCAACTCTATTGATTGAAAAACGGTCAACATAAATAAATAAATTGAACAGTTTTAAGTTTACAGAGAAGACAAATACACACAAGTCGCTATCTTGCAAGATCTTTAATTATCTTCAAACCACACATAAAAACCAATAAAAATATCTTAATATTTACAAGATTTCAATCTTGTTTAACTCATTTGCAACCCCTAACGTAGAAGTGTTTTCAGTAAATAAAAAAACTCATAAAATCGACGACACAATTAGCAACCTGAGCCGCCTCCATCCATTGACTCCCCGCAACAGCCACAAGGTCGTCGATTCATCGAGTGGAGGGTCTTCCCTTACCACACTCCGTTTCGCGTTTAAGCGTGTTCGCCATACGAGAAAAAAACTTTGCTCCCCAGCGGTTATCGGCTCTGCAATGTTAAAGTCAAAGTATTTTTATTTTTTCATTACAATTTTTAGGATAATTTTGAAACGTCAAGTCTACCGCCTGTTCGTAATGGCGACCAGCACTCAAGTGCAAGTTATGTGGCCTGCCCACGGCCACTTCAGCTAAGCAAGCTGAAGTGGCTGGGTTCAGATTCAGATTCAGATTCAGATTCAGATTCTTTATTAGTAACACAAGTTACAGGTCATTATGCATTTGAAAATAATAAAAAAGTACTTAGTACCATTTAGTTAATCAATTATAAAACAAGAAAATAAATAAAATTGTACATCACAAATATAAATAACGACTTAAATATAAATTATCATTCTAAGAATCATCAAAATGAGATTGATTATATAAAATAAATTATCGTCAAGTAAATAATAAAAATTGTATAATATAGTAAATAAGATATAGGTAACACCTACACCGTAAAATCGTTATCGTTAAAGAATTCGTCAACTTTATAGAAGGCCTGCTCGATAAGCCAGTTCTTCAGGTTGTTTTTAAAGGCTTGCAGTGATCGGGCAGCAGTAATAATTTCCGGAAGCCGGTTGTAAACGGCTGGCCCCATCACGTGAATCAGTTTTTTAGACTTTGTGAGCCGCCGCCGCACCACTCGCAACCTTTGCGCGTGTCGGGTTGGATACCTATGGGCGTCGCCGAGTCTCGCGTACTCGTCCAGGTGTTGGTGAGCATACACAGCTGCGTTAAAGATGACGAGGGCAGGTACAGTCATTATTTTTAGCTTCTTGAAGAATGGGCGAGCTGGGGTATTCCAAGAAACTCTCACAATAGCTCGGACAGCTCTCTTCTGCATCCTGAACGCTCGCTCCCAGTCAGCAGCTCTGCCCCACAGCTCCACGCCATATTGAAGTAGCGAGTGAACGGACGCAAAGTAACAGCTTCTGGTCATCCCTTCCTCAAGAGTAGCCGATAAACGCCACAAAGCGAAGCAGGCTCTGCCCACCCTCTCGCAGAGTCTATCAATGTGCAGATCCCATGTTAGGCTCTGATCCACCATAAAGCCCAGGAATAAGGTGTGCTTTACCTGAGTGATTGCGGTACCCCCCAGGAGCACATCCAAGCTTCTATAGGTACGGCCAGCAAGGTTAAAGTGCATGAAATTGGTTTTAGTTACATTCAACAGGAAGCCGTTACAATGGAACCACTCATACAGCCTCGCAGCTACCACGTTCAACCCCTTCTCCAGGCCGTCTAACGTTGGCGCCGTGACTACAGCAGCAACGTCGTCCGCATACATAAGTGCATGCGCGTCACCAATGCACTCCGGCAGGTCGTTAAGGAGGAGGGAGAACATAATATTTGACAGCGAGGATCCTTGGGCCACCCCTATAGTCGCCGTGAGGGGCGTACACTTGACGTTTTCGCCAGTTGTTACGCACTGCGATCGGTTTCTCATAAAATTACTCATAACAGAGAGTGCGGGGCCATCGATACCGTAGTGTGCCAGCTTAGCGGTAAGTACCCTATGATCTGCGACATCAAAGGCCTTCGATAGATCACACAGAATGACCGCCACCTGTAGTCGGTCTTCACGAGCTCGCAGCACACGACTTACCAACTCTCGGGCAACGTCCGTCGTGGACCGTCCCGACCTGTAGGCATATTGTCTGTCGGAGAGGGATTGAGTGTCCGCAAGGTATTCAGTGAGCCTTCCACTGAGGCCGTATTCAAAAACTTTTGCTACGGCAGGTATTATTGAAACTGGTCGGTAGCTGTTAAGGTCTTCCTTTTTACCTTTACCCTTGTACAGGGGCGAGACTCTCACATTTTTTAATACCTGCGGATAACGTCCCTCTCGCACGCACAAGTTAAAAAGTGTTGAAAGAATAAAGCTAAGCGGCGCCGCGGCGGCGTGCACCAACGACACCGATATTTCGTATATATCCTTAGTGGACTTATGCGCTACTCCATTAGAAATAATATTAAATACCTCAACGGGCGTAAAAGGTTTCAGTAGAGAGAGTTATGTCAGTAAGCTATGGTGTTTACACATGGTGCCGCAGCTGCAGCGTTGTTCGCCGTGTGGTTCAAGGAGGAGCTATGTGTGTAAGTGTCCATACAAATTCAAGGCGACGAATACTGTCGCGCGGTGCCGCTGCAGATATGTACACAGCCTAACTTTGGTTCTCTTACTTACATCCAGATTCCGGATTTTATCACGTAGTGAAATCCTAATATCCAAGCAAACTCCATCGTCTCTCTCCATAGCTCGCTGTGCGACTTTGAACTTATTGATAACACTTTTATATCGCGTGTCGGATCTGTATGTGATCACTGGTAGAATACACTGAATAAAGACTTTCGTCTTGAGTGTCTGCGGTATCTTTGAACAGAAGATAATTCAAAGCTTCTCAAACGCTGCCTTGTTGGATTCGTCGGCAGACCTTTTTATGAAAGCTAGATTTACCTAGGACCTTCTCGCCTAGGTAGACGTAGTGATCTACAACTTTGATGACATAATTTCTAAATTTGACAGGCATGGGTATTTGATGTACCATGTTCATTTGAATATCTTGCTATGGAGATTATTTCTCTAACTTTATGTTATTAAGAAACGAGTGTGCTTTCATGACACCTTATTTAAACACACTTTTTCTCCGTCTCTCTTTAGTTAGATATTCATATAAGTGTTCGAGGCTCGCTCTCGTTGCTGACTCTTATTCTATGCAAAACCAGAATGAAAACAAAGAACCAATGCACTGACCGTACGTCATAGAAGGTGGGTAGAATATACATTAGGTGTATAAGCCACCCCATCCCTTACTAACAGCTTGTTCGATGTCATTTTTTTTAAAGTGCTCTCAACACCGTTGCCTTAGTATAATCTTCGTTTCATAATCTACACCTCGAGCCTACAGATGTAGTAAAAGTTAACCAAGGGCATAGATTAACTAATAGTAGGTACGAGCCCTAGGAGCTTCACCAAAATGGCAGTAGTTTTCTTCTGTGTTTAAACAAACCTTTAACTTCCAAATATAAATTCTTCTTAATTATAATGAGATAAAATTTGTATTTCTGTATTTTTGATCGATTAATTTGCATTATCTACACGTAGGTATTCTCAATATTTTTTTAAGTTTTTGTTTTCAACTAGGACAAAAACTGGTACTTACTTATTTTTATTTTTTTCACTATATAGGTTTGTCAAGCTACAAGCTAAAGGCGTCTTAGAGCAAGAGGATTGCTAGATGGTCCAATTACCTAGGAACTTAAAAAAAAAAGATTATTGTACGACATGAAAAAGCGCTTGGCCTTCATAGTCTTCCTGGGTTCAAGTTGTGATGAGGCAGAAGGTGGAAGCGCACTTCTAAGTGTGAGAGAACTATGAGCCTAGTAGCTAGTAGCCCTTGCCTCGACTACCGTCAACGACAATCTGCATCGCATTCGACGGAATTTCAAGTGTGATTTCCGCCCTTTTTGAAAAACCCTATACTGTAGCTAGTAGGGAAACCCTCTGCAGGGAGATCATTCCACAATTGAATAGTTCGCGGGAGTATATTCACCTGAGTGTTCGAGGCTCTCTATTGTTGCTAATTCTCATTCTATGCAAAGCCAGAACGAAATCAAAACAACAAACCACCGTCTGTACGTTATGGTAGGTGGATATAAACCAATTACTGAATAAGTCACCCCTTGCTAGCATGAAAAATAGGTTCATGTCGTTTTTAAAAGTGCTCTCAAAACCGTTGCCTTAGTAGTCGTGACTTAAAAATCTACCCCTTCAGCCCACGGATGTCGAAAAGTCAACCAAGGGGCTTCACCAAAAAGGCAACAGGTTTTTCTAAGTGGAAACAAGACTTTAACTGTGAGCACCAATCTATCTGCCAAGCGTGGTGTCTATGGCTAAACCTTACAGTTTAGAAAAAGTTTTTTCTTACACATTGTGGTGACAATAATGTGTTGTTGATGTGGAATATGCGCAGAAAAACACCTTGCATGACATCCTAAAACTTTAAAGTAATTCTTGGATTTTATCGACACCCTTGTGGTATGGCAATAACTATTGAGTGAATTATAAAAAAAAATAGATCAATTTTAATGTGACTTCGAATACCCTCTCTTATCTTACAAGACCTTTAAGATCATCCTTTGCCCCTTGATCTTTAAAAACCACCCCTAATAAGGGAAAGTAAACTAATTTTGAAATCTGCAGTCTCAACCCCCCCATGTCAAATAATATTTCAAGTTTTCACACATTTTCGAGACTTAAATCTTATGCACTCCTTTTGCAACTTTTAATGTAAATACCAAAATTTTAATGCAAATAAACCACCCCTGGTTTCAACAAGTAAAAAACAAGTTAATAGTGAAGTCATCCCCCTTTAACAGTATATCCTACAAGACATACCAAGCGTTTTACCCTAGTAACACGCCCCTGTGTTACAAAAGCCTCATAGCTCAGTTGGTAGTAACTCTGCCTTCTGCGCTGTAGGTTGTGGGTTCGATTCCCACCCAGGACAAACATTTCTGTGATAAATGTAGATGTTTGTTCTGTGTGTGGGTGTTGTATTGTATGATAAGTATGTATTTACAAAAAAAAAGTATTTAAGTATTCTATACGTAATCTAGTTCCCATATTACAAACAATGCTTAGTTTGGGGCTAGATGGCGTTGCGTGAAATTAATGTCCTGTCCTGTATCCTGTATAAAAACCACCCCTATAAAAAAGTTAAATATTTATTTTATATGTAAGGATACACCACAATCCAAAAGTCCCTCTTAATCTCTCTATTTCTCAAAAACTAGGGTACAAGTTTTTAAAAATACTCATACCGATTGATGAGTATTAATATAATATCTGCATGTTCAAAATGTTTAATTGAACAGATCAGGCATTCGAAAGATATGGGCGAAAATTTGTATTTTTTTACCCCAATATCTCAAAAACTACCACACTTATCAAAAACCCCCCGCGACAATCAAATTCTATTCACGTTATCTCTTTACTGTTTCAATTTCATGAAAATGTGATAACGAGAGTTATGCCGTCACAAACATTGCCACATACATAAGTAGATACATACAGTGCATACCGGTACAAGTAGTTATATACCGGATTTCCTAGCTTAACTCGGAGATTTCATTCGCTTCGCTCGCTCGATGAATTATAAATGTTATGTCTCTCCCTCTTATTACATTTAAAATGCAACAAAATTGTATACTGAACTATACTGTTTCAATTATTAATGTATTCAATTTAATCTCACAGGTTTTCACAGACAAGGCGGTGCCATGCAATAAAAATGTTGTTGTGCTTGGCAACTCGGCACCAATTTCAAATTCTATAAACTTACCCTTAGAGTTATTTTTAAGTTTTTAGTGGTGAAGTCGGTTCAATTATTTTTTCAAAAATAACATATATTATAAACATCTCTATCGAATGCTTATTCTGCATTGCTTATAGGTACAACGTCTAGAAGGTATTCTAGCCGATCATTAAAAAAATAATGAAGGTATGTACCTACCTAACAATCTCTCTCTCTCTCTCCCCCAGGCCTTCCAACTAATGGACCACGACAAAGACGGCATCATCGGCAAGAACGACCTCCGAGCCACCTGGGACTCCCTCGGCAGACTGGCCGTGGACAAGGAACTTGACGAAATGGTCAACGAAGCCTCCGGGCCCATCAACTTCACCCAACTGCTGACGCTGTTCGCCAACCGCATGTCGGGGGGGTCCGATGAGGATGACGTGGTGATCGCCGCCTTCCGGACCTTCGATGACGAGGGCGTCATCGACTCGGAGAAACTGCGGCACGCGCTGGTCACCTGGGGGGACAAGTTCTCGGCGAAGGAAATCGATGACGTATTCGACGCGTTGGAGATCGATGATGATGGCATGATTGACACGGCGAAGCTCATCTCCATGCTAACGGCCAGCTCGGAGGAGGAAGGTGGGGAAACTACCGAAGCTGCGTAAACCACGATGGAACGATCCTCAGGTCACTGAATCAGCCGGTCGGCGCACCAGGTTCTACCATACAACCAACAAACGTGAACCAATTCTCTTTTTTATTTATTTTATAGTATAATTTATATTTATTTATAAATTAAGAACTTTTTAAAGTGTAAGTTGGTATACACACGAAGCACAATGCGACAAGCAACTGATCGTTTTTAATATATTTTGTACATAATTATGTATTCATATTATTTCTGTTACAAAAAATAAATAATGAAGTCTGAATGAAATAAAGATCGCAGTTTTATACTTTGTACTCAGGTGTTATATTAATTCCTAAATAAACATAACTTACCTACATAAATAACGCCCGCCGCGCGCCGCGCGCCGCGCCGTCGTGGCATGGCGGTTGTGGCTCAAGAATCGACCCCTCCAACTCATTGCGCCAATGTTGTAAAGTCCGACTAAGGTATACCACTTAGCACTATCCACCATCAAATCTAAGTCATATCACGTCTTAACAACAATTTTCAATTGTTGTGTTCCAGCATTTAGAGGTAGGTAAGATAGATAGCCAGCTCCTCAGATAGATGAGGATTCCGGGTGAACTGCTATTCCACCTCCGGCCTTATCATAACTTAACATCAGATGAGATGAAGGCTGTTCCCCATTGAATAATAAAATATATAAAAAGCTCATCTCACCGAACGCTGTCCGTTCGGTGTCCGCTGACTCATTTATCTTATAGCACCTTTACTGCGATCACCAATCCCACTGATAAAACTTCAGTTAATTCATTTGACGGGGGAAGGGCTTGGCCTTCATCTCACCGGGATTCAAGTTATGATAAGAAGGTGGAAGCGCACTTCACCCGGAATCCTCAACTGACTGAATAACTGGCTATCTTACCTCTAAATGCCGGAATACAACAATTTGGAATTGTTGTTACCTATTACAGGCTCAGGTAAGACATTATTTTGATTCGAAGCAACGGGTATTTATCGCTTATTTTTAACTGACTTCAAAAAAGGAGGAGGTTCTCAATTCAGCTATCTTTTTTTTTGTAATCTATTACTCCGCCAATTCGAAATTTAATTTGATGATTCTTGTTAAGTTTAGTAGGTCATACCTTTTAGGTGGTCCCATAGAAATTTCATCAAAATCGGTATTGTACTTTGGTTTTAATATTAAAAATATGTCATCCTAGAAAACTGCTTCTAGGTAATTCTTTCCTGTGGTGTTTACGGTCACTTGGAGTTGTCCTATCTACTGCTGACCTTCCAGTAGGTATCATTAACATCACCGTCTGTTGATGAAGCTAGCAAGTACCAAGGCAATTCACCGAAACTCCGTAAAAAAAACAATTTAACATAGCATTGTTTGGGCTTACTGGAATTGTCTTATAATAAATTAAGTGTCTTTGGATATTTTTAATCAAACCTTTAAGAGAAAATATAAATTGTTGCGAAATCAATAATCAATAATTCATCAATAATTGATCGAGTGAGCGAAGCGAACGAGATCTCTCAGTTAAGCTAGGAAATCCGGCACTGTATATATGTATGTATGTAAGTATGTGGCAATGCTTGTGACGGCAAAACTCTCGAACGGGTTATCCTTCCGATTTTCATGAAATTTAAACTGTAAAGAGATAACGTAAATAGAATTTGATTATCGTGGGGGATTTGTGATAAGTGGGGTGGTTTTTGAGATATTGGGGTGAAAAGAAAAACTATTTTTCACCCATATCTTTTGAATGGCTGATCCGATCAATTCAAAATTTTGAACATGTAGAGATTATATTAATACTCATCAATAGTTACGAGGACATTTATGAAACTAGGGTAGTTTTTGAGAAATAGGGGTGTTAAGTGAGACATAATCATAATCATCACGCTTGGCAGACAGATTGCTGCTCACAGTTAAATTTTGTTAACACACAGAAAGAAGCTGCTGACTTTTTGGTTGACTTTACGACATCCGTAGGCTGAAGGGACGACTACTAAGGCAACGGTTTTGAGAGCACTTTTCAAATCGTCATCAACCTTTGTTTCGTTATGATAGGTTATTTATAGGTAACATAACGAAACGGTCTCGTCTCGGGTCGATTATTTGACCTCGAGGCCTCTCCAGTGCTTCCGGTGCTTGGAGTACGGGCACGTACGCAGTAAGTGTCCGAGTACAGTGGATCGCAGCCACTTGTGCTACGCGTGCGGCGAGCCCGACCATCGGGCGAGCCAATGCACGAATCCGCGCAAGTGTCCACTGTGCTCGGACAAGGGCTGTAAGGGTGACCACAGGATGGGGAGCAAGAATTGCACCCCTCCTAAGGGAACGAGGAAGTCTCCTCGCTCAGCCCCAGCACCGGAAGGCAAAGCTACCCCAACAAAGGGGGCCGCTCAGTCGGGTCAAAACCCGCCGCCTCAGGAAGGCATGGAGGATTCGTAATGGATCACACCATTCGAATCCTTCAGTGCAATCTGAACCACTGTCGAGGTGCGCAGGATCTGTTCCTGCAAAACCTCGCGCAGTGGTCGATTGCACTTGCCGTAGTCGCGGAGCCCTACCGTGTCCCGGGCCATATGGCTTGGTTCGGGGACGACCTGGACTCCGTCGCTATCTACTGGGGTCGCGGTCATGGTGATCCCCACTGTGCCCTTATTGAAAAGGGCCAGGGTTTCGTGGCCACAGAGTGGGGTCATCTAGCCGTTGTGGGCTGCTACATCTCTCCTAACTGTACCCTCGTTGAATACGAGGCGTACCTGGTACTGGACGCGGTGGGAAACTGCATTCGCAGGTGCCTCCCGCGTCCCGTGCTCGTCTTGGGTGACTTCAACGCACACTCACGTGAGTGGGGGAGTCCCCAAGACGACCGTAGGGGAGAGACGATCGTAGATTGGGCGGCAGGTATGGACCTCCGATTACTTAATCAGGGGTCTGTAAGCACATGTGTTCGGTGGCAGGGGGAGTCGATCGTGGATCTTTCATGGGCGACTCCTTCTGCCACACACTTGGTGTCGGGATGGAGAGTTGCGGAGGAAATGGTCACACTATCTGACCATCGCTACATCGTTTTCGATGTAGCCCTTCGCACCTCCGGACGTGCGTCCCGCCGCGATGGCAGCCCGCCGCGACGATGGGCCCTCAAGCGGCTCGACAGAGATCTGCTCGAGGCCGCCGCCATCGTCGCGGCCTGGTCAGAAGGCCTAGCCGGAGAGGATCTGCCCGATCCTGTTAGAGAGGCGGCCTGGTTCCGCACAACGATGACGTCGATTTGCGACTTATCGATGCCCAGAGCCAGGCCAACCAAGCGCAGGTCGGTGTACTGGTGGTCGGAGGAAATAGCGCGGTTACGTGAGACGTGCTTGCGGTCCCGACGCCTGTACACCAATACCCGGAGAAGACGGCGAGCCCCTGCCGCTGAGGTGGATAGAGCCTACGAGGTATACCAAGGCGCTACAATGGCGCTTCAACACGCCATTGCCGACGCTAAGGCTCGGTCCTGGAGTGAACTCCTGGAGGGAATGAACAGGGACCCATGGGGGCGCCCGTACAAGATGGTACTGGGCAAGCTCAAACCGTGGGCCCCTCCGTTGACGGAAACCCTGGATCCTACGCTTGTGGGAAGCGTGGTCGACACGCTCTTCCCTAGGGTCCAGGACAGTTCCTCTTCACCCTCCGTGTTACCATCGAGCCCGATTACCTGGGACGATGAACTGGGGGTGACCGTACAGGAGTTGGACCGAGCCGTGAAGCGCCTTAGGGCTCTAACACGGCGCGTAACACGGCGCCAGGCCCGGATGGGATTCCGGGTCGGGCTTGGGTGCTGGCTTTATCCGCCGGGTTGGGGGACCGTCTGAGGCGGCTGTTTGACGGCTGTCTCCGTAATGGCGTGTTCCCCATGGAGTGGAAGGAGGCGAAATTGGTCCTCTTGAAGAAGGATGGAAGGTCCGCGGAATCTCCCTCTGCGTATCGTCCCATTTGCTTGCTGGACGAGGCCGGCAAATTGTTCGAAAGAATAATTGCCGGTCGTCTGTGCGCGCATCTCGGGCAGGTAGGCCCCGACCTGTCGGATGACCAGTTTGGTTTCCGGCGGGCCCGTTCGACGGTGGACGCGATTCTTAGAGTCCGTCTACTGTCGGACCAGGTAGTGTCCCGAGGCGGGAGGATGTTGGCGGTGTCTTTGGACATCGTCAACGCGTTCAACTCCTTGCCTTGGAGGACGATTAGGGAGGCTCTCGTTTTTCACGGGGTCCCCCCCTACCTGCAGCGCATTGTTGGAGCCTACCTGCGCGACAGATGTGTCCAGTATGTGGGCAGGGATGGTACATTGCACCAGAGGGAGGTGTGCTGTGGGGTTCCGCAGGGGTCCGTTTTGGGCCCGCTCTTGTGGAACCTTGCGTACGACGCGGTCCTGCGTGTCGATCTCCCCGTCGGCCTACACGTCGTCTGCTATGCGGATGACACTTTAGTGTTAGCACTTCAGCCGCACCGTCCCCCGGATTCAGAAGGTAGTGGGTGCTCTGCATAGACTGCTACCAAATCTCGGGGGACCTAGGGAGGGAGTTCGCCGTCTCTACGGGGGAGTCGTGCGATCGATGGCACTCTACGGAGCGCCCGTTTGGTCTGGGAGACTGACGGGTGTTAGGCGCTATAGACTACTGTTTAATAGTCTACAGCGTACTATGGCCATTCGCATCGCACGAGGGTATCGTACGATATCTTTTGAGGCGGCAACGATCTTGGCGCGGTTTCCGCCCCTTGACATCTTAGCGGAGATGGATGCACGTGTGTATTTTCGTCTCCGCAGTGATGATGGGAGTGGAACCGCGCCCGCTGAAGTGCGTGTGCAGGTATTATCGATTAACGAAGTATCAGGTGGTGTATGGCGCAGCACTATCTGCCTCGCACACATTCACACTATTACTTGTATAAATGTATTTTGTCTTGTCCTCATCATTAGATACTCTTTTTTTTATAAAACTAGGAGACGGTACAAGCAAGTAGTCCACCTGATGTTAAGTGCATCTCTTGCCTATAACAATACCTTACTGTGTAGGTCACATCCACAAAGAACATAGCCTACACGGCACTGCATTGCGCCTGTCAACTTGAGGCATAAGGGTGTAAAGCCTCGAGTGACCGTAATTTCACCGGCAACCATACCGGAAAACAGTCATGCTGCTTGGTGGCTGAAATAGGCGGCTAAACTTCCCAGGACGAGCCCTTTCACAAGGGGCTCTACTACTCTATATCTTACTACTCTATTGCCAATCTAACATTCGTAGGTATATTCTAAATCTATGGGTAAAACCGTAGGAAAATAGAGCATGTTAGTAAGGTAAAAATAGTGGTTAGAATCTCTTTGGCTGAGACAGCCATTTTTGTTGGTTTGATGATCAAGCTCAGGCAAATATATTAACTATACGAACTAACTACCTACCTACTTCTATGTATATAGTTGTATCGTAAAATTCAACCCTACTGATCCTTAGCCATCTTCGTTATCTCCCGGGTGCTTTTGTTTAAGGCTGTTTAAATATCTTTTTACTTTAAAAAAAACTTGTTAATACAAATATAACAAAATTTTAATTTTGTTATATATACATATATAAACGTTTGTACATTAACCTAGAAAAAAAATGTACTGGTAAAGTGTTTATACAATTTATATAAGTGTTGTGATAAAGGTTCTCTTAGGATTTAGCACAACACAACAATCACAGACAAGGCGGTATGGTTGATAAACTTTAGCCTTCCTTTATTGAGTAAAAATAAAAACTAACTAAACATTCACAACAAAACAATAACAATGACCGCTGAAGTTAGCACAGAGGAAAATATTTCAAAAACATTCAAATTTTCATTTCCAACATGTACCAACGAGACAGTGCTATTCAAATTAGAAGTCCCTGTGGAGATTCCGCACAATGGCTCGACGCAAGAGCTGGTACAGCGAGTTCTAAACATGTTCCACATACCTGTTTATCTGGAAGACGGTAATTATTATAACATTAGTTTACCCCTAAAATGTACCACTTTTTAATGATCTTTTAATCTTTCCTGGTGGTACCTGCTTTTATCAATCAAGTTCTACAGTGTTTTTTAAATAGGTGCTTGAATTTCATTGTATGTTGCCTCCCACTTCTGTTAGCCAAAAATGTATTACCTGTGTCTAGTCTAAGGTCTTCCTTTTTGGTTTTAACCATAACATAAACTAGGCATGTAAGTACTTGGCAGTATATTTATTTTTTAATAACTACTTAGAATACTAATGAATGTTATTTCTCTCATCTATTAAATATGCATATGATTTCCATTTCTTCTTGACTGTACCAAAGCATGCTTGGCTCAAGAATATGAAAATTTGATGAATCAAGTATTTGTTCATTTTAACTTTTGACCAATCTCTAAGTTGACTAATCAAGGATGTGACGAATCTGTGAAATCATACCTATATATCTCTAAATATGACTAAGTACCTACTTATTTCAGAACTAAACGAAAAACTAGCAAAATTTGTAGCAGATGAAACAAAAACTTTCCACAATGAGCGAGATGCAAAACTTCTTGACCAGCTCAAGAACAGCGAACTCAATTCCGAGGGCATCGTCAAACATTGGGAGAAACTTTTCAAAGACAATGTAATGGAATATGCTGATCAAAAGGGAACTTCTGATGAAGAGGTGAAAAATTACACTTCCATTACTTTTAAATGTTTAAAGGGTTTGCAGAATGTCTGAGCATGTCACCTGTTTTTTTTTTATGGGAAAAATCAGCCTGTCATTTTGGATTGAATGTAAAAATCTCATTTTTATGGCCATTCTGCTTTTCTTCATAAAAGAAGCTTATTGAACGGAATGTGTCCAGAAGGAAGTCTTATCACATTAATTAAATCCTTAGTGTACTCATCCCACAATGGTGGAACCAGGTATATTGAAGTAGTGAGTTGGACTCTTATATCAGATTTTTTATATTAGGACTTTTCTGTCACAGTGTTTAGACCACAGTTTTTGACAATGAGCTTTCAAGTTAATATATGGTTGGACCAATATGGTAAACCATTATGGATTACCTATATATCATCCACAGCACAACTAAACACTAAGTATAAAAAATAATACCAAATTAAAATAACTTGTAAAAAACCATGTGTGTGAATCAGCAAAGTTTGATAGTGACAGGAAACCAACATTTATTTATTTATATTTGACTTGCCAGGTATTTGCAGCTGCATACCACAAGTTGGTTCATTCTCCAGCATTGGAGACAATCCTGCAAGTAGAGAACTCATATGCCAAGACATTTAATGAGGTCAGAAATAACCGGGATGAAGATATCAAGCAGCTTACACAAAAGTATGTTCCAAAATATTTTTTTTTTTTGCCTGTTCAGTATCACACAGTAACAGTTCAGTAGACACAGTACCAGTTCAGTATCACACAGTAGCAGTTCAGTATCATACAGTACTAGTTCAGTATCACACAGTAATAGTTCAGTATCACACAGTAACAGTTCAGTATCACACAGTACCAGCACACAACAAAAAGTGATGTTAATGTCCAACCATCATCTTTTACTTTTGTTTTGTTTTTAGTTTGGCTGTGTTTGCTGTGTCTCTTCTCATAATAAGTTTGTTTTTAGATAGGTAGTTACTTTATGTAGATAGATAGTTAGTATAGTTAGGTCCAGTGACATATCCTCTTTGTTAAGCATCACCTCTGTCCACTCTGATGACTTCTTCTCGGTCTCTTTCAATATTAGGTACATCAGGATGTGACATTCTTTACACAGAGAATGTGCTATAAAGTTTTATATATATAACATTTACATTACATGCCAATATTATATTTTTCAGACAAACAGACGAAATGGAAGAGAAGCTTCGTCAGCTGAACATCACAACCACAGAGGAGGAAATCAACGAGTTAGCAGGAGAGCAATTCGAAGAGCAGGCTTTGGTGGCGGGGCGGTGGGGCTCCCAGCTCGACGCGCTGTGGCAGACGCAGCGCGCGCAGTACCGCGCCTGGCTCATGGGACTCCTGCAGGAGTACCAGAGCACCTCCGCACTGAGCACTCCTAGGTAGCTACACGGGCAGACATCAGTAGTGGGAGGGAAATTGTTTTCCAGAACTGGTATCGCGACCTGTGTATTGTGCTGTAATTTTTTGTTGTGTGCGAGTCCAACTCCACCTTTTGTATGACGGTTATTTTGTTCACCCAACAGATTTGGTGAATTAGGTGAACATTTTTTTTTTGTTTTATACTTTATTGCACACAGAAACATAATAACAAAGAAAATCTTAAAAAAATAAAAAAGGGAAATAGTGTACATAACATAATTTACATATAACTAAGACACATAAATTATATTATATGTTTAATAAGTTACATATAACTAAGACACATAAATTATATTATATTTATCAATAATACTTGATAGATTTACTATGAATGTAGTTTAAAATAATATATATATATAGTTATTATATATATTATATCATATATGTAAAAACCGTCTTACAAAAGGTGGGAGTTGGACTCGCACATCGAACGCTCTGAACCGGACTCTGCTCCGAGCTATGGCGCGAGTCCGACTCACATTTGGCATGTTTTTAGTACTTACTTATTAGATGTTGTATGTTTTTTTAGTATATGCCTTTGATTCAGTAATTCCCCGCTGGGCACGTTCAGCGCGCGGACGGCGGAGAGCGCCGCACCCCCGCTCGCGCCCCCACCCCCGCCCCCGGCCGCGTCCCGCGCCCCTCGTCTCGAGGAGAGTTTCACCATCCACCTCGGCAGCCAGCTCAAACAGACGCACAACATTCGGATCGTGGCCGCCGACATACTGGATCTGTGCGCTTTGGACAACCCTGATAGGTACTTTGAGCGATCTCCACAAGTAAATCCTCGGTGATACTAACGTGTCTCCTCCCTCTCTGAGGTCGAGGGCCTATTCCATCTTTATATTCTAGGAGATAGATGGGTTATATCCATTCATTTAGTATACGTAGATTGGCAATGTAAAAGAGAAAGAGAAAGGTGTAAGCTTATGTTGGAGAGAGATAGTTAGACGAGACGATTCACGAACACGCTACCGGCCTGTACCGGACTGGCTTCAATCGTGACCGGAACAAATCCCTCAAAATGATTTGAAGTTCTGGTTTGAAAGTGTAAATTAGTGTTAAATAGACGTGAGTTATTATGGTTGAGTGTTCAGTACCAGGATGTGGCGCTTCTACACAAGATAACCCACAGAATTATACGTTTCACGTGTCAGTACCATTGAAATGTTCAACTCTCTAAATAAATCTTAGGAACACCAATAAAATATTTATACATACATGGATTGGCAAAATTGTAGTATTGTATCCCTATCCCTATTAAACTCTAAATGTATTGGAATTCAATTTAAAATAATAATAAATACGTGAAATACTGATAACATTAACCTCACTTTCGACCGAAATATAAAGTTACTATTATCGATGTCACTCATCGATATTTTGCTAACTGGCAAAGGTGGAACTTTTGACAGTTAGCAAAATATCGAGCCTACAACTTCATAATATTCTAAGATTATTATTTTTACAGCGAAAGTGCAAAAAAACCTTACGACGTTCTTATAATTATTATATACATTACTAAGTTCTCTTTGGAGGAAAATTTGGCAAAGCTCTAAATTTGTTAATGTCAAACCTTAGAGAGAGAATATAATTACATTGCTGCGAAAATTCAACAATAATTGACCGAGCGAGCGAAGCGTCTCAGTTTCGAGATTGACCAAAAATGCTTTTGTCCGCTGTCTGTCGGCTGTCGGTCGGTTTGTTCTCGCCTACAGCGACAGGTCGCATTTTTCAACCGATTTTGATGAAAATTGGCACACGTGTTCCTTGATTTACTAAATTTTTTAGTCGATCGGGGTTAAAGGGGGAAGTTTGCTGTAGCGTTATTTATCAACTGATTTCAATTGAATTTGAGAGACATACCAAGGATTTAATTCTACACAAGATGTTTTTTTTTGTAGGAGAATGTATACCTTAATTTACTAATCAGACTACGCATTCCTCTCCGCCTTTGCAAGACAAATCCGTAGACATCAGGTTCGATCTCCTCGGACCAAGGGAACGCGAGTCATCGCTAAAACTTATTCCCCTATTTGACTCAAAAGTCTAAATAGAAAAGTGGAAGAGGAAAGCATCGGTTATTGCATGGTTACGAGTATAAGGGCTCGCAAGGTCTACTGCTCTCACAGAACCACTCATTTTATTTTATTTCCTACATAAATATAATAACTTTAAGGTGCATCTGCGTCCAATCAGATATAATCGATAAACGAAGTACCCGGCGGTGCTCGTATCTGCCTCGCACACATTCACATTACACGCACACTAATGTATTTTGTTTTTTTACTTGTCCTTATCACCCTATTGCCAATCTAACGTTAGTATATTCTAAATCTATGGTTATATCCATCTATCTATTCCAGGGGATATATGGATTTTCTCCATTTATTTATTCTAGGGGATAGATGGATTGTCTCCATTTATTTATTCTAGGGGATAGATGGATTGTCTCCATCTTTCTATTACAGGGGATTGATGGGTTATTTCCATCTTTCTATTACAGGGGATCGATGAGTTATTTCCATCTTTCTATTACAGGGGATTGATGGGTTATTTCTATCGATCTATTCCATTTGGTGGATTATTTAAATCCTTCTATTCTAGGAGATAGATGGGTTATTTGCATCTTTCGATTAAAGGTGATAGATGGGTTAATACCATTTATCTATCTATACCAGGAGATAGATGGATTATTTCCATATATCTATTAAAAGAGTTAGGGAGTTCAGTGGATTTTGAACCCGAATGATCAAACACATTGTCACTTATCACGTATAAATAAATTTCCGAGCCTAAAAAGTAAATCCTCATGAATACTGGGAACCGAGTATCGAGTAAAGGTATCGCTGAGTGTGTGTGTGTGTGCGTGTGTTCGCAGCGGCACGGAGACGTCCCGTCGGCTGCAGTCGTCGCTGTCCCTGTACTCGAGCGAGGTGACGGGCTGCGTGTTGGTGACGGAGAGCGGGCCGACACTCGCGGCGGGATGGACGCGCGCGCTGGTCGCCGCCGCCGCCGCCACCACCGACCACCACTTCCCGCACGTGGACGCGCAGCTGCGACTGCTGGCGGGGCATCTCGCGCTCCCGGTACCGACGTCCGCGGACAACACACCGATTTCAGATCCAGAGGTCCCAGGTTCGATCCCCAGGGGGAGAACCTACGATACAGTGCTCGGTTTGGTTGGTGGTAGGACTTTGTTTAAGTCTGCCTGGCTAGCTACTACCTAATTCTGTCATAATAACAATTCTCAAATTTACAAATGTTATGATGACACAGAAATTCACAACCCGCGACGGGACTCGAACTCGCAACTTTTCCTAAAGCCGGAAACGCTCTAACCAGCTGAGCCACGAGGGTCCCGACGTAGATTCCTTTAGGAAAAGATGACATTTGTAAATGTTGTGACCAAGTGCATTCACTTAAAATACAAAAATAAAAAGTGTAAATGGTTGTGTACTGTCACTGTGTACTGTGTGTACTGTGTGTACTGTGTGTACTGGCAGGCAGAGGTGAGGCAACCGGTTCTCGGTTTGTTGAGGATTCCGTTTCCACGTTCGGCCTCATCGTACCTCGTAGCCAGGGAGATGAGGCGAGCGCGTCCCCCGCGTACGATAAATATATAAAACGGTGAACCTTGTCCAGGTGGAGGAACGCAACGAGCAGCGTATGAAGGAGCAGGTGGAGGGGGGGGCGCGGCGCGTGCGCAACAAGCGGGACTTGTTGCCGGGGGACGTGTTCGTGACGCGCCACTCCAACCTGGCCGAGGCGCACGTCGTGTTGCACCTGCTGGTCGACCATCGCACGCTCAAACAAGGTCTCATCCGTTCCACTGTACCTACTCTATTCTACTAACTAAACCAGAATGTTGTAACTTGCGATGCCCCATTGCCTTATTTACTACTCTCATCCCGATTCCACCCCGTTCAGATAAATAGACAAACATTTTTTTTATAACAGCAGCACTTACCATTTTTCATAATTATCTCACAAAAATAACGAACTTTCATACGAAAACAATAAAAAGTGCTTAAACAAAGGGGGTGATATATATAATATCATCCCGATCTGAGGTCGAGGGCCTACTCTATCGATCTATTCCAGGAAATAGAAGGATTATTTCCACCTTTCTATTCAAGGAGATAGATGGCTTATTTCCATCGATATATTCCAGCAATGAATGAATGAACACTGTATTGTACTTACATAGAAGTAATGATACAGAACAACGCAAACATTTAGTAACAATAGTGTCGGAGGACACAGTAGTAGATACCTGTACGTGAGGACGTGGGCGTTGTGTTGCAGGTGACGTTACGTCCCGCCACCCCGCCATCCTCGGCCTGAGGAACATCCTCAAGGCGGCGTGCGCCAACGACATCACCAACTTGACGCTGCCGCTGCTTCTCCGGCACGAGCTCACCGAGGTATGTGTGTGTGCGTGTGTGTGTGTGTGTGTGTGTGTGTGTGTGTGTGTGTGTGTGTGTGTGTGTGCGTGCGTGTGTTAACGTGTTGTTCGTTCGTCAGGAGATGACAGTGTCGTGGTGCGTGCGACGCGCCGAGCTGGTCCTCAAGTGCGTCAAGGGGTTCATGCTGGAGATGGCAGGTTTGTTATATTTTACTTGTCGACGTTACAACTCATTTTACATTCCATTTGGCTGAAGCCGCCTCTGTGGTCTAGTGGTTCAACCCACCGATTTCAGATCCAGAGGTCCCGGGTTCGATCCCCATGGGGAGTACAATATATTTTGCTTGATTTGGTTGGTGGTAGGATTTTGTTTAAGTCCACCTGGCTAGCTACCACCATCCGACACACATTTGTATGATGACACGACACGTGGCTCTACATGTATCGTAATACTAACGCCCGAGACTTTGTTCCATACATCCAGTGGAAATTTACTAAAATTAGTGCGCCAGTTCTGCGCTACAAGTGACGGTTACCCTGAATAAAATATATGTTTAGGTTGTCCGTGGATTGTCAGTCAGTCGATTTAATATGAGTAGCAAGTTCCGAGATAATAAATAGTGTTTGTGCAGGCTGGGGGGGGGCGGAGCTGCGCACCCTCACCGCCTGCGTGCCCCCCGGGCTGGCGAGCGACGTGTTCGCGGCGCTGGCCGCCTTGCTGCCCGCCGTCTTCCGCATCTCCAACCCCGTGAAGATGTCGCACAGGGGGCACGCGACACGTGACGCCGCACGCACGTGACGCCGTGTCACGTGACGCCGCACGCACGTGACGCCGCACGCACGACGACCGCTGTCTTCTTATCTTAATGAATGAACCGCGACACGAGAGCGAGGCACCGAACTGAGAAAGTCACATATTTTTTTGATTATACTAAGAGTTACTTAACCTTCTCACCTGATTTTCAAGTTATGATAATACCGAAGGTGGAAGCGCACTTTCACCCGGAATCCTCAACAAACTGAGGAACTGGCTATCTTACCTATAAATTCCGTAATACAACAATTTTATAATTGTTGTTATGGCGACATAATTAGGTAAGATGGTGGTAGCTAGCCAGGTGGACTTAAACAAAGTCCTACCACCAACCAAACCAAGCACAATATAGTACTCCCCTGGGATCGAACCCGGGACCCCTGCATCTGTCACAGGTAGGCCAGGTAACTCGGTACCTCTCGTGTGGATCGAATGACTTTTGGAAGCAACAAGTTCTTGCCCAGTAACAAATCATTATTCGCGTAAAAGTGGCGGATAAACTTACCTAAAACGTCATTTGATACTAAAGAGAAGTTCGTTCCCTGCACTGCAACAACCGGGTCGACAGCCTTCATTCACACACCCCTTATATACCCCATATAGCTCTGTATATAATCTATTTATGATAAGTTAGTATATACCTACATATTCTTAAGTAAATATGTATTTACAGTCTAAAATAAAAAAATACGTCTTGTAATATATTGATTTATTATTATATACAGGCAACGTAAACGGCCGGGTCTTTGTTCCCGTCATCCCGTGGGAATTTCCCAAAAATCCTTTCTTAGTGCATCCCTACATTACGAAAGGAAGCTATGGGTAGAGGAATATCATTCCAACGTAACCTTTTCGTTTTTTTTCAATAAGCCGGCAATATAAACGACGTCACAATAGTCAAAGTCGTCTCCCAATCTCTTTAACATTTATGTAAATGATGTGCGGTGCGCGTGGGGGGGAGGGGGGGGGGGGCTGAGCAGCGCGCGTCGGTCGTCCGACTGATGGCGTGAGTGTCAACATGAGCTACGTGGATGACACGGTGGTGCTCGGCCCAGCATTACGAGCACTGGCTGAACTGTACAGTGTGTGGGACCGGTGCTGCTCGGTTCAACAATACGAGCACTGGCTGATCTGTGCAGTGTGTGGGACCCGTGCTGCTGTACCTAAACCTACATGGGAAATAACTAATACTTAGTATTTAAGGTCGCCGGTGTGCCCGCATAACCAAATGGATATTAATGGCGTGAGCGTATATTACAGTGTTTTTGGATAATTAGTTAGTACTCTTAGTAACCTACTTTTAATAAAACTCAGGGTTAAAAGTTTAAATAAAATTCTGAGAAATACATAATATAATCACAATGTTTATTTCGACATTATTTTTAACAAACTTATAAAAAGCGAACTCGCGCGTCGCCCTACAGTTAACTAAAGCTAAATCAAATCTAAAATTACAGCACTTCCTTCTGATAGTATGAATCCCACCAAAGGTATTAAATTTAAAAATTTAAATGGGTAGGTGTGTACCACCTATTTCATTAATTTTGTTCCCATGATTATTGCTTTAATTTTGGAAAAAAACTTTTTGACACGATAAAAACGTGAAAGCCAGGTCTGCTCAATCATAAAACGCTAGCATATTTTTTGACAGTTTCTCAAAGAAAGCTTGTCAAGCTCTGCCAACCAACCCCACCCCTTACCGATAGCGACAGCACCATCGTTAGGTTAGGCACCTCCATACAATACTTAACAACATCTTTAATAAGCTTTGAGCGAAACAATTATTTGTTGAGTTTCCGATATTGTGCGAATGCATGCCTGAATTGACAAAATCTACAAAATAATCTAAATCTATCAAAAAGCTTAAATAAAGGTCTTAAACGAAATATGAAACTGTAATGTTTGAAAAGTATGGAAACGAGCAAGATTATAAAAAATATATAATATTATGTGTGCGCGTGCATTAACTCATAAAGATTATGTACCTACCTATAGTCACAGTCTCAAAGAAAATAGCCCTTGTTACTCGTACATTACCAGCAATGTACAAGGAAAAAAAAATAAGTCCCGCTTATCAATATTTGTAAATTAAAATATAAACCCATATTAAGAAGTTAGATAGGTACATTACTTGGGAACCTCGGTGGTTTTACACGAGGAACAGCGATTTCTTACACATACATTGCTGGTGATGTAACTCAGTAATGTACGAGTAACTAGGGGAAAATAGTGTTTTCGTACAGTATAGTTATATCAGAACCGTATTTAAAAGGTATACAAATAGTTCATATTATTCTTCAGTATTTCTGAGTTACTTACTGCATTGGTCAAAGTTATGTAAAGTTCGCGACTGTAACTCTCAAGTAAAACTATAAAATAACTAATACAAGTTATGCTAAGTATCTCAAGTTGTACTTTAAATTGGTTTAAAAACTTTATCAGATTAGAGATGTTAAAACTAGCGCGATAAGGACAAGCGTAACTTCGTACTTAGTAGATCTGGTGATTAAATATATAACTATCATCAAATAAAGAGCGATTCTATCGCATCGTGATTCTTCTAAATTTGGCTATAGAGAATTAATTAAAATCGTATCTCACGTTATAACATCCGTAGACACCACTTGTTTTTAATTACTAGAAAAATAAATGCGTTGTTGTTTATGTAACCCTATGTAAGTGACCAGTCAAAAGTTTTGTTTACTATAATAAAGTGATAAAGTTTTCAAAAATGTCTTAAAATAATGCACACACCACTAATTAAAATACGAAACTTTCCGAACGCTGCATACTACCTACTTACTATCGATATAAATGTATCAATGAATGTTGACCACTAGATACTTATTTTTTGGGACATTTTTTTTCATTAAAAATATAGGTTTTATATTCTTATTATATTGCCATGAATATTTTGTAGTTTTAGTAAGTGTTTTTTTTTAGTAATTAAAAACTAGTGATGTATAGTGCAATGGAAACACTTTTTTACATTTGGTATTTCAACTACAAATACTTGAACATGTGTATATTATTGCTAAGTTCGTTCCACAAAGCTGTAGCCACACTTTAAGTTCGCAGGATGGAGTACCAAGTACCGAGGTTTCAATACGTACTCACCTGGAGGTCAATTCTCGCTTTGTGTGTAAATATTCCTGTGATAATTATCGCACATGATTAATATCGTATCGAATTAATTTATCGATCCCGAGACAACATTCGTATTCTCGTGAGCATTTAGCAAAAGACAAAGTTTCCATTATCTTGGCTCTCAAGATAATGGAAAATGGTAAGATATTCGTAATCAGCACCCCTTTACTAGTAGAAAACAATATCCAGTAACAAAAGAAATAAAAAGATTCCGCCAACTTGGATATTGACAGCTTTCAAACAAAATGTACGTAATAAACTCATAGATTCATTGTCTTCTTTGTGCTGTGGACTCGGTGTCTTGAGAAGTCGACATCCTAGAGTGTGGGATGTCGAGTTCACAAGATACAGTAGCTAAAAGATGGACAGTTATATATAAACAAAACCACTAGGCTACGACGTCTAGTTTTAGGGATCCGCAACAGACTGAGGAGCTGGCACTCGAAAATTTAGAGGTAATATCTTACCTCTAAATTATCTCGAGGTGTCTCGAGAAAAGTGTTCTCTAAATTAGTGATCGATCGATATTTTGACAGTACTTCTGATATTATCAGAAAATATAAAATAAAATATCACATGGCGAGGAGAATAACCCCCAGGCAGTTCAACAAACCGTCTCGCATTTACGTTATTTTGATACTTTAAAAATATATCATCAAATTATATTACTAAACAATGTAAGAATAGTACATTGTTTGTTAATAGAATTTGATGCAATGAGATTATTGTTGTCTCTTTGTATCAATACAAAATACGACATGATGAAGTGAGACAGAGACAGATCGGGTCCGGGATATGTCCCCACATAAATTCCCTCTGCAAGATGTCAGCTGGCTGATGCACCTGTAACACGGGTACGGGGTATCCATCATCATTGCGAAAACAGTGGAGCTGCGGCGATCGACGACATCGTGGCTGTTGCGGGGAGTCGACGGATGGAGGTGGCCAGAGTCGCCAGTTGTGGTATCGATTTGAAACGCGAAACATTACTACGATTAAAGCTCAGGATCGCTGTTTGTGACGTCGGTTGGGGAGGTCTATGTTCAGCACGGCAGTGGACTTGCGAGGGCTATGATGATGAGGTGACTTACCTTCCTAGTTAAATGTTGAATTTGGTTTTCAAGGTTTTACGAAAACACGGGCCTTATAGGTCGCTACATTACGTCAAATCGGCATATTTTGTTATCGCCATTCTGTTTTATTTATTGGTGTCGCCAAGTATCGACAAAACAATGGAACATTTCCCAGGCTCGGGTCGCGGGCTGCCACTCTCAGAGCACGCGCACGTGACAAATGCGCACATTCACTTCAGATAAACTCCATTGGTGCACGACTACAACCAGCGATCGGAAGGCATTCCCGTACCCACTTGGCCACACAGCTTTATACTTATATAGTGAATAGTTCCCGCAGAGCATTCAAGTTTCTTTACTCCTTCCAAACACGCTTTTGATTTGCAATAATGAAGGAACTCCACATTATACGTAAATAAGATGACCGTCGTCTGTCGCGTAGCTCTCGTGAGAAGACAGATCTTACCGTATCCCTTCAGTATCGAGTGAACTCGCGCTTGGCCGGTGCGGTCGTGGTCGTTACCGCCGACGGCTGCGGCCGGCTGCTGGGTTCGCGGCTGAAAGAAACCATTCACTTCGGTATCGGTATATCGAACGTGTGACCGACCGACTGTAGGTACCTGCAGTGTACAGTCGGAGGCGTAGAGCCACGCATTGCGGACATGTTCCGAGCGCACACTCCACGTCTCCGCGACTCCCGGTGTACTGTACGTACAGTACTGTGCGAGTACCAACAGCCGGTAATCAACATCGAGTTCATTGTACACATATGAAAGCTCGCGTTACACTTCGACGGTCACTTTACCGCCTCCAGTGTATTGTGACCGGGGCGGGGCGGGGCGGGGCGGGGCGGACCGGGCCGGACCGGGGAATGGATTACAAGTAATACTATTAGGACGCCGGTCCCACGTTTAGTTCCGCCTCGTATTGGTTGTGCATTGTTTTACTGTTCGTGTCTACAACGATAGTTCCCGCTATCTATGTGCGGTATGCGGACGTATATTTGTGATTGGAAATAAAAACAGAAATGAGACCTTTAGTTGGCGACACTCTGGCGGTCCTCTTGCGTTTATTTGCCGGGCTTTGAGGTTCTGCCACCTGAAAACAAAATATAATTTAGTACAAACCGCTAACAGAACACAACATGTTTAGTTATCCTAACTGTTGATCTCGAGACACGCACGTAGGTGCACGATGAAACGAACCGACCAGAAGGCCGATTTACTCTTTCTAGAAAACATTAGATCGTAGCACAACGGATCTACACGAGACATCTTTTAAAGGCCAACATTGTTTACCACTAGCTTTTAGCCACGGCTGCGTGTGTGTGTACTGCTCCATCCCCGTACCTCACACCACGCTACGTACCCCACACCACGCTACGTACCTCACACCACGCTACGTACCCTACACTCCATATTGCACACTACACTATATACTGGATGAATTATTTTCCAGGGCCAGTACAGTATGTACATATACAGGTATGTTTACATACTGTATGTTTATATTTTGATATAAAAAACTAGTGTACTTGTTTGTACTAAACTCTCTCAAGCCCGTTAGATTGTTTCCTGTGGCGACATGAACTTATCATAACACCTCTCAAAACAAATATTATTAATATTATAATTCTGACTAAAGCTACGCCAGAATTCCGAGTCCGACTCGCGCTTGGCCGGTTTTAAGTGTTTGTTGTTACACAACAGTAAGGACGATAATCAAATAGTATTATATAACATACATACAGATGACTTTTAAAACTTGCGTGACATTTTAAAACACTGGTTTTACTCACTTTCCCACTACATTGTTTTAACAAGTGTTTCAAAACGGATATATATCGAGCAACACAGATACAGAAATCTGAAAACAGAAAAAATATTTAGACTGACGAGCTCTCTGCGGACGAGGTGTCGCTCCGAGCTCTGCGCTGCAAGTGTCCGCTCGCAGCAGGCTAGGACCCGCAACACTATATTTCCTGAGGATGCCTCGTGTGAGGCGAAACACGTGACGATTTGATTTTTTCAGAGAGATTTGGCGGATTTATTACTAAATATTTTTACTGTTTTCAGATTTTATTTTGAAATATGGATCTCCGCAAAATAACGCCTGAATCAAGTAGCCACAGATACAGAACCCATGTTCCCTTGGATGTAGTAAACATAGCAACATGTTGTTTGAATGAAGTACTCACTTTCTTCCCCCGGGTAGGTCTCGATGGACCTGGATTATCTTCCACTGGGGTTGGTGTCCCCCGGGCTCTCGTGTTGCTCCGAGGTCCGAGAGTCGCTGCGCGTGTAGTTTTGGCCGCCTTCACTTCACCGTCGCCGTTTCCCCCTCTCCGGGCCACCTTGGCGACTTTGGCCGGCACTTCATCGTAGGCTGTAGACTTTCGTTTCCGCCCCTTGGTCTCTGGTGTCGCCCCCGCTCCCCCGCGCTCGGTGTGCGCTCTCGGTCGGAGGACGACGTTTCTCCCGCGAGTTTTAGTTTCCGTTTGTGTCGTCTCCGCGGCCCTCCTTCCCCCGATGGAGGTCGGCGCGGGAGGCTCCGGTCGCGCCGGGTCAGCTCGCCGGCCGCGACGCGTCGGCTCGGATCGAACGCTCTCCCGAGTTTGGACCTTCTCGCCGCGCGTTTTAGGTCGCTTTTTCTCCGCGGGTTCCACGGCAGCGGTGACGGCAGCGGCGACGGCAGCGGTGACGGCAGCGGTGACGGCAGCGGTGACGGCAGGCTTGCGGCCGCGTCGCCGGACCGGCTCCTCTGGAGCTGTGACCTGGTCGCCGCGAGGTTTGCGTCGCTTCTCCTCTGGAGCGTCGTCGACCGGTTTCCCGCGACGTCGCTCGGCGGCGGGCGCGGGCGGGGGCGCGGCCGGGGGCGCTCCGACGCGATCTCGCGGCTCGCGTCCTCTCCTCGGTCGTTGTACTTTATCGGTGATGTTTTCTTTATCATCGGGGAGGTTTAGTTTCCCGCGGCGCGGTGCGGGGGCGCGGGCGGGGGCGGGGGCGGGGGTGGGCGAGGGGGCGGCCGTTCTCCGGCCTCGCCTCGGTCTCTCGCGTGGTACGCGATCGGAGGAAGCGGTGCGAGTGGTTCTCGGTTTCTGTGCGGGGAGGTCGGCGACCTCCGCAGCCTTGCGTCGAGTCCGCGCGGGGGTGACGGCGACGGGCACGTTCCGGCGGGTGACGCGCCTCCTCGGGGGACTCATCACGGGAGCTGTCTTCCCGACGAGAGAGCTCGTGCGTTTGTTGTTCTCGGTGCGCTCTCCTCTCCTTGGGGATCGCTCACGAGTAGTAAGTTCAGAGCTAGGTTGCGATTCGCTGGGAGTAGCTCGAGGGGCAGCCGGGGATCTCTTGGGACTCGGTAGTTTCTTGAGCGGAGTCGCGGCTTTGGACCCTCGGCCCGAGCGATCTTCGAGACTAATGTTTTGTCGAGTTGTTCTGTAAAAAGTAACAGATGACATTTAGTTAGGCTACAACTGTAACAATTTGAGGTTTTTCAGTTACCAATCAAAGTATGTTAATCTAGTAGGTCTCACGACACGTTTCGTAACGATGGGAGACAAAAATGCACAGCCAAAAATGTACGACCCGATAATGCACGGCCGATAATCGGTGACTATATTAAGAAGTGGATTTGGATTATCGACTATACATTATCAACACGTGTCAATAATGAACAGCCAATAATCCGTGTCCACTTTATTGTTTTACTTTTTCTACTTTGATGCCTTGTTGCCATGGACGAGTGCAAGGCGAGTGTAGTTTTATTTCCACAAAGTACCTAACCTAGATATTAATGATTTACGGTTGTGTTTTTATCGGGATTCCCGTACGACCTGCTGACGTCCGTAGCAAACAAATGACAAAACCGACACGGCCAACCCCGACTCTACCTGGTCTTGTGCGTGACATTGGGGTGTGTTTACACAAAAGGCGGGAGCCAGAAGCTAGCGTAGCAAAACCTAGCGTAGCGAGGGGGGGGGGAGGTAGTCCGCTGACCTCCGCAGCATAGCGCAGGTTGAGTGGGCTCGCTCATCTCAGGGGCGACGAGCGAGCTTTATGGCGGGAGCTCGTCCCAGAAAACATGCTTGCTTGCATGGTGCTTGTATTGGCAACTCTTCACTGCAAGTGCATTGTATGAACTCGCGGAACTCGTACAGTACAAACAAGGCATGATTCTCTACTTCTTATTGAGCGACCAATGAAGGTTAAAAAACCTCTAGGCCAATGAGAAGCCCGTGGCTTCCAATTATTGGCCGTACATAATCAGCACGTGTTGATAATGCACGACCAATAACGCACAACCAATAATTGGAAGCCATGATTTCGAAATATCCGGTGTGTAAAATTGTATTGATATATAGTGGATTCGAATTATTGGCTGTACATTATTGGTCGTGCAATATAGGGACCCATAATGATCCCTACATTTGTAATGATTTTTGAGATTATTTTTATAGCAAGAATCTTATTCCTGTCTATTTGTTGTGTCATAAGTTAAATAACAATAAGTTCGAGCGGCTTAAGTTGACTCAAGAGCCAAACGTACTACTGCATATCTAGTCCATAGAGACTCCACATACCTAGCGAGAGATGTGTCGTGGTCACGAGCGCGGTGGAGCGGCGCGATGGGAGACACGCGGCCCAGCTCCGACGCGTCCATGAGAGCGCGGTGGCGACCCTTCACCGGCGTCGAGTGCACGACGGTACGTTTCTTGATGGGCAGCAGCGACTCGGACGGACGCTTCTCCGACGACCTGTCCGGCATCGCGCGCTCGATCAGCGACCGCTTCTTTATCGGCAGCGTGTGGGTCACGTACGACTCGGACGCGGACCTGGTCGTCGTTGAACTGTTCCTGGTTCTGGAACCTTTCATCGGCTGCTCTCCCTCTACGGTTGATGTCATCAAGTTTTCCAACTCCTTGGTCACGTTGTTGGAAGGTTTGCGTTGCAAGCGTTTGTGAAGCTCCTGTTGCAGCCATCCTTCAGGGTTCCTCGTTATACAGTCGAGGGACTTGTGGAACGTCTTCTGCTGACGGTGTTTACGTTTCTGAATGAGTTTCGCGGAGAAGGTGTTCGAATAGACGGATCTGAGTTTGGGCTTCCCCACCGATTGATCGAATACGCTCTCCGAGTTAGATCGGCTGTTGGTCGAAGTGTTGAATAGTTCTTCGATTCCGCTGACATCGTGCAAGCTTTCCTTCTTCTTTCCCAGTCTGAACAGATGCGATACGCCTCTGACATCCGTCAAGTCGTTTCTGGGAGACTTTCTCAACGTTCTCTTCACCCCGGAGACGTTCCTGAGGTCGTCGTTGGGGGATCGCCTGAACAGCTTCTTGACGCCCCTGACATCGGACAGATCGTTGTTTGGGGACCTACGGAACAGGGACTTGACGCCCGACACGCGACCGGAATCATTTCTCGGCACTTGCTTGACTCTCATAACGCTGAGTCTGTTCCTTGGAGAGTTCGCAAACATTTTGGAGCCAGACGCATCGGTCAGGTCGTTCTTGTTAGATGTAGTATCGGATCGCGTCCCAGCGCCCCCGAGGTCGCGCAACTCGTTGTCCGGAGAGGCGCTATCGAAGAGTCCCGAAGCGGGCAGCGAGCGCCGGCTGCGTCTCCTCGGAGCACCCTCCTCCTCATCGAACGCGTGCTTCCTTGAGAACTCGGTCATGCTCTGCGACAGTTTCCTCTTGACGGGGCTGTTGAACAGCTGCTTCACGATGTCGGAGCGGTTCAGGTCGTCGATGATCGATCGTTTCGAAAGCGGTTTCTTTGCCGTAGAGTGTTTATTTTTGACGGGCTCTTGCACCGGCTTGAGGGCGCTCCTCGGGGTGACCGAGTCCCGGTCGCCGGGCCGAGGCGCGCCCGGAGCGGTCTCGTCGGAATCCTCGCTCAATCTCAGCACCGTCCGTCTGGCCGAGGCTCCCGACGACTGGCGCTTCTCTGGAGGTGTTCGCTTCGACCGCGAGGGACCCCTGAAGGCGGTCGCCGGCGAGCTGCGGCTGGAGTCCAGCAGCGTCTGTATGCTGAGCACCGGCGTGCCGAGGTCGCCGGGAGAGCGCCGCTCCTCCGGCGTGCGCGACCCGGCCGCCCCGGAGCCGGCGCGCGTCCGTCGGGAGGTCCGCGGCGAGTCGTCGGCGTCCGTGTCCTCGAGCAGCTGCAGGTCGCTATCGTTGATGCGGGACCTGCTCTTGGAGACGCGGGACACTCGGCTGTCGTCCACCGAGACGTGTCGGTTCTCGGGCGTCGACAGGGATGTACATCTCCCGGTACCGTTGCCGGCGTCGGAGCGAGCCCTGGCCGGGGGGAGGGCGGAGCGCGGGTCGGAGCGAGCCCTGGCCGGGGGGAGGGAGGAGCGCGTGGTGCGACGCGACGCGGACGGAGTTGCGAACGTGCCGTCGGAGGAGTTCGCCGAACCGTACAAGGAGCGCGTTGCGTCCGAGTCGAACGACACCAGGTCTACGACCGAGTAGGACTCCGCGTCGTTCCTCGGACTGAGCGTCCGAGTTCTGAAGGCCGATGCGACCGTGGTGCTCATCGTGTCGTCCGGGGAGACCCCCAAGGCTTTCCGCACCATCAAACTTCCCCGCACCGATTTCCTCGATCGAGACGTGGGGGTGAGCGTCCTGGAAGGAGAGTAGGTCACCGTCCGTCCTAGCTTCTCCAGCATCCTGGTACTGCGGTTGGTGATGGAGCTCCTCGACGACGGGGACGGGGCCGGGGACGGGGACGAGGAGTGGTCGCTCGACTCGGAGTAATGCAAGGTGAGGTCGTCTTCGGACGCGGTCCCCTCGCTCGCGGCGGAGATGGCCAGCTCCGAGTCCTCGCGGTGAAGGTTGCTGAGGTCGAACGTGATGGACTCGTTCTTCCGGACGCTCTTCTTGGAGCGGTCTCTGAGTGCGGACTTGGGCAGACTCAGCAGCGAGGGCGAGTCCCCGCCGCCGCCGCTGGCTCGCGCGGTCGCCCGACTCTCCGAGTCCGTGCTCTCTACGACCGCCATCTGCAAACAACGAAGCCCGTATGAGGAACACGAATGTTCCGATCGATACCCTTCCGCCTCCTACAAATTAAAAATATAAAAATACTTACTGCTACTTTTCGTTTATGACAAAATGAGGGATGAAATGGCAACTATTGCCAATCGCTATGCAACGTCGGTCATCGCACAAGCGTGGCAGCAGAAAGAGTGTTCAAGATATTTGAACACGCAGCAAAACGCATAGTGCGTTGTAAGCATTCACAATGGCAGTTTTGCTGCGAATCAAGTAAATCTAACCAGTTCGCGTCTTACCATCAACCAGAGCGGCTCATAACCATTTTACCATAATTCATTTAGTAGTAATAATTATTTAGAGTGTTAGTGCTAAGTGAATCATACCAATATAATTTGACAAAATAACCAGACTTTTATATAGTTACTTACTCACTCACTAAACTCAAAGGTTTTGTAGGGGTCTCGGCGACCATAACATCGAGAAGCTACAAACGTTTGACGTTTTAGGTAAGATACGGTGAATCGGTAGCGACAGATGGCGCAAGGTAAACTGAGTCAAGTAATAGTAATGCACACCTCGCGGTCCCCGGCAGTGCAGCGCCGCACCCGCCGCACCCGCCGCGTCGCTCGCACGGGACTCGGCCGCTTCACCACCACCGAGGGAGCGCCGGAGCCCGCCGCAGACAGACGGAGGCCGAGCCGCGCCTTGGCCGTGTGTCCCGTCATCAGCATTATGGCCGCCTGTTTTGTGTGGTCTGCGATCGGGACAAACGACTATTTATAAAGATGAGTGCGCTTCCACCTTGGGCCTTATCTCAACTTGAAACCGGTTGTGAAGGTCGCGTAGCTTGCCCGTCGTACAATAAAAAACAGAGACACTTGCAATTGTCTATAAAAGTATCACATAAAAGGGGCGATGATTTCATGCGTTTTAAACTTTTTCACATTTATTTTTTTTATTTTAGTCAGCGCGCGGTTTCTTTTATCATACAGTTACTAGTTCCTAAGGCATTGGATGTCCTAAAAGTCGACCAAAGGGTTTCACCAAAAAAGCAGCAGCTTCCTTTCTTTCTGTGTATAAACAAGTGACTAACTGAAAACAAACTAACTGCGAGTACCTGACTGTCTGCCCAGCGTGGTGATTATGCTCAAACCGTAGTAATTATTAATGTCGTGAAGTCCAAAGTTTTTAACACTATATCCGACAAGACATATCAAGCGTAAATAATAAAATAAATAAATATTACAGGACATTCATTTCATTAAGTTATACAATCTTTGCGTCCCTATGTTACAAAAACCAACCCTATTCAAAAGTAAAATAACTTCATTTTAAATATGTAGTCAAAACAGTTTCAAATGACACTCCTATTGACAGAGCTCGTCTCACTAACTTAACTTTAACTTAACACCCAATTTCTTAACAATTAGCTTAGTTAAAACATAAAAACCTTTTATCAATTAATGTATAAGCGTCATTCTGTAAATTCAACATTTTTCATTGACTGGATCAGCCATTCAAAAGATTCATATCAGGCGACACAGGCCCACCGCTGACTGACATAGGCCTCCCCCAACCTACGTCACAAAGTTAAGTTGAGAAATCCAGCACTGTATGTATGTATGTATGTGGCAATGTTTGTAACGACATAACTTTCGAATGGATTATCCGATTTCCATGTAATTAAAACTGAATAGAGATAACGTAAATAGAATTTTATTACCGCGGGCGATTTTTGAAAAGTGGGGCAGTTTTTGAAATATTGAGATGAAATTAAATACGCCCATATCTTTTGAATGCCTGATCCGATCAATTCAGAATTTTGAAAATGTAGTAATCTCTACATTTTCAACATTTTGAATTGATCGGAAATATCGGAATAATACTCAGTAGTTTTTAAGGGTGTTAAGTGAGACAAGAAGATTTTTGGCTTGTGTGGTGTCATTTGAAAGAGTATCTGCTACACATTCATAAAATATAAATTTTACTTTAGAATAGGGGTGGTTTTCGGTGTGCGTTAAGGGGTTAAAACGCTTGGTACGTCTTGTAGGATATACTGTTAAAGGGGGTTGACTTTACAATTAACCTTCTTTTGATTTGCTGAAACCACACTTGTATTTAAATTAAGGGTTGCAAAAGGGGTATATAAGATTGAAAAAATGAAATATCATATGTAATATGGGTTGAGACTGCAGATTTCAAAATAAGTTTATTTTTTGCCCTTAGGGGTGGTTTTTAAGATGAAGGGGGCAAAGGATGATCATGAGGTTTTCTTAGTTGAGAAAGGGTATTCGGAATCTCAGTAAAACTGGTCTATTTATTGATTGTAATTCACTCAATAGGGAAGGGTGTCGATAAAATCCAAGAACTACTATTGGGGTGTTACATATTCCATATCAACAGTAAATGATTGTCCACCACCATGTGAAAAGAACTTACTCTATAACTGTAAGGTTTCGCCATGATCACCACGCTTGGCAGACAGATTGGTGGTCACAGTTTAAGTTTTGTTAACACACAGAAAGAAGCTTTTTGGTTGACTTTATGGCATCCTAGGGCTACAGGGCTACTAAGGCAACAGTTTTGAGAGCACTTTCAAAACGTCATCAACCTGTTTCATGTTAGTAAGGATATTATAATAAGTTAGCAACAAGAGAGAGCCTCGAACACTTAAGGTAAGTAAGGTGTATATTGAAAGCATACTTTTATAGTTTGTTGATTTGAGAAATAACATACGTCACAAACCAGACATCACGAGATCTCAGTTCGGGGCGAACTACTAGTTAGTGACATTGGTTCTTCTATGGATGTCCACATTTCGTATTTTATCATACGAGTATAGTGAAATGAAAACCAAGCTTCTCTCTCCAAAACTTGCTGTATTACTTTGAACCTATTCAGGAGGCCTATAGAAATGTACGAAAACAAGAACAATTCAAAAGATATGGACGAACAATTACTGTAGTTCTTTCCACCGAAATCAAATTAAATTTCATTTTATTTCACGTGCGATACTTATGCCGTCACAAACATACATACATAGATAGATACATACAGTGTCGGATACCCAAACCTCGGAGATCTCTACGTTAGCTGGCTCCATCAATAAGGTGGAATGGAAGGGTTGAGTGAGACAGAGTCGAGTGTGCCAACAAGTCAAGTCCCAAGTGTCAACGATCAGGCACTCACCTATTTTGGAGGGCGCCTCAATCTTCACGACACGTAGCTTGTGCGCGCTCTGAGCCTTTCTGAGCACCGTGAGCCGCAAGGGGGTGGACTTGTGGGCGGAGAACGAGCGCCGCGCCCCCACCCCCACCCCCGCCGAGCGACGCCGCGGGCTGCCCTTGCGAGACTCGATCCAGAGTGTCGCCTGCGTCGTGTTCGACGGGACTGGAAGCGAGCCGTGCCTTTACTGTACATGTACGTGATAACAACTTCCCTACGGCGACGTACGCTGATCCGTTCAGCGGTCATTACTCCTCGAAAGGTAACAAACAAACTAACTCATTTATTCAACAATCATCGATCGCAGCACCTATCTTGGCATACAACGAACATTTACTTGAGACTACTATTAATCTTGGTAATTGTACCTGTTTTCCAGATAGTAGGAACAACCCCTTTTGAAATTGACCGTTTAGTTTAGAGAGTAACGACTGTGGAAAGGCAAGGTACTCAACATAGGTAAATCGAAACTAAATGTCAAAACACAACAATATAAGAACTGTTGCTGTGGCGACAGATAAGATGGTGGTAGCTAGCCACTAAGTCCTACCACCAAACAAACCAAGTACAATACCAAGTACCAAGTGCACCGGAGGGCGAACTACTAGACACAGAGGTGGTTAGAACCACAATACTAGAGATCATCAGCGCTTGATATAATTAAATAGTCATGTTTTACGTCTAAAGATATTTTAATATCGGGTATTGGCTTCAGGGATAAAGAGGATGATCAGCTATCTTGACTCGTAGGAGCGGTTGAATTAAACGAATGATGATATTGTTTATTTATGTTCCGGTAGTAGGAAACCTGAAGGAACAGTGAAGTGAACACCGACCTGTCTTAGGGCTGGCTCTAGACTTGCGTTTGTCATCGGGCTGCGCAGACAGGTTGAGGAGGGAGCGTCGGGCGGGCGAGGGCGAGGCGAGGCTCGCGCTCGCGTCGCGGCGCTGCGGCTGCACTATCGCCACCTGCTTACCTCCAGCGCTAGCTGACAATAACACAATAACACGTATCATTATATTTATTTAGTTTAGTGTCCGACATAATAACGTGAAGAGTGTAACGGCAGACACGATACCTGGCATGGAGGCGCGATGTCTCATCTCGATGGCGAGTTGCAGAGCGCGGTCGCGGGCCGCGTGGCCGTGGCCGTGGGACGGACTGGTCGTCCTCCTGGTGACGCGCGACCGCCGTCCGCGAGACGCGCGTGTCGTGGACGTGCTCGCGACAGAAGGCAGCGGACTTGTGTTTACTGTTCATATTATGCGTTATTACATATTTACACTAATAATAATAATAATAATAATAAAATGTATTTATTGTTTAGAAAATGGCCGTAAATAACAAAAAAAATATATAGTACTTAATAAAGCTAGGGTATCTAATATTTTTTATAGTTAGGTAATATACTGAACTAAGCACAGATGTTAATCTTGCTAACTAGCTTTGTTGCGTTCTAAGCTCATATTATGTAGGTATTGTGAACGGTCCAGTACTTTGACACTTTGTTCTAACTAAGTTATTAAACTTGTATTTAGACACAAAAGGATCTTTGCTTTGGCTCGTGTTATACATGACAATGTTGTGGATAAACTTATCAGCATGTTAGATTTAACAATAGCTTTGGTAGGTAAGTACATAGTAAATTTAACTAAATAGATATTTGAAAATGAGAAAAAGTTTGACTTATTAACTAGTAGTCCTTTGAAGTAAGTGTGTGGGTGTGGGTGTGGGTGTGTGTGTGTGTGTGTGTGTAGGTGTGTGTGTGTATATAATGAGTAGAAAGGTTGTGTAGTATTTGTGTTGTGTGTGTGACAAAATAGTGTATTGTTATTAGAAAGTAGTGTGATTTGTGTGTGTTTATGTGCATGTGTATTATGTATAAAGATAAAGATGTAATTAACATTGGATGTGTAGCAGTGCCTCTGTTTCCTCATAGTTGAGTCCAAGTAGATATTGCTTTATATTATTTTTGCAAACTATGTGATTTGTTTCATGAATAGTTAAAATTTTATTGATAGTGTTATACAGGTAAACAGCTAGGAAGTCGAAGTGTTTGAGTGCAAACGAAGTTTTAATTTTTGGACCATTGTATATTTTGTGCTTTCGTCTTTTGTTAGTGGAGTCTATATCAGGAGTAATTTTGTGTTGTTTTAAGATTGTGTGTTGTATAAATAGCTGTCTCACAGATAAGACCTCACACTCATGGTAGAGTTGTTTTGTTGGAAACATTAGTGGTCGAGAATATGCTACCTTAAGGACTGCTCTTTGAGCCCTCTCCAGTGGAATCAGGTGTGTCTTGGAGGCTCCACCCCAGGATGTTACACAATATGTTAACAGCGATTGGCATAGGGCATAGTAGGTGTTCCTAATCTGTTGGTTGTTTGCTGCATGCTTAATATTTTTGAAGACTGCTATTAATTTTCGAGTTCTAGATGTAAGTAAGTTAATGTGAGTTGCATAAGAAAGATGTTGATCGAGTGTAACACCTAGGTATCTGATCGTATTACAGTTTTCAATCGTTGGGCAGTTGCAAATTTGTAGAGAGTTGGTCGTATTTAAGCAGTGTGTGGTGTGAGCTTTTATGGAGTGGTTTGCAAAGCTTGGAAGTCCAGTTTTACGTAGTGAGAATGTTAAATATTTAGTTTTCGTCGCGTTTAGCGTTAAAATGTTATGGTAGAGACATTTAGAAACTATATTAAAATTTGTTTGAGCGTACGTGAAGACCTTTTCCCAACTGTTACCTTGGAAAAGTAAGACTGTGTCGTCGGCGAAAGCTAGTAGCTTACCATGTTGTATAGTGATCTCACATAATTCATTTATATATGCTAAAAATAGAGTCGGTCCAAGAATCGAGCCCTGGGGGATACCGTAGGTAACAGGTAACTCAGAGCTGACGTGTTCACCGATTTTGACACATTGAGTTCTATCACTTGAGTAGCTCTGCAGTAGTTTAGTTGGTTACCTCGAATACCCAAAACTTCCAACTTATCCACAAGTAAAGAGATTGACACCGTATCGAATGCCTTAGGACACTATATACACGATACACAACACTATATAGATGGCAATAATGGTTAAAATTAAATATTAGTTAACTGTTAATTGATAAAAAAATATATCGATATTTTTATTGGTTGAAAATATTAGTTAATATTATTTTTTGAGTTCCTACACGATTTGGTTCTTGGTTGAATATTTTATTCTAATGATCAAATAAAAGTAACCGCTAATTCGTCTCATCATAGTAGCACTATGGGTTTTTGTTTAAAATATCACATCAGAATTTAATAAAAATATCATATACAGCAAATCAGAAATTTTATATCTATAGTGAGGAGTCGAAAGCATACAATTGAATGAAGTCAACCTAATACATAGTAGAAAACTCTACGAGCAGCAACATACGAAAATGTTTCCTATTTATAGCATTTAAAATTTCAATGTATTCCATTATGTTAGTTCTAACTCAGGCTGAAGTTGATATGATATTTTTATTTGATAATGTTAATTCTGATTATTGAATATAATGGTTGATTTTAAATATTAGTTAAATTTATTGATTGATAGTTATATTCGTCATCTCTACAACACTTACTTGGTCTAAACAGTAGGTATATCCCTATAATACAATTGTATAACATTTATTATATAATACTAGTTGGTACCCAGCGCGTTGCTGCAGCAGAACAAATAATTGTTGAAACAGCCTTTGAAATTATGAAAAATAATTTTGTTTAATTATTAGAATTAATAATACTTATTTTCAATTTAATGACATATCCTCAGTATGTTAAACATTCCAGGTGAAGAGTGCTTCCACCTTGAGCCTATCTTAACATGAATCCAGATGAGATGAAGGCCAAACACTTACCTAATTATATCAATATAATAAATAATTACAAAAGATGAAATATATGATATTCTTTTTTGTTTTTACTTTTTTATTCAAGTGCTTTACAGTGATTGTTAATTTTCTGTTTTTCCGTTGTCAGCTATATTGCTTTGGTCGTTAATAAATCTTTTGAATATCTATATGTTATATCTGTATACACGTAATGACGTCGCGCGTGTACGCAACGCCACAATCCAGGGGGTCTGAACATTGAGAGCCTGGACTCTCATCAGCCTCCTGGTAAAATGTATGTTCACCAAAACAAAGCATTCCCACCAGTCAGTGGTGGGTTTCCTATGAACAACCAGGCCATAGCAAGGTGTACCCCCGCGACATAGTAGTGGACAGCATCAGCTCAACGGACCACACTACCACAGATATAGGTAAATAACCTCTTATTAAATGATAAAAAAAACCAAATGCATTAGATTCACCTTACCTACTGTTCAAGTTAGCAATGCTAACATTATCTTAAATGGGGTAATATGTTAACTTTATGGAAGCAACTACCTTCTTGGGTTTAAATATAGATGCAAAGTTGCAATGGGGTATTCATATTGATACATACTAGAGCTAGCAGGCTAAGCTCGCCAGTTTATGCAGTATGTACAATAAGGCATCTTACTGATGAAGCCACAGCATAGTTAGTTTATTTTAGTTACTTTCACAGTGTTATGTCCTATGGCAATTTTTTATGGGAAAATGCAGCAGATATCGAAAGCATTTTTATTCTAAAAGAGAGCTGTACAGGCAATTTAAAAAATGAAAACTCGTGACTCTCTCAGGCAATGTTTTAAAGAGATTGGTATTCTTAGTCAGCTCCAAATACATATATGAAAATCGAATGCACACCCACAGTAACACTAATGAGTTTAGTAAAAGAAGTGATGTACACAGTGTTAATACTATAGTCCATCAAATCTAAGAAATACACTTTGACAGCTGTCAGATCAACTTGTCTAGGGATGTGAACCAAATAATCGCCATCGAAAATATAGAATATCCGATATTAATGAGAAATTGAAAAATCGATATTGATAGGTAGGAAACAATCACTTACTTTTTTTATTAAACTATAAACTCAGATAGAAGATAAATAAATATGTGGCGCTTAATTAATACCAAATAAATTATTAAATAAATTAATTATTTCTGCTTATTTTTTTTTTTCAAGATCCACAGATGGTCAACTGACTAAATTGGAGTTTGTATTGTACCTACTTGTGCCTACGGAGGGGAACTTCAACTACAACTTCATTATTTTGGCTTGCAACCATTTCACCGATTCTGCCAGTGACAAGTGACGTATTGAAAGTGTCAAGCTTATGAGACAAAAGAAATATCGAGTGAGATTCGGTAAAAGCGATTAATTTCGAAAGACAAGTGCCATGCCATGACAAAGATAATTGGGAAATCCGGCACTGTATGTATGTACATACATACAGTGTGGCAATGTTTGACGGCATAACTCTCGAACAGATTATCCGATTTTCATGAAATTTAAACTGAATAGAGATTACGTAAATATATTTTGATTGTGGTGGGGGATTTTTTTCAAAATGGGGTAGTTTTTGAGATATTAAATAAAATGAGATACAATTTTTCCCTATTCAAAACGACTTAGTTTTATGTTAGAAAGGATATTACATTACGTTAGCAACAAGAGAACCTAGAACACTCCGGTGAATGAAGAGAGTTCGAGAAAAAGAGCTTAAGTAAAGTGAGAAGGTATATTGAGCAAGCTTTTATCGTTTGTTAATTACGTTCTATTTGAGAATGAATCTCCGTTACAAACCAGACATCACGAGATCTCAGTTCGGGGCGTTACTTCTACAATATAATTATATTTTTTATTTATTTATGTACCTATATTTATTCATGACAAACAATTCGAAGAACTACTGAACTATGTTTTGATCACTCGCGCAGTACACAAAACTATCTCACTGAATTTCCGCCAAAACGTCGGTTCGATTAATTAAATTATTTCAATATTTTAGCGATCATTTGGAAACTCAAGAATTTTAAACTGTTGCAGCACTACTGTAAACAAATTAGTGACATAACATTGTATAAATTTAAAAATAAAAATTTATGTTTTAAACTAGTTTTACGGGATTCAAATATATATTGTTGTACAGGAATGTTTAATAAATATAATTATTTATCTGAGTAAATAATTTTTCGACATTATAAGAATTACTGTTTTTATATTTTGTGTCTATGTTTGAACAATGTTATAGCGTAATAAGAAATGCGAAACGTCAAAATGTACTTAGATTTGATGGACTGTAGTAATCAAAATAAACTTGACACACCTAGGGATTGCTCAGGAATAGTAATCATTAATTCTTAGGAAACTGTGTATGATTCTATAATAAGCTTCTTCAAAGCGCCACCAAACTTTCTGCTTGTTAATTCAAATTGTTTATAAAGAATAATTGTCTTTTTTAAACTTTCGCTATTAGAACACATTATTTTAAATCGAGAAAGGGGTATTTATCGCGTATTTTACCTATATATATACCCGTTGCACCCGGGGGCGGAAGACATCCGCGAAAGCCCGGTTGATTGAGACATTTAGTACTTCACCAAGAACATGACATGCAACAATGTAATACCTGGGTGTCTCTGGGGCAGACAGTACTCCCAGCGCAGCAAGCAGTCTCCCAGAGTGATGATATCCCTGTGTTGGAGCACTTGCACTCCAACACATGACATGCAACAATGTAATACCTGGGTGTCTCTGGGGCAGACAGTACTCCCAGCGCAGCAAGCAGTCTCCCAGAGTGATGATATCCCTGTGTTGGAGCACTTGCACTCCCACACTCACATTATTCACTAATGTCTCTTCATTGCCCATACTTCGAATCTCCGTCTGTGTACACAATAGATAAAGGATTTCACTTTATTTTATTTTTGGCTTAACCTACTTTTGCTTTTATAATATTAGTGTAATTGATCCATGCTAACTTGAAATAAAGAGCAGCATCAAGCTTACAAATAATACTTTAAAAGTGTCAAGTATTTTGAGTTTGTGTCCTGGTCCTGGCATAGGATTCAAATCCTGGTTGCAAAAATACTTTTCATCCCTACTATAGACTAGTGATGTAACTAAACTAATCCAGTACCACAAGGAAGCTTGCCAAAGACACTGTTTGTATTACCATGCTAAAAAGCAATGTTAATTCACTAGCCAAAATAAGAGGTAGCAGATCAACTGTCTCTGTGATGTAATGGCTCATCCACCAGTGTCAGATCCAGAGATGCCAGTCTCAATCCCCAGGAGAGTCCCAGAAGGGACAATATTTTGCTTGATTTGATTGGTAGTATAACTTTTATTTATATTTAAGTCCACCCGGCTAGCTGCCACCATCTTACTTAATTTTGTTGCCATAACAACAATTCTAAATTGTGTTCTGGCATTTAGAGGTAAAATCTGCCTATTTTACCTGTTGAGGATCCTACACATTCAGCCTTATCTTATTAAGAAATATAAAGAAAACAGGTGAGATGAAGGCCATATATACAAAAAAGTGATAGATGAATAGAAGCCAGAGATAGTGATTTCAAATGTATAGATAACACAATGAAAAGTAAATAATTGAATGCATAGCATAGTTTCTGATATATGGACACAAGTCGATTCTTTATTAAAAAAAACTACAAAAGAAGTTAGATGAGGCCTGCTTTTAAATACAATAACATAAGTAAAGAAACTCAGGTCAGAATAAGACAGCAATGAGAGCACAAATTGAGCCTGTTTATTTCAAATTTACCTGAGAAGGAAGTACGGCTAGGGTAGCATGGTGCTGGCTCACTGAAGCCAGTGTTATGTGGATGTCGCAACCAGCAGCCGAGCCCAGTGTGGCCAGGCCGGTAGCCAACAAGTACCGCTTCCCGGCACGTCCCTGCCGGTCCAGCATCACCAGGCGACCAACAGACATTGTGCTGCAAGTACCAACTCTCATGTGATGCATTGTATATTGTCATGTCACAGCAGATTCATGAGGTGGGGCAGTGGGAGGTGCACTGAATAATGGTGGGACTGGTGTCTTGGGGATGGAGGGACAAGACTTTTTGACAGAAGGTAATGAACCAGAATTAAAATCAATGATAATAGATAGTAAGCTTATTATTATCAGTGTATTTTTTGGTACCTGCCTACCTATGTGTTTATTGATGATTAACATCCTAAATAACTGCCACAATTTCAATAATTGTTATGTTGATCTGTAGTTATAATCTTGTTGGTTGTGCATGATACGACCGACTCGACTTGTTCCAAACCCAAACAATAGCTTTCCCGCCAATCTGATTCCAATCCAACGCGTCTCAACAAAACAATTATAAAGGTATATGTATTTTTATCTAGGCTGCTTTTCGATCATAACTAAATCATATCCAAAACAAAAAATAACAACAATTTATTGTACCGTATCTTAAATAGAAGCATGTACAAAATAATTAAGTCTGTAGGCAGGTACCACGCCGCGCTGCCGATGTCAATTATTTTATTTGTCCTAAGATAAAAATATTACCATCTAGTTTATTCTGCAATCTATTATCACACTAACTCATAATCCGTAGCCCGCGGCAAATAGGTACACTTTTTAACAACAGAACGGACACTCGTAATAATTAAATTAAAAATTTATAACGCAACGCAACACACTACAACACAACACAACCACAGAACACTACTACTCAAACACAACACACCAGCCGTATTGTCTATGGACGCATTATCATAGCATAGCCACAGATCAATAACTATGAATTCGAAGCATAGCAATCACAAATGTACTAATAGCAAGTTAGCAAGTATTATTATTAAGAATCTACAGCTATAACTGGATAAATACAAATTACATTAAATAATCACAACATTGCAAAGTGAATAAATATAATATTAGTAAAAACTCTCAGTACATCGTACACAATCAGAATCCTCTATCTTTGTGACAGTGAAAAAAACATATATAAATACTTTATTCATTTTCTCAATATAATAAATAAAAAGTATTTATGCATAACTAAATAGTTTTATAACAGCAAGCAATAGTTTTTGTTTTATCCAAATTCGGTAAGGCTAAAGTTTTTTTTACCCATACTACTTGTCACATGATGTATATTTTCACACGTAGATAATTATACAGACAACTTTAGCATCTGTAACAGAATTACTCGTAAATTTTAAAATAAGAATGAAGTTGGTTTTATGTCATGGATCAAATTTCTGGATTCTCCGATTTTTCACAACGGCGACTCCATTGTGCAAAACTGGAGATAAGCAATACTGAAAAATTTTATGAACATAATTTTATTTTAAATAAAATATATTTTTGAATAATTATTTTCTATCTGCAACTGTACGGTGCATACGAAAATATTCAAAATGTTCAGCCATTAGGGTGTCCGTGCCTTGTCATTAGCTGCGTTACCACAAAAAGCGAACGTTTTTTAATCCGATGACGATTCAATTTTATCTCACCACGAACAGAAAATACAGCAAAAGATGATTTAACAAATTCAAATTCAAATTCAAATTCAAAATTATTTATTTGGATTTAATACAATGTACAAAAACTGATGCAACGATAATGCTCGCAAGAGTTTTACAAAAACTGTGTCGCGAAACCATTAACGCCCTCCTCCGTAGAAACTGTATCCAAAAATGTACAAGTTGGTAGGTATAATAAAACAATATGCAAGTTAATAATTAAAGTTAAAATAAAAACCTAGTCTATGGAAGTGTGTAAAATGTTGAGAATTTAGTGTGGAGTACCTATGTATGTGTGTGTAGAGTGTGTGCTGTAGTGGTGAGTCCGAAAACACCAGTTTCAAAAGAATCTGGGCAACGGAAGATTGTGTGTGATGATGTGTATGTGTATGTGTGTGTGTTATGACGAACTTATTGGCTTAGCTTCAATAAAGTAAGATTAGTAGGGAGTTAGAAAGCTTTCGGTTTCTTCATAAGACAAGGTAACGAGCCAGCTGAGACATTTTTCTTTACATTTATATCGGGTAAGAGGATATAAATTTAGTATTTTATTAGCCCTGTTGTATAGAAAGGGACTTAAAAAGTGAAAATGGCGACTAGCTAGCGCCGTGCGACGCATTTCGGTAGTGCAAACACGGTCAGATCTGCGCTTTTTGTCTTTTAAGGTTGGATCATAGTTAACTGCTAAGTGTTTCCGTGTAATTGTTTGAAGAATAAATATTTGTCGGACAGTGGGAACTTTGTAGAGTTTATAAATTTCGGATGTAGGAAATAAAATTGGTTTATTAGCTAAGACTTTTAGGACCGCTCTTTGAGCACGTTCCAGCCTAATCAGAACAGTTTTTACACAGCCGCCCCAAGATGGAATGCAGTATGTTAATATGGATTGACCTAGGGTGTAATAAAAAGTTTTTAAGAGATTAAAATTGAGTACTACGTCCCGTATTTTTTTAAATACAAATATAAGTTTGCGTATTCTTGAAGCGGTGGCGTCTATTTGTTGTTTCCATGAAAGTGTACTATCCAACATTACTCCGAGATACTTGAAACATGAACAACGTTCAAGCATCAAGCAGCTACAAGGGGCAGTAGAGGTATATTTACAAACATGGGCAGAGACATAAAATGTGGGGGGAGGTTGAGATAGTTTGTTTGCGGAAAATGCGATAAATTTGCTTTTAGAAATATTGAGTGTTAGAAGATTGGAAGATAACCAGTGCATTTCATGACTGAGAGCGTCTTCAGCGTAGTTTCGGGCTTCAGGCCAAGTGCGACCGTTGACGAGAAGGGCAGTATCATCTGCATATGTTATAATCTTGCAATGAGGAAGAGAAAGGTTACACAGCTCATTTATGTAAATTAGAAATAGGGTAGGTCCGAGAACACTACCTTGAGGAACTCCAAAGCATAGTGATTCTTCACGACTCTGGAAGCCGTCTATCACCACATATTGCATACGATTAGAAAGATAGCTTCTAAACATATCTAGGGCAATGCCTCTGACGCCAACACGCTCCAATTTGCGAAGAAGAAAAGGGATTGAGACTGTGTCAAAGGCCTTGGAGAGATCAAGGAAAATACCAAGAACTTTGGTTTTCTTCTCGATGGACTTTATAATAGTGTCACTAAGTTCTAAGACAGCGTCCTCTGTAGATCTACCACTTCTAAATCCAAATTGGTTATTCGAAAGAACAGATTTTTCATTAAGGAAGCTAATTAGTCTGCTGTTAAGTATTTTTTCAAAAACTTTTGAAAATACCGTTAAGACAGAAATAGGCCTAAAATTTGAAACACAATCCTTATCCCCGCCCTTAAAAATTGGATGTACTATAGCTGTTTTGAACGCCCGAGGGAAAATACCAGATGAGATGCACAAATTAAATATGTGGTGTAGCACTGGAATTAATACGTGCTTAGCAGATTTAACCACTCTGGTTGATATGCCATCGCAGCCCACAGCACAATTATCTTTGAGATTAGCGATGATAATGCCAATTTCTGAGCAATCTATGCTGTGAAATGCCATAGAGCTGCATGCGGAGGGGACTGGAACTAGCGTTGGCAAGTAAGGAATGGAAAGGGAGTGTAAGGAAATGATATTTGGTTCAGATTGAATTTGTAACGCGAGAGTTTTACCAATATTTGCAAAGAAGGAGTTAACTTTGTCTACCGATAACGATGGGGAGTTGCACACTTTCAACAGATGAGATGAGCTCGAGTCTTTTCTGTTTAGATTGGCAATCTGTTTAATGAAATTCCACGTAGCTTTTGGGTTTTTCTTAACTTTCTCAAATTCATTTAGGTTATATTCATGTTTAAGTTTTTTAAGGAGTTTGGTACAGAATTTTCGATAGCGCAAATATATAATTCGCTGGCTTGTGTCTTCCGGATTTTTTTTGTGTTTACGATATAGTTTGTCTCTATTTCGGATGCACCTTAAAATACCTGGAGTAACCCAAGGTTTTAAAATGCGTTTGCGGCTCGGAACAGATGAATTTTGGGTGTGTTTCTTAACAATAGAGGAGACTAGGTTGATAAGTGTATCGGTACTTAGTTCAGGATCAGGGGATTCTAAAATGTTAGAGAAGTCAGCATTTTCTAGGTCTTGAACTATGCCAGGAAAGTTCAAACGGTGAGAAATACGTTTAGTAGTTGTGACGTTAACTTTCCTTTTAGTACTGAAAATAACGGGAAAGTGGTCTGTGAATTTGGAATCGAGAACAAGAGTAGTTGCAATGTATGGAGACCGAAGGATAACGTGATCCAAACATGTACTATTTCTCGTTGGTAACAAGTGAGTGGGAAGCATGGCATGGGATGCAACTAAATTTAGGTATTCATCTGCTTCGGAGTCATTGTCGTCGTCACTTGGAATGATATTAATGTTAATGTCACCAATTATTATAACAGTCTTGAAAGATTTGTGGTGATTAAGAGTTAAGTCTAAGCAATTTAGAAAAGGTTCTAGTTTTGTATACGAAGGAGAGCGGTAGAAGGCTAGAATGGCTATGTCGTTATCAATTGTGATGTTTAAGCAGTTTGCTTCTTGAAAATGTGGAATATCAACTTTAAATTTCAAACCATTTCTGATGTATGCAATCACTCCTTCATTTTGGTTACTGAAATCAGATTTGAAATCGTCATAACCAGGTAAAGTAGGTATAAAAGGACATTTACTCAGCCAACATTCAGATAAAATTATGACGTCAATTTGGTATTTTATTCTCGACAATAAGAGACAGAGTTCGCCAAAGTTACAATTAACACTACGAATGTTTACATGAAAAATTTTGAGATCACTTTGCTCAATGTAATTGCCTACATTTTCTGGAGAACATACATAAGACTCTGATATGCTGATTTGCTCTAAATCTTTATTTACTTGATTTAAATTATCCATAATTTAGTAGTAAGTTCAACGTGGGACAACTGATTCTGGTGCAAGATGGGGAAATGCAAGGACTTTGTAATTGTGCTTTGCCAAGTGGTTTACTAAGTTCATCGTAGACGTAGAGAAAGTGTATGTGTACGTTAGTGAGAATTGGGTGTAGAGTATGCTTAGTGTGTACATGTTGAGAGTGAATAGTGTAGGTAGTGGTAAGATTAATAGCGTTGAAAACAAGTATAAAGAATAGAACTACTAATATAACTAAGGTATGGCATTGAGTGAGAGATGAAGCTGGAGAGCCTAGTCAGTCGGACTTTTTGAGTTGTTCCAGGTCGCTTTCGTGCATAATGCGCACGAGGGGGGCCTTTTCTCTGTGTCGTGCAAAAATCTTGCCGTGCGAGATCCAGCAAAACTGGAAATCACCGGCCTTCGCAGCTTCTCTAGCCAAGTAGAACAATCTCTTCATTTTAGGAGTGAGGTTTTCCGCAATATAAATTGGGACCGCTGGTCCTTTGATTCGAATGTGTTCTGTGGTCAATTTGGAGTCCTTGTTAAATTTGCGAAACATTGCCACCACTTTTTCTTTAGTCATGACGCTGGCAACATCAACAATAATTGCTTTCTTGGCCGAGTCCTTTGTTTTTATTCTAAAAATATCCTTGACTTGGTCATGTTGAATTGGGACTTTCAAAACTTTGGTGGTGTTAATAAAAGTTTCAAGGAGGGTAGATTTTGTCTCTGATGAGTTAAAGGGAATGTTTCTAATCTCTAGGCACGTAGATCTTGAGTTACGCTCAAGGGCGTCCAATTTCTGTTCTAACGATTTAATGTAGAGAGTATCATCTTTTCGGCCGACTTCTAATTGCTCAATTCTATTTTGAAGAGTTTCAAGGTTCTGAGCTAAGAAATCTACCGTGGCCCGCATATCCTCAACAGCAGACGCCAGTCTCTCGTCCCTTTTAACTTGTTCGCTCTTAAAGTTTGCAAACATTTGTCTCATCTCCTTCATAAATTCCGCAAGCTGATTATTACCACCATCAGTAGTCGTAGGCGTATTACGTTTCCGACGTTTTGATGCACTTTCTGTTAGATTAGGTTCTGAAGAACAACTAAACATGCGTTGTGCGGCCGAGATTTGTTTGTCAGCAGGCTCTGTTGGGGTCGTCGATCGCTCAAGCGTAGGTAACTCGGATATAGCAAGTGTGGTGTCAAGAGGCGCAAGTGCTGGGGAGGCAGGTGGTGTCCTTTTTAGCGGCATAGCGGCTATATTTTACGGCTGTTTACTTAGTTTGTAGAAGCACAAAATACAGGCAGAAGAAGTGTGCTAATGTAAATCGAGTACCAGGCGAGCAGCAAGCCCAAGGAGTAACTCGACCGGCCGACGTGACGTAAGCGGTAGCAGGCAGAGGCGGAGTCAAGCGACGTGTAGTAAAGTAACCGGTTGTAGTGGGGAAAGGGGCGTGAGTGAGTGAATGAATGAAGCTCACCTTGTTGGTATCACGAGTGTTTCGGTTTCTGAGAGCTCCTTTAGATTTCTGCTGCCCTATTTTTGTGTGTGAATATTTTTTAAAATAATTAACTGAATTTATAAAATAAATTAACGTGGAGTAAAGACGTGTACTCTTAATCGAGGTCCGGAGGGAAGGGGAAACAGCTTAGCTTACGCATAGTCTGAACCTACAACCTACAGCCAACCTAAATGCATAAAGATGAATTTATAAATTTTCAATTTTGAAAGTGTTCCAACAACTTTGGGCACATAGTCATTTTACATAATTTTTTTTATCATCAAACAAAGAACTCATCAATGCATTTTTTTTTAAACTCACTTTTCCAAAAAAAAAAAATCTTTTCAATGCAGAACTTATTTCTTTTTTTAATTGAGCACGTAGCTCCTAACATAACTTTTCGATAACTCTCACGGTTTCAGACTTGGCCTCAGTGGTACTGGAAAAAAACTCACCTGTATAAAAACAAATTCGTGAAATATCTAAAAAAATATCATATTCCTTGTATTTTGTTATATTTTGTCTTGTGTTGGTATATTTTAGTCTCTTCAGAGTATTTTATCGTAAGTCAATTAGTGTCCCAATGGAACAAAACATCTGTTGTGTGTCAACTTGACATATCAATTTTTTTTTTCACTAATTACATAAAGTTAAACCCAATGGTATGATGACATGGCATACATTTGCGTCAGCATTTTACCTCAGCTCTGTACTTTAGATGCAGCATGAGCATGTGAGCAGTGCTATTTAGAGAAACCTGATATTCTGGCATCGTTTTAGGAAATTTGAAACATCATCATCATCATCATCATCACACAAAATGTATTACTACAGAACATGGGCAAAGCGTAGCAAACGAGTCCGTAATTGTAGTGTTGGTATCTCTATTACAACCGTGGGAGGCAGATTATTTTTGTACTATGCTCTTGACCTCTAGATTTGCACAGACAAGGATAAGGTCTACGATGGAGTGAACCAGATAACCTACCTACTTGAGTGTATGCTGACACTTGTCTCTCAACTCTCAAGTCTCAACGAGTGTGACTGGGGGATTTGCCATAACCACTAGTACCAGTAGGTTCTTAGATGGATGGAAGCTGCTGCTCGCCCATTGTATAAAATCCCTTAGTCGAGTCAAATAACTCAAGGGGTCAATAAGAGCTTTTCTAGGAACTTATAATAGTCTTTTCGTACCACTTGCTCAAAAAAGTGACATTCTATGCCACAAAAAGCGAAATAACAATAGTCATTTTAATCTGTTAAAAACAGGGAACGAAAATTGAACTGAATTTCATTCATCATCTACGGGGAGAATGTGATTTAAATTTGGAATACTTACTGAAATTTATACTGGACTACCGAACTACTAAATCTGTGTTTACACAATTGAGTTTGTATATAAATCTTTTTGAAAAAGGAATACGCATTTATTATGCAGTTATGATTATTAAATAAAATTACGAAAACCGACGAGGCCGTATGAGCTTGATGCCTTTGCTTTTCCGACAAAAAAATATTAGTCAAGGAATTTGCCAAGGTTTTGTTTTCTTCAAATACATAAACGTTAAGTTTATTTTAATAAATTTTTATAAATAAGTTAATGTTCTAAATATACGTTACGATGTTAAATCAAAGCGACAGTGACAGTGAATTGTCGGATTCCATCAGTGCAAATGCTGCCGCAATTATAAATAATTTGCTTCCAACAAAATCCAAGGAAAATTATTTAAAAACTTATGAAGAATTTTCAACGTGGAGAAGTGCGAAAGGCCTATCAATTTCAGAATCAGTAATTCTTGACTATTTTGATTATTTATCCAAGACAAAGAATCCGAATACACTTTGGTGCATATACTCAAAACTGAAACCTACAATAAGCATCAAACACAGCATTGTAATATTAAATTACTATAATATATATAATAAATTAAATTACTGGCTTTTTTAAAAAGAAAATCAGAAGGGCATTGCGCAGAGAAGTCTAAAATGTTTACGACTCAAAATGTGGAAAAATTTCTTAATGAAGCTCCTGGCGAAATTTTTCTGGCCACAAAAGTAAGTATACATGATTTACTATGAATATTTCGTATATATTTACTTGTTATATATTTATCTTTGTTATAGGTGGCCTTAATTTTTGGACTCAATGGTGCTTGCCGCGGATGTGAACTTGTAAACTTAAAGGTGGAGGACGTTGAAAATCATTCCAATAAGTTACTGCTGATTAATGTAAAGGAAACTAAGACAAAGAAAAATCGGTCATTCATTGTACAAGGACAATATACAAAAATCATTCATAAATACCAAGCATTACGTCCCACCAACATGGAAAACAATAGATTTTTTATAAACTATCGGAATGGGAAATGTACTCGACAAGCCATCGGCAAAAATAAAATTAGCAATATGCCAAAGGAAATTGCTAAATATTTAAAACTTAAAGATGTTGAACTCTACACCGGTCACTGCTTTAGAAGAACTTCGGCGACTTTCTTGGCGGATTCAGGGGCGGATATTACGTCAATAAAAAGACACGGTGGTTAGAGCTCTGATAGAGTAGCTGAGGGTTATATCGAAAGCTCAATGGCGAATAAAACCACATTAAGCAGTCAAATTAACAAAAATATGTCGGAGAACGTGGGGCAGGAGCGGTATCTGGAGGGCTTTCTTGGGTATCGGACATGGTAGGATCATGTAGGCGAAAACAATACTTGGTCTTTAAAACTTTTTAATGGAATCAAATTACAGTCCGCACAATTTATAACCTCAACGCCCGAATGGTGGGAACCGACAAGTCTCTTGGTGTCTAGTTATCACGTCCAGCTCTCGAACCAAAGTGACCCGTAAAACAAGTCCACCATCCGATTCTAAAAAAATAACTTCCACCAAGAGCCATGTCCAAGCGTAATCCAATCAAAAATCTCACGCTTGCGTTTCCACCAATCAAAACCAAAACTCGGTACATTCTACCAACTTATCCGAACAAATCTTAAATCTGATTGGTTAACATAGTCAGTCTAGCCAACATAACCAACAAAACATCACACTAAAATTATTGCAAGCCTAAAATAATATTGCCACAGACAAACATTACAAAATTGAATGCCTAAAAATGGACGTACAGCGCCACCTGTTGGCAACGTCAGTAAGATATAACGAAAGAACGAGAATACAGGAAATTAAAAGTCTGATTAGTAGTTCGTTCAAACAGGCGTTGTTGACTGGTGGTGCAACACGTCTCGATTCGACAAATATAAAACTTAATCCATCAGAGCCACAACCATCAACTTCCGGCATCTCCGACGTATACTATCTACAATGAAACGCAAGTTCCTCAGACGCAAGAACAGAGAAATACTCATCAACAATAAATGTACCAAACAAAAATGTAACTCTCTCTATCAATAATTGGACCAATGTTTCGAATGTTAACTTTTACTTTTAATCGTCATTATTTTTAATAAATGCTAATCTCATATTATTATTATTGTGTTATTTTTTTCGCAAATGGTACGAAAAGTAGAGTATTTTCCTCGGTGATAAAGCTGTCTTGGGTGAACTTAAATCCCTCGTTTCGCTCGTGATTTAAGTTTTTAACACCCTCGCTACGCTCGGGAGTAAACCTCGAGTCCTTCGTTACGCTCGCGATTTAAATCGTCACCCGCGACAGAAAACACTGCTTTATCCCCTTGACTGCTTTATCCACAAACTAGAAACTTTGCATCAGATAGGTAATATTTAATGTCAATGATGTAAAATCTCACTTAGTTTTTCTGTGGGGTAGGTAGAACAGATCCAAGTTTACATGGTAAATATGTATTTACAGCGTCCTATGTTATGTGCAAGTGAAACGGCACTGGTACAGCTAGTTCTTAATAATTTTGTAAGTAATATTACACACATATAACATTTCATTTAAACCATATTATTAGCTAATTCTGGAAATTAGTCATCAGAGACATGACTAATCGACTAGCTCGACTTGCTTTTAAAGGTTATTAGTAAAATATTACACTCGATACCTATTTGGGCAAAGTAACGTCTTATTATCACAAAATGTTACGAAATAGCGAGTTGTTCACTATTCGACGGATTCTCCTGCGCCGTGAGTGCGCACTGATGTAAAGGCCCAGTGACGTCACTTGTTTACTGCCGACGTCGATTAGCCCACGTGACGCAATCACGACATGCTAATGCTAGGCCCCGCCTACTCTTCGTTGATTATTTCTAGCAATATACATATTCATGTTAAACACGTGTTAACAAATCTTAATTAATTAAATTAAACTAATGATTTTATTATAAACGGTATAACAGAATATGTGTACTAAGCAGTGAGGGGGGGTTTCAGACCATGAAAAGTATTTGTTGTGGTGGGGAGATAATAGTTTTACGAGCTGGGGTTCGTAAGAATTAAAAGCAATCGGTTATTACTCAAAATAAGACACGTTTATTTAGCACCAAACTAATTACTCTCAAACACAGTACAACAGTACTTAGTTATACTACCGAATCAATAAACACTGTTATCGCACTCAAATATCACTTGATGTTAACTCGCTGTACCGTAATCGAATACTGCCTTGCTTCCGAATCGCGCGTCAATTTATATCCAACTTTATCGAAAGGTCTGGTAAGCGCGGGAATGGTCACGCCGCTAACTGTTGCGTAATCTGGCACGGCGGTCATAAGTTCAGGCCTTGCCTAGCTATGCTAATTATAGGCACAAAAGTCATGTGCAAGCAATGACTAACTACCCTCATGTGTTGGATAGTGGAATAAGAATGCCATACTATGCAGGTAACAATATTCCTATGCAAGGGCGTGACTACCCTCGTCCCCCTCAAAGATTTTCACAACCAACTTCACGTCCAAGGCCTAAACATCAAGAATATGACGCTCACCCCGGTCCAAGCCGAACGCCGGGTAAAGAGCATTCCTTTCCGCGCCTGCAGTCAAAGCGGAGATTATGACTCACAATTTTTTCAAGCAGGCCAGCTAAAACTATTTACGATACAGTAAGAAGAAGACATGCATGCCCTTTACTTCAAATAATTCAGAACTTTCGTATACCATTTTTACAAAGGCCCCCCTATGCAAGTACCGTCACTGCGAAATCATTCCTTTCGGACTCCCGTGTCAGAGGAAATGGAGAAAGTCATAAACCAAATGCTAGAGATGAAAGTTTTAGAGCCTGCCGATCACAGGCCCAGCTTTGTGTCACCAATGTTTTTGATTCCGAAGGAAGGCTGCTCTATTTGCCCCATTTTCAACTTGAAAAACCTCAGCAAGTACGTGTGTTTAAGCAAGTTTTGTCTGATAAATGTTCACAGGATACCAAGTTTCCTGCAGTCAGCGGACTGGCTAGTCAAAATAGACCTAATAAATGCTTATTTTCATCTGCCTGTGCCCCGAGCATACAGATGTTTCCTAAGAATAATCTACCGTCAAAAACTACTACAAATGACTTGTCTCCCCTTCGGCTTGGCATGTGCCCCAAGGATCTTCGCTTATCTGACAAATTGGGTAGCACAGGTCCTCAGGGACAAAGGATTCAGGATAATAGTACGCACCAGGATCCGTATGTTCTGTACAAGCAAGCCCGGGAATCAATCCAAATTTTAGAGTACCTGGGTTGGCAGATAAATTATGTAAAATCGGTTTTAATTCCGCAAACAAAGTTGCAGTACCTAGGCGTAGTATGGGACCCTCAACTAAACCTAAAATATCTACCACTTCAGAAACGCGAAAATTTTCGTCAAAAATTGACTAACTAAATTGAAAACTACTAATAAAAAAGCGGGCAAACTTAAAAAAAAAATCAGAGTCTGGTCGTGTCAGTCAACTTTGCAAGTTTTATAGTCCCCAGGGGACGGTTGAACCATCGATCACTCTTCGATCATTGCCGGTCTCTCTTAATTCAGAACCCGCGCCATCGATATCATTTCCAATACCACAGAGCGCGCTTGTAGAGATGCAATGGTGGATCACGAATCTCGCGAGCTCCTCGCCCATTCATCATATTCACATATCCAACTATCTAGTGACAGACGTATCGGGCGTAGTTTGGAGTGCTCGATTAAACAATATGGACCTGTCCGGCCTCTGGTCACCCAGAGAAATGACTCTTCATTCCAACCAGAAAGAAATGTTAGCAGTGTTGAACGTACTGAGGGATTATTGTCAGTACCTGAAAGGGTCGTCACTGTTGATACAGACCGACAGCAAATCGGTCGTGTCGTACTTGAGGAACGAAGGAGGGACCAAGTCGAGACCTCTTATGGATCTGACATATCAAATTCTTTCGATCCTAGATCAATTCAATGTCCACATGGAAGGGGTCTTCTCAACGGCGAGGCGGATCGCCTGTCACGATTGTCCCGTCCGCCGGAATGGCATCTCATACCCAGTATAACAGAGATAATATTCTCCAAATGAGGAATTCCCCAAATAGATCTGTTCGCATCAGCAATAGCGCATGTTGTTCAGAAGTACGGGACTCTAGATGTGATGGATCAGCACAGCAGGCTTGTCTGTACGATGCCTTCAGCCAGACATGGAACTTTCGCCTGGCTTGGGTATTCCCATCACCTTATTTAATGCCTCGAGTGTTACACCATCTAAACTCTGCGATAGGAGTGTATCTGATAGTAGCACCGCGTTGGGACAAAGTATTCTGGAGGCCCGACCTCAAAAATCGTGCTCTCGGTCACCCATTTACGATCAACCATCTGAGCCAGGTATTGATAGACAGCATAACAGGGCATCCACCGAAAATGACACAGAACATGGTTCTATAAGTATGGAGATGTGGGGGTGGTCGGAGAGTTTAGTAGGTTGGTCGCTATAACAAAAAATTTCGGCAAAAAAGTTGGCGCGATTCATCGTTAAAAACCTATCGTATAGCATGGGTGAAATGGTGTAACTGGGCTAGTCAAAATTCTGTTAGTTTCTCTAAGCCTACTGGATCTGATTTAGCTAGGTTTTTATTAGACTTACATTTAAAACAAGGTTTAGCATATAATACAATATTAATGTATAAACCAGCTATATCGACACTCTGTAATGCTGATTTGAGCGAACGCCTGAGCTCTCACATTATCGTCAGGCAAGCCCTAAAATCGATTAGTATTTTAAACATAAAGCATAAAAAAGCCCCCATATGGGATGCTGATATTCTTATAGAGTGGTTGAAAGACAATCCCGTAAAAATAAGTAGTTTATACGAATGTTCTGCTCGGGTGGCCATATTACTTTTGTTATGCTCTGGCCGTCGTGTCCATGATTTAACCTTACTTACAATAGGCAAAAAAAAACTGTGTGTTTACAGATAATTCAATAATTTTGTGAAATATGGATCAAAAACTGATTCGGTGATTAACAGACAATCTGGGTGGCGTATTTTTCATAATATCTCTTCATCATATCCCTTGACCCCATATTTTGGATAAAAAAAACTTATAGACTTGAGCTATTTGTAAAGAATTTAATTTATTTTTTGGGAGATGCGGAATAAAATGATTTATGTGCTGATTTAAAACCACAAAAGTTCTCGGTGCTTCTAGATGAGAGCACAGACATCAGTTCCATTAAAACAATGTGCGTGGTTGTACGATACTTCGACCCAAAGATAGGGCGTGTTGTAAGTCGATTTTGGGATCACACAACATCTGCAACGCCTATTTGAGGTCGTAATGAAATCATTTGAAGATAATTGCATTCCTCTAAAAAACATAGTTCGATTTGGCTACGACGGTTGCAACACGATGATGGGCTGTAATAATTCGGTTTCGACGAGATTCAGACAGTTGTGCCCAGGAATAGTCATATTAAAATGTATTTGCCATTCACTTCATTTATGCTCGAGCGAGGCTTGTAAAGAACTGCCACCTGAATGTGAAACTTTGGCTCGCAATATCTATAATCACTTCAAAAATAGCAGTAAGCGGCAAAGTCAGTTGAAAGCATTTCAAGAGTTTTTTTGTGATACAAAAGTACATACAATTTTGCGACCAGCCCAAACTAGATGGCTTTCTCTATCAGCTGTCGTCAATAGGATCTTAGAACAATGGGACGCTCTTGCACTCTACTTTGATGACAAGTGGCTTGAAGACCATGAAAGCCGGGAACTACGCATTGCTTTAAGAGACCCTATTCAAAAGGCTTACTTTTATTTACTTTCGTGGATGTTACCGAAGTTTACCAAAACTAACGCATATTTTCAAAGTGAGTTTACAGTTTTAATAAATATGCATGTCAAAATGCAGGAATTATATAGAGAGCTGCTTCTATTAATTATGCCCTCAAATTATGTCAACAATACTCAGCTCGATGCTATCGACCCCACCGACGAGAGTAGATAAATATTTTCAGTCTGGAGATGTTTCTCCAGACTGAAAATATTTATCTAGGTCTTGGTGTCCAAAAACAGCTTTCACTTCCTGAAGTCATTAATGATGCCATTGCTGTAAAAAAAATGCGAGAAAATTGTAAAACAATTTATTGTCAAGTCTGCAGTTGGCATTAGAAAAAGATATAGTCTAGACGACCAGCTGCTAAATGCCATTTCAACTTTTGACAACGAAAATTGCATATCTGTAACTGAGAAAAGACAAGCATCCCTAAGCTCAATTTTCATGTTATTACCTCGGATTGCTCCCAAGACTCTTGAAGCCTAGCAGACTATAGACGATTAATGGCGGCAATTGCCAAATTATATCCAACAAAACAAGTGTGAGTTGAACTTGGAATCGTCCAAGTCTGGGGGATCGCCCCCGGATGTATTTTGGCATCATGTATTGGAGATGAAAATCAAAGAAGAATCGCCGCCATTTTTTATTTTGGAACGTTTTATGTTAGGAATATCCCTGCCACATTCAAACGCCGATTGTGAACGCATTTTTAGCCATATTACCGACTTGAAGACGAAGAAAAGGAATCAGTTGTCCACAAAATATATTGCTGGTAACCTGTTCAGTTCACGTAACAGGTTATAAAGAGACATGGCAAAAACTGTGTCGATTTCCATCCCACCTGTGCAATGATTAAAAAAATGTATGTGTCTTTGTATAAAAATAACGATCAGTAGGTATGATCCGATTTAAGTGAAATAATAAATGAACAATTATAATAATTAAAGGTTACCGTATTTTATTTCTTTTGCCTACCGTAATTTTCACCCATTTACCGTATTTTTAGACCAGAAACACCGTAATTTTGATAGAGATTTAAAGACACTGGTTAGTAGAGATGGTGTATTATGGTCACATCTTTACTTGTTTTACATGTAAGCTGGTGGTCAAACGCTTATCTCTTATCAATAAAAAAAAATATTATTGAATATAACGCTTTACTGGGATTATGTTAGATCCCTATTATAATATAATAGTTAAATAATAGTGTTCCGACCGATTCTTATTCTGTATTCAACGTAATTGTATTCTACGGAGTTTAATTGATATTCTGTCATGTATTCTCTTTGATGAATTCTTTTTGATGATGAATTGGAACACAGATCAATAACTATTTGAATCCACATACCTACTTAGCAATTATTATGATATATATGATATGAAAGCAATAAGAACCTACTAATTCTATTATTGACATGAGAAGCTGATGAAGTTCATAGTTCATATAGATAGCAAGAAGTTTTCATGTGTTTGTATTTATAAACATGAATTTGAATAATTCTCACGGTCAAAGTTACTGGTTTGTCCTTCGAGAAGATCAAAGCAATGTATTAATAAGCAGCAATAATTTCACCATACATAATCCTCATCCACAGAACAGTAAGTTGGTTACTCCCTCTTTCCCCATATTCATTTATAGGTACTTAGTCATAGTTTAGTTATAATATAAATAGATCATGTACCTAGCTAATAACTTTGTTGCTACCTACTGATACTGAAGCACACTTTTACCGTAGTGTATCTTTCTGTTTGAGAAATAAGAAAGACACAAACCAGACATCACTAAAATCTTCCTTACATTGTAGGTATGCGAAAACTATTGATGATGGAACAAAGTAATGTTCTACAGTGTTAGAGAACACAGTAAAACCTACATAAAAGTCAGTGATAGCATAATGTCCATCTATTATAGTTTAGTCACTATAACCACATTTTAATGTTTAAAAATAAATATAAATGCATCCAGTTCAAAATATACCACCATATTTGTACCTGGATATTAATCCTTATCCAAATAAATCACTTCATAGTTGAGGCTATTTGTGTAATTGTGTGTAAAACTATGTTTGTAGGCACTTCATTTAACAGGGGTACATTGAAGATAACCGCCTCTGTAGTCTAGTCGTTCAACCCACCAATTTCAGATCAGATGTCCCGGGTTCGATCCCCATGGGGAGTACAATATATTGTGCTTGGTTTGGTTGGTGGTAGGATCTTGTTTGGGTCCGCCTGGCTAGCTACCACCATCTTACCTAATTCTGTCGCCATAACAACAATTCTGAAAATAGTTGTGTTTTGGCATTTAGAGGTAAGATAGCCAGTTCCTCAGTTTGTTGAGGATTCCGGGTGAAGTGCGCCTCCACCTTCGGCCTTATCTCAACTTGTAACCAGGTGAGATGAAGGCCAAGCGCTTCCCCGTCATACAATAAAAAAAAAAGATAAATATTATAAGTGAAATGTAGATACATAACTTTTTGAATGATTTAAATTGGACATTCCATTCAATCAACTTTAGGAATTATTATTGTAGGGTGGGTGCACAACTAGCAAACCAATTAGGTGACATTTTGATGATGTGACTTAATATTGTGACAATCATTGCAAAAAAAAAACAATGTACTCCTTATCTACCAAAGAATCATGTTACTTATTCAGATTTTCTTAATACCTGTTAAGTATATTTTTATTTAAAAATGAATGTGAAAATTACCTACAATACTGCAGCAGCCAGCAAACAGACATTACATTGATGGACAATTGTGTGCCAAGGCACACATAAGTTCATCAATGCCTAGTTGTGGCCAAGGATTGTATAGTACTTTTCTTAAATAATGTGCGGAAATTAAAACAATATAGTACCTGGGCAGAACTTTTTATTTGATAAACTTTTTTTGAAAAAAATTGAACCTACTTCACTAAAAACTTAAAAATAATTCTAAGGGTAATTTCATATAATTTGGAGTTGGTGCCATGATTATTGTATGGCACCGCCTTCAAATTATATGAACTTACCCTTAGAATTCTTTTTAAGTTTTTAGTGGTGAAAGCGGTTCCATTTTTTTCATGCCATAAGACATAATATTACTAAATACACCACATTAGGCAAGGTGAATCAAATGCATTTTGTTTTTGTTTTCATTTAATAGGTGGTTATTTACTGTAAACCAATCAAGAACTTTAGCTAGATAAGCATTTACACAATCATAATTATCTTTAGCCCTATCGACTCTTAATATTAATGAAGTATTGTCTGCAAACAATACAATATCACATAGGACTTATTGTTTCTTCCACATTTTTGTAGTGTTTGTTTAGCAAACAAACACTACAATTTGACTTAAGATTGAGTGACGTGGTATGAAAAAATATTTTTTTTTTAATTTGAAATGTTTGATAACTTGAATTGGCTATACATTCGCTTGAAATGCTTTACCGACATCACCGGGGGCTCATAATTTTTTGCGTAAGCCCAGGATCTCGAGGCTTGCCTGGGCTAGAATGAGGTCTACAATGGAGCGAGCCTTCCGAGATGCTTAGTTCAGCAGAGTACCTATATAGCCCAAAATTAGAGTGATGAACTTAGCGGGGTCAGCTTGTATCATCATAAAGCGAGAATAATAAGAGCGGGTACCGACTGGGCCGACGACGGCGGCGCGGGGCCCGCGGTCCAGAACGGAGTGATTCTATGCTCTTTGGGCAGCATACTGAATTGGTCTAACAAGTGGAGTCCGTCGCGCTGGGTACTAGCTAGCTTGTATCTTCATTCCTAATCTGCGGAGTGCGCCTGGCTTGCACAAATGTTAATTTGTGATTGTGGTTTAAAACAGTTGACATTCTGTTGTTGCAGGCCAAGAAGCCCGATACATAGTGGACACAGAAGATCAACAGTTCGTACAAATTAATGAAGTACCTATTGCAATTGAAACTCAGGAAGTGACCACCGACCCTACTGCTGCCGGCGTCGCTGACGACGCCGCTAAAAGAGAAAACAGCTTTTGGGACAGAAATAGGATAAAGCTACTTCTCACATTATGTCTAGAAAATAATTTCAGGAACCCTAACAAAGATAAAGCCGTGCTGGACAAAATCGCAGAGCATGTCGGAACCTCTCCTGATGACTGCTCCATCAAATATAAAAATCTAAGACGAACGTTCATAAGATTACTTAAAAAGAAAAGATTAGGTAAGGAAATAAAATGGGTTCATTACAATATTTGTGAGAAAGTGTTTAGCGAGTATAAGTCACTGCCCCCTTCCATCTTAGAACCTTGGGATGACCACCGAGTTAGAAACCTGCTGAATGTTTACATAGAAAACCTAACAAGATTCCGCAGCTCAGACTGTCTACAGAAGGACGTCTGGCGAGACATCGCCTCGCGGCTGGGGACCACTGAATACAGCTGCTACCACAAGTACAAGAATTTAAAGCGAGCTCATTTCAAATGGATGCAACGCACTCGCGATACGGGAAAACTCTCCAAATGGCCGTACCATCAGTATTTTGAGAGAATATTCTACGAATACAACCCCAATACTGGCCCGTGGGACAGAACAAAAACCAAACAACTGATAGAAGCTTATCTTCAGATAGCCGACAAATTCAGGAGTCCCAGATACCAAAAGAAAGATCTGTGGGAGGAAATATCGACCAGCGTAGGAGAAACCGCTGCTAGCTGTGATAAGAAATTCAGAAACATGAAGCAAACTTACATGAAACTTAAAAGTAGAGCGAATTCGGGTAGAACGATTACCAAATGGAGATATTACAAGGACTTCGAAAATATCTACAGCTCAATGACTGATCGCTGGGAAAACGGAACCGCCAGGGCACCGGACGGTGACTACGTGAAGCAGATTCTAATGTTCTATTTGGAGAACAAAGACAAGTTCAAAGATCAGAGAATAAAAAAGAAAAGTGTGTGGAGACTCCTGGCGCCGACGATCGGGTTGAGTCCCGAAGAATGCGATAGAAAGTTTCGTAACCTGAAGCAAACTTTTATTCGACTGGAAGAGAAGAGAAATGTTACAGGACGAGTTAGCAACTGGCCGTACTACGAGTACTTCGCGAGGATGTTGGAGGCGCCGAGGCCGGGGGCTCGGGGGCGGATTCCTCTAGGGGCTTCGGAGGCCATCGTTGGAGACTTGCAAAGAGCGTTGCGACGAGTCCGCCACGATCACGATCTCGATAGCTTCGGTCGACTGATAAATGCGATCAACGAATCCAACCAAATTCAAAGAGAACGTAATAAAATATTGGAAATTTTACTTCAAAACTCTACTCGCTGATAATATTTACAATAACTGGGGATTTTATGTGGATATCGCGCCAGGCAAAAACGTCTCGGTGCCAAAACCATCGTATGGAGTACAAGCTGCACCCCAACAGTGGTTATGCATCTATGCGCGGATTTCGCAACAAACTTCTGCTTTATTTGTCTCTCAATAATGTCCAACGCCATAATAACCCTTCGTCTGTGACTGTGACCTCCGATTTAAGTACAAACCTACACTGCATATTCGCCCGAACGATCCTACGACGAGCTTATGACGGATTCGTATTGATTCTTATGCCCCTGAGTGAAACTCAATTAAATTAATGTATCTCGGAGAACTTGGGAGAAAATGTAAATAACACCGAATCGCTGGCAATCGATCCCACTTCTGTTCGAGAAATATCCCAGCATCTCACTAACGCGCCAACATCTCACTTGGAGAGCCTATCACCACAGTTAAATGATTTTGTAAAAGGGCACTAACCGGATCGTTACACAGAATGCATCATTCCTACTCAATTTGAAACTGTAAATGATGCTAGCCAAGTGAACACCACATCACAATCACATGTGCCTCCATAGAACACCGATCACTAGAGGAAACACCACTACAACCCCAGTTGCAAGAAAACGGTGCACACAAACATTCCTGTCCTTCTACTTCTCAGCGTGAACGCCTCCAAACCGCCCCAGGTGATACGACTCATATTGTCCGTACGAATTAGCAGCGTTTTAATCCGTTGTTCTCAGCGTGAACGCCTCCAAACCGCCCCAGGTGATACGACTCATATTGTCCGTACGAATTAGCAGCGTTTTAATCCGTTGTTCTCAGCGTGAACGCCTCCAAACCGCCCCAGGTGATACGACTCATATTGTCCGTACGAATTAGCAGCGTTTTAATCCGTTGTTCTCAGCGTGAACGCCTCCAAACCGCCCCAGGTGATACGACTCATATTGTCCGTACGAATTAGCAGCGTTTTAATCCGTTGCCTGTAGGTAGTCGTCGAGAAGGCACATTATATCACCATGCTTTGAAATCGGCTTATTACGAAAAAGTGTGTTATACATGATACCCATCATTTACAACCATATTCCTTCGTCAATACGTACCGAAAATAAGTTTAGAAGGTCATCAATATGTATGAATTCGTCGCTTTTTGGGGTCATTCAAATTTGGTCGAATAATATATCTACCTTAACACGAGACGTGTAAAGCTGAAATTTTCAGGATATAATTTTCAATAACCGCTCTAATTCTTAGGTATATAAACTCACAATCGTGGGTTGAAACGGTTTCTTGCATTTTGACGTCAAACTTATGACATTAAAAGTTTTGATCTAAGCTATATTATTAAAAAACGCTTGTATGTGCATTCCTGAAGTTTTATATGGTTGCATAAAATAACAACAAAAACCGAATACCGTTTACAATGAACTTGTATATTTGCCCATTGAAGAGCTAGACACTTTTTAGGGTTTAAATAAAAAGCTAGATTACTTAAAGACGGTATGTATTTTTGATAATATTAATAGGTATGTCACAAATGAAGAGCTACTCATGTATGTATATCTTACGGGTGCACATCTAATGGTTTCCGAGAAACACGATTCTGCAAAACGTTCCCCTAGCAGGAAATGATATACAATACTACTAAACTACAATAGAGTTCCTCCTGAGAAAATGCTTTGCTCGGAAGTATATAGGTACTTATATGGCCCGAAATGATAGTGATGATCGTAGAACCTTGGCGCAGTTACACTTGCGCCAAGGTTCTACGTTCATTACTTATCATCGCTAGCATGTCAGCTATGTAGTTATTTATGAAAACAAGTACGCACACTGAACGTTCAGTTGCAGCCAACACCCAACCGCAAAAAAACACAAGCCGAAGTGGGCCCGGTTATCCACACCAAGGTTCAATGTTGCGGTTGCAGCCCACACCCAACCGCAAACAAGCACAAGCCGAAGTGGGCCCGGTTATCCACACCAAGGTTCAATGTTGCGGTTGCAGCCCACACCCAACCGCAAACAAGCACAAGCCGAAGTGGGCCCGGTTATCCACACAGAGGTTCAATGTTGCGGTTGCAGCCCACACCCAACCGCAAACAAGCACAAGCCGAAGTGGGCCCGGTTATCCACACAGAGGTTCAATGTTGCGGTTGCAGCCCACACCCAACCGCAAACAAGCACAAGCCGAGGAAGTGGGCCCGGTTATCCACACAGAGGTTCAATGTTGCGGTTGCAGCCCACACCCAACCGCAAACAAGCACAAGCCGAAGTGGGCCCGGTTATCCACACAGAGGTTCAATGTTGCGGTTGCAGCCCACACCCAACCGCAAACAAGCACAAGCCCACACACAACGGCAAACAAGTACAAGCCGAGGAAGTGGGCCCGGTTATCCACACAGAGGTTCAATGTTGCGGTTGCAGCCCACACCCAACCGCAAACAAGCACAAGCCCACACACAACGGCAAACAAGTACAAGCCGAGGAAGTGGGCCCGGTTATCCACACCAAGGGATCTAGTAAATACGAAATAACAATACCAAATAATGTTAAGAAATGCTTTTATTATATTGTTACCGTTCTTATGCCTTTATAATGTATATGTACAAACAAACTAATAATACATCAGTTTTTCATTCAGAATTGAGAAATCGTTACCAAATTCAATAACATGTCGATGGTGGCCACTCGTTACAAAACGATCAATGTCACATCACACTGATTATGCTTACATTTATGTCTTAACTTAAAAATACATCTGCGTGAATTTTTGTCTTAATTAAATTTGACATCCATAACTCTATACCACAGTATGGAATGGAACAAAAATTATTTTCGAAAAAAATAAAAATAATAGGGAAGAGAATCACACACGTCGCAGACCGCTCGCTCACACCACACCACAGCACAGCACAGTCACTTGATACATCGCTAACCTAGATACGATACGATACGATACGTTACCGCTGGCTGTCGTTGCGAACAGTTACTTGTCTGCAGCGACAGACGCAGGCGGGACGCAGGCGGACTTCACTTCTTGGCGTTCTTCTTGGGCGAAGGAGCCTTGCCTTTGGCGTTGTTTGACAGTTTCGCTTTTTTGCCCTTGGGCTCCTCATCATCCTCACCCTGTCAAACAAAAACAACCAATCAAAATCGGGATGACATGCTATAAATTTATAAATTCAAAGTTCAGTGGAAACCGGATATAACGACTAAGAGTACCTATGTAAGAAAGAACCTGTGAACATTTCATAGCCATTGGAATTCCTCGGCCAGAATTACCACCAGTGATGCTTTTTCACTATAACAAAACTACATAGTGATTTTGTAAACTGTGACAGTGATGTCAACACCACCTATTCAAATCGGCAAATCATACAATTCAGTCTATTTTTCTCCAAACATAATCAAACTCAACATAATTTTTGACACACTAACTAAATTTGTCATTATTGCACTAAATGAGCAATATGTGAAATGACTTCGGCCACTCAATGTCGTTACATCTGGGTTCCACTGTAATTGCCTTTTATGTAAAATTTACATTTTAAACATATCCAAGCCTCTCGTCACATCTAACAAATAACTATTTGACTAGAACAGAAACCCTTGCACATAGCAAGAAAAACGTACATTAAAGTAATCCCCTTTACCATTAAATAACTGTTTTCGAATTAAACACACTTACAACAACAACATAATTAGTGGCCTATACTACACTAGACAGTACACACACACACGCAGAAACATGCAATTTTATACAGGGTGAGTTTTTTTCAGGGCCACTGAGGCCACGTCTGAAACCGTGAGAGTTATAGAAAAGTCATGTTAGGAGTTACGTGCTCGATTTAAAAAAAAATAAGTTCTGCATTTTAGAAAACCTATTTTTTTTTTTCTGGAAAAAGAAGTTTTGAGTTCTTTGTTTGATAGTCAAAAAAATAATGTATGATTATTATGTGAACTAAGTTGTTGGATCACTTTCAAAATGTTTTACATTCAGACTGAGTAAGCTAAGTATTAAATCCTCTTTTGCTGTATTTTCTTCTGTGATTATCTTAAATTTAATCGTCATCGGATTAAAAAAAACGTTCGCTTTTCGTGGTAACGTAGCTGAAGACAAGGCCCGGACACCCTAATGGCTGAACATTTTGAATAGTAAACCCAACGTATGCAGTAGTTGCAGATAGAAAAGAATTATTTAACATAGTCATCATATTTTTTTTTTATTATGAAACAAAGAACTAAAAAATACATTTTTTTTTAAACTCACTTTTTCAGAAAAAATAAAATAATAGTTTTTTTTAATGCAGAACTTATTTTTTTCGAAATCGAGCACGTAACTCCTAACATAACTTTTCGATAACTCTCACAGTTTCAGACTTGGCCTCAGAGGACCTAGAAAAAACTCAACCAAGTTACAGCTATCAGAAGGTAAAGGACATCGAATGAGTACAGAAAACCACCAGCCAATTTACTCTAAATCAATCAGTTGCCCAGTTACATTTAAAATGACAGCACTACTATTTAACTAACTACAGTATTGATTCAGTGAATTTAAATTCAGCTTTTTGTGACAAGCAAGACACTTTCTCATCAGCGAAATGCGCGTGCGATACAACGTGAGAGCCGCTTTCTCTCTCTCTCACTCTCCATTGCTACTGCTGCTGGCATGTGGTATGTTGTGTAAGAGTGTGATACCACTGGAGATTATTCTATATAGTTTTTTGGAACTTGCAAGCATCGCCCCACCTAAATTCAGACGGAACTCTTGCCTTTAACCTATTTAAGTCTTAATATAGCATAGATATATCATATCCACAAATACCAATGTCAGGGGAATAAACAATATAGTAGAACTTCATGGATTTAAAATTAAATTAACGTTCGCTTACTTTAATGTGACATTCACAATATAATACACTCTCGAAAGTAAGAAATCCTTTTTAGTGAATAAAAGGTGAAACAGAATATGTGTACTAAGCAGTGGGGGGGATTTTCGGACCAGGAAAAGTATTTGTTGTGGTGGATAACAGTGAATTCCCATTTTCAGTTTCCCATACAAATCTTTTTATTTTCTCAATGACAATAAATAGTGACGACCCTATTCCTTTCACCGCACTATGCATGTAGGTAGGTATGTATCAGTTGGTGCAATTGTCTGTGTCAAAGAGTATTAAGGACAGATGAACCAATTTCAGTGAGAACTTGGGAGTCATCTCGTGAAAGTAGGTTATTAGATAGAACATACACATTGATAAATTACATAGGCACCTACAGTTACAAAAAGACGATAAATGCGATATTGGACGAACAAAAGTACATTATAGGAACGATTATTTTGTATTTAAGCTAACATATAGATAAAATTCTTCTTGATTTGACAAATTAAACCTTCTAGTAATGGATTGTCTCATTAGCAGCCCAGGCTTTTCGACGATTTTCCTCTGATAGTGAAAACGCTTTTCGTTCTTTGTGATTGTGACCTTCTGCTATGTTGCCTCATCTGTCTAGAGCTGAGGTCATTGACACGAGTTAAGAAACAGCTGATTTTAGGGTAGTCTCAACTCAAAAAACCAGCTGTTGGTGTCAGAACTTTGATCTTGTTTTACCAAAAACTTTGAACCAAAATTCAAAAAGTCGTAAAACAAACGTTGTTCCGCGAGTCGGGTCGGATAACCCCGTTTCGGCATAGTACACATATTCTGTTACAGGTTGTATAATGTGTCTGTTTGTTGTAATTCACGTTCGTTGTTATGCCTAACAAATACTGCAATACAAAATTTCATTATGATTGCTCCGAGTCCAAGCAAGATCTAGAAATAACAAAACGCAATCAAATCGTAAAACTAACATCTCGTCCGTAACATGCAGTACCTACATGTATGTACGAAAATGATTCTCGTTAATCCAACAAATAACTGCATGATTACACAGGAAAATATTTTAACAAGTACCTAGTTTTAATTAAAATTTCGTTGTAGTCTAAGCCGTTTTTGAGTACGGTCATGTGCACGCTAGCTTGATCTTTATGCTGGCGAACACACTAAGAATGGTAATTATTTCTCAAACCAATGGCACTATTTATTTTATTTTTGCAATAATTATGCTCTATTTGCGCAGTATTTATTAGGCATAACAACGAACGTGAATTCGATTATGTATATGCTACCATAACGGACACAAAGTTAGGTACTTAATATAATTTTATATTTCATCTGCCGATGGTACTTTTAAGCTAAACTGACTTTTCATTGAGCATCAAGAGAAATAATTCAGGGTTCTCAGAGAATAACCAACTGTAATGTATCTAGAATGGAATAACCCACTGTAATGTATCTAGAATGGAATAATCCACTGTAATGATCTAGAATGGAATAAACATACTGATTGATAAACATCTGAAGCTGAATTTAAACAACAACGGGGCAAACATATGTAATATAGAGCACAAACAATGTTATTTGTATACCCTTCACCCAAGCATGTAGCTGCCAGGCTACATGAATCATTTCATGCACAAATGCATGTAAATTGCTTTAAAGTAACTCGCTAGTGCTTGTGCTGGTGGTAGTGGCAGGTATTACAGTTAAGCCAAACATTGTAAGAGTATGCGGCTGTCATGCCATTTGTAACTGGGTCAAGCTGAGCCCTTTGCCTCCTGTTGGAGCTCAGAGTGTGTACTTTAACATATTAGATGAAGGTTTTCAGTACCTCATTCACCTTGCGCTTGCCAGCAGGTTCTTTTTTCTTATTTATAGCTTCCTGTAAATTTATTGTTAATTTAACACTTTACTCGGTCATTCCGTGCACACTTGTATGTTAATTACAATGCACCCAGTGTTACCACCCATTGAACTAAACTAATATTATCAATTACAAACCAAATGTTTGTTTATTACCATTACTCAGACAACTAAATGGATCTTAATTAAATTACACTTGGATACTACCCACAGGCTAGTTTAATGCAGGTACCTAGGGGGAAGCCGCGCACAAATAAAAATATTGCGCAGTTTTACGTCACTTTAGAGGTTGTTACTGAGAATCATCAAATTCTTCACAAAACATATCTCATCTTAACAATCACAATTTACATTTGACAGAGCATTGTTTTGTATTGTGGCAACAGGACTGTACAGGCTATCCAAAGGAATACTGTAGGTACCTATACCTACTATATACATTTGATACATCATTTCTAGAGCAGCAGCTTGTATGTATATTTATGAATCCCAAAGCGCCACCTAATTCCCCGTTCGTGACAAAGCCATACCGCCGCCGCGCCGGCACTCACATGCAGTTTACATTCAACCGACCTTCAGCTCTGAATCATCTCCTTCCTCCTCATCGAGCATCTCTTCCTCCATCTCCTCCATGTCATCGAACTCCTCGATAGGCCCACTCAGCAAGTGATGGCCGATCAAGTGCACAGGCCCAGAACCCTAAACAATACAATGGAACATTCACAACTCACATCTGACAAAATAAATACTAGTTTATTGTGTTGGGATTTAGTTCAGACAAATGCCTCGAGAAATCACAAGTAGGCAGCGCAACTACCAAAACGGAGTCGCGCCACCCATCAATGTTTACCATGTGTAAAGTAAGTTTTATCATCATCTCTATTAATTGTTATCAAACTTGGCATAACCTTATAAAGCTTAACCTTCATCTGGTTACAACCTGGTCACGAGATAAGGCCAAAGGTGGAGGCGCACTTCACCCGGAATCCTCAACTAACTGAGGAACTGGTTATGTTACCTCTAAATGCACACAACAATTTATAGAATTCTTATGTCAACAGAATTTGGTAAGATGGTGGTAGCTAGCCAGGTAGACTTAAATACAGTCCTACCACCAACCAAACCAAGTAAAAAATACTGTACTCCCCTGGGGTTCGAACCCGGGACCTCTGGATCTGAAATCGGTGGGAACCACTAGACCACAGAGGTGGTTAAATTTATATACATATATATGACTTAGCCCAAGCCAAAGGGCTTCATATTGGTAATAAACAGGATATAACGAAGTTCATTGGAGAACAGAAACACTCTGAATGTTCAATAGTGAAGTTGATCTTTAACTGGTGACGTCAGGCCTCACAGGCCCGATAGCACTAACCAAACGTTATTTCACGGTTGCTTAATTGTTATTTGTGGTTTTTATAGTGCCTTCCTGCAAACATACATATATGGATGATACAGAAACCATCTAGAAAAAAACGCTGAGTACTGTAACAGAAAAATTCAGTCCCAAGTACTAGTAGACAAGTTACACCGGGATCCAGTTCGAATGTGGATCAAGTATTTGAAGAATGTTGGAGTGAGAAGACCCTCGTGGTTCTGAAGCAGAATTATGTTCCCAAGCGAATTGACCACAGCTCCAACACTGAGGAAAGCGTGTGATAATGAGGAGCAAGTTTCAATTTGTCTGCAATATGAGAAACAGTTGTGTCCGGACCAGAGTGTCAATAAAAACAAGTAAGGTTTACCCATTATTAGTTTTGTGATTACACATGGAATCATAGGATCATGTTATTTTATATGATTCAAGTCTATGATCTCATTTAGTTTATTCCTAAAAATATGAGAGCTAATTTTGTTTTTGTTCTTTCATTAATTAAACTTATAATTAAAATACTCAAAATAGTTTCATTTATTACCTTAATATCCATATTAACATAAACAGGTTGGCTTCAGTAATTTATTTCAGTTCATCGCTAATTATAGTTATATTTAACCGAGGCCTGTCGGGCCTCACGTCACCACTAAACTTACAACAAAACACATTAAAAAGTTAAAGGTTACGATGGTAATCCCTTGCTAGATCAATACTAATGGGAATAATGTAGGATAGGCACTGCTTGGCCATGACTATGGTCCACTGTGGTAATTATTGCATTGAAAACACACTGAAAATAATTAAGAATGAAAAGAGATCCAAGTTCAGTTAAGAACTTGAACCCTCAGATATAGGGAGGTACCTAACCTACATAAGTACCTATGCAAGTGTGGAGTGGACAGTCAGATCAGAATGGGCAAGTGTAGTTACCTGTAGGATGGTAAATGTGACGGGAGCATCTGGGAACTCTATGTCGAGACGCGCGTGTCGCGTCTCGCCCGCCTTCAGCACGGCGATGGGGATCTTGATGGCTTCTTGCATTGACATTGTTTCTACCTGGAACATCATATCACTATTCATTATATTATTCATCATTTTACTAGCTTTCCTTTCACCCATATTAATGGAATACAATATTTTTTTGTCCTCCCCTCTTAATTATTGATTTACACCAATCCAACCCTCAAATAAAAATAAGTCACTCCCAGAAATCAGATGAATCAAATGACACATAAGCCAATTTTAATCAAACCTTTAAGGCTGCAAAGTGGAAGTTAAAAATCCCATACATACATACCTACTCTCGAAAAACGAAACCCTTCTGAGGCAGTCACTATAAATACAATCACAGTAAATAGAAGTAACATGTGTTTCATTAACACAAAATGTTATGTTATTCCAAGAAACATGTGTTCATAAACAGAAACATGCATAGGTTATAGGTATAAAATTTAAGTATACTTTTACGTTGCACTTTTCTATGTGTGTATAGAAAAGTGCAAAATAAATGAATTGAATTTATTATGATAAATGATCAGTTATTATCACTAATGTTTATGCACAGGCAGCTTCAGCTGATGCGTGCATATCACATAAATTTAGTTGATGCACTTTAACTGTTTATCAAGTGTATTTTTGAACAAGTTAGTTAACTGATGGAGCACAAATTACCATATCTGGTAGACTATTCCAGGTTTTAACAACGCTGTTTGGCAAAATGTGTTTTCATGGGTTACTGGTTCCTGGCCGACTGATTGTTTCAGCTTAGTGGAGCTTAGTCAGTTACACTTACTTACACTAAGGTAATAAGTTAATCACAATCATTTTAGCCCATAAAAGCTGATCATGAGCTGCCTCTATCTCAATTCTATGTGACTGCCGGTCACAACACAACCTACACTGAGGCCGCCGCCAATTAGTCGGCTAAGTTAATTCCATAGGTACTAATTTCTCTTCAGTCAAGCATTTTAAAATTTAATTGTTTGTAAACATAATCTAGTCCTAATAGTGTGCATACTCCTGACGGGAAAGTGTCTAAGTTTCAAAAATAAATAGTTTGTAACACCTTTAAATTTAAGCTATATGTACCATGGATTAGAGTATGTCACACTCTAGATATTCAAAAAACTTGTAATAAGCTTGCAAGTGCTAACTATATTCTTCTTAAGCCAGTAATTGATAAAAAGTATCTATTAAGTTCATTCAATTATCAACTATGCGAACACAGTTTGAGGAAACAGCTCAGACACAAGAAAAGTATTGATATGTCAAAAATGCGCTCAGAATCATATGTAGCCTTAGGAAATACTTAAACAAAAATTACAATTACTCCAGGTCGAAATTGTCAAAGATTATTAATTACATGGAATAACCTGAAAGTAATAAAATATCAATAGGGGGGGTCGCAATCCAAGAAACGTTTTTATAAATAGTTATTTTCGTTCTGTCAATAAATAGGTAATCTTGGTGTAAGTGAATATTGCACTCACTTTAAAGGTGTACCAATAAATTATGAAAACTGATCAAGCATAAGTAGAACCCACAATTTGTTTATTTATTCATTTCACATTTAATAATATATAAATGAGCAAAATATTTAAATTAAATGATAAATGAACAGTTATTGTCATATTAACTTAGTTGTTATTTGTACTAGTTTCTTATGTTTTCCTTAGTGCCTACTGTAAAATAAATCAACTGATCTAAATGGAACTAACCTATGCAAAGGACCTAATAGGTGAATGACCGCAGAATACAAGGCAAAGGCACAGTTAATCTTCTGTGGTGTCTGGTCAAGGGTTAATAACTAGCAAATCTGTGGAGTTAGTTCACATAAATGATGATGTCTTTTTAGTCTTGTCACCACACCATCAGCTAACAAATTGAGAATTGGGTTCTGGGATATAGACATGACCTATAAATACCTATTATAAAATATAAATTCATCAGCCCATGAGTCCAGCTGATGTTAGTATTTACCTGGATTACATTAATTTCATCAGGTTTGGCATCTGGACCGAGAAGTGCTTGGCGGATCACAAGTTTGTTGTTACGGGGATTGTATTCTGTGGCCTCAGGGTCCCATGTTACTGATTTGTTAGCATCCGACAAGGTTACACCTGGAATAGTGCAATCACGATATTAGCATGTAGGAGGAGGTAGGTAGGTACATACAAAGGAAGGAAAGTTGTCAGACAAATGCCTCAAAAGCAATCACAAAAGGCAATGCAACTGTCAAAACGAAGTCGCACACCCGTCAAATGTGTTAACACATGGTAAATATTCACATCATACGAGTTGGCGTTGGTACAATCCGCGGACGCCTGTAGTTTAGGGTGATGAGCTACTATAGGTAGGTACCGAAATAGCATGGATTAAGTCATTTCGTTCACAGAAGGTGAACAACTTATTGATACCTACTTAGTTAGTATACCCAAGCTATAACGGATAAATAGTGTTCGTAAGGTAAGGCGTGCCCCCGAGTTTTGACGGATTATTATAACCTCAAATCGAATGCCGCCGGCGGCAACTTTGTCCAACGTAAACAAATGGGAAAGGATGTTAATTCAGCCGAAATACGTTGATGTTAACATAACGATTGATGCGAACACACCCATTTAACTCGACAAGCTTCCCGACGCCGCTTGGACGCTTCAACTTCAAATTACGCGCCACTAACTCCATATTAGCACATTTCCTAATATTACAACGCCGACATATATTAATTCAATCTCCAAGGCGGAAGGTTTGGCGATACCTACACAAAGTAAATTATTTTAACCAAGCGCCATTGTAATGATGTAGGTACAATGTAGGTACGTAATTCTATGTATTGTACCTACTTACTCACTAAATGCTCTTCGATCAGACTCGCTGAAAATGGCGGCAAGACTAATAAAATAATGAAAGAAAAGAGATAATGAAAGGGCCACAAAGGCGGAGTTAGAAATCAAGTAATGAAGTCGCTGAGAGCTGTTGATATAATTTTATATGTGCCAAATAAAATGGCGAGCCGGGTTTCAAAGCGTACGCCACCTCCAACGATCAGATTGAATTTTGATCAAAGTACAACGCCCTTGGTGTAAATATTTAAATCAATCTATGTAGAATCAACAATAGATTATTACATACCATAGAAATATTCGTCCGTCATCGTGATTTCACTAATTAATTTAGATTTTTACGACACGTTCTCGTGCAATGCCGGCACTCACAAATCTGTGGGACAAGTAATGTAGCCAACTGCGATTTGCAAACTTACAAAACAATTTACAAAACTAACCCATAGACTAATATTATGCTTAACCTTTGCCTAACCAAAGGCCAAGTCGCGTCGCCTCTGCCTTGAACTTGCCCGCTTTAGCCACTAGGCCATTTCTAATTAAAGAAGAAAGAAAGAAAATTCGTTTGAGGCATAGAATGCATCAAATTGGTGTTCGACTCAGCAATATGCTTTGTTATAATTAAAGTTATAACACAACGCTGGTCTTCCGTCGAAACCAGTTGAGTGCATCGCGAACGAGAACACACATCCTTACATATAAACATACAAACAAATAACACAGCATAAGATAGATAAAATAGGTACTTACACAATATAAATAAGCAAAATAAAGATAACTAAAAAAAAAACTATTGTACTCTAAAGTAGAACTCACTTATATCAACATCTCCTCTCATTGTCTCACCCTTCACCATTATTTATTATAACTATATATTATAATCGATGCCTATATTATATGTGGGCTGACCAAAACTAGTAATTTCAATACATAAGGTAATGGAGAAATTCTAAAGCAACTACACAGTTGATTATAGTCATAATATTTGATAAATAATCAGTTAGTAGGTAGGGTATTTTAAGAATATTTTATATATAAGTTTCAAACAAAAGGTATTTACTCAAAAGATTGATATTATTTTGAATAATAATCTTTATGCAGAAAGTATCAAGTCATGTTTGACATGACTTGATAGTTATGTTAGCTGTAATTAAAAGAAAATTTGTTTTTACTGTGACATTTACGTGTTATTTTTAAGTGAAACTTGCCTCTAGGGGGGAATAGTGAAAACAAGCAAAATGGGTGCATACTAAAAAGGCTTCATCAAGAATTAAAAGAAGCTCGATAGCTTGAATTATTGTGAGGACTTGCAAGCTTGCAACGTATAACTACTACCCATATGATAAATCAGAACAAGATTAAATCCACTTTAATGTTGGTACTGGAACACCTACTAATTTCTCTACTGTACGTGTCCCTTTTTTTGAAGTGAGACCTTCTATAGGCGTGCTGGGCATTTTTCGAGATGGAAAAAAAACCTTGAACTTACGACACTATTACGCTCACCGACACCACGTTTAACACATTTGACTTTAAGTACATTTAGATTCAAGTTTTCAAATGATTTATTGGGATAGTGTACCTATTATGTAGGTCTTAAACAAATAATAATATTGTATCATCATTTTACAGTATAAGCATGCAATAATACTAAAATTGCAGCATAAAGTACCAACAATCTCAGCTGTTCTCTTTGGCAAAGATCAACAAACTTCAAGTTTTCACTCCTGTTGGCGCCACTGTTGTTTTCTACGTCGGGGAAGCATTCATCACACCTGATTTCATGTTATGATAAGACCAATATTAGTGCACTTCACCCGGAGTCCTCAACAGTCTGAGGAACTGGCTATCTCATCTTTATATGCTGGACACAACAATTATAGAATTCAATTAAGTTAAGGTTAAGTCACGCGTGAAGACTGAAAATTTGGTGGATTTGGTAAGCACCTAAAAAAGAGGCCAGAAGCAGGTTGTTGGAGAAGTTGGATTCTCGTCTGAATTATCTTGATTGTCTCGTCAGCATCAGCGCATTTATAGTTAGGGTACTACATATTTTTATGGATCATAGAATTAATGATTACTATGTGCCTACCATGTACCTACCTAATACTAGTGGTTCTGTAAGAATAGAAGACTTCGCGAGCCCTTTTACCTAACCATTCAACTTTTTTTGAAAGCAGGATCAGTTGACAAATCAATATTATCAAAATGAATTATTTATTCAACTCATCATCCCGTTGGATAAGTTTAAAACGGGATCAGCTGACTAACGAGTCCAATAACCGATGATTTCTTCTTTCACTTTTCCTTTTAGACTTTTGAGCATAGGTATAAGCTTTAGTGTTTACTCGTGTTCCCCTGGGTCTAGGAGGTCAAATCTGGTGTATACCTACGTAAAAAAAAAATCTACAGCAATCGTCACCCCCTTTTCCCCCTCCACTCCCCCCGTTTTTGTTTTCACCACATCTTGTGAAAAATTAAATCCTTAGAGTGCCTTTCAAATTTAATTGAAATCCGTTGATAAATTACGCTACAGTAAACTTCCCCCCTTTCCCACCAGATCGCGCGATCGATTAACATTTTTAACAAATCAAGGAACATGTGTGCCAATTTTCATCAAAATCAGTTGAAAAATGCGACTTGTAACCAAGAACAAACCGACCGACAGACAGCAGACAAAAGCATTTTTGGCCAAACTCGAAACTGAGACGCTTTGCACGCTTCGGTCGCTCGTCAATTATTGAAACAAGATTCATCAGAATTATTTAAATATTATGAATTGACTGAGCACGAAAGATATAAAACCAAAAAGCCTACACAGTTTCTGCTCAGAATCTCCACCGAATAACACCAACTCGTGAACTACATATAACCCTAATATTAGGGAAAATAATATTGAATTGAGTTGGCAATGTACTTCATGCCATAGACAACTTTTTCGTTGGTTTTGTAGATAAAAAATATTCATCAAGAAATTTATCAAAATTGAGAGATGTTTTTATATATAGCATACCTAATTCTTTCTAGAAGTTGAATTTGAAAGTCGTTTATTATCTCATCGTTGTTTTTCGTTAGTTTTCTAGATATGTTTGCTCAATCAGCTTAGTTGTTTACTGTTAGTAGTAATGTAAAAACTGCTGCTATTAAATTCATGTTTTCATGCCAATTTTATATAGGTTCAATAAATAATCTAATGAATAATGTGTTCGTTTTATTTACACCCTAATAGATGTGTAAGGTAGTGTAGCCCTGTTACTCTCGCATTCTAACGTTTTTCAGACGTCTCGGGGCGAGAGGTGGACTCTGTAGAAGGAACTAGACCACGAGGATGGTCACTGTTATAGAATGCTAGTGCTAGTATAGTAAATCACTTTACTATACTAGCACTAGCATTCTATAACAGCAATTAAAAATAAGTGACCTTTGACAATGTCAATGTTTTCAATTTTGTTCATAAATAAATCAGATTATTAGTGGTTGTTGAAACCATATTTATTGTAGGTAAGTACTTCATATTTCCTGCTAAGTTAGAGAATGGAACGTGACCAACTAATGTGGCCACTCACTGTTCTGTGGTGGCCACCTTAGTTGTCATTCATGTTCAAGTCACTCATGGTCTTTACTACAAGTCTTTTCTCTCTCTCAGATCCTATCATATTGGTGAAATTTTGAAATGATTGCAATAATGCTATGATTGGCCACAAAATTGCCATTCCATCATCAGCAGTCATCAACACCTCTACCGTTTCTGGGAAAAGTGGGTAAGAAACAAGCTTTGACTCTTATTTCTAGAGTCATTTGATTTACCAAGGCTTGTAAACCTTTCAGTGGCTCGAAATGTCCTTGGCGTACAGTTGCGTTTCCACTGCCGTACCGGTATCTTCTTGGCTTGTGATATGCGTGTCAATGTGTGAAATGCTGGTGGTTAGTAAGTTTGGGGCTAATAACAATTTTGCTTGTATAATATACGGTATTTCAACTACCACCAAACAATTTATAAAAAAAAACAAATGATCAAACATGGACTTATTATACAAACAGTAAGCTACTTTTAGGAAAATAATATAATACGTAGATACAATTTTATTACTAAGATGTCAACAATTTCTCATTTGCACTAAAGTTGGTGTAGATTCTACTCACAAACATTGTCATCATCATCGTCAACCTATTGGAAAGTGACAAAAAAGTCGTCTATATTATGCGTCTCACTCGGCTCGTTTTCATTATATCAGTTAGCAGTCCTGTTTATATCCTACAGTTTGTTATGTTAGTTTTAATCTAGTTCCCATATAACAAGCAATGCTTAGTTTGGGGCTAGATGGCGCTGTGTAAAAATTAATGTCCTGTACTATTTAAATATTTAGTTGTTTGAATATCTTTATACAATAAAATGTACAATTGAACTAATTAAATATGTACAAAGGAATCAGTCAAATTATATAAAGACCGTTACAAACGGCCTATAAGTAACTCAACTGTTCCAGACCAGTACCAGGCGGATGCGTGCCCAAGAAACTGGCTGCATTGCCACGCTGAATATCTATGCTAATTCGCCGGCCTAAATAAGAGCCAGCCCTTGGGTCACGTGACGCCTCGTTAAAAAGCCCTGCAAGTTTTTATGAAAACCGGGAGGGCATTAAATTAAATGAAGTTGTTTGAAGTAAAATTTGATGTTTTGTTATATTTACGTCCATGCATTCAACTTTTATAATGACACAGAGACAAATAAGTATTAAGTCGGGCGTAATTTCTCGCATTCAAATTGCGTTTCCATAACTCAACCATCATCATCATTATCTTCTTTAGTTTTCTACACCTCAACTTCTTTTGGGAGGTGTGGGTAAGAAGCAAGCATATGCTCTTATTTTTGGCTTTAACTTCAGCGGTGACAACTGCTGAGTCATGTAATTTTACTGTGAAAGGCAAGATTCTAGCCCTTTTACTTCTATCCGCTAAGAGTTGACCTTTCAGTGGCTCTGAATGCAGAATTCGTTGTCGCGGGGAAGGCTGCACATCACTATGTCAGTTAGTTGTAGTTGTTTACCTATAGGCTAATGGCTGATACATTAATTATTACGAACATTCTAACAAGACAAAGGTACTTAAGTCTTTATTTTTTTCATCAAAATGTATTGTCTTCTCTAATCTTAAAATTATACACAATAAAGGGATGCATAGAATAGGCTCTATTTCTGTAAAGAAGAGCTAGGTGAGCGCAGATGGTGATCTGGTGGCCTAGCGTGGAGCGGAGCAATCGAATAATCGTCGCGCCAATGTCACTACGACCTACTCCTACTCCTCAACACTAGGCATTTGTAAGTCCCGGGGTCCCAATTACATAATTTCTCACATATCTACCGGCTCCTGTGCAAACTCGTAGGGCGATATTTTGTTGGGACTGCATTTTTTTTCGGTTAGTGGCCGAGCACAGTGAGTACCATGCCAGTACCGCGTAAGTAAGTCGCGAGCGTGAGAATTTTTTATAAACTCATGTCTTGGTCCTTAGAGGTAATTAAGACGTGAAAAACAGTCGCAGTATGGCTCGGGCTGTTCGCGTTCGCGTTTGTAAAAACTACTCTGTTGAGTCTGTGTTCGGTCGATGTCCACTCCAAGGTACCGAACTGATGGCTGCCATCCAATTTCCTGACCTCGCAGTTTGAGCGTAAGAACAGTACACTTCCGCGAGACTAAGAGTGCAGCATTTTTTGTGACATTGACAGCTACTCTTCAACTTCTTTGTTTTATGGCAATTAGTGATGGGGGTCACTTTTCTGCCAGTGTCTATGTCATGATAGCTTCATATTCAGATTAAAGGAGTATGTCTAATAATATGGCCGGTGCTATAAAATGGTATCACCAAATTGATTTTCTAAAACATGGACAACACAAATAATAAATATGGCAATGTTAGTAAGTATCTATATTATATATATTGTATCAAGGGTTAGAATGAAATTTATATACATTTATACACATAAGTACTTTTTTTTTACAGTTTTATTTTATTTACAGTAATAAATTTACAAAGTAGCGAAATTATGGAAGGGGAAAAGGATAGGGAAAGTAGACATTTCAATGAAGTAGGACGGGATACATCAGGGGGGAGGATATCATACAATGAGCAACGTAATCTATTGCAACTGAAAAAAATATGGTCCACGGTTCCTATGTCCAAACCACATTCACAGATAGAACTATCCTTGATCCTAAGTTTAGCTAAAAATACCGGAGTGCATGAGTGTCCTAATCTGAGGCGACAGATGGTAGATGTTGAGGCTTTGTCAGCTAATCTGAACTTGAAAAACCAGGGGGTGTTAGGAATGGTGGGTTGTACGTCTGCATAGTGTTTCCCTTTAACTTTTTTAGATATATCCCAAAAATTAGACCATGATTCTTGTAGATAAGTCTTAGGCAGAAGGCACAAGTCATGTGTGTAGGAGGAATTGTGTTCCAGGGAACCTATATTAATGGCTTCTTTAGCATGGGAATCGGCTGCTTCGTTACCTGGGATTCCAGAATGACTAGGGATCCAAGCCAAGACTATATTTATTCCTAACTTACTGCCTTCTTCAAGTGTGGGGATGTCATCAGTATAAAGCGCATATAGCGGAGGTACAAGCAACTACCTTGGTGTACACCTGCAGTGATTTGGCGAGGTGATGATTTCTTGTACTCAACCGATACGAAGAATTGGCGGCCTCGTAGGAACGATACTTTGCTATGAATAAGCAATAAGCTTCAAGATGAGGCCCGCGTGCCAAACACAATCGAAGGCGTTTTCTACGCCGAGGAATACTCCGACTGTAGAACGCTGTTTAGCTCGTGGGTCAGATGATGTAAGACTCGAACGAGTTGGAGCTTTGTGGAATGCTGGCTGCGGAAGCTAAACTGCTCGGGGCGAGGCTCGATATGTCGTATTTTCCAGGTTTTGGGATCATCTGTCAGTTAAGTTGGGAAATCCGGCACTGTATGTATGTATGTGGCAATGTTTGTGACGGCATAACTCTCGAAAGGGTTATTCGAGGCCGTGCCTTTATAAAGCGAGAGGGCGAGCGGACGAGCTCACTCGGTCCCTCCGTGGGCCAAGACACGTTCTTGGAGACCCGGATGACCCACTCACCACCGCAAACCCGGAGGTGACGGCATCCATTCATTAGCTATCTCGTCACACAGAGAAAACACTATACAGATACACCGACTCCGCCGGCGGAGTCGATGAACCTTTCCGCCTCAAAGCGTTACCCTCGGTATCGCCTTCGGCCATTCCTATCCTCCCCCATCAAATGGCAACAGCCCAAGCCGAGGTCCGTACCTAAGTGGTGCCCTTGCGCTTGTTGCCTCAAAAATCAATTATTGGGCTCGCACCTTCAGCGCCAGCCAGGTCCGCGCAAAGCTGCCGCCCAGGTTCAGAACCAGGCCAGCGTATTGTCCTTTCATAAAAAAAAAGACAAGCTCACTTGCAGCGCAGAGCTCGGAGCGACAACATGTCCACAGAGGGCTAGTCAGTGAGCAGCAAGACCATATTTCCTGAGGATGCCTCGTGTAGAGGAGAAACACGTGTCGATTTGATTTTTTCGATTGAGAGATTTAGCGGATTTATTACTAAATATTTATTCTGTTTTCAGATTTTATTTTGAAATATTGATTTCCGCAAAATAACGCCTGAATCAATAAGCTAAATTAACTTGTTTTTTATTTATTGAAACCACCCCTGTATTAACATTAAGGGTTGCAAAAGGGGTGAATAAGATTGAAGTCTTGAAAATGTGTTAAAACTTGAAATATCATTTGAAATGGGGGTTAAGACTACAGATTTCAAAATTAGTTTATTTTTGCCCTTAATAGGGGTGGTTTTTAAAGATAAAGGGGTAAAAGATGATTTCAGATTTCAGATTTCATTTATTGGCCACATTATAACAAAGATTGCTATACAAGGCAAGTCACAATTTTTTACATAAAATATGTTAAACATTAAGATAGGTTAGTAATAGTTCACCAAATTCAACTTATTTCAACAAATTATTAAATAAAGTTAAATGACAGGAATTAAACAAAAAATCAATTAAAATTTAAACACCTACTAAAACAGTTCAAAATAAGTCAAAATGGATTCAAAATATATTATTACATAGGTATTTCATTTTCAATTTTCAATAACACACAACCTTAAATAAATAAAATTCCAGGCAAAAATATATATTTAAATAAAGCAAGTCAAATAAAATGTGATTCTCCTAGAGACATGTCAAAAAAAAATAATTCATTAACAGTTCAAAATATTTCAAACTGGATTCAGAATATTATTACATAGGTATTTCATTTTCAATTTTCAATTTTCAATAAAACAAAACCTTAAATAAATAATAATGTCAGGCAAAACATATATTTAAATAAAGCGAGTCAAATAAAATGTGATGATCATCAGGTCTTGTAAGATAAGAGAGGGTATTCGAAATTTCATGAAAACTGGTCTATTTATTTTTTGTTATTAACTCAATAGGGTTGTCAAACCAAGGGTTTCGATAAAACCCAAGAATTACTTTTAGGATGTCATGCAAGGGGTTTGACTGCGCTTAACTCACATCAACAGCAAATTATTGTCCACCACAATGTGTTTTCAAAAATTTCCTCTGAGACTGTAAGGCTCGGCCATAAACACCACGCCTGACAAATAGATTGGTGCGCACATTTAATGTTTTGTTTATATACTAGAAAAAAGCTGTTGCCTTTTTGTTGAAGCCCATTGGCTGACTTTACGACACCCGTAGGCTCACGCCCACGGATGTCGTTAAGTCAATTAGATTATTGAGGGACGATTATTAAGTCACGCCTACTAAGGTTACGGTTTTGAGATCACTTTTCAAAACGACATGAACCTATGTTTCATGTATGTAAGGGGCGACTTATTCACTTACTGATTTCTACCCACCTACTATGATGTACAGTCAGTGGTTTGGTGCTTTGCTCTCATTCTGACTTTGCATACAATAAGAGCTAGCAACAAGAGAGTGCCTCGGATAGTCCCGTGAATAAAGAGAGATTGAGAAAAAGAGTGCTTATGTAAGGTGTTATGAAAGCACACTTTGATTGTTTGTTTATTACGTTCTATTTGAGAAATAATCTCCTTGGTTACCTAACAACCTTTTTTTTTTTTTTTGACGCTGGGAAAAATGCATTACGCATACCCTCCCATCGGGGGTTGGGAGGTTATGTGGGACTCCCCGGTGGCCCGGTATACCCACTAAACAACCCAGCGGCACTCCCGAATCGTCTGTGTGGAGGGAGGACTGGGAAACCGGCAGAGCCTTTACATCCAGTCCCCCCTGACGACCGCCCGCCTTTACAGCGGGGCCTTCACGCCACTCCCCCCGGAGGAGGAGGGCCCGAGAATGACTGCGAGTGCTCAGCCATTCTCGCCCGACGAGGGTGGTGAATTGTGCAATACGGGCGAAGACGCCCCCGCGCCTTTCGCCCGCTATTCACCACCAGGTGAGAGAAAACGACGATTGTTCAATCGCCTTCTCCCACCCCTTCTACGCCTACGGAGCGGTGCCGCGAGGGGATCTTCCTCCCGCGCACGCTCCGCCACCTCCTTCTGGGACATGACGTCCTCGCAGAAGGAGCCCTAACCTAACAACCTAATCCTAACTCAAACCAGACATCACGAGATCTCAGTTCGGGGCGAACTACTAGTTATGACTTTTCCCAGTTTCCATGTGGCCCCTGCGTAGTATGCTATCGAATAATATGGCTAAAGCGACCTCTGCGTGGAAGTACAATAGAGTAGAGTTGGGGAGTTTTTTGAAACCCGGGGCTTTCCACTTAGGTAAATGGAGAATGGCTTTCCGTATTTCAGCTGGAGAAATAAAGTTTTCACCTGTGAGAGGCGGCACTGCTCCTGAAAGAAAATCATTGACCGTATCCTCAATCAAGGTATGAAGGACATGAATGTTATCAGATGCGCTGCTTGCAACTGGGTGGGGGGGAAATAATTGCACCTCCAAATGTGTAGCCAGCATTAGTTTTCGATCTGCTGTTGCAAATCTATTTTAACCTTGGTCATCAAGTAGTGGATATATACGAGATGGGGAATACCCAGCTGATAAATATATCAGCTGTCGATTTAGTGCATTTCGTGTTATGGTCAGCGGCTTCGTCAATTCTAGCGTCCCATGTTGCACCACGCCAGGAATCGTAAGCAACAGAGATCTCGAACGTTAGTTTGTTGACTCTAGGGCAGCGGGATTTTGCGCAGTGGCGATAGGTTTTCTTTTTTTCAGCAATTTATCTTGGATTCCCTTTGGAATCTCGTCGTGTCGTCGTGATGGTTTAGGAGGACTTGATTTTGTAACCTTTGCTTTGGCTTCAGTCATTCTTCAAGAATGTGAGAATCTGTATCGTCTTCTTCATCAGGCATAGTCATGTGCCCACTGTTGTTTACCCAATTTATTCTCTCATTCTGCGGTTTCGGTATAGTTATGTTACCCGCCAGTTTAAGAGTGATAAGAATGGGCAAATGCTGGGTGTTCGTGTCGTAAAGGACTACAATGTGGGCAGTGAAGATTCTTGAGAATGACGATGGCGAGAACGTCTGCTGCGTGTAGGGACGACGTCGTCATCGGTAATTCCACCAGTTAGAAGCAGGGATTTAATTGACATTTGACAGATGACAATCATGAGTGATAACATTCAATTCAATCAATGTCATCAATCACAATCACAAACATCATCCATCTCGTTTTATTGAAAAATTGATACAAAATTTGTCAAAATAAAGTACGTAGGTATACATCTCAGTCTTCACTTTCATTGTTTCTTTTATTTTTCTTCCGATCCGTTCACCCCAGGCTTATTTAATTTACTCCACATATCGTAGCGCTGTGCGCTGCTTAATAATACCTACTGTCCCTGCCTCCTGTTCTGCACCCTGCACCAAGCGAGTGCAGTGAATCGTGTCGCTCGAGTAGTCTTGACCTTATAGGCATCGCCAGTGTTTTATGTTGTGTAACGACGCCAAAATCCTGAGCCTTGCCAAATTTTACAACCCTACTATCTGTTCACGGTAAATAGCCTAATCTTGCAAATAAACCAATTGGAATCTGGTGAAATCGGTATCTGTTCTTTCGATTCGTATCGGGCTCCGCGCGTGCGAACGGTATACAGATCAGAGAGTGGCTGGTGAAGTTCTCGAGTGCAATGATGAGTTGGTGATAGTGGTCGGTCGACGGTGGTCGGTCGTGGGCCGATGGTGCAGGGAGGATGAGCGAGGAAGCGCAGGCGGCTGCCAGTCACACCGCCGCCGGGGCTGTCTCCGCTGCCGCGCACGATGCCGCCACCTGCCTCTCCAACACTAACATTCCCCAGGTATAATAACTACACCTTGTGCTATGTGCAATAATTAGTCTTAGTAAAACATTTTATTTAGGGATGGGCCTATTGTGGTTCTATAAATATATAGAATTTTGGCCAAACATTTGGTCACAATGCTATGTTGTGTACATTGAAAAGCTTGAATCCATTAAAAAAAAGTTTATTTAATTCTTAAGTTATAATTATTATCGCATATTTGAGTCATACTTGGAAGCATGTGAATTTTATAGTGTTGAAACTTTGGAGCAACAATGAAAACAGTATGATATTTTGTTATTATATGATGTAATGTCTGGTTGGCTGGATTGCCCTGAACTTTTAGGTAGTCTCTCGTTATCAACACCATTGTATCGCACCAGGCATACAAAGCTTTTCAATGTTCCTCACATGCTTACTAACTATGCTCAAAACTCCATCTTATGTTGTGCTATTAAAACATACAATCAGTCACATTCACATGATATATTTTGCCATTCTAAATTTGACCTTGAAAAAGTTTACCAAGTTGTTAATAATTTGTCTTAAAAACCATTGTTTGGCCTTATTTTATTTTTTAAGTTAGTATAACTATATTTCATAAGAATGCTGTTGGTTTACCGAAATAAATAAATAATAATAACAATAAAAAGTTTGGAACTTTGGTTATTTCGCGCTTTGTCTAGAGTTATTCACAATGCTTTATAAACACAAGAAAATGGTAATGAAACCATAGCAGCGGGTGAACATATTGTAACTCATTTCCATCACTCCAAACTGGCTCAAGAAAAACTTAAGCTGATACAGACTAAGCTTAATACACCAAAGTATCAAAAAAAGAAGAAAGTACTTATAAATCTTGCCATCCAACTTTTCTTTCAGCAGTTAACACACTAATTGGTTACATTAAATAAAAATGTATCAAATAAAAATATTCTATATTCTAACATCTACTATTAGTAGTATCTTAGGTAAATAAAATTTATTTGCAATTTATAAGTACCTAAAAATTTTGCATGTTAATAATATACCTAAGTATTGAATTCTGTTTCCACTATTTAGTAGTTTGATATCTGCAATTTTATAAATTCATTTAGAATTCTATAGTCAAATTTTCAGGGGCTATCCCTTACTGGAAAAGCCTCCTCCATTTCTTATCATGATTCTCTATTTTGTGCCTTTTATTATATATTTATTTGTGTGTAATGATTTCTTGAGACAGTGACAATATCATTATACACGGACATATAGCTCATCCATGCTCTCTTGAACACCAGTCACTTCCTCTATCCGTTTTCATTGTTTTTTTGCAATGTGTCCAGGCCATTTCTATTTTAGTTAAGCATCAATTTTACCAGTGTTTAGTAGTTATAATAATAATAAATGTTATAGGACATTAATTTCACACAGATTGTTAGATCTTAGAACAGATTTTAGAGCTTCTGACATGGGCAGACCCAGTAGCTTAAGGCGCTTCCCTGAGCCAATTTCGGTCATAAGCTGATTTTCCCAATCTATACCCTCGGTAAATAAAGCATGTAGAAAGTAACTGAAAAGTACACACATATCTTTAACATTTTAGCTTCAAATTCCCCAATTAAAAAAGTTTAATAGAGTTGTATTTATGTCATAATAAATCAACGAAAATACCTCTAAAATATAAATAAATGTTGTATCTCCTCTTAAAGTTTATGTTATTTATTTTTTTGATTTACACCAATGAATAGATAAATTATTTATTAAATTATTCCCCAATTCATTTGAGACAATTTATGAACTTAGAATTTTTATAAATAATAATATCATTAATCCGTGCGTATCTAGCCGTTCGATTTGGGGCTCGAGTGGCGTGGCTAGGCCGGCCAGTGTGCCGCTGACTCTCGTACGGGGAACCCGTGTCGCTCTTCGTCTCGCGGTCAGAATAACTAATAGTACTACGTGCAAGCTAATATTTTCAGTGGAGATACCTACTTAGAAAGTAAAGGGACTAATTGCGAAAGGACGCTCTGATATTATTGTTATTTTGCGAAAAGACGCTTTTTATGTAGGTACTTCTATTGAGTTGTGAGAGGTCACCATTATTCTTATTTGTTTAGTATTATTGAGTAAATATATATGTGTACATTGGTGACTAGGTATTTTGCGATAAAGTCGCTTTTTTAACTACTTCTATTGTGAGAGAACATAATTTTTGGAAGATATAAGAAGGGTGTTCGCCAAAGACTTCTCAACGCTCAGAGAATGCATAACTATAATGTAAGTATATCTACCTAATTATTATTGTAGTGATATCTACCATGTACCTACGTACCTATTTATTCATCTCCTCAGTCAGGCTTAGTCGGCCGTATCGTATCTAAACCACAGCAATGGTCAATCGAATCGATACCTACGAATCGATGCCGACTAAGCCGCAGGTTTCCTCAAGATGTTTTCTTTCACTATTTCAAGTGATCGTGGTGGTAGACGGAATCCCGCGGCGGAAGAAATATTCTGCATATATTTCTTCCTGGCCTGAATGTTGTTGTACCTACCATGGTAGGTAAGTATGTAGAGATGCCCCCTCCACATAACGTGCTTATTTCAATGTACGAATTGAAATACCTACTTTTTGCAACACCTTACTTGTGTGCGCCACCAATTACCTACCTACCTATTACTTACTTTTTTATTGTAGCTGTACCTACCTTATACTGAGTAGGTACCTCCCTACATAGGGTAATAGTTTATTGTACTAAATTACTACCCACTTATTATTATTACTAACCTACTTTACATTTTATTTTAGGAAGGCACGAAAAGGATCAAAATGTGCAAAGTTTGAATCGGGAGAATAATTATCAGTCTCAGAACAAAATTTTGAAGATAGTACGAGGTAAGTTAGAACCTACTAAGGTAACCTACATCATTATACAATACATCATCTTGAACTTGGGCCGAAATAATAATACCTAATCGTTCTCATTATTATCTCAATTTCGGCGCGGTAAACAAACGCGGTCTAATGAGTGTAGGTAAAGCTCATTAGACCATTATATGAATCGGCAGAACCATCGCGTCTGACTTGTCGTAATTCACCACGTTTCGCTGCATAGAAAAATCATCTAGGTACCTACCTAGTGTATCGTGTCACACCTAATAATAATTGTCTGGCTGAGTAACTATGGGTCAATGTTGCCGGAATAAGTATTTAGGTAGGAAGGTACCTTCCACGTATATTATACCTACCTACTATATATATATATATATCATCCCTACTTATTTTGTGATATAGCCCACAACATGCAATAAAATCGTTTTCGTAAAATGACATCAATAATAGAATTATTGGAATATTTGAGTTATGTACTGATCTATTATGTTTTCGTTATTGTTGCAGTAACCATATTCAATTGAAACGGAAAGGACTAGATACCTCACAGAAAAAAAACGTTGGAAGAAGAATAATGAATAAAAAAAAACATTACTGGAAAATAACTAAAAATACTATAGTAAAAACCACCAGATTCAAGGACAGACAGATTGTTATGTTCATTTCAATCGAATCTACTACTGAAATGACTTAGAGTCAACCGCTATGATTTGAGTTTTTCATCAATCTCAATAACGAGACCGTGGTGTAGCGAAAACAGCCAAGATTGGAAGAGGCTTGTGTGCGTGCGTTCGTATTCTGTTACAGGCATCTCTTTTTGTTATTTTTTATTGTATTTATTTTTACGGCTTTTACCAGGCACTGTCGGGTGTTACTAATTGATGCAAAAATGTAGGTAGGAAATACATTTGAGGAGCATTCGGCGAGATTCCTGTCAAAGGACAGACGCTCGGTGCACTATCGTAATTGCTATGTTTGCCATATTGTGGGCAATAATCAGATAATTCTGTAATTTTGTGTTGTGTTTGGCTAGTAGTATAGTATACCGTAGGTGTTCTATCTTCATTTATTTGTTGTAGCCTTTGGACCCTGTCAGTATACCGACTGAAAATAACAAACAATACCTATCTTCGGCTAGCAGCTGATGCATTTATTAGGACTATAAGGGATCCTAGCTTCTGGCGAAACTATCCTGGCGCCCTACTTAGTTAATAAATATATATTCATTGTGTGCATCCATATATTTTATTTATCAACCTGACCCGTAACAAGATCTATAACGAAAATGTTATTACCTGCCTACTACATTTTTGTTGAAATAAAATAAATATTGCACCAAATTATTTTACAATGCTGTGTCAGTTCCTTCTTAGAGCTATATTCACAGTCACATTCAATCTGAAGGTCAAACTCGTCGCTTCACATTTGCTTGACATGTCGCGCCCAGTAACGGGAAGCAACGACGTTGCACTTTTAAAAACAGCAATATGAAGCAAATGAGACGACTATTGTTTAGGTCGCGTACAATACAGTACTATTAGTTATTCTGTGACGATACCTAGGTATCGTACGCGACGCAGCGTACGATACCTAATAATCGGTAATCTATACGTCTCGTTCGCTCGCTCGTAGATTCTCTAGTTGTGAGGCTGAGATGCCTATAACCGGCGAAACATAATGAATGAATGTCTTGCACCGCAGCCCCCGCCCTCGGCTAGACGGCACGGCATTACAACGGTTTACCTAAAGACTGCATATATGCAAACTTTTCAAAGTATTGTAGAACCGGCGGTGGGGTGCATAGGCACGAAACTTCAAGGTCGTTCGCTCTGGGAAGCGCCTTAAGTGCTAATAAAATTATACTGCAAAAAAAAATATGAATGATCAAACCATAACCAGCTGACTCACTATCTCAGAACACAACAAACAAAATATTGACTTATGATATCGAAATATAATATTGAAATATGTTTTTATAATGACAAAGTACCATCAACTTCCATCAGCCTCTGTTAATATAAAGAAAATAATGCAAATGATAACAAGCAGTACAAAACCAATTTTAATTGTTGTTTATTTGAACCATCTTTATCAAAAGTAAAAAAAAAAGACACAAAAGCACAACAAAAATAAATCATATTCCTAAGAAATCAAATATCAAATTAATCTCAAATTGCTCTGCCTGTTCTAAGGAATTAGAAATATGGTTCACTCTAATCTAATCTCTAAGGGCAGGGACACATGCATAACTACACAGATTATGTATGATTCCTTATTCCATTCTTAATACTAATTCAATACCTTCAGTACCTACCTACTTAAATACTTCTTATTATAATTATATAACCTAGACACCTATAACTACTTACAAAAAATACCATAGGTTTACAAACACCTAATAATATACCTACCTTTATCTATTTAAACCATAAAATGTATGGGCATGTTTTGGATTGCGCCAGTATATTCGGGTTTTTGCATTTTAGAGCTGGTGTGGAGGAGACACACACTTTGAGATCTCTCTGTGTGGTTATTTGTTTGTATAGTGAAGCTATAATACATACATACATACATACATGTTTCATCATCCACTTTATCGTTTATTCAATAAACCGACAAACATTCACACAAACTTTAGCATTTATAATATTAGTGAGATGAGATAGGTTACTCGATTTGTACGAAGGGTATAGAAAGTTCTAATAAAACTCAATAGTCATTGGAACAAATATAATTAGATACTCTATGATAATTATGATTGTGTAAATGCTTCTCTAGCTAAAGTTTTTGTTTAGTTTACAGCAAATAACCTATTAACAAATAAAAAAAAAAGACAAAATGCATCCAATTCACCTTGCCTTATGTTCAAGTCAGCAATGATTATCTTAAATGGGGAAATACTTGACTTTATTGAAGCAACTACTTTCTTAGGTTTAAATATTGAAATATGCTAAGTTGCAATGGTGTCTTCATATAGAGTCATTAGCTAGCAGATTAAGCTCGGTTGCATATGCTGTACATACAATAAGGCATGTTATTGATGAAGCTATGGTGAGGTTAGTTTATTTTAATTACTTTTGCAGTATTATATATCTCTTGGCATATTTTTATGGGGAAGTACAGCTGATATTGATAACGCTTTAACGATAAGCACTTTTTTTTTCTGCAGAATAAAAGTGCTTTGGAAAAGTGCTCTCAGGAAACATTTTCAAAAGATTGGTATTCTTACAGTCAGCTCGCAATACATTTATAAAAGCAAGCTTTCCTGTTACGGGCTACTGTCCACCCTTTTACGGTGGATCACAGACTTTCTGAGGAAAAGATTGATTCGAGTAGTCATAAGTGGCTGTTGTCAGATCATTTGGCTATAAATGCTGGGGCAACTCAAGGTTCTGTTCTATCATTAATGATTCGAGCAGTCATAAGTGGCTGTTGTCAGATCATTTGGCTATAAATGCTGGGGCAACTCAAGGTTCTGTTCTATCATTAATGATTCGAGCAGTCATAAGTGGCTGTTGTCAGATCATTTGGCTATAAATGCTGGGGCAACTCAATGTTCTGTTCTATCATTAACTCAATCCTGCTCCATAGCAATGATCTGCTAATACCTGGCATCTATTGGGTACGCAGATGACAGCACAGTTGTTGATAGATATTTTGCCAGTCCACATACTAGTGCATATGAAATTTGCAGCCTCCGTAGGGAGATGGTGGAGCGATTGAACCTCAAGCTTAGCTTTGTGTCTGAATGGGGGATGCAAATCTTGTACGGTTCAACACTTCCAAAACTCAGGCTTGTGTGTTCTCTGCTTAAAAGAACCAATTCCACCCTGCACCTATTTTAGGCGGCACATCGTTTCAGTTCAATAATAGTTTGAGCCTTTTAGGTGTTGAACGTTCATCTAATCTGACTATTATTGACTTAAATTCATTAGTGTAATTGGTTGTAAAGCCGTTCTAATTAAATAAATAAATAGATATTGAGTCCAAGGCCAAATTTGCTGCTTTAAAGCTGGGTATCCTGGCTAAAGTTCGGCAGTACTACACACCGGGACAGCTTCTAAGCTTGTACAAAGCTAAGGTCCGATCTTGTATGGAGTACTGCTGCCATCTCTGGGATGATATTTGCTCGTTGAGGCCAATTTACAGAGCCTCTTCACAGACGAAGGGTTGCCAGGTTGTCTGTGTTCTATAAATACCTCCTTCCCCTTTCCATCACCGGACTAGCAGATGTACGGCAAATTACAACCCGTACCTTGTAGATGTTCCATTATGTCGACCGCATCTTTTCGCCTCTACCTTTATTATTCATACTGGTGAGGAATGGCACTCCTTGCCCTCGTCTGTTTTTCTGCACCAACACAATCTCGGAGTCTTCAAGTCCAGAGTGAACAGGTTCCCTTTAGACAAGCGTGCTCCATCGTAGGACACATCGCCACTTGATTTTCAAGTGAGTTGGTGGTCAAACGCTTGGCTATGATCAATAAAAAAATGAGTTTAGTTGAAATATTGGTCATAGAATTGAAACTTGTGTGGCTATGCAACATAATTAAATAAATGAAACGGTTATTACCACAATTTTTTTGCGTCGATTTGCTGACGTCGCGCGACCGACGAACGTGCACGCGGGCGAAGCTCGTGAAGAAGGGGTCTCAAAATGATCTCGAAACGTCAGCAAATCGACGTAAACATTTTGTGGTAATAACCGTTTCATATATGAAATATTGGTCCCCCATTATGTTTTGAATACCAGTATTTTTTTGTTTATGGTAGTCAAGCGTTAGGTTTACATTTCAAACAAGTAAAGATGTGTCCCAAGATGGCGCACGCTTGCCTACAAGGAACCTATTTACTTTGGACTTGAAGACTCCAAGACCTACTAGTGCGGAAAAACAGACGAAGGCAAGGAATTCCATACCTTACCAGTATTCATGATAAAGGTACCTAGAGGCGAAACTATGTGTTCGGCACAATGGAACATTTATAAAGTACGGGTTGTAGCCTGCCGTTCGTCTGCTAGTTCGGTGGAGGAAAGGGGATGGAGGGATTAGGTCAAAGATATCGTGCGCACACTCACCGAAGTAGTATTTATAGAACACAGACAGCCTGGCAACCCGCCGTCTATGTTCTAGGCTCTGCAAATTTTCCTTAACAAGCGAATCATCACCTCACAATCTCACAGGAGGAATGAAAACCTCATTATCAAAGTAAGCTTTTTTCGTCATCATGTAAATAGGCGGTGTGAGATGCTGCGTTGGACACCCTTGCGCCATCTCATCTGTCTGAGACATCGGTTAGGGTTGGTGCGACGTCTGATTCGGCTGAGGATCATAAAAGGCGCAAATATTGGGACAGCTTACTTATTTGAGCTCTATGGGGTCGAGTTGAAGCCTTGGGTCAATGGGAAGCTAGTGCACTCTGGATTTAAAAATATCTTGCGGGGCTTTTGATCGAGGCGAAAGGTGACCCAAGGGCTGGCTCTTATTCAGGCCAGCGAATCAGCATTCTTATTCAGCGTGGCAATGCAGCCAGTGTCTTGGGCACACTTCCGTTTGCTACTGGTCTGGAACAGTTTTGTTACCTGTAGACCATTTGTAATAGTCCTTAGATTACCCGATTGCTTCCTTTGTACATATTTTGTTTAATTGTACCTACCTATGAAAATAATGCCATTGTAAATAGGTCTCTCCTATACAAAGTAACATATATGGCGGCTGGCTGTGTAGTTAGTACTGAATACAAATAGTTAAGTTACATAAGCTTGCCACTAAGCAAGCTTATGTAAGCTAATAATTATGTTGGTGTGCTAAGCATGGCAAGAGATGTCCCGTTACCGTTGTCATTCAAAATATAGCTACCTACTGAATATGAATGATGTCAACACTTTCTAACTACTCAAATAATTTATGAATCAACTGAGCTCATGCAACGTGCATAAGAATTTATTTATGAAGTTTAAGTTTTACTTACCTACACTGTCATAACAGCAACACTAAGGCGACAATGAAAATAATAATAACATATGAATACTACGCCTACATACAAAATAATACCTATCTACATATAAAAATAACATGACAATAGAGGTATTAATTGGTAATCTAGGGACGCAAACAGGATCTACTTAAATGGTTCAAGGTACAAATGTAAATTTGTGAATTTCGTCCATGTTATATTGAAGACATCCACATCATCGAGCTCACTTAAGCTGTTGATTAATCGCAGAGCCCTCGTCAATGGTGCTTTACTCAAGAGATTAGTCCTCGCCCGCGGGATCGCCAGTAGCCTAGGCCGTCGACGTCGCACTCCTACCTAATTGTCCGGCACGTACAGACTGACATACGTCAGCACTTGTGGATTGTGTACCTCGGTACCATACCCCGGAGTAGACGAAAAATGTATGTTGCCAACAACATTTCCCGTCTCACTTCTAATCTTACCATACCCAAAACATATGTGTCGGATAGGTAGGTACATTAACAGGTAATAGGTGTAGATAAACCCCATACAGTTTCATGTAATGAAACCTCGAGAACTTGTTCTGCATTTCGTCTACAAATCAAAAAAGATCATAGCTCCACACTCCAGTCAGCGCATTGTAAGAAAGAAAGAAAATCCATTTACTTGGCTCACACAAGAAAACACAACTTTGAAGGTATAGGTACAAAGCATACCTTCCTTGCTATGCTAGCAAGGAAGAAAACAAAGGAAAAATAAAAAAGAGCAAGGCAAATAGGTACATATTGGTGAGCCAAAAAGGTCGCTGCCTCAGCATAATATTCCTTCGGGGATAAACCGATTTTTTTTTTCAAGATGGTCACCCACAGATAGACGACAGACTAAAAACGACAGACAAAAAAATATCGGTAAAAGCGATTGATTTCGAAAGACAAATGCCATGCCATGACAAAGATAATTGGGAAATCCGGTAATGTATGTGTGTGGCAATGTTTGTGACGGCATAACACTAGAACAGATTATATTCGATTTTCATGAAATTTAAATTGAATAGGGAAAACGTAATATATTTTGATTGTGGCTGGGGATTTTTGCAAAGTGGGGTAGTTTTTGATATATAAAATAAAAAGAGATACAATTTTTCACTTTTCAAAACGACATCAACCTTCTTTTTATGTTAGAAAGGATATTAATTACATTACGTTAGCAACAAGAGAACCTCGAATACTCAGGTTCATCAAGAAAGTTAGAGAAAAAGTGTTTAAGTAAAGTGAGAAAGGTATATTGAAAGCACACTTTTATCGTTTGTTAATTACGTTCTATTTGAGAATTTATCTCCGTTACAAACCAGACATCATGAGATCTCAGTTCGGGGCGAACTATTTACTAGAATATAAATTTATTTTTTATTTATTTAGGTACCTATATTTATTCAAGACAAGTAATTCGAAGAACTACTGAACTAAATTTTTGCCACTCGCGCAATACACAAAACTATCTCACTAAATTTCCGCCAAAAAGTCGGTTCGACTTATTAAATTGTTTCAATATTTTTACCGATTATTTGGAAACTCAAGAATTTTAAACTGTCGCAGCACTACTGTAAACAACATAATGACATAACAATGTATAAACGCTAACCTCATTTACAATTTTACTGATTGTTTATGTTTTAAACTAGTTTTACGAGATTCAAGTATAGATGAATGTACAGGAATGTTTAATAAATATAATTGTTTATCTGAGTAAATAATTTTTCGACTTTATAAGAATTACTGTTTGTAATATTTTGTGTCTACGTTTGAACAAAGTTATAGCATAATAAGAAATGCGAAACGTCAAAATGTACTTCTTAGATTTGATGGACTGTAGTCATATCATATAGTAGTATTATAAAAAGGTAATAGTTTAGTAGTAGTTTTTTAGTTATAGTTTTATCCTTGGTTGACATGACATGACTTGCATGCATGTGCATGCACTATCAAAAGCCGTCGGTCTTGTCTATGGTGTGATTGGTGCTTATGAAGTGAGAGCATTCTCTGCACTACAATTTTCTCAACAGTACAGTACAACAAAGAGTAGAATAACCATAAACTAGACTAAGAATTATTTATGTTTTAATTAATTATGATTATAAGTATTACAGTATTTACAATAGTGTTCTGTGATGTGTGATGAATATAAATATAAAAATATAATATACTTAACATACGAACGACGCGACTGGTACATACATGGAAGAACAGAAAAAGGCGGCTATACTAGTCTATACCTAAACAAAAGAAAAACACAACAAAGTTACCTACCTACAGGAGAAAATAAAACCGTTACAGCTGACTTACGTCGATAAGCCAAGCGAATACCTAGGCTGTAAACATACAATCAATAATAAAGCACCTTTATAGTGAGTACATTGTGGAAGGCCTTCTTGCAGACATCCACCACATGATTTCGGAACTTTCATTCCGTGTCCATACGTATTCCCAAATCACGAACAGATTGCACGCGACTAATGAGTTTACTATCCAGTCCAGTAGTCATAGACAACCGGGTTTATAAAAATATCCCCGTTTTCATCAAGAAAATTAATTCCATCAAATTGAAACTTGGTTTTTAATACCTAGCGAGGAAAAAAAATAATGTTTAGCTATATTTTATGGTAAGCTGGTCCTAAAGTGAGGGTGTTTTGATATAAGTAGGTACCTTTGACGACAGCTGTCAAACTTCAAACTGCCATATCTCTGAAAGTACTCATCCTAGACTCTCCGTTCTTAGTTCAAGTGAAAGGTATGACCAAGATCTATATTTTCAATGACAGCTGTCAAACTTCAAACGGATTCCATTTCGATATAATGCTGTATTATTTATGATTAATGTCAACCGCAACGTAGTACCTATGTGATTCTGGCATATTACGCATACGCGTCGAATATTGTAGGTGTGATTCAACATTTTAGAAGTTCAACTTTTTGCAAATTCTACATAACAGGATTCAACATGCTGCGAAAAACCCTTGTTACTCGAAAATTACCGAGTTACATTACCAGCAATATACAAAGAACAAATATGTAGGAAGACTATTTACATCCTTGTACATAACTGGTAATGTACAAAGAACGAATGTTTCTTAGTACATTACCCGGTTTTGTACGAATAATATTTTTTCCTTGTACATTGCTGGTTATGTAACTTGGTAATGTACGAGTAACAAGCCGCGAATTCACCTTTTTCCAAACTCAACATTTTAGGAATTTCAACTTTCTGATCCTAAAGGCATTTTGCGCGGTATGTAAGTATCAATAACGTTGTTTATCACTGTGTAAAAATATTCAACCGCCCTACTTACATCCGACATATCGTATAATAACATCCAGTCTGTGAATCCTAATTCTACAGATTGAATATAAGTCACCTTAGTCTATTATACTACACCCATTTACAACGATTTCTTCAGGATACAGATCCAACGTTTGACTACTGTTATTGTTGAATAGGTGCACAATCAGTGTGGAGGGGAGGGTGTCGTCTATTGATGGACAACACCCTCCACTGATTGTGAGAAGAACCATGTGATGAGACTGGACCTTCGTATTCGTATGTGTTGCACATGTCTCATTCTCATCACATGGTTCTTCTCATTATTCTACATGATGGAGGTTATAACTTCACTGAAACTTCCTTAAAAATATCACCTTTTTGTACCTTCAAAATACACACCAAAAAAGTAGAAAAAACACAATTACAGGTTTTTTTATTTAACCCTAAAAATAACTTATGTTCATTAATCTAAGGTACAAATACTATAGTTACTACACATTATAAACATTTCGTTTCAATGATAGTTTCGGCAGGTTTTGGTAAAGCATGTCTGTTCTGTGTCTGTTCCCAGAGCGAGTTCGTAGGGGCTACAACGTATTATTTATGTTACGATAAATAATTACTGTGATACTGTATTTGATTTTGATTATGAATTTGTTATTATTAGATATGTGATTTTGACTATGATTTATTATGGACTAACTTTGTTTTTGTTTGTTTTGTATTGTGATTAATTATTATTATTATTTTTGACATGTGGATTACTAATTTGATGACTACTCTATTGTATTAGGTTATTAGCCTGTAAGGATAGATGTATTGATGTGGTAAATAAATAAATAAATAAATAAATGTCCACGCTGTTTTCGGACAGAATATTGAGCAAGTATATACTCGTAGCGAGTGACTTATGTAGGTTGGTCCTACACTTGGGTACCTCAAGCATGGCGGGGCGGCGGCGGCGGCGGCACAACAATGCACAAAGTGTACAATGAGTGGAGTGGGGTGTTTGTTGTCTGCAGGTGACAGCGGGACTGGCGCCGCCGACGGCGCCGGGGGGCGAGCCTGGCAAGTGGCGCTGTGACTCCTGCACCTACCAGAACTATCCTCTCTCCAGGAAGGTATGTCATATACCTACTTCATGTTTTCTCTCCACGCAGCCTACCCGTACCATAAAATATCTCGCTAGCGTCTCTGGGGTTAAACTCTCCCCCCCTGAACAAGTAGCAAGCAAGCATGTTTTCTGGGACCAGAGAGCCCCTGAGAATATGCGCTATGCTGCGGAGGTCAGCGGACTACCTCGCTCGCTCATCTCAGGGGCGACGAGCGAGCTTCTAGCTCCGCCTTTTGTATAAAAACACCCACAAGTGTCACGCACAAGTCTAGGTCGTCAAGAGCCGGTTTTGTCATAATTTGCGTTTATTAAATGTAATTTTAATATTTTTTTCTTGAAAACTATAAGCATGTTGAGACTTCGCATGTAGTCTTATATTATTAGAACCTATCTGCAAAAAAAAAAAAAAAAAGAACCTTGAACATGACGGTCCATTTACTAAAGTTTACGTGAATAACTTGCAAAATAATACAAATGTAAAAGTAAAAGGATGTCCCCATACAAAAAACGTTTTTATAAATTGTTATTTCCTACCTATATATGAATCTTGTGGTACTTAAGTAAATATATTGCTTAGTTTGAGGAAAATAAATAAAAAAACTTGCCAAGCGTGAATCGGATTCGCACTAAGATTTTGATAATTTTTCCATGGAAATGTTGGTCTGAACCTCGGTGTGCGTGTCTGGACACCATGCAGGAATCCATCCACCATCCAGATATACAACAAATACCTAGAAATATTTGTAATTAAATAATACTTGCAGCTACATTACAAAATAGTTACCTACGCGGGCGAAGTCGACGGTAAAAGCTAGTTATAAATAAGATTATTATCGATTTCCTAGGCCTAAAACATTTCATAAAACGTTCATGTCAGGGGAAACGCGATGCGACATTATCCAAGCTTCTTCAAGGAATGTTTCTTTAAATAACAGTAAGGTAGGTAAGCCTACAATGGGGCATACACAAAACATACACTACACGTATCTACCGATGTCAAAACTAAAAATATGACTAGGTACCTCAAATTCACTTGGAATTTGCACTACGCCAGTAAACGGTGAAAACTGGAGGTGCTTTACACCCTGGCTGAAGGTAGGTAGTCTCCTGCCTCAACTGTACGCAGGCGCAGCAGAGAGTTGTTCGTGATTCACTCATTACAAACATTCACTCATTTCAGGAAGCTACAAAAAGAATAGGCGCTGTTCATTCAAAACCCTAGTAATTAGAACCGATCATACAGTCTCATACAGTCAGAATTAGGTGTTCAAAATGGTTCTTACCAATAAAGCTTACTATCACTTATTGTTTTATTGATACTACCATTTTATTGTACGAATTAGTCAATAAATTAATCTTGGTAATGCAACTGTATTTTACGTGTTGTACGCGTAAAAAACGTACGGATCCATGCCGCGACGATTGTCATCCGAAAGGACAAATGTAGTCTTACAAATTAACAAGGTACTGGAAAACAAGAGTAGGTAAGGGTTTTAATTAAATAATTTAAGTACTAATACATCTAAAAGTTTGCCAAAGTGAGCCATAGGTTATTTAACTGTAGCCGAAGGGCGCTTAAATAGCTGAAACAATAACATCAGTAGGTACCTGTGTGATTTGATCGACACCAATAAATATATATGAATGATGTAGCGTGGTGTGCGGTGTGTGTCCACAGTGCATCATGTGCCGCACTGGCAAGCCTGGCGCGGTGCAGGGCGAGGACATCTTCGATCTGCAGGACCACGCCAGTGCGCTGCCCCCGTCCGATGTCTGCCGTGAGTCATGCCATACCTGTACCACCACCATCTCCATCTCGATACCTGCATACTGTAGTGTACCGGAACCGAACCGAACCGATGCTCCGACTGTTCAACATCATTACATCGTTACGATCATTTGTAATCGTTATGGCGGTCGTGGGATTAGGCGTTATCATTGGTGTCGTTGAGAGACCTATTTTCCCACAAGGCAAGAGGCTGGGTGTTCCTCGATGGTGTAATTTAGCAACGGAAGGAGTACAAAGTTAATTTTCCGACGGGCCACGGTCTCGCTTTGCAACATTTAGCTTTTGACTTGCTTTGGATTTTGGCTTTGTTTGGAAGAGTCGCTCCCCCGCTTGATCTATACGTTAGGCACTGTATGTGAAAGTTGCTCTACTTAATCAAACCATTATACTGATACGTCAAATGTGGTTTTAAATGTTTTTGAAGTTATAGGTACTTGTTTAGGCGCGTTTGTGAAATAATATTAGAGTGATTTTTATACGATGCGCGCACACACCAACACCTAGGACTGGTAACTATATCCAAGGTAGTTTCAAATATGTATGGATTTACAGCACATGTTTTATATCAGAGGAGATGAACAAATATCATATCCAGACATTAATACACTTACACGTATTTGTGCGTGATTTTAAATTTTATATGGTGGTGAATGATAAATTATTGTAGTATTCGTGATAAAATTGGTTATTTATACAGTTAACTTTTTAGCGGGTTTATGGATTTGAAGTTAACTGTAGGTATGTATATTTTTTTCTATTATAAACTGGTGTATTTTGAGTGCTCTTTATGCAATGGATGAATGTCAAAACTACCAAAGTCTGATGATGGAGAGGAATCAATATAAAGGGTGTTTCAGTAACACGTATTTAGAGCGTTGCGCATTTGAAAACGTGAAAACCGAAACAAGGCATTTAACGATAAATGACCCTCTGTATCGAGTCCCTCGACTCAGCCCGCGGATGTCGCTGAAGCCGATTTAAGGGATCTCACCAGAGGAAGCGGTAACCCCTTTACGTCATCCGCCTGCCAGGCGTGGTGATTGCAATACGACCCTTGACTACTTGATACACAGTCATTCTTAATTAAACCGGCCAAGTACGAGTCGGACTCGCTAATTCCAGTACTTAGTACTAAACATGCTTATGAAGGCAGGATTCACTGTAGATTTAAGTAGGCATCTGTTTTGGGAGTTCTCGCTCTAACTAAGTGAAAACTTGTATGTAGATGCGAGGGCTCTTGCTCTGACTCCTGACTACTGACTGAGTGACACAAAAGAGTATTGAGTCATCACTAAAGATTTGCCTTCTATTGCATACGAAAAATTAAAAAGTAGGTACTGAACTTATAAATATGAAACCTAATCCTTATTATATAATGTTAGTAACGTAAATATGTAGTTAAATTATCAATTATTTTTATAAGGGTTAGTGTAGGGAACTAAAATAATGTGTAAGTACTTATTACAGGAGGTACTACAACAGGCACTTATACGACCATATGAAATAAGTGCTCTGTTCGTACGTTAGAGATTGGAGGTAGTTGTTTACCTTTGTTTTACATTCCTTGAATGTAAGATCACGGATATCAACATTTTTGTTTATTTTATTATAAATATTACAGGACATTAATTTTTATACAGCGCAATCTAGCCCCAAACTAATCATAGCTTGTAATATGGGAACAAGATTACGGATGATACTCAAATACTTTTGTAAATACATACGTACTATATGATACAACACCCAAACTCAGAACATAGATTTACATTCATCACACAAATGTTTGTCCTGGGTGGGAATCGAACCCACAGCCTACAGCGCAGAAAGCAGAGTTACTACCAACTGAGCTATGAGGCTTGTTATTGAGGTTTATGAGGTTTGTTATTATAAATGTATGGTCCTAGAAAGATCATATGTTTCTTAGCAAAAGTAGTTCTGAAATAAGTAGTTTGAAACACCTTGTCTCTACGTCTACGTTCAGATGAAATGGTTGGTGGTAAATGTGTTGTTTCAGTATTAATTGGTGAATTTAGATTTGTCGGCAGGTCAGGACTTTGCAGTCTTGGTAGAGTTGTGTTGTTAGGAATCTGTATGGGTGCGAAAAAGCTACTTTCAGGACAGATCTTTGTGCTCTCTCGAGAGGCAGCAAATGAGTTTTTGCTGTTCCACCCCATGACGTGACGCAGTACATGAGGAGAGAGTGACATAATGCATAATACAGTATATTTCGAAGAACTGCAATGAGTTTGCGAACTCTACCGAGACCTGCTTTATGTGACTTGTATACTTAAGGCGGGAGTCTATAATTATGCCCAGGTATTTAATAGTGTTGCTGTTTTCAAGATTAGGACAAAAGCAGGTAGATGAGTACTGAAAACGGCATATCATTGTGTGGAATTTGTTAACATGTTTTTTTATGTCTGGTAATTTGTTGCAAAAGGGCAAAAGAAATGTATTTTGTTTTATCTGCATTTAAGGTGAGAAGGTTTGAGAAAACCATGCTGTGCAGTTTTAATCAGTAAATATAGGTATGTTTAATATAGGTATGTTTAAATATAGGTATGTTTAAAGCCTAACAGAGCTATTAAAAGTAGCGTCTAGCTAAATAGAAATATATGCTTAGATACTTTAAATACCATACTCTGAAATAATATTTAATGTATTTAATTTACTGCATTTCTAATAACCAAAAACATGTATTTATTTTCTGATATTTCCGTAAGAATACTGACTTTTGGGAGACGCCAGCCTTAATAATTAGGATCGGAGAATTCTGTCCAGAAATCCCTTGATCGTTTCGTACTATATTTGCAGCCGTCGACGCGGTCTCAGAGAAGCTGAAGCCGCTGAGGATATCCTCGCCGCCACTCCAGGGCACCGGGCCCTCGAGCGCGCGCCTCGCCAACAAGTGGGCCTGCTGCGTGAGTCACTTCACTATCTGATTACACTTTCTAAACAAGCGTGAGTTGGAGTCTCAGCCGTTACTCACGTAGGTATTCGGTGTTTGTTATAGTTCACGTAGGTAACAAAAGAGGTCAAGAAAAACTCATCATGTAAACAAAAAAGGCACCAACAATGTTTCGGAGCTACCGGTAGTTAAGCTAAGGTGTTTTCACCGACGCGAGTCACACTCGCACTGCGCCGCTTGTTGCAGGTTTGCACTTACGAGAACTGGCCCAAAGCCCTGCGATGCGCGATGTGCGGCGCGGGGGCGGCGCCCGAGGCTCCCTCGCCCGTCGCGGCCCGTCTCTCGCGACCCTCCATAGGTAAACTGTCTATACAGTACAGTACAGTACAGTAAGGTATACGTACGGCATACGTCGCGTCGTCTCCTCCATCACCGTTGTCGCAGACCGAGGCGCTGCTCCTGTACTCTACGAGGTTAGTTCGGTCGGTACAGTACGGTCGCTGTAAGTTCGACTCGTTGTACTGTACTGGTCATCCATTTGTTGGCCAACGGAGTGAGTACCCACGCTGAGTGTGACTAAAATAATGGACCTACCATCATGTAATATACCATTTTATTTCAAATATGTGAACGATATTACTAGTAGTTCGCTCCGAACTGAGATCTCGTGGTGGTCTGTCTCACTGTCAGCCTTTTGAGATCCAGTGCGGAAACAGCTCTTTTAGGTACTATCCACAAAACTAGCTTGAACATAGCTTAAGAAATAATTATAGTTTAAGTTCTTAATTAAAATAAATTTATCTTGTCTTAGGTATATAACCACGTAATTATTTCTCAGAAATAATGTAATTATTCACCTGAGTGTTCGAGGCTCTCTCTTGGTATATCCACTGTTATATGACTCTCACTATATGCAAAGCCAGAATGAGAGCGATGCACCTACAAGTGCATTGGTGTGGTGAGTATATCCGAACCTTACAGTTTTAGAGGAAGTTCTTTCTATATTGTGGTATAAAGGTATCCTAGTGCTCAACTGGTACTTTTGGGAGACTTAAATGCTCATAATCAGGAGTGGCTTTCCCATCCAAGGGCATTGACCATGCTGGGAGAGAGGCACTTAAATTTGCGCTCACTTTTAACCTCTCTCAGATGGTCGGTGAGGCCACTCGGATGCCTGAACCATTTTGCAAACTGCCTTGACCTTCAGCTGACGACGGACCCAGATCGCTACAATGTTTCGGTTTCATCACCTCTAGGTAGTTCCGACCATTGTCTGGTGAAGTCAGTTTCGTCCCATTCCCCACTTGACTCCAGCCTTGAGGGCAGTCGGCGGGTGTGCAACCCGCCGACCGTACAAGTCAGCAGATTGGGATGAGATGCGCTATTTTTTTCGCGTCATGTCCCTGTCATTTGAAGAGAAGCACAAAGGCTGCCCTTTGTGTTTCTCTTCAGATGACCCTTCTTGTTGTGCTGAAGCGATAGTGGAAGTGGTGCGTCAAGGTATGGAATATTTCATTCCTTACTCCGACAAACCACTCTCAGCTAAAGTAGACTCCTGGTTTGATAATGACTGCCGACGTGCTAATGCACTGAAGCATGAAGCCTATCTTGCCCGGGTCACAGCCCGCAACAACAAGTCTGCAAATGTCTGGTCGGTTAAGAGAGCTTTTAACCAGGCTGACAAGTCATGCAAGAAGGTGCTGCAGAGGGCTCGATTTAACCACATTGGCAGAATCGGAGCCAAGCTTGCTTCGTATCCACCCGGAAGCAAAGCTTTTTGGTCTCTTGCCAAGTCGGTTGAGTCTAACTTCTGTCGCCTTTCACTGCCGCCCTTGATGAAACCTGATAGATCGATGGCCCACACTGCTGAAGAGAAAACCAACTTTTTTGCTTCACTCTTCGCGGACTCTTCACGTCTAAATACTACTGATGAGATTCCTCCATTGCTTCCTTGGTGCGAAAAATCCATGCCAGATGTGCGCATTAAGCGAAAGGAGGTGCTCAAGTTGCTACTATCACTAGACGTGAACAAAGCCAGTGGTCCAGATCGGATCCCGGCGGTGGTGTTAAAGAGGTGTGCTTCCGAACTGTCGCCGGTTCTCACTCGCCTATTCAGCCTGTCTTTGGATACCGGTAAGGTGCCATCATCTTGGAAGCTCGCTAATGTTCAACCTGTCCCAAAAAAAGGTAGCCGAGCAGACCCCGCTAACTACCGGCCAATCTCTATCAAGTCCATTCTTTGCAAGTCAATGGAGCGTGTTCTAAACAGTAGGAGTTTACTGTCGTTGGCATATCTAGAGTTTAACGATCTCATTAGCGATAGTCAGTACGGCTTTCGCCGAAAACGATCCACAGGGGATCTTCTAGTATATGCCACGCACATTTGGAGTGAAGCCATCGAAAGATACGGGGAAGCTTTGGCAGTTTCCCTAGACATTTCGAAAGCTTTTGATAGGGTTTGGCACAAAGGTCTCATTAGCAAGCTTTCCTCCTACGGATTACCGTTCAACCTTTTACTGTGGATCACAGACTTCCTGAAAGATCGATTCGAGTAGTCATTAGTTGTTGTTCGTCTGATCTATTGGCTATCAATGCCTCAAGGGTCTTTTCTATCAACAACTCTATTCCTGCTTCATATCAATAATCTGATGACAGCACAGTTGTTGATAGATATTTTTCCAGTCCACGTGCTAGTGCGGACGAAATTTTCAGCCTCCGTAGGGAGATGGTGGAGCGTTTGAACCTCAAGCTTAACTTTGTGTCTGAATGGGGGACGCAAATCTTGTATGGTTTAACGCTTCCAAAACTCAGGCGTGTGTGTTCTCTGCAAAAAAAGCCAATTTCATCCAGAACCTATTTTTAACGGCACTTCGCTCCAGTTCAATGATAGTTTGATCCTCCTTCCCCACGAAGAAGGACGCTTAGGCGTCTAAGGCCAAATTCGCTGCTATGAAGCTGGGTATTCTTGCCTAGGTTCAGCGGTACTTCACACCGGGACAGCTTTTAAGTTTGTACAAAGCTCAGGTCCGATCTTGTATGGAGTACTGCTGTCATCTCTGGGATGGCTCAGTCAAGTATTAGCTCGAAGCCCTGGATTCGATTGAGCGTCGTGCTGCTAGGCTCATACGTGATGATTCGCTTGTTAAGGCCAATTTGCAGAGCCTAGAACATAGACGGCGGGTTGCCAGGCTGGCTGTGTTTTATAAATTCCACTTCGGCGAGTGTGCGCACGATATCTTTGACCTAATCCCTCCATCCCCTTTCCACCACCGGACTAGCAGACTTACAGCTGGCTACAACCCGTACCTTCTAAATGTTCCATTGTGCTGAACACATCGTTTCGCCTCTGCCTTTATCATTAATACTGGTAAAGAATGGAATTCTTTGCCTTCGTCTGTTTTTCCGCACGAGTACAATCTTGGAGTCTTCAAGTCCAGAGTAAATAGGTTCCTTTTAGGCAAGCGTGCTCCATCTTAGGCCACATCTTTACTTGTTTTACATGTAAACTGGTGGTCAAACGCTACACAGATAAAAAAAAATGTGGTGGACAATGATATGTTGTTAATTTGGGATATGCGCAGTTAAACTCCTTGAATGCCATCCCAAAGTAAATAATTGGTTTTTATCGACACCCTTGGTTTGGCAACCCCATTGAGTGAATAACAAAAAATAAACAGACCAGTTTTAATGAGATTCCAAATACCTCTTATCTTGCAAGACCTGATGATCAACCTTTGTTCCTTCATCTTGAAAACCACTCCTACTGAGGAGTAAATAAACCAATTTTGAAAACTCCAGTCTAAACGCCCATTCCATTAGTCTAAACGCTTTCCTATATAGTTTCATATTATTATTATCATTTTTGTGTTCTAAACTAACATAGATTATTATAAGTTATTTAATGGTTACTAACATAGGTATAATATGGATCAATGGTCTGAAATAAACGTATTATTATTATTATTATTAGATATTTCACGCTTTCACAAATTTTCAAGGCTTCGATCTTAATTACTCCTTTTTACCCCTTTTGCAATCCATAATGTTAATACAGGGGTGGTTTCAGCATATAAAAAAGAAGTAACTGTGAAGACAACTCCCTCTAACATTATATCATACAAGACATATCAAACGTTTTACTCTAAACGCGCCCCTTTGTTACAAAAACCACCCATAAAAAAAGTTGATATGTATTTTTTGAATGTGCACCCAATACTCTTTCAAATGACACCCGCAAGCCAAAAACTTAACTCAGAGACAATTCAATCATTCAGACTTATAAATGAAAAGAAAACCTCTGATCTCTGGGGCACTCTTGTAAGCATTGTCAAACCAATAATAGGCGTTACAGCGCCTGAATTAGCTTTTATTTCCAACAAATGCATCGACTGCGGCGTATTCCCAAATTTGATGACATGTAGTAAAATAACTCCTCTGTTCAAATCTGGTAACAGTTCCGATCCAGCAAACTTTAGGCCGATATCAGTACTACCGACAGAACAGAAAAAAGAATAGAAGTAGCATGATGTCGTTTTATTATGAGAAACAGTGTAGCTAAACTCACACATGTAACAACTAACACTCTTGGAAATAAAAGTTATAATTGGTTGTAAGAGTACTTTAAAAAGGACCTAAAACCATAAAACTAATTTTATTCATATAAAACCTTATTTAACATGGTTCAAAACTCAATAAAATAAACACTTAATTGATTACCCACAAAATAAAGCTACTCAACAAGAGATGGCGCTATCGCTGTCGATTTAAGTTACAGTCTCTAAGTACAAGGTCTAAGATTGATAATCCAATGGCTGTTACTCGATTGCCTACAAGTCATAGCTACTCCCTTAGTGATATCCCAATGCGGATACAAGACGAATGTATCGATATAGAATAAATAGTTACGTCATGTTATATTTGTGGTGGTTGAAATGAAAAGCTTTTCTTATCTTTCTTACTTTAATAACACAATCAGTGGTCTTATAAACTCATATATAAATATTATAATTCCGGACTACGTGAAAAGTTAATGTCCTTGAAATAGAACGTACTTGTTTAAAAGCTGTCTTTTTGTGAGTTTTATGTTGAATTTTAATAAATGATGGATCCGCACATTTATGAACCGTTCTGTTATTGCTTTTATCAAATCACTGGTATGGTTGAAGCTGTCCGACTTGATGAAAATTAATATTTTCAAACAATTTTTCACCAACAAACTGTCGTAATATTTTCATGATCATGAATTATTTTTTAAATAACCGTTCATCCATACTTCGAATAACAGCTTCAGCGAGGTTGCATATAATGATTATGTCATCAGATGGATAAACCAGTCCACCCTTATATTTGGCTACAATGAATTTGTGTAGCGAATTAATTTGTTTAGAAGTAAGTGCGCCAGCACAGACATCGCAATTTAATTTCTTGGTTAAAATTCGGGCAATGTAGCCCGCAATGTGTGCTTGGGAACTGAATTCTGATATGATACTTAGCAGCTCACCAACCTCTTGTTCTTTCGTATGGTCTTCTATCCAGTCTTCATTTGTCTAATCCAAACCAGTTGTCTTATTTATTCGCTCAACTGCGGATTAACAATTCAGTATGGACGAGTGTTCCAACTCAGTATAATTTTCTGACCCGATTTTTTTTAATTCAATATGTACTAATAGTTTTTTGTATGCAGCTACAAACTGCCGTGCTGTAGGGTTGTTATTCAATCCACCATGTGCTCTTATATTACCAAATAACAGCTCTAGATGATCCTGACTTAGTTTGTAAAATGGCAGATGAATGATATATTTTTCTTGGATAAGGCTTGAATACAGATGTTTTAACGCTTCAGCACATCATGAACCCCAGAAATCCGATTATTCGGGAACTTTCTGTCAAAAGAGTACCATCTTCCTGTGACAAATGTGAAAGGTACTCACATGCCTTTTTCAAATAATCAATTATCTGTGCTGCGTTGCGCTCATTTATAGCTTTCTTAAAACCATATTGGTGCAAGTTTCTTGAATTAAATATGTCAAACATATTGTTGATTAAAAGTAGACACTTCTCAGTCGCTTTACTTTCTTTGAAAGCTATCAATTTGCAAATCTATTCGGCAAAACTTCATAGCCTCAGCTACACTTACCTTAAAAGCTGTGTAGCTAATTTCACTTTCATCATCTGATTTTGGAAATTAATATGACGGAATCTTAGTTTATTAGAAAGATTAAATCGTTCATTTTCTTGTATTTTATTAAGTTCAATCAAATATTACCACTTCAGTTTTTTTCCATCTTTGTCGACAAAACTTTTACACTTCTGAAGCGCATTTCCTAAAAGTTTTATCATAAGACTGGGATCTAGTATTACAACAATAGGTTCTTTTGTCATAGGATGTCCAAATTTAACATTTACCGTTCGTAAAAGAGCAACCTAGATGTCGTGTCATAGATACATTTGCTGCGCATCCATCAAATGTTAGTGCTACAATTTTGATGCCTACTTCGTGGACACGTTCTATGCATTGTTTCACAAGCTCACTGCAATGTATTCCTGTGATTCCATCTACCAGGAAAAAGGCTACAGGTACTTACTGTTTATGGCCGTTATTAAAAACCCAAAAACTTATTTAGCTTCTGCTAGATGGTCGCCATTTAATCCAGTTCCGAAATCAACGTAACCATGAAGTTTTTGTCCATCCCGTTCAATTCGTCGACGTATAGCCATTTCATCAATAACTAACATAGCTAATAAGGGATGACTTGATGAATCAGCTTTAAGTTTTAGAGCTACGAAAGACTCTTTCGTAAAACCTGGCTCTCCACTTATGTTAGCATACCATTTTTTTTGTGTTTGTGGATAGGGCAAACAGCTGTTGAATGTACTGCACACATATTCATAAGCCTTGGGCGAATAATAATTTAAGGTAAGAGCAAAGCTACGAAGTTCTTGCGAATACTGTTGTTTTGAAAAAACACCTGATTTTAAATTTTGTACTTGTCGAGTAACCAAGTCATTCATCTGGAAAAAAAAAAGTAGGTAGGTATCTCGATTATTAATAAATTAATCGTACATTGTCACAGTCAATATAGTCATAGTCACGTCACGTCTAAAAAATAAATTACGCTCACCTTAACATTAGTATTTTTAAGATTGGTTATATTTTCACTACTAATATTCAACTTATCTTCTAAATCCTTTAAGATATCTTCAATTTTCTTTACTTTCTTTTTCAGTCTGCGATTTTGTGCCTGTAGTTTCCTTATTCGCAAGCTCTGTCTCTTAATTTTATTCTACTTCCATCGTAACTTAAAGTTTAGTTTCATTTTCCGAGGAAGCGGCTGAGCTGAAGTCTGCTTTGCTATTCACACTGTATGTATCAATTTTAGTTTTTTTCTGAGTGATATAATTCGCTGAGCCTTCTGAATCAAGTTTCCGCGTATGTCCCTTTGGCGTTATCTAATCTTCGTTCCACTGAGATATTTTGAGACTGAAATTTTAACAGGTTTCATTAGATTTAGACTTTTGGTATTCATACCTGAAGGTATTTAATTGTAATAAAATTTCATGAATATAAATACCATAATTATTACCTGAAAACACATAATTTTTAAAGTCGGTATAGCTGTGTCACCTGTGTATTTGTTGCCACTTTTATTTATAACAAAAACTTGGTTCTTAAAATGCTCTGAACAAATTGTGCTTCTTTTGATAGGATTCCAATTTTGTTTCCCAGTAGCATCGATCCATTTTTTTTTATGTCTGGCGCCTTGGGAAAACTGAAACCAGAAGATTTTATATTTCTGTAATTTTTATCTTACCCAGCCACTGGCCACCATAAGTCTAACTTAAATGCAGAATATCTAAAATCATCACTAAAACATAGAACACAACGTCCTAACTTATAAACCTTGTCATAGGGGTAACTATTTACATGATCATAACCATTAAATTTATCGATAGCACATTCATCAGTTTATTGGGGTCACATCCCTAATTGAGTAGCGAAAGTTGAGGTTTAAGAGAAACGCGACCTTAACCTGTATGTATGCTTCACGGTCTTTTTTTGTTTCAGGGTTTTGCATTTAAAACAAAACTACCAGAAACATCAAAATAGTACTTACCGGTGAAATGATATGCCCCCTTTTGTTAATTTTTTTGTTTGGCTATCGTTTTTGCACTCTAAAACAGCACAATACGGCATTTTTATATATTTTTGAGGTTACACTGACGAAATTCAAGCACGACTGAAGTGAGCCGAGCTTGTAGTGCGCGGAACTCCGCGTACTAGGTGTTACGCGGGCTCCGCCTACTTACGAGTTCTATTATTTTTTCTGTTCTGTGGTACTTCCGGCTTTCAGTGAAATCTTTGGAAAGATTATTCTTTTTTCTTCGAATGTATCCACTGCGGCGTATTCCCAAATTGAATGAAATATAGTAAAATAACTCACATGGGAACTAGATTACGGATATAATACAAACATACTTACTTTTTTTTAATTCATACTTACTATGTGATACAACACCCAAAACAAACATCAATGTTCTTGACACAAACGTTTGTCCTGGCTGGGTATTGAACCTACAACCTACAGCGCTGAAGGCAGAGCTACTACCGACTGAGCTGTGAATCTTGTCATCAGAAAAAGACCAAATGTATTCGATTTATTTTACCAAATGTAACTGAAGTTGAAGCTAATGTAAATGTTAAGAGGAAATCATAGAATTAGGCAATACCTCTATATTTTTGGTATAACCCTTGGATAATGAACTTCAATGGGGCCGACACATAGATAGACTGGCGAAGAGACTTAGTTCTGCAGCATATTCTGTAAGAAATGTACGTCTTCTCACAGACGTTGCTACAGCAAGACTCAGTTACGTTCACAGTATTATGTCATATGGCATAATATTGTGGGGAAGTGCTGCAGATATAGACACCATATTCGTATTGTAGAAGAGGGCTATTTTATTCATTAAAATACAAGTTTAAGGAAATAAATAAGTAAATTGAATAAAAAAAAAAAAAGAAACTAGAAATAAGTATACACTCACTAGGCTCCATAGAGTTTATAAGTCGTTAACAAGGAAAACTGTACGCATTTATATATAAAAAAACGTAAACAAGAGTTATCTAGGAAAGCTTAATGTAACATTTTAGATTATCTAAAAGATAAGAAAGCTGGGCAATCAAAAAGAATTTGCTCCAGTGAATAAATTGTAATGAGTATTAGTATAAGTATTATATTTTTTTCTATCGTATTGTGATGGATCATAAAAAAAAATAACTAGCCCGAGTTTTTTGTATTTCTTTTTGTGTGCTGGTCGCGATTTCGAACAGGCGTTAGATTTGACGTTTCAAATTTATACTAAAAAAATCTTACTGAATAAAAATATTAAACTTTGACTTTGAGTGCGCGTCTGTTGTTGCGTTGCAGGTATTAACGACATCTGCAACAGTGTGACTCTGCTGGAGGCTGCCCCCGCCCCCGCCCCCGCCCCCCGCCGTGCCAAGCGCACACACAACAACATCGACTGGATATGGCTGCAGGCCTGCTTAGGTAACTACAGATCCTGCGAACATTATCTCTGTGCTATATTTTATTTAATTATTAATTTATTTTACAAGTGATCGCTCTTGGTCACAACATTTATATAATGTATCAATACTCGTAGCTCCGGTAGAGAGACGGGAAGACATGTTGTTATGGTGACAGACAGACTTAGGTAAGATGGTTATCGAATGAATGTGAATAGAACTTTTGAAAACGTATGAATGATTGGAGTGGAGTAATATCTGTTAGCGATTAAGTTAGTCGGTAAAGCACCAGGTCGAAGCCTTCCAGTGAGTACCGAGGCCGCAGCGTTGGGACCTCCGCAGTCAAGTGGACGTGGAAGGTCACAACGACGCTCACGCGAGTTAACGTTCAACAGGTGTTGTAGAAAACTCAGCGCATTGCGTCGACAAGTACCTGGCGCACGGCGGAGACCCCAGTCGCGCGCTCACGGCGCCCGAGGTGGCGCTCCTCAACCGGGCCTCGGCCTTCGACCCGGGACACACGCTGGTGCATCTCGCTATCAGGTGAGCTCTGCGAACGACCCAGCCCTGTCCTGACCTGACCTGACCTGACCCGGCGTCTCCCCTACGTCATATCGCGACGTGTTGCTTGTTTCACTAGATTCTGGTCCCGCGTGGTACCCGGATAATAAGTAGTGTATATGTTTTCCTGGCCCGGTACTTCAGTACTTGTTAAAACTTGTAAAACTTCTTAAATTTCAGCTCATTCTGTATTCAATATATTTATACCAAATTTCATCCAAATCCGTTCAGTCGTTTAGGCGCGCAGGAGTAACAAACATACGCACACGCACACAGACTTACGCATTTATAATATTAGTGTGATACCATTTTTTTACCCAAATTCGTTGAGCCGTTTCACCTTAATTGAGTAACAAACATTTTTGAATGATTTAGCACACCCACGAGAACACTGCATTTTTCCGAGTTACAAAGTAGCAATGATCGCATCACAGTGTTCATCCAGATAAACTATCTTCATACTAAATCTGTTCAGCCGTTTGGGCGTGGAGGAGTAACCGCCTCTGTGGTTTGGTGATTCGTCTATTGGTGTCAGACCCAGAGGTCGTGCGTGCGTGCGTGCGTGCGTGCGTGCGTGCGTCGTTGTAACGTGGCGGCTGGTTGTTGCAGGTTCAAGCGGCAGGAGATACTGGCGACGCTGCTGTCGGGCATCGCGGGCGGCGGACCCGGCCTCAAACGATCTCCTTCATACATCGGTCATTATTCTATGATTTTTTATTATAACTGCCTTTTTAACTGCACTACTCGATTCAAACTGTACTTCATACTACATAAAATAGTGCACTGCACTATTGTACGAACCCATTTTTAACATTTCTTTAGGTCATTTGTATTTTGCTTCGTTCCCTTCATTGTGTAGATATTTCTCAGAATCTCGTATTATGTCGGAGACGTCGTGGTGTCGTAGACTTTACAACGAAAAAAGCTAAAAATCACCACTAAAAACTTGAAAATAACTCTTAGTAATAGGTAAGTTCATATAATTTGAAGTTGGTGCCGAATTGCCAAGCACAACATGTTTATTGTATGGCACCGCCTTTATTCAAAAAAAGTTAGTTACTATTGAATAGTAGCAAAATTATAATTATATTCAAAGATGTTCAAATACTTTAAAAAACCGAGATGGTCAATACTATGCAAAATGAAGTCACAATTTTTTTTTTAAATGTAGGTCTCCAAATCAAGGTGGAATTAAAAAAAGTCGAACAGTAAATGGACACAGAAATATACTAGTAGCTCTGTGAGCTGTAGAAATCGCGAGTCTTTCTTTGCATAGCATAAAACTGAATAAATGTTCACACTAAAACATAAAGCTGAGTTTTTTATATTGGTGCTACGCATTTCTGTCTAAAGCTTATTCGATACATTCATATTTCAATCGAAAATCAACTGTCCAGAATGATTATAGTTGCTCCCACAAATGAAAAATTGAATTTTCACAAGCTGATCACTTTGAAAGATTTCGGTGGACTTTCGTATCAATATGTGGTTTTGTATAAAACATGCACACGCATAGACACTACTAAGACAAATCATAAAAATAAATGATAATGGAAAGTCACCTTACTCGAGCGAGTAATCTCTAAAAAATAACTCTGATATCAACACAGTGTTTTAACAAGATATTCTGCGCCCATTAGGAAATAGTCACCAGACAAATATACCATTACATTTTATTGTCAAAATGTACGTTGAATTTCTCAGAATCCGTCTTCACTACATTGCGAAGAAAGGTTCTCTTTTAGTGTCTGCTAGACAAAACTGAATAAATAAATCACATTTCGTGGAACATCGAATTCTTTGATATTTAAAAGGTAACAAAAATAATATCAAAAAACATTGAACAATAATATTGTTTTATTGTTGACTTGGTCCGATCCGCTTGTTGCATAGCATCGTCCTTATCATAGCAGAAATTGCAGCACGCGCGTGAACCAATCCCTGCTTCCTGCACGTTCTGAATGTAAACCAATCACCAAGGATGTCTGTTTGTAACTATGGAAGTGATTCCTTTTTTGAACCATACGTCATTTTGTTTTGAAGTAAGACCACTTTTTGGATGAAATTTGTTCTGAATTAGACTTTCTGATTTATAATTTATTCGTAGTATAGCACCCATACTTACGCACTATCTACCTTATTTACGACGTACCTGCCTGCATCAGGGTCGCCGGTAACTTAACGCCATTGGCTCGCCGAGAGGGATCCATCTGCGGCCTGTGGACGGTCTGTTCAATCGGCTCTGAAGCTGGTGTCCCTCAGGGTACGTGATACGGTTAGGATTCGTTGGTTGTAGACGATACGCCACTAACTCGTAACGCGGCCGACACCGTTGGTTACAGCCCCCGACTTGGCTCGCGGCATCCGGTCGCTGATGGCGAGCTCCGTGCGCTACAAGAAGGGACCCTTCCCGTGTCGGTATCTCGACGAGTTGTGTACGTTCTCTCTACCCTGCGGTGAGTCAAACGATACTCATGTTACAATTGAAACTTGTGTGGCTATGCATGGCTTGTGTGATGATGCCCACAGTGAGGTGGATAGAGAGACTATGACCGATTCCTGGAATGTTTTACTTCAGTTTGGAATCCCACAATAGACAATCCATCAAGAGATTCGTGAAATGGTAAATTTCAGAAATAGAAGAGTTGCCGGCCGTGATCCAGGAGCAGCTGTTCTCGGAGCTGCTGGACCGAGAGGTTCAGGACACGTTGGAGAACAGGGAGGCGCCGCTCATCAACTGGAACAGAGATCTCAGGATCACTCTCGGTAACTTAAAGTGTAGCGACACTTGACTTGTTTGTATACGATACCTTGTGTTCCGTGCGATGTACGTAATGGTGACGGTGACGGTGACGGCAGGGTCGCGGCTGTTCGCGCTGTGGAACCGGTCGGCCGGAGACTGTCTGCCGGACGCCGTGAGCCAGGCGGCGTTCGGCGTGTGCGACCGCGACAACTCACTGCGAGCCGCACTCGCCGCCACGCTGCACCACGCCGCGCGCGGGTTCCTCGCGCGCTGGATGGCCTGGGAGCGGCTGCAGGTCTGCTTCCGACCTCACCTCACTTTACATACATACATACACACATACACATTACACTTACACTAACGTGTGCGACCGCGACAACTCACTGCGAGCCGCACTCGCCGCCACGCTGCACCACGCCATTTGTCACAGAATTAGTTTATATAATACTTATTGTACCTCGATACGTTTAAATACTAACTTGTGCCTATAACACAACCAATATACATTTTAGTTATCATACATTCAAAAAGTAATAACGATACATAAACAGACCGAAATCAGGTCAGTAAATGAATTAGAATAAGAAGTCGTCAAGTCGATAGTGTGCTCGGTAGCTAACCTCGTGTGGTGTGTGGTGACAGGCGCAGCGTCTCGAGTACCTGCCCGAGGAGTCCCAGCTCCGGGCGGAGTGGGCGCGTCTGGTGGCCGCGGCGCCGGAGCCCGGCACGCCGCTGCACCAGGTAATATAGTATTTGTACCTAAACGAACCTACCGGCTTAGTCTATGCGGTGTCTGTCGGTCGTTCGGTCAGTATCAGTAGGTATCAGTAGGTAAGGGTAGGTACACACTATTTGATTGATTGGATGTGATGAACCGGAGCGAAAAAACAGTTTGAATTGTTATTTTTTTTTTAGTTTGAACCAAAAATTAAACAAGTTAGTGGGAGATACGTTCCTCGCGAAGCACGGTTCACGTCATCATTAATGAACGGTCGCCGGTCGGTGTCGTGGTGTGATGACGCAGTGTGTACGTCTACGAACGGTCGCCGGGCGGTGTCGTGATGTGATGACGTAGTGTGTACGTCTACGAACGGTCGCCGGTCGGTGTCGTGATGTGATGACGCAATGTGTGTGTACGTCTAGGAACGGACCGGTCGCCGGTGGGTGTCGTGATATGATGACGCATTGTGTACGTCTATGAACGCTCGCTGGTATAATTGATAAACCCTTGGGATGCGCTCTTTTATCTCGCTACTACGCACGACGAGTGTCGCCCCAAAGAGTCATTCGTCATCCGACGTTTTAGAACTGACGACTCGCCAGGCACTGACAACACTTTCACTCACTGTCAACATTATGCTAATATAAACAAATAATTTATTTCAATTTTCCAGTAAAAACTTAAAACATAAAACAATTAGACTTAGTACTATGACGAATGTCTTTCAATTTCCTTTAGCACGCACAACACTGAACTAACACTGTTATTAAAAAGGTGTTGTGTTGAGAATGTATCGCGGACGGTTATTAAATACAACACTAGTAAGTCACGTCCAGACTTTACGTGCCGTTAAATAGTTAGAGTAGATATAGTTACTTATGTATGTTAGTTTTTTAAGGTATTACTATGGGCCGTAGACTAAGTTAATAAGGTCTGTAATTTATCTATTGTTGCCTGAAAAAAAAAATCATTACTATTTTTATTAAACCTTCAAAAATGATTTTTTTTTATTGATGATAGCCAAGCGTTTGACCACCAACTCACTTGAAAAACAAGTAAAGATGGATCGGCAGGTCCTTAAACTATTTTCGGTGTATCTACTTACATAAACCTCTAAGCAACCAATGTGCTCAAATCAAAATGAAGACAGTTGACGATCAAATAAAAAGTAATGACGACTTTCACCTACGTATATCGCGGAGCGGCCGGTGCGTGTGCGTCCTCGAGCGACGCCAACGAACGGCCACCGGTGATGTTCGAACGATCGCTTCGAGGGTTTTAGAACTCTTACTATGCCAAACCTCGTTACTATATTATAATATATTATAATATCTTGGTCCAAGACGAGCGATCGATATCCCCAGAGAGTGCGTCTTCGAATGACTCTCTGGCGGCGAACGTGTTTGTGTTGTATCACGTGACGTGCCACTGATCGTGTTGTGTGTGTGTGTTTGTGTGCGTGTGTAGGTGCACGTGTGGGTGTTGTGTCACGTGATGCGCCGCCCGCTCATCGTGTACGGCGTGGACGTGATCCGCTCGTTCCGCGGGGAGCCGCTGGGATACGCCGGCTTCCAAGGTAACCAACCTCCTACTTACTCTATGCTATCGTTTGTACGTGGACATTTATTTACCATCAAGCTAAATTTCTTTATTTCATATTGTAATCGTTGTCTCCTTTTCATGTGTGTCCTTTTATGCTTATTACTTTTAATTTCTGAGTCTGAGAGCAAAAGAACAAATTTGATTTGGTGGAGAAGTAGCATTATTATCATAGGATTGAGTGAAAATCGAAGTTTCGGTGATCATCATTGTGCTCCCATATCAACGTTGTTTTTTTTTTTTTGTACATTTATTGTATGGATAAAAATATAGAACTCCTTGACCAAGGTAGAACACATTGCTATACTACTCCTTATTCGATATCACCTTCTGTTCATAGATTATAACATGTTCTTGCAAATATACAATTTCAATTGAATATATCTGTTCTGTCTCTATTCAACCTCACCTTTCTGTAGATACAGGAGCAGCGGAGATAATATGCAGTAGTGTTGTATGTCATAGTCACAGTTTATCCTGAAAATATAAAACAGGAATGAATGATGTAGACCATGGCAGTAGATGACCGACGATTTGTTGACGTACACAATGTATGTTGGTCTGGTACTGCGCAGGCATCTACCTGCCGCTGCTGTGGGAACCCTCGTTCTGCTCCAAGTCCCCGCTGTGCCTCGGCTACACTCGCGGACACTTCTCCTCGTTAGTTGACGTACACAATGTATGTTGGTCTGGTACTGCGCAGGCATCTACCTGCCGCTGCTGTGGGAACCCTCGTTCTGCTCCAAGTCCCCGCTGTGCCTCGGCTATACTCGCGGACACTTCTCCTCGTTAGTTGACGTACACAATGTATGTTGGTCTGGTACTGCGCAGGCATCTACCTGCCGCTGCTGTGGGAACCCTCGTTCTGCTCCAAGTCCCCGCTGTGCCTCGGCTATACTCGCGGACACTTCTCCTCGTTAGTTGACGTACACAATGTATGTTGGTCTGGTACTGCGCAGGCATCTACCTGCCGCTGCTGTGGGAACCCTCGTTCTGCTCCAAGTCCCCGCTGTGCCTCGGCTACACTCGCGGACACTTCTCCTCGTTAGTTGACGTACACAATGTATGTTGGTCTGGTACTGCGCAGGCATCTACCTGCCGCTGCTGTGGGAACCCTCGTTCTGCTCCAAGTCCCCGCTGTGCCTCGGCTACACTCGCGGACACTTCTCGGCGCTCGTCGCCATCGAGCCTTACTCCACGAGCGACTACATCTGCAGGTGATGACTCTTCATTATATTCTATACTATACATATATACATATTTACATTGTCTTTGACGGCACTTAGAATACTGTGAACCTATAAACGGACAGTTGCCTTCGCCCACCTCTCTTACTGTTGATTGAACCAGCTATTTGGATTGGTAAAAATTAAACTCCAGATACCATCAGGTTAGAGTAGCCTGATGAATTGGAGTACCTTTTTTTTTAAATTGTAATACATTTTTCGATACTAGGCTATTCCACCAATAAGCATGCAAATATAATGTTTACTACAAAAATGATGGATGCGATATCCATTTATAGATATAGAGATCCCTATATAGAGTTGCCCGCAAAAAAAAAGAAAATAATTGATACTAAAATATTTTGCCTACTACAAATGTAATGTATGCGACGGTATATGTACTACAATGAATATAATGTAAAAGTAATAGACTCATGACTCTTACTTACCCCTTCGAGGATTACAAGGGGTAGTCACATTCACGTCCAAACTAACGTTTGGCACATGCCCACGGTATGCAAGTAGCTAGTATTCAATACAATAATGGTTGCAAGCACATCGCCGCTTAGCTAGGGACATGTCGGTTTCCTCACGATGTGGCCTTTACAGTTAAAGCATGTATATGTGTCAAATGCTCACATAAACTTACAAAAAAATATAAATATAATGTATGCCTCATATATAATGTGACGTTTTAAAAACGTGCTGAATTTCTTGAGGTTACTAGGTTACTGAAACTGAACAAATTTATCTGGAAAAAACGTAGCAATTTTTTTCAATTATAAATTCGATTTACCGAGCATAAACATCGATAAGCCAACACTATGTCACCGAACACTTGCTCTGCACTATTCATCCGGTACTCAATGAAACAGCTGTCTGTTTCTCCTCCAATCCGCGAGCGCGATCTGCGGCACGTGATCGCACGCGGCGTATCAAACGTGCATCGCTCAGTAGGTGTCAGGTCAGCGCGTGCGTACTTCGGTCGTGTCGCGCTCACGTGTCTGTTGTACGTCTCCCGACTTCACCACTCCATGAAGGCTGAAGATGTAGTGGAGTACGTGAGGCAGAAGACGAAGTTCTTACTGAGGATCGAGCAGTTGGAATCTCGCCACAATGATTTTAAATCGTTTGTGTTGCGAGTCCCAACTGAACATCTCTCGATCTTCAATAAAGCACACCTTTGGCCGAAAGGTGTTGTGTTTAGAAAGTATCGTGGACGATTATTGAACACAACACTAGTAAGTCACGTACAGACTTTACGTGCCAATAAATAGTATTTTGTGTATGTTAAAATGCATGTTAGTTTTTTAAGGTAAATATTACTTTTGGCCGTAGACTAAGCTAGAATAAGATCAGTAATTTTTATATTGTTGCCTGAAATAAAAAAAGATTATTATTATTTTGATTACAAGCAATAACTTTAATGTGGAGCTAGTGTCAATGGATGGTACGTTTGTACGCGACTAGTGCGGACAGGCTGTCGAAGCTTGGCGCGACCGCGAGTGGCTCAGAGACCACAGACAGTAACGGTCGGACTTGCCTAGCCATGCCCTTTCGTTGGTAGCCACGGTCTTCGGTCTCTCGGTAGCTATGCAAAATCTATCGCGATTTTTTGAGTGAGGAATTTGGTGTCCAGGTGACTTTTATTTGTGGGGTGATATCAAGAGATTAGTTTGCAGTGAAGCGATGACCACTGTAGAACAGAAATAAATAAACAAATAACTGAGGGATAGCATTGTATCGGTTTTCGACACCGTCAAATCGAACGTTTTGTTCATTCAAAAGCTGAAACCTAATTTTTATTATCAGTAAGTTTATTTTGGTTCATTAGTGTAAATAATGTGTTGATTCCAATTTTTTTTACTAGATACCTATGCCAAAAATACTTTAGTCCAAGTAGGTAGGTACTTATTTGGGTCGTAGTAGGGTACCCTATCTACTCAGCATGTAGGTACTATTCAAAGGTAGGTAGGTAATAGGTAAATAAGTACCTACCTACCTTTGAATAATGAACATATTTGTTTTCTAAAAGTATCTACTGATTTCAGGTATTTTTGACGGCTTATTTATTTTTCAATTTCCGTCAAACCATATCTACGTTAGACACAGGCGTATGAAGGAGATAATTGTTATTTTACGAAATGTGCATTGACATTGTCAGGGCGCTGCGCCCGAAATGCAAAATGGCGTAGCCTAAATTTGGGGACTATTATGAAAGTCGGAAAGTCCCTATCGTGACATATGCGACATAGCGTCATAAAATTTTGTAAATAATGACTACTTACCGGTTAATGGTAAGATGACCTAGTACATTTATACACCTAGGTGAATTAGCTCAGGTGAATTAAGTTTGTACACATGTCTTTAAATTCCACACGTATTCAAAACGTCACATTGTATAGAGGTAGAGTAGTATACTACAAATACAATGTATACTATAATCATCTATAGGCATCGCACGCGAGGTATCCGCCTGAAAAGAAGCCTATGCTGTTCCTCACGATCGTGACATGCACTAGTATGGCTAGGCTAACTGGGATCGGCTTCTTTCCATGCATGCTATCATATGCTTAGTTTCGTTTTGTATTTACGCCGACTTCGATTAAGACATCAAATAGACATCGGTTCTTATGCATTTAATAATAATATTGGTATGGGTTTTATACTAAGCACTAACATTGTTATAACGTTCACGTGACAGCGAGCGCGCCGCCGCCGCCGCCGAGGACGCGGACGCGGAAGAGGACGCGGACGAGGACGCCGTGTTCGTGCCGCTGACGGACCGCGGCGGGATGCTGTTGCCCGTGCACTTCCTCACGGTACAAGAGGTGAGTGTCACTCGCATTCAATATGTTCGTTATATGGATACCGTGTATGCCACGAGGAATCAGTACAGTAGCCAGATGTCATTAACACCTGAAAAGGTACACAAACAATAAAACAAAATTATATTATAACAATGAAGGTAAAGGGCTTCCTCGTCGTACAATAATATATTTACCATACAAAGCATCTAAACTATGTGTTCTTGAAGGGGTAGTTCAAACTAAAACATATCCAGCCCTAAAACTATATTTTTTAGCACAGCAACACTTCTCAAAGGGAGATCGACTTCCAGTAATTTATTTAATTATATTAGTAATTTAACATTCACAGAAGATATGCATGATGACATGGAAACGGGAGGTCAAATAGACGCTACATGCACAGATTACAGTAAGGCATTTGTCAGACTTGACCACGCTGTTCTCAAACTCCAAGCAGCTGGCATCCGAGCATATCTTCTCAGATGGGTTCGATTCATATGCCGAAAGTCGCTGCCAAAAATCGTGCAATCGTGTGCTTTCATAACATCTTACTTACCTTTCTCAATCTCTCTTTATTCGCCTGAATTATAATCGATAATATATTATAATGTAAACAAATAAAATGAATACATACCGATAGTTAACCTCAAATCTATAAACCCAACAGTTTTTAATATAAAAAATATCACGAATACTCACTACTACTCATATGTCACTTACTCTCACACAATTACACAATATATATTATTTAATTTTAATTTAATTTATTAATTAACAACAATTACAATAAATCGTATCTGAATTTTCTAAAACTAAACCTATCTACGTATACCTCATTATTAAATTATCAAAATAGCATACATCATTATATTCATAATAAATAGATTATATAACATGTATTCAGAAGACTAAATCTGTATTTATTATTAAGTACTAACCTAGTTGTAAGTTTTTACTAATAGAACTGGACTTTTATTGTCTTTTTAATAAACGTTTTATTATATCTAATTATGATTCTGAATGAAGATGATTTTTGAGAGGCTAGAAGCTGCGATAGAAGTACCTAGTCCTCAACTGAGTAAAAACATTCCCTCAGCAAGAGCTGTTACAAGTCTGAAGTATTTATTTATTTTTATGTTTAGGTTTTACATTGACATAACAGCGACACTAAACAGGTTCTACTAAAATGGTTCAAGATTGCATTTGCGTTTTTTTTTATACAACTAGGAGAAGGAACAAGCAAGTAGCCCACCTGATGCGTTTGTGAATATCGTCAGTGTAGATGATACACGTAACTATCGACTCAACACTAAATTGGAAATTGCGTAGACAATTTGTGTACTAAATTAAACAGGTTTTCGTATGCCCTTTACAAGTATCAAAAACTGCAAGTACTCCTACCACTATTGACAGCATATCACGGGTACGTAGCATCCCTTCTTAGGTATGGCGTTATATTTTGGGGAAACTCAACAGATAAGGAAATAGATTTCATATCGCAGAAAAAAAATATTAGGGTCATATGCAACTTAAAAACCACTGACAGTGGCAAACCTCATTTCTATGGTTTGAATCTTTTGAGTTTACCATGTGTGTATATATTTAAGGTTATTCAGTTTGTAAGGAGCAACCTACATCCGTATGCACATTTAAACGTAAACGCCACCAACACAAACTTAGTTGCTCTACCCACGACACGACACAAGCTTCATTGGCAACAGCGCATTCGTTATGGCACCAGTTAAGAAGGTCATCAATATGTATGAATTCGTCGCTTTTTTGGGGTCATTCGAATTTGGTCGAATAACCTATATGCAGGCGTTGTTTCAGTAATTCGTTTATATCTACCTTAATACGAGACGTGTAAAGCTGAAATTTTCAGGATATCATTTTCAATAACCGCTCTAATTCTAAGGTATAAACTCACAATCGTGGGTTGAAAAGGTTTCTTGCATTTTGACGTCAAACTTATGACATTAAAAGTTTTGATCTAAGCTAGATTATTCAAAAACGCTTGTATGTGCATTCCTGAAGTTTTATATGGTTGCATAGAATGGCAACAAGAACCGAATACCGTTTACAATGAACTTGTATGTTTACCTATTTAAGAGCTAGACACATTTTAGGGTTTAAATAAAAACCTAGATTACTTAAAAACGGTATATATTTCTGATAATATTAATATGTCACAAATACGCACAAATGAAGAGCTACTCATGTATGTATAACTTACGGGTGCACATCTAATGGTTTCCGAGAAACACGATTCTGCAAAACGTTCCCCCAGCAGGAAATTAAATATCTCAAGAACCTTAAGGCCCACAAATTCCATTTTTCGCGCACTTTTATGCACAAATGTAAGCTATCTGCCCATATATGTCACTTATGGCTACGGTCATTCGTTTAGAATCTTCCTGCTGGAAGAACGTTGATCCAACAGGAAACGTTTTTCGCGTTTTATTCCAAAACGGTAACATGCACTAATTTCATACTTGTCGCACTAATACAGCATATATCGCTCTAAGTATGTGTTGAACTCAATTCGTTCTAGAAGATACTTTCCTGCTGGAGTAATGCACACAAGATTTATAGTCACGTTAGGTTAAAGAGCTACTAACGGAAAAGGTGTACTATAGTGTTAGTGACTATTTGAATGATAATTTATAAATAACTAGCTGAAAATACCCGTGCTTCGCTACGGCAAAATAAGGCAAAATACCCGTGCTTCGCTACGGCAAAATAAGAAAAACGGAATAGCTGAGATACCGGGCTATAATACAGGGGTAAATAACGACAGGGTTCCTATTTTTCTACACGGCCCGTCCCGTTAATTCTGAAATCGTATGTCCAGATCCTATTAATTAATACTATTAGGTATAACAATGTAGTATTTAGAATAAAGAGAACCTGTTACTTATTTGGTTGGTAGTAGGTATAAGTATCATTGAATTTCGCATAACACACAATAAATTAATCTTTGGAATTCCCAGCGTATTAGAGATTCGCACCTGTCTAGTGTTTTTAGCAATTCTAGTTCCGATTCACGGGTGGCGGCATTCCTTTGTGAGGTTTGGTCGTCGGCCCGTTTTATACGGACATTGTAGCCTAGAATTACCTGATTGCTTTGGAAGGTTGTCGGTCCTGGGCAACTACTGCCACTAGTAATGGTCGTCAAAGAGCCAAGACTACGGACTCAAGATGGCCGCTGCAGTAAAGTCAGGTTTAGTCAAGTGGGGCATAATTATACTCCTCGAGCACACATTGTTAGTGTGGAGCTCCCGTACAGGAAAGTATGGCCCACCTACGTTCCTGTCCGCTAAGCCGCGTGGAGCAGTGTTAGGTTGCTTAGTACCTACCCGTCGAGGAAGGTGTGATGTTATAGATGAAAAGATTCTGTGAATCAGACAAAGGTTTTATTCGGTAAGTAGTATTTCCACGCCGTTGTGGATTCGGACAGAGAAAAGGGACGCGATAGGCATGACAGACAGCTTATATAGGCTAGATCACCGCCATCTGTTAGAGATGTTCGGTACTTGGTAGTAAGCAGTCAATACAATAAAGAAAGTTATGTGCTCGATCACAGATACGTGATTAAGTTCAGCTGTCAATCCCTAGATGGAGTTGACAGAAGGTTTTAGTGTTTTGAAACGTTTGAATCGAGAAAGAGAAGAAGACATGAAAATTGACTAATGCCAATGAAGGTTATATCGTGAGGAAATCGGTACGAAGCTTGTCTCTAAAGGATTAAATATTCAATTCATTTCAAAGTTATTTTAAACAGACAAATAAATTGCACTATTTACATCAAATGAAACTTTTTCCCCATTTCACCTATTTGAGGAATAATAAAAAATACATGATAACTATCTCAATAGTCTTTGAAACACAAATATGAAGTAAAACATTTGAACTAAATCGAATCATAACGATTTTAAATGCATGTTTTGCCCCATTTCACCTTTTGATAGTAAGATTTTCTGAAACATGATTTATAAATAAGCATCTAGTTATAATATTAACACAAATAAATAAAATTTCAACTCGATCAAATTAAAAAAAATGTTAATATGAAAAGTATTACCCCGTTTCACCCTTTGGAGAAAGAATTTACGAAGTTTTTTGAGCAATTTCATTGTTATTATAAATATACGTTCGAATTTTCAACTCAATAGGATCATTGATAAAGATTTTGCCGCTAGAGGAAAAATCTCCAACTTTTTTTTCATAATTACCATTTCAAAAGTATTATAAACACACGTTAAAATTTTCAACTCAATCGGATAATAAATTAAAATTTTGCATACAAACAGTTTTTTCCCATTTCACCCTTTAATTGAAATATTTTTTTATATATTTTTTCTAAAAAAGTAGACTCTATATATACAGATTTTCGAAAAGCGTTTGATAAGGTCAATCACTCAATCTTATGTTCCAAATTGTCTTATCACGGTATTCATGGCAGTCTTCTACGTTGGATTTGTTCTTATCTCAATAATCGAAGTCAACTTGTAACGATCAAGGGATATACCTCGTCAAAGATACTGATTCCCTCCGGAGTCCCACAAGGGTCACATCTGGGGCCTTTGTTCTTTGTGCTGTTTGTTAACGACCTAGCTGAGAGCCTTGAATGTCAGTGTTTGCTGTACGCCGACGACTTAAAGGTATTCACAAGCATAAGTTCCGTCAACGACTGCGCAAGGCTCCAGCGTGATCTAGATGTAATATCTGAATGGTGCGCCCGTAATCGCATGTTCTTAAACATCGGTAAATGCTTCGTTACCACTTTCACAAAAAAACATTATAAAATTGTATTCGATTATTCTATAGCTGGTGCCAATCTGGACCGTAAACCCATCGCAAAAGATTTAGGAATATATTTTGATGAAGAACTATGCTTTAAAAACCACTACGACTACATAGTAGGAAAGAGCTCCAGGCTACTTGGTTTTATTTCCAGGGTAACCAAAGGCTTCAAAAAACCGAACAGCTTACTTCTTCTGTTTAATAGCCTTGTTCGATCGGTTCTTGAATATGGCAGTCCAATATGGTCACCCCATTATGCAAACCATACGCACAGAATTGATGCTATTCAGAATAAATGTCTTAAGACTCTTTCATTTCGCCACAAATTGGGCCGTTCACTCTCAGGCTATATAACTAGATGTAACCACTTTGAGATAGACACTTTAGCATTTAGAAGAGACCACGTTAACCTTATTTACCTACACAAAATTCTTCATTCAACTATAGATTGCTCTAGCTTACTAGCATCAATTGGTATTAACATTAGATATAGATCTCGTAACCCCTCAATTTTTATCATAGGCACATACAAAAATAATGTATCCTTCAACAATCCTCTGCCTCGTATGTGTCGTCTGTATAATGAGTTGGCCAAGTCTTATGATGTTGATGTGTTCACTATTAATATCCGGAGGTTTAAACGCTGTGCTTATCGAGCTTTATCCTTATATTATCAAAATAAGGTTGAAGTCGTATAATGTCCTTTAATTATGTATTATTTTGTAAAATGTGAAGCTATATATATATTTTTTTTTATTTTTTTACAAACAAAATGTTGCTGATTCTGGTTTAAGGGTATTTTAAGTTTAATGCATGCAACACTAATGTTTTTGGATTCACAAATTTGTCTACAATCTAGATCCGAACAAGATGTCATAAGTAATTATTGTAAGTCTATTTCGATTGTAAACTGTTTTGTGAATTATTAATAAATAAATAAAATAAATAAATAAATACGTATTTTCAAGCTATAAATTTAAACTCGATCGGATCAAATATAAATACATCTCCATACAAAAATTATTGCCCCATTTTACCCTTTAGAGGAAAAATCTACAAGTTTTTTTTCATAATAAGCATCTCAAAGTTATTACAGATACACATACAAAATTTCAACTCAATCGGATTATAAATGAAGATTTTGCATACAAACTATTTTACCCCTTTTCACCCCCTTAGGGGAGGAATTTCCTAAAATCCGTTCTTAGTGAACACCTAGATATTACAATGAACACCCTGGCAAAATTTCAAGTCCGTAGATCTTACAGTTTCGGCTCTAGCGATGAATACCTACCTACCTACCCACCTATAACGTCAGTGGTAAAGCAATTTTATATAATAGATAGATGTAACACGACTCTATATTGAATTGATGAAGTAAAAAAGTATTTGACAATTTAATTAATTGTAATAGGGACATAAATAACTATATATATAACCGTGACATTGTAATATATGCTGCAAATTAGGTATTATTATTGATGAATTTACATTGTTTTATATTACAATTTTATTTTTGAATTACTGCATGCTTGTAACGCTGAAAATGGTGACACAATATTATAATTAGTTTAAGACCTACATAATGTACCTACCTACAATATATCGCAATAAATAATTTGAATTTGAAAAAATATATATAACATATAATATTGAAGACATCCGCATCATCGAGTCATAAACTGAAACCGAAGTAATCTTGGTGCCACTCGAAACAGCTTTCATTTCTGTTGCTTGACAGTTAAATAGTTTTGCTATCTGGTACCTGATTACGTGTCTAGCAATATTTAGTCTAGGGTATTGTACTTGTAGGTCCTTTCTGCTTTTCTCAAGTCCTTTTGACATTTGCTCATTTGATTCATATCTGTACCTGTGTTTCACAACATCAGTCGGTATCACCACATGTAAACACTGGCCAGGGTGAGTACATTTAGTTTCGAGAACGCCTCTGGGAAACGTGTAACGTAATACATTGTACGAACAGCCCTTTTTTGTAGAAATAAAGCTTTATTCATAATATATTTGTAATTACTTCCCCAAAATTTTACACTATTATATTATCTTAACTTAGACTCAACCATCGCAAAATATACTAGCTTTAGCTGCTCTACACTAACCTAACCTCTTCTCTTAGACTTCTGATAGCGCACTGACAGCACGCTGAGCTAACCGGGCTTACTATTGAGAGTAGTTCATTTTTACAATTCAGGAGTTCGTCTATGTGAACATGACAGATGATGTGTACATACCGCGGTGGTGGACATGACAGATGATGTGTACCTACCGCGGTGGTGGACATGACAGATGATGTGTACCTACCGCGGTGGTGGACATGACAGATGATGTGTACCTACCGCGGTGGTGGACATGACAGATGATGTGTACCTACCGCAGTGGTGGACATGACAGATGATGTGTACATACCGCGGTGGTGGACATGACAGATGATGTGTACCTACCGCGGTGGTGGACATGACAGATGATGTGTACCTACCGCGGTGGTGGACATGACAGATGATGTGTACCTACCGCGGTGGTGGACATGACAGATGATGTGTACCTACCGCGGTGGTGGACATGACAGATGATGTGTACCTACCGCGGTGGTGGACATGACAGATGATGACCGTAAATGTGACCGTGATGACCGTAAAAAAACAAAACGTAGAAATACGCGCATATTACTGTCATCTAGTGGTCATAAGTGTCGTGGTTGAGCGCCCAGCAATGTCACCTTTATTATTACTATATCTTAGTTCGAAACTAGAATAAAGTTGCGTTGAGTTGCTAATCTGAGGTACTATTATAGCCCGTTAACATTCATTCTAAAACACGTCAAAAGAAGTATAACTCAAAAAAAGGTTTGAAAAAAGATGTATCCGACTACCCCCGTAACACTGCGCCCTCATCTGGCTTCCGCGAGACTCACAATAAATATGTATCCGACTTTTTTTTTTTTTATTGATAATAGTCAAGCGTTTGTCCACCAGCTGACATGTAAAACAAGACTGCCCTACGACTAAAAAACATAAAAGTGTGAAACTAACTGTGCCCATGCGCAAACCATCTCCTCTAGTTATTTCCACACGCCACGACGACACGGCGACACGACGACACGACGACACGACGACACGACGGGATCTCAACTAGGAATGCATTGAGGAACGGCAGGAGGACCCGCGTTCTTTGATCCGTGCTTTGATACGTTACAGATGTCGGACGCCGAGAACATAGTGCGCAGCTGGACGCGCGCCAGCACCTCGCGCTGCGGGGTGCTGCACGCGCGGCAGTCGCTACACCACGCGCGTCCGCTGCTGCAGGCGCAGATGTTGGAGGAGTGGCTCAACCACTACCGGAGGGGGGCGTGAGTACATACACCGCGACTCGCTGCGGGGTTGGGGGGGGGGCAGTCGCTACACCACGCGCGTCCGCTGCTGCAGGCGCAGATGTTGGAGGAGTGGCTCAACCACGTGAGTACATACACCGCGACTCGCTGCGGGGGGGGGGAGTCGCTACACCACGCGCGTCCGTTGCTGCAGGCGCAGATGTTGGAGGAGTGGCTCAACCACTACCGGAGGGGGGCGTGAGTACATACACCGCGACTCGCTGCGGGGATGGGGGGGGGGCAGTCGCTACACCACGCGCGTCCGCTGCTGCAGGCGCAGATGTTGGAGGAGTGGCTCAACCACTACCGGAGGGGGGCGTGAGTACATACACCGCGACTCGCTGCGGGGTTGGGGGGGGGGGGGGGCAGTCGCTACACCACGCGCGTCCGTTGCTGCAGGCGCAGATGTTGGAGGAGTGGCTCAACCACGTGAGTACATACACCGCGACTCGCTGCGGGGTTGGGGGGGGGGGGCAGTCGCTACACCACGCGCGTCCGTTGCTGCAGGCGCAGATGTTGGAGGAGTGGCTCAACCACTACCGGAGGGGGGCGTGAGTACATACACCGCGACTCGCTGCGGGGATGGGGGGGGGGCAGTCGCTACACCACGCGCGTCCGCTGCTGCAGGCGCAGATGTTGGAGGAGTGGCTCAACCACTACCGGAGGGGGGCGTGAGTACATACACCGCGACTCGCTGCGGGGTTGGGGGGGGGGGGGGGGGCAGTCGCTACACCACGCGCGTCCGTTGCTGCAGGCGCAGATGTTGGAGGAGTGGCTCAACCACGTGAGTACATACACCGCGACTCGCTGCGGGGGGGGGGAGTCGCTACACCACGCGCGTCCGTTGCTGCAGGCGCAGATGTTGGAGGAGTGGCTCAACCACTACCGGAGGGGGGCGTGAGTACATACACCGCGACTCGCTGCGGGGATGGGGGGGGGGCAGTCGCTACACCACGCGCGTCCGCTGCTGCAGGCGCAGATGTTGGAGGAGTGGCTCAACCACTACCGGAGGGGGGCGTGAGTACATACACCGCGACTCGCTGCGGGGTTGGGGGGGGGGGGGGGCAGTCGCTACACCACGCGCGTCCGTTGCTGCAGGCGCAGATGTTGGAGGAGTGGCTCAACCACGTGAGTACATACACCGCGACTCGCTGCGGGGGGGGGGAGTCGCTACACCACGCGCGTCCGTTGCTGCAGGCGCAGATGTTGGAGGAGTGGCTCAACCACGTGAGTACATACACCGCGACTCGCTGCGGGGATGGGGGGGGGGGGGGGGCAGTCGCTACACCAAGCGCGTCCGTTGCTGCAGGCGCAGATGTTGGAGGAGTGGCTCAACCACTACCGGAGGGGGGCGTGAGTACATACACCGCGACTCGCTGCGGGGTTGGGGGGGGGGGCAGTCGCTACACCAAGCGCGTCCGTTGCTGCAGGCGCAGATGTTGGAGGAGTGGCTCAACCACTACCGGAGGGGGGCGTGAGTACATACACCGCGACTCGCTGCGGGGTTGGGGGGGGGGGGCAGTCGCTACACCAAGCGCGTCCGTTGCTGCAGGCGCAGATGTTGGAGGAGTGGCTCAACCACTACCGGAGGGGGGCGTGAGTACATACACCGCGACTCGCTGCGGGGTTGGGGGGGGGGGGCAGTCGCTACACCAAGCGCGTCCGTTGCTGCAGGCGCAGATGTTGGAGGAGTGGCTCAACCACTACCGGAGGGGGGCGTGAGTACATACACCGCGACTCGCTGCGGGGATGGGGGGGGGGGGGGGGCAGTCGCTACACCAAGCGCGTCCGTTGCTGCAGGCGCAGATGTTGGAGGAGTGGCTCAACCACTACCGGAGGGGGGCGTGAGTACATACACCGCGACTCGCTGCGGGGTTGGGGGGGGGGGCAGTCGCTACACCAAGCGCGTCCGTTGCTGCAGGCGCAGATGTTGGAGGAGTGGCTCAACCACTACCGGAGGGGGGCGTGAGTACATACACCGCGACTCGCTGCGGGGTTGGGGGGGGGGGGCAGTCGCTACACCAAGCGCGTCCGTTGCTGCAGGCGCAGATGTTGGAGGAGTGGCTCAACCACTACCGGAGGGGGGCGTGAGTACATACACCGCGACTCGCTGCGGGGAAAGAGGGGAGCGTGACGTGAGTAGCCGCCTCTGAGGAGAGATCCAGAGGTCCCGGGCTCCGGATCCCCAGGGGAGTACCATTTTGTGCTCGGTTTGATCGGTGGTAGGACTTTGTTTAAAATCTGTAATAACCACAACACAACCGCCCCGCCGCCCCGCCGCCCGCCGCCCCGCCGTACGACTCGACTCCTCCACTAATATAATACTATTAATGTTTAATACGTAGGTAGGTAGTAGAACGTAGGTACTTGAACATGGCTATTTGTGACATATTATTTCATGCTGGGGAAGCCTTCAAATTTTAGGCAAAAATTTGCTGTAGCATTATTCAAAATTACCTCATAAAGTAAACATAAAAAAAACATCCGTCATCTAGTTCCCATATTACAAGCTATGCTTAGTTTGGGACTAGATGGCGCTGTGTGAAATTGGTGTCCGGTAAAATTTTAAATGAAAATAAAGATGTAGCGACGAAAGTTAAGTAGCCTTTTTTAAATGGCTATAATTTTGAATACACAAATGTTATATTATTCTGATAACAGTTGTAAATTGGCTTATCACTAGCTTCCGTAGAATTATGTGACGTATGTATGTATGTATGTATGTATGTATGTGTATGTATGTGTGTACGTTGGTGTTTCAGACAACAGATGGCGGCGCCGCGCGCTCTCCCTCTCCACGCAGACTACTGCAGCGACGCCGACGCCGACGCCGACACCGACCGCGAGTGACGCACGCGCACGCACACACACACACACACACACACACACACACACACACACACACACACACACACACACACACACACACACACACACACACACACACACACACACACACACACACACACTACATGGTGCGGCCACTATCACAGCGTCATACATGAAACTACCAAATGGAACGTAAAGGAAAGATCGCTTATGTTTACATTGCGTTTAATGATGACGCGTGCGCGCACACGTGTCACGTGACGTGCGGCGGCGGCGGTGCAGTGCAGTGCAGTGCAGTGCAGTGCAGTGCAGTGCAGTGCGGTGCGGTGCAGTGCAGTGCACAGTGCGCTGAGCAGGTCGACTCATTGACAACGATGTGGTTCGTGAACCGGACGCCCCGCGCCCCCCCGCGCCGCCCCGCGCCGCCCCGCGCCGCCTCGTACGCTCTACCAAAATACTTATTATGTAGTTTGCTAGATCAGATCAGATTGTGCTAAAATGTAATAGTCTATTCAAATGAATGTACAGAGAGTAATGTTCTAATTAATATTTACGTAGCTTTCATGTAAATAAGGACGAGTTGCAAGCGTTGCCAGCACACAGACCACGTACCTACCGGCAGCTGTCCGAGGCTGTAACGGTAACTGGGAGCGTCTTGTTCTGTGGGGGGGATGGGGGGGGGGGGGGGACTTCCGCTCTCCCATACAAACGCAGTTCGTTGTTGTTCGATTCAAAATCTATGCAACAGCATGTTTGTATTGCATAAAATAGTATTTTTCACCGAGACTGTCGTACTTGTCAGCAACATGTACATACGAGTATGTGAGTGCGGTACTGACATTATTTAATTTGTAGAAGCAGCTATCGATACGAATGATCTGCTGCGATATGTTTACTAATGTTTCACATAACATAAGTAATACTTTAAGAAACACGCTTCAATAAATAGCAAACTGAACTATAAAGTAGAACACGTAGGTACAGTTCGTTCGTTCTCGAGACACGTGAAGTGAACTCCACTAGTTCTTTACGATTAGGACATTTGTAATACCTACGTTTAACATGACAATTGTATTATTTATTAAACATTTTATTTTATTTTAAAAAAGCGCGTGACGATATAATTAATATTTTATAATAATTCTATTCGATACCTTAAGACCATTACGAACGGTCTTAAAATAATTACTTCATTTGTACATAGTTGGTTTAATTGTACACATTGTTGGTATACATAGTTTAACAAAAATAAACGATGTTTATATACACAAAACAAATACCAATAAACTATTTGTAACATTTGATGTCGGCCAACCCGCCCTTTTTAACATATATATATATATATATATATATATTTAATTAGTTGATACTCATCTCGAAAGTAATTGCAAATAGTCTAATTGTAATAGACTCGTGGACGTTTTATGTATTATTGATATGTGTACTATAATGGCTATAGAATAGAAGCAGCTCTTTGTAGTTAAATAGTATTTGCTACTTGACATTTAAGTAATTGAAGTGATCACACTCGGTCCCAGCTCCCAGCGAGGCCGGCTCGACTTTGTTGAAGTCCGCCTGGCTCTGGCTAGCAACCACCATCTTACCTGATTCTGTTTGTTTGTTTGTTTGTTGAGGGTTCAAAGCCCAGCGCTTCCCCCGACGTAAAATAAAAAAAAAGCGGGTTCGACTCCCGTCGCGGGTTGTGTCATTCAAACATTTATTTGCTATTTATTAATTCAGTTTTAATACTTGTTTCCTCAATTTATATTAACTATAATTAATATTTAGATACATCAGTAAAAAAAAAATATTATCATCGGTTCTTGATACGTGTGCAAATTTTTAAGTTAATCTGACTTTAAACTGGTGACAATAATGTTGGAAGATTCATACATACATACATACATACATAGTTACGGGTCAAGCGTGTTGAAAAGATCATCTATTTCGCTACAAAAGTGCTAAATGAACTAGACTATATAATATTTTGATATTGAATATACATAAATAGTATACCTACCTACTTATATTATTTCAGCGTCGCTAGGTACCTGTAGGTATAGGTACAAAGTCGCTAGTACACAGAAACTCACATTTGTGTGAGATGGTTTGTTAAAGGTTATATGGATATTGAGAATTATTGTTTTGTTTATTTTCTTTATATAATAGTGTAAATAAGTTAGGTAACGGCGGCGGCGGTACTACACTGGACGAGCTAAACATTTGTTTCAGCTCATGTTTTCATTCGGATGATGTCGGTAGGTACCTACTCGTTTAGAATCAATTAAAAAGCACTTATTTAATGAAGCTGTTCCATACTTCTGTTGTTTTATTTGTATCCGTTAGCCAACCTGCGGTATGACCAGGTTATCTACTCCTCGGTCGAGCACGCGCTCTCTAGTAGGAGGTGAGATTGGATTTAAACAAGTCTTTTATGGGAATTTGGTAGCTAAAAATTGTAAAAACTTAAAGCAAAGGGCCAAATTAAACGTAAATTTAAACTGTTATAATTAAATAGCTAGGGCTCTCGATCCAGACTTGTGCATAAATTGGCATACCTCTATCCCTAAATCTCAGAAAGTACTATATTTAGGTTAATCATATTGAACTAAGAATTTCTTTAAGATTTGAAGTAATTTTCTTATCTGTAGAATATGACATACATTAATTACCTACAGATTTATTCCGGAACAACTAGGGCCCTAAATTCATTCATGTAGGTATTTACTGAGGAATCTGCAAAATATGAATTTATCTGAAGAAATACATGAATACGACTTTTAATAAATTAAAAGTTACCTAGATACCTCTGCCCACTCAGCATGGGCCGGGGATAAAAATTTTGCCCCCTGTTATTATCCACCTTCGAGAGATAAAATTATCTTCTCTACCATGTAGAGCACGGCAACAGAAGAGAAGATAAATTTATCCCCTTTTGACATTTGTGGTGGAAATATGTCCCCGTATCAAAGCATGGACTATGCCTACCGTGGATAAAAATAGTCCCCGTTTGACATAAGATAGAGAGAGGCTATCCACGATCCTATGAGGTGGGGATTAATTATTATTTCACCAAAAATATACATCTCGAGCATACTTTAATTACCTTTTAACGCGATGAATGCAAATAATGGAGCAAAAACAGCACCAAAGATATATTATTAGAGATGCCTGCAATTCGTTCGAACTTTCGGACAACGAATTCCAGCAAATTTTTCGTGTAAATAAGGATATGGCCCTGTATTTGACAAGCCTCACAGCTCAGTTGTTAGTAGGTTCTGGGTGCGATTCCCACCCAGGACAAACATTTGTGTGATGAATATTGATGCTTATCTGTGTTTGGGCTGATGTATAAAAAATAAAGTACCTACCTACATTAGTATTATATCCGTAATCTAGTTCCCATACTTTGCTTAGTTTGGGACTAGATGGCGCTGTGTAAAATTAATGACCTGTAATATTAATTTGAGTAAGGAGCTTAATAGCGCGTTGAAACCGATTAATAAGTACTCGGAATTTAGTGAAGGTTAGTACCTACCTACCTAGTATTATAAAAATTTGTTTAATTGTTAAAATCTAACCTAATTCGTTATAATACTTAGTACCTAAATATCTGAGCCAAGTTAGTGGTGCAATCGTTAGAATGTATGTAACTGATTAAGTTGTTTATTATCATCAAAATAGAGCTTCATTAAAAACTGCTTCATTTGATTATACTAGACTCATGCCAAAGTGGATTATTTTTCCAGGAACGGTGAGTGCAAAGCAGAAGGTATCTCATGAATTCCAACAAAAGCATGGTCTTCCTGATACTTATAGGTAATCGGCGCTATTGACTGCACCCATGTCGATATATTTCCTCCGCCTTAAGTATTAATTCAAATTACCACATTACTTACTTCTAACCACTCATTGTAACACATAATAATACATACATACTATTACTGAATTGAATTCCTGATCAGTAACATCAACATCGCCAAAACCAAAACAAAGAAGTTGAAGTCAATAATACAAAGACCTCCCAGCACTACTAAAATAAAATGTCGCTTTCATGCTAAGATAAGAAACTCACATCAATAGCATCATTTTAAATTAGACGTATGATAAAATTAATTGTTGATAAAGCAAATGAACGTACGATTATTCAAAATTGAGCGAATGTAATGACATTTTTATTTAATTTTCTTTGTATGGCAACAATGACGGAGAGAAAAGGTTTCTCCACCGTGGATAGAATATCCCCAGTCTAACCCGTGCTCGGAGAGTAGACAATTTTGTCTCAGGGGAACAGATTTTTATCCTCTCCCCGGGGAGAGCTGTCTCCAGTCCATGCTAAGCCTGCTGTGAGCTAGTTACAAAGAAACAATGAATAGCAAATAAGTTAATTGTTAAAAAGTAATTGATAGTCGAATATTATAAAAAACGTCTGAACAGGGGCCTACCTGACCAAACAGTCTTACCTATAGCATTAGCATTCTCGTTTTGATCTTACATTACTTTTGTCTAAAGTAATGACAAAACAAGAATTCTAAGAGGTCATGGTACCAATGGCCCAATTGAGCAACCCAAGCGGGTAGGCCATATGGGCAAAACGAGTAGTGATATAAATAGTGCGATCAATTAGGTTTAACTAATTAACGGTCATCCGACTGATTCCTTTGTACATAGTTAGTTTAATTGTACTTTTTATTGAATAAAGAGATTGTTTATAAAAAAAAAATGGTTTATGAACTAAATTATCACAAAATAGAATTATAATCATTACTATGCTATGTGTATTTGTTTTGGGTTAATAGGTACTTACTTTGCACTATCTTGTGATCAGTCTATTCATTGTAAAATTTCAAAAATCACAAATCTATCCGAGACACTTGATTTAAATTCGTTAAATCAAGCTTCTCGCTGGCGCATCGGAATGCGTTACTGGTTTTTCTTTTGTATTTATTGACCATCAACAAAATTAACAAGAAAAAAAAAAACACCCGATTTGGTCCATTAGGTACATTACTCATTCTGTGCTCCTACCTACCCAAAGGCATTTCTTTTATTTTGCACACTTTCGCGGCCGGCTGCTCAGTTGGGGCGAAAATAAAAGGGTGTTTCCTTTGGATTATAAATTGTGTACTTGCAAAGATAGAAACATTAACAATCAACAGTTATACAATTAAAAAGATAGCCGGTACAAAGATTTTATGATCAATCTTGATCGTACGTATTTGACAACCATCCATAATAATCTTAGACTCTGACCACAGAGTACCCAAATTTGTCTATGCTAGCGCCGGTCGTGCATAGCGGTGAATCGTTCAAACTTACTCATACCTCTTTGGTAGTCTTATACACCTCGCAGGCCTAAGGGCACGCGCTATATCACTCAATTCTTGAAACTTTCATAACAGGCGACATACCACCACACCGATAAGAAAGGTCCACCATAGCCTAATAATTAATAAAGTAGAAGGCACACATCACAGACCAAAATCAACTAAATACCAGTCAAAAAATACTAATCATTTTATCAAATCCAGCAATTCTTTTTTACACGTTGCCTTGCAAGGCTGGCGCATTGCAATCGTTTGATCCGTTGATGCGATGAGACTGCCTGTGATTCGCCGACCCCGACCTTTGTGCATAGACACAATCAGTCTCACGCAAGTGGCGCAGTTACCCGATTTGGGCTGGTCTCACCTAATAATTTTTGAGTGATGATGATGATTCAAATTTTCTAAAACGATGCCAGAATATAAGTTATAATATAATATAAGTATAGACTTCTATTAAAATTAGTACGTATACGCGTAATGGCAACGTTCACATGCAAGAAATCAAAAGTATTAGGTACTTACATATGAAATTGGCGTTTTGTCGTACTGGCCACTTTGATCTTAAATATCTCCTCTTTGGTTAGGAATTCCAAATTCAAATTTAAACAGCTATTTACTCATGCATTTGTGTTTCGAAAACCGTAATTCATTTGTTTTTTTCTCTTTTGTTTTTTTTTTCTGCGTCACTCATTTCACAAAATGGAAAACTTAAAATATCGCATTATTTACGAGTACGAGTTCCACCGTGGCACCAGTGTTGCAGAAACGGCTCGAAGGATTAATGATGTGTATGGTGGTGGTGTCGCAAAAGAAAACACGGTGCGTTTTTGGTTTCAACGCTTTCGTTCTGGAAATTTCGACCTGCAGAACAAGCCCCGTGGACGGCCGGAGACCAAGGTCGATAATGATGAATTGAAGGCTATTGTGGAAGCAGATCCATCGCAAACCACATCACAGTTAGCTGCAGGCTGCGGTGTTAGTGACAAAACCGTTTTAATCCACTTGAAGCAAATTGGGAAGGTGAAAAAGCTTGAAAGGTGGGTACCTCATGAATTGAGTGAAGCAAACCGACAAACGCGCGTCGACTGCTGCGTTACATTACTCAACCGGCACAATAATGAAGGAATTTTAAATCGGATCATTACATGTGATGAAAAGTGGATCCTGTACGATAATCGTAAACGCTCATCGCAATGGCTGAACCCTGGTGAACCAGCAAAATCTTGCCCCAAGCGAAAATTGACTCAAAAAAAGTTACTTGTAAGCGTTTGGTGGACTAGTGCCGGTGTCGTACACTATAGCTTTCTTAAATCTGGTCAGACGATTACGGCTGATGTCTATTGTCAGCAACTGCAAACCATGATGGAAAAGCTCGCTGTTAAACAACCGAGACTTTTCAATCGCTCTACGCCACTGCTGCTTCAAGACAACGCTAGACCACACACGGCCCAACAGACGACTACCAAATTAGAGGAGCTTCAATTGGAATGTCTAAGACATCCACCGTACTCTCCGGACCTTGCTCCAACAGATTACCATTTTTTTCGAAATTTGGATAACTTCTTGCAAGGAAAAAATTCAATTCCGATGAGGCAGTCCAAACCGCTTTCAAAGATTTCATTGATTCCCGTCCGAATGGTTTTTTTAGTAAAGGGATCATGAACTACCTATAAGATGGCAAAAGTGTATAGATAGCAATGGTACATACTTTGATTAATAAAATATATTTTAATATGAAAAAATTGCCTTTATGTTCCTCCCATACAAAACGCCAATTTCATATGTAAGGACCTAATACTTATAAGATTCCAAAAAAGCTACTTTCTTTATGGCACCTATGGCCCAGAAAATAGCTGTACCTAATAAATAAAAAAATCAGCTAGAGCTAGGATTCATAGCTAACTGACCCAGTAGAGAGTACCTTGCAAAGTCATTGAAAATAAGTCCACCTGGTTTTAAAACCTATATTTTATCTTTAGTTCAATGGGTATTTCTTTAGTTTTTACTGATTATTAAGCACCATACTTGTATCTTTCTGAAAACATGTATATTTTATCAGAGACATCGTGAATTCAATATTAAATGAACCAAAATACTTTCAACTTGTTGTGCGCGATTTTTTCCAATAGTCCTAATTTTAGGTGCTGTTTGAATGAGGTATTCTGAAAATCTTTGTACTAAACTCTACCAATATTTAAATGTAATTGTAAAGTAGTTGTATTATACTACTGAAATAATAAAACAAAACTGCATCATAATTTACTAATTTTAAAATACATCGATTGTTCAAAAAAATACATCCCACTTTTGATCACATCACAAGTTTGATCGATCGTGGATCGATTTTACTACTAAAACTTATCCTAATTGTTTATGTACAAAATCTCTCGGTATCTAACTTTAACATACATACATTTGATGCATAAATTCTACTCCAGAAAAGTACTATTGACAATAATGTCGCGAGCCGCGAAAAAGAGTTATAGGTCACGATCCGGGTCACGTGACCGCGCCGCAAGTAAGGCGCGGCGGGATTGGGAACCAAAGCACGCAAGTCGTTTTATAACAAATAATTAATCAAATAAATAAATATTACCGGACATATCACACACACAACACAATAACATTAATACTGGTAAAGAATGGAATTCCTTGCCTTCGTCTGTTTTTACGCACGAGTACAATCTTGGAGTCTTCAAGTCCAGAGTAAATACGTTTCTTTTAGGCAAGCATGCTCCATCTTAGGCCGCATCTTTACTTGTTTTACATGTAAGCTGGTGGTCAAACGCTTGACAATTTATCTTGATTATTGAAAATTATCAATAAAAAAAATAAAAAATCATCACTTTCATGTAAAATAAAACGCCAAGAAATAAGCTTTGATCATACCTGCTTGCCCTTCAGAAAAACGTTTGATTTTACACCACTGACATTTCTAACGCAAGCTTTGGTCAGCTTTTTTATCTTAGAGTCAAAGGTTTCTAGTTAATATAGGTTCCTCTGATAACCACTCCTGGATGTCATTAGATTCAATCAAAGGATGTCACCAGGAGATGGGCAGCAGCTTTCATTTGTCTTAGTAGCTACCGACCTAACACCGACACTGATCACCAATTTTCCTTCCAAGATAGTGGCAATGAATCCCCCATTACTCTACAAATAAATAGACTCACTTTTTCCCCTTCGTAGGGAATCCTCGAATCAGAGGTGAATACCTGATCACTACTCCGAGCGTGTATCTTATTGAGGATCATCTACTACTGCGCAGTGTTGGTATATTATATGTATAGGTATACATATATACCAACACTGCGATTACCGAATCGCTTGCCAAGTGTGGCCCATGTCATGAAGTGGTACTTTTTTGGGCTATGATTATGACACGAAAACCTAAAAACGACACCAAAACAAAAATTGCTCATACTATTTCTAGTACCTACGTTTACGATAGTAGTGGCCACCACCAATGACTGTTGTTCTGTTCAGAGTAAGCTCACTGAATGGTCTAGTGAAAAAATAGTTTTACATGTCTTTGCTCACAGCATCAGTAGCACCACCTAGGTATAAGGCAAACGCGATGCTGAAGTAATGAAATGAGATGAGATAACGGCAGGAGTATGGGGTATGCCATCTTAAAAAATGTCGTCAAAGGGGACGAGGAGATGAGGAGTAGTATATAAATCTAGGAACTTAACGACATCAGTACGACTAACCACCCACTTGCCCAGCATGGCGATTATGACAAACTTTTTTCGGTTACGATAATGAGGATGATAATACCTACTGAACCACCAATATAATGAGAGATACGGGCAGGAGATAAACAGTTGATAAACTAACATTTATGGACTGCTAAGGTAAACAGTACCGTTTGAAAAATGTACCGTGATGTTCCGTAGCCAAGCGTAGGTATACGCAACAATACACAGCATTTCTGAATTTTTTATGTTCGATATTACCTACCTTTTACGATTTTGCATACCTTTTTTAACTACAAACAATAAATACTAAGTTAATGGAGATTTAAATAAAATTTAAATCTCCATAGAGTACATAAGTAGTTAACCCATCACTAGTCATCAACCTTTCGCATATGCATAGAAGTTAAAAATGTGTTTACATTACACGCGTCACGCCGAAAACGTCTCTGTGACCACGCTAATCTCCAAAAGTATTGAACCGATTTCAATGAGGTTTTCAATGGTAGATTGTGTAATATTTGGTTTAACACGATTCGTTAAATTTATCAAAATCCAATCATAAATAAACTAGTAGTTCGCCCCGAACTGAGATCTCGTGATGGCCTTAGATATATAACCACGGAATTACTTCTAAAAAAAAACGTACCTAATTAACAGACCTTACTTACCTTAAGCACTCTTTTTCTCAATCTTTCTTTATTTCCCAGAGTGATTGAGGTTCTCTCTTGTTTGTAACTCTCATTAAATGTGAGGCCAGATTGAGAGCAATGCATCGACCGCATAGTCGCCCCTTCTTAATACGAACAGGTTGATGTCTTTTTGAAAAGTTCTCTCAAAACCGTTGCCTTAGTAGTCGTGGTTGAAAAATCTACATCTCCAGCCCACGGATCTCGTTAAGTCAACCAAGGGGCAACACCAAAATGGCAGCGGTTTTTTTGTGTGTGAGTAAACAAAACTTTAATTGTGAGCACAATCTGTCTGCCAAGCGTGGTGATTATTACCAAGCCTTGCAGTTGGTGGAAGCTCGGCCCCGGCCTTAAAGTATTAGTCTGTTGATCTATTATTACGAAGTTAGACTTTAAGGCCATTGCAATAAGAACTATGAAAAGTAAATATATTATAGACCAGTTTGAATGAGATTCTGAATACCTCTTATCTTGCGACACCTGATGATAAACCTTTGCCCCTTTATCCCTAAAACCACCTCTTATAAGGGGTGAATAAACCAACTTTGAAATCTGCAGTCTGAACCACCATTTCATATGATATTTCATATTTTTATAAATTTTCAAGACCGAAATATTTTTTAACCTTTTGCAACTCCAAATGTCAATAAAGGGGTGGTCTCAACGAATAAATAAAACGTTACTGTGACAACCCCCTCTAACAGTATATCCTACAATACAATTTGTTACAAAAACCACCCCTATTATAAAGTAAAATATGTGTTTTTTAATATGCAGCCGATACCCTTTCAAATGACACCCCACAAGCCAAAAATCTTCTTGTCACACTTAACACCCCTTTTGCTCAAAAAATACCCTGTTTAAAAGAAATGCTTATACCGATTGATGAGTATTAATGTATTCTCTGCATATTCAAAATGTTGAATCAATTGGATCAACCATTCAAAAAATATGGGCGAAAAACGGTGTTTCTTTTCACCACAATATTTCAAAATTTGCCCCACCTATCAAAAATCCCCCGCGATAATCAATTTTCATTTATGTTATCTCTTTCCATTTTAAATTTAAGCAAAATCGAATAATCCTTTCAAAAGTTATGCAATATGCAGTGTCACAACCATTGCCACATATATACATACATACACACAGTGCCGGATTTCCTAACTTAACTCAGAGATCTCGTTCGTTTCGCTCACTTGATCAATGAAAAGATACATATTTAGACTATGATAAATAATAGGATGTCTTAAATGTTGGTAATCATACATAGCTTCTAGCAATCATTATTCGAATACCAAATTCGGGTACCAAACCCACCTACAACAAAACTGATGTAGTTGGTAGCTCGCCATTTCGCGCGCCGCACGGTGCGGGTGCGGTAGATTTGGTCTCGGAATTCAGAGACTCACATATTGTCTTAGGTCAGTGATTCTTTCTACGAGTATACTCTTAGTCTCTGGTTTGTTGTTATTGGGAGTTGGGAGACTCGCATCGCAATCGCAAGTCTATAACGTGAGACAAGGCGGTATGGTTGAAAAACTTTAGCCTTCCCTTAATGGACCGTTTCGCATTAAAACAAAACGGGTATGTGTGTGAAGCAAATACATATTATGTATTTCACACAGCCTCCGAGGCCGGGGGCACAGGTGCCATTTCAGCACTAGTGATTAGATGTGAACAATTTGACACGTGTTAAGCTCAAAAAAGACCTCCGCGGTCGGGGCAACAGGTGCTATTCCAGCACTGATTGATTCCTGGATAGGAAGTCGGCTATACTATGGAACCTCCCGGAGAGGTTCGCCGACAAGAGTGTCATGTTCAATGATTAGTTAACTTCAGTAGCTCTGTTACTACTCTGAGTAGGGCAAGGGAATGTATACCTCCTCCCTAGCTCTCTTATGGAGCTGTCACATCACTGAGCAGCATCAGGCGCTGGGTATGATTAATAGGTCACTTCTGGTCTGTATGGAAACAAGGCTGTAACCTACAATGATTCACTACAACATAGGCATGCATGCTAACATAGTTCCACTGGCACTAAACCAGGCAAGTCTCCTTATATGTTTATTAGGTCCCTCTTCATTACTGGATGATCACACACACTCACACATTGTTAGAAATTAGTGTGGAAAGTGGCTGAGAATTTCGTAAGACATTTAGAAAAGGCAACTTTGACCATTTGGTACCTGGTACTTATATTCCATAAAATCAGGACTCCCAAGAGTGATAGATCCTCTAGGTAATTGTAATGGTAAGGTAATGTACAGTTTAACCCCAACTTGTATAGACATCATGAAACTAAATATGATGCTACTATGGGCCTTGATGAAATACCTTACAGATTGTATTTATTATTAGCAAATGTGATTACTTTTCCACTGGAACCAATATTTTATAATATTAGCTCAAGTGTTACCATATGAGGCTCACAAGCCTTAGCACAGTAAATCATTTAATAGAATATAAGCCCAAAATTATAGCAATTTATTGCCTGAATGAAGCGCATGTTAACAAACAACATGGCTTTATTCCTGGAGGGGAACATTAACAAAACTATTTGCTCTATTGGCATGTGGGCTGGTGGCTGGGAATAAAGCCATGTTGTTTGTTAACATGCGCTTCATTCAGACAATAAATTGCTATATTTTTATTATTAGTATTAGTCCACAGATATCATCTATTTTGACTACAGAACTTTCCACAAGCTCGGGTCAAAATTACAACACTTTGGCCTTCTAGGTAAACCTTTGAATAGAATAGGTATAGCAGTGTTTCTACATATTCTATATATATATACAGGATTACAAGATCTAAACTGAGTTGGAAAGGAATATTCCATACCTCATGAAGTGTATAGAGAAGTTACTTACACACAAAATTGTGTTTTTGACTTAGCAAATGTGATTCTAATATACTACTAATGTACTCATTTACTTACAAAAAATAAATGAATGTAATGAAAATGACCCCAAGAATACATTCTTGGACAACATCTTTTATTTCTGAAGCACATTGTCTCAATTATCCAACAGGGAATTATATCAAAATCATCTTAAATTGATTAGTAACTCAGAATCTAATCAACAAATAAACAGCACAAGACTGACAACTAACAATGAGTAAGTCATAAAAGGGCCTTGGAGTCTAAATAACATCAGACTTTAATGAAATACATACCTAAACTTATGGGAACCATGAAGTCAATTTACATACCTAATGTAATGTTGGATTAGTTCTTGGCCCCTAGGGCAATTTTATTGTTTAATAACAAGATCATCTTTGTAAACGTTGTATATACTTCTGTTGAACACTTCTCAAAATAAAAAATCTATTCTAATTTTAGACATGTTTCACATAAATATGTGTCCGACACATGCTGTTTACTGGTGTATTGCTCTGGATCAAGGATTAAGTTATTGGACATTAGGTGGTTCAAGCCTGCATTGTTCATACCAAACTCAAATATCAAATCATATTGAGACCAGGATCTCCAGATTCCGGATCAGGAGCTACACACCCTTCCACTAGATCATGGAGGTGTCTCACAAAAACCAATATTGTAAATCTCTGGAATATGCTGCCAGAGCCAGTGATAGATACAACATCTTAATACGTACACGCGTACGACACAAAGAGTAGGTAGGTAGTAGATACAACGTGATAGGCACGCCTGCCTTTACAACAATGGCAATTCCTCATACTGCTATTTTCTTTGCAGGGACAGTTTTGTTACCATGATATGTCTGTCTTCGACTTACCCTGACTTGCTTGTCTATCTGGAGGAAGTATTTATAGGTACCTACCTAGTCTTTGGTTCAGAGCGAGGTCCATTCTCTCGCCTTGATTTAGTTCTGCCGTGCTACTCTACAAACCGATTGCGATATATTCGAAACGATACGATAGTCTTCCGAATAATCGGAAACAACGGTACTCTGAAAAACATCGAAATAAATAATCATAATTATCGTCTGTCGAAAGCTGTATCGAATGCTCGGAACGAATGACAACAAAATGCATGGCATGGACAAAAGTCTTTTGGCACAAATCTCTTTGGTTGATGGTCTAGATCCGTTTTTATGTCAAAGTTTGTTGACTTTTTTTTTTATGTTTCATTCTTTTAGTTACCCATTACGGAAAGGCTAAAGTTATACAACCATACCATTATTGTTCTATATGGTCTAATCACCATCCAGCGCGCGTCACCATTTTGAGCTACAGTTACCATAGGTAAGTAGGTACCGATTGTATAAATTTGGCATGGTGTAAAATAGGATCGATCGATGGCGCGGAAGTACCTACGGGACCCTTCCCGACATGATAACATGAGCTACACGTCAACGCTTGATCTTCAACGTTGAACGTCTTGTTAGATTTATGTAACCCTGCATAGGGATCTAGCAAGGGATCTGCTAGTAGTGGCATCCGGCCGCACTATGGCAAGGAGGTTATTGCAAGATTTGACACAACTTCTTAACTCCCTCATCGGCAGTGATAATACTGTCCAGCAGTAGCAAAAGTAGATAACGTCTACCTACCTACGTAGTTTACATAATATGATAGAAAACATTGTCTGAAACCAATTTCATTTACATTATGATTGGATTCAATAAACTCACAATCATCTTTAACTTTTGAAGTTGTATGTAACCCAAAGCTTACAAGGTAGGTACCTAAGTAGTTAACATAAACACTGTACCTAGGTACCTCCTATAGAAATAATTTGATTGGATTGGAAGCTATAAGTAACCCAAAGTTTATTAGGTAGGTACCTAAGTAAACATTGTAGGTACCTATTATACCTACTACTTAAATAATTTGATTTAACTCTCTTCTTTCATGTTCTATATGTATAGGTAGGTACATTCTTATTTTGAGTTGTTTTTTTCTGACCATGGAAGCATTTGGGACGAACAGAAGAAATCGCACCATTTTACCTAAAACAAGAATGCCTACATGATTAACATGGCAGAAGAGAGTCAAATCGTGGTAGGTTTAATAGTAGTGGTACCTATGTTTTTGTTAACTTTGGTACCTACCTAATAAACTTTGGGTTACATATAACTTTAAAAGTTACAGATGGTGGTGAGTTTATTGAATCCATCTACAAGGTAAGGCGAGTCCACTACCTAGTAACCCAAAGCTTACTAGGTAGGTACCTAAGTAGTTAACATAAACACTGTACCTAGGTACCTCCTACAGAAATAATTCGATTGGACTTTTTGTGTTTATTAGGTAGGTACCTAATTTAACATAAACATTGTAGGTACCTATTATTACCTAGCAAACTATGTGTCGTTACAATGTTCGTCAAGCTCGGTCGAATTAACGGCTGTTATTGGTCTAATTCAAATCATCGTATCGTTTTTGGTGCTAGAGTACGATTTCGGCATCGATTGTCGAGATTAATGTCGGACGATCCATCGTTCAAACGATACTCAAAACGATGTCACTAAGAGTACCTTTTGCACGATAATTGTCCCGATATATCGTTTATCGGTTTGTAGAGTAGACCTACTGTCGTGCTACTCTACAAACCGATTGCGATATATTCGAAACGATACGATAGTCTTCCGAATAATCGGAAACAACGGTTCTCTGAAAAACATCGAAATAATCATCGTCTGTCGAAAGTTGTATCGAATGCTCGGAACGAATGACAACAAAATGCATGGCATGGATAACAATCTTTTGGCACACATCTCTTTGGTTGACTTTGGTCTAGATCCGTTTTTATGTCAAAGTTTGTTGACATTGTTTTTTTATGTTTCATTCTTTTAGTTACCCATTATGGAAAGGCTAAAGTTACACAACCATACCACTTATTGTTCTCTATGGTCTAATCACCAGCCAGCGCGCGTCACCATTTTGAGCTACAGTTACCATAGGTAAATAGGTACCGATGGTATAAATTTGGCATGGTGTAAAATAGGATCGATCGATGGCGCGGAAGTACCTACGGGACCCTTCCCGACATGATAACATGAGCTACACGTCAACGCTTGATCATCAACGTTGAACATCTTGCTAGATTTATTTAACCCTGCATAGGGATCTAGCAAGGGATCTGCTAATGGCATCCGGCCGCACTATGGCAAGGAGGTTATTGCAAGATTTGACACCACTTCTTAACTCCCTAATCGGCAGTGATAATACTGTCCAGCAGTAGCAAAAAGTAGGTTGCATGTTACTTACCTATACCTAACCTCTATCTACCTACGTAGTTTACATAATATTATAGAAAACATTGTCTGAAACCAATTTCATTTACATTGTGATTGGATTCAAAAACTCACCATCATCTTTAACTTTTGAAGTTGTATGTAACCCAAAGCTTACAAGTAGTTAACATAAACACTGTACCTAGGTACCTCCTATAGAAATAATTTGATTGGACTTTTTGATTGGATTGGAAGTTATAAGTAACCGAAAGCTTATTAGGTAGGTACCTAAGTCAACATAAACATTGTAGGTACCTATTATACCTACTACTCAAATAATTTGATTTATCTCTCGTCTTTCATGTTCTATACGTATAGGTAGGTACATTATTATTTTAAGTTGTTTTTTTCTGACCATGGAAGCATTTGGGACGAATAGAAGAAATCGCTCCATTTTACCTAAAACAAGAATGCCTACATAATTAACATGGCATAAGAGAGTCAAATCGTAGTAGGTTTAATAGTAGAGGTACCTATAATGTTTTTGTTAACTTAGTTACCTACCTAATAAGCTTTGGGTTACATATAACCTTAAAAGTTACAGATGGTGGTGAGTTTATTGAATCCAACTATAAGGTTAATCGAGAGTCCACTACCTACCACTACCCAAAGCTTACTAGGTAGGTACCTAAGTAGTTAACATAAACACTGTACCTAGGTACCTCCTTCAGAAATAATTCAAATAGACTTTTTGTGTTTATTAGGTAGGTACCTAAGGTAACATAAACATTGTAGGTACCTATTATACCTACTACTTAAATAATTTGAAGCAGAAAATCAAGGAATCACTGTTAAAAAAATAGAAACGATAACGTACACGATAGCAAACTATGTGTCGTTACAATGTTCGTCAAGCTCGGTTGAATTAACGGCTGTTATTGGTCTAATTCAAATCATCGTATCGTTTTTGGTGCTAGAGTACGATTTCGGCATCGATTGTCGAAATTAATGTCGGTCGATCTATCGTTCAAACGATACTCAAAACGATGGCACTAAGAGTACCTTTTGCACGATAATTGTCCCGATATATTGTTTATCGGTTTGTAGAGTAGACCTACTGATTCCGAGCTGAGCGCACTACTTCTGAAGTAGCGATCGAATCTCCATGTTAGCGGTCACTTATTGCACATGTAAATACCACCAAGCGTGAAATCTTTGTAATTTTTCAATGTTATTATTCTAAAATATTTATTATTCAATAAAAAGAAAATTGGATTGAATGTTTAACCGTCAAAATTACAAAACGCTATGACGTAAGACCGTGCACCGCTAAGCCAGAGGGCCTAGTCGGGACTGTCGCAGTCTGTGGTGAAAATTTTACAGAACAGCTTTCTTCATCTAAATATATTGTGTATTTTTTTTATATTTATTTAATTTATTCAATAAATTAAACTAACTAAGTACAAAGGAATCAGTCAGATTACCTAAGGACCGTTACAAACGGCCTATAGGTAACTCAACTGTTCCAGACCAGTACCAGAGGGAAGCGTGCCCAAGACACTGGCTGCATTGCCACGCTGAATAGCTATGCTATATATGTGTATTTGAGAAACACATATAATAAGAGTAATCTCAAGAGTTGTCAATTGGAAAGTTTGTTTTATCCGATTGGGGCTAACCCTTGAATCCAGTTCCAATGACCTGATAATAGTGTTCTGTACAGCGGGCCTAGCATGGGGTTTCTTGTCTAGGGTAGAATAGATTAAAAATGACATTTAGGTGTAGAGAGTAGAAAGTTTTCTTCGATCGGGAACATGGCGTTCGAAAGAATGAACGGATAGAAATGTTTTCTAGTCTACTCTAGACATGAGTCTACCACTGCGAGCATGCCATTCAATTTACTCTACTTTTGACGTTTGAGAATAGAAACATTTCTTCTAAAATTGTCTACACCTCTCGAGACCTAGAGAAGCGTTTCTCTCGCATAATTTAGTGAATATTTTTTACGGTTACTATGAACGGTGGAAGAAATTGGCTTCTGAGCCAGTACGAGGAGAAAAACGACCGGAGACGTGAAATAATCGCAGTTCGAGACCTCACAGTAGCTCTCGATTTGCCGGAGGCCGAGTTTAGGCGCAACTTTTTTGTAACAAATTTGTGTTTGTTAAGATTGTGCCGAGCACCATCGATCCGGGCTTTCTTTTTAAGGTCCCTCCAAGTCTGAAAATTTCAATGAAGCTAGTAAGACATAGGTGTCTTTCCCATTATGAGATAGATATCAAATAAGGATAGTATGGATGGATGAAATAGTTTCGAAGCCTTGCAATGGTTATGGAACATAATATTAGTAAATACATTAGTGGACTACATGTCCACACATAATATGTTCGCCTTGGGAGAATATACCGGGCCCCTGGGACGTCGGGCCCACAACGAAGAATGGGTGCGTCTTCAAGGCGCACTCAAGGAGTTAGGGCCCCACAAGACTGTGGAGCAATGGAAAAATGTAAAACGTTTCGTTTTACGTATAAGCTGTATTTCTTGTTTCGTGTTGACATTTTGTGGGTAATGAAACGCAACGAACGAACTTCTTACAACATTTTATATTTGATCTGTGGTTTCGTTTCCGTTGCTATAGAAAGAGCTTGTCTACTAGGAAACTGCTTTCTAGGGTTTGCTTTGAGAAACGGCGTGTTCGGGCAAAAGAAAGATTACGAAGACAAGAAACTGTCTTCTCTATTCTAGGGTAGAGTAGAGATGAAATCCCCGTGCTAGGCCCGCTGGCCCGGTCAAGTCTGAACTAACTTAACCCTGACGCGTTTTAACGGGGCATAAGACGCAAACAACGTTCAAATTGCATTAAAACTATTTGGTCTTAAACATTTTATAAACTATAGAAGTAGCCTGTTTTCATGCAACTTGATTGTTTGTTAATGTGCCAAACGTCAAAATGATTGAAAAAAAAGTCAATCACATAAAAAATATCAATTGTTTTTGTGATAAGTATCGCATTCATTTTAATGTAGCTAATTAGAAGTAAAAGTTAGCTAATTGATTCAGGCGTTATTTTGCAGAGATCCATATTTCAAAATAAAATCTGAAAACAGAAAACATATGTAAAAGAAAAATAATTGGGAAATGTGGTCGTTTACCAAGTACTTCGACTGACATTACCAGTAAAACTGTGCAGCAACTTCCGACGACCCAAGTTGCTACTGCTTCTGGATCATAAGCTCTCTCTTCAATTGCAGAACCTCTCGCAACGTGTTGTTGTTGACCCGAAGGAATGTTGCTGCATAAATGAAAGACGAATATAGAATACCCTACTACCTACAATATATGAAATATATAAGTTCTAGTTTGCTATTTATACTGAATAGTTAATAATATGTCAGTAAGTACAAAAAGCTATATACCTACGATAAGTAATAAATATTTGATTTACAAATCTTTATACAGATCTTTGTAATTGAGCACTTAACCTACCTTTAAATCTAAATGCATTCATGTTTTTATGCGTAGAAAAAACGAGACAAAAGTAAACTCTGGCGTGATAATGGAGCAGGTACTTTTAGGTCTAGATGCCTATTTCGTGTATGTAATTAACCAATTATAACCGAATGTTATTTTAAGTTTTAACCGCCTGTCTAGTGGTTTCTAGTGGTTCAAACAACCGATTTCAGATCCAGAGGTCCCGGGTTCGATCCCCATGGGGAGTACAATATATTATGCTTGGTTTGGTGGGAGGTAGGATTTTATAGAATTCCGCCTTTCTAGCTACCACCATCTTACCTAATTCTGTAGCCATAACAATTCTTTAAAAAAAAATTGTGTTCCGGCATTCAGAGGTAAGATAGCCAGTTCCTCACTTTGTTGAGGATTCCGGGTGAAGTGCGCCTCCATCTTCGGCCTTATCTCAACTTGTTACCACGTGAGATGAAGGCCAAGCGCTTCCTCGTCGTACAATAAAAAAAAAGTATCTCTGAAAATTTTACGTTACGGAGAACTGTATGTCACTAATTAAATTTAGAGAGAATCAAAGGAAAATATTATAAATTATCAAATATATACTTACTAAAAGAGTTACATGAATGAAAAATCTCTAATGATGATTTTATAAAAATGATACCTACAGATCTTGAACCGATCAGAAATAGTCTTCCAGAGCAGCGTCTAAGATAGGTTTCGTAGCGTCTGAAATAAGTTTTCAGGGTAGCGTATGAGGTAGGTTGCCAGAGTAGCGTCTGAGGTAGAGCTTCCATGGCAGCGTCAGAAACTGGTCTTCATAGGTACTTCTTTAAGAATACTAGTTTTAGATATGTTACCAGATGATACTCGTCTGAAGGTCAGAACTCAATTCCTTTGATATCGGTTGACCCGTATATATGTGAATTTTGATGATGAGATGGAATCGTATTTGAATAAAAATATATATATATATAATATATTTTAGCGCTGTCTATCATTGACCCAAGCAGGCTCATAGCCGTTAGGTTTCATTGTTCCGCGTTTCCTTTCTTTGCCTTTAGTAATTTTTTTCTATAGTCCTGTGGATGGATCTGTGGTTTGTTCGGTCGGTTCGGTTCGGCTTCGGTCGTCGGTCAGTTCGGTTCGGTCGGGTCGTCTCGTCGGGTCGGTTCTGTACAAGTAGAATAGGTTTTCTGAAATTATATATTTCTATGTTCTTTCACATGAATAAAAGTGGTGAATTTAAATATATAAAAGTGATGGTGTGACTATGTGAAGACGAGAAATCTTCCAAAACAATACTGATTTTCCATTGGAGTGAGAACCAGCTTCAATCAAAATGGGTGAGTGCGCCGGTGTTCATATAAAAAATTATTTTGTTGTTTTTTGTGCATTTTCTAACTGAAACAGTTTTACAGTATTAGATATAAAGTTAGTAATTCTAGTTCCTCTTTCGAATCCTATGGTTTTATGATTTACTAAGATTCGTAGTGGCGCGGTATGATATGAGTCTTGTAAGAATTATTGATTTTCTCCACGCTACCTATATATATTATTTCTTCGAATGAAATAAGTAGGTACCTGCCTACTTCGTGGACAATAAGACTTTCGCCTCTCTATAAGTGCTGAAATATCTTACCTTACCCTAACATGACATTTCACTATGTATGGCAGCAATAATAAACTTACATCTTTTCATATTTCTTCCATATTTGATTATAAATATCGAAATGAACTATGCAAATAATAGTTTATAATTAATTGGTGCATTGGTGTGAATATATACTTGTTGTATCATGGAGAGATGTTGATTTTTCTGTCCTTGATTGTGGTTGTTACAACTGTGTCACATAATTAATGCATTGTAATGAGGTATTCCATCTAGTTTTACAGAAGACATCTTTTAGACTTCAACTTCTACACTGGTATTGCCTTTTAACTCATTCTGTGTATGTAGATATCTAATTTTGATAACAAGTTTGTATTATAAGTATTCACAACTATAGGTAGGTACTGTGGATCTATTTTAGTTCCCAGAGCTCTGCTCCACTGCTTTGTTACTTCCTTGTTCTAAATCATCTCCAACTTACTCCTACTAATCCATAAGACATGTGGCACAAACTCAAGTGAGGTTCTTATACCTACCACATTCACTGACACCAATCATTTTGTAAATGTAAGTAGGTACATTATTCATTTGACACATGCTCCTATGATGTTGGATAATATTGTGAAAGAAATCTTCATGTTCAGATAAAATGTTACTGAAACCTCTAGGTACCATTTACTTACCTACTTATATTTTTTTATAACAGATTAAGTAAGTGCTTGGCCTCCATGTCACTTGGCCTCCATGTCACTTGGCCTGCATGTCACTTGGCTAACAAGCTTTTTGTTGAATTGTTTGATGGCAATTTGCTTGGCCTGTATCTCACCTGATTTCTCAAGTTATGATAATGCTAAAGGTGGAAGTGCACTTCACCCGGAAAACTCAACAAACTGAGGAACTGGCTATCATACTTATAAATGCTGGAACACAACAATTTAAGAACTGTTGTTATTTATTTATTTTGGTGTATTAGGAGAACAAACAGTACTTAAAAACAAAATTACAATAAAACTTTATAACTACTGACCATTTAAATGTTCCCGCATGTGAAAATCTATGTTGGCATGTCTGAGAAGGATATAAATATCTACAAATTAATCTAATTGTTGAAGTACTTTAGCTCTATATGATAAAAAGAACAAGGTAAATAATTATTTTTTCTTTTTAATTAATAGTTAAGAACCGCTGCTGAACCAGTGACTTGCCATACTTTTTTTTGACCGAAACCAGATTTGTGTTGAAGAGGTTGATTAGAGTCTCTAGCTGAACTGCTAGTCTGTTAAAGTCGGAAACTGCTGAAAAAGGAATTTTCTCTATAGTTGTAAGAACTGAATGATACTCCTAAGGGAGTTGGATGTCTCATTGGTGTAGCAGGGGTGGGAAACATGCGGCTCTTTGGATGTGAAGCTGTGGCTCTACTTCCATATTATTTATTCTTTATTTTATAAAAAAAATATGTAGCTCGGTAATTTTAATATTTATAGTAGATAGTATGATGCTGTTTTAGAATCCTTATGATGTCGGCAATTTTTTTAACGGGTTGGCTAACACATCTTATATTTATCTTTTACACCACAGGTGCTCAAACTTAGCAGTTAAGTAAATTTCAAAAATAAAATTTATGTTTAGTGACTTTTTGCTATACAAAGTCTTAAAGTTTTATTTTAAGGTAATTAAGGAGCACTATTATATAAGAGATCACGTTAAAAGGTAAATTAAAAAAAAATTACATAGACTGCAAACTGTTTGGGATAGTTTTTTTTTTGGGTTCTACATAGAGTGTTTAAACGTTCAGACTATGCGTAAGTCGAGCTATTAAAACCTCTTTTGCTGTATTTTTCAGTATCGCATATTCTCCAGTTTTGTACAATGGAGTCGCCATGGTGCTAAACTGGAGAATCCAAAAATTTGATCCATGACATGAAACCAACTTTATTCTAATTTTGAATTTTATGGGTTATTATGTGTTCAAACGCTGTATCTTGTAAACGTTGTATCTTCCCATTCGGCAATACCAAGCTTTTTGAAGACATTCCAATTTTCATAAGTACTACACAAACAGCAAAATAGGATTTAAGTAATAGCTTCGCTTACGGATTTTAGACTATACATACAACTTTTACTATAAATTCATAAAGTAGAATTCATAAATTTTAAATTTTGAAAAGTATTCTAACAACTTTTTGCACATAGTCATCATATTTTTTTTTTTATTATTATACAAAGAACTCAAATATACAAAAAAATATAATTTCAGAAACTCCAGAAAAACTATAAAAAACATAGATAAAGTTCTGCATTTAAGAAATAAATGCAGAACTTAATTTTTGTGAAATTGAGCAAGTAACTCCTAACATGACTTTTCGATAACTCTCACGGTTTCAGGCTTGGCCTCAGTGGTCCTGGGAAAAAACTCACCTGTATATGAATAAATAGATATTTTTTTATGAATAAATAGATAAGTTTTTTTTTATCAAAAATCTTTATTTATGCATGTACTATTTATTGTTGGCAAGAAAAATGTTTGTAGCTCTTTAAAAACCTTAAAATTTTGTAAATTGTAATTTTTGACTCTTCCGACTCAAAAGGTTGCCGACCCCTGGCCTATAGGGAACTTTCAACATTATGTTTTCTAAAAGCTTGGGACAAGCGATTTTACTCTGTGTTATTTTGCATAAGAATATGGTGTCTGCAATGCATCTTCTTTCATACAGAGGTAAAATATGATGTCATCTACATCTCGTGTCATAGTCCTCATCACATTGTATTGAGGATTCCATACTTGAGAGCAATATTCCATGGCGACACAATTATATAAGATAGTGGTAGCTAGCCAGGAGGACTACCCAAACACAATAGTGTACTCCCCCTGGTGATAGAACCTGGGACCTCTGGATCTTACACGGGTAGGCGAACCACTAGACAACAGAGGCTATTAAAACATTAAAACAGATTACCTAAAAAATAATAATAAACTATGAGGATATTCATATGAAAAGTAACCTTAGAGCTTAGAGTGTAGGTAATATCTGTAAAGTTAACTTCAAATGTCAGTTGAATGAACCTACATAACAAATATCTAAACTCACACCTAAAGTGTCAGTTGGACTTGCTCTGAAGTTTTAGTTTGGAACAAATCAATTCAATATAATGTCATGCTCTGAAGGATGTTATGTTATAATAGCTAGAGTCACTATTTATTTACTTTCCCTTTAGCAATTAATAGTAACTAGTATTTCTCTTTTAAGCTGTAACATGTATTTAGGCAGGACATCATGCAATAGTAAATGGATGAAACAAGATCTTGTGATGTCTGGTTTATGTTAGGTATTTTATCATGGAGATTATTCCTCAAATAGAATGATTATAACAAACAATGAAAGTGTGCTCTCATTACACCTTACTTGAGCACTCTTTTTATCAATCTCTCTTTAATAAGTCACCCCTTACTAACATGGTTGATGTCTCTATGAAAAGTGCTCTCAAAACTGTTGCCTTAGTAGTCGTTGTTTAAAAATCTAACCCTCCAGCCCACAGATGTGATAAAGTCAACCAAAGGGCTTCACCACAAACGCAGACCTTTTTTCTTGAAACTTTTACCATAGTTTTTGAGGAAGATCTTACCACATCATGGTGGACAATAATGTGCTGTTGATGTGGGATATGTGCAGTCGCACCCCTTGCATGACATCCCTAAAGTAATTCTTGGATTTTATCAGCAGTCTCAACCCCCCCCCATTTCATATGATATTTCACGTTTTCATTTTCAAGACTTCTTTACTTGTAACTCTTTATAAATACAGGGGTAATTTCAACAAATAAAAAAAGTTAATTGTGAAGTCAATTTCCTTTAACAGTATCCTACATATATCTTGTAGTGATTTAACCCAAGTGATTTAACCCCTTAACGCACCCCTAATAAGAAGTAGAATGTATATTTTACTAGCTGCGCCCCGCGGTGTTACCCGCTGTTAATAAGTGGATACCAACAACTTATATGCCGTGTCGATAGACGTATTGATATTAGTGGTAGTCACCTAATCTAGTACCTACTTGAACATTTTTTTAAAATGTATATTTCCCACAAGCACTTGTCATCAAACATAATTCCATAACATAGAACAATTCAACTGAAACATATAAAAAGTAAAGTATTCCCGTGCGGCGGGAAACGTAGCCCGTTGTACTTGTTTGTATGTTTAGACCTTGGATTATAAGACAGGCGACATAATATCCCGAAAAAAAGGCCATCCCACGTGAATACTTAACGTTTTCAGGGTTCACTACTTTTATTTATCCTAAAAAAAAATTTTCCCATGGAAAAACTTCATTTTTTCGTCATAAAAAGTAGCCTACGTGTTAATCCAGGTCATTATCTGTGTATATTCAAGCTGTTTCAGCGTGAAGAAGTAACAACCACACACACACACACACACACACACACACACACACACACACACACACACACAGAGACAAACTTTCGTGATTATAATATTAGTGTGATGAATGTGCAACGGATACAAATTGACTCCCTAAACAAGACAAAAATCTTCTTGACTTAAGTGCTTATTACACCTTCATAAATTAAGAATGCTAGGTCATCTAGCCATCTGAATGAATGCAAGTGTAATAGCACTTACCCACCTAGCATCCTAGTTGATCGAGTGAGCGAAGCGAACGAGATCTCTGAATTTATTTTGGAAATCCGGCACTGTATGTATGTTTGTATGTGGCAATATTTGTGAAGGCATAACTCTCGAAAGGGTTATCTGATTTTCCTGAAATTTTAATTGTAAAGAGATAGAAATTGATTGTCGCGCGAGATTTTTATAAGTGGGGTAGTTTTTGAGATGAGTTTTGAGATTTGAAATAGGGGTGTTAAGTGAGACGAGAAGACTTTTGGCTTGTGAGATGTCATTTGAACTGCACATTGATAAAATATATATTTTACTTTTTATTAGGGGTGGTTTTCGTAACAAAGGGGCGCGTTAAGGGGTTAAAACACCTGGTATGTTTTGTAGGATAGACTGTTAAAGGGGGTTGACTTCACAATTTACTTTCTTTTTTATTTGCTGAAACCACCCCTGTATTTACAATAGGTGTTGCAAAAAGGGTAAATAAGATTGAAGTCTTGAAAATGTGCTAAAACATGAAATAGGGTTTTGAGACTGCAGATTTAAAAATTGCAAAAATAAACTTTTATTTTTGCCTTTATAAGGAGTGGTTTTTGAGATGAAAGGGCAAAGGATGATCATCAGGTCTTGTCAGATAAGCGAGGGTATTTTCATTAAGAACTGATCAATTTATCTATTGTTATTCACTCAATAGTAAAGGGAGTCAATAAAATCCGAGAATTACTTTTGTGGTTCCATCCAAGGGTTTTGCGCATTTTCCATATCAACAGTACATTATTGTCCACTACTATGTGGAAATAACTTCTTTTATAACTGTAAGGTACGGCCATTATGACCACGCTAAGCAGACAGATTGGTGCTCACAGATACCTTTTCTCAAGTTTAGTTTACCTACACAAAGAAAAAAGCTGCTGCCTTTTTGATTGACTGTTCGAAATCCGTGCACTGGAGGGATAGATTTTTAAACCACGACTACTAAAGCAACAGTTTTGAGAGCACTTTTCAAAACGACATCAACCTTTGTTTCATGTTAGAAAGGATATTATATTACGTTCAGCATCAAGAGAGAGCCTCGAACACTCAGGTAAATAAAGAGAGTTCGAGAAAAAGTGCTTCAGTAAAGTGAGAAAAAAATCTCCGTCACAAACCAGACATCACGAGATCTCAGTTCGGGGCGAACTGAGATTAGAACTGAGTTAGCAAGAAAAATGTGACCACCGTCCTAGCTCGTAGTTATCATCCGATATTACGGATGGTGTAATAACAGTAAGCTTTCTGATACACCTTCCAACACTCAGTCGTCCTAGTTATCATCCGATATTACGGATGGTGTAATAACAGTTTACTTTCTAATACACCTTCCAACATTCAGTCGTCCTAGTTATCATCCGATATTACGGATGGTGTAATAACAGTTAACTTTCTGATACACCTTCCAACACTCAGTCGTCCTAGTTATCATCCGATATTACGGATGGTGTAATAACAGTTAACTTTCTGATACACCTTCCAACACTCAGTCGTCCTAGTTATCATCCGATATTACGGATGGTGTAATAACAGTTAACTTTCTGATACACCTTCCAACACTCAGTCGTCCTAGTTATCATCCGATATTACGGATGGTGTAATAACAGTTAACTTTCTGATACACCTTCCAACACTCAGTCGTCCTAGTTATCATCCGATATTACGGATGGTGTAATAACAGTTAACTTTCTGATACACCTTCCAACACTCAGTCGTCCTAGTTATCATCCGATATTACGGATGGTGTAATAACAGTTAACTTTCTGATACACCTTCCAACACTCAGTCGTCCTAGTTATCATCCGATATTACGGATGGTGTAATAACAGTTAACTTTCTGATACACCTTCCAACACTCAGTCGTCCTAGTTATCATCCGATATTACGGATGGTGTAATAACAGTTAACTTTCTGATACACCTTCCAACACTCAGTCGTCCTAGTTATCATCCGATATTACGGATGGTGTAATAACAGTTAACTTTCTGATACACCTTCCAACACTCAGTCGTCCTAGTTATCATCCGATATTACGGATGGTGTAATAACAGTTAACTTTCTGATACACCTTCCAACACTCAGTCGTCCTAGTTATCATCCGATATTACGGATGGTGTAATAACAGTTAACTTTCTGATACACCTTCCAACACTCAGTCGTCCTAGTTATCATCCGATATTACGGATGGTGTAATAACAGTTAACTTTCTGATACACCTTCCAACACTCAGTCGTCCTAGTTATCATCCGATATTACGGATGGTGTAATAACAGTTAACTTTCTGATACACCTTCCAACACTCAGTCGTCCTAGTTATCATCCGATATTACGGATGGTGTAATAACAGTTAACTTTCTGATACACCTTCCAACACTCAGTCGTCCTAGTTATCATCCGATATTACGGATGGTGTAATAACAGTTAACTTTCTGATACACCTTCCAACACTCAGTCGTCCTAGTTATCATCCGATATTACGGATGGTGTAATAACGCTCATTACAACGTCCTAAATTGCAGATCAGTTTGCTGAGAGAGCGTGACGGTTAACTAAATATACGTAATATCGGATGCTAACTAGGAGCTAGGACGGTAGCCACGGTAGCTTTACTTGCTTGCTAACTAGGATGCTAGGTGGCTAATTTACTTAATATTTTCAATTTCATCTAAATCGAATTCGAGACTTATACCGTCACAAAACATTGTACATACACATGTATGTGGCAATATATATACATATGTATATACAGCGCCGGATTTCCCAACTTAACTCGGAGATCTCGTTCGCTGCGTTTACTCGATTAATAAATAATTAGGCAATACTAACCATTGAACACCAATAAAAAAAAATGACTAAGTAGAATCGCTCCTGGACAAAATGGTCCAATCCAATAATCCAACCCACGAGTCACGTCACTGGAGTTATACGAGTATACCTACCTACCTGTGATTGGCACGTCAAGTTGCCAATCATTGCACATCAATTAACTTCTATCAGCCCAATTAGATATTGACATTTTAGGTTAATGCTTATGCAATACTGGATTACCAAATAGGTCATTAAGCCTATTTGCCTCAAATGAATGAATCAAACTTACGTGTACAAGAACTTTTCATCAAGATTAATTCAGCCATTAAACTGTATAATATAAAGGTAACAAACAGACTTATACTTTCGAATTGATAGTAGGTATTAGTTTGGAAAAAGCTCCCAAGCTCGCGTCTGTATTTCCGCTGTGCTACGACCCTAATGTCTTCGAGAAGAGCTCGCTCCATCGTACGGCCTATTCTTGCCTGCGTAAGTTTCGTGGTCCACAGCCGACACATCAGCGCTGACAGCGCTTTGGACCCCGACACCACTTGGCTCCAGCATTATATATGTGTTCCTTCAACATAGCAATCTGTTATGTTATCGGTTAGATGAGATAGTCTGGCTCCACTCCGGTGACTCGGCACAGAGTTGTCAAGTAATCGAATGTTGTCGAGAGAACGAGAGAAGCAGTGCGCGTCGGGCGAGCGCAGCGGTGCGTGTCCGTCGGCGGACCATGCGATCCGACATCGATCGCCGGCGCCGTCTCGGGTCGCAGGCCCGCAGGCCCGCAGGCCCGCAGGCCGCCTTCACCGACCGCCGCGCCGCGAGCGCCCGTCTGAAGGTCATCATCCCCGATCATCTCAATCTCACTCACTCCTGACAAACAATTACCCTAACCCTTCCCCTTTTATGTACACAGTCAGGTCATAAGTATTGTCACACAGTAAAAACTTTTCTTTTAGAATGCTGTCCACAAAAAAGTTTATTGAATTCGAATTTCGAATTGTTCATGAAAATAAAACTGTATACTATTTAGATTAGAATTTTACTCATTTTTAAATATGGAGTGGACGCTTAAAGAAGACCGTGTTGCAGTTATTGCGTTGCATCGTTGCGGTTACGCGCCAAATCAAATTTTTGACATACTGAAAAATTTGAATATAACCAAAAGATTCGTTTATCGTACCATCAAACGATACAATGAAGACTCTAGTGTAGATGACAGGTCAAGAAGTGGTCGCCCTCGGTCTGTTAGGACTCCAGCAGTGATAAAAGCTGTGAAGGCGCGAATTCAAAGAAATCCCAAACGTAAGCAGAAACTGTTGGCCCTTCAGATGGGGTTAAGTAGAACCACGGTGAAAAGTGTGTTAAATGAAGACTTAGGGCTTCGGGCATATCGAAGAAAAACAGGACATCGTTTAAATGCTCGTCTAATGGACCTGAGCCTGAAGAGATGCCGCGCTTTGTTGAACGGTACGCGGGAAAAAAATATCGGGAAATTCTTTTTTCGGATGAAAAAATGTTTACCGTAGAAGAGAGCTACAACAAACAAAATGATAAGGTGTACGCACACAGTAGTGAAGAAGCGAGCAACCGTATTCCGCGTGTCCAACGAGGTCATTTTCCATCCTCGCTCATGGTATGGTTAGGAGTTTCTTATTGGGGCTTAACAGAGGTACATTTTTGTGAGAAAGGTGTAAAAACGAATGCAGTTGTGTATCAAAATACAGTCCTGACGAACCTCGTGGAACCTGTTTCTCATACCATGTTCAATAACAGGCACTGGGTATTCCAACAAGATTCGGCGCCAGCTCATAGAGCGAAGAGCACACAAGACTGGCTGGCGGCGCGTGAAATCGACTTCATCCGGCACGAAGACTGGCCCTCCTCCAGTCCAGATTTGAGTCCGTTAGATTACAAGATATGGCAACACTTGGAGGAAAAGGCGTGCTCAAAGCCTCATCCCAATTTGGAGTCACTCAAGACATCCTTGATTAAGGCAGCCGCCGATATTGACATGGACCTCGTTCGTGCTGCGATAGACGACTGGCCGCGCAGATTGAAGGATACATGTGGGTAGGTACTTGTGCCGCTAGCACCTGCGGCGGCGGCGGCGGCGGCGGCGGCGGCGACGGCGCTCTGCGAGAAAGTGCAGTGTCACACTCATTGTCACTGACAACTGAGACAACGTCCTTCACATTTTAATAATAAATTTAGTGTAATGTATACCGTCGATAATCTCATTCAGTAGAGTTAATCAAGTTGATGTACCTAAGGTGTACATAGCAAATACATAATAATGTACATAATTCACTTACTTAATGTTCAAGAAACAAATCATAGTCCAACATCCGATTGCACATAAACCAAAGCAAGATTGTACCTATCGGTAGCGTGATGATGGAGTATCAGCTCACACTAACTCACCAACTCCAGCCGTCTTGCTACTCTCCTCCTCGACTGGATGGATACATTACCATCGACAGACTTGCCCCCACTTGCCCTTGGATCTAACTCGAGTCTCGAACGTGTCATGGCATCGGGGACTTGCGATTATCTAAGTTAGCGACTAAAGACAAGGGATATCACGAGATCTCTGTCCGAGCTATAATTATTAGCAACTTCTACTCCACGAGTTGGCTTGTGCTTAGCATCTTATCAGTTTTGTAGTATTTTTTATACAACTAGGAGACGGAACAAGCAAGTAACCCACCTGATATTAAGTACATCTCTTCTCTTGCCTATAACAATGCCTCACTGCGTAGGGCACATCTACAAAAACATAGCCTACTCTTTCCATGTATAGTTTAAAAAAATCCGTGTGCTTGAGAATCGCTACATTGATCCATAAAGTGCTGATCTATACTAGTTCATAAGATAATTGTCAATAAACGATGAGTCAGTCGGTGAACGCTCATTACGAATATCTTTAAGTGGGTGAAGGCAAGCGGGCTCGACCGCGCCTTAACTTAACTCTACTTAGTTCTACATATATACCTACTCGAGTGTATGCGGTCGGTATGTTTGCGAGTTCCATATATTCTGCGAATCATGTTACATTTAAGCTGTCGAATGAAATTTTCGCTAAACTTGGTACATTAATTAATATACAATAAATCGCCAGATTCTTTGGTGTTTCCACATCACAATTTAATGTCTTATTTATGTCGGTTTAATGGGCATTAATCAGGCAGTAATGCCGTTGATGTGCGATGCGAATAGTGTTAGGGATGTGTCGGGATCAGGAGTATAAATAGCGCAGGGAGTGGGAGTGGGGAGTCGTCGGAGGTAGCCGATCCCGGAACCTGCCTGTAGAGAGCAGCGGCGACTGACGATGAAAAACGCAACACACGTTTACAATTAGCCGCTTTATTTCGGGTACTAGGTACTACCATCCGAGGTCATGTCGTCTCGCAAATCACTGAGTAGTGTAACATAGCGTTAGCAAATGTTACGTTTTGCAGGACAAGTACCGCAGTCAACACAGTTTCTCGAAAGAGAACAGAGAACCTGGCCTCTACTCGTACTCACTCCGAGTAGGTACTTGCCCTTGATACGAGTAATTGTGTAGCTTGGGGTTAGCAAATGTTACGTTGCTGTCCGGGACGATTTAACGCTGAAACAAATAGTCCTTAATATCTTAACAGTATCCTAGATATTATTTTGATATCCCTAAAATGAGGAACTATGGGCTTCCATACACCTTTACTAAACCTATTTTACCATATCAAGATTATTTTTTATATAATGTTTATCTTACTTTACTTAATGTTTACCTTGTAGAATAACGTATGTGTTAAAGAAATTCGGTCCGTGAAATGGCGAGAAACTAAAAGTATGCTTTCCGAACGTAACGTAACACAAATCGCAGAAAGCAAGCCGTGAAGAGTTGTAGTCAGACGTCGACACGTCGACAGACGTTGCGACGCCGTGCGCCAGGGACCGGCAGGTACCTACCGCTTCTTGTCTACGTTTCACTTCACGCGTTACACCTATCATGTACCTTGCCTTACCTGTCTCTCACCTTCAGAATCTGAAATGATTCTATTCACTCGATTTATTTAGCACGGTCGTGTTCAGTCCTAGTCACGAAACAGATCTGTGGTGGGTTCTTTGAGCGCTGGCCTCGGCCGGCCGTTCCGACCTTCCGACCGACCGAGTACATACTCGTATCTGAGCGCTAATATTTTACCAATAGCCGCCGATGGTGAGCCGGTAGCTGCGACCGAACTATTGATTTTGTGTTGCAAAAAAACAAAAATCACCAACTCACCGACTACCACAATAATGACAATGTTTTTCAGCTTAATGCGTACGTCGAATCCTATCTCTACCGTACGCTTATTACTGTAATGATCACGTCCATACGAAGATCTGTCTGTGCCAATGTAAGACATGACTTCCTAGCCTCGGCAGGCATCGGCCTCTCGGCGGTCGCCACGGCTACGGGTTGTATTTGTTACGTAATTTATCGTGATTCCTCATTAGATCTTTTCCCCGTAAGTGATTTTGGCTTGCCTCTAATGTTGGGACATCTTTTGCTGAATCTTTTCTATTACCTACCTGTTGACACAAATTAACTCGAACTGACATCCCGAATGATTTACGTAAAGTTTATCTTTCGTTGCTCGCTTGTATAATCAAAAATAAATTTGTATTGAAATATAAGCGACACCGTATGGGAGGTACCGACTACCGATACCTATCCGCTCTGTTCCGACACTTACCCCGGAGCTGTATCATCGGATCGGGGCTGACGGCTAGCAGCAGCTTTCCATCGAGTGCACTTCCCGAGTCCCGAATCCGATGCGACAGTGTCGATGTCGACACGTCAGGAACACGTACCTACCATCACATTATTGGACCCCACTCATTTCCGATGTAGTTCAGTGTAGGTTCCTAAACTGCATCGCTCAATTTGGTACCATGACGTCTATATAGCTGGTTAGCGTTTGAATCGTTGAATGAAGTAAATTTTGTCTCTGGTACGTTCTGAAATTAAATCAGCAGTTTTTCGGAACGTTGCAGTTACTTATTTACTTTCTATATATTTTATTTAGTAATAAGTAAGTACATAAACGCATAAACCCTCAGCTGAATCGCTCGTTTAGAACTGAATCTACACTGACACGCTTATGCGATGTCGTGGTACGAAATAGCAATTCAGCTCAGTTTAGGTCGTCAATTAAATCGCAATAAGACTTCATGTTACGACACTTGTTCTGTACTGTACTACCTGTTCTGTACCTAACTGTTATGTGACTGTGGACCAGGCTCTCTACTGTTACTACTTGTATTGGATAAGTGACAAGAAACCGCGTTTCAAGAATCGACCGTGCACTTGACTACGGAAAGGCTACAGAAGGCCTGAGAAAGCTAGACCTTTCCACGCTTCGCTTAATTAGAAAATAAAGTAAGTGTGCAAGGTAACATAATAAAATGACATCACTGAGCGCAGATAATATTATAACCTTCACCAAACGACTCTAACATTGACAATCTAATATTGTGTTACGTTGACCACCTCTATGGTCTTTCGCCATATATGTTATATATATATATGGTCGCGGAATTCAGATCCAGAGGTCTCTGGTTCGATCCCCAGGGTGGTACAATATTGTGCTTGGTTTAGTTGGTGGTAGGACTTTGTTTAAGTCCGCTTGACTAGCTACCATCATCTTTAATTAGACTGTCGCCATAAGAACAATTCTAAATAGTTGTGTTCCGGCATTTAGAGGTAAGATAGCCAGTTCCTCAGACTGCTGAGAATTCCGGGTGAAGTGCCCTTCCACCTTCGGCCGTATCACGACGGAGTCTGTAAGAACAGTAGACCCCGCGAGGCATTATAATCGATGCTTTCGTCTTTCACTTTTAGACTTTTGAGCAAAAATGTTTTAGCGATTACTCGCGTTCACTTGATCTGAAGAGATCGAACCTGGTGTCTACGGATTTGGCGGAGAGCACTGCCTGGTGTAATTAGTAAACGTATGTATAAATTTTCCGAAAAAATATCAAAAATGTAAATCCTACAGCAAACTTCTCCCTATTTCTCCGGGTTATTTCTGTTTTTTTTCACTACAATGTGTAGTGTGTAGTATTTAAAATAGCGAATTAGCATGGCTATTCAGCTTGGCAATGCAGCCAGTGTGTTGGGCACGCTTCCATCTGGTACTGGTCTGGAACATTTGAGTTACCTATAGGCCGTTTGTTAACGCTCCTAGATAATTTGACTGATTCCTTGGTACTTAGTTAGTTAGTTTCATTGAACATTTTATTGAACAAAGATATATCTTATTTTTCAAATTTCATTGAAATCCGTTGATAAATAACGCTACAGCAAACTGCCACCTTTTCCCCCCGATCAAAAATCGAGATCGACTGAAAAAATAAATAAATTTTATAAAACAAGGAACACGTGTGTGCCAATTTTCATTAAACTCTGTTGTAAAGTGCGACCTGTAGGCGAGAACAAACCGACAACCGACAGTAAGCGGAAAAAAGCATTTTTGTCCAATCTCGTAACTGAGTCGCTTCGCTCGAAGCCAGGTGAGAGTGGGATGGCCCGGTTTTCGTGATAAGTTGTTCTCTGAATCTATTCTCCTATCCACCATAACTCGCAGGTTATATGTTAACGTGGTATCTATGTAATGTCATTGAATTGTAAACATCGGTGCGGTGCGGTGCGGTGCGGTACGTGTTGCTTGCAGTTGCATTACGTATCCGATTCACATTCAGTCGGTCAGCATCAGCATCAGCATCGAGATGAGGACAGGGGTACCTCACGTCACGGTAGCGTGAGGCGGGAGGCGGGAAGCGGTACGCCTTCCGATGGTAAGCCGCATGTGAGGTCTGGGCTTGCAAGCAAACGACTGCACATTAAAAGGACTGTGTGCTAAAACACAAACGCTCAACACATTATTACTCATTACAATTACAATCATTGGTTTTCTTTGTACGGTGTACGGATCAGTATTCACTTTAGATAAACGTTAGTTGTATATTTGCATAGATTACCCACTACCCCCCCGCCCACTTCTTTATATCGTGAGGTGCTTGCTTGGAAGCTTGGCAGTTGTAATGTGGTGTCTACCCTGAATGGTTTCCCTTCTCACGATGTTTTCGGGCCTTTGGGGTCGCCGCGCGCCGGTCGCCGGTCGCTCCGACACTTTCGAAAGCGGCTTTTTGTCTTCCATTCACTCGGTGACATGACCATCTTTGGGTATGTCTTGGCGGTTTGCTAAAGGGAACGAAATCCGCTTTGAAGATCACCGCGTTTTTTGTCGAACAGCGACGTATTTAATCCATGGAATATTCCTCGGAATGGCTTAGTATTGTTACGCCAGTCAGAAACGTCTAGAATATTCGCGGTCCTTCGCATACTTCCGAGAAAATAAGACAATAACAACTTGTTTATAAATAACACAAAAGGATGATTTATGACTGCCGTGCCAGATTACGCAATAGTTAGCGGCGCGACCATTCCCGCGCTTACTAGAACTTTCGATGAAGTTGGATATAAATTGACGCGCGATTCGGAAGCAAGGGAGTATTCGATTACGATACAGCGAGTTAACATCAAGTGGTATTTGAGTGCGATAACAGTGTTTAGTGAATCGGTAGTATAACTAAGTAGTGTTTGAGAGCAATTCGTTTGGTGCTGAATAAACGTGTCTTATTTTGAGTAATAACCGGCTGCTTTTAATTCTTACGAACCCCAGCTCGTAACAGTATTAACAGAGAGGCAAGCCCACCGCTAGTTAGTTTTTGTAGTTGATGCTAGCAATTGCTAGCATCGACTGTGTAATTGTAATGTTGATTATAATAGTAATGTTGATTATAATAGTAATAGATAAACAGCCTAGTGCCTGTCAGCGTTTGCGCTCTCGCAGAGCCATCGCGGAACCAGGAACCACTCGGAACATTCGATCGATCAAACAAATTCACACCTTAGTCATCGAAGCTTTCATGGGTTCAATGGCCATAAATAGTTTTCTGATTCCATAGTGTAAGGAAGTGAGGCTTTATTTATAGCGTTAAAGGCGGCACGCGTCCGCGCCGTGGAGTCCCCCCGCCCCACTCCCCGCTCCCCGCTCCCCGCGCCACCGCCACCGCCGGCGCAGTCAGTGCTACCCGAGACTTGGTCGCGGCCGGTGCTCTGCTCCCCGATCGTATCATCGCGCTCTGCAGTGTACATACAACTCGTCGAGAGTGCTAGTGATAACCGATATCGTTGTCGATAAGTAGCGAGTTCGCATCGTACGTACGTACGTGCGTGCGACACCCACACACCGAGTCATTTTCGGGATTCGATTCGTCCTTGTGAGGAGAATCTGACACAAGTGCAGCAATATGCGGCCGAAGGTGGAAGACGTCAACTTGCAGACGGGGACGTTCATCCTCTCCGAGAAGATCGATGACACCAAGTCGAACAAAAGTGACAAGGAATTTAAAAAAGAGGTGAAAAGGTTGGAGAAGGAGAAGCAGGAACGGGAGAAGCGAGAGAAGAAAGCGCGTGAGAAGGAGAAGGAGCGCGAAAAACTGGCGAAAAGAGGTACTCTACCTACACAGTGTTGTATGTTTCTGTGCAGCATTTATCGTATTCATGTTCATGATGTCATCTCGCGACTAAAGGTCGTGCTGCGGTTGACGTGGAACCTATCTAAAGCTGTTGTGCGAACCGAGCAGTAGTGTCGGCTGTAGTGTAGCTGTAGCTGTAGCGTCTGCGACAAGCGGGCGGTTCTCACGATAGCTGGGATCTATTGTTGTTGCGGTTACATCATGAACGCGACCATCAAGGTCACTGCCTCGTTTTGTATAATATCTTCTGATTAAACATAAGCAACTGCCCGTTATCAGTAGGCACCTAAGCACCTACGCGAACCGGCGACGGCCGAGATAGTGTGAAACGTTACTTACATATCAACATATATTTCGTTGATGCTGATTTATTTAAAAGAGTGAGTCATCGTTCCCGACGCCTTTATTATACAACAAACATTTAAAAAGAAATCATATCGTATTTCAGTATTATTTTTACGCATTTTTTTAAATCGTATGAAACATGAAGCTTATTTTTCGGAAATATGTGGTAGCTTAAATGTTTTAAGTTTTGCAATTGTGTATCTTACAGAAATTACAAAATACATAATGACATTAAACACATACAAATAGGTACGTACAGGTAGGTATTCAAAATACTATCTAAAGTGATTTTCGTGATAGGTACTTACTTATCGCTTCCTTCACATCGATTATTTGACCAGTTTTGTTGAAACTCACGTCGACTCCACGTGAGCTTTAGCAGGTCGCAAGTCATTTATTGAAGACATTGTGACACACTTCATTTCTGAAACATCGAATGACGTGTCTCGAGACGGCGTTGATCGGTCCACGTTCACCTCACGTCCTCTCCCGCGCACGCGGCTCCGTTTCCCGGAATGCGCTCACCATTACACAGTACATCATCACTCATTTGATTGCGAATAGAAGGCTGAAGAGCTCGCCTCGGACCAAGTCCGATCACGCCACATTAACTCGAGTTGCGCAAACTATAGGACGGCCTGCGCTCGCGATATTATACATTCACTTGACGAGATCGTTCGGCTTTAGGACGTTTACAATTTTCGATTGAAAGCATGTTATTGCAATGGCTGCTGTTTATGCCAAATACGTAACAATGGAAATGCAGGGTTTCTCTTTCGATTCGATCAATTGCTCAAACATTTATGGACGGTTTTGGTTCGGTGCAGCGAGCGTGACTTGACTGGGCGATCCGCATTGTATCGTATGTACAGACAGACGCGATACACATTGGTATTGTGCATCGTGCATAGCATCAATTATATTTATGATGGTTTATGACGACTTCGTTTCGATGAGCCGGAATGACTTGCCTGAAGTGGATCACCTACTTGCTGGAGAATGCTCGAGTGGTATGTGTTTGGCACCTCACAAGCACTGCAAGAAACACTGCGGTTTTCTTGTGTTTTTTTATTTTTCTTTGTTGTATCGTTTGTAGCTTTACTCTCGGTTCATTATAGCCTACCGACCGATTCAGACCTTCACTCCATGTTCCATACAGTTTAATGTATTCAGTTACACTATCGGTGAAGAGCTTCGATATGGACGTCTTTGAAAGTAAACGTTTTGAAGTTAAACATATGATGGGATCGAGCGTGTCTCACGTCCACGCACCGACGCCGCGTGCGCGTGCCGCATCTGACCGACAAGCCAAATGTCATCAATACTATTTATTATAATACGTAGTGAGCGTACGTTCTGACTGCGTTGCCGTCTCCGTTCGGCAAGCACCCCGCCCGTCTTGAACACTGCCAGAGAGTACGTCCACGTTTTTAATTCCATGTAGTGGTTGGTGGGTTCGGATCGATATGACGTCTGCCTTTTATAACAATTAAAGGTATTATGATACCAAAAGCTACGTTACAAATCGATTTGACATTGAATCAGAAATGATACTCACGAATATAATGAACCTAGATATTGTTGACCTTGGCATATATGCGTCACGGTTGGAGAACCGGTTGTGTGATATGACAACATGTAAGGTTCCACTTGCTATTAGATAAACTGTTATTGAACACGTTTGTGTTGTCACAGTAATGCTAATCTTTGCTGATGTTTTTTTCCAATAGACATAAGTGTGTATACTGAAATGCACGATGGCATCGCGGATGGCGAACGATGGCTGCAACAGTTACTATCGCGGTTTAATAGTAGCAGTGAGGCGCGTGCGAGGACACAAATAGACGGGGTTCGCTTGGGGTGTTCCCTCCCTCCGATTGCGATCACATGCTTGGGGAGTTGTGAAATATGTGTCCTTATGGGTCTCTCTAGCAGTAACCTATGCTGAGTTGGAACTAAACTTTTACTTCTAACTGGCAGACGATTTGTAGCAAAATATTATTGTAACTTGTAAATCTTGGAATGGATATTCCCATTTTGATAATCAATAATGAATACCGCTTTGACCGTTGACTTCGGTGAGAGCCTGCGAGCGTGTTTACATTTACTGTACCGCCGCCGCCGACGCCGACCTTCACTCGCCAACTCGTATTTCAATCATTTTTCTCAGTTCGGCGATTCGCTCTCCTCGCATTGTCTTTATATTGAATAATAATATTTAACTTTAGCGTCGCGTTTGATATTTTAACTATATTTTGGTTACTTGTAATTTGATTGCTTAGAATTTCAAATTAAGAGTAGGAACTAGTAAGTCTCCTTATAGCCAAATATTGAATGAATCTGTGATCTTATCTTATCTTATCGAATATAATCAAGACATCTATGATAAACTGGATAGCGCCAGTGGCACTGACTCAACCCACTCGTTTGAAATAAACAGGAAAACATCTCAAATTATACAACTATCCGATTTGACGAACTCGCTGGAAAATCTAAACCGTTTGGACAAAATCTGCCGAATCATTGAGATATCTGACGAAATGTCCGACAAACTATTTTCAGCTCTAGATAACAAAGACTTCGAAGAGCTGAAAAAGACAAGATGGTCGTTTAGAGATTTGTGTGAAAAACTTCATTTGGATGAGTTTTGTAACAAAGTTTTTGGAAAACCGACTGTGTAATTTTTGGTTGAAAAAAAAACAATAACAATAATATCTAAATAAGCACGTCTCTGAACCATGATTCATGTTTTCTATTTATATTTGAGCAACTTTTTTTTTTCTCTCTCTGGCTATGTTTGTCTCAGGTAACCTAAGGGTTAGGCTACTATTTACAAATAAGGTAATGAGCAAAGCTATTTTGCTGTGATTGCTCTCTGTTGCAAATTGCCTACACATGAACAGCCATACGATTACTACTACAATAAGTTATTTATGAAAAAAAATTAACCGACTTCGCCACTAAAAATTAAAAATTAAGGGTAAGTTCATATAATTAGAAGTTGGTGCCGAATTGCCAATCAAAACAACACATTGCATGGCTCCGCCTTAAAATTATATGAGAGTTAGAGTTATTTTTATCTTTTTCGTTGTATGACCTACGACACCACAACGTCTACGACACCCTATTTGATAGTCGTGTAAGGGTGCAATTATACGGGATTCTGAGTAATATCTACGCAATGATGGAACGAAGATAAATGCAGACGAACTATGGTGCAGTGGGATGCCAGGATAATCGGAACTATTTTTCGTTCCCATTATCCTGTTTTTTTATTTAATACGAAACTACTTGACCGATTTTGATAAAATTTCTAGGGACCAATCTGAAATCGTATCCTTTCAAACAAAAAAAAAAAAACTGACATGACATGACTGACATGGTGTTCTGAGGTAACAAACATTTAAAAAAAATACAATCCAAGTGAGAACCTCCACCTTTTTTGAAGTTGATAAATAAATGGACCATCTCACTGTCCTTCCTTTTTTACCTTTCAAAACGAATTAACCGATTTAAATGTGTCCTAGTGTAGTGCTGTGGTCTAGTGGTTCAATCCACCGATTTCAGATCAATAGGTCCCGTGTTCGATCCCCAGGGGAAGCAATATTGTGCTTGGTTTGGTTGGTGGTAGGATTTTGTATAAGTCCGCCTGGCTATCTTCCACCATATTACCTAATTCTGTCGCCATAATGACCATTCTTAAAAAAATGGCAATAGCCAGTTCCTCAGTTTGTACAATATATTGTACTCCCCTGGGGATCGAACCCGGGACCTCTGGATCTGAAATCGGTGGGTTGAACCACTAGACCACAGAGGCGGTTAAAAATATCGAGGTATCGAATTTACGGACACTGAAAATGAAATCCATTGCTGGAGCGTTTTTTGAATTTACAACATTACAATACAACGCTCTAGCAATGTTGTATGAAACGGCGTGCTGGAGTTATTAAATACTCTTTGATTTTATCCCTTTTATCAATCTTGACATACCAAAGTAAGTCTCTTTGCTTAGTACAAATTGTGTTTCACGGGGTTGTATAGCCATAAATACGTTTGTCTTTCGGTTTTTCACAGTTGATACATAGAAAATTGGCTGCAAAGCTAAATTTTCGTTTTGGTTTGTTATTTACATAGGTAATTTTATATATATCGGGGTGAAGGGCCATTGGTTTGCCACAGCCTACAGTAATCAATGCTTTGGAATTGTTATTGTTATATGTTCTATGTTCGGTCAAATCACTTGTTTAACTCATTTATGCCTTTTAGAGGTTCGCCTTAGAAAAGTATTAGATAAAGTTAATACAGAATCTAAATATATATAACTCAAAGGTGACTGACTGACTGACATAGTGATCTATCAACGCACAGCCCAAACCACTGGACGGATCGGGCTGAAATTTGGCATGCAGGTAGATGTTATGATGTAGGCATCCGCTATGAAAGGATTTTGAGATTTTGCATTTGTTTTGTTTCGGTTTAGTAGTTTTGGTTATAGACTCTGCTTTGTATTTGGCATTTGTTTTGTTTTCGTTTGGTTTAAGTATAGGTTTTGTCGGTTAGACTTTTTTTTAAATGGCTAACGAAAATCTGAACGTTAATGGAGAAGTTGAAGAATGTTCTGTCGTTTTTAAGTTTTGTAGGCCCTAATTTTTAACACACGCTAAACAAAAGTAAAGCCGCAAAAACTATACCTAATTAATAATAATACTTCTTAACGCGAGCGAAGCCGCGAGCAAAAGCTAGTTAAAGATAAAAGTTAAACCACAATTCAAGTTAAACCAAAGTTCTTTAAACTGCAATTAAATTCAAACTACAGTCAAAGTTAAACTACAGTTAAAGTTAGTTAAAAGTATTACTACAATTAAAGTTTAACTGATTAGGTTAAACTACTGTTCAAGTTAAATTGCGGTTAAAGTCGAGCTGTAGATATGGTTAGACTAAAGTGTGACTCTAGGCTCTATCGATACCTTCAAATGACATAGCCACCTAACTTCAGTAAAAAGAATGTGGCTCTGTCCTACAAAACAAGTTTACAATCTGTGCAAAAAGTTGATTTGTCGGCACCAAACCTTGCTATAAATACTGGATGACGAACGAGCTCGGGACATTCTATCTTCATCTCTCTTCATTCAGACAATAGCAATGTTGAAACTCTGTCCGTTTGGAAAATAAATGAGCTCGCAATCTATTTGGCGTTTTACTGTTTTGCTGCCCGACCGAGGGATAGATAGTACTGGGAGTCTGCCAGTGAACCACAACCACCAGGCTCTTCAAGACAAAAACAATATACGTGACGTCAGCGGTGAGGGCGTCACACCAGATCTCCTTCAATCTCCGTCATATATAAATTTAATAATCAAAATGAGTTCCAACGGTTCAGAGAGTGAAATGGAGATTGATTGTACTCCACCAGATTTAAGATCAAAAGCCAAATTGGCAAAAGAAAACCGGCTTCCAGCGAAGTCAAAAGTGTGTAATAAGTGGAAAAACTAGAAAAAAGTGAACATTTTCTCCGAAACAGTATGTTGTTTGTGAAACACAGTGAAAACAAAATTGATATGAATACTAAACTAAATCAAAACATCACATCGCAACCTAATTCGGAAATATAATCTCACCCGCTGACCACTTGCCAACATCTAAGTCCACAGACATCCACTTCAAAACATCATATTCAGCCATCTTCCACAACATCCAATGCTCAGCTGCAAAACTCATCAGAAGTTCAACAAACAAACAAACAAAAATGTACCGAGCAAATCAATTACATTTTCTTTTAGTTATCGCCCCAATAAGACTAAATGTAACAATTAATATTCATTAAATTAAATGTATAATATATTTCCCTGCATTCTTTTGAGAAAAGCACTATATATGCCTCGGCGGAAATGGCAATTGCCTGTCTCGTATTATAGAAGTCCTCGCCTACGGCTCGGGCCTTCAAACTCTTACTCGACCTGCAATTGCCTATTTCGCGGCCGAGGCAATTATTTTCTATTGTTTTACTATAAGTAACCTATGTTACTTAAATATCCGCGCCAGCTGGCCAGCTCCCCCGTCATTGTCTTACTATAACCTAGGTTATGACGAGGGAGTTCACTTCACCCTCGCGATGAAGGCCAGCCCCCCGCGCCAGCTGGCTAGCTCCCCCGTCATTGTCTCATCTGTCTCGATCGCTCTCCTCTCCTCCGGCGTGTGTGTGGAGGAGATCGGACCAGAAAACATTACGTACGCTACAAATATTAAGTGATCATTTTGTGGATCGATCAGCTTCAATCCAATGCAAAATGTTCAATAATAAATTATTATAAGATATATACATATTTTCTTAAACTATAACTTTTTATTTTCAGGTAAGTTCGTAGCGGAGTGCCAAAATGATATTCGATGGATATTTGCTAGGAACATGTAAGTTGGTAAGTTTTGCAAACATTAATATGATCCTGCGATCACCGATCCGCCTGACAAGTGTGGTATTATAACTCTATGGGCTGTTGAACTAAGTACACTCGTGAGCAAAAAAATCGACTCAGGACGCACGCTCGTGGTTAAAAGTCTCTAGAAAAAAATCTGAAGCTTTCATTCTATTTCTGATTTTAACATATCAAAGCTGTTAGTTTTAGTTTTAAAATGAGTGGTCTACGTTGTTGTTTAAACATTTTTTTTAAACAACATTTTTTTTTAAAGAAAAAATATTAAATGAGAAGGAGCCTTAAACAATGAAAAACAGGTGATAATTAACAGTAAAGAAAATACAAGCTTAAATTCGTCAAAATAATAATTTAATTTTAATTATCTTATCAATAATTAGTGTTCCCTCCCCTGGCCCTAATAACAGCTTCCAATCGCTTCTTCATGGATCGAATAAGTTGTTTTACTCGATCTTGTTCGATGCTATCCCATTCTTCAACGAGCCGCTTGGAGGTCCGATTTTGTGGCTGGTGCAGGATTTTTAGCCCGAACTTTCCTTTTAAGTTCATCACACAAATGCTCGATAGGATTGAAATCCAGGCTAAGCGCTGGCCAGTCCATAGCGGCAATTTCAACCTCCTGTAAATACTGCCGGACGGCACCTGCAGTATGTGGACGGGCATTGTCGTGCATTAAGATGAAGTTTTCGCCGATGAAACCGCCGTAGGGAACGATGTGATCTCCTAAAATCTCTTAGATGTATCGACGGTTCGCCGTCAATCCTCCCACTCGACCGCCAGTTTCAATAAAAACCAACTCTGTTTTTGCCTCCATTGAAATGCCCGCCCACACCATCCAGGAACCTCCTACAAAAGACAAATTTTCTTTGATCACATCACTGCGCGAATCTTTCTCCAGGTCTTCTGTAGACTCGTCCTCTTCTATCGCTACCATGTAATCACACTCTGCTTTCATCTGAGAAGAGAACGGCGCTCCATTGTTCGTCAGTCCAATCAACGTGTTCTCTGGCATATCGTAGGCGGGCTGCTCGGTGGGCTGGGGTTAATTTGGGGCCAGTAGCTGGCCTTTTTGGCTCAAGGTTAGCTGCCTTAAGTCGTCTTCTGACTGTCCAGCCACTCACAGCCACTCCTCGCGTTTCTCTGAGCTCTTGTTGGACTTGAACGCCAGTGAGGGCCCGATTTCTCTGCGATGTGCTGACAATGAATCGGTCATCTCTCTCCGATGTGCACTTTTTTCTTCCAGAACCGCGTCTTCGATTATAGTTACCAGTATCTTGGTAACGACGGTAAACTCTGGAAACAGCAGACTGGCTCATGTTCAGCGCACGTGCCACTTCACGCTGACTCTGGCCTTGTCGCAATAGGATGACCGCTTGAGCAGCTTCATCACTTGTTGTGTCCATTTTCAGGTAGAATTCTTGCTTGTTGATAACGGAGATGTGTATCGGTTGAAGTTTGACGGCTAACTGATCCTTATCAGTTAGCAGTGTGTCAGGTAGATAACCTTTTATATTGGTCAGTAACCCTTAATTAGCACTATTGTAAACAAGCTTAAAAAGGGTGGTTACCGATCACATCATATTGTTGGGTTGTGCGAGCAAGAAACATTACAATATTCTATATCATTTTGAAGCTTATACTATCAGCTTTAAGATATTATTAAGAAAAAAGTATTTTCGCGTTCAGTTTTTTTGCCAGTGACTTGCGAGTGCAGGTGTGTCGCCTGAGTCGATTTTTTTGCTTACGAGTGTAGTTGTACCTCGCTTCATTTTCACTACATATCTTATAGTGTAGTCTATAAGATGTGTAGTGAAAATGAAGCGATCGGGAGTCTGGAGTCGGGCCTTTGTTCTTTCGTATATTTAGGTACGTACATAATATGGATTGAGGGCGCTGATAAGCGAAGAGAGCACTTGTTCTAGACACGATAAGGTCGACGTTGTCATGTCGATCGTTGTGCAATATATCGTATCATATCAGAGACTCTTGCGAAATTTATGTTGAAAAAGACTCTAAACTATCTTCTCCTTTACTATGTAAATATGTATTACTGGAGTGTTTCCCATAATCACTATCATCACCACATGTGGCTTACAAACGTTTCACGGAGGTAGGGCGTTGTAGGATCTCCTACCCACTATTTGAGCAGGCCGTCGTGATGATGATAATGATGATACAAGTATACATCAATTATAGCCAGAATGCATCATAAGACAATTCCACTAAGACCAAACAATGCTAGTTTCAATTGTGTTTTCACATAATTTCCGCGTCATCATCGTTATCTGATGATGAAGTCAAAGGCCTATCCTAGACCTACCGGAAGGCAGGCAGTTATGTGGGACTGCTACGTATCATCATTACTGCGATCAAAAACACGCCTGTCGAGCGTGGTGATTATGACGAAACCCTGATAATGAAACTGGAGTGTAAGCAGTTCAATAGGTCTACTCCAGTGACCGTAAACACCTCAGGAAGGCAGGGTACGCAATTTCGTTTACTTGGATGACATATTTTTTCCAGTTATTTTGATATAAAAACCGATTCCGATTTTGATATAAAAACCGATTCTGATTTTGATGAAATTTTTATGGAACTACCTCGGAAATATGGTTTACTAACCGTAACAAGAATCATCAAAATCTATTTCGATTTGGCGGAGAAATCGAGTAACAAACAAACAAAAAAACATACAGCCGAATTGTGAACATCTTCCTTTTTTTTGAAGTCGGTTAAAAACAGTGTTGAGGTGGTATCACCGGTCTTATCCCTTACAAAGCATAATGTAAGGATTAATACCCAGATACACATCATTTTTAAACATAATAATTCAGTTTTACTAAACTAAAAATAAAACCGACCTCAATGAAAATATTATAAAATTTCGTTTACCTGGATGACGTATATTTTCCAATTATTTTGTTGACAGATGGACGTGTGATTCTATAAGGGTTCCGTTTTTGTATTTACTTTTGAGGTACCTACTACGCCTTGAAAATACCTAAATCGCTTTAAATGTGCCTAGGTATAATATTTGAAGAGTTCCCTCGATTTCTTCAGGATCTCGTCATGACATCCTGACCTGATGACAGTGGTCAGTTGCTATAACATTTGAAGAGTTCCCTCGATTTCTCCAGGATCCCATCATCAGACCTGATGATGATGGGACCACCAGTGAAGTACACTTTCAAACAAAAAAATATTTTTTCAAATTGGTCCTCTAGTAATCGGGGAACATACATAAAAAAGAAATCGACGAATTGAGAACCTCCTGCTTTTTGGAAGTTTTTTGTAGATAAGTATTGATATGTTCTCTTAAATACATTTCGGAGATTATTTCTCAAATAGAACGTAATTAACAAACGATAAAAGTATGCTTTCAATACACACCTTACTTACCTTAAGTGTCTCTTGTTTGAAGGTGCTCTCAAAACCGTTGCGTTGCGTCAACCAAAAAGCTTCTTTCTGTGTGTTAACAAAACTTAAACTGTGACCACCAATCTGTCTGCCAAGCGTGGTGATCATGGCGAAACCTTACAGTTATAGAGTAAGTTCTTTTCACATGGTGGTGGAAAATCATTTACTGTTGATATGGAATATGTAACACCCCAATAGTAGTTCTTGGATTTTATCGACACCCTTCCCTATTGAGTGAATTACAATCAATAAATAGACCAGTTTTACTGAGATTCCGAATACCCTTTCTCAACTAAGAAAACCTCATGATCATCCTTTGCCCCCTTCATCTTAAAAACCACCCCTAAGGGCAAAAAATAAACTTATTTTGAAATCTGCAGTCTCAACCCATATAACATATGATATTTCATGTTTTCACACATTTTCAAGACTTCAGTAAAATATATATTTTATGAATATGCAGCCGATACTCTTTCAAATGACACCCCACAAGCCAAAAATCTTCTAATCTCACTTAACACCCTTATTTCTCAAAAACTACCCCTAGTGTCAAAAAAATCCTCGTAATGATTGATGACTATTGTTATTATCCCTGCAATTTCAAAATTTTGAATTGATCGGATTATACATTCAATAGATATGGGCGAAAATTTTTATTAAATTTCACCCTAACTCGTTGAGTGCTGCTCGTCTCGCTCTCTATGTAAAGCACGGTGTGTTTTACAGCACCCATCGAGCTAATGTCAAATTTAACGATTTCAACTGATCATACACAGTCTCATTTAACAAACGAACGCAATTCATGTTTTTTTCAATATAAATAATTGAAGAGCTCTTCAGTCGTCCTTTTATTAGAAAAAAAAAACAAAAACATAGTTTTAACAGAAAAAACGCGATGTACCCGTTGCCTCTACTTCGGTCCAATTGTTACTAATCTCCGCTAATCTCCGCAACAGCTATTTTGCAACAGCCTATTTTAACTGGACTTTCATTGGCAGATAGCTGAAGTTATAAGTACAAGAGCGACATTCACCAGCACAAATAAATAAAGGAAATAGTGGTCGTGCACTCGTCACCGTTCCCCAACTCATCCACCAAGCTAATGGAGCGACCTTCGCGAGGGGACGCGAGGGGACGCGCATCCTCTGCCAGGAACACTTGCAGTCGAGTCGCGCGCGAGGCCGAGGCAGCGTTTTAATATAATAAATAAATAAATGTTGCAACACATTCATTTCACACAGCGCCGTCTAGACCCAAACTAAGCATTGCTTGTGATATGGGGACTTGATTACGGATAGAATACTTGCTTTACTTTTTTTTTGTAAATTCATACGTACTATAATATACAACACCCAAACTTTGATGAAATATTATGATTAAAACTAGACGAGTGTACTGTACTTGCTCTATCCTGGCCTGTCCTGTTTGATACGAATTGAGACGGCAATTAATAAATAAATGTCCATACAATCATGTCATGGTTGATACTGACAGTTGTCACACACATTTTCAGATTAATAATAGAATCGCTCGTTTCCATCTCAATACGAGCCTGCAACCTGATGTAAGTATTTATAAAATAAAGTAATTGTTCCCAGGAACTGGTCGGATGTTCACTTGGAGCACCGGTCTCGGCCTCGGTCTCCTAATATGATATACCTAATACCGATTCGCGTTTTCTATTCAAACACAAACATAGAGTTTTATCGTTTCTTCCGTTTGTAAGTGGTCATGGGAACATTCATTATAATGCGTCGCGCCACCTCAATGTAACAGTCAGAAACCAGATCATCTGCGCTTGCGCATCGCCGAGACTAACACAAGATAAACGAGAAGGAAGCTCTCCTAAGTATCGCAAGGAGAGGCCATACGTAGATAAAGTTACAAGGTAGGTAGGTAGGGTAGAGGTAAGCGGGCGTTGTTTACTCTCTGATGCTCTCTTGCGTGCGTTCACGTTCGTACACGGGCTATTGCGGGCTATCACATCACAACACGTGAGGAGTGTCAGTCAACACTCTCAGTAAATGTGCGGCTGTACAGGTCGAGCGAGCAAAGTCAAAGTCAAATATATTTATTCAGTAAGATTTTTTAGGATCACTTTGAAACGTCAAATCTACCGCCTGTTCGGAATCGCGACCAGCACACAAGGAGAAAGGCAAGAACCTCGGGCTAGTTTTTTTTTTCATGATCCATTACAATAGCTTAAAATTATCTAATACTAATTACAATTTATTCACTGGAGCAAATATTTTTTTTAATGCCAGGCTTTCTCATCTTCTAGGTAATCTGAAATTTTATAATAAGCTTTCCTGGCTTAGCGACGGTGCATGGTGGTGTGATGGTGTGGTGGTGGTGTGGTGGTGTGGTGGTGTGGTGGGTAACGGAGTACAACACCGCCTTCGTGAATGCGCTGTTCGTGTCGACACGTGTCGAGTAGTACGAAGGTCGTTACGTCACGGGCACGGGCACCGGACGAGCGCTTCCCAGCGATAGCTCGGCTCGTTGGAATCGCCATTAGGACGCAGTATCAGCCTAGGGCTGATCGGGATCAGAGCTAGTCGATCATTCATTGTCAAACTCACGTTTACCTGCAAACACTGTTTTGTTATATTTTAAAAAGTGAACAGTGAGCCTTTACCTCAGGAGGACGCTCCCTCCTGTCCTGATCCCTACCAACAGGCTAGTTCATCCTGATCGCCAAGACGGGATCCCATTGAATACATTCTGGTAGCTTGTCCTCTGATCCTCGTCTTGTGTTCATGTTACTGTTAGCGGACAACTGCACGATATTTCATATGATGAATGATACTCGTAAGCATAAACTACCTACACCTTATTTAACTACATCATCATAACAGCCCGTAACCGTCCACTGTTAGACATGAGCCTCCTCCAAGACTGAAGGGTTTTGCCATAATCACTACGCTTGGCAGGCGGATTAGTGTTACGTACTCAGGCGGATGCTGCTGCCCACCCCCCGGTGTATTGTATTCCCATGGTCGCCTTTGACGACATCTGGTGGGGTCCTATTCGTTAGCCGGAATCACCACAGCTTGCACAAAAATAACAAAACATAACAAACATAGCCTTAGCAAACGAATACAGACAGACACGTGAAACATGCTGCTGCTATCCAAGTTTTAAAATAACATTGAGTCAGATCAGATAAGAGACAAACAAACGAGTAAACCTCTTGCAAGGTTCGGTAGCATGTGTAGCTATTTATTTATTTTAATTCGGAAAACCAACAGCTACAAAAAAAATCCTTAAAAACTTAAATAGAAATAGTTAGCCAATTATAGGTATATATAGTTGTTACTATATATAATTATATATAGTAACATTGTACCTAATAATAAATAATACGAACACTCATCCTGCTTAATATAAAAACTTTATAAAAACGGAATATACAATGAAACTGCGCGCTTAAGAAATAAAATAAAATTGAACACACATTAACTAAGAATTAAAAAAGTTGAGGGTTAGGCACCGCCACCGCCTTGCCTTGGGAATACTACCATGAAATATGTCTAAGTCCAACTGCTTGCTAAAATCATTAACGGTTCTGCTCGCTCGCATTATAAACGAATTCAGCCTATAGTTTGTTGACACTCTAGGCACACTTAGTGGAGGGTTACATCTTAGCGTCCTAGGAGGAACACTAAAATTAATTTTACTTAGAAGGTCCGGACAATCAATATCATTACTAATAATCTTCAACACGTACAGGTAATCAGCAATATCCCGCCGATTTTGGAGTGGTAAGAAGTGAAACTGTTTACAGAGATTGAAATAATTACTGGCATCATAAGGAATCTTAAATCTAAATAAAGCATAGATACATCAAGAACCGCCTTTGGATACTTTCAATACGATCTATATAAGTGACATATTTCGGATTCCATATTTGAGATGCATACTCTAAGTAACTTCTTAGATACGTACAATATAACAGTTTTATAGTTTTAACATTATTAAAACTCTTAGAAAGTAGCATTATAAATCCCAGTGACTTCGAGGCTTTACTAACAATTTTATCGACATGGACATCAAAGAGCAACTTTGAGTCGTGGTGAACACCGAGATCTCGCATAATACTGGATACTGGGTATACTGAATATAAACTGAATAGAAATAACGTTAGTAGAATGTGATTGTGGCAGGGAATTTTTGATAAGTGGGGCAGTTTTTGATATATTAGCTCGATGGGTGCTGTAAAACACGCACGGTGTGTTTTACATAGAGAGCGAGACGACCAGCTGGTCGTCCTAACGAGTTAAGAAAAGATAGAGATAACTATTTACATTTACATTGGGTGCGTGTGTGTGGGAAACGCATGTTGATTATTGTTCTCGACATCTGACTGAATCATACAATGAAAATCATAATTACTTGATAATGAGTTCTCGTTCGTTTGTTATCGACGATCTGTTTAACAATAGCGTATCTAGTTCCCGTGCCTATACCTACCTGTTGAAGGATGCCTGATGTTTGTTACAATACAATCCAATACAACTATGTACTTACTCCTTCCTCTTTTAAATGTTTTGTTTATAAAAATAACGTTTTCAAATGAAATAATGCGATGTTTCTTTTTGTTTTTTTTCTTTTCTCTATAGAACGACTGCGGGAATCGCCTGGCCTTCAAATCACTTGGTATAAGTAAATAAGAGTTTGATGTGATCATTTAGTGATGGTGATGGTGATGGTGATGATGATGATGGAAGGGAATGTGTTTCGAACTGTATTACACTGTGGTTACTAATGTGTATACTACGAATACATTTATATTCGTAGGGTATATAGTAAATAATGGTGGAATAGAGTCATTTATTTGGAAAACCTTAGTTATTTTACTATTTTAAACATACCTATTAGGTGCAATTAAAAATAAATGTTAAAAAATAGTTTAACGGATAAAATGTAACTATATTCAAAGAATATCTGTGGGAATTTGTGTTCTCTCCTCCAATGACGTCCGTTGACCTCTGTCTCTCACATTTTATTTGTCCGATTCCTAATCCCACGCGTAGGGTACCACTTCGTCTCCGCTCCACTTCAACTGCCTTTGGTGTCCTGCATCATGTGGCCCGTCCATCTCCAGACAATCGATGTGAACCAGAATATAGGTCAATTTAGTTTTCTCTGTAATATCAGTTTCTGATTTTTTCCTGCCTTGTTTTGTACGTTGTTATCGCCAACCTTTTATCAGAAATGATTTCGTGTGATAAATAAAGAATTTTGGTTTACGTAAATATAAACAAACAAATAAATCAAAGAGATTAACATTAACGTAAGAAGAAACGGGACTCAATAGTCAAAAAAACATAATTAAATTAGACACACTTTCAAAGGTTATGATGACACAAAAATTCCCCGACCCGGAAACGTTCTAACCAATTGAGCAACGAGGGTCCTCTGACGCATTTTTAAAATGCACCTTCTAGTATCGTTGGAAGAACATTACATTTATGCAACTGGAAGCGCAATGCACAGAGTTATAATTGTAAAAAAAATGTTTTTTTATCGATATTTTATATAAAATATTTTTAAAATATTTATTTTTCCATTTTCACACACACAAATATATATTAATGTAAAAAAAACGATATCGATATTTATAAATGTTCGTTGCGTGTCACAACATTATCTTTTAGTTTATATTTGTATTTCGCTTTAATGACAAACATGGGAACCATATTTATATTTAAGCTTCAGCCGGGAAAAGGAGAACTGACATAGAACAAGGCAATGAGTGAGATAATAATATCCACCATTAAAATGCCTGCCTAGATTCATACATCGTTTTTTTTGTTCAAAGTTGTGACAGGCTAAATCTTTTGAATTGTCGTGAATATTCGTCCCGAAACTAGTCGTGCGTGATTTGATAAATATCTAATCAATAAATGAGCTCAAAATTAACAAATTAACGAAACAATTATTAGTTATGGTTGAGCAATCTTATTATTCAAGACATAATTTACTGGAAATGAAGATTAAAAAAAAAAAAAAACTTTTTATTAAATACCGAGAATTTATCTAAAATACTAGAAAGTAGATTTTGAACGAATCACGTGTAAACAATATCAAACAGGGCATAGACAACCTATCTTGCTTAAAGATATAGCATACAGAATAATATTTTAGCAATTCCTTACCACGGCGTGTTTGACAAACCGCGTTTACGTTTGTGTATGACGTCACACGTTAGTGGTAAGGAATCCCCAATGTCATACAGAACAAGGGGGCACTCCTCATTCACACGTTCGTGTGTCGGTTGTATTGTATGTTGTATGTAACGTCTCGCTCGGGGATGCGAGGCTTGTTTGTTGACAAGCGTTGGTGTCGGTGTTACAGTACGAGTGCAATACGAGGGAGCCGAGCTATTTCATCGTTGTTACAATTACAACACACCCACACCCACGGTGAGGCGCTGAGGCGAGTGCGCGCAATGACAGCGATTACATAACTCGCTCAATTGACCCGGATGACGCACGCTTAGGAGTGACCGCTATCGGAAAATACACTTGTGAGCAAAAAAATCGACTCAGGCCTAGCGCCCGCGGTGCAAAATCTTTAATATTTCTGATTGTAAAATCTTAAAACCCTAGCAATTAGCTTTCGATGTGATATATAGATATTCTCTAAATCTCTAAAATAAGGAGATAATTTACCGTAAAGAAAATGCAAGCTTCCATCAATAACAATATTTAATAAAATAAAATTAATCACATCTATACTTAGTATAAATACCGAATAAGTTTCTTTACAGTCTCTTGTGGAATGCTTTCCCATTCTTCTGTGAGTGCCGCTTGGAGGACCGATCTCGTAGCTGGAGCAGGATTTCTAGCCCGAACTTTTCTTTTGAGTTCATCCCACAAATGCTCAATGAGATTTAAGTACGAGCTTCGCGCTGGCCATTCCATGCGTTCAATCGACCTCCTGTAAGTACTGCCGAACTGAAACAGCAGTACTTGGGCGGACATTATCTTGAATCAAATGAAGTTTTCACAGGTTCATGTTTAACGCACGAGCCATTTCACGCTGGCTCTGGCCTTGTTGCAACAAAACAACTGCTGAGCCCCTTCTTAGCTGTGTCCTTTTTCAGTTGTTATTCTTCTTTGTTGATAATGGAGATGGTGAGATGAAGGCCAAGCGCTTACCCGTCGTACAATAAAAAAAAAATAGATGTGTATCGGTTGAAGTTTGCTGACTAACTGATAAGGGTAAATCAGGTAAACAACCTTATTAAAGGCAACCCTTACTTACCACTGTTGTCAACTGGCGCAAATATGGTGGTTACCGATTACAACATATTGTTGGGTTGTGTAAATGGGAAAGATTACAACATTTACTAGAAATTACAGCAATATTTTTTTAAGACATAGAAAAAAATATCAGATTTCATTTGCTAGTGCACCTTCGATCGCGGGCATGACGCCCGTGTCGATTTTTTTGCTCACAAGTGTATATGTATTTGCCATAAAGTCGAAGGTACACCGCGGCCGCACCGTACATACATACATACACGTCGGGTTTCGTTTGTATTCGTTCGTCCCACGTATTTGTACTGTACCTACTGCTGGACTGTAAGTATTGAGTCACAGGAGCGGTGACTACTCGTATAATTAAAGCCAAGTAACGGAGTCCCTTCGTACGTTAGATCGTGTCGCCATCGTTTGGTGAATTAGTGTACGTTACGTACCTACTCTACTCTGTACACGTCAAGTGGATCTTATATCTTTTGAGAAAACTCCTGTCGACACTGTCACACTGACTCATTTATTATTCTGCTGAATTCTAAAAACAAGACATCACAGCAAACTAATAACCGAAAGTAAAGCTCGAAAATAGTGTACCAAGAATGTTTGCGTTCCAACTACCTGGAAATGGCAGTGGTGCGTGGTAGCAGGTGAAGGAGAATTCAAACGATCTCCAGATCGCGGCGCCCTGGCCGTTGGAGCGATCGAATCGTCCGTGCTCCGTGCTCCGTGCTCCGTTGAATGTCATCTCACGCTACATTCACGTTGAAAACAAATCACAAGTTGCCATGGCCACGTATCACGTCACGTGTGTCCGGGTCTCACTCGAGGAATCATTTTATTGGTCCTTCATTGAAATTAAACAAAGCTTCACGTCGGAACTTTGCGATTCGTCCAATGAAATGAAAATACTTTATTTATAGCACTCCTTATAAATAAAACTGGATAGCAAAAATGTAAAATATATATGACAAACAATTGTAGAGGTCGTGTCGAATCTCCTAGGAGTAGCGGTGGAGTCCCACGCCGAGCGCCGCCGCCGCCGCCGCCGCCGCGGACGATACGCAACGTCACGTTACGTAACGACGAGCTACTACCTAGTACAGTAGAGCCAGGGGAATCGGTACTCGGTACTCGCTTGCTAGTTGTTACACACTATGTCTTATTTTATATGCCTCACATTTCATTAGAAAGTGTGTGCTATGTCGCGTAACCTACGCTTTATCCAGGAAAGTGGGGAACAGCCCTCCTTGCGGCGCGGCGGCTCTTTTCAGATCGTACGCAATGATTCCTGCAGATCGGTTCGGTACTGTGGATCACTACAATACATAATTGTTTCGGAAGCTCGACGGATCTCAAGCCCGTTGATTAATGTCATTCTGTCATTAAATCATTACGTCGGCGGCGCCCGATCGTATCACACTAATATTATAAATGTATTATAAAAGGATTTTACGAAATTCCTCCCCTAAGGGGGTATAATATGCGTTATGAATCCAAAATCTTTATTTATGTAACGATTGACTTTAAATTTAGTGTATGTATTTGTAATAACTTTGTGATGATAAGTATGAAAGAAAAACTTTGAGATACTTCCTCTAAAAGGTGAAAAGGGGCAAAACTTTTTGTATGGAGATGTATTTATATTTGATCCGATCGAGTTTGTACGTATGTTTGTTATAGCTTAAAAATGCATATTAGAAAAAACCCAGAAAATCTTACCATTAAAGGTTAAATTGATCAAAAAATTTATGAATGCAAATTATTTTTTTGTGATCCGATTGAGTTAAAAAATTTAACGAGGATTATAATATAACTTTTAAATGAATAATAATAAAAAAACTAGGTAGATTCCTCCTCTAAAGGGTGAAATGGGGCAGTACATTTTGAAAGGTCAAATCTTTTTAATTGATCTGATAGAGTAGAAATTTTGTACATATGTCCATTCTACATGCTTACCAAAAAAAAATATAAAATCATACTATTAATATTTATATATCAAACTTGCCATTAAAGGTTCATCCTTTAATGGGGCAAAACTATTTACACCTGATTTCTTTATAATTTGATTAAGTGAAAATGAAAACTATTGAGACTTAATAAATGTTATAGTAATGTTTTTTTTATTATTCTTCCAAAAGGGTGAAATGGGGCAAACGTCTTAAAATTTTAAATCTTTAGTTACATTCAATTCACTTGAAATTGTGTATGTGTGATTAATATTAGGTATTTGAAACGACTTATTATATATTTTTTAAATTGTTCTCCTAAGAAGGTAAAAGGCTCTTTGACATATTTTCTTTATAATTCCCTTAAAATGCTATTTTATTTTGGTAACATACACCATCCATTAGATTTTTTTGTTCTAGACTAAGTCGGTAGAGTTTAGTGCCTTATACCGATTACCTCACGATTCAGCATGTCATTAGTAAATGTTCATGCCCTATTCTTCTTTTCGATTCAAACATTAAAACTTTCCTCGACCAATACTAAGTAACCTCCACAGCTGCACAGGGCATAGCTGGCAGGAAAATAGTTGGGCCGTATCCTGTACGGGGGGAGCTCCACACTCGCAATCGCAATGTGCACTCGCACTAATGAAGCAGATTACATCTATATATTAATCTAATAAGCACCAGGTTCTCTTTCTTCTGTATGTACCAAAAAGTATAGTTAGGATCTGGACATAAGATTACTGAATAACCGGGACGTGTAGAAACTAGGAACCCTGTCGTCGTTGTTTACCCCTTTATTATAACCAGCCATTCCGTTTTAGTTATTTCACCGCTGTTAGCGACACCCGGGTAACCCGGGTACTTTCAGCTAGTATATCATATTTATTAAACCCCCTGCAGCTGAGGGTCAAATACAAAAACGCATTACGAAGCGCTGAAAGACTTATTTGTCATCCACTACTTTGTCGTCCAAAGTGAATTTTTTATATTTTTTGTACTACGGGGAAGCTCTTGGCCTTCATCTCACCTGGATACAAGACAGTGGATACAAGTTGAGATGAGGAACTGGCATCTTACCACCGCAACAACGACGTTGTTTCTAATCCCGAGAAAGCTTTAAAACAGAAATGACACGGTTTCGTAATCATTCCAACAACTAGATAGTTTTCTTTAAGAATTGCTTTAAATGTATAATCAGTTTAAGGTTTTGGGTTTGACTCCCAGGGTACATCTTTGTAATGTGTGTTCCATGTTTGGTGAGAACATTGCAGGCTCGAATCACCTGATTACTCGATAAGTAAGATGCAAGTAGTCGTTAGTGAGCCATGTTAGACGCCTTTGGCGGCGGCTCGTAAAGTCTGATACCAGAACTGTTACACAGTCCACACGAAGTAAGAAAGAAAGAAAATATCTATATATATTGACAAGCCTCATAGCTCAGTTGGTAGTAACTCTGCCATCTGCGCTGTAGGTTGTGGGTTCGATTCCCACCCAGGACAAACATATTCTATCCCTAATCTTGTTCCCATATTACAAGCTATGCTTAGTTTGGGGCTAGATGGCGTTGTGTGAAATTAATGCCCTGTAATATTTATTATTAAATACAAAAACAAAAAAGTACATAAGTATAATTATTGCGATCACTAACACGCCTGCCAAGCGAGGCAAAACCCTCCATTGCTTTCTTTAGCATTAGGGGAGGCCCATATCCTGCAGTGGAGTTTGTGGTGGAAAACCAAACAACTGTACCGATTTTGATGAAATTTCTATGGGACCACTTCGGAAGTATGACCTATGAAACATAACAAGAATCATCAAAATCAATTTGGAATCAGCGGAGTGATCGAGTAACAAACAAAAAAAAAACATTCGCCAAATTGAGACCCTCCTCCTTTTTAAAGTTATCGACTACACCCCACGACGCGACCGCGACCCGCGACCGCGACCGCGACCGCGACCCACCTAACAGCTCTACTAACTCGATGGTTCGCTCGAGCTTATACGATAATTATTGTGCGCTCAGAAGTGCTAACTCTTATTACGTAATACACCTTGCAGTCGTGTAAAATAATATTTAGAAAGTCATGCCTAATGAGTTATATCTCCTACTTCTTTGTTGTATGGAAGGCTTCGTCTGTAATGCCGACTCGGTGGCAGTGGCAGAGGCAGTGGCAGTGGCGGTGGCAGAGGCGGTGGCAGTGGCAGTGGCGGTGGCAGAGGCGGTGGCAGTGGCAGAGCAGTGAGTCGTCGGTGTGGAGCGGAGCGGGAGTGGACTCCTTTGTTACCATGTGACGCGCGCTGGGTTGGGCTGGCGCCGCCGCCGCCGCTTGTAATTGATATTTGGTAGGCCGACGGACGCGCTTTCGGCCATCGGAGGCAACCACTGTGACGATGACGAGATACGAGTTGTTTACATTCCGATGTTGAACACGACATAACGACGGCTTTACTCTCATTCACGAAGTTCGCTGAATGTTAGCTCCAGCTATCTGGGGTGATCGTGTCCATCTCGACAGGTTGACAATTAAATAATTTCATTTGAAATAATGATATGACAAAGGATATCTATGAATGAAGAATGTGAAGTAAAGCGGCACTACAGTCGGACGGTGGCGGCGGACAGCCGGCCATTGCATTTACTAACAGGGATTATAGTTCATTACCTGAACGCCAATACATTATAGTACAGTCACATACGTCGTGACACTCACGTCGGAGTACTGAACCTACTCGAAGTACCTGCGATGCGAGTAGCAGCTATTAATGAATGGAACATGTATTGCGGTTGAGTAGTTGATGGGGTGGTTCAATGAACCATTCATGTTGAATAGTGTCGCTGGTCTGCGATGCATTCGTGTCGTATTCGTATCGTAATGAATGCAACACGATACGTGTTGCAGCTTGCAGTGCAACTGTTCGACCGCCGCGCCGTTGTTACACCGCCGCCGTGCGCCAGGTCCACTTCCACGTTCTGGCCAACATAATAACGGTTGTATCAGTAGTCCATGCGCATTCACATACGGAAACGTACTTCATACTTCCGCCATCCGCCACTCTATTCCTGTTAGTTGTACATCTGTTGTTTTTGGAAATGCAAGTCGTTGCGTGTTTCGAGCCAGTAACTCGGCTACCACTCGACGGTACTTGATTGCGGTTGTCATTCTAGTTATACCTAATAGATGCTCTTTTAGCACTTCCCGCTCCCTGCTTGTAACGTTTTCCTGTCCATTGCCCAACACTAGGTGAGGTCGACACGAGATGTCTTTGCCTCGATTCTCTCCATCCGAAGCTATCTCTGCGCTAACTCCTCCACTTGCCGTTTCCCACATATCGTTCATTTTAAAAATGGATCCAGTCATGAGGGGAAGTCCCCACTTTACATGTGCGTGAGCGTGTAATGTAACATACTTCTGAAAGTGGAAATAAATATCGTTGAATTGAACTGATTTACTTGTGAGACAGAAAACATGTAGGTATGCCGATGCCGACGTCATGTAACCATCTGATGCAGTTAGCCTCAGCGGTGTTATCGCGTGCAGCCGCTCATCTGCAACGCCCCCTGGCTGCCCCCAGGGTTGCTCGAGCTACTGTACAGTCAACTTCAAGTATTCATTCAGATATCTGGAGGATAGAGAAATGCGCGCCCTTGTTACGGTAGATAGAGTAACATCGATGCAAACAAAACGGTTGCATGCCGTTTTCCATAGATTGAAGTGAGTTTTGTTTGGAGCACACGACATAATAGTAAACCCTAGCCCGGGCTGGGGTGGCGACGACCGACACAGTTGATGCAACGCCTCCCGTTCCCGTGTCTTTGAACCCGCGACTTCGTTGCCTGTTATCGCCGCCAGCGAGCACCGACTTGTGATTGGATCGGCTTCACTTCACCGACTCACCGATTGGCTCGGTCGGGCCTCTTTGTTTCGCAACATCTGGTGTCTGGCGCCGATACGTAATCCTAGTACGTAATTGAAGCTCGTAATTTAGGTACTCTTGCGCTGTAAAATATATTTGCCAAATATGTTACTGCTGCTATGATTTATTAGAACCTTCTGACTTATATGTATGGTATGTTGTGTATCACTCTCGTATCTCCGATAATGAATAATGGCTATTTAAAACAGCTCGATCATCTTCATTCCTTAGTCAAATCGATTGCTCTACATTTAGATATTATTAAGTATTTTTGACATTTAAATACCATTTAGCGTTGCACTGCAATTAACGTGTCTGATGAAATTTGTTATAGGTATATAATTAGTTAGTGTAGAGTCAGTGTCCCATTCGCATTAATCCCAGTTTAACATATATATGTATATATATTTAGAATTGGCAAATTACTAGCTTTTATCACCACCCTCCCTCTAACTTTTGATTCACCTTCCATATAATATAATAATAATATAGCCTATGTCATGTAATCCCACAATTGAGACGAATCAAATGACATGTGTCACCCAAGCCATCACCACAAGTACCAGCTCGTCGCCCTGGACTCGATTGAGCGTCGAGCTGACTTAAAGCTGATGATTCGTAGAGAGAGAGAGACAGACGACGGGTTGTCAGGCTGTCCACAGACAGCCGTATGAGTATAAATACCACTTTGGCGGGTGTGCGTTCGATATCATCGACCTAATCCATCCTTCCCCTTTCCACCACCGGACTAGTAGACGCACGGCAGGTTACAATCCGTATCTTGTAGATGATCGTCTGTTTTTCGGAAAAACTTATTCCACACCAATACAACCTTAGAGTCTTCAAGTCCAGATTGAACAGGTTCCCTATAGACAAGCGTGCTCCATATCAGACCACACCGCCACTTGTTTTTCGGGTGGTCAATAGCGCGGCTATAATCAATAAAAAAAAACTTCATCAAGCCGTTAAGGCCGGTGAGTGAAAGTTAGAAATCCCATACATACATACATACATACATATATTCATACTCTCAAAACATAACTCTCCTTCTGAGACAGTCGGGTAAAACGACTGTTTATTTTGGTGATCCATTTAAAACCGTATAATGTTATGATAACCACTTTTATTCCATGCATACAATATAATAAATATATGTTTATTTTCTCAAACAAAGGTCTCAGGTATTCTCTCAAACATATAGATATATATCATTATAAAATAAAATTTGCTAGAAAATCTAATTGTACTTGTAGGTACTTGTTTTGTAAGAGACTGGTGCCTGAGATAGGTTTAAGAAAATCTGTATTACAGGTCACCTCACAGGTTCCCTCACTCCACAGACTCCAAGCATAACAAACAGTGCTAAAGACAAAACAATTGAAAAAAATAAAACAATAACTCTTAATGAGCATAAAAGTGGAAATTAAAATAACATATGAAGAAAGTAGGTAAAAAATATATGAGAACACTAAACATAAATTAAAACTAAAATTAAGATTAAAGTTATGCAAGAACCAGACTAATTTATTTGAGTGTTATTTTGATTGTGATGTAGGTATGATGAATGACTGTGTTTGTGTGTGTAAAATGTGTGAAAAAGTGACAGGGTGTGTGTGGATCAGTGTGCGTGTATCAGGTTAATTCGATACCGTAATCAGATACCGAATTAACCTGTTAGTCATCATCTGGGGGCTGTTATAAATAACTTTAGATAATAGGAGCCATAAACTTCTCAGTTTCCTCATTAGTAAAGGCTTTAAGCTTACTTGCACTTAGAGGTTACACTTTTACACTGAGTTGTGCACATTGGATAAATGGTGAGAATGGTGTTCATTTTATTATATAGGATTGGTCCTAGATAAAATATAAAGTTATTGGAAAGGCTAGTGCGGAACAACTGAGTTTGACAAACTTTTCCTTTCCTTCGTCTGTCTCTTACTAAGTTAGAGTCGTAGGGGATAAGTGAGTGTTGAGTGAGAACTACTTGTAGTATGAAGAACTGCCTGACCGTCAACACGTCCCATTTTGCGTAAAGTTCAGTAACTAGTGGGGGAACGGTAGGGGAGCCCTACACTCACTTTCAAGATTGCCCTTTGGGTTCTTTCTAGAGTTATTAAGTGAGTCTTTGCAGTTCCTCCCCAAGAGGTAACACAGTAGCCTATAAGCGATTGACAGAGGGCTAGGTAAACCATTTTAATAGTCCTACTATCTGCTACTTGTCTCATCGCTTTAAATATGTAGATAATCTTGCGCAGCCTGCTTGCCAGCATATCAATGTGAGGCTTAAAGTATGCGTTTGGTCAAAGAGCGCACCGAGGTGCTGACAACTCGTAGTGAAGGGCAAACACACATTGAAGATGCAGAACAACAATTGTGTGCTTTGAGTGCTAGGGCACCACCTGGTGGGAGGTGGTTATTTCTCATGTCAAATGCTACATAGTTAGTCGTGGAAATATTAAGGGTTAATACGTTATTCCTGAGTCATAATTCGACCATGTTCATTCCCTTCTGTGCAGCGGAGAAGACTTCTTTCCAACTGTTTCCACTAAAGAATAGAGCTGTATCATCAGCAAAAGTTAATATATTTCTACTGTACAAGTTCAGATCGCAGAGATCATTGATGTAGACCAGAAATATCAAGGGCCCTGAGGAACTCCGTAGTGTATTGAAAAAGCGTCGCTGCTTAGGTTATCTATGTTTACTCGCTACTTCCTATTACATAAATAATCACTGAAAAGCTGTTGCGGATGGAGGCGCATACATTTCCGTAATGGGGTTTTGAACCCGTGCATTGTGCGTGTGCTTGTACCAACAACGTGTTTGTTGTGTAGGTACCTAGGTACAGTACTGTGCCGTATGTTCGAGTGTGGTAGTGCGGAGTGGACGTACGGTTACTGTTACGACAGACTTCCACTTTCGCTGTGGCTTATGTAACGGACAGCGAGCGTCCACCAGCGCACCGCACCGCCCCGCACCGCACCGCACCGCACCGCACCATGGTCTGTATTTGTGTGTACATTATCATTACTTACATATATTGCAAAAAGGCAAACGTGATAACCTTTATGAAATAGATGTCTGCGCCATAAAACTGTTAACTCGTCTGGTGCTGTCTGAGGGTCGGGGCGGAACGGAGGTCATAAAGTGTGCCTATCTACGATAAGTAGAGGTAGGTGTAGGTATCGGTCATTCAAATGGAAGGTAAAGGAGCATACAACCAATAGACCTGCCTAAAATACTTACTTACGGACGCAGATCACGCAGCATTGTGTCATTTTTGCACATTTTCTAATACGCTTTTGTCTGATGAATTACGGTAAAAATGCAAAGCAAAAATAATTGATCTAGCTCGAGCATCATACGATCCCACAAGAACAGTGACGTATTCCTTAATCGTTATAAACATACGCGATTCGCTATTGCGTCCACTGTACGATGTTTTTTTGCTTTGAAATAAAATCTCGTATTCCAAAATAGTAAACAGTGATAGCCTGAACGAATAGATATGAGCGTAGCGAGTTGCCCTTGGCATTCTCGCGGTGATGTCATCGCGGTGGCGGTGGCGGTGCCGGCTGCCGTGAGCTGTGACGTGACGTGTTGTGATGTGTGAGGATGTCACGTGGTCACATCTCGTGTGGCTTTGCCTGCGATTGGGACCTTTGCTCAGCTAATAGAGTTGAGCATAGCGGCACCATGTTTTTATAATATATGTGATTGATTGTTATGGTCGTTTTTTATGTTGTTTCTCGGTACACTGCTATTTTGTAACCGTTAGTTACACTGTGCGTTGTTGTTGCAATTGGTGTTCTATTCGGTTATATGTGGTTCCGATCACACGATTGCTTCCCCTACACTTGCGCGTGCACCATGAGATTAGTTTATTATTATCTCCCAGTGTTACATAGTTGTGTTATTGTGTTTGGGAGGATAGCTATCATTTATCCAATGACATTGTGTTCCAATAACTCGTTGACGTTTCGCGGTTGTATTGTAACGGTACAGATGATCACTGAAACGGTTGTGCGGGGCCAATCTACATCAACTTCTGCGTACAATGGACTCGAATCTCTCGAATGTCTCTCGAATGCTAGACATAACATATTTAGTCTAAAGAATTATTAAAATACCAAACAGAGTTTATTAAACAAAAGGGAAATATGGATTGTCTACGGTGTAACAGGAAACTAGTTAACCTCAACCTGAATTAATTAAAATGTCGTTGAATGTACGAAGCTAACTGGTTATCTATGTGGTTCATCTGTATTTTGCAGGAGAGATTCTATAGCACGGTGTACACAATGACACTCGTGACGAGGTGACGTGAGACTTGAATGACCGTCTATGTATCTGATGTAGTGACACCGAGCTGCTACTATCGTATGTCTTCCAAGTCTCTCAGTTTACCTATTTCTATCACTACAGAGGCAGTGGTTCATGTTTCAATAGCGCGGCTAATTGACAAAATGAAAACTCGACTCTCTCGGGGAATGTTTTAAAGAGATTGATATTCTTACAATCAGCTCCCAATACATTTATGAAATCTAATGCACGCTCACAGGAACACTGATGAATTTAGTAAAAGAAGTGATGTACACAGTGTTAATACTAGAAATAAAAATAAACTTGACATACCTAGGTATCACTCAGGAAAAGTATATCATTCATTCTTAGAAAACTGTGTACGATCCTTTAATAAGCTTCCTCAAAGCGCCGACAAACTTTCTGCTCGTAAATTGAAATTGTATTATAAAGAATAATTTAATAAAAAGTGACTATATCGACAATAAGTACGCGTGGCCCGATTATGCTATACCAGTTGACAGCTAAATGGTGATTTCTCAATACAATACATTAAAATATTCTTTATTGAACACCAAGAGTAAATAAAATTATGAACTAATTCATCTTACAAAAAAAATGCACATTGGGCGGTCTTATCGGTAAAAGCGATCTCTTCCAGAAAACTTTTGCATGGACAGAACCAGGAGGATGTTAATATGGACATAATATGTTCATATTTTTTTTATAAAAAATATATGGTAAAAAAAATACGCCGGTATACTAAAAACTAGTATCCGCAGATAATAATAATACAAGTTACAATACAATATGCATACAAACATACATAGATAGCATACAAATAATACATACCTATTTAATGAGCATAAATACATATGATAAAAATATATACTGTAAATATTTTATAAGAGATAATTATTATGATAATACATAGTAGTTACAAACGAACGATAAAAAATTATAAATACACGCATGTAATTTAGGATGATGATAAATAATGCTGAGCGACCAAACTTTTAAATGTAGGGAGAGACTTTGCAAAGCGTATTGATATTGATACCGGTAGATCATTCCATAGCCGAGTAGCTTCTACTGTAAATTAACTGCCATAGAAAGTGGAAGTATGCATTAGGATATTTAATTGGCGGGTATTGGAAAAACGTAACGATAAATAGTGAGAGAGATGAAGAAATTGAAAACGTTCCTTTAAGTAAACACGAGAAGAAGGAATAAAAAGGATGGAGTAAAGGAGAGAAAGAATGTGAGAATTCCGGCGACGACGGATGGGTAACCATTTGATTTCTCAATTATTATTTTTTATTGTACGACGGAGAAGCGCTTTGCCTTCATCTCACCTGGTAACAAGTTAAGATAAGGCCGAAGGTGGAGGCGCGCTTCACCCGGAATCCTCAATAAACGGAGGAACTGGCTATCTTACCTCAATGTTAACAAACTGCCAATTAGGTAGTTGGGTAATAATACATGTTTGAAGATAGTATTAAGTATTTAGGTTTATGATGTACCTACATTAAATGTTACCTATTTAAAATATTGTAAACTCTGTATACCTAAATCTTGAATGGATCATCAAAAAGTTAACCAGCCCGAGTTTCTTGCCTCTCTCCTTATGTGCTGGACGTAATTCCGAACAGGCGGTAGATTTGACGTTTTAAAATGATCCTAAAAAATGTTAATGAATAAAAATATTAGAGTTTGACTCTGGCAGGAGGATGGTGGAGGACGAGCCAAGCGGACCTCCACCAGGTCCTCGCACCTGTGGAAGTATATACAACTACTAGAACGTTTTCAGAACCGTTGTATGTTTACTGATGATCCTGCGACCCTCCATCGGTGCGGTGGTTGGATCATCACTAACTAAATTCAGTAACAAAACATTATCTGATGCATAAAGTATGCATAAATTGTGCAGTACACAACACAACACAACACAACAGTGTCTATCCAATAGTGTCTATCTGTAGCTACGTAGTGATTTGTTCTCCAATCACGTGATGTGTATTGTATTGTATTGTAACGTAGTGCTAGTTGTATTGTATTGTAACGTAGTCTCCGAAGTCGGCTCGATGCGTTCCGATCGGTTCAATTGAAATGGTCTGTTCTGTAACTTACTTACAAATTGTTCCTCGACTCAACAGTTATTATTATTTTCCCCGCTCTATGACTTTGCCACAATATAAATTGTCTGTCGCAGAAGAGCATCATTGCGAAACGTAATTCCAACAAATACTATTCCACATTAAACTCGCAGATCATAGGAACTATTCATTAAGTACCTCCGTATTTCATCCACATTTATTTGCCTCATTCCGATTAGCCATCCATTCAAATCCGTTAAAAAGCAGTTTGAATTGAAATCGATTGCATATCAGTTTCTACGTCCGCTTCCACAATGGATGAGCTTCAGTTCAGTAGCGAATGCCGTTTCATGTGGCCGCCACCGCAACATCCATAAACTCTGCATCCTTGTCTCTGCTAATTGCGTTGTATTGTGATAGTTTCCTTACTTGAGTCTTCACTTCCAGCTATGTGAGTTTCCTTTAGGAACAGAAAGTTGAATTCTCATTAAGTTGAAATCCCAAAATGTAAAATTTCCCAGAATGATGATATACTTTTGTTTCGCAATATTGTTGATTTAATAAAATATATGCTTACAGCAAACGTGGTTTTCTGGCTAGAGCGAATATTTCTATTTCAACTTAACTTGGACATAATACAATATGCTCGTTAGTCAGCAGCTCATCTGAATATTCACAATGACGTTAATGTTCGGTGTGTTGTGTAGTGTTGTGTGTGGTGTGTGTGGTGTGTGCGGTGTGTGTGGTGTGTGCGGTGTGTGCGGTGTGTGTGGTGTGGGCGGTGTGCGCGGTGTGTGCGGTGTGGAGGCCGGCAACGACCTTGGCCTCATAAACTTGACTCTTCTAATGTTGTATGCACCGAACCTCTCATAAACACATCCTGCTATAAAGTTTTCATTCGGTCTTGCATTTTTGTACTTTGACTGATGTTTACCTTGTAAAGTGATCCCGTGAGGTTGTTGTTTTGTAGGATGCTGTCGTGTAGCGCAAACGGAACGGTCTCATCTCAGATCAACATGCTCACTTGATTGTTCCTCTTCATCACTTGGTTTGGTTGGATTGGATTGGAATTGGAACATGCCGATCCTAAATCATGTCGGTACACAATGCTTAGATTCTCACCCAGAGAAGTGTGTTGTGATTGTGTCACGTCACGTGTGTTCTTGTTTAAGATTATTCCACGTGTTTGACACTTGACATTGTCATACAATTTGTAAACATTCTTCAGGGGATGACCTACAAAGAAAAAACGTGTGTACTTATATAAGTAAGTAAGAAGTTATTAAGTACTTCTTTAGCGTAACAAAAAAAAAAATTGTATAATAATAATTATGTGTAACGTAAACTAATTAAAATAATACATAGGTACCGACAGTTAAACGCAAATCTATACTTAAAACCACATAAAAAAAAAAAACAACACTTTTATATCGAATACTCACAATCAATCATTCACCACGATAATTAATAATATATAAAACACGTATTGTAGAAAGGTAAAGGTATTAGGTAAGTAGGTAGGTATTAGAAAACATACGTAGGTACCAAGACTACCAAGAGAAATAAAAAAATCTAGGTATTTCCAAGCTGCGATCACCAATCCGCCTTCCAAGCGTGGTGATTATGACAAAAACCTTCGCGTCTTGGAGGAGACTCATATCCAACAGTGAACGTTTACGGGCTGTTATGATGATTTATTGTTATAACATATTTTAAAATAATCACAATTTTACCCAATCTATGTAAGATGAAAATATAATATATGGCTGTATCCTTGTAAAGTTATAAATGAAATGAAAATGAAAAATGAAATGAAATGTTTTATTACAGCTTAAACAGCTAACAATCAATATGCTGCACATGATCTACCTCTATCATTACAAAATTAACTTGCAAAAAAATAGTTACCTATTTTAATTTTACTTATTTAAATTAACTACATACTAAATAATATAAAAGAAAATAAATAAATACAGGACGTTAATTTCACACAGCGCCATCTAGCCCCAAACTAAGCATAGCTTGTAATATGTAATATAATAAAACTCACCCGGTATGATTACCATGATTGTCCCACCTCGGTACGAATGGACCTCTTGTGGCTGCTGGAGGCGACTTTCTCTGCCTGGAACTCTCCAAACACGTGTTCATCGTGAATCGGGGTGGAATCCAAACCGAGACTCGTCAGTAAAGAGAACCATTGTCCATTGGCCATAGTTCCATAACAAATGTTCTTGAGCTCAAAGAAGTCGCCTTCCGCGATTGCCTCGTCGTAGAGCTGGCTCACGTATCGGCCTACGAGAATGAAGATCGACTTCATGTAGCCTTCTTCTGACGGTTTGGTCGCTGACTGACAGCTGATGGTTTGACTGAAGCCTTTGCACTAGCTGCTTTGCTGTGAGATTGGGTTCCCTCCTGGCGGAATTTTGGAGAAAACGATCTTGTCTAGGGGTGGTTACTCGTTTTTTTCCAGTGTGGCGCTCTCTTACATCCCCAGTAATACGATAACGTGACCACAATCGAGAAATTACGTTTTGATTAGTGTTTAGGGTATTGGCAACCACGCGTTGGATAGCACCGGCTTGTAACATGCCTATCGCTCTTATCATTTCTTCTCTGCTTAAATGTCGACGTTCCATGACATTACGAATATCACAAGATCCGTTAAAATTAAAAATTACTTAGATAACACTAATTGATAATTAAATATAAGTTAATTTATCTTAGGCAAAATTAACGTTGTTTAATTTAAATCGGAGTCCCCATTCTATCTTTTGTTTATTGCGTTCTATTTTTATTTTTTTCTAAATTTTGAAAAGGGAACAAAAGAGGTTTAATGCCATATATCTATATATAACAAGCCTCACAGCTCAGTTGGTAGTAGCTCTGCCTTCTGCGCTGTAGGTTGTGGGTTCGATTCCCACCCAGGACAAACATTTATGTGATGAATGTAGATGTTTGTTCTGTGTTTGGGTGTTGTATTGTATGATAAGTATGTATTTACAAAAAAAAAAAAAAAGTATTTATGTATTCTATCCGTAATCTAGTTCCCATATTACAAGCTATGCTTAGTTTGGGACTAGATGGCGCTGTGTGAAATTAATGTCCTGTCCTGTAATATTTATATATAAACTTTTTCTAAAAAGCTAATAGTTTGTAAGCAAATCATTTCGAAATGGAATATCCCTAGACAATGTTGATGTGTGTATATATAATATATATATTTATTTGTTTATAAATATTTCACTATTTACTTTTACGGTACATTAATCTATAGTCTTAATTGGTTTTTGTTTGTTTTCAGGTAAGGCTTGTGGACGTACTCGAGTTATCCTGATAGTCTTCATGAGGAGAATGACTTCTATTATTACGTGATCAGTGAGTCCGTTGAAACTGTTGTCCAGGAATCGAATAAATCAAGAGAGTTAACTTTATTACGTTCTCGGTCAATAAAGTAATATTTTAAAACGTCAATTCCAACTATAACCTCAATTCGAGAGGACGATACATCTAGAATAACGCGAGTTCACGATCAGGTCACTGATATATAATAACGCAAGATCACAATCAGGTCATTATTCTAAAATGTCGCAATGACCTTGCGTCAGGTCGATCAGGTAGGTAACTCATCTAGAATGACGCAAGGTCACGATCAGGTCACTTATCTAAAATGACGCAAGGTCACGATAAGGTAACTAATCTATAATAACGTAAGGTCACCATCAGGTCACTAATCTACAATGACGTAAAGTCACGATTAGGTAACTAATCTATTATAACGCAAGGTCACGATCAGGTAGGTAACTCATCTAGAATGACGCAAGGTCACAATCACGATCAGGTAACTAATCTGGAATGACGCAAGGTCTCGATCAGGTAACTAATTTAGGATGACGCAAGGTCACGATCAGGTAATTATCTAGAAAAACGCACGGTCACGATCAGGTCACTAATCTATAATAACGTTAGATCATCCCACATTGAACAGTGTATTGTGTTTTGTTGTGTTGTGATGTGAACGATCGTTAATTATTTACGAGCGTCTCTTACGAGAGCTTTGTATACATAACCTACTCCAATGGAAATGGTATTTGACATGCACCCATTATCATCAATAGTAGAAAATTCCAAGATAAAATAAAGCCGCTGTGGTGTGCACTGGGAATAGCAATACACTACTAGATAACCTAAAGACTGCACTGAACAAAAACGATAAATCAAATTGTAAGTCAACACAAGAGCAATATAATGACATAATAAATATACTTAAAACAGAAACTATAAAAACAAATAAACAAACAGAAATCACAATCTCCCCTAAAACTAAACAATTGATAAGAGATAGAATATAATTAATAAATAATAACAAAAGATAAGGAAACGCGCAAGAAAATAGCTGAACTAAGCAAAGAGATAAACAAGAACATAAGAAAGGATAGGAAACATAAAAGACTGGAAAATCTTCAAAAGTATATTGCTAAAACTGAGGGAACAAAAAACGCTTTTAAAGAACTAAGCCAGAAGAAAATCTGGATGCCAAACATACTCAATATTGCCACAGACTTCTATAAAACACTTTACCACACGCAAGCAACCGAAGAATTAAAAGAAAAAGAAATGGCAATAGACACCGAACCAGTACCAAAAATACTAGAGGAAAAAAAACATAAGGGCAATTAATACCCAAAAACTAGACAAAGTGCCAGGATTAGATCAAATAAAAAATGAATTACTCGCAACTACTCTACCCATTGTGGCTTGTATGCTAACAGTAATATTCAAAGACATCATAATAACAGAAAACATCCCCGAAGATTGAACAACCATAGTTTTAATCCATAAAAAATGATCTAAAGGAGGTATAAGTAACTACAGACCAATAAGTATTATATCAAATATTTACAAAATATTTTAGAAAATAATCCTATCAAGAACCACGACCACACTCGAAGAGAATCAACCCAAAAAACAAGCTGGCTTTCGAAGCAAGTTTTCGACGATAGACCAAATACACGTTCTAAGACAAGTTCTTCAAAAATACAAGGAATACAACAGAGTCTATTACTTGGGTTTTGTAGATTTCAACAAAGCTTTTGATTCTTTAGAGCACAATTGCATTTGGACAGCATGTCAGGGAGTCGAAACCGAATACATAAAAAAACTTAAGAACATATACAAAAAAGCAACAGCCAAAGTGAAGCTTGAAAAAGAAGGGGAAGAATTCGCTATCGAAAGAGGCGTCAGGCAAGGCGATCCAATCACCCAAACTATTCTCAGCAGTTCTTGAGATGATTTTCAGAAAATTAGAATGGAATGAAAATGGAATCAACATCAATGGTGAGAACCTTAACCATCTACGTTTCGCAGAAGACCTCATACTGTTTCCAGAAAATCCTGAAAGCTTGGAAAATATGCTACAACAACTAGCTGATGAAAGCGCCAAAGCAGGATCGGCAATGAAAACTGCCAAAACAAAGGTTATAACTAACATTGATATATGATATACCAACATATATCTAAGTCAACGGAGGACAAATAGAATACATCAAGGAATATGTTTATTTGGGTTCAACTTATATCAACTGGGGATTCAATGCAAAAAGAAATAAAAAGTATATGCCTATCTAAAAGAGGAAAGTATTAAATAAATATTACAGGACATTAATTTTACACAGCGCCATCTAGCCCCAAACTAAGCATAGCTTGTAATATGGGAACTAGATTACGGATAGAATACTTAAATACTTTTTGTAAATACATACGTACTATATGATACAACACCCTAACACAGAACAAACATCTATATTCATCACACAAATGTTTGTCCTGGGTGGGAATCGAACCCACAGCCTACAGCGCAGGAGGCAGAGCTACTACCAACTGAGCTATGGGCTTGTTAAAACCATGCATGATGCATGTGTTGTATTCAACACATGCATCTGACCATGCCTATACATGGGTGTCAAACCAGGTCACTAACAGAACAACAATTCAACAAAATAAAACAATTTTTAAATGGAATGGAAAGTAGTGTCAGCGGAGTCAAAATAAAAGATAAAGTCAGACTAGAAAAAAAAAAAAAACTAAATTTAAAAACATATAGACTATTTACAAACAATTAAACTAGCATTGGGCAGTACACATGTTAAGAGAAGAAAAGGAAAAGTGGACAAAATTAATAACAGAATAAATAATAATAATATTCCAGGACATTAATTTCACACAGCGCCATCTAGTCCCAAACTAAGCATAGCTTGTAATATGGGAACTAGAAGAAACAAAGGTAGACAAACCAAGCGTTGGGAGGATGATTTTAAAAAGGTTGCAGGCTTAGAATAGATATGCACCGCTAAAGTCAGGATTAAATGGAAAATATTAGAGGAGACCTATGTCGAAGGACATGCTGCACAAGAAAACTCTATAATTAGTAATATTTAAATATCTACTTGATTGATATGTATCTACTTACCAGCAATAAAGGCTTATTTAATTTAATATATTTTAATTAAATATCGAATCGAGGTATATCTATGTATACCTCGATTCGATATACTGTCACGAGCAGTCGAGCCTTCACCGCGGTAATCAGTGTCAAGGTTACTTTTCTGGTTTATTTGTTGCCTGCCCAAATGCCCTTCGTCTGGTAGACTTTGTTTGTGAGGTCACATATCGGAAGGCACGTGATACAATACAGATGATATTCCTAAATAATGCGCATGTTTCGACATTAGCTTCTGTTTTAAAGTGGAACTGTATCGTATAGCATGACTATTGAATGTTTCTAATCATTCATATCACAAGTGAGAGTGCAATAATGCAATGATGATCCTACTATTTACGGTTTTTGATTGCACGTATAAAATGAATTTCTCTATTTTTTGCCGTCGGAATGTTTAAAATATCCTTGAAAGTTTTGTAAAAACGAATTAGCAAGAATGCTATGTTGTTGTGGTTGTGGCGAATTGTGAATGATTATTACATGTACAGTATTGATGGCGACACTACTCATAAAGGAATCCATGAATATCGATCACTGCAGGAGCGCGCACACAAATAAATACAATACAAATAATTTATTTCACATAATCTAACATACATACATGTTCCATGGTTTGAGACACTCTTTTAAGCATGAAAATACCTGTGATAGAGTCCCGCTCTTCCGTGATTATTAAATTAATTTAAAATAAATACCAAATGATTAAACTTAATAAACAAAAAAAATCTAATGCATAAAAACTAAATATAATTTTATGTAAGTAACAGTACTCAGGAAGTGTGTGTGTGATGGTGTGTGTAAGTGTGTGTGTGTTAGTGTTTATTACGAAACAATTTCCAGGAGTTTTTCAGTTTCCTCGTAGTTAAGTGTTAAGAGCGCGCCCAATGACAAAATTACGCAAATGGAGCATTTTCAAACACACTCTTTGATAGTAACGAAAGTAGTTATACCAATAAAAAAAATACTGAAAGCTGGAATTTTTTTTGTTGTAGTACAATGATCGGATAGAATTTTTTTTTTTTAATCTGAGTTCTTTTTAAAAAAATAAATAGATACTACACTAAAAAAACGCTGTTATTCAAATGCTCGAAATTATCAGCGACAACACCATTTTTTTATTTATGAATAAAATAGCTAGACTAGTGTTTTAGTCGAATGATCGGCTAGTTTTTTAATTTCACGTTTACATTTTGAATAATTAAATAAAAACAAAAATTATAAGGTGGAACTAAAAGCCATTTCATAAGCAACTGAATCGTGCAATTTTCGTCTTTATATTATGCTATTTGGATACAAAATAGATCATGGCTTCTTGGTCAGTTGTCGGGCAGCGCTGGACGTGGAAGGTTGTTCCCGGCCGCTTTTTTTCGTAATCCAGCGCGTAATTTGAATTATGTTTTGAATATCTACTGGTACTTATCTATTTTTATTAATCAGGTTCGTACCTATGCATAATAAAATTAATTGAAGACTGTTGAATTGTGTATATACATAAATGTACTTTTTGGGTGAACAAAAAGCGAGTAACTCGCGTCATCGTCACCGCACGCTCTTGTGAATTGTATCGTCGAGCTATTCGATTATTATGCGCGACACTGTTACGCTTACCGACACCACTTTTGACTTTAAACACATTGGGATTCAAGTAACAACAATCTCAGCTGTTTTCTTGGGCAATGATAAAAAAAAACAATTTTTCACTTCTGTCGGCTGTCCCAGAGTGCCAGTGTTTTTTTTTATAACAAAATTTGTTCAGTTACAGTTTGGTTGGTGGTAGGACTTTGTTTGAGTCCGCCTGGCTAGCTACCACCATCTTACCTAATTCTGTCGCCATAATAACAATTAAAAAATTGTTGTGTTCCGGCATTCAGAGGTAAGATAGCCAGTTCCTCAGTTTGTTGAGGATTCCGGTTGAAGTGCGCCTCCACCTTCGGCCTTATCTCAACTTGTTACCAGGTGAAATGAAGGCCAAGATGCTTACCCGTCGTACAATAAAAAAAAAAGTGTCGAATTTCATGATTTGACTTTCTAGAATAATTAAATTATGATACCGTTTAGATTTGATACTTTTAAGTGAGATTATTCACGTATCGAAAAAAAATTGCCCACAGGAAAAAGTGCTAGGATTTGTGCGTCTTATACTTTCGGAGATATTTTATGATAAACAGATTTTGCGGGGTATGGGGCATGGGGTATGTCTGAAACATTACATCAGCAAAATATTGTGTCCGATACGGGAACCAAATACAACAATAGAAAGCTAGGTCTTTACGTGGGTCAATCGTGCCCGTAATTATGAAATTTGTGTGCCAGAAGTTTTCAGAGAAAGATTTTGTTGTGGTAACGTTTCGCAGATTTCCATATCCCGAAAACCGCTGGATGCTCCAATTTGAAAATAATACCACGAATAGACCTTGATTTGTGTGTTTTTTAGTATTTCAAACTAATTGGCGGACACATAGAAATTAATTAGTTTTTAAAATGATTAAAACTCGGATTTACAAGGATCGTAACAATGTGTTTAAAGTAAAATGTGTCAGAAGTGGTGTTGGTAAGGTGTCGCTAGTTCAATGTTTTTTTTTCCATCTCAAGCAACATTTTTTTTTACTGGCCCTCATTTTAATTTTTTGGTACGATTAAAATAATCTCCTATGTGTAGATAGCCGTTTTTATTTTTTTAGATATTTGGAATAACAGTTTCCGCCAAAAGAACGTCTTACCAGCGGATTTTCTTAAATTAACTTGTAAAAAAAAAACTGAGTATGACGCCGTAAATGTTTGTGATAAAATTGAATTCGTATATGGTTCTAAAGATATTGCAATTGTTGACAAAATATAACTACCTACTACCTACCGACTACTAACTTTCTTGGGTTATGTGGGTATAGGTAGTAGGTACATACTTCAAGTACCTATTCTGACTATCCACTGACGGCTGTCGTATAAATTTTCATTCCAAATAACATTAAAATCCGTTCGCAGTAATAATCAAAATAATCATAAAGTAATAGTATATGATTTATCTTAGTGTAACGCATTTACTGTGCTAAGCGTCACAACCTCGAGCGATCGTGGCGCGCTGTGGTAGCTTAATGCACTAGAGCGGGCGGTGCAAGACGCAAGGGTGAAATATGATTTTTTCCTGGCATTGGGCGCGCTCTTAATAGGCATTCATTCAGAGTTTTTCTGCATTTATTATTGTTTAGAGAGTAGATACTTAAATTTTTATTTATAGTGTAGTAGAGGTAAGCAGATTGCGTGGCTTACTGCCGCGATGCAAACTGGGACCGATCAGCTATTGTAGTAGCTACTCTATCTCTTCTGCGTTTATTTACATTTTTGGTGTTGTATTTAAGTTAAGAGTTCTATGTAGCTTCAAAATCACTGACTGATAGTGTAGTCCTGATTCAGGTTAGAGCATAACTGTAGGGTATCGGTAGGGCTTAAAATAAATCACTTTTCTAAGGGATCTCTGTGCTCTTCCGAGTTCTGAGAGCTTTGTCTTACTAGCTCCTCCCCAGACTGGTATACAATCATTTTAAATTGATTGGTACAAAGAGAATATGATGTAGATAATAGTAATGTAGATTTGGTTGATAAAGTATTGTGGGGCAACGTGACGTAATGTTTAAAAAAACCAGATTAGTTTACGGATCCTGTTCATCAGAAGTTCGATGTGAGATGATGTGATGCAGACGCAGGGCAGACGTTGGTCAATCATGATACTTAGCTATTTTGTGGTCGCTACTTTGTTGATGTTAGGGCAATCACACAAAGCGTACATTTGTGTAATGCGCACACACACACATTCCCCTGAACGTGATGTGCGCATGAGAAAGGTGTTCAGTACACGTAGGTACAGGAACCCGTTGTCGTGACGTCACGCGGGACCAGGCGCCGGTTATTGATATCATTATTAACAAACGACGCTCTTGCGTTTCGTTTGTGAATTACCTTCGTTTTTTTGCTAACTCTAACTAACATGTACTAACTTATTTAAATGATGTATCAGTAAAGCAACAACAGCAATCTCTGGTCTATTGTTTAAGAGGGTACAATACCGTGCTTGGTTTGGTTGGTGGTAGGATTTTATTAAGTCCACCTGATTAGCCAACACTACCTTACCTAAGTCTGTCGCCATTCTCAATTGTTGTGTTATGGTATTTAGACCCAACGTATATAGAAAACAAACGGTTCTCCACTGGAGTAAAGCTAGCTACATACGAGTACATACACATACACGGCTAACTGAATGCTGCCACGTTCAAGTGGTTCCGGTGAAAGCTCCAACTCGGACTTAATACCCTTTTGTAATTGGCTTGAGCTATCAAAATGTGATTAGCTACGGAGCGGAGGCAGCAATCCGCACTAGGTGCTACAATTACCTATGTACCAGTCTCTCTCTCTCTCTCTCTCTCTCTCTCTTTCTGTGTGTGTGTGAGTGTGCGTCTAACCCAACGATTTAACTCGTTTTTCTACGTATGGTGATGTTAGTACCTCTATTGTATATCTCTTTTGTATATTTTCGTTTGAACCCAACCCGATCACTTTTTCTCGTTATCTTGATTTGTGAATATCACCCGCCATTCATTGATTCGCTATCGTTTTATTATTTGATTGCCGCTTTAACTTGAGTCAGTATAATACGGTCGACAGAAATAGGCATGCCGCATGCTGTTATCAGCTTTCGCAAAACTGGCCAAGTTCCTTGTGATATGACTTATGTGTTACTGTCGAGTACCGACACGATCACTTGTAATGTTATCATAGTAGTATGTATCAACTACCTCCTTTTTATTGAATGTGTTCAAGGTATTCATATATATATTTTGTATTTCAAGTGATTGCACTTGGCCACAACATTTTACAAATGTTATTATGACACAAAAATTGACAACCCACGACGGGACTCGAACCCGCGTCTTTTCCTGGTGCCGGAAACGCTCTAACCAACTGAGCTTCGGGGGTACCAACGCAGATTCCGAATTTATGTGTCATATCTCTCAGCTTCACTGAACTGTGATCTGCCCTAGTGTTTGAAATTACACTCAAAATCACTAGCGCGAAATGGCGTTTTTGCTTTTTAATCAAATTTTTGTATTTCAAGTATGTTTTATAATCATATACACTCGTATTGTTGTTTCGCTATGCAACTTATTCGGCAACGTAACGCTGATAGAATCTTGTATACATATACACTGTGAGTTTTCTTCCAGGGCCACTGAGGCCAAGTCTGAAACCGTGAGTGTTATCGAAAAGTCATGTTAGGAGTTGTTACGTGCTCGATTAAAATAAAAAAAAATCTGCATTCAAGAAAATATATTTTTTAAATAGTTTTTCTGGAAAAGAGGGAGGCGCAGCGCGGGCGTGCCGACGGTGACATCAGAGCCTGTATGTATGTATGTATATGATGTGTGCCGTTCCGTTCCGTTCCGTTCCGATTGTTTGTGACGTAAATAGGGAGAGCGAGGAGGGAGGGCTTGACACTTTAACATTTCATCCATGTTTAGCTCGTGTCGTGGCTGAAGCATCTGTACATTTGGTGATTGTATCAATGAGTGAGACTCACTCACTGGCCTACGAGTACAAGTATCATACTAAATTCTTTAAATATACTTTATTTGTACGTGTTGTTGAAGTTGAAGGTCTATTGAATACATCGATGTGCTGTGCCTGTGCGTTCTGTATACCTAACCTACTCATAGTCATATAGTAGTTTGTTAATAACAAATTGTTACATAAAACATAATAAAATAAAATAAAATAAAAGGAGTTAATTCAGAAATGTATGATGTATGGGTCCAGGCTAGATTGTGTACCGGCAACTGGACATGGTGAACGTTTTCCAACCATCCATTTACTCGAGATATGCATAGTTTTTGTGTACAAAATTAATTAAGTGACCAGCGCGGGCATCACTGTTGTACTATATCTTAGTCTATGGTGCCCGCAATAGTCTATTTACGTAAGAATAGAAACTATGTTAAATCATCGTAAATATTTTATTTAATTTCATTCATTTTCTAGCAGATTGATAAGTTAGTATTAGCTTATTGTGTAAATAAATGACTAGGTACTGCGGTAACTACCTGGGTGCTTACCTAAATTTAGTCATCTCCAAGACAAGTGACTAGGCTTTCTTTACTACGAATTTACATTAACGTAAATAATAAAAAATAAACCTTTGATGACAAGTCCAATAGCTACATACAGAGAAACTGAAAGATATTGAACTACATACTTTGAATAGATTTTAAAAATAATTGAAAGTGTAGCCTGTAGGACGATATTAATTGATATATAAAAGTAGGTAGTGTAATAAACAACATTATAGTAATAAAAATAATTAGTCTTTGTATAAATAATTTTCCACATCTTATGATATATATTATAAGTAAATAAATCTTCTCTTACTAATAATCCATTAAAAAATGGTGCAGGCGGATCTATATGTTCCTGGTACCGAGTTAACCCAAATACCATACAATTGTCATTGTGTGTGTAACAACCCTCTGTTTGATGGCCAGCAAAGCAACACAACAGAAATAACTGATTCTCCTATTATCGTAACATGATCCTGCCCGAGCCAACAATATATAAGTGTAGTACATTTGGCCTGACAAATGGAGTGACTTGAACCGACCTAATTAAAATAGCATCATGTTGAGATGGGGTTCCCTCTGCAACAACTTCCAGTTGGTCAGATATTTCCATGTGGAATGACTCATGCTGCCTTATATGTTCCCTATAATAACTCCAAGCTTGTTTAATTTGATATATACACCTAGAGTTAAAAGAATAAGTTCAGACATGGTCATAAAAATATATCTGGAAGTTGCGCATCAATTCAAGTGAATCAGGCTCTGCACCTGTTCATATGATTACTACTAATTATATGTCCTGCTAACATATTTGGCATGTTTAACCTTATCAGTGCATGATTCAATACTCCATCATCGACGACATGTAATAATACCAAGATTTAAAGAGAGCCAGGGCAAGATTTAGCTTTCCTATTATTTATTATATCCATAGATAATATTACCTGATGTCCGAGATGTCTGTTAAATGACAGAAATTATTTCGGGTCCCAAATAATTGACAAGATTTTGCATATCATTTTCTATTTAAGAAGCAAACAACGCGCCATTTTCAAACTGAAATAAGGACGAAAACATAATAATATATTTCTTACGATTACACACAATAGTCACCGTAGATTAGACTAGGTAGGCCTATTAACTAACTACATAGTACCTGACCATGAACTTGGAACTGTGGCTTGAAGTTGGATCAGATAGATCGTCAACACCGAACTCAAGTAAAGGAATTATCCATAACACAGAGCCTGGTCATAATATTAGCAATCAATCGGAGTCTGGGAGTATTAAGGTCATAGATTACTACTTTAGGGTCACGAAGTAAATCAAAACTATCAAGAAAACTCTATAAAACATAACCAACTCAACGCGCGAAGCAGACCGAGCAAAAACAGATTTTTACACGTACGTAGGATATGCAAAGACAACGCGCGTGGCACGTGAATGACGTCAAATCTGTCAAAGTCAATGAAATCACAATGGCGACGGCGGCGCAGCTTCATTTTCAAGAGAAAACGTTAAAAAAAATATTTTTGTACACCGGAATTCGTTAATAAATCAGTCACATTATATTTTTAATAGATTCCCTTAGTTTTTTTCAATTTTTCTACGTACTGTACATGTTTTAGCCCATTATGAACTATCTCCTTTAATCATACTTAGATGAATTTTACATGAAAATATATCCTACTTGTACAATTCGTCTACCCTATAAAAGGTTTCATCTATAAGTTAGTTCTTGAGCCTATACTTAAATATGAATGAAGCGATCGTTCTAAATTGATGCTATTCAACGAAACCATTTTTAAAACCTTTAACTCGTTGGGTGCTGCGCGACCCGCTCTATATGAAAACACACGGTGTGTGTTATACAGCACCCATCGAGCTAAGCAGACAGCTAAATGGTGATTTCTCAATGTGTACAAACTGCCCATTTGGTAGATAGGTAATAATAAATGTTTTAAGATAGTATTAATTAAGCATTTAGGTTTATGATGTACTTATCTACATAGAATGTTATTTAAAACTGTATACCTATCTAAAAATGTTAAATGGATCATCAAAAAATTAACCAGCCCGAGTTTCCTGCTTTTCTCCTCGTGTGCTGGTCGCAATTCCAAACAGGCGGTAGATTTGACTTTTCAAAATGATTCTTAAAAAATATTATTGAATAAAAAAATATTGTCTGTGACTTTGACTTTAAGCATATTTAACAAATTATAAAAACGTATCGCCCGCACTTCAATGAGTACTAACAATAGCAGGTATATATAATGCGGTCAGAGGATATATTCCCAGAGATGGAGATCAACTATCGATTGATAAAGACATCGCCCAGAAGGGATTCTCCGATTTCCCTCACACATGCCGAGACGTATCGCTAACGAGCTCAAATCAAAAGAGCATCTTTAAATTGCGATAATAAGCTCTAACGACGATCGCAGCTTCGATACGTCTGCTGCTGCTGCCGCCACAAAACTAATTCTCAGATAGACCACTTTTTTTGTAAGATAAATGGCTAAGTCTCACCAGACTTTGTTTTGTGGGAGAGGAAGGGAGTGGACAAGCAGCGTACACACGTATAGCTACACCTAGCTATAGGCTACATTATTGTGATGAGATTCAACATCTACTCTCAACTGTTACTGACGAGTACGTTGCGGTGGATGCTGTGGATCCCTTCCTCTCCCACTCGATATTGGTTTACGTAATCTCGACAAATTGCCTTATTTATCGATTTCACTATTGCCAGTGTTTACGTAGAATACAAAAGATTTTATTAAAACATGATATTCTATTCTATACTATAATATAGCTATTCTAGTTTTCGTCAAAATATTTTATCAGGGATTTGCAAATACAAACAAATAATTTGTGTCTTGTTGGGGTTAAAAAGGATAGATTTTTCATGTTGTGGCGATTCTATTTAGCAGTTTATAAATAATAAATAAATAAATATTACAGGACACTCATTTCACACAGGGCCATCTAGTCCCAAACTAAGCATAGCTTGTATTATGGGAACTAGATTACGGATAGAATACATAAATACTTTTTTTTTTTTTTTGTAAATACATACTTACAATACAACACCCAAACACAGAACAAACATCTATATTCATCACATAAATATTTGTCCTGGGTGGGAATCGAACCCACAACCTACAGCGCAGAAGGCAGAGCTACTACCAACTGAGCTGTGAGGCTTGTTATAGCAGTTAATACATCCATTTCACAGATGATTTCTGTTTCCATTTTAATGATTGCCCTTAACTAAACTAAACAAACAATTCGAGAAACAGATAAAAATACCCCAGTCGATAATTATCATGGCTGTAATGTAATGATCCCTAATTGTGCTCATAACTTGTAACAATAAAATAATGACATACTTGTACTGCTAATGCGAGTTTTTGTTCGCGATGTGAATCACTGCGTGTTACACATTTTTTGTGTAACATGTGTTTACCCGACTGCGGCACACCAGAAAGGAGGGTTATTAGTGTCGTGACAGTTATGATGATGTGAATGAATGTAAATCATACTCCATGATACAAATGTGCAGAGATAGAAATAAGTAGTCGGTAGCAAGTACTGGAGTAAGGAGTGATCTGGTCTGGAGCAACAGCTGTGTGGGAACATTGGCCGCGAGCCAGCTGCCCACGTTGTTTTTACTGGAATTCCTTGTTGTTAGCGGCGACGGCGCGCCCTGCACGGAGGGACGCGATCCACACTCACTCACTCACTCACTCACTCACTTACAGGTCGATGGTTTGTATTGTAAGTCTGCCCGTCTGCCCTGGATCGTTGTGCGGTGTGCTAGACTAGTACTAGATGCTTTCGATTGTTATGTTCCATTAAGCGGTTTGTTACTACAGTACTCCTACAACTACTTAATACTTACATATTGTTCGATTCCTGCTGTTGATATGAGGGTAGTTGGTAAACCACCACTGACCCTCACTTTCGGGCTCACTTCGAGAGCTCGACAGAAAGCCTTCGCGCGTTGTGACTAGTGGACGTTCCATATCTTGTCCAACTGTGGTCGTGTTTTCTCCTCATGCTGATAGACGTTCTATCTACCTACCTATATCATAAAACATTTGTTGAAATTGTATAGTGTCTCGTGATTGTGAGTGAGCATTTGAACTTATATAGCTGTGCTGGTAAACTCCCACCACAATTGAATCTACCTGCTACGTGCGCACGTGTGGACATCTTCAGAATCATCAAGGTTAGTGGTGTTCAATTTGCCTTCGTTGATACAGCAGAATCGTTCCCAACCTCCACAAGACACGACACATCAAATTTCACATGACAGTACAATTGTAGTTATAACAAACCTGCCAGCAAAAAACTCGAAAAGATTAAATACCGTACACATATACTATATCGGTTGTGCTACGATATAGTATTTTAGTTATTATCAGTATTGTTAATACCCAGGCAGCTTCACCTGATGCGTGCATACTGATGGAGCACTAATAACCATCTCTGGTAGACTATTCCAGGTTTTAACAACACTTATGTTGTTTCCAGTGTCGCTTCCGTCCGGAATGGCAACACCGCCACTTCGGTGGGTCGTTATGTTGTTTCCAGTGTCGCTTCCGTCCGTAATGATAATGATAGTAGTAATGATCTTCTCGATAGTGATAGTAATTGCAATTGATTAGATCGTAGTGGCTCACCTCGACAAGTCACAGGAGACAAGAGACAGGAGGCAGGAGGCATCCGTCCGCGAGCAGATCGATTGGTCCTTGTGCCACATATGCAGAGGTCGGGTTGGGCGTGCCCGTGGGTGTCAGCGTGACATCATCATCACGGAGTAGCGCAGCGCATCGCCCGCGATCGATGTACACGTCGCGTCGGCGGCGGCATGCACAGCTCGCTGTCTGTCGGCACGGCACGGCACATCACAGCTCGCTGTCTGTCGGCACGGCACGGCACATCACAGCTCGCTGTCTGTCGGCACGGCACGGCACATCACAGCTCGCTGTCTGTCGGCACGGCACGGCACAGCACAGCTCGCTGTCTGTCGGCACGGCACGGCACATCACGGGGCTAGAACACGTGCCTGCATTATAGCATGGAACTCGGATAAAAAGAGACAAATTTGAATCGCCTAGTGGTTCGCCCACCGGTGTCAGATCCAGATGCCTCGGGTTAATAAAATATTGTCCTTGCTTTAGTAGTTTCATAGTATAGTACCTAGAACTCACTCACCTGAAGATAACGAGCTGCG